>JAMXBD010000043.1:0-2532931 GCA_024138025.1 Combretum micranthum | reverse complement strand
TTTCATTTCAAAGTAAGAGAAGTAAATTACAAAAGGGTAAAAGCATCGATTTGAATATTTTTTTGAAGTAGAAATACTAAATTATAAAAAGAAAACCTTTCACATTAAATTATCTAAATTTGAAAGTAGAAGTACTTATGCTGCCTTTATTCCTAAAAGATTACATCATCAAAATTTTCAACTTTTACACGTTTGTATTGCTCATGGCATTTTGGTTCCAAATCTTTAGAACCTACAAAAACACTACTAAGGAGTGAGTAAAGCTTACATGCTTATTAAGGCGCAAAAAAAAAAAAAAAGTATTACATTTATATTGGCTCAAAATAAATATTATTTATTAAAGTGTAGCAACAAATAGATGTTATCATACATTGTTGTTTCATTCATCGTGAAAGTGAAGAATATGACCCCATTCTAATACGGGTTTTAAGAAGTTTTTTTTTTTTTTTTAATCTATAGTTAACACATTCCCACTAAATCAAGGATTGTGTGCAATAGACCACTTGTTTTCTTAAAGGCTATTTTGGACTAATTTCTTAATTAATTCTAAGCCTTCATTATGACTTTCTCTCCTTTCTTTAGTTGAATCAAGTTTAAAGGAGGTAACTAGTTATTCCTCATCTAATGATTAGTATTTGGTGGGCTAAAGAAGGCAAAATGTTAAGCTATACTTTGTCCAATTATTGAGGCCAATTATTACTATAGTTCTAATTAGGGTCTAATCAAACATTATTAACAAATAAAAACAATTTCTTCTAGACAAAACAAGTCACACCAAAGTAAACATCTTCTCAAGGTGGGTTAAGGTCCTCAAAACATGGACCTAGAACCACCCTATCTTGATGGTGGGGCGATTCGGACTCACGGACCCCAGTTTATGGGCGAGTTCAAATGCATCCAGCCTTTTTATAAAAAAAAAAAAAAAAAAACAAAAACTACCTTCTAAAAAGGAAAAAAATTATTAATTTGGTTGGACTCTTTTTATACCCATCGATGTAGGACCCACCAACATGGTGAGTCTCCCTAGGGTTCCAAACTGCCCTAACAAGGCAGGTCTAATTCTGGTTTGGGCTTGACACAGGAAGATGTCTACACGAAACAAGTAGGTCAACTATCACACAACATACCAAACACATTAATGCATGCACATAAACAATCAAAGTACAAATTCAAGCAATAATGGATTATAGTTCTCTGTTAAAATAAGATACTAAGGTAAAAAGGCTACTTACTTAAGTTGCAACTCGCTAGATGATCCTAAAGATAAAAGTCTTAGAAAATATCATTCAAATTAGTTTTATGAGAATATGGTTTGTACTTCATTGATTTTTTATAGAAAGCTATTGTAGTAGATGCTTAGCATATATGGCATTTGGGGGCAAGGAGTTAAAATCTTGCCTTTTTATATGTATTATTTTTAGATTATAATGATTTATGAAAAATGAAAAAGTTCACTTGGTCAGGAAAAGTTGAGCATATGATAAAATTCATTAAATAATGCTTCTAAGGTGCTAAACTATAAGATTGTTCAAATTTATACTACTACAATGGTAATTTATATTGAAATAGGCTTTGGGTTAAGTTATATAATGCGTTAATTAAGGAAGTGTTTAGTTCGTGAAAAATAATAATATATATTGAAGTGATTAAAAGTAATGAAAAAGTAAAATAAGGAATTTTAATAGAAATTGGCTCTTAAAGTAATAGTTGATGGGATGGAATCAAACTTATGTAACATGTAATTTTTTTTTTAAAAACCCTTGAATCAAACTTCCATAATTCATAAACTTCTTGTCATATATCTTTAGGAGGAAATCATTATTTTATTGTATTTTCACTGTTTTTTTTTTTTTACACTAAAAATAGCCTTTTGAGAGAAAAATATGAATTATTTCCTTAAAAGGAAACTTATGCACAAAAAACAAGCATTTTTGGAATAAACCAAGCTAAAGATGCAAAAATTATTAGAAATAGGTAAATATAAATCCATTAAGTACACTACATATGTATTGTTAAGGGTCCTTATTAGTAAAAGGATGGATTAAAATAACAAGAAAAATAACCCTTTGAATACGTACCTTCAAGTCACCTCCTCTTAGAACTACTATTCCATGGCTAACAACAATTCAGTACCATGATCAAAACCACAATTTCAAGGGAATTTTAGTCTTTTTTTTTTTTTTTTTTTTTTTTGCCTATAGAGGCTTATTTAGAAGTTGTTGAAAGATGGAAAATAAAATAGTACTACATGCAATAAAAAGGAGGACAAAATAACTAAACTATAAGTGATAATGATAGTAAGTGTAAATTGTCTCAGGCCTTTGGCATTTAAATACAAAACTACCATCAACTAATATAACATAGTTCTACACTAACTCCCCCCTACATAAATTATAGTGACTTTTAAAATTATTTCTAATTAATAAGTGGGCATAAAAAAATTTGAAAATGGAATTTTTTTAACTCTAGCTTTCTCTTATTTTTTACACACCGTCTAAGTTAATTTTTGTGGATTTTTTTTTCTTTTGACATGTGGAAAAATTTTAGTGAAATTTCGACACACATTCTGTTTTCAATACATATATACCTGATTTTCCAAAATTGTTCCCTTTTGTATCCTTGATAGTTTCATGAGGAAAGTTTCACTCACGGTGCCAATACTTTTTTTATTGTAACAAAAATGTACTTAAAGAAACTTTCTTATAGAGAAAGTACCTGAATTTTTTCAAAATTTCACATAAAGTATATTTGAATGGAAAAAAGGTCCATTTTTTCGTTTGCTTGCTGACATGGTAAGGGATCTGACTAAAATATTATTTCTTCCTATTTATGGTGGCCGTTTTGTTATTATAATTTTTTTCACTTTCCCTATTTTCTCTCATGTCTCTCTCTTCTCTTTGCTCCTCCTCCTTCTCCTCCTTCTCCTTCTTCTTCTACAGAATCAAGGACACCATCAATTTTTCTTTTAACTAATTTTTCTTCATTTCACCAAACCTTTGATCCTTTAGAATTGAATTGCACTGAAGTTGATGATTTACCTAGCTACATTTCTCCATCACATAATGGCATGACCTATTTTGAAAGGAAGACTTCTTAAATAAATTTAATAATGACAAACTAATTTCATAAAAAAAAAAAAAAAGATTTGAACTTTCAATCAAAGATTTAAACCAAGATGGGTAGGCACGGCTTAGTAACTTGCAGATCAAATCGACATCGAGCTCTAAGAAATTGTCTCTTTTGATGGGTCTTCTTCCTCGCATGATTCAAACTGTCATTGAGGATTAAAGGTCGCGACAGTTTGATTATGGTTTACATGCGCCTCATGGTGATGGTGGATGATAGAGACACCGTTGGATCATTGGTAGGCAAGTTTCATTGTGTTAGTTAGGATATGGTTTTGATGTCGATGTTAAGCTGTTAGCTCTGTTGCAGTTCTTTTTGCAAGGAGATGGGACTGGTTTGATGGGGTTTCGATTCTAGGTTTTGATATAGTTTATTTGGACTTGCAGTAGTGATCTTGGACTTTGGTTGTTGGTGAAGCGTTGTTTGAATTTTCCATGAAGGTTGGTGGTGGTGTATGGGTTAACTCGATCAAGATGAGTGTTGCAAGTCTAGGTTTTGTGAGTTACAGTTTAGGCTTCTATGATATTGAGTTCTATAGTGTACGGTTGTTGAATTTTTGAAAGAGATAAGGTTTTTAGAGAGAGATGGTGGATAGGAGAAGAAGCTTAGAGAAGATGAAAGTTGAGGAAGAAGATAGAGTTTTTTTTTTCTCCAAACAATGCATATGGGTAATCTACAGTAAATGAAATTTATTAATTTAATGGAGCCTAAATTGAAGGGAAGTATCGCCATTAGTTTCCTAGTTAAAGTTTCGATTTTGGGATTTACCTAGAAAGAAAGTTTGTATCTTGTGATAAATTTTCAGGTATGTTCTTAATAGGTTTTGCAATTTTTTTTTATTTGAAGAAGAAGAAGAGAGTGAAAGAGGAGAGACGAGAGACGAGAGAGAAAGAGAGAACAAGTAAAAAAAAAAAAGAACCAATGTGGATAAGAAAAAATAATATTTTAGTCGGATTCCTTGTCACACATCAACAAGCAGATAGAAAAATGGACGTTTTCCATCCAAATATACTTTATGTAAAACTTTGAAAAAGGTTCAGATACTTTCTCTGTAAAAAATTTTCTTTAGGTGTCTTTCTGTTACAATCGAAAAAGTACAGGTACTATGAGTAAAACTTACCCTAGTTTCATGTAGTTGATATTTTTTTCCTAATGATGAAATTTATCTTTATTAAAAAAAATAGGGCAAAAACTCTCCTCATTTCCAAACTAATGATATTTGTTATTATAATAAACTACTTTAAGAATCTAAGTGGTTGCGTTTGGAATATGACATGATATTGAAATGATTTTATTATTAAATCTCCTAGGTCATCTATAAAGAGATCAAAAGAAAAAGCTTTCTATTATTATGACATAATTTGATTATGATATATAAATATTTAAGTATAGTACATTAAAAGAGTTGATAATTAATATTTTAAGAGAGGAAACTACTTAAAATTTGTATTCATATTGGGATTTCTTATCGACTGAATAATACAAGTGATGGTCCTTGTTTTAAAAAATAATATATGAAACTCAACTTTACCTTTATTCATATAAACACACACACACAAAATGCTTTATATGATATGGTATTAAAACTTGTATTTACATTCTAAAGTTGCGTTTGTAGCATCTAACTTTAATGGTGGATTAGGGAAAAAAAATGACTTTTCTGAAAGTTTTGAACTTGTAGTGGTGATCTTGGACTTTGGTTATTGATGAAGCGTTGTTTGAGTTCTCCATGAAGGTCGATGACGGTCTATGGGTTCACTCAATCAAGATGAGTGTTGTAAGCCTAGGTTCTGCGAGTTATAGTTTAGGCTTCTATGATTTTGAGTTCTATAGTGTATGGTTGTCGAATTTTTGAAAGAGATAAGGTTTTTAAAGAGAGATGATAGGTGGGAGAAGAAGCTTAGAGAAGATGAAAGCTGAGGAAGAAGATGGAGTTTTTTTTTTCTCCAAACAATGCATATGGGTAATCTACAGTAAATGAAATTTATTAATTTAATGGAGCTTGAATTGAAGGGAAGTATCCCCATTAGTTCCCTAGTTAAAGATTCAATTTTTGGATTTACCTAGAAAGAAAGTTTGTATCTTGTGATAAATTTTTGGGTATTTGTTTGATAAATTTTCGGGTATGTTATTAATAGGTTCTGTAATTTTTTTTATTTGAAGAAGAAAAAAAGGAGATAAAAGAAGAAGAGAGGGAAATAGGAGAGGGAGAGATGAGAGGAAAGAGAGAACAAGTAAAACAGAAAAAAAATAAACCAAGGTGGACAAGAAAAAATAATAGTTTAGTCAAATCCCTTGTCACATCAGCAAGCAGACAGAAAAATGGACGTTTTCCATCCAAATGTACTTTATGTGAAATTTTAAAAATGTTCAGATACTTTCTCTATAAAAACAAATTTCTTTAGGTGTCTTTCCGATACAATCGAAAAAGTACAGGTACTGTGAGTAAAACTTACTCTAGTTTCATGTAGTTGATGTAATTTTTTTTCCTAATGATGCAATTTATCTTTATTTTTAAAAAAATTTGGCAAAAATTCTCCTCATTTCCAAACTAATGATATTTGTCATTATAATAAACTAATTTAATAATCTAAGTGATTGCGTTTGGAATATGACATGATATTGAAATGATTTTATTATTAAATCTCCTGGGTCATTTGTAAAGAGATCAAAAGAAAAAGCTTTCTATTATTACGATAGAATTTGATTATAATATATAAATATTTAAGTATAGTACATTAAAAGAGTTGATAATTAATACTTTAAGAGAGGAAACTACTTAAAATTTGTATTCATATTGGGAATTCTTATCGATCGAATAATACAAGTGATGGTCCTTGTTTTAAAAAATAATAGATGAAACTCAACTTTACCTTTATTCATATAAATAAACACACACACACACACAAAGCTTTATATGATGTGGTTCTCAAACTTGTATTTACATTCTAAAGTTGCGTTTGTAGCATCTAACTTTAATGTTGGATTGGGGGAAAAAAATGACTTTTTTGAAAGTTTTGAAGAATTAAAACCATGTCATACAATCAAGTGATTATATATGTATTTGACCACTATTTTTTTTTTAGGGATAATGTTACAAATGGTACATGACGTAACAAAATATGCAATTAGGTATCTAAACTTTGAAAATGATTAATTTACTACCTGAACTTTAAAATTGATTAATTCAATATTTGAAATAAACAAATTAAGTACCTAAAAGAACTTAATGGAAGTATTATTAGCGTGCATGAAAAGTTTCTTTAAGTACTAAATTGATTTTTCAATTTCAAAGTATAAGTACTAAATAGATCAATTTCAAACTTCAAATATCTAATTATATATTTTAATAAAATTCAAGTACTATATGTAATATTAACACTTGTTTTTACTTTTGCAAAAAGACCACTAGTCTAGAAGATTAAATCACAATAACTATTTCCTAAATTTATCATGCTAATAAGTAAACAAAAGAAGAAATTAAAAAGTTATCATAAGTCTACTTTCCTTTATATAACCTCTTCTTAGATAAAGAATTAAAGTTTAGACATCTTAAACAAGAATAAGTAAATCAGTTAACACGTTCTATATTAATTGGCAACTTGGTTATAACTTAGCTTTTAAAATTTTGTATTACTTATACACGTATTTCGAAAGGGAGCTGCACGTTGGCCGTCAACTAGGCAGCTAATAAAGCAGTGCAAGTGTGGCATACGGACATCTTTGGCAAATCCCCAAAAAAATGTACTGATGGTATTGAATAATCAAATCTAGAGGTACGCTAGTGTTTTGAGTCTCGCTCTGTTATTGTAACTGCTTGTGAGCATTATCGTTGTCCCACATTACATTTGCTACACTTTCCACTAATATTTATCTGCATATTGCGTGTGGCATTTCACGCCAATTGCACGTTCAGAGTGAACGAAATCATTAAAAAAACAACACGACGGTTCAGATATGTTAATTAACAAGTTGTGCTTTTTAATTAAATTTAATTGTGATCCAAGAACTGTTCAATAGGATACCTTTATAAATTTTAGTGAATAGAAGTGTACGTCACATCGATTAGTAGGAAAAAGAAATAAAAGATAAAGAACGGCTAAAGAAAGTAATTACATAAATGTGCTATTGTTTATTCCATCAGTATTAATGGAATTCATGTTGGAGAAAGAATAATCATTTTATTTATAGAATGTAAATGCAATTTTTTTAGTTAAGAGAAATAGGAAAAAAGGAATGTAACTTATTTAGAGATGCTGTCTATAAGGTTTAGTTTCATATTGTGCCTACTCTTATTTTTGTATTTTGATTTTTTATGAAAACATGTCACTTTGTTAATATATTTTTAAGATAAAGTTTGATAGTAGGAACTAAATAGGATAGAGATTACTGGACAATAAATTTAAAGAGTATTGGATAGAACAATTCTCTTATACTATATTTGCTATTTGGTATATAAGATACTGGATATTATTGGATAAATTCTTCTTAAGAGATTTTATTTTTGCGTAGTTCCGACATTTTTGTACCATCAAACATAAGAGAAAAAAAATTTAAGGTTTATTTAGTCCCATGAAGAGACTTTTGTCCGGTAACAAATATATTTTATAAATTAAATATGGTATAATAATCTTTGTTCATTTCATTACCATGAAAAATTATGCTACTAAATGCTATTGAAGTGAATGGGTATAAAAAAACAAGTTAGGAGAGTCCGTTGAGTGGGATAGAAGACTTAACAATTACCGATAGGTATATTTGGGTGATTCACTTGGGTCAAGGATAAAATTAGCATAATCTCATCTTATTTTGATTGTTAGAATGAGATAAGAAACTTAACAATTACCAATCAAGTTAAGTAATTTATTTGCATTAGAGATAAAATTAGCATAACATAGTCTTGTTTTGATAGGTTAAGATTAATGTTCTCCATTTTATTAATCTATTCTATGTGTTATATCCAAAAACATTTTTACATGACTGCTTTTCAAAACCAATTTGAGGAACCTATACTACACTTTTAAAATCAACTCTAGGAGCCTTTACTACACTTTTAAAACCAAATCCTAAAACCTAAACCATAAGTTGATAACCGCATCCAAAAACTCACAATGCACTTTTAAACCAACTCAAAGTACATGCATAAATGTACACATAAAAACTAATTTTATTATGCATGAATGGAGTTTACACTTTAAAAATCGATTTTAAGGTACAAGAAAAATGCGTTAACATATTTAAAACTGACTCTTGGATATGTTAAAAGGCTCATACTTTCAAAATCAATTTAAGTAGCCTATTTCTAGTTGACGTATATTTTTACTATGGCTAATTTTATATTTATTTAACTGGTGTTGTGATTGATTGGTTATTACATTAGTTAAATAAGTTGTATGTGTTTTGGTATTATATCTATTTGCACATAGTGGTTTGTATTGGATTTTATTACTCATGCATTTGGGATATTCTTTTAAAATTATAATGACAAGATTGATCATATGATTACATGACAAACAATTTGTACATTAATGATGGGACTGACACTATGTACTCGAAAGACCATGATTTAATTGCTTATTTCGGCTAAGTGGTTGGGCTAACTTAATTATAATGACAAGCTTGATAAATTGTTTTATATATTTAAGATTAGGGAGCTCTAGTTTTAGGATTGAGGATTTCCATTTATTTAGTAAATTTCTATAAAAACTTAATTGGTTGATGGACTGTGTTACCTTTCATGAGAGTTATTTAAGAATCTATATAATTTGATGCCGTTAACAGTAACTAGAGCTCTCAATGCGGGTGCTTCTGCACAAGCATGGACAAAGTTGTTGAGTCCTTATTCCATGGCTAACACAAACAATACAAATCTAGATCTTCATATTGTTACTTGACAACTCCAACTCTTTCTTTATTTAAACAATATGATAATAATCGATTGTTATTATATCAAAGTATTCTTTTGCAAATGTTGGAATCTACCATGATTTATTATATATGTAAGAATGGTAAATTACATCAAAATGTATCAACGGTTGGATAATTTCATTTAAGTTATCAACATTTTATAAAGTGAACAAATAAGGTATAGTAATTGATTAGTGAGCAAAATAAAATGAAGTTAACTAAAAATTAATCCGATATCTTAACTTTACAAAAGGTTTATACCTCATTTGACTCATTTTAAAAAACATTTATACCTCTTTTTAACTATTTAAAATATTGATACTTTAAATGAACTTATACTAAACATTGATATCTTCTAATTTACCCTATGTGTGTTTATGTTAAAAGAGTTGATTGGTAAATAATTGATTTTATAGAGTATTATGATAAAACATTCATGTTCATTGTGGTAATATGGAAGCTATTACTAAGTTTCAAACATTTAGCTACATGAGTTCTCTAGAAATAGATTCTTTTTGGAAAATGAAGGTGCAGATTTTTTGTTAATTCTAGAAAATTATGAACAACCAACTGAGAAATTACACATGACTGCTATGGTGAAAGAGATAAAGTCAAGACCATGTAAGAATTAGCGAAAGAGAAGAGACCAATAGAATTTAGATCAATGTATAAGAAAAATGTAGTGGTTTAATAATTAGCATATTGATGCTCAATTTTGCAAGATTTATAATAACAAGTTTAAATTGAATTTGAATACTAATATAACTTCAAAAGGAAGCGGTAATTTAAAAAAAAAAAAAAAGAAGAACATGAAGAACCTAATTATGTTGAAATTAAGTGGACAATTGATCGATCAAAATTCTCATCTCAAGTAAAGCAAAGCTAGTTAAAAAATCTAATAGATAAACACATAATTAAGAAATTGGTTTTCGTCCTTTTTTTTTTTTTTTGGTTACGAAAATGCTAGTAAATCAATGATAATCAAGTTGGCCAAAATAAAAAATAAAAGAAAAAAAAAAACCTAATAATTAAGGTATTTATTAACACATTTGATTTAGCCATATATAACTTTCGTGTTAAAAGAACAATACGTGAAGTCTTTTTGTACTAATGCCACACATAAATTTATTTTTCTTTGCCATTAAGAGTTGACTTCCCTATGTATATGTGTGATCTAGATTCCCTCAACCTCAAGTAGCCAGACAATATCCTATAATTATTCAATAGAGAGAATGAAATATATTAGTCGGTGTAACTTCTAGATACAAATAAAATCAATAAAGGGCTGTGAAAAAGGTAGGTAAAATGGATTTTGTTTGAAACTAGCTATATTTTCCATTTCTTTTATAAAAAAGGAGAGTTTATAAAAAATAAAAAATAAAAAAAGAAAAGAAAAAACAAACAAAAGCATTTGATCAACATAAAACCACAATTTTGATATATAGACTCTAAAATCTTGTACATTAACAAATTAATATAATTTATAGCCAAAATTTTACATACAGCTGGCTATACCTACATTTTCCAAAAAGCGTCTGTCTTCAAGTAGACAAATATTACTTATTCAATTATTAAGTTGCGATCTTAATGACGGGTTTATAGTACTGCAATGAATAAGTATATTTTGCCCGGATGTTTTCTAGAAAGCCAATCATTCGAAATCAAAATATTTCAAAAGAAAGGTATGGATTGTCCTATTGATATAGAGATGGGTATAAATGTATCAAGCATGTGTTCAAGGGTTTTGATTAATATTATTTGTCATAAAGGACCAAAATTTTTTAATTCTGTGATTAGGACTTGGCAAAGTCAAATTCCCATCGTGTCCTCATCGGCAAATTTTATGTCAGCACATACCATTGTTGATAGCAGTAACTATGTATAGGTGAATTTTTTTTTTTTTTTTCAATAAAGGTGAATGAATACATCTCTTTTGTAGTCAAAATGTCTCACATAAGAATTACAATTGTTTCTCTTAAGAGAATCAAACCTATCCTATTAGAAAGTACATAAATCCTATAAAGAGGGATATCATAATCTCATATACGGGATAAAAATAAAAATTACAATACATAAGAAACCTACTTATTATAAATATTACTAATAAAATGTTTTGGCTTGATGTATACAATCTTTGAGTGATCAAAATTTGTTGATGCGACTTCTAATCATGAAAACCTCAAGTGAATAGATCATAATTGGTATGAAATACCCAAATCTAATATTAGATATGATGATTTTGTAAATATTGAGATGAGTAACAGTAGATTTGCGAATTTAGATAATAAATGATGATAAGAGATTTAGAAGAGAGGGACGTCCTATGTTAAGGTTTGTAAGTAACAGTAGATTTGCGAATTTAGATAATAAATGATGATAAGAGATTTAGAAGAGAGGGACATCCTATGTTAAGGTTTGTAAGAGACCAAAAGAAAGAGAGCATATGTTGTACGTGAATAGATAAATGTTCAGAATATTTGCACTAAAATTAATTTCGATATCTTCTAGCTCTTTTTCTTTTTCCATGTTGGTTATAGTCTCCGATCGGAGAAGACAATTTTCCGTACGTTATGATTAACAGTCGGGACTCCCGAGCAACAATCGTGGGGCATCACATGGTTTTGGGCGTCAATCTGGCCTAAGATCCTCCACTAACTGAAAAAAAATTTCTTAGACCATTACGCACGTATGAACTGGAAACATCCTTTTCCTTTCTTATATTTTTTCGCCCTTCTTAGTTGGGATTTTGGTGGTTAATCATATATCCAACATGCAACATTGTTTATGTAAAACTAAAGCCTCACATATCTTTGGAATATTATTGCAAATGAAATCATCTTGCTTGATTGCTTCCATAAATAAATATATATATTACAATATACTGATAATTCAACGCAAGCAAGTGGCCCTTAATCACATAAAATTATTTCAAGTGAAGAAATTATTTCCCTGATCAACTCTTTATTTGCGTACTTGATGGCTCAAAAGACTTATTATACTATAGTCTCTCCACAAAAATAAACGAGTCATTATCTATTCTAATTAAACCCAAATGACAAAATTTAATGTCAAAATTCAATGTAACTATGCATGCAAGTCCACCTCAAGCACTCCCAAAGATATCAATGTCACTGAGAAACTTTAAATAAAAAATAAAAAATAAAAATAAAAAGTAAAAATATATATATATATATATATATAAAGTCTAAAAAATATGAAATTTCCTCACATAACTTTATGATGAGCATAGAAAGGATTACAATAATTTAGGAAAGGATTAATGTCACAATAATACTGAATTTTGACAAAATATGCATTGAGTATGAATTTTGAAATTAATCAATAAAGTACATAAAAAAATTTTCGTACATATTAATAGTATCTTTGATAAGTTCTTTTTGTACTAAATTGATTAATTTTAAAATTTAAGTACTTAATTGTATATTTTGATAAAGTTCTTTATGATATTATCCTTTTAGAAAATCATATGAATATAACGTGATATACACATATTTAATAAAAGTGATGATTAAGATTGTTAAAACTGAAACTCTATTTAAAATCATAGGAAGATTTGTAGAATCAAACATAGAATGAGTTGTAAAAATAAAAATATAAATTACAATAAAATATGCAAAGTAGCTTTAAAATATTACAATATGCTTATACCAGTTATATTAAACTTTAGATACACGGTAAAAATAAAGAAATTGAGCTCTTTTCTTAATAATAAAAAAAATCCATAATTTGACAAAAAAAATTAAGAATAAAAACCATAGTGAATATCCTAATTTCCAATTATATGGATTAAACAATGTTATGAATTGAAGAGAATTAAACTATTTAACTCATCCTAATTACTTGATGGCATAAATTGAAGGTAAGTAGATTCCTTTATGAATTTTACGGTTGATCCGACAAATTGAATAATAAAAGCTGCAACTGTCAAACAGAAGATTGGGACAGAGAAAGAAGAAATGAAATTGAAAAAGAATGGGGAGGATGAAGCAGCATGTTATAGTATATGAGTTTGTAGAAAGCCCATTACATAAACTTTTTTAATCTTTTAGCCCATTATTTAAATAGGTAGAGTGGATAAAACCTATTTAAAAATATATGATTCTATTGAGTTTAACAAGTTCAGCTCACAATTTAATTAGGTTTTACATGAAAGTATTTCACTTAATTTGAATAAAAGAACCTCCTAAAATTGTAAACACATGTATGAATAAATTGCAATTTGACAAACATGGGGTAACAAATAAAATTTTATGTTAAAAGAGAAATCAAATCACTAATTAAGATTCACAGTGTAACTTTTACAGGTTCTCAACAAGGATTTTTCAGTTAGTAATATAACTATTGAACTAAATATAATAATTGAAATATTAAATATTCAAATAAATAATTACAATTGAATAGCCATTAAATATGATGGACTAAGTTGAAAATATGAAAGTTTAAAAGTGCAGGTTGTCTGCATTCTTAGTTTTCATAATTATATTTTATTCGTCTAAATGATAAATTAGATCACTCTGCTACTTGTTAAAAAAAAGATTAAAAAAATTTTAAGGATAAATAAAATACCAAGTCATCAAGAGAGAAAGAGAGAGGGGTTCTAGCCCTTGGTACAAAAAAACTCATACAATGGATTAGCAAATTAACGCTTTAGTCCAAGAAGCCATCTCTTCCAATTGAAAAAGGATAATTATTATTTTACATTACATATTCTTTCTTCTTTAATTTTAATATACTATTTCATTCATACACATACAAATAAATATATACTACTTTGGTAAGTGGACCGATCCAATGAAAATTAAAAGGAGGGTGATCGTGAAATTTTCTGACAAAAATGATATTTCATGTGTATAATAGCATACGTACATATATGATATGGGAATCGTAAATTATTGGTCTACTTTTATGTCAACCCATACTTTGTATCCTGAAAATTTAAATCACCAGTCATTTCTTTTGCTTTTTCCATGTGCAATCAACAAGATGTCTGCATTCGCCCACCCCATAGAATGATATTTATGCTAAGTTAGCATAACACGAAAGAGAAAAAATATAATAATTTTATTAACATATCTTATTTTATCATATCCTTAATTTGTAGAATTATTGAGTTAAGTAATATATGAATAATAAAAATAATTATTATCATATTTAGTAGTAGTAGTTGTTGTTGTAATAATAATAAATGTAAAAGATGCTATACATAAAAGCAATCATTTTCAACACAAAAGATGAATGATGCTGTTTAACGTGTACAGCCCTGTGATATAATATAAAAGCATATATTTGAATATTATAATAAGAATATGATATGAAATACCAATGTTACAAAAGACGATTATAAAAAATGGAAAAAGTTACCAAAACTCACTTGGTTGTGCTTAAATAATATATATATATATAGATATATAATGAAATAAGGAAACATAAATCAATGAATCAATGATTATACAAATAAATAATTAATAATTGCACGCAGAATAATACATCTGCATGATCAAATTTATTTCTTAATACCTATGAGAATAGTAATAACAATTATTGCAATAAGAATTTAATATAACATTAACACTTTAACATGCGTAACTGGTACTTCCTTTAAATAAAATAAAAGATAAATCAACTAGGGAATTAAAATAAACGGATAAACATATTTAAAAGAGAGAGAGAGAGAGATGGAATCAATATTAGGAGGGGGCCTGATCCGGTTCTATCTAATTCACCCCGAATCGAACCGTAACAGTAAACCACATATTACATTTCCGTTTTTCTTTTAAATTCAATTGTAATTTTCTTAATGAGAAAATGGTTCAACAGGGCTTGGTTTGTGGTTCAAACTATTTTATATTTTTAAAATAAAATACATTATATCGAAAAGCTTCAAATATACATTTCTTATTACCAATACAAATATAAATAATAATATTTGAAATTAATTATTTTCTAAATAAATATGTAAAATGTATAATTAGGGAGAGATTTCATTTATCATAAAATTATAATCGTACTAAGATATAGTGACATATTAGACTTGATAAAATAAGAATATGTTATCTCGATATGAAGTGTAACACGTAAATTTTAATTTATTGTACACTTGTAATTAACACATTATTAAATTTATAAACTAAAAAGTAACAAAGTAATGAAAGTGAATTAACTATTAAGACAAAAGGAAAAAAATTTCAAAAACTAAAATATAAAAGTAATAGCATTTGTAGACACACTACAATAAATGATGTGACCATTCTAATTTCATTCTTATAAATGATACAAATCAAAACAAAAAAATTTAAAAATAATTAAATGTTTTTTTAATAAAAGATTAAAGGGAAAAAATAATATGTTTAAGTTTTTTTAAAAATAATATGTATAACGATTCTGCTCAGTTCTAACCATATGGTTTAGTTCAAGGTTTTGAACCGAACCACAAACTATTTGTGCTTCGCTAAACCAATCCATTTTGAAAAAGAATAAAAATTTTTGGTACGGTTCAATCCAGTCTAAGCTCGATCCATGGTCTAATTGGTTTTTTTTTTTTTTTTTGCATAGCCTTAATCAATATTATTAGACATGCCTAAAATACGCACATTAGAAACATAAAAATTAATGAAATGGAAACAGAATTGTAAAATTGAAGTCATATTTAATGTTGGATTTAGGTATACTTAATGGTCTATTTAACTCGATATATATTTGAATAATTATATATATGTTACTAAGTTTTACACACAATAAACTTCAAATAAGATATTATGAAAAGTAAAAGTTAATGACTAATAAATTAAAACGTTCGAAATAGACATTTGAACTTAGTATAGTTAAAGCATTCTAAACCAAAAGCCATTAACAAATTAGTTCCACTTAATTAATATCAATTTCTTTTCTTCTCTCTTTCCCTTCCTTTTTTTTTTTTCAGCAATCGTTTAAAAGTTGAGATGGAGAGAATAAAACTTTGTTGAATTGGTATAAAATGAGTTACGTTAATTTGAACAAAGCTGAAAATTAAAATTTAATCTATTAAATTTAAATTTTATGTTTATTGTAGAATCAATAAATTCTCAACTTTATACTTTAAGTATGTGGCTAATTGTTAGGGTTATAAACCCAACTCATATGGTCTATAACCAAAGAGAGTCTAAATATATATCAATATATACTTAGAAGACTTTGGAATCAAAGTAAGAATGGATCAGCACGTTTTGAACAAGAGATCCTAAATATATGGTTATATATATTTAGAGGACTTTAAATCAAGATATCCTAAGTATATGTGATATACTTGGAAGAGGACTTGAAGATAAGGAGTTGTTTGTGCAAAACAAAGGGGTTGAGATGTACACCTGCAAGTTGGAAGCTCAAGGTTATAGGCCTTGAATGTAATAAGTCGGCCTTGAAATTGTAATTTCTTGCTGAGAGCACACTGGAGGCAATGCTAGCGTGAATGTTGTCAGCGTTGGATAGGTATGCAATCAGGGTAGGTGGATAAGCGGCCAGCGTTCAGCCAACGTACGATGGTCCAAGAACTATGGGGTTTTAACATCGCCCCCACACCGCCAGCCTTGATTTATGACGTGCTAGCTTAAGTATGTCCGTTAATATTCCTTTTGTTTTACATATATATTCATCTTATTGTCCTAAGGTTTGTAAGGAATAAGTATGTGCCTCTTATCAAGCCTAGATAGAGAGTTCTAGAGAGAAAAGAGAGAAAAGTGAGGAAACCCTAGAGTAAGAAACTCTAGATAAAATAAATCTTGTTCTTGTTGTAATTCACCTGTTGTGGTGAAGAATTGTAAGATCCGCTAGTGAGATCTAGTAAAGAAAACTTATAATCCCATTATATTATTTATAGTGGAAGGTTGAACACTATTGTTCCTATGGTTTTTCCCCAATTTTAGGGTTTTCCACGTAAATCCCAGTGTTGATTTGTTTATTTTATTTCTATTTATTGTTTTCTATTTGGTAATCACATTGGCAAGAGGAAAAGGTTCGATCTTTTCCTAACAAAGTGGTATCAGAGCACATGATTTCAAAAGAAAATTAAGGCTTTTATTGCAGTTCAAACATAGCAGAACCATCAAGACGATGATCAAATTGAATTCAACAAATTATTCCATATGGAAATCTATGATGGAAGATCTGTTGTATTGCAAAGATTTATATTTGCCTTTGGGTAGTGACATTACGAAGCCAGAGAAAAAATCTGATGCTAATTGGATAATCATGCATAAGAAAATTGTCGGTTATATCCAACAATGGATGGATCACAACATTTATCACCATATGGCCCAGGAAATGAGAGCGGATGTCCTATGGAAGAAGTTGGAATCCACGTATGAAAGGTAGAAAGCCTTGAATAAAACCTCCTTGATTAGGAGAGTTGTAAATTTGAAATATAGGGATGGATCCAATATGACGGAGCACTTGAATGATTTTTAAGAGCGGGTGAATCAGTTGTCTGCCATGAAGCTGGTGCTTGAAGATGAGATCTAAGCACTGTTGTTGCTGAGTTTCTTGCTTGATGGTTAGGAGACACTGGTTATGTCTGTTAATAACTCTGCCCCAGAGGGAACGCTTACCCTCGCATTGGTGAAGGATAGCCTGATGAATAAAGAGGCTAAGAGGAAGGATCTGGATACAAGATCTGATTCTAGGGCACTTATTACTGGTAAGCCAGGAAGGAATGGTAGAAGCAGGTTTGGAAGATCATCCGATGAAGATGATGAATCAGAGAAATCCAAGGGAAGGCCCAAGTCAAGAGGAAAGAAAAACCTTAGATGCTACTATTGTGACAAGCCAGATCATTTGAAGCGAGAGCACAGACTTTGGAAGAAAGAGAAAGGTAAAGGTGAAGAAAAGGATGCAGATACAGTTACAGCAGTAGCAGATGAAGATGAGATCGTCATTACCTGAGATGAGAAGTGTGTTAGCTTTACAAGTCATGATGATGATTGGGTTGTTGATTCTGGTGTCTCCTTCCATGTGACTTCACATGATGAGTTCTTCTTAACCTATGCTACTGGAAATTTTGGTTATATTAGGATAGAAAATGATGGTAAATCTAAGATTGCAAGCATTGGAAATGTTATTTTGAAGACTAACACAGGTTGTAGGTTGACACTTAGAAATGTTAGACATATTCCAGATATTTGCCTTAACCTTATTTTTACAAGAAAGCTTGATGATGATGGCTATAGTAGCTACTTTGGTGAAGAAAGATAGAAGCTCATCAAAGATTCTCTTATTATGGCAAAGGGAAAGAAGAGGAACTCTCTTTACTTAATGTCAGCAAAGCTATTTAAAGGAGATGTGAATCATGTACTCTCACACAAAGGTTCAATGATGGTAGAAATAGGGGAGTTTCAATTGAACAATCCAAAAGCCTCATCAACAGTTCAAGATGAAAAGATCTACAAAAGATGGAAGACCATAAATTAGATTCATTCCAGATGAGCATGTGATACTCACTGATGGGGGAGAGTCAGATGTCATAAGAAAACCATAGAAATGAGAAGAAGAACGGAAAGGTTAGAGTCATGCAAGATGGATTGAAATCCTTGCATGAGAATAAGAAAATTGACTTGGTAAAATTGCCCAAGGGCAAGGGACCTCTGAAGAGCAGATGGGTGAAGACTGATGATAAGAGTTTACAATCAAGGAAAGAAACAAAAGCTGGTTATGAAAGGTTTTAGTCTGATAAAATGTGCTGCAAAAAGGCAGCAGGATTGGGGATACCCCCCATATAAGTTGGAGAAGGAGAATGTTGGGTTATAAATCCAACTCATATGAGTCTATAACCAAAGGAAGCCTAAATATATATTGGATATATATTTAAAAGACTTTGGAATCAAAGTAGGAATGGACCAGCAAACTTTGAACAAGAAGATCCTAAATGTATGGTTATATATATTTAGAGGACTTTAAATCAAGATATCCTAGGTATATGTGATATATTTGGAAGAGGACATGAAGATAAGGAGTTGTTTATGCAAAATAAAGGAGTTGGAGATGTATACCTGCAAGTTGGAAGCTCAAGGTCGTCGACCTTAAATGTAATAAACTGGCCTTGAAATTGTAATTTCTTGCCTAGAGCACGCTTGAGGCAACACTGGTGTGAATGCCATCAGCGTTGGACGAGTATGTCGCTGGCATAGGTAAGTAAGTCATCGGCGTTCAGCCGGTGTGGGATTGTCCCAGAACTGTGGCATTTTAACACCGCCCCTACTCCACCAGCCTTGATTTATGACATGCCAGCTTATGTATGTCTGTTGATATTCCCTTTGTTTTACATATATATTTATCTTGTTGTCCTAGGATTTGTAAAGAACAAGTATATGCCTCTCCTCAAGCCTAAATAGAGAGTTCTAGAGAGAGAAAGAGAGAAAAGTGAGGAAATCCTAGAGTGAGAAACTCTATAGATGAAAAAAATCTTATTCCTATTGTAATCCACTAGTTGTGGTGAAGAATTGTGAGATCAACTAATGAAATCTAGTGAGGAAAACTTGTAATCCTATTATATTGTTTATAGTGGAAAGTTTGAGCTTTGCTGATCTCGTGGTTTTTCTCCAATTTGGGTTTTGCACGTACATTTTGGTGTTGATTTATTTATTTTGTTTTTGTTTATTGTTTTTTGTTTATTAATCACAATAACAAAAGGAAAAGGTCGGATCGTTTCCTAACACTAACTATGTATACGCACTAGCGATTATGTTTAGTCTAGCTACAACCTTTATGAGAGGGGCTGTCATATGATGGCTAGTGCGTGTATTGTATGATTGTTTCGAGATAGATCGCAGATACCTTTTTTTAAACTTTTTCTAATAAATTGTTTGTTAAGAAATATATATAGATAAAAAAAAAACAATTAGCATTTCTCATGAAAAAAATCAAATAAATCAAATATAACTAAAAATATATGCAAATCAATCGCATTTATTTATAACGTTTTGATACAAATACAGATAAAAAATAGACCATATCAAATTATTTACTTGTAGCAGTTTTCACATCAAATATTTCTACTTTTCTTTTCTCCCTTATTCATTTTATTTATTCCCTATATTGTATTATTCCACAATGGATATTTTCTGCTACAAACCTCACCATTAATCATCCAACTTTCATTATCAACGAATTGAATAACGACTTTATTATTATTATTATTATTATTATTATTATTATTATTATTATTATTATTATTATATGGACAGGCATGGTCCGAAATGGATAAACTACTATCAGACTGTTAAAAAGAATAATATTTTTTAATTTTTTTCCCCTTGTCTACTAGCATTAAACGATCATTATATACTAAAAATATATATAACAATTAAAAAACAAACATTAGGATTTGCATGAAAAACTCAAATAAAAGAAAATGCCACAGAGTTGCAACGTAAAACTTTTATTATCAATGAATAATTATTTTATAATATTTTAATTTTTCTCGCTCATTAAATGTTGGATAATCAAAACTTTACTAAATTAGAAGATATCGATAGAATTACAAAATAAATCTATTGGTAAAATCATGAAAGTATAAATTCGATGTGAATAATTTAGAAGAATGGACAAATAACCAAAAGATATTATCTTATAATATTCTACAACACAACATGAATTAAATGATTTAGATTTTGTTACAAAAGAGATTTAATCAGTCGTCATTGGTATCAAAATTAAAATTATACATGTCTTCTCCATGGATGGCCTAAACGATGACGACAATCAAGACGAGGACGATGCACCATTGCTTTTCATGGCTTCCTTTCTAATGTATGGACTATCCTCACCTTCTGAAATGACTTTGTTATTGGTTACCAAACAATTTCCATGATTTTTATCAAATATAGATCGGATATATGTTTTAAGAATGGGTTTATATAGCAAAGAAAGTAGGAATTAAAGAAGGGTTATATGAAAATTGGGGGATGTTCGACTCAAAACCCCAGTCATCATTCATATCTCATATCATTTTGCAGGGCTAAACAAACTAAGTGCTTTCAAGGAGCTCAAGTCAGGTTTTCCCCTCGGAGACCAAATTTGATGCGGATCAGCTTGCTAAGAACGGATTGAACTCCTCCCCTTGTATCTCTATGATTCAGTTTAGTTCGGATGGACTTATTAATTGTTTGGAAGTACCAATTGTTGGTACAGTTTTTCCTCCCCACATGAGCACGATCCTCGTTCAGGCTCTTACCAGAGAGAAATAGTTGAGAGACTGTGTCTTTTCCTCAGGACTTTGTTTGAGATGGAGGTTAGTTTGTATTTGTGATGTTATAGAAGTTTTAATTTACAGAAAAAAAAAAAGTAAGTAAAATTATTTGATTGAGACATTATTTAACAGGAGCTCAGCTAATTTAAAGTCAGTATATACGTGCCATTTTTTTTTTTTTTTCAAACCAATAAAGTTACACAAGCTGGACAGCCAAGCATATTGCCCATACTGGCTCATCCAACCAAGCCTTACTAGTAATCCTAGCTAATGTGGGCACGGATCGATTTGGTTCGATTTTTCCTACAATCAAACCAAACCATAATTTATGCTTTGATTTTTGTTTCATCTCAAATTAAACTATTAAGTAACGGTTTGGTTCGGATTAGAAATTTTTTAAACTATTAAATTACAGTTAGGTTCGATTTGGATTACGGATTAAATCAAAATTTTAACTAAAAATTTTCTTTGCTCTAGTTTTTTTATATTTGTGTGGATACTTAAATATTTATATCATTTAACAAAGTTTATATTATAAACCACGATAAAATACTTTATGAATACATCATACTTTTAATTTATAGTTCTGTATAAAATCAGTTCTCTACCAATAAAATACATTCACCATTCAATACGTAGTAAGTTATAATTTTTAATTTTTTAATAGAGCCAACAATTCAATTATCTAACACTAAATTTAACTAAAATAAAAAAATCATCTACCAACAAAATTCATCAATAAATAAATAATCCGCCGATAAAATATATTAAATAATTAATATAATAAGAGTTTATAACTGAATAAATAAATTTCATACTTTATAAAGTTAAAAGCTACGAAAAAAAAAAAACAATAGTTCATCATCAACAAAAAAATACATATCATGAGCCTAAAAAATTTAAAAAATGAACAATTTAATTTTAATCAATATTCACCAATAATAAATACTAATGAAATCATATGAAAATATAGTAAAATGTTATTATATTTTTGAAAATGGTTTGGTTCGGTTTTACGGATTAGTTTGTTTGTTTACCTTTCAAACCAAACCATAAATTTACGAATTGATTCGAATTGGAATATTTTTAAACCAAACCATTTAAAAAAAAAAACCATATTTTCGATTTGGATTAGTTCAGTTACGGATCGGTTTGGTTCGGTTCAATTCAATTGATTTTTTTGCCCACCCCTAGTCCTAGCTGGTGTTCGAAGACGCCTTACTTGTTTAATGGCACCTCTGCCAAAGCGTATCATATCTTCCAATAAGAATTTTACTTGTTAAAGTGAAAAAAAATAATAATAAATTAAAAAATAAAAAATAAAAGAAAATAGAATTGACTGCAATATCAAATATAGATTCCAATATCAATTAAAATTTGATAAATCCTAAATGGGTTATTATATTATTAAGTTAGTTGAAATGGAGAGAATAAAACTTTGTTGAATTATTGGTAATCGTGTCTCTCCATTCTAATCCAAAAGCCATTAATAAATTATTTCAACTTAATTAATTTCAATTTCTTTTAACCTCTTTTATTTGTTGCTCAAAATTCCATAGGCTCTGGATGGACAAGACCATTTTCCGTACACTATGGCTCGCGGTCCGGACCGACACTAACTTTGTGTGGAATCACATGATTTTAGACATCAATCCGGCCTAAGATCTCCCTGCACTTGACTAAACTGGAGATATCTTTTTTTATCTTTTGTGGTTAGGATTTCCATGGCTAATTAAATATCCAACATGCACATTATTTATATAAATCCTCACATATCCCTTGGAATATTATTGCATAATGATATTATCTTGCTTTGTTTCTTTTATAAATAAACATATATACTACACTATATTGATACTTCAACGCAAACAAGTGGCCCTTGAGCACATATAATTCAAGTAAAGAAATTATATATTGTAATCAAACTAAATATTTTGTTAGTTGATGGCTGAAAAGACTGGTCAGACAATAGTTCCACCGCAAAAAATAAAATAAAATAAGCATTATGTATGGAAATTAATATTCCCTATGAATTATATCTCATTCATAATTCATTGGAAATCTTCATCAGATAGCCCCAATGATCGATGAATATCATTGGATCATTGAACACATATTTTGTGCTGTTTAGTCAGACTACAACATAATCTAGTCATTGTCTTTCCAAAGATTTAGGATGCCGTAGAGGCTCCATTAAGGAATTTAATCTTAATAACAGCTCATAACCATGTATCATAACTATATATTTTATTTAAGTAGTTGTTTCACGCACAGCTTTTTGAAATAAATTAAATGCACAATGTTCTCCCATAGGTTATAGACTACATATTAATGTTTTTAGGTCGTCTAGCATTAGGTGCAGCCTGTCTTTATGAAATATCATATAGTTGCGTTTTTCTAATTTTGTTAGCTTCTAATATTATTTAAGTTGTTTAGTCATGAAGATTTGATTTTATTAGGCTGTCTTTTAGTAATAATTTATTTGAATTGGCTACGGTGTAACGCGTCCGTTTGCTCTTCCATAGAATCACTCCTAATTGAGTCATTGATTAGTTAAAATCATCATAAGAAACGATAATCATTCTAATCAATTGTCATATAGGGCGGGGACCATTTTGAAAATCCTATAGCAACTTGCAAGGTTGCGAGATATTAGCATATATGTATATATCCATATATATTTTTAAAGGAGTAAATTATACCAAAAGTTCGTAACATTTAGGGATAAATTTATTTAAGTTTGCAACATTTTAAGTAGTTGATCCGAGGTCACAATATTTTGAGAAATGGATCAATTGTGATCACCATTAACATGTGTCAACAAGATAAAAATTTAATTAAAATTCAAAAAATATACCGCATCGTGACATGTATCAATAGTGACCTCAATAGACTTACTTTTCTAAACTTTCTGACCTCAAATAAATCACAAAAAAACGTTATGACCTTTCGGTATAGTTTACCCTATTAAAAAGAAGGGTAAAAGCCTAGTTTATTTGTGTGCCATCTTCTTCTACGTATCAATTCCAAAGAAATGTAACGCAATCAATTGTAAATTTATCAAGTGGTCCTCGTTTGTTAGTGTGTGTAGTGCAAAAAAACGGAAACACTTAAAAAATTCCTAGTGCAAAATTAACACATTTTAGTTCTGTTCGTGAAGCCGTAAAACATTATCATTAGCCTATCAAAGTAAAATTATAAAAAAAAAAAAAATAGTAAAATGGAAGTTCATTTACGTAACCTCTTGTTTTATGTGTCAATTATATAGAATCTTGGCATATTTAGTTGTAAGATACCTAAAGTTGCCCTTTTCCTTATTAGGGTATGTGTATAGTGCCTAAATCATTACAGGGATTTATGTTTCCATAAATGTCTCATGAGATTGACACATAATGGTGGTATTCGATATAACTGGTCATTTGTATGATCTTACCGATAATATATCAATTTTAGAAAGTTTCATGATCAAATGAGCGTTTAGAGGGAATATGGCGATGGGATCATCATATGTGCTGATCCAGATCATATTGGCATGCCCATGCAGTGAGCTTATGAAAGAGACATACCGGAAAGCCCAAATTATTGAGTAATCTCACGGTTTAGTTTTAATTTTATATGTTTTAACACGGTTTAGTTCCTTGGCAAAATAAACAAGTTGGTATACATATTTGTGTTGTTCCGAATACTAACTTGACTGAGGCTAATTCAATTGGGATTGGATTGTTATCTCATAGAGGATATGCTGATTGATTGGCAGTATAGAATCGAGAAGGGGATTTCCAGCGTAGTTGGGGAAATCTACACTTGAGATGAGTATTGTCCATTATGTTATGCAATTTGATGTACTAAAGATTACGTCAAAGGTGGTACATGTTATCTTATGTCGTAGATTATTTTATATATAAATATATATGACGACTAAGGATCTCACACCCAAAATTAGTAGCAATAATTTGTGTTAATATGTCATATTCATATATTTATTTTGCAACAAATAGTGTGGTTTAAACTTTGACTTCATGCCTTTCTACAATTATACACCCAAAGTTTTAATTGTCAATTTGTACATTTAATTAAATGTTTAGTTATTACTGTTTGTACCTTGTCACTTTCTATTTTGTATTGATGATGCGGATTTTTTTTTTTTATGCAGCAATATGATTTGGCATTAATATATAATTCAAAATAAAACATTACAAGTATTGTATTATGATTGGCTCTCTGTGATGACAGAGATAACAGTAGTTAACAAAAAGAGATGAGATATAAAAGATAGCAACTAAACATCTAATTAGTTATAATAATTGACAATTTAAAATTTTAGGTGTATAATTGTTAAGCTATTAACCTAATAATAGCCCACTACTACTTCTGCCCACTAACATCCTTAATCAATACCTTAGTCTCTCTGGAAATGTTCCTTCTCTGACACTCTTTCTATCATTACTTTGTTGTTTCTCTACGTGAAGTTAAGGTTTATTCCAACTAAAGTGTCTTCATGATTATTTTGTAGATTAACAAGATAGTGAATGTGATGTTTATGGCTAAAGGCTGTTCGAGAAGCCACTCTCCTTACTCTCAATCACGAGATTGATCTGTTTTGGTAAAGATGTCGATCCCCTCCTTCTTTTCTTTTACTTGTACACTTGTATAATACTAACAAATTTGTTGTAGATCTGTTATCTACAACTATATACAAAACAAATCAACTACTATAACTATTTTAACTACTATACAATTTTAGTTTAACCAATTAGTTTAACTATTGCATTTCCTAGTGTATATCATGGTTAAATAACAAGATAACTATCAGAAGTATCCTTAGGTAACTCCAACAAATGAATGAATTATACCTTTTTTTTTTTTTTTTTTTTGCCATGAATGAATAAATTGTATTAAGTTGGTGAAACCAAATCCTTTGGAGTTTTGTCTAATGTTCTTAGTATATGGTAGGGATGACTTGGAATTATCATTTTTGAAAAAAAAAAAAAAAAACCAGTTGAGCCATAATCCATGTTTCCAATTGTTGTTCTGATATGCTAAAATTGTCCTAGAAGATTCTTGATAAAACCCAGTTGTCCAAAAATTGGCTTGTCAGACTAAATATTCAAGTCTCATCCTAAACCCAGTTCTTTTGTGTTGATGTTTGCAATGATGAAAGGACAATACATATGATGATAACCACTGTCTAATAGGTTGTATAAGGACTTAGACATGATAATTGTGATTCCCTTGAACTATAATACAAAACAATATGTCACATTTATCATAGTACTCTAAAAGGATCATAAAATGTTAGGTTATTATAGAATAATGGCCATGATGCTCTAATATTTATTTATAATGTAGTGATTTTACAAACACTAGATCTCTAGGGTTAAAATAAACATAAGTCCAATACTTGTCCACTGACGTCCTCACCTATCTTGGGACTCCAATAGAATATCAAATGCCACAAAAATTGTGTTGCTTGTTGTTACTCTAATGCTAAAAATGTTGATTGGAGAATTAAAGGACCATGTCTTGTCTATTATTTGTTGAAGAAAGTGAATAGTCTTACAATACTGTTGCATTAACAATTCCAATTCTATCATAACATGAACAACGTTGTTCCATATAATGTACATTGATGAACCAAGAACAACCACTTGAAAATGCCCTTTAATTAGTAATGATGATGGGACAATTGAAAATTGTTGGTTGCCCATACTAGGGAATATGTGATTGAAATTGTGTCTCTAAGCCACTTCATCAGAAAAATAACCTTTATGCTCCTTAGTTTCTTCTATCTTCAATTGCAACCTACTGATCTTTGCTACATCATCATTGTAATGTACTGATACATCCCAAATAATAGTTTTAAAAGCATATATCCATGTACCATCGACATTCATTACAAGACCATTCCTAGATATGTCTCTTACATCTGTAAATTCTTCAAAAGTACCATTATTCATAATATTTATAGCAATAGCTACACCCTCCTCTCCATCATCAACAAAATTAGTGTTTCTCTCATGATTTTCAACAAAATAGAATCTATCTTCTAACCAGTCTATTCAAAAGATCCAAAACATATAAAAAAGTACCTTCACAAAATGATCCCATGATTTAAAGTTGTTGTATGCATTCATACATTTATACCACATATTAGATGGATCTTGCAAAGTAAAACATGCTAAATTTGCATAATTTTGTTCCTTTATGTGGTAGAAATCCAACAAACATTCTACTTTAAGTACCTAAGAAATTGAATCACCATCATAAAATTGCGGAATACCTTCTTGTATTATGTTGATGATTGCAAGTGAAAGTGATGATAGAGAATTGTCATGAAAAGCTCCATAGAATAGTAAATTCAATCTCAAACGATCTATTCTTGAACTTAAAAATTGTAAGGAAAATTCTATGTCATTTACTAGTGAACTGATGCTTTCAATTTTACTATTAGGTAAGTCTTGGCTGCTCATTAGTGTACCTTGAAAATATTGAATCAAGTGTTGGCTGTTTGAATTATTGTTATGTTCTTTGTTCTAATCCAACTCCCTTTTTTTCCATTCTCGCATTCAATTGTTCAAGCTTTTCTTGAATGTCCATTATTGCCTTCGTTAACACATTCATATCCATTGTTTGTTGTAAATGACTTGTAATTTCTAACTCCATCACTACTGCCATGGACACACAGGGAACAAGAGCACCAAATGCTAAGCTATTAACCTAATAATAGCCTATTATTACTTCGACCCACTAATGTCCTTAATCAATACCTTGTGCCTTGTCTCTTCTTAAATGTTCCTATTGCCTTGTTCCTCAAGCTAAGTTCTCTCAGACTCTTTCCCTACAATTACTTTGTTGTTTCTCTGCGTGAATTTAAGGTTTATTCCAACTAAAATGTCTTCTTGATTATTTTGCAAATTAACAAGATAGTGAATGTGATGCTTATGGCTAAAGGCGGTTAGAAGCCACTCTTCTTACTCTCAATCATAAGATTGATATGTTTTGGTAAAAATGTTGATTCCCTCCTTCTCTTTTCTTTGACTTTTATACTTGTATAATATTAACAGATTTGTTGTAGATCTGTTATCTAGATCTCTTGTCTACAACTATACATAAAACATATCAACTACTACAAATGTTTTACCTACTCTATAATTTTAGTTCAACTACTTTTGATCCTTATACTTGTCTAGGTTGTAACAATAATTGCAAAAAGGTATAAGGTTGAGATGTAAACCATGACATTAACCCTTTTATTTTTCTATCAAAACCAAATATACATGAAATTTGTTAGATATTATGAATAATTAATTTACAATGACATTATACTCCTTATCATGATGGTACCTTTTCTTATGAGCCTCTTATCGGTTTTATGCTTTCCTCAATTAAGCATATTTGAAATCTTATTGTGTTGATACTCGTATTATCATATCAATTGTTAACTCTACTTAAAACCAATAAGATACATGCAACAACTTTCTGATATGCTCTCATTTGTAGGGATATAAGACTTATAAAACATTAAAATTATTTTTAATCAAATCAAATCAAATATAGAAAAATTATTAAACCATCTATCATGCTCCAGAAGGCACCCTATTCATGACAGCCTTGTCATACACCATACCAAAGCTAAAGGGTGTTTATTAACTTATAATATTGTATACAAAATGTGCTCACCATTCAAGTGCACCACTAAAAATGGAAATCACAAAATTTATATAATAATAGAGCTGCAATAATAGGGATTTTAAATTATAAATTAATAATTTCTCCATAAGTCTCTTTCAATATATATATATATATATATAAGTACCACATGATGTCTAAAATCCATATAACTAGATAGAGTTACTTATCACTAGCTACGATCAAATTAAACATAAATATAAACAAGGTTCTTCATAATATATGAGTAACTACACTTAGCCATTGTCATGCCTCGATGGGTATCCTAATAGTATCAAGTTATTGTGAATAACATAGATGTCCTTAGTTAACCACGAAATCTACTTGATGGAATATCAAAGTGAATCACAATTACTAGATCTACTAAATTATTCCAAGGAATATGACATGAAAATAGGGATGAGGTTACTTCGATAAGAAATATGGATATATATAAGTAACATAGCAAATTAAATAGTATCATGCATCACTATTATTTACTACATATTATAGACCGAGTCTTAAGAAGACAATGATGTCAAAAGATAATTAAAAATAGTAAATCCTATTATATTCCTTAAGCTCTCCACTCTAGTTCTAATCCATAGCTTTTTAACTCATACCTGCATAAAAGTCTTGAACGGCATAAGCCAAGGACTTCTCTAGAACCTGAAATATCCATAAGAGGATAAGCAAAACAACAACTTAGTGAAGTAATTAGATCATATCTCATATTAAGCAAGTTTGATTAATAAGTATATGCAATGCAAACATATGAAACACTTATAAATTTGAATAACCAAAATTTAAATAGGGTGAAGATTTATGTCCTCTCACTAGAGTTATCAGGAACTAGTCTTGGGTTAATCGTGCTCAGGAGAGACTAAACACCAAGGAAAGAAGGAATACATACATACATTTACTTAATACTTTAAAATAATTTAAGTCATTTCATTTTCCTCTTGGAACTTAAAAAATCCACTAAATGTTAACTACCTTTACGTTGATACCATGGACAACATTCCTTTAGGTACCATATAGTTGCCATGGAACAAAACAAAACTACAAGAAACCTTGAGTAAAACTAAGATTATCACATCTAGGAGTACCAAGCCAATCCATAGAATCGAAATGTTAACACGTAGTAGGGTAACCTAAAAATAATGCAAATATGCAAGTTGTGCAATGCATGACAATTCATTATAAGGTTAGATAGTTTTAAATCTGGTTATTGATCACTCAACTCAAAGATACTCAATAAGCATATCAAAACAAATATTAACAAGTAAGAAATTTTCAATTTTAATATAGTAATTTAGCAATCAATACAACCATTAAATAGTAGACAACCCCCTATCCCCACATATAATTCCATTTTCATCATCTTTATACTTAGTGACACTATATCACAAACAATAAGATAGATCCGAATTACTCATATGTTCATCTTATTTATTCATCATAGTAATTAGGTGGGATGTTAGAAAACCGGTTTATTTCTCCTATAATAAGATAATGATAACAATATCATTATAGAGATAATTGAATATATGTACATATATGTGCCTATGTATCCTACATGAGTTTTACTAAACTTATTGTCATTTTCTTGTTTCTAGTCCTATATTAGCACTTAAATAGTCATTTTGAAGCCTATGAAGATGAAGACTACTTTCATAATTTCTTTTGTTTAATCATTATAGTTCGCATAAAACTTAAATTGCTAGAAAAAGTACTCAAAATAATTTTAAATACTAATTTTGATCACTCATTCTTAAACTACGCATGATATATTCATTTTAACTTTGTTTTCAGCATATTAATAGGCATTGGAAAGCTCTTAAATTATATAGAAATAATTATTTTCCTTCTCCTATATCCTATGGTATATGGGTGCAATATAACTTTCTGATTTTGTGTAATATTTTCATAAGGTTTAGTTTTCTTGACTAGTTATATCTTAGTTTCATAATTTAAGGATTGAACCCTATTTTCTATTGGTAATTTCCTATTGGCCGAGTACACATGTATGGATATTTTATGTCTATATCATGTTCATCTCCTTAATTATTCATTTAAGTTCATCTATCAAGTAGTATTAATCGATTTCCTTATAATTTATAATAAGTTCAAATTGCTATTCTCTATATATTATGTATGCTAAAACATGTACCTATATAGTTATATTTTTTCTTCTTTCTTTTATAATTTTAATCTAACACATACTACTAATTATATATGCTGCATGATTTAATACAATATTTTATAGATTCATTCACTTGAGTAGCTTTCTACTCAAGGAGTGAGGACATACGTACATGCTTTCATGAGAGCTTGGTCTTCTTTTTATTTTAATAATCCCTTAATTTTGTTTATTGCCTCTATTACATAAGTGGACATTGATTCCAAGATAAAGCTTTTTTGGGTACTTTCATTTTTTTTTTCTAACCGATTATCCATGTGTGTGTGTATATATATATATCATATGCTCAACTTCACTAGATAATTAATTTCTCTAATATTACTTTAGACAAAATATAAATCATTTGCTAAAATAAATTAATTTTTCTTTGCATCTTCTTTATGGTCAAATCAAAAATGAAATTTTGAGATATATTTATAATTTCAACAAAATGATGAACTACTTTACTACATCATTAGATTAAAAGACGAAATCATATTAGAATACAACATGTTGTACATTATTTATATTATACATTATATGTTTGTAATTTATAGATTTTATTTGTGTAAAAAATATTATATACATAATCATATATATTATAAATATCTATTATATTTGTCATGTAATATACATATATATATAGATTTTATATGTACTATTTAAGTTATATATATAATTATTACAAACTATAAATGTTATATATAAATGTAGAGAGAGAGAGCATATTCATTTCATATAACAAATGAATTATAACATAATTACGTATCAATAACCTATAGATCTTATATATATATGCATATATATATGTAGATAAGTATATGTATAAATAAATTATAAATATTTATTATATATATGTTATGTCACATATATATTATGTTATATATATTTAAACATATGTGTTAGATGTAATTCATATTTTATATGAACTTTCTAAGTTACATATATTATATATATTATATACAATATGCCCATTTTATAAATGTTTCATATTCAATTTCTATTTTAATTAATACGGATATTTATATAATATGTTATATGCATAATCTATGCATAACATTTAGATTGCGTACTTATAATATACAAATTTAATACATGTGCACGTTATATCAATAAATAAATTTTTATAAATATTTGATTTACATACTATATGATAAATATATTGTGTATATATGTAGCAAATAAATAAACTATATATTGATATATAAATTATGTATATTATATATCTATTCTATATAATTTATAATATATATAAATTATATATATATATAATAATTTATTTCATATGGGATAGTTTTGTCATTTCATAATTTAGATAGGGATAATAATATTACTTTTTGTTAAATAAGAATACAAAACAATAATAATATATTTTAACGAGTTTGTAGGTTTGTAAACGAGTTTGGATCCTAAACCTAAATTAGGACACATTTAAATTCATATCATTTTTTAATTTGACCCGTTTATTAATCGTGTCAACTTTTACTTACCCAAACCCTTTTATAATTGTGCCATGCCATGTCTAAGTTCACTAGTTAGGTCCCAAATTGACAACACTAGAAGCTATTACTGAGTTAAACTCGATTAATACGAGAGTGGGCTCGACTCACTTACAACCCTAATCATTCTTAGGTATATTAGGTTTGAAATTCATTTTATTTAATATTAAATTATTTTTACTTTTTAATTTTACCTAAAAAATTAACCTACAATTACAAAGCTAAATCAGGAGCCAGCAATTTGTTAAACTAAACCCAATTTGGCTTAGCCTTAACTGGTTTTGGGTATGGGTCTACTGAATTGAATAATCCATGAACCAATGATTCTAGGTCTATTCAAACCTTTGTCAATGACAATCTCTATACATATATATGATATGGTATGATATATTGTACAATATCATAATTATTATATGTATAATCTAATTTTTTATGATTAATTCATGTATTTATATATTTTGTACATTTAGCTTCTTGTCTTTAATTTTATGTCATTCCATATGGTTGTAAATAAATTGAATCACTCGTAAGCAATTAAACCTCGACTCAAATTAAACTCGATCAATTGACAAGTTAAACTTGAATTTTAAATAGAACTCATTGATTTAAACAGATTGAACTCAAATTTGTAATTTTTAGGTTCAATAGAAGCAACACTTAACTTGACTTTGATATATTTTCTTAAATGAATTTTAAATAGAACTCATTGATCTAAACAGATTGAACTCAAATTTGTAATTTTTAGGTTCAATAGAAGCAACACTTAACTTGACTTTGATATATTTTCTTAAATGAATTTTAAATAGAACTCATTGATCTAAACAGATTGAACTCAAATTTGTAATTTTTAGGCTCAATAGAAGCAACACTTAACTTGAATTTGATATATTTTCTTAAATGAACCAATTATGAGGACGAGCCTTCAAAATTTTAGCCTAACTTCACTTGACTCATTTATAGGGATGAAATTGGTCGGGTCTTTATAAGATACCTGACCTATCCAACTCGCTAAAATCCTTTTAGTGTTTGACCTCTAGGGTTTTGAGATGGGTTTTTGGTATCATATTAAAATCCTATGGGATTTCGAGTTGAGTTTCGGATCATATATGTTACCGATTAGAAAAACCTGACCTGGGATAAATATATAATAAAATTTCAAAAAATTAATAAAAAATATATGCACATAATTGATTAAAAATTTCATAATTTCATTTTCATATTAAATAAAATTTATATCTAATTTAAAAATTTTTTTATATAGAGTATAGTATGTGGTATAATTTATGTTTTGTTGTTGAAATTACATCATTGTAATAAAAGAAAAAAAATTATAAACTCCCAGCCAGGTCGGGGCAGGATGGGAATCGGGTTTACAAAAATCCTATAGGGGTGGGTTTTAGGAATGATGGAAAAAATCCTATAAGGTTTTTCTTGGATTTCGGTTGACTCTATAACCAATAGGGTTGGGTTTAGGTTTTACATAAACCATCCTAAACTTCACCCAGTTGCATCTCATTTTTAGCCTTAATCATTCGCTACTTAAGGCTAGCAAATGGCTAGCTATTTTTTATTTTTTTGCTTTTTTTCTTTTTAATTTCGATGATCTCATTAATTATTTAAAATTTATATAAAAATATATAATATTACTCTATTTAATTATTTTTTATGAGCAATAAAACATTTGTTCACTTAAAGGGAATGGCAATTCATCTACGTAAAATTGTTATTACTTTGTTCACTTGAAGGAATGACAATTCATAATGAATTGCTATTACTTAAAATGATGAATATTCATGCCTCACACTCATGAATTATTTTTTTAGGCTTTGTCATAAATATCCTATCTTAAAAATACCATCTATATAATCAAACTCTCTCTCTATACTAAATACAAGGTCCATTATAAATAGTTTACCTTTTACTATTAACTACTTGTTTTACTACTTACTCTAATAGATATTTTATCTTTTGCTTCAATAATTACTTGTTATAAATATCTCTATCTTGAAAATATCACCTACATAATTAAACTCTTTCTCTATAATAAATATAAGAGCCATTATAGATATTTTACCTTTTACTCCAATAATTACTTGCTTTACTATTTATGAATATTATAATAGTCATTACAACTTTATTATATTTCCATTGAATTGGAATTACATTTCCCTCTTATTCTAAACTATGAAGTGCATAAGCCATAATGCATGTTTGTATTCATTATTAACACAAAATTTAAAAATATATTGATTATCCTTTTCATAAAAAATAAAATAGAGATAATATTTTTGTGAAAATCCCAAATTAGTTTTTGTAATTTTTGCAGATTAATATTCTCTATCGTGACAACATTGTCTTTGCTACTGTACTATTTTCACTTAAGCCTCGGAGGCGTACCCACTTTAATGACTAGCCTTCATTAAATAAAATGGTGGGCATTTCTATCTTTATTTTCTCTTTTTTTTTTTTCAATTATATTAATACTAAAATAGGCAGCCCATGTACTATTTTCATTTTAAATAAAGCTGGATCATTGGCCCAAAAAAAACAAAGCTGGACCAACATTAAAAATGCCAGCCTAGAAAAGCGGTCCATATCTTACATCCAAAGGATAAATGGGCAATAATCACCTCGTGCAACCTTTTACTATAAGGAACAGTACCATCTGCAGTCCGCGCCCAACTCTTTAATATAATTTTCCCATTGGGAACGCATGGATACACTTTGCTAAAATTCAAATTTAGTATTTAAATTTTACACAAAAATACAATTTAATACATGAAATTTGAAGTGACCAATTTATTATCCAATCAAAATTTTTATAGCTTTTTGTACTATATTCTTAATATTATTTGCTCTGTTTACTAATATAGAAGATGTAAACTACTATTAAAATTTTACTACTTCTCCTAATTTTATTTAACGTTTATAAGTTTCTTTCTAATAAAAAATTATCATGAAAAATTTGATTAGATACTAAATTGATAATTTTAAAATTCAACTACCAAATTAAATTTTGTGCAAACTTTAAGTGTGAAATCGACATTTCCCTTTTTCATTCTAGCCCAAAGTGAATATTCTTCAAGTTATAGATGACGAAATTCCTAGGATTTGATCTCAATTGTCAAGATTCTGTTTATATGGATATATCTTGTTGAATTCTTGTTGACTTTATCTCTTATACCTTCAAAGTTACCAAACCCATTATCACAATCTATTTAATGAACAAAGAAAAATGCATGCACTTTAGAATACCTTGAAGTATATAGCAAATAGAGTAATATACTATGTTTAGTTTTAAAAAGTATTAACATTTTGTAATGCGAATTACAATCTTGTAATTTTGCAAGGAAAATGTTGAATTTAATACTTGAACTTTGCTGAAAAATGGAATTAGGTACATGAACTTTAAAAAGTTCAATTTAATATCTATATTAACTTCTACCTAAGTCAACTTACAGTTCTACATATATCCTTTGTCACTTCTATATAAACACAGTGGACACAAGTAGATATAGTCTGAGATAAAAGAAAAATAATAACAAAGTTCATTGCAATTTGGTACAATGTAAAATTAATAAGTCTCTCAGAAACTTTTGAATGTTCTTTTGATTGCTATGTTTCTCTTGTAATTGAAGAAGGGATTCCTCATATCAATTATAAGAGTATAACGATTTTTCTTAATAATTTTTTCCAATGCTTTTTCAAAATAAATCTTTGTCCTTTTGTTTTGGAGTCAAACTTTCAATTCATAATGTAAAGTCTAACAATCTTCTTAAGTAAATCAAGTGCTCATGTATTAGCCATTTGTAAATCTTCTTTGTAAATATCTAGCAACAAAAATTTTTAAATTGTTTCCATATAAGATGTTAGTTGTTGAAGAGTTATTCAAGAAGGCCTCTAATCATGCTTGAACATCTTTAGCTTTTTCAAGAACATCTCTAATCATGCTTGGACATCGTTAGCTTGATATTTGATAATTAGAGTCAAATAGAAGGTCTCTTGAATTTAAAAGCATTCCAATTTTTTAAGATTACCTTCCTTTTTTATAAGATTCACTGAAATAGTTATGATCTTCCTTCCCATATGCCTTCAAATCAATTTGCATTCTCCAAATATTCTTCATTTGATTAATTCCTTATGTTGTAGAAAAATATATAATGCTTAAACATATTTTTAATTAAAATATTTCATCTTTCATGCTGTGAAAAATTTATTTTTGATATTGTAAAAATCATTCTATATCCCCAATGGATATTTGTCTTACTTATTAGTGAAACAATTGGAAACTTTATTTTCTAATTTTGAATCTAAAAATATTTGACCTTCTGCAACATTACAAACTCAAAACATAGTTAAGGTCATCATATATTTAATTCAATTTCTAACTTTGCTCTTTTGATAATGTTAAGAATAAAATCATGTCAATATTATCAAAATCCTTTTTGTCGTTTTCATTATCATCAAAACACTTCTATAAACTCTTAGAGAAATTCTATCACATATTATTTTCCTAAAGTCAATTATGACTCAAAAGTTCGAAACATAAAGCGTCAAGAGTTTTAAACTCAAAGAAACACAACAAAGTCTTGAAAACAAAACATCACAAAGACATATCTTTATCTTCAACCCTCGAAAGACTTATTACAAATTATTGAATGAAAAAATGATTTCAAGGATTTAAATCTAAATGATTAAACTAATATAATGAGTATATCTTAAAATCTCTCATGAAAATTATAAAAATAGGGTTGGGAATAAAGCTTTCAATAAAGAAATCTCATTGGAAGATATAACCTTCTTAAATAAGGTGCAATCTCCAAATGGATTAGAAACTATTATATCTCCAAGCATAAAAATCCTACACTTGATCTTTTAAACAAACATCTTTATAAAATCTTCTCACAAAGTATCCCTAGGAAAATGTTTTATATCACAGTTCTAAAAGGCATTATGATTAAAAAATCACAAAGAATATTAAACAAACACTTTAAATTTTTTACCTTTAGTGGACCAATTTCTTAAGCTATGACTTAGAAGAAGTTATAGCTAAATTAAATCACAATGCTCAAGGGGGAAAATCCACTAGATTTCTTGAAAAGAGTGAGTGAAAAGAAAGAAATAGAGAGGGAAACAACCTAAAGAGGAAGTCTAATTGATAAAGAAGCACCATCAAGGATGAAGTTAAAGAGGGTTACATAACGGGTAAATTATACTAGAAGATATCAATGTTTATGAGTTAGTTTATTCAAGGTATCAACATTTTAATTGATTAAAAAAGGATATCAATATTTCACAAAATGAATTAAATAAGATATCAACGTTTTTTTAAAGTTCATTTAAGATATCAATATTTGAATTAGTTTTCAATTAAATTTCCTAAATTTTCATCAGTGATAAATTATTAATACCTTATTTGTCTTATTTTGTAAAACGTTGATAACTCGTTTTTACCATTTGAAATATTAACTCCTTAAATGAATTTATCCTCAAACATTGATTGCTTCTTTTAACCATTTGAAACATTGATACCTTAAATAAATTTATTCCTAAATATTGATACCTTAAATAAGACCATACATAGTTCTACTGGCAAAACACCATTTGAGGTTGTATATGGATACAATCCAGCCATTCCACTTGGTATGGTATCCATACCGGCTTCTAAAGATGAAAGTTTAAGTGGAGTAGAGCGATCCAAACAAAGTGATTGGGGGAGGAAAGCCAAGATTTTTCAACCAGGAGATTTGGTATGGATTCACCTTAGAAATGAGAGGTTTCCTAACAAGCGTAACCAGAAATTATCTCCATGAGTAGATTGACCATTCAAGGTTTTGGAACGCATTAATGATAATGCTTACAAGCTTGAATTACCTAGTAACTATGGAGTTTCCGCTACTTTCAATGTTGCAGATCTCACACCATATATATTAGATGATGAGCATGCCAAGTTTCAAGATTTGAGGTCAAATCTTCAATAACCCAAGGGAAATGATAGGGATCAGATTCCCACAAGTCCGATCACACGAGCCAGAGCTAAAAGGTTACAGAGTTTGACACAGAGGATTCTATGTACCAACCTCAAGAGGATGAATATGATTTCTTACATGGTTATAGATTGTATTTTATCAATTCCAATGTCCATGGAGTACTTTGTAAGAAATCGAAAGGAGAAAAATATGGTATTGAGGATACCCTATCCCCTACGACAGTAACACAGATCGTTATCCAAGGGAAAGAAAATCCCCTGATGGGTATGGCCGTAACAAGGCTACTGTTGAAGAATGAGTGAGATAGAGGAGATCACGAGCGACCTTACGCTCGTGACCAAGGTCGTTATCTCCAATAACGGCTGTAAAGAAGCTACAAGCCATGTTGGGAATTTTTCCTTTGAGAAGCTCACGGCCTAGGATACGACCGTGACAAAGGCTGTTATCTTAATCACACGAAACCAAGTTTGATTCAACATTGACAAATTTTGTATAGAGGAGATTACGACCCAGACTACGGGCGTAATGGTGCTTGTAATCCCAACTACGACCGTTGTGTGCACTTCATCGAGGCGTGAGATGTTGATCAAAGAAGATCACGGCTTGTCCTACGAGCATGATGAAGGACGTAGCAAGTGTCCTGTGTTTATATGAATTTTCTTTATTTACAAATTTGCCCTTTTTGCTTTATTTTCATCTTTGCCATTATGTATGGGTATATATATGCCTCTTATGTTTCAGAAACCCTAGTTTACACTTGATATTTGAAACTTCTTGTATTTTTCCTTCACCTTGAGAGCAAATCCATCTTGTTCTTATCAATCTACTTTAGATTGTGGTGAACAACCACTTGATCTTTCTTGTGAGTCATATCAAGAGGGTGATAGTGTAGCTTGGGCTATTAGTGGTGTGTAATATCCATTGATAGAGCCGTTCATATCCATTTCTTTTGTTATTTCCTTGCAAATCAATCTTCAAAGCTTACTACGTTGAGATACGAGCTAGGAGCGTATCACAATATCTCCACCGGGTATTTAAATTTTTGAGAACTATAAATACTCTTTATCTTGGAGATTTAGATAACTTTTGACAACTTTTAAAAGATTTCATTTGCAAACAAAAAAATCAAAATTTTAACTTAATTTTTCTGTTCTCTTGTTCATTATTTTCAAATCTTAAGTAAGAGAGAGAAAATCATTCTAATGCTCTGTTTTTATATTTGTAATCTGTAAAAGACCATCTAGAGGGTAAAGGAAATATTTTATTTCCTAAAAGAGGTGTATCTTATGGATTGCTCAGCTTGAGCGTGAATTTATTGTGATCAATAAAAGTATTTGTCAAATCTTCATTAGAGGCATTTGTAGATCATTATTTGTTTTGTTATATCTATTGCTGTCAAAGTTTAATTTGATCCATTGTATGAAAAATAATTGTTTACGCTTTTTAAGTCAAATACACAATTCACCTTAACCCCCCACCCCAATCATATTATCTATCATTTATCTATTTCATTTCATTTTATTTCTTCTTCATCTTTTTTTTTTTTTTTAATAAGATATGGCACAGATCATGCCCATGATGGGGATCATGATGGGGATCATGATCTTCATCATACCCTCTATTACACCCGTGATCAAGGGGAAATATGTAATCGAAGGAGATCACACCCCTTGTTACTTCCGTGATCTAGGCCATATGTTCAGAAATGCTTGCTCAAAGGAGATCACAAGCTTCACCACACTCGTGATGCATAGGGTATGAGAGTTACATTTTTCTTTTGCTTTTTACTCCAATTTTAACCACTTCACTACTAAGTCCACTTACAAAATCCAATATGGAATCTTTTAATACTAGAATACAAACTCATATCAAGCCTATCTAATATTCTTAAATATGTTTCTACTTCTTATATCATCAATTCATGTCATCAATCTTCAATTCTACACATACATAACAAAATTAGGTTTTTAGCATACAAGCTCATATATCCATAGTTTACTTATTTTATCATATATCCAACATGTAACTAAAACTTATTCATCATACCCATGCATTTACAGCAAACAAATCAAAGAAAAAAACTAACTTGCTTGTTTAAATCTTCTTTGCTACTCTTCTTTTCTTATTGATGAACCTACTCTAAGCTTATTTTCCATCTTCTATCTTATTTTTCATCTTCTATTTATCCTTTAATCTTCTTAAAATTGAGATTTTAGGGTTGATTTTTTAGGGAAGAAAAGGGAAATGAAGACGAGATAAAGAGTAAAAGAGAAAATCGAAAATGAAGAACAAAAGAAAAGAGGAGGTAGCACAAAGGAAAAAGAAAGTCAAAGAAATGATTAGGACAAAAAAAATGATATTTAAGGATATTTATGGGTAAGGGATTTGGCTTAAACTTTTTAGAGCATTATCTTAAGTATCGAAAATAATTTCATAACTTATAAAATAGAAATTAATAGCTTGAATTGACAATCTAGTTTAAGAATTTAATTTCTAATAAATTGATATTTAGTTTGGGTCTAGACATAAGATCTGATATTTTTAAACAAGCAAATGGGTTCAAAACTTATGGGGGTTTATGAAATGGTAATTAAATTAAAGTTCAGGGGTTTATGAATTTGTAAAACATTTAAATTACATGTTTGAAGGTTTAAGAAATTGAAATTTAAGAAAAAGAAGTTTAAATGAAGAATTGGGAAGAATTTAAATAATTTAATTCACAAAAAAAAAACATCGAGGTGGTTAAATGATTCAAAATAGTATTTGACACATCAAATTCCAATTTACATCTATATACTAATTTATATCAATTTATCTAATCATATCCTAAGATTTACTTTATTTAATTTAAGTAACTATCGAAATAAAATTTGATATTTAATTTGGATTTGGGAATTTAGGGCATAAAAACTTATACTTTTAAACATGGAATCGATTTCAAAATTTATGGTCATTAAGGAAGTAAGATTTAATTTAAAATAACTATATAGGGCCTTTTTGGAAAAATTTTAGGTGATTGAGCTTTAGAAATTGGGTTCTATTGAAAATTGAAAGAAAAGGAGTTCAAGTTGAAAATTTATCAAGATGATAAGGCAATTTGGTTTGTTGAAAAAGACAATTAAAGTAAATAGACATATTGAAAGGAACAAGATTCATATTTGAAGAATTTGATTCATGGAATTGGTAATAGAAACAATTAGATTAATGGAAAGAATGTTTAAAATCTCAATTTCAATTAAATCCATTTATTAATTTGATTATGTTTATCTATCTAATTATACTCTATATTTTAATTTACTTGATTTAGTTAAACTATCTAAGTTCAAATTCTAAATTAAGTTTGAATTCTTGTTCAAAATTGACCATCTATTATTCTATTTTAATTATATCAACTTTTATTTAGATTAGTGGAAACTTGGGGTATTTCACCTTGCTTCTCTAAAAATTTGTATAATGTTTCATTAGTTAGTATTTTAACAAATTTATTTGGTTTACTCATTATAAATAATATGATCTTTTAAGTTACTTATCATAAAATGTCTTATGTGTGTGTGTGTATATATATATATATATATATAAGGAAATTTTCTCAAAATAACTTAGAAAGAGATTAATTTATATCTATGCATATATAAGTATATCTTTTGAAGCCGAGATATTTGTTTATTTATAGATTGCCATAAATTTATTTATGCAAATACCAATCACACAAATATAATTACATATATACCCTTTGGAACCCATTTGTTGAACTTTGATTACTCATACATAACATTTTATGATATTGCTTACCACACTTTTGCATTTTTCAGTAAAAGAAATATCTTATAAATATAGATGATCATCATGAAATGTTACATAAATTAAAATAGAATTTTTTTAACGTATATGGTATTTTAATGAGTATCCAACCACTTACTAAATAACTATATTTTACATTATCAATAATTTAAATAATTTTGGCCAAAAAAAAATAATTTAAATAATTATTTAGTTTTACTTTATTGAATTTATGATAAATAAATATCTCATCACATATAATACAATTATAAGAAAAAATTATTAATCATGCGTCCATCCTTGAAGTGCATGTTGTTACTTGAGTCTTAGGCACTAGAAGATTATACTATCAAAGATTTGAGGGCAAATGTTCTCTAGCATGTGAATGAGGATGGGAATCAAATTCCTCATTCTTATGGTTTAATGATTTATGATTTCATTTGGAAAAGTATATGTCTTAGAAGTAGTTTAGGCATCTTCATCAGTCGATTAGTGAGAGGACCCATACAATGATTAGCGAAGGAAAGGTACTTGTAAGGTTTATTTACATAAGAGCTGCTTTTGCATGGACTTTGTCCATATCTTGATGTTTACTTGTTCAATTCTTAAAGCCTCATAAAAATAAGGAAATACAAAACTCTAGAAATACTATTTCGTTTAATTTTCAAAAGGCTCCCTTATGAATTACTCGAAGGATTTTATCCACATCACAAAATTAGTAATCAGAAAAGCTGTAGATTCTATCTTTGGTAAGATGAAGAGAACAGATCTTAGGTTTGAATTTAATTAATATTTTACGTGTCTTAGAATTGGCAAATTAAAAATATATGAAGCGATTATTTAGGAATGAAATTATTAGACATTTTATTATTTTTTATTAGCATATCATCTATATCCCTTATTGGATAATTATCTTTTTTTGGTTGTTATACCATGTTGGTAACCGATTTAGTATAAATTTGTAACACTATTAGAGAGAGAAATAGTTAGTTGAGCTGGAGTTATCTCATGGGTGGATTTTCTCTTATTTAGAATTTTTTTCGTTTTCAATTAAGCCATTCTTATCAATCCACGTGCAGTTGTGGCAAACTTATCCTTGGAGATTGTCACCCACCTTTCTTTTGGTAAATTAGGTTTTTGTAAGTAATATTGCTAATTTACTTAATATAGCATTCCCACGAGCCAAGAGTCATGTGGAGTCCCTTTGGCATATTTGTGATTGTGATCAATCCTGCCGTGAATCATATTGAATACTTCCTTGGCAATTAAGTTGCGTTGACAATAGTGAGACAATATCATTTCTTGAGTTAAAACGTCATATCCAATTCTATATTCGTCCACACCTTTAAATTCTTTGCTTTTTTTTTTTTATCTTAAATCGTAAAACCTAGAAAAACATTAATTATTTTGGTTTGTTTTATATATATATATATATATATATATTTATATATATATATCTCAAAGGTTATATTTTGAGGACAACTACTATCATATTAGGGACCAAAAATAACATACATGCTTTCTCTCACAAGTGGCAACATTATTGCCAATCCTCTACTCAAAATATTTTCTACACGCATTTTTGATTTGTAGGTTAAATATCTCAAACCAACGCCAAATTTGGTGCAAAGCATGGAGGATGAAAATTTTGAAGAGAATATTTTTTTAATAATTTTAATTGATTTATGTTATTATTTCACCAAGATTAACATAAACATATAATTGAATCTATAAAACATAAATATAATATATGTCTATGTATATATATATATAAATATATTCTCTTGTGTTAAAAACATGGGTATATTAATTAGTTTTTAAATATTCTTGACGGTGTTATGTCCATGGAATTAGGACATGAGAAGTGCATTATCCATGTTTGGGCAAATATTGAATTTAGATCAAGCCCAGTTGTTTCTCTTTTAATAAGGTAAAGTAAGGTCCAAAGCAATTTACTTGGCTCGATTTGTATATTGCAGGCCGTCGAAGGAGATTAACTGGCCGTCAATCTCATATTCCATATTCATATGGGGAACGATCGGGCTCGGCCGCAACTCTAATAGCAAAAGTAATATTTTTAAGGCCCAGATATGTTTACAATTAGGAAAATTCTATTTTCTCGTTATTAATTTTGATAGAATCAATCTCATAGACTATCGAACGGCTCACACCATATCAAACCATGGTTTAATCACTAAAATAGTTAATATTTTAATTATTATATTTATTTTAACGGTAGATAATTGCTGGACGGTTTTGTTGACAAGGCCATAGAAGCTCCCAATTATTATACATGTTATACATATTATATGCTATATATAGATAGTGTTTTATAACCATATATATAATGCGTTAAATGTGTATATAATTATATATATCATATATAATTTATTGTGTTACTATTAATGAATTAATAATGAAGACAAGTTAACTGTATTGTAAAATTTGACACGTTAATTTATCAATATTAATAGTAATGATACAATATAACAATTGTAAATGTGTTTTTATGGGTTGAATTTACTTTTATTACAATTTAATTATATACACACACACTTTGCGGATTCATTTTTATTTTCATAAAAATATAAGATCTATGATAAATTGCATAGAATGACATTTTGGTATTTTTATTAGTTATTCAGGTCTGATTCCTCAAAATTATTCTATAAACCAAATAGATGAAATGCTATTGCATTTTATTAGCTAGACAAAAGAATAGTAATTCGTGCTTAATGGTAGTACTATTATATTACTATGAAATGGTTATTATATTCCCTTATTATTTTCAAGTAACAATAAAAGTATAAAAGAATAGTAATATATTATCTTTATAGAAACTTCTATGGTCTCGTCATGAGATCTATTGCCACTCATATGAAGATTAAACGGATAATAAAAAAAAATAAGTATGAAAAATTTTTAGAGTTCTATCATGATTGAAAAAAATCTAAACCATTTATTGATATAATGGAACTTGCTCTGTTGTAACCGTCATGGAACCACATAATATTCCTACCTTTACTTAGTAGTGTGATTTTAACATAGTATGTCTTACGGTGGATATTTAGTTTATGGTTTTAGTTGGATATATTTTGCAAATTAAGACTTGATTACTTCTCGTGATTTTTTTTATTTGATTATGCAATTCTTTCTATTTAATCACTAGTTGTGTTCTTTTTTTTTTTTTTCCTTTTTCCTAATTTGTTATGTGTGTACATATACATATAAGTGTGCTCTAACTATCAATAACAAAGAACAATGACTGGGAATTGTGCTTATTAATTATGGCTTATATTAATAATTTTGATTTATGTATCTTGTATCTCGTATGTGCAATTGCTAGCTTGAGTACTCATTTAGATCGCTGACTGAATTTGGAAAAAATATTGATTAGGTGATATATTTTCCGTGTATGTACACGTGATGTGTAACTATTAATTATGTTATAATACATAAACAATGTAATGATTAGTTTTTAAAGTACCCATCGCTTATTTACTCATATATTAAAAAACTATTGATAGCTACATTTGGGGTTACCCTAAGAGATAACCCTTAAATTAAGTACTAACGAAATATATCTTAATCTTAGAAAGGACAAGATAGCAAATCAATTTATATGAGCAGCAAATATTAGGGCGTTAATCTATTTGATTAAATTTCTATTACCATTGAGAAAGAGGATATCACTTTGGCTTGTAGGTTAAAATTGCTCAAAAGAGAGATGGTTAGATAATTTGATGAATCATTATATTTTGTAAGGTATCTTGTGGAGAAATTTTCTTTTGATCAACTTAGATAATTTCCATAATCAGTTTTCATCTTTTTTTGGTTTAAGCCAATTGAATAATTCTATATTAAACATATTATATTGTTTGGATGGAACTGAGCAGGAGAGCACAATTTAATAGGTGATTGAACACCTGGACAATCATCATTTTTTCTTTCTATTTTATTTTTCTTAACACCAAGACAGTTAGGATTAAAAGCCTACGTTATTACTTGTAATCACATCTGTGTGCTTGCCTGTCATTTTCGGAACACTACTTTTGTACATGGATGATCCTAAGTTGTTTATATATTATTTTATTTAGTAAATTTTACCATTTTAAGTATTAGGCCAAATAAAAAGAAGAAATAAATATAAAAACAAAATAGAGGATTAAGGAGCTGGTCCATGTAGAGACCAAAAAGAGAAGAACATCACGGTAAAGCTACTTTGATTAATGGGTAAATTATAATAGAAGCTTACAACATTTATAATAATTTCATTTGAGATCATAATATTTTAAGTAGTTCAAAAAAAGTCTTTACATTGAAAGAGTGAGTCAATTGAGATTTGTATTGGTGCGTGTCAATGAGACAAATATTTTATTAAAACCTAGAAGACCCAATGATACTTATCAAAGAAGATTTCAAGTGACTTATTTATCCAAACGTTGAGATCTTATTTGAATAACTTAAAACATTGAATACTCAAATAAACTTATCCATGCTGCCACAAATTGATACAATCCCAGTACACTTACGATTTTCATAAGAAATACATTTTCCTTTATCTTATAAAACCGAACGAGATGTTTTAATTTATTGAAAAAAGTCGAATATGCAATAATATTTTACTTTTATATTAAGAAAAATGATAGTTTAATGGACGAAGAAATGCAAATCGTTATGTAAGACAATAATTCAATTAGCCTGCAATCCAATATTAAAAGAAGTTCGTAAAAAATAGAACTTAGAAACTGCTAATAATATATATATATAATATATATATATGACGAAACATAGGAAAACGTCAGATGATTGTAAATATATTTTTTATATCCAATTTTTTTAAATGATCCTGACTACACTGGTGATTGTAAAAAAGAATACATGCCGAGGTGATAACTAAGGAGTCCATACCTCTAAAGCTCTCTTTCTTCTCTTATGTTACGTTACAACCAAGCCAACAAGGATAAAGGGATCAACAACAATTTTAGATAAAAATCAATTGTAACTAGCAGATCTTTGACAGATTTAATCAATAACAATTCTAAATCAGTTATAGCATAAAGAAGAGATTATATAGATTCCCATTAGACCAGAGCAACAGTCGACAACTAATTCAACCTAACTCTCAAACCTAGTGGCTCATAGGTCTTTTTTTTTATTATTATTTAAAATTGGACCTAACTTTGTTTGGGGGTAAATTAAAAGTCCAGGGCCAGGCCTAGACTTTTCAAATCCATGGGCCAAGCCTAATTCATAATTTATGGTGACCAATTTTTTTTTAATTGAAATAAATATTAAGTTAGGCTAAGAGCATTGCAGTCTTTTTTTTTTTAGGTACCTTAACATTCACTACTTGAACTTTGACAAAATATACAATTAATTAATTAAACTTTATTTCAACACAAAAAAAATTACTTAAACTTTATATTGATCATCATAATATCTAATTAAAATTTGTGAGCTTACCAATAGTGTCTTCCTCAATTCTATTAACTCCATTTGCTTTGTTGGACATATCAATGGATTTAAAAAATAGATATAAAAAAACTCAAATAAATAAAAAAAAATCTACTATAATTTTAACATAAAATGAGAAAAAGAGATAAATGTCATATATAGAACATGAGGTTTGTTAAATTGTACTATTAACTACCTAAAGTCAAAAGTATTAGTTTTCTACTCACAAACTTTTCAAGTTTATTTGTGATACATAGATGAGATAGTTAATTGCAAAAATGGATAATATTGAGGTAGCTAAATGCGAAAAATTCGCAAAGTTCAACTTGTTAATTGCAAATATTGATCCTAATTATGTAACCAAGAAGGGGGTTGAATTAGTTACTTTAAAAATTAAAACTTTTTCAATCAAATCTGAAAATCCCCTTGATTACTTATGTTAACTTTGCATGAAAAAGATGTATGCAATATAGATCTTTATGTAACAATAATTAAATGCTCAAAATTAAATAGAGAGAGGAAAGAAAAGCTAAGACAAGCAATATAAAGTGGTTTTACCTTATACCTACGTCCACTCATTCAACTCTAAGCTGGCTACTTTCTAATTTATGTGGGTATATTTCATTAATCTAATCAAACCATGATTACAAATAGTCGACAATTCACTCTACTTAGCCTTCTTAGCTTCACCTTAAGCTATCACTGACTGCATAGTTTTATTTATAGTACAACTTAAATGAAGGATACACTGCGACTCCTTCTCTAGACAATAAAATGAGCAAAGATTGAATAAAGTTGCAACAAGAATAAGATAGCATGAGATCATATCAATATTTGCAAGCAAAGTTTATTTTTAGCATGTAAATGATGTCTTGTTGATCTGAACCTTTACATAATTATGTTTTGTGTCTCTAACGGTCATAAGCTTTGGTTGTTGAATAACCTGGATAACTTTCCTTATATATTCTCAGATGATATCTTGCGTTTCATTATCTTAAAGTTGATATATGAAGTTGAATTTCAAATCTAAACATTAAAAACTAATGTTAATATTTATCTATGATATTGTTCCTTTGTTTATCTTGAAGAACTCGTGTGAACCAGTCCCAAATAATATTCAACGGTCTATTAGTATCCCTTAAAAATAGGAATGTCCTCTCGAATAAGCATTAACTTGATTATCTTGATAATTATTGTCTCCTGTTTAGGGGTACAAACGAGCCGAGCCGGGCTTTTGCAAGCTCGGGCTCGACTCATTTACTTTTTAACGGGCTCGAGCCGAGCCGGGCTTTTAACGAGCCTGGAATATATAGGCTCGAGCCCGAGCCTATTAAGCTTTTCCAAGCTCGAGCTCGGCTCGTTTAGCTTATATAATTATTTTTTAATTATATTTATAATATTAAATTAATATAAATAATTATATATAATATTACATTAATATATATTAATAATATTATATTAATAATATAATATCAATATTATATATATATATATATATATATTAAACGAGCCCGTTCATGAGCTTGGCTCGCGAGCTCTTAACGAGCCTGTTCACGAGCTTTATTTTACGAGCCCATAACGAGCATGTTCGTAAGCTGGCTCGCGAGCTTGAGGACAAGCTCAGGCTTGGCTCGTTTAGCTAAACGATCCTGAGATGGAGCTCGAGCTTGGCTCGTTTAGCTAAACGAACCGAGCAGAGCCAAGCTGGGCTTGAAAAGAACAGAGCTCGAGTAGCTCGCGAATAGCTCCGCTTGTTTGCAGCCCTACTCCTGTATTCACATTTTCAAGTCCCTTCATAGAAAATCATAACAAGAGTTGATTTCTGATATAAAATTGCAGTAGCTTCATGTAAACATAACCTTGTCAGATTTATATAGATCCTTCACAAACAAGTGAGCTTTGAAGAACTTAATGATTTTGACTTGATTCCCAGTGGATTATATTCTTACTTAGTGGAACATATGAATACATTACCCATATATATTCATCTTTTAGAGCAGCGCTTTGAAAATATATTAAAACTTGATTTAAAACTTGTTTTGAACAATCTGTGATGAATTCATGTGCTTTTTCTTAGTGTACTACTACTCTGTAGAGTCCTTCTAGATAAGACTTAACTTTTTTTTTTTTTTTTTTTTACTTCTCTAGTTATTTCCTAGAGTTTAAAAAACCTGCAAGGCTATGTTCTAGACAACGCTATTCTAACACTATTCATTTTTCATCTTTTTCATTAAAATTTGCATACTTGATAAACTAAATAATAATTTCGTTACTCTTTTATTATTATCAAAACTTCTTAATAAAGAACTTAACATTGGGATGAATAGGTTCAAGTTTACGGTTTAGGTAGTTTAGAGTTTGATTTAATTTGTCTTGTGCTTTTTTTTTTATTTTACGTTTAAATTAAAAGCAAATGGCTTTATTTAGATTTTCAAATATGGATAACTTTCTCAAATCATGGGACATGTGTTGATGCATTGTTGGTCAATCTGTCCAATAAGGTAAACAAGGTTAATAGACGTATTATTGATGAATACAAAAAGTTGGACTAGATATTTAATTAATTTTGTAAACTTCAGGTACTAAATGCAGTATCAACCCTTTTTCTGTCAAATAAGAGTATTTTATTCTATAACCAATATTTTTTAAAGAATGATCAAGGATGTATGCTTATTTATACACAATCACATCTAATTATAGTTGTAGTATTAATAATGTAGAATTGCCAAAAAAATAAAAAATCTAGAGAGAAGGTATAAAGAAGATTTAAAGATAAAAAACTAATTCCACATTTTCAAGGAATAGGATTTCTCTTTGAGAATAACTTTTTATTATTTCTCATTACACTGGGGGGAAGGGGATTCAAATCCAATACCTCCTACTTGGAAGATCAGTGGTGTATCACTAGGTACATTTATCTATCATAAGAAACTTTTGTAGTCCCATTAGTGGAATCGTCTAATCAATAATTTGACCTTTAAAATAAATATAATAATTAATATATTATGTATTTTAATTATGTGATTACAGTTTGGTATGAATATGAGCCGTTAAATAACTCACATGATCAACCCACCAAAAGTTTTATCGGGATCATTGAAGTTTCCATTTCTTATACCGTTAATAATAACATATTAATATTATAAATAGTATTTATTTACTATCTATATGAAAGTAATTTAAACTTTAAATATCATTTATTTCTAGATATATTCTTAACTTTTTGCCCTTGTTTTTATATTTTTCTTTACTTTTTAAATAAAATAGACTTAAAGGAGTTTTACATGGGTCAAGACCCACCATCATAAAGCGAGTAATCGGTTGAGACCCTGGTGGTGAGGCCGGGCTGTATTCTACTTTAGAGCCGACCCATATTGGCATCTAACCAGTCTTTCATTCCAAAACTTGAAAGATCAAGAAATTTTTTTTTTTTTTTTTTACTAAAAATGCTGCATTTGGAATATATATATGATTGTAGATCATATCCTACACAACTAAAAATACCTCATTTGGAATATATTTATGATCGTAGATCATATCCTACACTACTAAAAATACCTCATTTGGAATCTCTTTATGGCCAGAGATCATACCCCCACGCAAAAGAAAACACGCTTTGTTATTAATGAATTAAGCTCGGTTAGTTTTTAGAAAGTCATCTTTCGGAAAATAGTTTTTGTATTTTTATTTATTTGTTAAGTTAAAAATGTAATTTTTAAGTGAAAAATGGTTTTTCTTTTTTGGAAAACTTTAATATTTTTTAGAAAAAATGAATTATTCCTTCTTTCTGAAAAAAACAAGGACCTCTTTTGAATTACTCTCCATAATAAATGATGCCTTGTTTTACACATTATATTATGTTTTACATAAAATTAATTTCAAACATAGAAAAAAGTTTTTTCAATGTATTTTTAAAATATACAACCAAACACTTAAAAGTTTGTTATTTTAGGAAAACATATATGATGGAAAATATCATTCATTAACAAAAGATTTTCTTTAAAACAAATAGGGCCTAATTAGTTATAGATGTTTTGTACTCGAACTTTGGCAAAAAGGTCAATTAGATACACCCAATTAAACTTTTTGTGCTTCTAAACTTTACCCTACTCTTTTTGTCTCTTGAAATAATAAACACATGTTAGATAACGATTGAATGAAGTAGTGTTGAGGGGGCAAGAAAAATCTAATCGGGTTTGAAATTAGAAATTTTAAAGTTCAAGTATCTAATTGATCATATATTCTTTAAAGTTTGAATACCATATTGGGCATTTTCTCTAGTTTTAATGCTCAATAGTTTGTTGTGAGTATAATGGCATGATTATAATAGAGAAGGAGGCTAATCATTAATTTACATCTACTCTTTCTTGATATGATCTTTCATTCTTGATTTTCAAGAATCTTATAATGTTACATATTTTTACTTAAATATCATGTGAAGATGGAAAGATGATATATTAGTGTTAATATGCCACCTATAGAATGAGTTGTGATGACAATAGATAATTATTTAAAAGTTACATATCAAAATTTGATTACAAATTATATTATACTAATTAATCTGCCTGGTTCATTAATATTAGTAAAATTTTCTCGTTTAGTGAAATGATTCTGTATAATTATTGAGCTAGATAATCTCACATAACTTAATCTTCTGGATTGGGGGCGGGTGGGGGCGTGGAGGAAAAGAAAATGGGGAAAAAAGACTTGATTTTGCTGGTGTCCCACATCTTTATTTTTCCTAAAGTCATTCCTTGAATCGTATCAGATATCTCCAATTCTATTGGATTAATATTGTCACCGTTTATGGAGACCGATCTTCTTCTTTTCATTTTTCCTTTTTTTTTTTTTTTTATGGTTTGCTGTAACTTCAGCATTCCATTTATTATTTGCTTTAATTCGACGTTAATTATGCGTGACTGATGCTTCTACATACTATTTGAAGATTCAAATTCCATTCTATAGATAATAATAAAATTTTAATACACATTGGTAAAAAAATAATCATCATTCCATATGAGATGTTGTTAACATACTAATTAAAACAAATGTATATCCTCTAGGATACTGGCAGTGACGTGTATAGTTCTGATGTTGCGAGACTCGAGGGCTAGACTTCATTTTCTTTTAGATTAATTATAAAAACATGATTTGTATTTTGATCATTTTATAAATACATAATCTGTGTTTTTTTTTAATGAATAAGTGACTCAAGTTTTATATAAAGACATTAATATTATTAAAAATTTTAGAATGACAAATATCAATATTTTATTGATCATAAAAATTAATTATGTATTTTTTTCAATTTTCTCATTTTAAAAAAATAATTTTTAATTATTTAATTTTATTTAGAAATATTTTTTAAAATTAATTTTTTTAGACCATCAAGACTTTAACATATATCTCCTTAATAGTAATTAGTTATAACGACACTTTTGTATGAAAGTTGAGCTATCTATTTATATGTATATAGATAATGTGTTTGTAAATTAGTAAAAATACATGTCATATTTTTGTAATTTACCTTCTTTTTTTCCCACCGCCAAAGAATTATTTAAACAATCAAAAGAAAATCACGACATATTGATTCGGCTTATTTGTACTATACGATTGTGTTTGCAAATCAAGGTATAATCATGGCTAACTTCATAAGCAAAATAAACTATTGAATAGAATACTTGTTTGATGTACATTTTGTTTGGTATAATGAAATGATTTAAGAAGAAAAAATCTAGGAAAGAAAGTAAATGAGTGAGAAGAATTATCGGATAATTTGAATTCTTTAATGTGTTTAGATAATAAAGGGAAGAGAATGAATGTAACAATATTATTATAAAAGATAAAGTAAATTATAACAAACAAGATAATGATGTTTGATTCCTCATTTCCTTCCTTCATAGTTATTCCCGCCTACTTCTCTTGTGCCGAATACAGTGATAGTGTTTTCGGTCAAACAAAAAAAAAAAAAAAGAAAAGAAAAACAGCAACTCCTATCATTTTAACTTTTTACCAAACCCACATGATATGAAAATATCATTTCTCAATAAAAGTGATGTTATAAATGTAGAAATCATGAAAGCCGATGCCTGCAGCTAAATCTATGCCTAGGAATTAATTCAATTGTGGTACAACCCTGAGCCTAACCGACTCTTGCCGTCTCTAACAAGGTCGGACGCACTCAATCGAGGAAAAGGATTTATCAATCATGTGTTTTCCAACTGGGACCTTCCCATGATCCTGATAACGAACGACAAATAAATATTAAAGTTTCAATTAAAATAATAGTTTAGCCCTGCTCCTCCTATATAACAATTAGTAGGCAATCAGCTTGAGAGGCTTCCCATTTCCAATACCGTGTGGCCATTGACGAGGACGACCAACTCATAATAATTATGAGTATATGATTTTTAATGCAATGGCGGCAAAGAATCCCAACAACATTAAACAAACAACTTTGTTCTGACTTCCCTTTTCTTAAAAATCATTTCCTTTTCTTTTTCGTTGATATCGATACAGCAAAATATCAATAAGAAACTATGAAATGATATCTATATCTAACACTAAAAAACAAACAAGAAAATAAAAGAAAAAAAAAAAAAAAAACCTTTTCTTTTTTTCTTTTTCTTTTTTTTTTTTTTTGCTATTTTTAATTAAAACCTAGCATTTTCGAATCCATGCAGATCGCTGACTCTGCTGGCCGACTTTTTAACCAAAGCAGCGTGTGCAAGTTTCTCAGCCGCTAGGTAAGCCGAGCTCGGCGTGATCGGCTCCCTGTCAACCCAATGAGCTGATTCTTCCCCTCTCCGCCGTTGGATCATCTGATCTCTTTCTATCTGACGATGTCTCCAGTACAGCTCCACCAGCTCATCCTCAAGCTCCTTTACCCTCTCCCCAGCCGAACCAGACCCCAACTGCAATAGCAAGGCCCGAGCCGATGTCAGCATATGATAAGCACTAGTATAGTCGCCATACTCCACTAATCTCCTGGACTCGGCTATTGATCGGGTCGTGATGAAACCGTTTCTGAGCCTTTCGATCTTAGGACCCAAGTAGGATCGAACGGCGTGAGGCTTGGGCACCAAGAGCCCATGTTCTTTGCCCGATACCAGCTCCCCGGATGCAGGGTCCCTGTAGCTGCATCGTACGGTCATCACGTGGTGGGACCCAATTGACGACGTTGGAACTTTCAACTCCACCAAGAACTCTCTCTCTTCCTCGGCATACAAATCGCCCACTCGTATGGAATCCGAGCCGAGGAACGCTGGGCGTCCCTTTGACGTATAAACCGCTGCGATCTCCGCTTGACCCGAGCCGGATGAAACCTCCAGCTCGATTCTCAGATCCTGCACGACCACGCTGAGGACTCCGCCGATACATTTAGCGAACGCGTCCTCCGTGTCGGGCTCGTGGCTGTAGCTGTAGCTGGAGCCGGATTTCTTATTAAGTACCGGAATTTCGATGTGGGCGAAGCGGGTGGAAGAAGCGTGGCGCGATCCAGTCCGTTGGTTTTCGGAATTTTGGACTCTGTCATCCTGACCATCGGATAACAACATTACACTAGCCACTGGGTTTCTTTCCCGCCGATCTTCCAAAACCTTAGCGGCTGTTCTCAATGCGTCACCCACGCTGGTCCCTTGGCAGCAAACGAGCTGGTCAATGATGCGCCGAGCCATGGTCTTGCCATGAGCCGTCATTCTTACCAATGGCAATAGTCTTTTGGGAGTAGCTGAGAAAGCCACGACAGAAAGCCGATCCGATGAGCCCAGCGACGAGATTACCAAACGCATAGCGCGCTTCAGCATCTCCAGTTTTGCACCGGTCATGCTTCCGCTCACGTCGAGTACAGTAACTAAATCGAGCGGAGCACGTGTTGGGCCGCATCCGAATGCTCGAAGAGGCGGTGCTTTTACAGTCAAGACAACAGCGAAAGTCTCCTGGGTCCTACCTGCCGAGATAACGGCAGATTCTGGAAGCAATTTTATTTCAATGTTTCTCAAGTCTCTTGCACTTGCACTATTCATCAGGATTGGATTGGTGTATTTAAGAGAATGAGCCGGTTTCGGATTCATGAAGAATCCTTTAAACTCTTCTTCCTCATCTTCGTTTTGTTCTCCTCTACACTCCTGTGTGCTATAGTCGGCTTCCAAAATCCGATCGAAATTGCCCCCGGCCACCGGAGAAACCAAAGGCTCGTCATCACAGTACAATTTCAAATCTCCGAGTTTCGGAGAACGGGAAACCTGATCTTGCTTCGAAGAAGATTTATAAGCTCGAGGAGATTGTGAGGATGACTTTCTTGTCTTCGACTTTGGGTTTAGATGGAGTCTTTACTTTGTCATCTTTGTTGTGGAGGCGGTCTTGGTGGTGGAGGTTCCGGTGAGCGGCGAGTAAGGGAACGTCGTTCCAAACGGTGTTGCAGACGGGGCAAACGAGATTTCCGTGCTTCCGCACGTGCGCGGCGATGCAAGGGAAGTGAAACGCGTGGGCACATTCAGCGGTGTAAATGGCCATCCCGTGTCCAGTCTTCACGCTGCTGAAACAAATTCCGCAGCTATTCTGCAAAAACCATAACAGAATCGTAACTGATGCAGCTAACCTGAACTGATACTTTGGCGTAAAAGAATCAACGACTAAGGAGAATGATATTTTTAGCAATACATGTACTTACTCTGAACTTGAAGCTGTTCTTGAAAAGGAACAACTTGAGAGGAGATCTAGGAGAAGAAGGATTGGAATTACGCAAGGAGGAAGATTTAGGGCTCTTAGTTGTTTTGCATTGAAGTTTAGGATTTGGAGTTTCACGAGAAGCTTCTGGAACCGTTCGGCACCGTAAACTTGGAGTCGAATCCAATCGCGGTGTCGAGCAATTACTATTGTTCTTGCTATTGCTGTTGCTGCTTTTACTTCCTCCATAAAGAAACCCTAACTTCTTCCGAGACCTCGGACTTGGACTCGGACTCGGATCCATCTCCTGTTTGGGTTCCGATGAACCTCGAGAGCTAGTCGTCGTACTAAACGCTCTTCTCCAACCAGTCCCCATGAGTGAGTAAACACCAATTACTCAAGAAAATCAAAATGGAAGGGAAAGCAAAAGAGATTGATGTAAATATGATAGAGAAGGAGACAAAAGGAAGAAGACAAAATAATAATAGGGTTATAATTGAATGGGATCAATGGAGAGGAAACAAAAAAGGAGGCGACTTTTTTTTTTTTTGGGTGTAATTTTTGGTTGCTGTTTTCTATGTTTTTGTTTTCGTTTGGATGATAGGATAGCTTTAGGGAAGAGGGAGACCCAAGAAGATCTCTGCAACATAAAGACTAGAGATCTACTAACACTTTCACAGGGTTGTAGACTGTGACCATCTTGTGATATGCAGCATCTGATATCCTATCCCGGTATTGAATATTTATATTCCTTGGAAAGTGTAATAGCGTGGTTTTTGTGAGATATTAGATTAGTTGAATTGAGATTGAAAAGTTCCAATTTACTAGCATTGTAGAATGGAGCACTAGTAATGGCAGAACGTATATCGCGTGTAACATAAACGTATTACCGGTAATTATTTACTGTATACATGTCGCTATGGAAAAATTATTTTTTAGTTAATAAATATTTGAAACGTGTTAAATAAATTTTAAAAATAAAAATATTTATAAAATAAAATAAATATTATTAATTTATGTACACATAGGTATTATTATTACTTGAAATAAAATTAAAACACAGTAACCGTGACGGCAAAACTTTTCCCTATCTACATGCAGCCAAGGACTATCAACAGTTAATATATTAAATTTTCTAAAAGGAAGATGCTTTAAATGTGCAAGTATCAGAATAGTTATGAGAATTTCGTGTCTGCCTAGAACCTCATAGTTAATACAACGTAAAAACTCCATCGGACAACTTAAAATTAAATTCTTGCTTTATGTCTATTGAAATATATTTCCCAGTTTTTGAATGAAAATAAGTTTTTTACAATTTGAAAATAAGTGAGGTTGTATATATCCATCAACGGAAATTATATCATAAAATATTTATATTTACAAGTGAATTCATTTAAGGTATTAATATTTAAATTAATTTAAAAAGAACTAATATTTTCATAAAGTAAATCAAAATTTTACTAAAACGTTGATTTCTTATTTGAGTTACTTTACAAAATGTTGATTTCTTTTCTAAATCACTCTAAATATTATTACCTTAAACGAACTTTCTCATTTCTTTAATTGAATTATCAAAAAGAAAAATATTTTTACTATTTCATATTCTTTAAATATGTTTTCACTTTTTTCACTTAACAGATTTTTTTTTTATTTCCTATTTCAAGATTTAAAAGCGTTTTCTAAACTAAATGCTCAAAGTTCTATTAGTTTTCTTTTCAAGAAAAAAAAAAAAAAAGAAGATCTTCCGAATGAAAAATTATTATTATTTTCATAATAAAAAATTTGGAGATTTAATAAATTAAAGTTTCATTTCACATCTCACATCAAATTTATCTATTGATAGGAAAAATTGCATAGCGATTTAATTTATTGAATAAAATATTTATCCATAAAATATTATTGAATAAAGACACTAAATCTCATATATTTTGAAGTATAAGCACTGGTTTATTAGTGTCTAAAGACAAGATACTAGAACGAAAATGTTTTTTAGAAAAATGCTTTCACTTTTCATGTTTATTTAAAAAAAAGAACAATTATTGGAAAACATTTTTCCTTATCTTGCAATATTTAAACTCATTTATAGCTTATTTTTAGGAAAACAATTTACGGAATATAAAAAAGTAAGTCATTTTTTCATCAATTTATAGGTTCATCCACAATCATATACTATAGAAAACATTTATTATTAACTTTTTAAATATTTTTTTTTAGTAGATTTATTTTTAATTATAATATCTATTTTTCATTTTTTATATTTAAAATATATGAATTACCTTGAAGTTATACAATTAAAATTTTCATTAAATTAGCTTAAATATTTAAAAATATGTTGCTTTTCGAGAAAACTTTTCCATGAAAAAACTTTTTCAATTAGGAAACACTTTTACCCGGGGCCTAAATTATTTTATCGTATTGATAATTGTCACTTTAACTTATCAGCGTTGTAATATTTAAAGTTGTCAATTTTTGGCTGTCTTTCCCTTATTAATTGTCACATTTGTAGCAAAATCGATATCTCTTGTTAGTTATTAACTCCATGGTGTTTTACTTTATACTTGCCACCTTCTAGTAACCTTAAACTTTTCCAAAGTTTAAAAACTCCAAAATCACATAATAAAAGTAAAAGGAAAAAAAAAAATCACTTTCAATTTTATAAATATTAGTAAATTAAAATAACTATAGATCATATAATTTTTTAAAAAAGTTTTTAAGCCTAAATGATTGTCCTGTTGTCGATCCCCTGCAAGTGAGTAATATTGATAGTTGTCATTTTTTAAATATTTATTATTTTTTAATTAAATATCTATTATATAATATTGATTGTTGTCTCGTTTTTCTATTACCTTATACTAAAGGTTCTCATTTTTGGTAGTCACTTTTGTACCTGTAAGTAGTTACTTTTGTAGTGAGATCAATTTTTCATTAGTTGTCACTTTCATGGTGTCTTACCATGCGCTTGCTACCTTTCAGTTGCAATAAATTTTTTCTATACTGCGACAATAAGGTGTCAACTTTGCGATGTTAAGTATCGTTAACCATGTTGTAGACCTTAAAAAAAAAAGAAAAAAAGTATTGTTAACCATGTCACTTTTGTAAGTCTTGTCATATAAAAACTTTTTATTCTTTCATAATAATAAAAGAATAGAGAGAATTTCATGAAAATTATATAATAAAAATTTTCAAAATGAAAATGAAGTAAAAATAATAAAATAAAATAAATTAAAAAAGAAAAATATTTGGAAACAAAAATATAATTATAAAATAGATTTTGCTAATAACTGGAGATTTTCACAATGCTTAGGAAGCTTGTCTCTAGTTATCTAATAATTCTAATTCACTCCAAAATCTAATAGTCACTCACTTTGCCTAAATGCACGAAGTAAGCAAAGTATAAATGAAAAGCCTACTGCCATAAAATGACTCATGAACTTATTTACGAATATTTATTAGATACTACTATGATATAATGCTAAGGGACAAAAAGGGGATGCATATTAGGAAAAGGCACAGTGGTATAATGGTAGCAAATTACCTTACAGGTTTAAAACTATTTACCTGCTAATCGAATCTAATAACATGCTCTCAAAAGGCAAATAGACCCATCAATTTAAAATATAGGGGATAAACACAAGTCAATTCCGTGAAGACTAGAGATTTCAATTAGTAATATTCTTCCCTTTCCTATTATATATTCTAAAATTCAATAAAATTATGTCTCAATTAGAAATAAAATGAAACTAAAACAATCAATACAAGAGAAGCTCAACCTAATGATGGTGATTTATCCAAATAAACGATTTATCAATCTATATACATGGAATCAAATAGTAAAACTTTGTCACATAGCGCTCCTAATGTTCAACAAGCCTAGGTATTATAAAATTTTCGTCAATAATAATCAAGAAATCACAACGAAGAATGAATACAAGAAATCTATAATCAATAAGTGCTAAACCTTGGAAACAATAGTTGGTTGCTTCTCTTTCTCTTGAATGTCCTTTCTTTCTTCTATCTCCTACAAGTGAGTATCCATGTGTGTCCTCTTCTAGCTTACAAGAGTATACAAATATATATAAATATGGAAACCATGGCAACATTAGGTAATTTATGAAGTAACATGTCCATGAAGCATGAACCAATTCTTAAATCGTGCTTCTCTTTGGGTGAAAATAAATCAATAAGCTATCTTTCTATGGAGACATAGTTTGATGTATCACGTACCAAGTCATACTTCTCTTTAATCTTCAATTCTTTGATTTCTAGTGCGCACAGTTACTTGCATGGTTGCATTCTTGAGACTTGTACGTCTTTCAAGTTTTAATTTCTCTTCAACATTTCATAAATATTGAATAAATTATTTAAATTAGCTTTTTTAAACTCCTAAAAAAAATATGACGAAATTAATCATCTAAAATCAAACAAAGTACTCTTTATAAGACTAAAAGAAATATTGAATTTAGCCCACAAATTAGTTACAAATATGCTCTATCACACACGATTTAAGTGTGATGCAAATAACTCTTAGGTTTAGTGGAGATAAAGTCATCCTTTTTCAAACCAAAGAAGCTTAAGAAACATAAGACTTAACCTTTCGAAAAACCTAGGAAACACATAGCATATTAAAGAAATAAAACTAATGAAAAGATAAATAAAAAGCCTAAAAAACAATGTCTATCCATTCTAAAAAATTTCCTTAACCATTTCACAAGCTATAAAATATATTAAAAATAAAAATCCACACGAAAGAGCAAGTGCAAAGCATATCTTTATATTTGTCAAATTAGATATCCCAATTAATGGTAACTCAAAGCAAAAGTGCAAAGGTAACCATTTTTCAAAAAGGCTACTTTTAGAAGCTGACATCAATCTATCACTAAAAGGTATACAAATAACTTATTATATAAGTCTAGATAGGATAAATAAAAGTAGAGGAAGTAAATTTTGAGCTCAATTGAAATGGAGTTAGTCATAAAAAGAGTTTTAAATTTTACGTGTCTAATGAAAGGTAAATCATTGAAGTTGAAAAGCGAACTACAAAATCTCAAAACTAATCCTAAAAACTAATCTAAACAGATAAATTATATCAAAATGTATCAATGTTGGAGAGTAAGTTCATTTAAGGTATTAGCATTTGAAATGTTCAAAAGAGGAATTGACATTTGAAGATAAATTTATTGAAGTTATCAACTTTTCAAGTGGTTTAAAAAAAGTTATCAACGTTTTGTAATAAGAGTCAAATAAGGTATTAATAATTGAGAATTAATGAAAAATTTAGAACTTAATTGAAAACTAATCAAAATTTTGATACCTTAAATGAACTTTGCAATATGTTGATACCTGATTTGATTCACTTTGTGAAATGTTGATACTTTCTTTTAACCACTAGAAATGTTAATATCTTAAATAAACTTGCCCCAAACGTTAATACCATTTTATGCAATTTCTCCTAATCTAAAAAGTAAAGCGTCAATCAGAATCAAAGCGTGAAACAAACACATTTCATAAAGGAAGTATATTTTGAACTTGATAAATAGGTTAAGATGATAGTAAGTATTCATTTCAGGGTAATTAAGAAGTTAAGATATCATTTAGAAGAAAAGGAAAATGATTTATCTATATTCACTTATTTCATAAGTTAAGATGTCATTTAGAAGAAAAGTATTCATTTTAGGGAAATTGCGCCATTTCATAAATAATAAACGTAATAGATACTTCATCTTTCTTTGAATAAAAAATTCTTTATCTATATTCACTTATTTCACAAAACACTTATGAGCCTTAAGCTACTTGAATGAGAAACCCACAAAGATGAAAAATGACTCTCCCATGAAAGCTTACTAAAGGAAAATGAAAGAAAGGAGGAAAAGAGAAAAGAATAAAATAAAAGATAAACTAAAAAAGGAAAAAGAAAAAAAAAGGAAGAAAATTTGAAGATAAGTAGAAAAAAAAAATAAAAAGTTAAATCACCTCAAAATTATATTGCACCCAAAACCCAAAGTTGCACCAAACTAACAGTTAACCAAACATGTTGAGCCCAAAAGCTAAACACGTAAAGATTTATAACTTAAACCCAAGTTCCACAATACCATTATTTAAGAGTCTTTTTTATAGTCAGAATTAAACTATCTTAAGCATAACTTAATCATGAAAGTAAATACATGGCCGTTTTAGTTTTCCTTAGCACTCTTGACTTGTAAACTTAAGGCAAATTGAGAAATCAATAATTTTTTTTTCTTCAAAATTGACAAGAGATCAATATTTGTATTACTAAACACCTAACCAAAAGCACACGTTATAGTCTAAAGAAAGGTTTAGTAGATTGACCTAGAATGTATCAATTACAAAACAAACAATAATATTTTCAAATCAATGTCATATATGAAATCACAAAAAAAAAAAAAAAAAAATTCATAAGGAAGTCTTCTTAGACAAAAAAATTTAATAATGAAATACCTTTTCCTATGGAAAAAAGCATGTACATATATGCGTACGAAGTATATAGACACACACACACACACACACACACATAAGAGAGAGTGTGTGTGTTTAAAGGCTTAAATTCAAAAGAATAATTGACAAACAAAAAAGTTACTTGCAATAAGTGTGAAATCAAAGTTCTAAGAGAAATTAAATATGGATCAGTTCTCTCAGCCTCTTAAGAATAAGAAGAAGAAGACCAAATAATGACTTCAGCCTCATCTAAGAACTACAAGTACAAATTAAAGATAACGCTCCAACCATAAAATAGAAAGAATTATTGACTATTTAGCATTAGACCCAGCTTAGCTTTTATCCTTAGCTTTTAAGGCCCTAAGGGCTACTTTCCTTGTTAGCAACCTAATTTTGTAAAAGAGAGAGAGAGAGAGAGAGATAATCCTCCAACTATAAAATAGAAAGAATTATTGACTATGTAGCATTGGATCCAGCCTGGCTTTTATCCTTAGCTTTTAAGCCCTAGGGGCTCCTTTCCTTGTTAGCAACATAATTTTGTAAAAGAAAGAGAGAGAGAGAAAATTAACTTTGTAACTAGGCCTTTTCTAGAGTTTGACTCTTGAAAAAAATTAGATACAATTATATAATATATATATATATATATATAAAGCAAAGAATTGTCAATAGTTAGAAAAGAGGGTTTCAAGATCCAACCTTTGATTCATTCTAAGCTCATCAATTCCCTAACATCTAAAAATTAAGTTTAGGCCCTCTAGTTGCCTTAGCAACTCCATAAGTATATGTCATTAGTCATTGTAACATAAAAAATATTTTAGTACAATATAACCTAAAATTTATAGCCATTAAAGCTTGTGATTGTTTGTTATACCTAGCTTCATATGTCTAAAATGGGCCAAGGACCTCCACCTATTTAAGATAGCACCTAAGACAAGCTCTACCCTTTAAGATGGCTCCTATGGAAAGTTTTGTCCATGTAAGGCAACTTCTACCCCCTCTTTAAAAAGTGAAAAAATTATAAATGAACCTAGTGTCAGACATCCAAGACATCCATTGCCCCCTCATTAGAGAAGTCTTCTAAGCAAAAAGTTGTTGAATAAGAAGGTTCACATTTCATCTTAATAGACAAAAAATTGTAAAATCAAATTATATCTTAAGAATAAAATGCATTTAAAATAATATTTTTGCAATCCTGCTTAAAACACAAGTTAAATGGTACAAAACATGTGTATTTGTATATTAAAGTTGTTAAGTATTTAAAAATGTGCTAAGCTTTTTCTTCAAGTTTTGTCACCCTTTAATAAGAAAAATTTGTCGTGGTATAGTGTTTGGATGTCGTAACATGGAGTTTAATCCCTAGATTGATCAGATGGACCTGATCATGTGTAATTAAGGTCTATACTGAGGCATCCGAAAGGCATGACATAGGTTCCAAACCCAACACTCTATCCCCCACAACCCCTGATCATACATGAACAAAATGCGTTTGATCATGTGATAGTGGGTTAATGATCAAATGCCAAGGTAAGGTGTCAGGATGGTAGACACTTTTATTTTATGTTGAGAGCTTTATGTGCTTGTGAAATGTTAGTTGTGGCCGTATACTGAAGCATGGCATTCGCCACTAGGTACTTTTTTCGTATGTTACTTTTAGGCATGGCGTGGATGCTACGAGCTTTTTTTTTTTTAGAAGTTGATGCATTCCTTAGAAGGCATCTAGTTAGTAGTACCTAACATTTGATCAATATAGTGGGAAAAAAAATCCATTGGAAGCATTAAATGCATGGGCAAATTTGTTTGTTTTTTGGCAACAGTTTGATCTTCTCTATTAGCTATAAATGTTGTACATTTGACTGATCTTAGATAGTCAGTAGAAGTTGTATTTTGCCATTAAACCTCTTTGTCACATTGTAATCAAAATCTTTGTCTCTAGTTCTTTATTTTGCAATCCTTAGAAGAGAAATTTGAGTATAATTCTTGTGAGATTTTTATTACAAATATTAAAAGAGTACTACTCTTCTAAGAGTGTTTTGTATTAACTTGCAAGACTTGTGAGTAGCTCCAAGTGATTAAAACTTGTGTGATTACTAAAGTGGTGTGAAGTCCTCCATTCAAGGCAAGTTGAGTCCATAGAGAATAAAAAGAGACTGAACTTTATGTTACATTCATGAGAAAACTTCTCTAACTCTCTCTCTTTTATTTTTTTAGCATATTGTTATTGCTATTTCTTCTTGTTATTACTGTGTTCAACTTGTCCATTTGCAATTAAACTTTTAAAAATGGTCAAATTATTTGATAAACTCAATCAACCCCTACTCTTTAGTTTATTCTAGTGCGTTTTCAAAAGCTCCCATGCTAATCACTGGTCATATGAGATAGGTTCCACCATCTCTTTAGAAGAGTTTATCTACACAATGCCTATAAGAAGGACCCTAAATCAAAACCCATAAAGTAATATGAGTGAAGACTTGTAAGGAACCTAAATAAAAACTTGTATGTTGATCAAACCAAAACTCATATGATGGACTCCTCGAAACCTAATAAGGGACCATTAGAGCTTAACTAGGCAAAAATAGGAAGTCTCTTTGTTTTTGTGTTGGTGTTTTACCAAGTTTCACCATGAAGAGGAGTGATTGTAGTTACCCTATTTAACCTCTACAGTCTTTAACTTTTGGTCAAGGTAGCAATAAAAAAAACAATAGAGAAAATAAGAAAAAGACGACCAAAAAGAATGAAAAATAGAAAGAGAAATAAACATTTAGAAAAAAATTCAAAAAAATAATGGACAAGCATCTTCCAATAGTAAACAACAATTCCTTAGGATGAAGAATAATACTGTTAGGACAAGAATAATGATTAATAGAATTAAAATAGACATATATGATTTAACAAATCTTAAATTTTTGCTAAAAAAATACTTTATTTTTTATTGAAAATAAATTTTAGGACCTATTCATGTTTCTTGCCCTAGAAAACTCCAATTTGGTACTTGAACTTTAACAAAAAAATCAATTAAGTATCTAAACTTAAAAAAGTTAAATTTGATACCTAATTAAACTTTTTGTACCTCTAAACACTATCCCGCTCTTATATTATCTCTTGAAGTAATTGACATGTCTCAGACAATAATGTAACAATGTTAAGTATCATAGTGTTCAGGGGCATGGAAAATTTATTTGAGAATGAAAATAAACTTTTTAAAGTTTAGGTACATAATTAACCATTTTGTTAAGATTCAAGTACCAAATTAGACATTATTCCTAAAATTAATATAAGTGACGTGGCTTTAAAAGATGTTTGAATTAAATTGATTATTATATTTGAAAAATAATTGTAGGGTGTGTTGAATAAACTAACATAAAATTTTTATTACATTGACTAATTTGAAAACATAATTTTACATGTGTGTATTTGACTACTTAATTTCATAGGATCAAAATAAATTTTTAGAAACCATTATACATGGGTAATTTTTGGATCGGAATTAATTTTTAGCCCCTAAATTAGGCTTTAAAGTCTTAAAAATTATTTACAACAGAGGTTGAGGAGTTGATGTGGGATACACACATGGTTCATATAAATCATCTTCCTCCTTCTATCCTCCACTAAATGCATGGATGAGTAGAAGATTTTAGATGATTTAACTTTATATTTGGTTTAGTGTTGTTGATTGATTTTGACTTAACAAGACTATAAAATCTATCTAAAATTGAATTGAGAATTAAATGAACCTTATTAATAAAGTAAAATTAAGAACTTCTATGCCAAATGCATTTTTGAGTTTGTGTTTAGTTCTAGTGTTTCTAAGATGTTTCTCTTCTTATTAAGTTGAGATAGATTGAAATTTAAGAGCTGCTAATCACTTCATTTATGAGGGAAAAGACACTGGTAGATGACAATTTGAGGAGAGATGATGAAAGGGTAAGTGCTTTGGTGTCATTTTTTTTTTTTTGAAGTTTTCTTCGTGTAAATGGCTTTTCATGTGTTGTAAGCTAAAAATTTGAGTTAGTAAGGGTTGCACTAAGGTGTCATTCATTTAAGAGTCTTACTTACATGTCATGATTGTGGTTTGTCATTAGAAGAAAAATGTTAGGTGGTAGTGTTTGAAGTGCTTAAGTATATTGACCTAAGGAGATTAATGTCTTCTTTCATGTTGTTGGAAATGGCAACAAACTTATGTCATTATATTGATTTTATGTGTCATCTTGAGATTGATATATGTATGTATGTATATTGAGCAAGGGGCTGAAATGATTAAATTTTGTTGGTTCTTCTGATCTTGAAATGGAAATATCTCATTCACTTTAGAGTCATACAATGGAACCCACATAGTAGCTTTAAGGGCTTGAATTTTATAATCTTGTAAAAGCTTTGAAATGTATAGGTTTTAGCTCAACTTTAAGTGAAGAAAAAACAACAATAAAACACTTATTTAGGGTTGGTATAAACCATGAAATCTTGTTAGGATTGAAAAGTGAAATCTTCTTAACATAAAGAGGGATGATCAAGCTTGAAATGTGATTAGGAGTATAAAAGGAAAATGAGGTAAGGTTTAAGTATTTGGATTAGAATCCTTAGATTTTTATTGATAAATAATGGAGTGAGCCTTAATGAAACTTTTTCAAAGAATTTAAATAAAAAAGAAAAGATGACTCAAGAGTAATTAGAATTTTGAAGTTTCCAAAGTTCTTAGGTTCTTAATTTAAAGTTCTATGTATCTTATTACTTCTTGCGCTTTGTTTTAAACCAATCCTCAAAAATCGAAATCTATATTATTTCTTTAGATTCTTATCGTGTTTCTCAAGTCCCATTCTAGTTTACCTTAGGACAGTAGACATTTTATCTATCATTTTCACTAAAAAATTAAAAGAAAAAACACAAATTTTCTTACAAGAATTTTATAATGCAAGTATGAAATATCAACTTCTATTTTTTTAGTAATAAGTTCTTGATAATTAGAACTTGACACTACATATATACTACAATTAATAATTTTATAGCCTAGTAGCATTAACACTAGTGCATTAACACCCTTTTTTCTATTAACACTAATATCCTACATGAAATGGACCATGTTCAAATCCCCTCTCCCTATTGTAATGTCTTCTTTCTTTTCTTTTTGTTTTTTTACATACGCTACATCATTATAAAACTTGGCTACAACAGCTCACAAAATGAGTTTATGTAGTGCGCTTCTCCTTACAAATTAGTTATTTGTAATGAGTCAACTAGCAGTATACTATTGTACCCTTTTTACTATTTTTAACGTATTTTTATTTAATTTAATTTTATATATTAACTAACTTAGATTTGGAAAATAATAACAAATATAATAAATTACAAATAATAAATAAAACTAAAATTGCCACAACATAAATCAACTTAACTTTCAAATAATATTAAATAAAAAGAACATTAATCTTTGATTGATAATGACCATTATTGCCCGAGATAATTTTTGCCGATAGAGAAGGCTCCTGCAAATACAAAAAATGCAATTAGAGGGGCACTAGAGGGTTGTCTAGTATTGCCACTTCGATGTTTAAGTTAGTCCGTGGATAAGGATAGTATGCTTATGGCAAGATAGGAAAATTTTTTCTCCTTTCCTTTCCTTCATGAGAAAAGGGGTATTTATAATGCTAAGATTCATACCAAAACAGGTTTCTTCTTAGTAGCTGAATTGGTAGCTGAGGTGATGGGGGTACCCGAGCCGAGGAGCCAAGACTTCGTGGAGTGTGGCTAGGATGATTATGTCCCTTCTCTCCCCTCTAAGTCATGAGGTGTGATAGAAGTATTTGCTTTGTTTGGAGATCATGAGATCGTCAAGGTGGAGCTCGTAAGGTAGTTGTGGACGAGCTCGACCAACATTCCTGAGGTGAAGGTCCTCGACGAGACATGATGTCATTTTCCTTGATGAAGCCTTATGTCTCGTTACCTTTCTGAAAGGTAGGGACGTCATACGTAGTGGGCCCTTCCTGAGTCTATTAACATTATAAGTTTTCGAGGCTTAGGAGACCAAGTGAGTTGATGGCCAAATTCCACTATCAACAACCATAAAAACTATATAAAGGATAAACAAAAATTATATCGATGAGTGCATGTTCTAATGATCTAGATGCGATCTACACATATTAGAATAGTATAATCTTTTCATATTTGGTTTACCGAAATTAAATAAGGTTGTAAAAAAGGAATAATTTATTAGTTTTATATTTACGATTATTTTTGGAAAAAAAAAAATTCTATAAGAAATAGCAATTACTCTTACGAATGGATGGAGTAGGGATTTTTTTATATTTATTTCATACTATATGGAATATATATACTTTATAGTAGAATTTTGTATGAACAAAACAAAGAATATGAATCATGCAATAATAAAGATAAAATATGAACTCTATTCTCCTAAATCAAACATAACGTTACAAATTACAACAATAGCATGACTAATGGTGGCTAAGACAACTATCCATTCGGTGACCCACCATGCCTATACGCCAGCAAGGGAAGGTCGCTATTAGATGTAGAACTCAAAATGCAACAAGGGATAAAGACATGCCCATATATAAGAAACACATGCTGGCATCTAATTAATTGCTACATGGCTTATCATTTGTGAATCACAATTCTTCCTATATCATCTTTCTTCTTCGACTTGTCATAGTAGGATATCGTCATATTGACACTGCTCGGAGAATGGTGCTGTCCTGGTGCAGCTACCTACAATCATGAAGGTGTACCAGCCATCATGAAGCAAACCACACATATATCCAAATCGATGACCTATAATTTCGGTACTTGAAACAGACAAATTTGTAATTCCCATTTTTTTTTCTTTCCCAATGATGATAGATGAAGGATTAGATGCCTATCATGTCAATGGAGTCATCCCTTCTAATTTTCTATATTTACCATCCATTTTAGAATTTTCGATATAGAACTAGGAGGGAATTGACATATAATTCAACTAAAATGTTATAAAGTATAATAACTATTACATGATTATTACGGTATTGAGTTGAAATAAACAAAAAAGAAAAAAAAAGAAGTAGAATATTGTACTAATAGTAAAATATTTATTATCTCTAATTATAAAAATAAAATAATTATTACATTTATGATAGATAGACATGATTTTAGTGGTGAGCAGTTTTTGGGTAAGGGTATTTATAAAAAAAATATGAAATTAATTATGAATTTCAATTCATGATATGGCTATTGATTATTTTGCATAATAATAATTCATACATATTTGCTAATTTGATGTTTAAAGTGCAACTTAATATTGTAATAACAACATGACATGCAAGAGGGGATGGAAATATGCAGTTACCATCTCTAGCATCTGTCAATTTATTGTTACTTATCTAACATTGGTACATGCATCTATTGTGTAGTAGTAAAATAATTTTTTTCCCAACTATGATATTGTTATGCAAACTCATAATTTTAAAATTTAGTGTTTTCACCTACTTTTTTTTTTTATTTTTTTGCTATTACAATTAGGAGTGAGAGATTTGAATCTAGTACTGCTCACTTGAGAGATCGGACGTGATACCACTAAGTTATAAAGTGGTTTGCATTTTTATCTAATTTTCACTACCAACAATAACACTAAAGATGGGATTGAAATTGGATGGCAAGGAATGTTAAAACCGGCCAAAGTTGAGAATAGCTTAGCTACACAAAGGAGAGAACAGGAGCCATGGAACTAAACAACCCACATGCGGTCTCTTGTTGCACAGCGATTTACTATGCATTTCAATGATATTAGCCACTCATCATGTGTGGGGTCCCTATTACCTGCAGGGGTAACGAATATGATGCTCTTTCGATGTGGAATGTTCTGATTTTCCCTTCTAGGTCAATAGGCCTAGGGCATGGACCATCTACAAGGCAATTAAATGAAGAGGTATTGGACCTTAAGAGAACACGCACTGCATACCACAAAAGTATCATTCATGCCAAAACAATAAGAATGAGAAACCCTAAGGTGGGTCGAGCCTAGGATCGCAAGATCATCATTACTTTCTTAATAAAAGCTTTAAGCTGCCTGGTGTCCAGCTATACATTGCAGATACCCACTTCATAAAATCAAGGTACATGTGGTACACAACAATAAATGAATGCAATCCATCTCCCTTGTAAGGTATTGAAATGGGAAAATGCTTACAAACGTATATTTAATGCACATCCCTGGTAAAGACCAGAGAGATAGGACATGATCATGAAAGGATGCAATCATATTAGTATGTTGACTCATTCCCTTTCTTTCACATAATTATTACCATTTCTAATTCCCATAGTAGTTATTGACTATTGATATTATCGTAAATTTGATTATATTAATCATTTCAATATTAAACTCTGTAGACACCTATTTTTATGCATTTATGTTTTTTAATATATATGTGTGTGAAATAATATTCCACATATTATGGTATAAGCATAGGTTCTAAAGGATTTGAATATATAATAAAAATGAAATATTATAGTAAGCTTGAGCTAAACCATTTGGCATAAAAAATACATACAATTATACATATTTTACAAGACCAAGTATTATTTAAAATGTTTTCCACTTAAAAAGGAGGCAAAGTGTTATTGTATGTTTGGAATTAATATAATATTTCAAATACTATTTTTAATAAATATATATATATATATGATTTGTAACCAATTAAATGACCCATAATGGCCTAACCTTCATAATTGAGCCTAAACCAAAACCTTAAAAGGGTTTTTGCTTATGTAACAACACTAATTATAAGACAATAGCTTGATGGAAAGACATTACATTAACATTTAGAAGATAATGGTTTGCTCTTGGAGAGACGTACATGTGCACCTAATATCACATCCACTAAGGCAATTGCAGTATATCTTCAACCTTGTGTTCTATTTCCACCATTAAAACTCATTTGAGCTCTTGAAAATCCATATTCATTGTCGAAGATTCTTAAGATAATGTGAACTGATGATGATTATTGAAATAACCCAAATAATTTAATTAAATAAAATAATTAAAAGAATGGACATAAAAGGTAATTTCGTCATTTCAAGAAAGTGTAAATCTATCCAACCATAGTATCTTTTGAAAGATACGATGGTTGGAAACATTGAAAAAGGTTGAAAATTAATAACTACCATCTCCCCTTTCCCTTTTCACATACATACAAGATTTTAGTAGAGTCCCTTTCGCTCTCAACATCCTTCCATCAATCTTGAAGAAGCTCAATAGAATCCTATGGTAAATTGTTGTTCCTTGAGTTTTGTTTCACTGTTTTAGACAATCTAGATTAGGACATGACAACATATCATGATTATATTTTGGTTAACTCAATCATACAATAGTAATGCTTATTTGTGGGGAATTTTAGAAGCATTTCAAGAAGAAAAGGTTTATTACGAACTAGACGTTGGAGAATTTGTGAGGATATAGAAGAAAGTCAAAAGGTAATGTAATTCTTGCATATTTTATATTTAGTCATTAGTGTTAAATGTAATATAGAACGATGGTGTGCATATTCGTATGGTTTTAGGGTTGAAGATATGTATATGGAAATGTTTAAAATGATGCTAGGCTTAGAAATACAAAATTTGTGAAAATAATGTTTTTCTAGAAGTACACGACTAATGTATGGTTTCGTGTTCCTAATCGTCTACCTATTTGTGGGTAAATAGTGTTTTCCTAGAGAAACACGACCAACACATTAGACTGTGTATGAAGTCATGTTTCTCTCTATGCTTTCAGTGAGAAAATAACTTGAGAAAAACATAACATATTTACGACCTCATGTTCTTAATCGTGTTTATCTTAGTGATTTAAAATTTGTCCTTGGAAAAGAACATAAGGTCATTTATCCCCCATATACCTCCCTATAGACCTTTTTATAATATATTTTTTTTGCCTAAGTGATACCCAACCATATTCCCACTTGTGCACTTATTTATGAATGTTATAACACTCTAAAAAACATCTTTTTCCTTGCCTAAAAATGACTAAAGACCATTTCACTCTTCCCTTAAGGATTAAAAAATACTTTGAGAACCTAGATTATAGCGAGGTAAGGATGAGTATAATAGGAATGTAGTAAAAGTTGACTTAGATGTATAGAAAACTCTAAATGGTTTATTTATATGTAAATCAGGTGGTAGATACTAGTGTTGGAACGAAACGATTTTTAGGTAAAAGTATATCTTGCTTATTGCTTGTATTTTTTTAGGGTAGAAACTTAAATGGACAAATTAACTATCTAGCTTAAATAATATGTTTGTTGCTTGTGCATGGTGGTTGGTAATAGGTGGAGAGTACCAACGTTATTATCGTGGCAACTTGATGATCCATGTGTGTCTGTTATTCGGGAGTAGAGTTGCACATAGAAATGATCTAAGTAGATCTAGGTGTTTCAGTTTTTGGAATACTAAGGAGTACCTAACATCGTGTATATCTATATATATATAGTATGTGTGTGTGTGTATCACTACACTTATGTATGGCAAAATACTCAATTATCCTTGTGTTGGTTGCTTGGCTTGAAGTAAAGATCATAAAATGTGAGTTGTTATATTAGTAATGCATATGCATGTGATTGTGTGCTTGATTGATCACGTATTTTTATTTGTGGTATACTATACTGGGCTCCAGCTCACTTTTTTCTTTTTTAGATATAGGTAACGAACGTGTAGGCCGTTGTATCACTAGGTATTTATGGTTAATGAGTTGGAAATATTGCTAGCAATAAAGACCCTCTAGATGATGGGTAGAGATCATGTAATAAATAATGAAAAATAAAGTAGCAGGTCTAAAGAGTAATGGATGGTTAGTGTTTACTATAGAGTATCCTTTAGTGATAACTTATAATCCATCTAGTTTTGGTATGGTGGATGTTAGTTGAACTCTTATATGTTATAAAAGGATATTTATGTGGCTATTTATGATTATAAGCATGTAAACCAATAGTGTTCAAAATGATTAATCTATGAGAGTTTCTGGAGCATTTATAATGCATAAGGATATTGTCATAAGTGTATAACATTGAATCAATGAATCCATTAACCAAAGCAAGTTTGAATAAGCAAAATCACAATTTAATGAACAAAGCCATGAAGATAGAAAGACCATTAAATAAGAAATCAAATTGATTATCATCACCAAAAATCATACTTTTGTGTTTCCAAAGAAATCGAGCTTTGAACCAATATAAAAGGGACCTGTAGAAACCATCCAAGTCATGAAAAAGAAACAAAAACACTTGTACATGAAAATTTAATGTACTCTTTCGAGCATTTTTTAGATAAACAACCACTATTTGGTAGTTTATAGAAGAATCTTGATTTGTAACTCAAATCAACTTCAAAGTTAATATAAACACCATCGGCTAACATCTATGATCAGATCGCCACTAGCCTTGTCAATTAATTAATGTTCAGCCATCGATGAACAAAGCCGAAAAATGAGTGTTTACAAAGCCAAATTTGGCCAATTTGACAACTTTGACCACCTCAAGCATCACTGGAGCTACCATTTTGACTTCCATCGGTTACCAACTCTTTTGCTGATCCGTGACTTGATTGAGCTCTTATCCTTTTTTTTGGTATTATTATTTATTTTTACTATATTTGTATCTCATTTTATGAGGGGAGAGAAAGAGTGTGTGTGTTAAAAATAATAAATATAATAACATACATCATATCTACAAGCTCAAGCTTTTAAATGAGATGGTTGTGGTATTAACCTTAACATTTTTTTTCATTAGCTGCATTATGTTATAACCGCAAAAAAAAAAAAAAAAAAAAAAATTGTTAAGGTTAGCACCACAACCAGCTTATTTAAAAGTTTAAGTTTGTAGATATAGTGTAGCCTATTATATTTATTATTTTTAACGCTCTCCTCACCTGTGAACCAAGACTTTGATTTCTGATAAGGTCCATCAAATAGACAACTTAATTTTTAATGGGGTTTAATGAATGTACATGGATTCGAATTCTTGACCTCCTGATACCTTATCTTATGCGGCCACATAGGGCCATCAAAGTGCTAATGCAAGGAATTAAACTTGGTACCTCAAGAATGAGAACCTGGATCGAATGCCACTAAGCTACACTTGATGGGCCTTTGTCAAAAAATGAATGTTAAGGTTAACACCACAACCATCTCATCTAAAAGTTTAAGCTTGTAGATATGGGTCTGTTTGTTTTGGCTTTTTTCTGGCAGATACAGACACTTTTTCAAATTTTTTTCTAACAAATTATTTATCAAGAAATAGATATAGATAAAAAAAAGTTGACAGTTCTTATCAAAAGATCAAATAGAACAAATATAGATAAAATTTATATGCAAATCGAATATATTTACACATATCATTTTAAAAAAGATACAGATACAGATGAAAAACAGACATATATTATACATGTAAAAATTATACATGTAAAATATAGAATATATAATATATGTGCATATATAAGTAAACAATATAAAATAATATAATATTCTATGAAATATGGAATAAGATTAAACTATAAACCCTATTTTAACACCTTGAAAAGTTATTATTTTATGAAATTGAAAATTGAAATTAGTAGTTATTCTTACTATGTTATCATGTAAAAAAAAATTATTTTTACCAAAATAATACAATCTAAGATACTTGAAATGAAAGAGTTTGGAGATTAAAAAATACTAACCCATTATTTTTTTTTTTGAAACGAGGTATGAAAATTTAATTTCGATTCAGGCTTTCTTAGGCACTAATGAGGCAACTTAAAAATAAGATTCCTTACCTTGTAAATATTGACTCAAAAACTAATAGTTTTTGTAATATATAGAGTATTAAAGGAATTTAATTTGACTTAAAAATTTAAAGGCGATAACTGCATTTGGCTTTTCAAGAATTGATTTTCACATAAAGTAATTAAGTTAGGATAAGTTAAACCTATTGTTTCTAACTTACTATTTTTCTTTCCCGATCTTTGTTAGGTAAGGACTCTAAAAGATTAAAGAACCAAGTTTCTTCTAATTCTTTGTCAAAGGTTCATACCAAATAGGCTTAAGGTTTGACATGAATTGAATAAAAAAATTAAATCGAAATAAAAACTTAGGTTCAACAGGGTGACAACTCCCTTGAAGACTCTTAGCTCACAAGGGGGCTAGTCACCTAAAAACTTTTAACTTAATAAACATTCTTTTAATACCTGCATTTTTCATATATAATCTTAGTTATATATATAATTATTTATAACATATTGCTATAAATAGATGTACCGACTAGGTTATTAACTGGTGTAGAAATCTGAACCTATATAGGCACTCATATTTGACAAACCTCAAAGCTCTAAACCCATCCACTTGGAACAATTCAACCTAGTTTAATGGCAACTCTGAGGATAGATTGGGCCCAATTATTTAATTGCCTAAATTTAATGTCAACATCAACCTATTTAGGGCCTTAGTGTATTTATGGAAGCTTGAAGAAATGACATTTTTCCTATGCAAACATACTTTAAGCTCAATAGATAAGAAATATACAAAGCTTCCACGAGCTCTCCTAACTTAAAAAAGGCATTATCACTTGTGTTAGATATATTGAAACAGGATATATGCTCGATCTAAGGAGTTATAGTCGTTGTCATCACCTTGTCCTTTGCAATGTGGGATATGGATATAATATGACCTATTTATCCAAAATCTTCAAACACAGATTCATATTGGTGGCAATCCATTATTTCATCGAATGAATTGAACCATCGTCATATAGCAACATTACTAAAGGAGTTGTCAAATTTATCAAAAGAGACAACATTGCTAGATATGGAGCTCTCAAATTGATTGTTACTAATAATTGAACCAACTTGAATAAAAAATTAATGATGAGATTGTGTTAGAAATTCAAAATCAAGCATAGAAGCCTCACTCTCTATAGACCCTAGATAAATGAAGTAGCTGAAGCAACCAATTAGAATATTAGAAGAATAATAAAAAAAAAGTGGTTGTCACTTACACATATTGACATGAAATGCCACCTTTCACTCTCATGGTACATCTAACATCCATCAAAGTTTCAACAAGTTCAACCACCTATTCCTTTGTATATGAAACTAAAGTGGTCTTACCAATCAATATGGAAATCCCTTCATTCAAAGCTGCTAGAAGTCGAACTAGACAAAGTTGAATAGATGAGAAAAAGAATTAGCCTGTTATATATCATCGATGAAAAAAGGTTAACTACCTTATGCTATGGTCAATTGTATCAAAAATAGTAGCTTGAGCATTTAGCAAAAAGTTTTCTAATTATGGTGCAATTAGTTAGCGTCTCAATGTGAGTAGTGTCCATAACTCTCTATGCTTTGTTTTGTAGGTGTCAGGACAATTGCTTGTGATGTCTGGACACTAGTTGATAGAAAAATAATTGTAAGAGCATTTAATGCAAATGTCGTTTTCATTCAAAGATATCCGAGCGTCGTATTTCTTGAAGATGTTATGTTATAAATAAATGATTTTTAGATGGATTTGAGACATTAAGTTGCTACTAAATCTTTTGTATCACTCTCTCACTTGAATTTGTCCTTGTAATCTATTTGAATACAAAAAGTGTTGAGTGTTTTCATTAAGTTTTTAACTATCAACACTTTGCAAGGTACTGCTTTAAATTAGTTTGAGTGATCTTATGAAAGTGAAAGTCGTGCCTTAGGTACTTTTAGTGCTTTGTGTAAAAGGCATAACTTGAGTAAATTTTGTTATGACTTGTGGCGTAACTCCTTTGGAGCAGTTTGTTGTGTTGAATAAAGTGTGTAACAAAGCCCTCCAATGGGAGGCATTTATAGACCCTCAGAAATTAGGAGGTAGATCGAACTCTAAGTTAAATCTAGCTTGATTCTTCCTATCTCTTTTCTACATATCATAATTTACTTTGTTATTGCTCTTATATTGTTTAAATTAGTGAACTGCATTGTTTGAGCACTAAAATTATAAAAGAGATTAAAATTTGTGAAAAGTAAATTAAAATCCCACCCACCTAACATTTCTTGTATTCAAAAAGATTATACGGACAAATTCAAGCAAGAGAGTGATACAAAAGATTTAGTCACGATTTAATATGCTCAGCTAACTACTCAAATCCTTCCAAAGTCTTCTATTTACAACATGGCATCTTCAATAATTGTGTTGTGATTTGTGGTGGAACTCCTTTGGAGTAATTTTTTGTGTCGAGTAAAGCGTGTAACAAAGCCCTCCATTGAGAGGCATTTATGGATCCTTGGAAATTAGGAGATAGATTGAACTCAAAGTTAAATTTAGCTTAGTTCTTAATCTTATCTCTTTTCTACATCTCGCAATTTACTTCGTTATTGTTCTTATATTGTTTAAATTAGTGAACTGCACTATTTGAGTATTAAAATTATAAAGGGATTAAAATTTGTGTTAAAAGTAAATTCAACAAGCATACCCTCACCCCAAAAAAGAGACAAAAGAACAAAAAACAAAAGGTTTTGCAATTGTAGGATTGGCTCAGCGCCAACCAAGTCTAATCAAAGCTAGGTTGAAAAATTATACTTCAAATAACATTTCAAAAGATAAAAATCAAGTAATTTAAACTTTAAAAATAAGTTCAGTTTTTCATTGAAAATATTTTTCTTGAAAATAGCATATTTTCATGCTTTTGATTGTAATATGTAAAAAATATGTGAAAAGATTTTTTGGTAATTGAAATTAATTTTATGTATAACAAAGTTTAGTATGTAAACAAAGTATTTTTTATTGTTAAGAGTAGTTTTGAAAATGACTTTCCTTTCAAAGAGCATCACTCATTTTCTAAAAAGCGTTATGGTTTTCCTTTACAAGGACAAAGGTCGTCACTCATTTTCCTGAAAAGTGTTATGATTTTCCCTTACAATGGCAGATTTTCCCTCTCATATAGAAATTGTCACTTAAAGAAACAAATGGAAATAAGGAAAATATTTTATGAAAAATAATTTTCACCTTAACAAACCTTAAAAGAAATTGCATCAAGACCGTTGTAGTATTTAGTCCATTTCTTAAAAAGTTTAATAAAGGTTCATCAAGATATATACAATTACTTATAACTAGAGTTATAGTATTAGTAATATGAGAAAAAATCTTGAGCTTATAAGGAAGATTAAAAAACCAAAAATTGCTTTCAAATTATTAAGTAAAAAATCTTGAGCTTATAAGGAAGATTAAAAAACCAAAAATTGCTTTCAAATTATTAAGTAGTGGGTTCTTTTTTAATTAAAAAGACTATATAAACCAAACTAAGCATATTTTAAAAGTATATTTATCCTTTGTGTTATTTGCAGTAACACATTAAATGCAGTAGATAAAAAATAATTTTTTCTAATCCATAAGTGTATCTAAGAGGGTAAGTAGGTACAATATGGATAGAGTATGAAACTTCATCCTTACCCAATATTATGAGGTACATGGTTTTAAGGATCTATTTGGATTGTCAATTTTAATATGTATTATATTTTAATTTTATTTACGTTTGTAATTTATTTGTATCATGTCTGCTTGGTCAGTTTATGATAAACTGTCAATTTTTTCATAGGTATTTATTTCTTGGCAAAAATATGATACCAAAATGATCAGAATATGATGAAACAAATATACTTTAGATCATATTCTTTATCCTATACATTGTAAAATCTACAAGTTATAGAGTACTAGCTACATGTCTAAATTTTTTCATGAAACTATTATATTGTTGCTTTCTTTCTTAAATTTTATTTTTGCAATACATAGAAATTTTTTTTCATATGTGAAAGTTTGAAATCTGTAACAAATACTTGTTGAACCTATTTATATATATCAACAACTTTGTATAACTTGTAACAAATTCTAAAATTGGAGGCATTTTTTGTATTAATTAGTTTAGTAGACAAACAATATTTTTATATAAGTATAAGCACATACAACCAAAGTTCTTCCAATATTAAATTAACAAATTCTTTCAAAATAAAACAACATAAGTTCTTTTATTTAGAAGATAGTTAATAAGAAAATCTAAAATAATTATAAAGTAAAAAATACCTATGCTCTTAGTACCCATCCAAATTATATTTAGTGGATGGGTAGTACTATCTATACTATCATGCCATCAATTTAATTTTATATTATTTAATCAAGTGTTTTTTTACTCTTATTTTTCCATTTACATATTTATTAGAAAAGAAAATTCAAGAAGCATATCACAATCACATACCATTGATTTAGGAGGATGTTTACAATTATTAAGTAAAAAAAAACAAAAACGTGTTGCCAATAATAACCCTCTAGAAACTGCTTTGTCATTTATGTCAACAAAAAGTCAACAATTCCGACAACTGACCTTGGCTTAATCTCTTACATCGAGACCTATGACTTACGACTGACGAATTTCTGTAATTGCTTGGAAGCCCAGACTACCACGCGAGTACCCATGCGCCATGCATGTCTACTATTGTCAACTCCTCGTAATTACAAAGATCAGTAGTGAGTAGTCTATTCCTGTCCAACTCTCTCACTTACTCCTTTGTTTATTATTTTTTATCGTTCATTTTCCATTCTTGTTAGGCAGCTTGAACCTATTTCCCATTGTAATTAGTCACTCTTAACAACTTTTAATGCTTTTCATAATTTAATTAAGTGGAAATCTTGCGTGTAGGTTAAAGACTTTATGGCTTTTCACCAAATTCTTTTTATTATTTTAGGGCATAATGTCAACAATCTTCTTTTTGGTACAAAAACAAATACCCACAGCCACATATCATGTAATTGGGAATGATAAGATCGAAATCGCTTTCTTGGTATAGTAGATTGTGTTGACGTTAGAGGAGAAGAATTTATCTAAGTAGATGCCATTAGAGTGCAAGATATGCATGATTAAATTATCTTTTATGGAAGAAAAATTAGGCCTTATGAATTATCTAATTTTCATCTATATTTATCTTTTTCTTAGGCCATCGATCTGTATGTTATCTATTTGATATATTTATAAGTAAAAATATCTATTTTTTTATCTATTTATTTCTCGATAAACAGTTCGTTTAAAAACAATAAAAATAATATTTCAAAACAACTAGAATAAAACAAACCAAATAAACCCAAGATTTCGTAATGAGTGTTCTTATTAAAGTAACATGGAAAGAAAAAGAAATAAGTAGCAGAAAGAAAAGGAAAGTAAAGAAAATAATTGAAATTTAATTTTCACTTTTGTTTGGCTTTGGACATGAACAATTGAGATGGAAGAAAATGGGTGAAAATGTTTCTTTTCCAATTATGGGGAAGAATATAAAAGAGGAAAAACAAATAAAATAAATATATTAGTCACCCCTAACAATATATGATGAGGTTTAGTTTTCTCCCTTTTAAGGCTATTTTTGGTTTCTCTCAAATTTCTTTTTTTAATAATTTCTCTCTAAACTTGGGGAGACATAAAAATGGCTCCAAAGTAGAAAAAACAAGGCATGTATTTTAATCGGATAGCAGAAGCTAAGTTTATAGTACTTATTGCAAGTAATAGGAAAGCCAAATGGGGGGAAATTTTATTAATGAAAACAGAGATATGACCTTAAATTGTATTAGCTATTTGCATATTCTGTAATAATTAATCAATTTTGTCTTATCCTTATAGTAAAGTTCATAATGCAAAGTCTAAACACATAGGATACATTACTAAATATGTGTGATATTATTAATAGAGGAGGTAATTACAACCATCACATAGTCAATATTAGTGGTAACAACAATAGATCATTTGACAAAAGGGATATGAAAAGACTGAATGTTTAGTATCTATACCAACTAAATTTTGATGTATTTCAAATATAACTTGCTTTATAAGTTTAGTGTCTATATTAACTAAATATTGATGGATTTTTCCCATGAGTATAACAGTGGTGTCACTCTTACTAAGGATTTAATAGGTTTTTACTCCTATAAAAATTCATGAAACCATGATAAATTTACTGCCATAGTTATGCTATTGAAGATAAGCCACTTCAAAAGTGCAAAAAATGTCTGGTGCATGTGGATCCTCCGTATATTGACACAATTCAAGCTAGACATCTTCGTGAGGCTTTTCGGGTCCGACTCATGGACCCAACCAACTGGGTCCGAGTCTGAATTATAGCAACTTGTAACTGCCATGGGAGGGGATAAAGAAATTACAAAGAAATTCAACCAACCGAGTAACTTAGAAGATATAACTATTTTGATTTTTTCTAATATTATAATTCATAAAAAGAATATATTCTTTCTTCGGAAAATTTAAGTTTTGGATTTTTAGCATTTCTTTAGCAAACTTTTAGTAGTTGAAAAACCGAATGAATCACATGTCTACCAGTGAGTTTAAAAAAATTTACAGAAACATAAATTATAAAAAAATTACCAAAATACTAATGTTTTATCGTATTTTGATTATGCGATACCATATTTTATATGATTATCACATATTCAAAATGTGACATGTCAATGTACACAAAATAATATTGTAAGGGTATCACATGTTTAGAATATGATACCCTGTTATTGCACTTTGAATATGTGATACACATATTATAATTTATATTAGTATCGCATGTTTAAAATACAGCACTCTTATGCACTAAACATTGCATCATTAACATGTTGTATTACAATAATTTTGTGTAATTAATTTTATCTAATTCGTATATTCATACTTTTTTTTTCAATGATCTATAAATAAGAAATTTTTTCTGAAAAACTTATGACACCGACACATACTACTATTTGAAAATATATAAATTCTCGAATATTTCTACAACCTACTTAGACCCGGTAAAGTTTTATATCATCATTATAACTTGTAAACTAGAGGTCCGATCGATTTAGCATCAGATCGTGAATTCTTAGATTCAGTATGCTTTATATAATATAAAATTTTGGCATATTCATCAAATGCTAAATTTCCACCATTCTCCAAACTTGCGGTTGCTAGAAATATCATGTTAAGAGGTATTTAAAATACTGAGTTTAACTCAACATTGCAAAGTTAAATATGAGTATTTTTTAATGTTAAATTTGCTTGACTTCCTTATTTTTATTTCCAAAAATTTATTATCAGTAAATAATAAGAAATAGGGCGTCCACAACTGCATCAAAGCTTTGGGAGACATTGCCCTTAAGTGTCGTAGAGTGAGATCGACCTTGTTTACATTGTCGTCTCGTCGTGGTTCTGTTCAAGCATGGCTTTGCAAGATTTAAACGGAACATGTAGGTGTGATGTCCAAATCATGGCGATCTTCGCTAACTCAAGACACCATTGTACACGGATTCTGTCGAATCCCCCTTGTATGAAAGCTCGTTGTCCTAATTTTGTCCGAATATATCAACGTTTGGATGAAATGAGTCAAATGATTCTGTGTGGATCAAATTTCCTCGACTCTCGATAATGTTGGTTATTTCCTTTTCGTTTACGACTATGAATGATACATAAATTAAGTTATCAAGGGTGTGCTCTTTTAACCTCGGTTAATGCCGTAGTCTTTTCCCACTCTTGGGTTGACAAGTCTTTGTTATTGGATCGGTAAATTAATAAAAAGGGAAAAGGAATGAGAACAATAGCCTTGGATAACTATTATCCTATTAGCAGGACTACTCTTTTAAACTGTTACTTATTTAGTTATCATGCCTCGTAAAATAGGAGAAGGATTCATATATATACTACATGTAATATATACGTGATAAGAAAGTATTAATTATATATTGACACATAATCATTTTCATAATTAGTTATTTTAAAAATTACCATCATATCTTCTGCATGTCTAAGTATAATTAGTTACATCATGTTGTATATATTACTTAATGAATATTTTTCTGCTTATTATTAGAGACCAGATTTAGAAATGGAAAACTCTTAGCAACATTAATATTGCATAAAGAGAATTATCTAAGAAAACTGATGTGCAGACAGTGTGTACCCCTTTTGACTAAGTTCGATTGACATTAACTTCAAAAACATAGCACATGCTCCGGTTTAGACAATACTGTTGACTGCTCACGTATCTTTGCACTGCATGATAAAGACCCTGTTACAACATATCACTTGTGACTTGTGTCCTTGCAAAAGATGTTCTATCCTTTTGTTGTTATGCGTGTTCCTATAAAACAACATGAAACAAAACTGATAAGACGTCTCGATTACATTCTCCATTTCTTTTAATTTCTATATCTACTGTGCTCACTTCCATCTCATTGGGAAAGACGTTATGTGTACTTATAACTTCGCTTTTCTTTTTGAAGTTCTTCTCCAATGGGGATTGCTATCTTTCCATCTTAATTTATAATAATTACGTGTATGGAATATAGTTGGTCTTATAATTAACACAATAATGAAAACGTTATTAACTTAACTATACATTATCTTCTTAGCATGTTATTATATAATAACATTTGAAAATATATTGGAATTTAACGAACTAGTTAGGTCGTCATGCAGAGACTACTTTAATTTTATACTGATATTTAATGAAATTCACCAAAGGATGAACCCACAAACTTGGGGTACATTTAAATAGGACCCATTAAACCAATGATAACATTAAAGGGTTAAGTGGTAAAGTTATTCACATATTTGATAGATGAGCCATGGAGTGATGTATGTACTTAAAGAGAAAGCATTAAGTAAATCAATAGTGGATCTTTGATATTAATAATAAACAATGCTGATTTAAAATTAGACGAGTGACCATGTCTCCTATTTTACCAATTAACCTTGACAGCATCGTCATTAGTCTTGGAGGTAGAGGGTGCAACATGGATTAAGTGCAACAGGAGGAGAGGTAGAAACATCATTATTATCATATAATATTTGATCCATTGTATCTTATAAATAATTTGGCATGAACTTACTTGAATGCAAGTGTGGCAGGCAAATATTGAGTGTATAAGGTTATCATTATCCTAGAGAGGATAAACAAAATGCATGCGTGATTATATTAAGTGTGTTAAGATATTGGTCAATAGAAGAAAGTAGGTTAATTGTGGATTTTAAGCTCACAGGATATCCAATTGTGCAGTCATTTTCAACTAGGGTGTAATTAGACATTCTTTTTAATCCATATTACATACCTTGAAATTCTCATGAAACCATTGTTAGTTTCATGTCTAAATCTTACAAGCAGCATGTATGCCATGAGTATCCAATAAGATTTTAATTTTGGGTAAGTCTTACTTTTGATGGATTGAACAAGAATTCATGAAAGGCTCATTAGATTTTATATCATATGAGTGATGGAGAATCTACAACCTATCATAGATTTTAATATGCAATTTCAAACTTCTTTTATGATACCTCTTCAATACATATTTCTATATATATATATATCCTTTATAACATCACAAATGTTACTTAAAGTTTGACAAAATATACAATTAGGTATATAAATTTTGAAAATGATCAATTTAGTATATGAATTTTAAAATTGATCAAAGTGGTATCTAAAAAACTTTGAAATTGATCAATTTAGTACTTAAAAAAACTTGATGAAAATACTATTAATGTACATGAACAGTTTTTTTAGGTATCAAATTTGTTCATTTCAAAGTTTAAGCACTAAATTAATTAATTTCAAACTTCAAGTATCTAAATGTGTATTTTATCAAAATTCAGGTACCATTTGTGACACTAACTCTATCTTTTAATACCTTTTTTGTATTAAATTTCATCATTAGAAGTACTATTTGACCATTAATGCTTTTCTTTTTTTTTTTTTGTTTTAATCACTTAGACTTTTTTTGGCTAAAATTATTGTCCTTTAGAGTTTATTTGTTTCATCATATTCTGATCATTTTGGCATCATATTTTTATCGTTTTCAAACAATGTTTTTAAAGAAATAGATATCGATGAAAAACTAACAATTTTACTTATAAACAGACCAAACATATATAATATGGCTATGATACAATATGATACAGATAAGCTATATATGCAAATCTAATACACATACAATATAGATTAAAATCAGACAATCCAAATAGACCTCAATCATGTACTGAAGACACTTGTCTTTTATAATGAATTTATTTTTTTTCTTTTAATTATGTATCCAAGTCAAATATCTTTCGAATAAAATGGTACTTTTGATGGGGTTGTAACCTTTGCATGATGAATTGCAACCTTTATATGATATAATACGAAGAATGATATAATCATTAATATATAAAACACATTTGCACAATTTGAAGGGTTGGACATCTTCTTAAGCATAACATATGGATCGGACTAGACCAAATCGAACCAAAATGAAATTTCGATTCTTTTTTGAAACGGTTCAGTTTAGTGAAGAGCAAATAGTTCATGGTTCGGTTCGAGACCCTGAACTGAACTATTTTATTTACAAAAGTTAAACATATTATACTCTTAATTGTTTCATTAAAAAAATTATTTGTTTTTAAAATTTGTGACTTAGATATGTATCATTTCTGAGAATAAAATTAGATTTGTTATATTATGTTTTAATTGTTATGTTGTCTACAAATAAGATAGATTTTAGGCTTTAGCCTCTAATGTTCTAACTCCTAAATATTTTTTCCCTTCGTCTTACTAATTAATCTACTTCTATTGTTTAATTACTTATTAAGTTATATAATTGATAATATGTTAGTTAGAAGCATATGATGAATTAAATTTTGTGTCTTATATTGAGATAAAGTCTAGTATGCCATTATAGTTCAAGATAATTTAAAAAAATAAGACTAGTCATAATTATAATTTTTATAATAAATGAAATCATTTCTTTTCTATAATTTTACATGTTTATTTGGTAAATACTTAATTTCAAATATTATTGTTCATATTTGCATTACTGATAAAAAATATGTAATAGAAGTTTTTTGATAGATTTTTTTTAATTTTATGAATAAAAATGATTCGAACTGCGACCCGAACCGTTTAGTCAGGTTCTAATTTAAAAAAAAAACTATAAAATATGGTGCGGTTCAATTCGAGAAGCAAACCAAACCGAACCATACCATGCACATCCCTACATATATAAATATATATATATATATATATGAAAAATAGGGACAGATGCAAGAGCAAATAGTTGGAGGGGCTGGACTCAATATATCTTATATGTGTAAAATGTTTATTTAGTCATTTTTTCATGTTTTTGTTATAACATATCTATTAATCTATATTTTTCTATCAATTTATTTTATAAAAAAGATAATACATAAAAGAAATAAAGTTATTTTCATATAAATAATGATAGTTATGAAAAAATAGTGATATTACTATTTATGGTGTATTAGTAATAAAAGTAACTATTTAGGATAATTTTTTTAGTTAAATATCATTTTATAGTAGATGAATTTAATATTATTAATTATTGTTAAAAAAAAAAAAAGAAGTAAAGTTGAGAGAGAGAGAGAGAGAATATTAGGTAATAGATATATTTAGTAAAAAGTAAAATGACATTCATGTTATTTGAACCGATGACCTTTTAGTTACAAAACAAAGCATATACATAGTGTATTTATATTGTTTTCATTTTTTTACAAAAGCATATTTTCGAGTTTGGAGGATTTGGACCCTGTTGGCCCCCCCAAATCCGACCATGGAAAATCGGTGATGGTAATGTATAAACAACGTATAATATTTATATAATTAAATGATAGTATCTGCATTTTCTTTATAAAAATACCAACATAACTTGCCAAATTTTAATACGGATTATTGAACTAATTTTATTATTTTTAATATTTTATAAATTTTATTTTTCTATGGTATGAAAGATAGAGTACCTTTTCATTGCCAACACCAAATTAGCCATTTATGATTTTTTTTACTTAATTTTTTCATTAATGATATCCTTTTTATCATTAGTATCTTTTATGTTTATGCTATTTATACCTTTTGACAATTTAATATTCTTTGTAATTTAGTTATGTGTCTAAGAGGCATATCGATAAATAAAAGGACAACTCTGTCTAAAACTGATTATTCAGTTGTCTTCTTTTGACCAATTATGAATTATTATTTATCATCAAAGGTTATTTTTAATGAAAAACATTCTACTTAAGTGAGCAAATGATATTTCTCAACAACACTAACAGAGGTGACTCTTTGTAAATGACTAAGTGGAATATCTTCATAAAATATAGTCTCTACGAATATAGGCAGTAAACACTTTAAACAAAGTTCAATATAAGTGGCTCACTTTAAAAGTTTAATTGGATATTAAGGTGAAAAATTTAAAAGTTTACAGTTAATCAGAATTTAAGTACCAAATGCGATTTCACCCCATTTATAAATACTGATACTTATTGACTAGGTAGTGATAATTGCATGGCTCATTACTAGACAAAACAATTATCAATATGTGATATTACATTCATAATATGAAGGATTGTTAATGGCTAAGAATCCCATTATTTTCATCTAAATGTGAGAAAAACCTATCAATAGTTATATAGTACCATACTATATAAATATATGTTATATAATAAAATTACAATGAGTTAACACTATTTTTAATCGATTCATGAAAATACATGTTGAATGATTTTATTGTCACAAGCTTTAAATCGAATTATTATTTATATTTTTATAAGTTTTTTAATTTATTTTAAAATTTAGGACTTAACCCAGTTGTAATCCTTGTTATAAAAAGATATGAAAAATAATGGCAAAGAAAATAAAGTATACATATGATTTACGTGGAAAACCCATGATGGAAAAAACTATAGGCAGAGGAAAGGAATTCATTATATGTTGAAGAAGGACTGCAAGGCTGAGAATATAAAAAACATCTAATGATTTCATAACCCTAATAAAACACACACACACACACACACACACATATATATGTATGTGTGTAAGCAGGCTTAAAGGTTGGCGGCCTATATCTGCCAGCCTTTATTTCATGTCCAAAGTTGGCATAAGAGCCAACAAATTACTTGTGAAGGCCGACACTTAAACTTCACCTATGAAAATTAATCCAAAGCTACCTCAAGGCCGGTAGTGTACTAATTAAAGCCAACGATCTTGACTTTAAAGCTGGCAGCTTACACTGGATTCGAGTTACATATTCAACAATCTCCATCGTGACAAGAATTCAAGAGAAAAAACGCAAACTCCAAACTTCAACATAAAAACAAAACATTATCCTCCTCTTCTACAAACCCTTAAAAGGGATCAATCAGCAACGAACACCAACCAAGTCTAAATAATGCTCAAACTTGACTATAGGAAGTGACTTAGTCATCATAATCATAATAGCAGGATTATCTTGAGTACTGACTATGCTCACAACAATATCATCACAAGCAATAACATCATGAACAAAGTGATACTGAACATCAATGTGCTTTGTCCTCTCATGAAAAACCTAATCTTTTGTGAGATAGATAACACTCTGACTATCACAATAGACTGTTGTAGGCCTCAAGTTATCACTAAGTTAGCCAAATAATCCCTTTGATGAAATAGCTTCTTTACTAGCCTCAATAATGATCATATACTCTGCTTCAGTAGTAGACAAGGCAGCTATAGCTTGCAAAGTAGCTTTCCAACTAATAGCATAACTACCAATGGTAAAAATATACCATGTGAGAGATCTTTTTTTATCTAGGTCTCCAACAATATCTGAATAAAAAAATCCAATAATTTCATATCTAGTTTATCAAATTGTAAACAAACATTAATAATACCTCTTAAATATCTGAAAATCTACTGAACTGATTTCCAATGTTTCTTACTAGGATTTGTAATGTATCTACTAAATGCAAGTGACAAATCTGGACATTTATAAACCATAGCATACATAAGAAATCCCACTACACTAGAAAATGGAACTCGTGACATATAGTCAACATCTTCATCTAATTGTAGAGACAAGGCAAATAAGAGTCTAAAATGAGCTGCTAAAGAAGCACAAATAGGTTTAGCACTCTGCTTGTTGAACTCGCTAAGAACCTTTTCAATATACCCATTTTGACTTAGATATAATTTACCTGCTTTTCTTTCGCTCATAATCTCCATCCCAAGGATCTTCTTTTCTAGACCCATATTTTTCATCTCAAACTCTTCACCAAATTGAGCTTTAACTTTTCTAATCTCTCATCTATTCTTGGCTGCTATCAACATGTCATCAACATACAAGAGCAAATACACTAATGACCCATCATTACACTTCTGAAATAGACACAACTATCAAAACTGCTTCTTTTGAAATATGAGTAGTCATGAATGAGTGAAACCTCTTGTGCCACTATTTAGGTGACTGCTTTAGGCCACAAAAGGACTTTTTCAGCAAACAAACGTAGTCCTCTTTACCTAAGACTATGAAACCCTATAGCTGTTGCATGTAGATGTCTTCATTAAGTTCTCCATGTAAGAAGGTTGTCTTCATATCTAACTATTTAAGCTCAAGATCTTGCATTGCTACAATACTAAGCAAGGCTCGAATCGAACTGTACTTTACAATAGGAGAAAACACACTAGTAAAGTCTACACCTGGAACTTGACTGTAGCCTTTTGCAACGAGTCTTGCTTTATATCTGGGTTCTTTAACATTTGATGTTCCTTTCTTTTTCTTGAATACCCATTTGCAACGAACAGTCTTCTTACCTTTAGGGAGTTTAACTAAATCCTATGTACCATTCTTGTGAAGGAATTCTATTTTCTCATGCATAGCAATCATCCACTTACTAGAATCGTTACAATAAACTATCTATGAGTAAGTTGAGGGCTCCATATTAGAATCAATATCTTCTACCACATTTAAGCCATAAGCAACAAGATCAGCCTTAGCATATCACTTTAGAGGCCTAACTTCTTTCCTAGGTCTATCTCTAGCAATGGCTGCTGTGGTGGTGGTGTAGAAATAGTACCACTATGCTCTTTTGTTCTAGCTTGAGAAGTAGGCTTTGGTGTAGAACCTGAATCAATCTCAACCTCTATCTGCATACTTGATTTCTAATGAACTTTATCAGATGAAGTGCTAGAATATAAGTCATGTAACATAGCTGTCTCATTGGAAGTATCATCACTACTAATTATGATTTTCTTCAATTCTAGACACCATAACTTATATCCTTTGACACTAGGCTTATTACTAAGGAATATACACTTTATAGATCTAAGCTCAAGTTTCCCATTATCAACATAAGCATATGTAGGATATCCAAAAACTTTTAAATTAGAATAACCAGCAAGAGTACTAAACCATACCTCATGTGGAGCCATTTTCTTTATAGCACTCGAAGGAGATTGATTAATCAAGAAGCATGCTTTAGAAGCTGCTTCAGCCCAAAATGGCTTTGGCAAATGAGCATTTGAAAGCATATATTTAACTTTCTCCATAATTATTCTATTCATCCGTTCTACTACTCTGTTTTATTGTGGAGTGCTGGGAACTGTCAAATACCTCACAATATCTTTTGTCTTGCATAAATCATTGAATTCATTAGAACAAAACTCTAAACCATTGTCAGTACGAAGACGTTTTACTTGCTTCCCTATCTGTTTCTCAATCATGATATTCTACTCCTTAAAGGTGGATAATACATCACTCTTCAGTTTCAAGAAGAAAACCCGAAGTTTTCTAGAGAAGTCATTAATGATTATCAACATATAATTAGCACCTCCTCTAGAAAGCACTTTAGTTAGTCTGCAAAGATTTGAATCTATGTAATCGAGAGTGCCCTTTATGTTATGAGTACTTGTAGTGAATCTGACTCTCTTTTGCTTCCTAAAAACATAGTGTTCACAAGATTTAAGATTGGCAATGCTTTGCCCATCAAGAGGTCCTCTTCTACTTAGTTCAGCCATCACTACAAGAAATTTTGGCTTTAGAGACAAAAAATTCTGTCTCTGAAAGTGAAAAATCTGTCTCTAAAGACTTTCAGAGAGGGAATTTCCGTCGCAAATTTCTGTTTCAAAAATCATCGTCGCTAATTCTTTAGAGACAGATTTTTTCCGTCGCAAATTTGCTACGGAATTTCTGTCGCAAATTTGTCTTTGTTTTATAATTAGTTATTTTTAAATATCCAATTAGTAAATATTAAATAAAATTATTCCGTCGCAAATTTGTCTCTGATTCTAAGACAAATTATTTAAAAAATACACATTTGCCCATTATTTGTCCTTCCCAGGAGGTCACCCATCATAGAATGCTACATACTAGGCACACTTAACATTGAAGTTTTCACAAGCACTAAACCGATAAACCAATTCGTATCTTCATGAGTAAAGTTCCACTACTGTGTATTTAAGAGATACCACAATTTACAATATTATAACTATAAAACATTTTATATCTTTTATAGTTTATTTTTATTTTTTAATTTATATTTTATTAAAATAATATATATTAATATATACAATGTTTACATTTTATAATAATTATTTTAAATTATATATTTATTATAAATATATAATATTTTCAGTAGTATATATAATTTTTTTCCAAATATGATATTATTATTAAAAATATATTATATATAGTAATATATAATAATGTTATACATATATTTTATATATAATATATTTAATGATATATAATATAATTATTTTTTACATTAGTTATTTAATTTTTATATTAAATTTTAATATTGTATATTTTAATTAATGTGTTTTTTTTATTTCATTTTTGTTGCACTTAATAAATAAATTATATAATGTAAACAATATAAAAATTATTTTTCATTATTATATTAATAAATAATATATAATACCAATTTAAATATATTTAACTAATTATTATATATTACATATTTTATTACTTAAATATACTATATTTTTACATAGTATATTATTTTTTCCCCAAATATGTTTTATTATTTTAAATAAAATATAGTATGTAAATATAAATTATGTAAGTATATATAATAAATTTTTTTATATTAAAAAATATATGAATAGTCATAATAATATATAATAAAAAATTATAAACAATATGAATATATATTTTTTATTAATATATTATTAAAATATAATATATTTTTATATTTGTATATGTTTAAATATACTAAGTTTACTTTTATATTAATTATTTTATTTTACATATATTATTATTGAAATATACTTTATTTTTAATTAGTATTTTATGATATTACTTGCATTTAACATATTATATTATTATTATACACTATTTTATTAAGTTGTATAATTTGAGTTTTTATATAAGTTATTATGTAAAAGAATATATAATAAGATATAAATATAATATTTATGTTTTAAGTACTATTTTTAATTTATACTTTATTATATATAAATATGTAATGTAATGTTAAATATATTATAAATAAAATATATATAATTAGTTGTAAATAAAAAATGATTATACATATTATAGTTATTATATAATAAATTAATTTACAAATATAATATATGTCCTTATTATATAATGCACATTTATATATATTATATTAGATATGTATAATTTAAAATAAATTTTAAACATAATTATTTATATATACATATATTAATATTTAGTTTAGAGAAAATTTGCAACAGAATTTAAAAAAATAGAAATTGACGCTAAAATAATTTATTTCCTCTAAAATCAGAGAAAATTTGCAACGGAAAAATTTTCGTCGCAAATCAATGTGTAATCCGTCGCAAATTCCGTCGCAAAAGCATATAAAAATTAGAAGATTATTCATAATTCATGTCATCATAAATCCGTTGCAAATCTGTCTCTAATTCATTTTTTAGAGACAGAAATTTTCCGTCGCAAATTTTCTGTATCTAAAGCCTAGTTTTCTAGTAGTGCATTCCGACTTCATCATATGCCCTACACACATGTGCCAGAGTTTAGTAGTATCTCATCATCTGATAAGGAAGAAGAAGCAACGACTACATTACCTGTAACAACAGGACCTTAAAAAACATAAAAAATAATGCATTCTTTTTCTGCCTTTTCCTCACCACAAGGAAACCCTTACTGATCTTCAAAACTTCACCTTCATCAACGTACTTGTACTCTTTTGAATCAAGAGTAGTAAAAGAAATCAAATTTCTTTTCAAATAAAGCACATGTCTCACATTACCAAATGTCCTGACAACACCATCAAACATTTTGATTTTAATTGTACCAATACCTGCAACTTTGTAAGAAGCATTATTTCCCATCAAAACATTACCTTTAGAAACTGTTTCATATGTTGAAAACCAGTCCCGATTGGGACACATATGAAAAGTATAATTAGAATCAAGAATCCACTCCTGGCTTATTTGAGGATCATCATCAGAAGCAATAAGAAGTTCTCTACCATTGTAGTCTTTAACTGCATTGACTTCATCGGATTTTTCTTATTGTTTTCCTTTTTTATTTTCAACAACTCTCTTGTTCTTATGCTGCAATTTATAACCCTGGCTTGATGTGCCTTTCTTGTTGCAATACCTACAAATTTGTATCCTTATTTATAGACTTTAATCTACCCCTTGTATTATCACTAGAATTGCGATCTTGGGTCCTTCCACGAATAACAAAACCCTTTGCTCGAGGTTCAGATTTAACCACAAGATCATTCATCTTTTCAAAACAACATATTGCATCATAAACTTGATCCATGGTGGGAATCACGACTATATAGTATGGTTTCTCTAAAGGTTGAATAAGAGGTAGGCAGAGAGCATAATAAAATCAAAGCTATATCCTCTATATCATCATACTTAACCACTAAAGTTTCAACTCAAAAACGATTTCTTTAAAAGTGTTTAAGTGATCTTCTAGAGACCCACCTTCTGCAAAACGATGAGAATATAATTGTTGCTTCAAATGTTAGCTTGTAGGTTAAGCTTTTTTCATACACAATTGTTCCAATTTCAACCAAATTTATCAGCGGTCCTCCCCTTCAACACATCCTGCAATATTTGATTTGACAAATGTAGATGAATTTGAGATAGGTTTTTCGATCCTTACATTGTTTTTCTTCTAGTAACCTGACTCATCTTCTCAAATCCTAATAGCGCATCATCTAAATCCATCTACACTAGAATCACTCGCATCTTGACCTACCATAACAAAAATCTAATGTTGTAATCCAACAACAGAATATTGTATTTCACAGCTGCTATTATAGAGAGAAAACAAACCTTTTGCTATGATACCAGTTTCTTATAAGTAGATATGAAAAATAATGGCAAAAAGAAGTAAAGTACACACATAGATTTAAGTGGAAAATCCTTGACAGGAAAAACCACAAGTAGAGAAAAGGAATTCACTATATATTGAAGAAGGAGTATAAGGTTGAGAATACAAAAAACATTTGATGATTTTATAACCTTAACAAAACACACACACTATTTGTATGTGTGTAAGCCGACTTAAAAGCCAGTGGCCTATATCTGCCGGCCTTTATTTCATGTCCAAGGCTGGCACAAAGACCTGCAACTTACTTGTGAAGGCTAGTGGGGTAAGTATCGGCCTAGCCTAAACCTCAGCTATAGAAATTAATTCAAAACTGCCTCAAGGCCAGTGGTGTCATATCACACATCCAACAATTCTTATATTTTTTTGGCCAATCCAACAATTCTTATATGCTCTCTTTGTTTCTTTTGATTATATAGTGTGTATTACTGTTCCTTCTCCATGTGAATTTTGTCTTGCACTAGGAGTATGATTTTTCAAAATGGATATATTCATGCATCTTCTGTTTTCATTATTTGTTAAATCAAATAAACCTACCAGATTATTGTAGGTAAGAAAAACATATAGAAATTATTAAATTTCGGTTCATAATATATATACACGAAATATTTGTGCAGATTCAAAAAGTACTCCACTTATCTAAGGAACACAGAAGTTTCTCATTTTTCAATATGCAGCCCCTTGGATCGATTCGAGTCAGATGCAGCAGCGGAAGTGGAGCCACCCACATTGCACATGGCAAAACAGGACAACCCATATGGAAGCAGTAACATCCTACAGACACGGTCGAAATAGGATTATTCAATTACCTTTCTTTGAAGCTAGTACTTATGAGCATCAAAGGAATCTCGAATCTCATCGCTTCAAAGTGTTGTGTTTTCCTTAGTTTATTAACTACATGATGGAAATGGGACTAATTTTCTCCGTACGTACAACAATAATGATGTTACGTTCAACTTACATGCATGAATTTGATTGCATAGAATAGTAATAACATCATATTCAGGAATTAATTTTCGCTTGACAATAATTATTGATGGATTGGGCAAAGTCATTTTCGTAGCAATAATTTTCTCCAAACAATATAGTGGTCTTATCGCTATGACTTAGTCTGATTGAAAGGGCAACGATAGATAGAAGAAAAAAAAAAAAAAAAACAGAGAGAGAGAGAGAATCTTTTGAGTAAGACTATTGAATTTACATATATAATTATATATATAATCTTTTATTTGTATCTGTTTTATATTTGATCTATATGCATTTGAAATCTAGCTTTTAGGCAAATATATTATCTTATATATATATATATATATCATATCGGTTTCTGTTTTATAATTAAGATGAAGGTTTTGATTGGATTATAAGAATTAGAAAGTGAAATTGACATATTTTAAATAAAAAGATTTTAAAATATATTTTATATATTAAAAATTAATTAGGAAATTTATAAAAAATGCATAAAGTGAATGACAGGGAAGTCAAATCTATAAGGATCAGTTAACTATGCAATTTTGTATGAAGATTAATATACTTATATTTCTATTGTTTAGTTAGATATTATTTATTTGACAAATACATGGTTTAAACAAATACAAAGAAAACATGAAAAGACCGGAAAATTTGCTACAAACGGACCATATGCAAACTTATGTCATCTAATTAAACGAGAAAAATAAACAAACCATTATTCCTTTTTCTTTTTTAAATAAAAAACCTCACTTTTCATTAACCATGACCAGAAATAACAAGGAGATTTAGAAACACAAACCGCACAAGCATCTACCTTATGTCGCCTAAAGAGTGGGATTGTAGTGTTAAGCAGCTAATGTAAAGGACAGATTTCTTTCTTCGTGTTATAACTACCCAATATACAACTCTATTGCTAGTACACATAATAGAAATAAAAGAAACTAAAGAAAACTAGATAACTTCTGCTGTATATCCTCTATTAAAAGGCCTCAAGTTCCGATTTTAAAGCTTTCATAACATTAGCAACGTCAGACTCAATAATGACATATCCACAGCAATTGTTACAGGTAAGATACACTCTAGCTCCAATATCTTTACATTTCCTTACCTCAACAATAGATCCTTCAAAACTGAAATTAAAACCCTTCTCTGCCAAAACTTTAAAGTCCCTGACCACCCCACCAACTCCACCCATATAGTCACCTAAAATCCAAGAGGCATCAACATTTATTTTAAAAGAATCACACTCAAGAGGGGACTATTCTTGCAGTATATCATAGCTACACAATGTTATCTTCAGCCCAACTACTATTCTTATCACAGATAGCAAAATAATGGTAGGTCAAGTGCATATACTTTTAGTTTTTAATAATTCAATGTTTTTTTTTTAAATTTTAGTAAATTAGTACTTATATTTTCAAAATATGTATAATTCAATACCTCTATTAAATAATATTTGCCAGACACTTATTTTCATGACAGAGTAACGATTGCCAAGTGTCTATACTATCAAATTTTAGCAATTTTTGGCCAAATCTCTACCATTATCTTGTCATCAAAATGAATGTTAATCAAATATTATTTAACAGAGATATTGAATCTCAAATACTCTAAAAGTGCAAGTAAATTTATCAAAATCTAAAAATGATGCACTAAATTACCAAAATTAAAAGTACAAGCATTTAACCTACCTTTATCCCTATAGGGAGTCCAGATATTATCTTCAATCTCACTAATTCCATCCAAAATGTAGAAGACTGGCTCTCATACTCCATAAGGTTTAGAGTAGTTTTTCCATACATTCCTTAAATTGTTCTTTCTTCTAGCTTTAGGATAAATTATGCTAGAAGGTATCAACGTTTTGAGATAAATTTATTTAAGGTATTAACATTTCAAGTGGTTAAAAAGAGGAATCAACGTTTTACAAAGTGATTCAATTGAGGTACCAACATTTAATAAAGTCCATTCAAGGTATCAACATTTGGATTAATTTTCAATTAAGTTTTTTTAGTTTTCATTAATGGTCAAATATTAATACCTTATTTGACTCTCTTGCAAAAACATTAATACCTCTTTTTAATCACTAGAAATATTGATACCTTAAATGAATTTATCAAAATGTTGATACATTTCTATGTAATTTACCCTTTAGCCTTACTTATATCTCCTCCTACCAAACGTAAATTTGACTTAACGACGCTTTCATTAAAACACTATGCAATCCAATCCTTTGAACTAAGTTGGATCGACAAAGATGGTTTCGAGCCTAAGATCTCATCTTACAATGGTGAAAACTTGCAAGCTAATTTCACCAATAATTTCCCTAGATTTATCAAGAGGCCAAGCCAAATGATCCTAAGTTTCTTACATAGGTAAATATATTTCCTTTATATCTTTCTTCTGATCTAAAGTAATTTATGGAAAAGATCCCATAATTTACCCTCTAAATTGATGAGATTGCAAATTTTCATGTCTCACAAGTTTTCTTCTAATAACATATCAACCTCTAATCTAGCAGGAAAGGTAACCAACAATTCTTCAATACCTTGATTTTATTTGCATTCTTAACATATCACCCTAACCCTTCAACAAAATACTCCTCCCCTCTAAAACACTCAACCATGCCCAAAAAGCCTAATAACCCTTTCTTGCACATAAGGAATCATCATTACGAAAATATCCAAAGGGCATCACGGTTTATCTGATCTCTTTAAACTAACTTTCAAGTAGAGCTAGATCAACTGTAGACAAATCCTAGCAACGCATAACCCCATGTGACTTATCTAACATTAAAGTCTTCAAACTCACCTAATGAACTTATTCTTTGTCATTAGATTGACCCTACTGAAACTGGACTATCAAAGTATTCACTTCTGAGCACCATTTCTAGGGAAAATGAAAACAACTTATTGACTATGTTAAGACGGTGAAAATACACTAGGAATACTCAAGAGGAGAGGTGAGTTGAGTACTTGCCCAAAATTGAAATAATAACTTAAAAAATCAATTAGATTTGCAACGGATAACTAAATGAAAGATATAATGCATAATTTAAAGAGATAGAGATGTAGAAAAATCAAGTCACATGATTTAACATTGAGTTTGACCCTCTGCCTACTTTCCATAGTCTACCAATTGTCTCTTTCGAGGTCTTCACCACCATTATATTAATATCAAAGACTTAACTCAAAACGAGTAATATTACACCTATAGGAAATAAAATATTTTCTCTCTCTCTAAGTGCTCTAAAAGAAACAACAATTAATATTAATCAAGCACTATAATGTATTTTCTCTTTCTTAATAATTTGCAAATCTTATGTACAAAAGAACAAAGAAAAGGAATTCTTTTATCGTAATTAATGAGCTCGTAAAACAATTTGGCACTTTGTTCCTCACTTCCCATACTATCCTTCTTGTTGATCTTCTGAACTTTGTATATAAATAGCTTTTGAAATTCAAAAGTCCATTAGACACAACGTCTATAATCTGCTAAGCATTAAATGCACTCCAACTGCTCTTTATTTGCCACATAAACCTCATATTTTAAGTCGTCACGCCTTACTTGTTGTGCCTAAACTTGAGCCACGATAGATTTTCACACGCACTTTTCTTTAAGGCTTAAATTTTGAACTATGATGCCTTAAACTTGAATACGTCGAGGCCTTGACGTGACCATTGACGTCACTGTTTTCTTCCTTAAGCTTTATCGAGTCATGTATTTGTACTAGTTGAGCTCAAGTTTTTGGCGCATCAAGCCCTAAACTTGACCTTTAATAAGTCTGTTTTCTCCTTTGCCTTTTTACGCTTGGACTTTAATTTGTCTTGTCTTGATTACTTAATTGTCTAGCCTCGATCAACCCCTCAACCACTGTTTGCGCGTTCTTTGAGCTAGTCAAGCCTTTGGTTTGTTGCACCTCGATTAACTATTATAGCTTGCCCTCGACAATTACTGTTCCTCTTAAAACCTACAGAAAACATGCACAAACACACACAAAGTATGCATATGTATATTTGACTAATTAAGTGAAGTTTACAACAAATAAATAGTTATTTATGCATTATATTGTCTCATCAAAATTCATATTGAATACTCAATTTCAATAATCTCCTCCTTTTTTGATGAGGATAATTTATGCACAATTAACTCATATTTACTATAGCATACTCCCCTCAATTAAGCATCTAGGTTCTAAGAAAATTTTCAATTTTCCAGTTTTCAAAACATATTTTTTATGCTTAATTTTAGTAAAATACAAACTACACTTAATATGTCAAATTCTCCTCTTATCAAAAAGACTTCATGCATACTATTAATTGTGCACACTATACTCTCTCCTTTTGTACTCATAAAAAACAATATGATAACATATTTTATATCTTCCAGCAATGAGAGATGCATAGAAATACAATAATGTTCAGCTCAAAACAAATGCCTCGACAAAGGACTTCTCAAATGCCTTGATAGAGAACTTCACACTTGCCTACAATCATGTAGGACTTTACACCACTTGCCTATACTTGGATAGGACTTCACCACACTTACCTATGCTCACATAGAACTTCAACACATGCTTACACACTTGTAGGCCTTCACACACATGCCTATATACTGATAGGATTTCACTACAGATGCCTACGCCTATGTAGGACTTTACCATACTTGCCTATGCTCATATAGGACTTCATCGCTTGCCCATATTCCGATAGGAATTCACACATATTTGCTTATACACAGATAGGACTTCACCACAAATGCCTTAACACTTGAGGACTTCACATCACAATGCCTATACACAGTAGAACTTTACTACATTTGCCTCATCGCATGAGAATTTCACCAAAAATAGTAAGCTCATATATAGTAGATATACAAACACATCAAAGCACTTATCTTCAAAAAAAAAAAAAAAAATGCACCAATCAAACTAGATTATCACAAAATCAAATTCAATACAAGCACATATCAAATTTTTAGGCATATATCATATTTAGCATCTTATTTAGCCAAAAAATCTACTTTATGTCAACTTTGTTCAATAATACTTAGCACTCATCTTGTTTGATCATTCCTAACACTCTTCTTAAAGTGAAGAAACATCTCGACTCAAGAGTTTTGTAAAAATATCATCAATCTGATTATTTATATTAGTAAATTCCAAGCTGATATCTTTGTTTAGAATGTGATCTCTAATGAAATGATATCTAATTTCGATATGCTTAGTTCTTAAGTGTTGGATTAGATTTTTAGTCAAATTTATAGTACTTGTATTATCATAAACAATTGGAATATTTTCAAAAATTAAATCATAATCAAGCAAGGTTTGTTTCATCCATAAAATTTGTGCACAACAACTACCAGCTGCAATATATTCAGTTTTAGTAGTTGAGAGTGCAAACGAATTTTTCTTTTTAGAGTACCAAGATATTAAAGAATTTCCAAGAAAATGGCAGGTGTTGCTTGTGCTAAGTCTGAATTAGAGTATCAAATAAGATTGAAAGAAGTAAAATTTTGGATACCACAAGCCAATTTCAATCATGCTAGCAAGATACTTGAAAATACGTTTTACTGCATTTAGGTGGGATTCTTTTGGACAAGATTAAAATCGTGCACATACACATACAGAGAACATGATGCCAAGTCTAGAAGCTGTCAAATATAATAAACTACCTACCATGCCTCTATATGACTTTTCACATACATTTTTACCTTTTTTTCATCTGTATTAAGCTTAATACTTGTGCTCATAGGTGTTGGTTTTGATATGCAATTATTCATTTTGAACCTTTTTAACAAATCTCTTGTATATTTAGCTTGATTGATAAAGGTTCTATTTTCAGCTTGTTTGATTTGGAGACCAAGAAAATAATTGAGTTTTCAAATTCATTTTTCATGGACTAAATAAAATCTTTTATAAGTCTTGCATTTATAGCTCCAAACATAATGTCATCAACATAGATTTGCACAACCAATGTATCAGACTTATGATTTTTAATAAATAAAGTTGTATAAACTTTTCCTCTTGAAAAACCATTGTTTAACATGAAGCTATTGAGTCTTTTATACCAAGCTCTCAAAGCTTGTTTTAGTCCATAAAAAGCTTTGCTTAACTTAAAAACATGATTGTGAAATTTATAATTTTCAAAGCCTGGTGATTGCTCTACATAGATTTCTTCGTTCATAAAACCATGTAGAAAAGCATTTTTGATATCCATTTGAAAGAAAGTAAAGTTCTTATAAGTAGCAAATGTCAAAAGCATTCTTATAGATTCTAATCTAGAAACCAGGGCAAAGGTCTCATCAAAATCAATTTTTTCTTCTTGATTTTAATCTTTAGTAACCAATCTAGCCTTATTTTTTTATTGAACCAGATTCATCAAGTTTGTTTCTAAACACCCATTTGGTTCCTAAGATATTTCTATTTTTAGTTCTAGGATTCAAATTCCATACATCATTCCTTATGAACTAGTTTAATTCATCTTACATTGCATTAATCTAAAATTCATCCTTCAAGGCTTCATCAAAATTTTTAGGCTCAAATTGAGATAAGGAAATCAAATTGCTTAAATCATTAAAGATGATCTTGTTTGAACATGTTTAGAAGATTCTCCAATTATTAAATCTTCAGGATGTGATTTAGCATATTTCCATTCTGTAGGTAAATCAATATTATTAGATTCATGCATATTAATATCCAATCTTTGTTTATTAATTTCTTTATTACTATTTTCAAGAGAAAATCTATTTAAATTAGCACAAGCGACACAAACATCATCATTTAAGCATGCATCAGGCAAGGATCATCCAAAGCAACATGGATAGATTCTTCAACAACTAAAGTTCTTTTCTTAAAAACTTTATAAGCCTTACTTATTGAAGAATATCCTAAGAAAATTCCTTCATCACTTTTAGAGTTAAATTTATCCAATTTTTCTTGCCATTGTTTAAGATATAATACTTTGTGTCAAAAGGATGAAAATATGATTTGTTAGGTTTTTTGCCTTTCCAAAGTTCATAGGGGTGTTTCTTTAAAATTGGTCTTGTAAAAACTCTATTTGAAATGTAACATGTTGTATTCACAACTTCAACCCTAAAAATATTTTGGCAAATTATTTTCACACAACATGATTCTAGCCATTTCAAGTAATATTCCGTTTTTCCTTTCGACTACACCATTTTTTTGTGGAATTCTAGGAGCTAAAAAAGTTTGTTCAATGCCAAAAGTATTATAAAAAATTTCAATTTCATGATTTTCAAACTCTTTCATGATCACTTCGAATTGTAATAATGTTAAGACCTTTTTTTCATTTTGGAATTTCATGCAATATCTAAAAAAAACATGATTGGTTTCGTCTTCAGATGAAAGAAAGAAAGTCCAAGTGTATATAGTAAATTTATCAACAATAGCCAAGGTATTCTTCTTGCCTCCCAAACTTAAGGTTTGGGTAGGACCAAATAAATCCATGTGTAATAGTTTTAATGGCTTGGATGTGGAAATAGCATCCTTAAATTTAAATGAAGTGTTAGTTTGTTTTCCTTTTTGATATTCATGGTAGATCTTTTTTAACAATTTTTGAAATGATATCTATGCTAGCATGTCCTAATTTTCTATGTCATAGCCAACTATTGTCATTTTCAAAATATAGACAAGTTTCATTTGAAGTTTTAAAATCATCTAAATTTATTTTGTAAATATTTCCTTGTCTATATCCTTCAAAACATCTTTGGTTATTGTCAATTCTTTCAATATAACACATTTTAGAAAAATGTTACTTTAAACCCATTGTCGTACAATTACCTAATACTCAACAAATTATGTTTTAAATGTTCTACAAGTAAAACATTTTTAACACATAAATCTTGGTTATCGAGAATGTTACTTTCTCCTAGAATAATTGACTTTTTATTGTCCCCAGAGGTAACGCTCCCATGATCCTTCAAGGCAAGTGATGTCAACTTGGACACGTCTTCTGTCATTTATCTCAAACATCCATGTCCAAGTACCATTTGTTGCTTCCGCTTGAAAATCCTTGCAAAATAAATTACTACTTTTTTGGTGCCCATTTCAATTTGGGTCCTTTTCTGTTAGGAGGAATAAAAACTTCTCTTTTAGGAACATAAATAAACCGGTTTTTATTATTCAAATTTATAGATTTTCTTATTGCACAATTGTGTGAAATAAGAACTATTTTTCTACAATAATTAAATATCCCATAAGTAGCTTTAACAAATTTTGTTTTGAGGGACTTGCAATTATTTTGACCACTATAGCCAATTCCAAATCTATTTGAATCACACTTTTGACTTCCAAGAAGTGTATTCAAATTTTTCTTTCCATTTGTGAACTTGGTTATTGTGGCCTTTGAATCATCTAGCCTAGTTTTCAACATTTTATTATCATATTTCAAAGATTCTAGCTCTTTAATTATCTCATTACTACAGCTATCAACACATACAATATTGTTATCTTTTATAGTTTTAATTTCAAACTCAAGCAAATCATTTTCAGCTTTTAACTTCTCATTTACTTCCTTTAATTCATTTTTTTCTTTTGCTTTTCAAACTTTTATATTTAATATTCATCTTTTTGTTTTTATTTTTATACTGTTTACCTCAATGTTTAGCCTTTCATTATCAGATTTAACTTCTTGGTACTTAGTTTGAAAAGTTTCTAATTGTTATCTAACTTATGTCATTAAATTCTTTAGCATGCTATTTTTCTTTTTAGCTTTCAGCAATTTACAACAAACTGCAGTTCATTATATGAAGGAGGACAGGGAGATGCTACCTCATTATCCAAGGCCATGAAGCATACATTCTCATCATCTGAATCCGATGAGTCATCATTGCTCCAAGTTATCATGTATGCTTCCTTCTTCTCCTTCTTTGATCTTTTCTTAAGTAATGGGCAATACTGCTGGATGTATCCTATTTTTTGGCAGTTATAGTATATGATCACATCATTTCTCTTGTACTTGGATGAGCTGCTATCATCCTCTATCTTTTTTTTTTTTTTCATAAATTTTTGAACTTCTTAGCCATCAAGACAAGATCTTCTTGTTCATCTTCTTTTTCTACATCACCTGATTCTTGTCTTATGGCCTTTAGAGTGATGGTCTTTTTGTTGCCTTCTTCACCTTGTTTTTTGATGAGCTCATGGGTTTTGAGTGCATCAAGAAGATCTTCTTTGCTTAAGGCACTGAGATCTCATGCTTTCTCCATTGCTGTCCTTTTTGCTTCTCAATCTTTTGGAAGTAACTTGACTAGTTTAGAATTAATTTTCAAATTAGTAAAGTTCTTCCCAAGCACACTTAGAGGATTTATAATATTATGAATCTATTATGCATTTCGTCAATAAATCATTAGGAAACATTTTCAAATTTTCAAATTCACTGCACAAAAGATTTATTTTAGTGTCTCTAACTCTATATGTTCCCTCATAAGTATTTTATAACTCATCACAAATTTCTTTTGCGAAAGAGCATGTACAAATTCTATTAAAATCACTTTCGTTTAATCTATAGTGTATAATATTCATAGCAATTTCGTTTAAATCAAGTTTTTTCCAATCATCTTCTGTAATATCAGCTTCTGATTTTCCTTCGATTTTAAAATGCTCATTTTTAATAACATTCCATATCAATCTATTTTGGGCTTTAAAAAATATTTCCATCCTACACTTCTAGTAGAGGTAATTACCCCCATTTAGAAGTGGAAGTCGGTCTATAGCTTGCTCCTTTAGAAATCTTAGTGTACTTGCAACCATGATCCTTACTCTATTTAGCAATTAAGCACTGAAATAATAGAGACAAACTCTGATACCAATTGAAAGCACACTAGGAATACTCAAGAGAAGTGAATTGAGTATTTGTTCAAAAAATTGAAATAATAACTTTGAAAAACAACAAGTTAGAAATCGATCAGATTTGTAGCGGATAACTAAATTAAAGATATAATGTGTAATTTAAAGAGATAGAGATAGAGAAAAACCAAGCCACAAGATTTATCATGGAGTTCGACCCTTTGCCTACTCTCCACGATTCACCAATTGCCTCTTTCAAGGTCTTCACCACCACTATATTAATATCAAAGAGTTGGCTCGAAACGAGCAATATTACACCCATAGGAAATAAAATATTTCCTCTCTCTCTAAGTGCTCTAAAAGAAATAGAAATTAATATTAACTGAGCACTAAAGTACATTTTCTCTCTCTTAATAATTTACAAATATTATGTACAAAAGAACAAAAAAAGGAATTTTTTTTTTATTGCATTTAATGAGCTCGTAAAACAATTTGGCACTTCGTTTCTCACTTCCCACGCTATTCTTCTTGTTGGTCTTTTGGACTTTATATATAAATAGCCTTTGAAATTCAAAAGTCCATTAAACACAATGTCTATAACCTGCAAAGCATTAAATGCACTCCAACGGTTCTTTACTTGCCACATCAGCCTCATATTTTAAGCCGTTACGCTTTACTTGTTGCACCCAAACCTAATCCTCGACAGCCTTTCATATGCACTCTTCTTCGAGGCTTAAATTTTGAACTGTCACGTCCTAAACTTGAATACATCGAGGCCTCAACGTAACCCCGGACGCCACTATTTGTTTCCTTAAGCTTTGTCGTGTCTTGTATTTGTACTAGTCGAGCCTCAATTTTTTAGCACGTCGAGCCCTAAACTTGACCCTTGATAAGTCCATTTTCTCCTTTGCCTTTTTACACTTGGACTTTAACTTTTCACGTCATGATCACTTGATTTTCTAGACCTTGATCAACCCTTCGACCATTATTTGTGCATTCTTTAAGCTTGTCAAGTCTTTGGCTTTATTGCACCTCGATTAACTGTTATAGCTTACCCCTCGACAACCACTGTTCTTGCTAAAACCCGCAAAAAACACGCACAAACACACGCAAAGCATGCATATATATATTTGAATAATTAAGTATAGTTTATGATAAATAAATAGTTATTTGTGCATTATATTATCTCATCAAAATTCATATTGAATACTTAAGTTCAAGTGCAGCCATTGCTTTGATATAGACTTCTCTACCAGCCATGCTCAAAAGCATTTATTTATATCGATAATGGAGTTGTTATTTTCTCTTTAATAAGCCTCATAATTTCAACCTTTGACTTGCCCCAAATTGTTGGCAACCCTAAATAATGACCAGGGTTTTCATTATTACTAATCTCACATAACTCAACCTTTCTCACTTTGTGTTTAGCAGGAGTATTTTTGCAAAATAAAAAATACGCGATTTGGAAAAATTCATTATTTTGACACTACATAATAAGCTTGCAAAGTTCTTTTCAAACAACCAAGATTTATGTCTAACGCCTTTAGAAAGAAAAGAGAGTCATCTGAGAAGGAAAAAGAAATGTGAGACAATAGGACTATTTGTAAGCTTTAAATTTTTTGAAAAGCCAAAACTATCTAATTTATGCAACTCTTTCAATAAACATCAACTATCAAAATATAATAATAATAATAATAATAATAATAATAATAATAATACAATGGGTTACCCTACTCAGCCTTCTTAAAGGCCTAATATGATATACATCACTCCCATTCCTCATAAGATTATATTCAATTGATGTTACACATTCCATAATCCAACCCATCCATCTCTCATTCATCCCTATAAATAATAATAATAATAATAATAATAATAATAATAATAATAAGATAATGAGTTACCTTACCTCAACCTTCTTAAAGACTTAATATGGTATACAACATTCCCATTCCTCATAAGATTATATTCGATTGATGTTACACATGCCATAATCTAAGCATCCGTCTCTCATTCATCCCTAAATTAAACAAAAGTGCTCTTAGAAATCTCTTTCCACTCTATCGTATGCTTGTTCATATCGATTTTGAGGGCACAACCATTAATCTTTTTAAGTAGATTTGTTTTTGAGGTAGTGGAAAAAAGAAAACTCATGTGCTATTAATATATTTTCATGAAGCAATCATCCTAAGATAAAAACCCCTTAGATTTTAGTAATGACCTAATCTGGAAAGTTTTTAATAGATTAGCAATTACTTTGAAACTGATTTTATATGAAATGTTGCTTACCCTTTTGGACCTATAATGATTAACTGAATTAAGCCTTAGAACTTTAGGAATAAGAATCAAATTAGTGATGTTTAGGATAATAGGGAACTTATTTGCTGCAAAGAAATGTTATATTATTATCACAAGTGTTGTGTTGATGACATCCTAAAATTTGTGACCAATTATGCCAAAAGATCTCCTATCGATCCCATATTTCATTAATTCAAGAGATAATGAAATCTCCGCCTTTTTAATTTTTTTTTTTTGCTATTCAGTACAACTATCTTACTCCATTTCTACAAGTTTTCCTTATAAGCATCTAGGTACAAAATAGCCCATCAACAAGATTTAATACTCAAAATTTCTCCACACATTCTCAAACTTAAACCATTTAGGTCCTTTAATATCTTTAGTGTTTGTCCAAAATTATAGCAACATGGTTCGAGCCTACCATAGGAATTACATCATTCAAACACCACATATTTCTCAAAACACTTATGGCCTCGAGCCCATGGAACAACAATCTTTTTGTTATCCCAGGTTATGGAGTTACTACACAAAGTAAACTTTATCCAATTATGATTGTCATACTAGTAATTTTACTATTCGTTGGAATACATGAAATAAGTAAAATCATACAAAATCATATACAAAATCGGTGTCAGTAGCTTACATGTAGAATCGTACACTTGCATTTATAATATTATCAAAAGGTTGTACCTAAACAATTTTTTTTTCATTTTATCAAGAAAAAAAGTATAAAATGATAAACTGATGTTATTATATAGTAAAATTGCATTTTTAATATCGAAGATTCCAACAAATTAAGTTAACTTTTGAAAAAAAATAAGGGGAAAAATCATATAATAAGGAAAATTGTTGTATGAATGCTTATGGGACTGAGCGGTAACCTTGTCATATAGGGTCCTACTCATATCTTATCTAATCGGACAAAGTCCGGGTGAGTATTGAGGGCCACAGGGTAGCGTATGAGTCACATTTTTTAAAAACTTACTTTCACAAAGTAGGCTATGGGTATAAAGTCTTCATACCCTATACCCGCCATTGAACTTATACAATAGAATATACATGTTCTAAGGTACCCTATATGTACCTATCTTGAGAGGTGTACTCTATTAAAAAATTATTGTATAAAATGAATAAAGAATAAATGATGATATTGTAATTTTCATTTTACAATTACTTTTGATTAATATTATTATTTATAGACTGCATTTTAGAAATTTATATTTAAAAGAAATTGTACTAATTTATTATTGAAGTACTTGTTGTTACACGAGCTAAATCTGAACTAGTAAAGATAGCTCTTGCGAACATAAAAGATAGGTCAGAGAGGTATCGGAGGTTGCTCGACGTGGATACTTTAATGCTTAAGTCAGTCTGCAGGTATAGATAATGTTTATATAAAAAGAATATATAACTTTTTTTTTTTTTTAGTTTATGCCCTATCCCCCTAGGTCGGGGAGGCAAATAAGGCATTTATAGGGTTTTAGGGTCATACCAGGACAAGTTGTACAAAGCCTGATACTCGACATAGTAAGGGTACCCAAGCTGAAGAGTCATGGCTTCTAAGAGTGTGGTCGAACTGTTGATGTTTTCCCGATTACAGATGTAACTAGAACGCTCATTGTGTCTAGAGAGGGTGAGCGCTCGAGGTTAAGCTAATGGACTAATTGAGTTTTTAGCTCGATGAGTCTTTCCAGATGAGGACTTTAGAGGAGGCCTTGGGTAATCACACACAGTAGGTGTGTTGTTTTTTTTGACCTCCTGGGAGGTCCTGAGGTCGGGATGTCATGCAATTGGCTTCATGGGCCTACCGACGTTGTAAGGGTTTCGAAGCCCAAGAAACCGAGTGGGCTAAGACTATATTCTAATGTCAACACTTGTAATTTTTCATTTTAGAAGTATTTCGATGATATCTATTTGAACTTCTAGGTTATATAGAAGTGTTATTAATCTTCTAAGACTAATTAATGCATATGTGCTTTTAAAGTTTTTTATTTTAGAATCCGCTAGATATTTTACATTTTGTTAAAATCATGTATTCTGGGTTTTGCATAGTAGAAAGTAGGTATAATATATTATAGTGTATGTTTTGGATACAAAACTTCTTACTCAATACCTTGTAGATATGATACGGATAAAACTCTATACTTTATCTATCCTAGACTCACTCACTCTTAAATTCTTAATTTTTCATTCAATATTAAATTACCAACAACCATCGCACACTTAGTTCACTCCATCAATAGGTTCAATTTGAGATTTTCATTTAAGTGATTGTACAAAATATTTCACATATAATTAAAATTTTATACGTGAAATTTCATCAATCACATTTTATATCCTTTAGAAAAATTCATTATTTTGAGTATCTAGTGAGAGTTATATTTTACAAATAGTTCTAACATTGTTAGATAGAAGAATATACTTCAAAAACCATAATTCTAGTATGGAATATGTCACGAAGGATCAAAACTAGGATTAGAAATAATGAGAGCATACTATTTCTAACTTGAACATACTACAGTTGTGGAGATGGGGCCTTAGAAAATCCTATTTTAGGAAGATAAGTATCTATATCATTGAATTGTTACATTCTTGGAAATTTGATAATTATACCCGACGGTCCTGATAGAAAAAAAACATCAAGTACCTTCCATGCGTTCTAATTTTAGGGAAAATGTCAACTTGCTACATGAATTTTACATAAAAATTCAATTTAGTATTACATTTTGAAATTGTCAATTTAATACCCAATTACCAACTATTTTTATTGCTTTACTAATACCGTTTACTCTATTTTTAATGTAAAAGAAGCATCCAACAGTGTTAGACACGTTAGAAGAAGTAATAAAAGTTTAATAATATGCTGCTTCTTCCAAATCAGCAAATAGATGTTAAGAAGATAATATCAAATTGATCACTAAAAGTATATATATTAAATTAAATTTTTGTACGCCCATAGCGTAATGGAAGCCCATGTCAGTGTAGCAGCTGGCGTCAAATGGATATGATCATCTCTGCAAGAGCGAAGATATGAGTACCAAAACTACCAAACGGGCTTCACTCATTCCCCAATAAAATTAGGTATCAAATTTAATATTTATCCTTTTATAATAATATGCGTGCAGCATCTGATTCAGAAATTTCATAAGATGAATATGTACATAATAGGCTGATATACTATGGAAGCAAGCACTACCGCTAATCTCTTTGCGAAAAGAGGATTAGATCAGAAGTGTGAAATTCAGTCTACTCTAACCCCCTAACTTCATCTTAAGACCTTTTAGTAAGGATCTGTGTAATTCTTACATAGTTATGGGTGGGGATGGCCAGTGATCACTTCTAATTGATTGGACCATTGTCCTGGACTTCTTATTATGTCTTTATTTTAGATAAATGAATGCATGTTCACACTAGAAAAAGAAGAATGCATGGAGGACAAAGATAAAGAGAAGAACCCGTATAAATTTTATTAAATTCCAATTTACGTTCGTCAAGGTCCTCACTGAATTTTAATTAGAAAAAAATAGGTTGCTCTAGTACGGTAATGCACTCGAAAATGTAAAATTTGTGTCAGAATATCAATCGTACTGCTTGGTCAAGATTTTAACCCAACGACTTGGCCCCTAGAAATTAAAAATAAGACTTAATAATGGAGATAAAGGTCGATCATCATGTGGCTGAGTCAAGAATATTAGGGTTTGTGGTCATTGATGTAGCAGGTGCATCATGAACGTAATCTTGAAAGAGGACCTGTATTTGAAAATTAAAATTGTATTTACAAACTAGTGGGTCAGCTTTCATTTAATTAGTTCTCCATGAGGCCTAACATAAGATTAATTATAATAAAACAACATTTGATGATTCAATTTCGTTTGTTGAACTGACATTATTTGTCTGGTGAACCTCACATGGAGATGACTTGAAAGAAGATAATTGACTGGTCCATGAGGGAGAGTATTGCCACTAATATTATAAAAATAAAAGAATAATAATATACAAAGGAGGATCTAGATGAGTTTAGAAAATGAGATTAAATCGTCTATTCGTTGGTCGTTGAGATGTTGCAATTATTGGGCACATGGAGCGGGCTGATGTAACTGATACAATCTCAACTTCTTTGTCATATTCATATTATGACCAGCATGGCCTGAATCATCCATCAATTTATTATTGTTTAGGTATCAACATTGGGCTTCTAAAAATATTAATGGACCCATCTGCATCTAGATCACTAACCAATTTTTATGATATTGGAATATAAACTACGAATTCAATCTCAATGGACTCAATTTGTCTCATCAAGCCATTAATAGTGTTCTATCTTGTTTTGGGATGATTGATAATGTTGATTACATAAAACACATGTTTAGAAGTTAATATGTATCTATTTATTATTTAAGTTGGAGATTCATATTTGATGTCTTAGGTATCTTTTATATTATTTATTTATTTTACAAAATAATCCTCACCATCAAATTTATATTAGCATAAAGTCCATATTAAATTTGATGTCTATAATTCTTGGTCTTGCACAAATTATGAAATTTAAGTAAACTAAAACCGTTTTAGCAACAAAAGTGCTCAAACCACGTTTTCCATATCTGCATTTTCTAAAATCCATGATGGCCGTATTCGCACAAGGCTTAATCATAAATGGTACCTAAATTTGATAAAATATGTAATTAGGCATTTAAAATTTGAAATTAATCAATTTATTATAGAAAGAACTTTTCATGCACATGAATAGTATCCCCATCAAGTTCTTTATGTATTACATTAATCAATTTCAAAGTTTTTAAATATTAAATTAATCAATTTCCAAGTTCGAATATGAAATTAATTAATTTAAAATTTCAGATATCTAATTATGTATTTTATCAAAATTTAAATACCAATCATCACAATATTCATATTGCAATTTCGGGTTGTAGCGTGGAGAGAATAATGGTTTATGTGTATTTCTTTTACCTTTCTTATATATCATTGATATTATGCATGTAATTTAGTTTAACAATTGTTTTACATTTTCAACTTCACCAATTTAATTTGGCATTTACAGCGTGGGTGCAAGCTAGTTATTGTTTAAACTAAGGCTTTTAACTTCCCATGCACGTTGTCCTCTTTTTTTTTTTTTTTTTTTTCCAACTAATATTATAAATGTTTAAAGAAAGTTTGAAGAAAATCTACCTATGAAAGTAAATTGAGAACTAAAGTGGAATTACAAATACTAACAGATGATTTGCGAGTACATAATAAAAAATGATAAATTTTAAGTTGTTAAGAGAAGAGTGACCAATAATATCGAGAAAAATATACGAATTATACGAGTATCCAAATTTGTAAAATGTAATGAAAGTTTGTAACGAGAACATTGATAGCAACTTTTAAGTGGAATCCCATTTTTATAGCATTTTTATGACCATGAAGCGTGATGAAGAAGTTATATAGATTTAACGACCTTTACAGGAAAAGTAAATTTTAATTAGACAATGACGGTTCATATAAAAGTATGCAAACTATTTTGACATATTATAAGAGAGGGAAAAAAAATCCATAAGCATGATTGAACAAAAAATTACGAACTGAAAAAGAAAAAATATTAAGTGGATAATATACGTCACGTGGATGTATACATAATATGTGATTATCAATTATATATTAATATGGACAATGTAGTATGTAATTTTTAAAATAACCACCACCCAAATACCTACATATTAGAAAATCGTTAATAATTACACATGAAATATCCTAAGTAGTAGAAATAATAACAATAACAACAATAACAATGGGAACTTTTATTATATTAATACCATCGGGGACACGACGGTAACTCTTTACTTTTAAATAAGGGTATACCTATCCATCCACAAATATTTTTAAAAGGATGGCAGTCAAAGAATGTTTAAAATGCCTAAAACCATTCCAACCTTTTCTTTTTATGTACAAACTAAACAAACTCTATTACTTGTCAAGACTTTTCTTATAAACTTGGTGAATCACAACATGTATAAATGTAAGCAACGTTTTTGCTTTACTTATGATTTTTTTTTCTTACTGGCACAACAAAGGCAATGATGGAGCCTAGGTTCTTTCGTTTGATGGCAAGGGTTTACAGAGAATCAATGGACATGAGTGTGTTCTTGAGAAATTTCTATACTGGAATGGTAAAGGATTATAGCAAAGGATTGTTGAAACAATGTTTGGGCATGTGATTAAGAGTTGGATTTGGTTAATGTTTTGATGTTGAGAACAAAGAAAAGGTTGAAACTTTGTGAAAATTTGTGAAGGAACCATGCATCTATGTTCAACACAAATGAGTACACAAGTTGTGTACTTGTGTTGATACGTAAAACGTTGTTTTGCTAAGTTAGGTTCTGTTTCTACATGAGTGAGTGCACAAGTCAAGTTCGGGTCCTTGTAGAACCTTATGACACATGTTTTCCAAGTTCTAAAGGTTTTGTTTCCCACACAGAGTGTATACGTCGTGTTGAACTCGTGTTGAACATAGTGGCTTTACAACCTTAAAAATCATGCTTCCATTTCCCACACAAGAAAGTACATGAGTCGTGTACATGAGTATAGAAATACACCAATGAGAATACAACTGGAGTTGCCACGTATATAAAATGGTTTTTTGTCAACCTGTGTTTTCTTTATTAAAAACCTTTGAAACTTGTTTACATTCATCGTTAAATGTTTATAAACACTTTAAAACCTTGGAACTAAACATTTAAAAATTAATTACCTATTTTCCTTTTATTTCAAATTTAAATCCTTATCTCTAAAGTAAATATACATGGAAGCACCAATAACTTTTAGGTTTGGAGAGAATGATATAGGAAGTATAACTATATATGAAATTAGAAAAGTAGATCATTCTAAATATTTTATTCACTTTGTAATTCAAGTCTAAAAGGTTCTAGTTTCACGATGAGTCTACCTTCTAGGTATGTGTATACTATGTGTACTTGTATTTGTTTAGGTTAGAAACTTAAACTAACTTAACAACTATTCGATAATAATCAGTGTATTGCTTATATGTGGCTGCTGGTGATAGGTGGAGAGTATCCACGATATTGTCACAACAACCCAATGATTCATGTGTGGCGTTGTTCAAGAGTAGAGTTACACATAGAAATGATCTAGGTAGATCTAGGTAGATAGGTGTTTCGGTTTTAGGAATATTAAGAAGTACTCAATATCCATGTTTGGATTATGGGATGTTGGGAAGTACCCAAATCATGTATATATGTATTATTATATATATATGTGTAGTGGGATACTAAGTTACCCTCTGTTGCTTGCTTGGCTTTAAATAAAGATAATCAAATATTAGTTGTTGCATTAGAATTAGGTTTGCTTATGAATGTTTGTATGCTTGGTCGTGTGCATGTGTTTGTTAGTATATCGTGCTAGACTTTGACTCATCCCTTTATCTCTTTTAGGTACATGTATCGAACATATGAATCAATGTGTCAATAGTCACAATCAATAGTGGGTCTACGAATGACACTAGCTTTGAAGAATTTTAAGATGAGAAGTAGAAGACATGCAATAGTTTATATATAGTTAGTCTGAGTGGTAATATGCGATTGTATTTGTTGTAATATTTACTCTTAATGTATAAATCTTAAAGTACTAGTATGGTAAACCTCTTTTAATCATCTATTAGATAAATCTATATGATTGTAAGATGGTATCCAAATTAATTGTTTTTGAAGCTATGTAAGTAATTGAAGATTGTTTGAAGTTATTAAGTTATAAGCGATTTTGGAATTATTTGTTATGTTTATGGTGGAATTAGTAGGTTTAGAGCCTTTGCGTATTCATATTCCATATAAACAGTGATATGTTGTAAATGACCTAAATTTAGAGCGTTATAACAAATTACATGTATATTATACTGGCATGTATACCCACTAAACTAAAAAAGACATTAACATCTTATAAGTAATGTTGCGAGCATTATAGTGGTTTGGCATAAATGATGAAACAAAGTGAGAAGTTATCCGTATATTTTTTTTGTTCGTCTTATTTTGTTCGTTTTGATATTTTTTATTGTTTTCAAACAAATTTTTTTCTAAAAAAATATAAATGCAATATATGTTTTTTTACTCATAAATAGATATAACAGATCATATACAAATTTAGATCAAATGCAAATGAAAATTTGACAATCCAATACATATAATATATCATATAAATTGGTTGGTTAATGAAAAATTATGAATTTATGAGGTGGTGGGTTGTGGAAAATAATCATAAAACTATTGAGTAGATTAGTACAAGATAATGAACAATTGACAATTGTTAAGAAATATAGCCGAATTGTCGAACATTGAATAAATATAAAAAAAATTATTGAAATACTTCAAAGTGCCTTTGTCTCTAGTCCTTTAATCCAAGATAATGTAATAATTGCCCGTAAGTCTTTCATCCCTTAAAATTAAAACCTACTGGTAGAAAACGTGATTATGTAATTAAAGTTGATATGGCTAAGGCATACGATGGGTTAAATGGTGTTTTTTCGAAAGTGTGCTTAGAAAAATGGGCTTTTCATGATAAGTAGATTAATTGGGTAATGGTTTATGTATCTTCTATGTCTTATAATTTGTTATTCAATGGAAAGAAAGCAGACAAAACCAACAAGGGTATTAGACAAGGAGATCCAATCTCTCCTTATTTATTCATTTTAGTTGTAGATACCTTGTCTAAGATAATCAAAAGGAAAAATGAGATAGGTACCATTTAGTGGGTTAAAGTTAGAAGAAATAGCCCTGAGTTTACTCACTTATTCTTTGTTGATGACTCCTTATTTTTTATGAAAGCCTGTCTAACAAACTTACAAAATCTTAAGACAGTGTTAGATCTTTATTGTAATGATTTAGGACAATTGATAAAGTTCCAAAAGTTTTCTATATCTTTTAGCAAGAATACAGATGAGCCACTAAGGAAAACTGAGGAGATATTTTTGGTATTACTTTGGAAAATAAACCTGGTAAATATCTCGGCTTTCCTTCTAAATGGGGTAAGTCTAAAGTGGAAGCTCTTGCTTCCATTAAGACTAGGATCGCAACAAAATTACCAGGATGGAAAAGTCAATTTCTTTCTCAAGGAGGAAAGGATATATTAGTTAAATCAATAGCATTTGCAATTCCAACTTATGCCATGAGTGGCTTTAATTTCCCTATAACATGGTGTAAAGATGTGTCTAGTATAATTGCTAATTTCTGGTGATGTGGTGGAGAAAAAGAAACATACATCGGAAGAAATGGTTAGCTTTAACTACTCCAAAAGCGAGTAGTGGACTTGGTTTTCATGACCTGGTAGATTTCAACAAGGCCTTACTAGGTAAACTTGCTTGGAGAGTCTTGTGTAGACCAAATGACCTCTAGGTTAAAGTCTTAAAAAGTATTTACTTTCCAAACAATGATTTTTTAGAAGCAAAGAAGGGAAGTAGAGCTTCATGAGGCTAGAGTAGTGTTTTAGTTGGAAGAGATCTCATAAAAGATAATATATTTTGGCACATTGGAAAGGTGATAAAGTGAGAGTGTGGAAAGATCCATGGATACCAAACTTACTAGGTTTTAAATTGAATTATGTAATGAATGATGACTTACTGCCCTCTCTAAAAGTTTATGCTATTAAAAATGATTCTTGTTGGAACCTTGATGGAATTAGTGACTTATTGACTAATGAGGAAAAATCTGCTATAAACTAGATCTTTCTTCTGAAACCTGACATGGATGATTTTCTAGTATAGCTTTTTAAGAGAAACGACAATTATTCTATAAAATCTGTGTATATGCAACTCAACAAGACAAAACCTCATTTTCACCAAGGAAGAGCTTCTTCATCTAATTGGGTAAATGAAAGAATTTGGAAAATCATTTGGAATTTAGATGTGGGGTCTGTTTGTTTTGGCTTTTTTCCGGCAGATACGGACACTTTTTCAAACTTTTTTCTAACAAATTATTTATCAAGAAATAGATATAGATAAAAAAAAGGTTGACAGTTCTCATCAAAAGATCAAATAGAACAAATATAGATAAAATTTAGATGCAAATTAGATATATTTATACATATCATTTTAAAAAAAGATACAGATACAGATGAAAAACAAACAATCCAAATAGACCCATGATGCCAAAAATAAAACACTTTATATGGAGGATTTGTACTAATTCCTTGGCTTGCAATGTTTCATTGTTCATCAGAAAATGTCAAAACAACCGTCTATGTTGTATTTGCAATAATGATGAATCCTTGGAGGATATCTTTTTTCATTATGCTTGGACTCATCTTGTGTGGTTTGGAATTTTTCGTTATTGTATCAATACATGCTCGGTGGTACACTTTGAAGATTGGTTCATATCTATTGCTAATTTATGCTTATCAATAGGTGCTAAAGAAAAGTCTCAGCTTGCTCATGTTGTACTCACACTCTAGTATATTTGGAAATGCAGAAATAACTATGCTTTCAATGGTATCTCTCCCAATCCCTATCATGTTATTGATCTTGTTCAGAAAGCGGTTACAGAGTATGCTGTTAGTGATTGTGCCCTAGGCCAATTACTAGATATTGTTGTTTACTTTATAATAGGATCCATGAATAATTTAATTATTCTAAATGTCCCTAGATGCTCATTATAATGGGAACAATAATGAATTAAATCTAGTATGAAGTTTGATTGATAATCATGGGATGTTTATTTGTATGGAGATACAAATCAAACTCATAGATACATGTTAGAGAACTATGTATTGGACTGACCCGCTTTGAGATCACTACATGGATTAATGTCATAAGTGATTCTTAAAATAAAATGTCATCGTATCCTCAGACCTGAAATCACCATGGATTCCAACATGAGGAATATTATGTTTCAACTCAATTAAACGATATCTTTAACCAGATAATTATAAAGGTTGAGATTGGGCATAATGTAAATCATGTAGGGGAAGTTGAGTGATTAAGTAGGATTTGTCCCTCTCATTATGAGAGAGATATATCTAGGCCCCTCGATGAGTGAGATTGAGAAATGCATGACCGTGCTCAAATGAATTGATAGTGTGATCAATTTCATTTGTTTTTATCAGTTCACTTAGAAATCAAGAAATGATAAGATTGAACGATATAAGAATGATACCATCCATACCTTATGTTCAATCTAGATATCATGTGACAAAAGGATAATGACATAAGTTATGGTTTAGATAAAATCAGATCACCAATCTTCATTTAATTTGGGTAAACATAATGTCTTGCTAGAGGCCGCTTATGTTTTGTTGACTAAAATTGTTTTAGGTCAACTGTCAACATTAAGTGAACCTACAGGGTCACACAAAAAAAACAAGTCAAAAGGATCATGGACTAAATTTAATGTCTTGTGGAAATAATAATTTATTATTATTAAGAATAATAACAAACTAAAGGATCATGGACTAAATTTAATGTCTTGTAGGAATAATAATTTTTTATTATTAAGAATAATAATAAATTATTACATTGTTATGTGCAAGAATAATATTTTAAGAAATATTATCCCTAATTATATTAAGGGGCTCCAATGTCATTACTCATGTGAGAATGACATTAATATAAAAGGCACATAAAGATATCTCTTTAGGGTTAACGACTTGTCTAACGACATTAGACCAGCAGAAAAATCTACAAGCCTTAAAGAGTGAAACACGAAGAGTCGTGTGTGAAAATCCCAATATCATCTAGAAATGTTCTAGATCACGCTAGCACGTGAAGGATCCTTTTGAAGAGTGCTTGTTCGTGTGGATATCGTAGAGGGTATTGTGATTTCGCGGTACCTACAGATCCGATCTGCAAATTGATTTCAAGTTTCAAACTTTTAGACGTACGAAATCAAACTATTTGTTTTATTTTAGTCTAATCAATACACATGGATATTGTGTTAGGGTTTTCTTTTTGAATTCTGCTGCGAAAGATTTGATCTTTATAATTTTAAAACACTATGGAAACCCAACATATGCAAATCTTAAATATTCTTTCTAAAGGGGTAACACTTTCTTTGAGGAAGGAAATGTTAATAGTCTTCTACAATGTTAATAATCTTCTATAATGTATTACCAGATGGCTCCCAAGCAAAGCTTTTTCCAACCCCAAGAGCAGTAGTACCCACAAGTTCAATTTCAATCAGAACCCGATGTATCCTCTATCTCTCATGATGCATCCAAATGGTTACCACCTTCTGGTACTGTGATTAAAATCAATTGTGATGTCGTTATGAATTCTCAAAATAGAGCTACTAGAATTGGTTATGTTGCAACAAATAGCGATGGTGTTCTTCTAGCTGCTGAAGCTCATTCCATTCAGCCTTTGAATCTTGTAGAAACTGAAGCTATAGCTATCACTAAAGCTATCTACAACAAAAGATTGGAGAAAAGTGGTGATCGAAATTGACTCACAAATTACATATCACAGCTTTATGAAGCCTAAAACCTGTTACTGGAAGATTAGACCTTGTGTAGACTTTGTCTCAAAGTTACTTTCTAGTTTTTTTTTTTCCTTTTCCTTTTCTTGTGTTAGAAGGGAAGTTAATGCTTGTGCTAATTGGGTTGAATCTCAAAGCAAAAAGGGATGAGCTTATCTCTTAGGGTTGTCCAACCCCATCTCCTTCATTTTCTTTATTATGGCTGATTTGGAGCCTAGACCTCCAGACTGATAGTTTTTATTTTCAATAGTATTTCTTTTTGGAAAAAAAAAAGTAGATTTATGTAAGCATGTCAAATTATGGGATAATTTTCTCAAAATAGCAAACCAATGAGAATTGTTAAGAAATAGAGACGAATAGGAAACATTAAATACAAATTATTTTAATAGAATGTATAAACTATAGAGCTATTTAACGAAAATAAGTAGAATTATACAATGTATACTATTCATTTTTAACGATGTCCATGTAAATAGGTGAACATTAAGCAAATTGGCAAAGTTGTGGAAATTTGCAAGTTTAAAGGTAGGTAAGGGATTGTTAAGCTTTTCAAAATTTATTTTACCTAATTATAATAATTGCTATAATTTTTGAAATTCATTTTCCAAATCCTAAAAACTTTTTCTAATTTCCTAATAAATGACCAACTTTTCAGAAACACTTCATGAACTTTTGACAAAATGACGTAGCACAAAAACATAAATAATGGAAATCAATTCACGGATTAATTTCTAAGAATTAAAGCTTACAAGATTACAACTTTACTGAGAGAAATTCTCACATTAGGATTTTCAAAAGTGTAATAATAATGTATAAAGCTAAAGATAGGGATTTGAGACTATTATATTATTACATTATACCTTAAAAAAATTAACAATAAATAAGTCAGGTAAATAAAAGCTGGTAGTAAGCTAGCCGCCTGGGAATGCCATAATTGGGCGGCCTTCATTTTACTTAGGCCTAAGGCAGGCAGCCTTCAAGCGGTTTTCAAGCTGTCTTCAAGGCCGACGAACTTCACTCCAACACTGGTAGTGTTGATCTTTGTGTTGTTTCCTCTTCTGTCTTTTAACGGTTCCACCTTACTCAGGATTGTATCAGCTATATTGTCCACATCATTCTCTTTCACATGTAAGGAACTCGACCCCAAGTTCTCATCTAGATACAAAGGTGAATTATAAGGATGGAATGGGAACAAATATGCAACATTGAAATTCTTGGAAATGTTCAAACCGTTAGGAATTATAACCACATAAGCATTGTCATATATCGTCCTTATAATCTCATATAGACCATACTTCTTAGGCTACAACTTGCAATATTTGCCCATACGAAAATGTTCTTTTCGCAAAAAAACCATCACCTAATCCCCAACTTCAAATAGTCGCTCCTTTATATGCTTGTCTACAGCTTTCTTATATCTTACATTCACCTTCTCAATCTTTTCTCTGACTTCAGTTGTGATAGCTTAACAATTCTCAGCCATATTCTTAACAGCTTCACTGAACTCAACTCCCTTGGGTAGCTTAACCAAGTCCAATGTATGTTGTGGTGTCTTGGTATAAACTATGGAGAAAGGAGATTTTCCTATAGTCTTGTGAACAAAACTATTGTAAGCAAACTCAGCTTAAGCTAAAGCTTGATTCCACTCTCTAGGTTTCTACCACATATGCTCCTAGTCAGATTACCAAGCATACTGTTGGTCTCCTTGGTTTGCCCATTAGTATAAGGGTGAGCCGTGATACTGAAATTTAACGATGAGTCGAACATGAACCAAAGCGTCTTCCAGAAGTAGCTAAGAAATTTACTATCCCTGTCCGATGTGATGGACTTGGAAACTCCATGTAATTGCACTACTTCCTTGAAAAATAGCCTAGCAATCTCATAAGCATCAACAGTCTTCCTACAAGGAGTAAAATAAGCCATCTTAGAGAACCTGTTTACAACAATATAAATTAGGTCAGCACCTCGTTGGATACGAGGCAAACCTAAGACAAAGTCCATAGATTGGTCCTTCCGTATATTCTCTGGCACTGACAATGGTGTATATAATTTAGTATTCTAAGATTTCCCATTGGATGTTTGCCAAATATAACATCTCTCCACAATCTTACTAACATCCCTCCATAATCTTATTGACATCCCTTCTCAATCGTGGCCAATAGTACCTGTTAGCCACTGCTGCAATCGTTTTATCACAACCTAAATGTCCTACTAATCATCACCAATGTAGGTCTCTAATTAATTTTTCCCTTAAAGAGGACTCAAGAATGCATAATTGGTTCCCTTTCATTAGGTATCCCTTAATAATGTGATAATCACGACAAGATTCATGTGTAACTCACTTCTCCTATATATCCCCAAAATCAATGTCATTCTCATACAATTCCTTCAACTGCTCGAACCGTACAACTTCAATACTTATAGTGATTAACAAATCAGCTATTCTGCTCAATGCATCAAGAACTTTATTTTGCACTTTGACTTTGTGCACTAACTTAAAAGGAAATCTCTGTAAAAATTGAATCCATCTAGCATTCATATCCTTACTAATTCTTGTCTGATTATTCAGATACTTTAAAGCTCTACAATCAGAGTACAAAACAAATTCCTTCTCTATCAAGTAATGCTCCCAAATTCTCAATGCCCTTACCATAGAGTAGAATTCTTTATCTTAAGTTAACCAACTTCTCTTGGCATCATATAACTTCTCACTATAGAAAGCTACTAGTCTCTTCTCTTGGGATGATACACCCTTAACTCCTGCTTCACTAGCATCACACTCAACATCAAATAGCTTATCAAAATGAGGGAATGCTAACACAAGAGCACTACGTAGCTTTTCTTTCAACAAAACAAAAATAGTTTTAGCCTCTTCTCCCTAGTGAAATTTCCCTTCTTGAGACACTCAGTCAATGGAGCAGCAATAGTATTGAAGCATCTAATAAATCTCCTGTAGAAACTAGCTAATCTAAGAAAACTCCTTAACTTAGTAATAGTTGTAGGAGTAAGCCATTCTTCGATCGCCTTCACCTTCTCATCATAAAAAATAATACCCTCACCGCTAGCAAAAAACCCTAGAAACAATAATCTCTTTGACATGAAAACACATTTCTTTAGATTAGCATATAATTTATTTTCTTTTAGCACATTGAAAACACTCCTCAAATGATCTATATGCTCATCTTAAGACCTTCTATAAATTAATATGTCGTCAAAATAAACCACCACAAATCTACCAATAAAGGGTGTGAGTACCTGGTTCATTACTCGCATAAAAGTATTAGGCACATTATTGAAGCCAAAAGGCATTACCAGCCATTCATATAACCTCTCCTTCGTTTTGAATATCGTCTTCCACTCATCCCTAGGCTTGATTCCGATTGGTGATAACCACTACTCAAATCAATCTTGGAAAACACAACAAACCTACTCAGTTTGTTTAACATGTCTTCTAGGCAAGGGATTGGAAACTTGTATCCAATGGCGATCTTATTAATAGCTTTACTGTCGACATAAATCCGCCAGCTACCATCTTTCTTAGGAGTTAATGAGGCAGGCACAACACACAAGCTCATGCTATCTCTAATAAACCCCTTCTGCAACAACTCTTGAACCTTTTGCAAAATTTCAGTTTCCTTAGGACCCATCTTGTAATGTGGTAAATTTGGCAGACTCGCCCTAAGAGTCAAATAAATTATGTGTTGAATATCTCTCAAGGGTGGTAATCCTTAAAGAAAATCATCAGGCATCACATCTCTAAATTCCTTCAGCACCTCTTTCCCACTTTCTAACACTTCACCAGTACTTTCTTCATCCATTGTCAAGACATTCTTCACTACAAGTGCATTCACAACCCTAGTCTCTTTCATATCTTCCTCCAACTCTTCCCTGAATGAGTAGTCGTTAGAAAAGACCACCCTTCTACTTTGCGGGTCTTGGTGTGACTTGCTGTCTTGAGAGGTAACAAAATGTATTTCACACCACTTTTTTCTAGCCTATACACGTTATGCTTTCCAACATGTTGGGCATTCACATCGTATTACCAGGGTCTCTTAAACAATAGGTGACATGCATCCATATCTACAATGTCACAATAGAGTTCATCCTGATACATGTCTATAGAAAAATGGCACTTTACATCTCTTCTTCACCTCTATCCGCTTGGCAGATTTATTCCATCCTATAGTATAAGGATCGGGATATTTTTCTACTGGTAAGTGTAATTGATTAACAACTTCTTGCCCTATGATATTCTCATAGCTTCTACTATCTACTATCAAATCATAAACATTCCCTCCTATCATGCATTAGCTGCAAATAACTGGTGATGCTGAGTGTCTTCCTTTTGCTTAGGAGTCAACATCAAATTTCTAACAACATATGTTTGCTTGGCATCTTCATCATCCTTATCATAATACTCATCTTGTTCATTAGGTTTGCAACAAATCTCTTCATCTCTATAAGCAACACGCCCCTCTTATTAGGACATTCGTTCGACCAGTGTCCCTGTTGATTACAATAATAACATTTGCCCAAAATAAGCTTTGCATAGGGGTTATTTTGCTTTTGAGCATCCTTTGCCTCAACTAGTTTCTTACTCATAGCTCTGTCCTGCTTTTTCTCCTTATTCCTACCATGTTTCTCTTTAATACCCTTATTCTTTTCAATCACAATTTTGCTGCTACTTATCCCATCAGCACCATATCTTCTACTACTTTCCTTAAATCTATTATTCTTTTCTTGCAATCATAATCATCTCTACCCTAAAGGCCATATTCTTAGCATCATTCAAATTCCTAAGAACCTAGACCTCGATTTTATCGCTGATCTGCAATTTCAGGCCATCCACATATCTAGCCACTTGCCGACCCTCGCTTTCTCTAAGATCATTATGCTCAGCAAGCCTCATGAAATCAACAATATAATCATGTATTGAATGTGTGTCTTGCCGACATCACTGATACTATTGAAAAAAGGATATGCTCATAATCAGGAAGCAAGAAATCTCTTTGTAATAGTTGTTTCATGCGGAACGATGTCCATATAGGCTGTCTTCCTTCTCTCTTCCTTCTATTCTGCAACCTTTTCTATCAAGCAGAGGCTCCTCGCTTCAACCATGAGCAACAAAGCTCACTTCACACTCCTCCGGTATCTCCATATAATCAAAGAAGCGATCTACTTCAGCCTACCAACCTAAAATCTTCTCAATATTGAGGTTACCATTGAAATAAGGGATATCTACCTTCAAGCGAAAGTATCCGCCATCATCTTGGTTATACCCGTGATAATCCCTTCGATACTTACCTCCTCCCTCACCACCTCACGTCCTCTGTCTCTTGGATGTTTCCATCTTACTCAAGAATGTATCAACTATATTGTCCACATCATAAAATGTGTTCTCAATGTGTGTCACTTCATTTCAACTAACTACTGAAGGAAGTTCAAGATCATCTCACTATATTACAAACTTTGAATTCTTATGTTACTGCTCATATAAACAAGTAATTGCATTTCATATACTTGATTTTAGCATTGTATATTAGATTATACTTGGTTGACGTGCGGCTTCAAGAGATCTTCATCGAGGTCATTTGTTCATACTTGGTCTATAAGCGAGTCGAGACTACTCACAACTTATTCGAATCAACATGATTATAATCAAGTTGAGTTGGAGTTCAAATTATTCGAATACTTATCAAATTCGAGTACAAGTTTTTAAATAGTTGATCTGAGTAACTCGCGAACTTGCTTGAGCTTTTATATTTTTTGTAAAAAATTATAAAACTTTTGTTTTCCTATTTTTAAAGTCTAATTTCATACCATCTTTTTTTTTTCTTTTTTCCTTCATAACTAACTATCCACATTGAATGTATTTAAGACCAAATCAACTAAAATTTTGCATCGTTCCCAAGTTCCAACTTATTATTTAGTCTAATTGATTATATGAATAATCAGGTCAAGTTCGAGCTTATCAAATATTCGTTCTAATGAGTTAGAGCTTGAAAATTAGAGCTCGAAAGAGCTTGAGTCTATTAGAATTTCGAGTTTTTCATTCAAGTTGAGTTCGAACTTGGGTGACCAATCTTAATTTAGCTAATAGTCTACAATTTTTCTAAAATATAATTTTTAGAAAAAATAATAATAATAAACAAGCCTAATTAGTCTAGATCTAGGGGTGAACCTGTTATACTTATAACTTCAGATTATCACCTTTTAAATTTCACAAGAACATCGAGGAGCTTTATTTTAAAATAACTCTTTTGTTTTTATGTAAATAACTATAATTAACAAAAATCATAAAATACTAAAAATTACACTAAAAATGACAAAAGTGCTTAAAAAGGGATAAAAAAAATACAAAAAATGCTAAAAAAAAAGAGAATAGAACAAAATGCAAAAATTAAAGAAAATATTTTTATAATTCTTTAGCAAAATTCATTTTTTATATATGCATAGATATATATATATATGTTTTTTTACAATCACACCTTGCAGGTGCCTATGTTTAAAAAAAAACTTTAGTGATTTGTTTAATTTAATTCATTAAAAACTGTTTGATTTACATTTTCTGCAACTTTGATTTTATTAATAACAAATGCTAAAAAAGAAACATTGGGAAGTCTAAATATAAAAATCTAATGGGTAAGTCCTTATCTTAGCAAAAACACCAAACTGAGGATTTTTTTTTTTTTTTTCATTTTGAAAAACTAATCAATCTAACACTTTTTTATGCTACATAACACAAAAATGTCTAAAAAGTGAAAAAGCTACAAATTTGAAAAAGCATATAACGTAGATTTTATTTTTTTCTAAAGAAAATTTTGTGGAAAATCGAATTTTTGAAAAATCATGCAAATGTAAATACACATTTTGATGTGAGTACAATGCAACTTTTGTGATTTTATGTGAATACTATGAAATTGTTCAAATGAGCTCTCATAATCACATAAATGTGAAAACTAACTTAAACTATGTATTCAGCGATATAAATCTGTTTGTAATCAAAGTCATTGGAAAATCGCATAATAATCACATTAAATTCAAATAAATATGCTAATTATTGCATTAACAACATAGATATGTAAAATTTTAAACTAAGCTATTTAAATTTTTCGTAACTAGTAAAATAGAACACTAATTAGTGACATAGACAAAATATTTTTCAAAATTTTAATTATTCTTATTTTTCATATATATTTTTTGTAGTTAATAATCAAAAAAATTAAAAGAACAATAATAACAAAGCACATAAAAGAACTGTCTATACCTGTCATTAACAAACTAGATCGCAAATGCGACATATAGGTGAAATGCCGGACAAATGCCGGGTCATGTCAAGGTTGGGCCGTAAGTTGTCTCAATTGCGGTCAACCGGTAGGAAAGTAAGCTGCGAACTACGCGGGTTCCTGGACACACACTAGCCTTTATTGAAGCACAAAGGAATGTCGACTAAGGCTTGTTTGCCTCATTGTTTTTGTTTCATTTTTATATCATTTTCAAATCAAATTTATATCGAACCGATATAGATATGATATCAATAAAAAACTGAAAGTTTTAATCGTAAACTAACCAAACTGAACCGATACTGATTCGATACCGATAAGTTACTAAAATGAATAAAAATCCGATAATTCAAGAATAGTTAGTGGCACTCTACATGATAGCGACATTTGTATCCTACCAAAACCTATAGGTGGTGGTTTGGTTAAACTTAGGCCTTTAAATTTAGATCGATTCAAATGATTGAGATCAAAGATGATGATTCGAGACCTGGAACTGGTTAAGTCCACATTTATGCTACAGGGTTTCTTGTAGTTGTAGATAGAGAACAATTAGAGAAAAATTGGAGGAATATGCAATTGTAAGAGAGCGAGAAAATCAATACGTAAGGAAGCTGATGGAAACTCGAGCTGTGATGATCAAGTTGTGATTGCCACTCTCAATTAATACATGCTCTAGTGATTAGGTTAGGGTTTTCTCTTCTAGATCAACTGAGTTGATAACTTTTACATGATATTTGTGACACTTCATAAACTTACATTAATCTTTTGATAATGGGTTAATTACAAAAAATTTACTTGTGTTTATATCTATTTGTAAATATATGACCTCTATTAATTTTTTTTTATAAATAAGTGACTTGAATTTCATACAAAAGTATCAATATTATTAAATATTATTTGAGAAATACATTTTAGTATCTTATTAATATAAAAATTTAATTTAATGAAAAATATTACTAAATAAAAATAAATAAATAAAATATTAAAAATTATTTTAAGAACCCAAAAAATTGAAAATATATATATAATGATTTTTTAAAGACTTGTAAGATATTGACACGTAAATAATATTGTCACTTTAGAATTAAACCTAGGTTGAGTGTTTGATAAAAAAAAATTAACACAAGTCATATATTTGCAAATGAATCAAAATACAAGTAATATTTTTGTAATTATTCCTTTAATAAAAAAATGGAATGATTTGAACTTGTTGGAGCACAAAAACCTTCTTCTTCTTCCCCGATGGCGCCCCCTCCTCTTTGTCACCAGGTATTTGTTCAAATGAGGCAGACGAAGCTCTCATTGGTGGTTGCTCCTATATTTATTTATTTTTCCCTTAGTAATCGGTTGCATCAAAAGATTGTTAAATCTTTTGAAATGGCTAGGCTGATTTCGACCTGTAAATTATATCTCAGTCAAATGAACTTTACCATTACAGGTTGCTAGAATAATTTGGATGACTTGTTTTTTATTGTATCTGTATCAAAACGATATGTGTAAATATATTCGATTTATATTTATATTTTATTAATATTTAATCTTTTATAAGAACTGTCAATTTCTTTTATCGATACATATTTCTATTTAAACAATTTTATTATAAAAAATTAAAAAATACATATACCTGTGGTAAAAAGCTAACCAAACAAACCCAAATGACAATATTTTTAGTGAGTCCGGTTCATTTTCAATATAGCTTGGGCCAAAATTCTTTTATCTGTAAAATAATCATTAAGTTCAATTGAGACTCCATTTGAAATCACAGTCAATCGAAGTTGATTATCTTACATGATCATGAACACTAACAATTTGGACTAAGTTAAAATAAAAATAAAATAAAACTTTGATAAAATTAGTCCATTTTGATTAAAAAACTTGAATACTACCAAATTGCGCACACACACACAGACATATATATATATATATATATATAGATAGATAGATGTACTCCGAGGAGGACTTCGGACCCCAAAAAATGACCTTGACCTTTATTATCATGTCTTTTTGGATATTCGTTTTCTTTATTTTTTCCATTTTCTGTTTTTTATATGGCTTACTAAATTACAAGGAACTTAGAGTGTGGACAAAAATGGGATGTCTGCATGCGGAAATGCTCTTTTTTGTTCTCTCACCTTTCCGAAATTTCTTTGACTATTCACATGACAATAACTAATGATTATTTTGATTGAATTGCTATAAAGCTATGGAAAATTTCACATAATTATATTTGTTTGACGAATTTTGATAATGAATGTAACTTTACTTGTTGGAATATGTGTCGCAACAATGTTTTTAATGAAGGAGAAGGCTTAAAATCGAAATTAAGTGTTCTTTGCCAATGACAATTGGCATCTCAACACTAATTACGGTATGTTTGGATTATCTTATTTTCATTTATAATCTATTTGTATCTAGTCTATTTGATCTGTTTATAAGTAAATATATCTATTTTTTATCTATATATGTTTTTAACAAATAGTTTGATTCAAGTAAACACTAACCAATATCAATTTGATAAAAAACTAACGAACCAAACGGACCTTCCACACCATTGATGATATGTTGACACCAAGCACTAAAGTCTTGACAATCAAATGCCATTCTACTTAGCATCCTGACACTAGACAATAGAACCCTAGTACATGATTTCCTATCATTTTTCAATTTCTAATAAATGACTCCATATTCTTATAAAATAATGAAAGTTTAATATAGTATCATATCTAGAACCTTCACGCAATCGATTAACAGCTTTAACCATTGTTTTGAACCAGATTGGAATTTGATGAAGAAATACATTATACAATTACTCAAATGACACAGTTAAGTTAGATTTAATTGATAAAATATGTTTATGAATAATACTTTTATATGTGAATATATGTATATTTAAATTTGTGTTTATTGAAGTTTCTGCAAAATTTTGCTTTACTACGGCTAGCGTCCAGACACATGATTGAAATGCTTATAACCTTGTGCATTCTGGTTAAGGTCTGAATGCCATGGAAAAGCATTTGGCCTGTAAAAGCGTTTTATGCAGAGAAGGTGCAGATGATAAAGATATTGAAGAGAAATTGGTTTATTAGATGGTGTCTAAACTGTAGGAGTAGAAACAGAAAATATATACTAGGAATACTCAAGAGAGTGGTAAATTGAGTATTTTGTTAAAAAATCGAATTTTAAAAATTTGAAAATTTAAAATAGCAAAATAAGAAATAAAAAAAATCTGCATCAAATAAAAAGATAGCAAATATAAAAGATATAAAGAGAAAAAAGCAAGACAAGTATTTAACATGGAGTTTGGCCCTTTACCTACTCTTCATGGTCCACCAAATTACCTCTCTCGAGGTCTTCACCACCACTATGTTAACTTCAAAGAGTTACTTCAAGATGAGTAATATTACACACACAAAGGAAATACGAAATATTTCCTTTCTCTCTCTTAGTGTTTTTGTATGAATAGCAATAAAATGAACTGAGCACTAGAATATTTTTCTCTCTCTTAATATTTGCAAATATTATGTATAAGAGAACAAGAAAAAGAATTTGTTTGATCGCAGTTAATGAGCTCGTAAAATAATTTGGCACTCTATTCTCTTCATGTTAGTCTTCTGGACCTTGTATATAAAAAGTTTTTGAAAATTCAAAAGTCCGTTAGACACAACGTCTATAATCTCACATGCATTAAATGCACTCCAACGGCTCTCTTTTATCCATATCAGCTTTATCTAGCCTTAAATGCTTTGTCACACCTTACTTGTCATGCTTAAACTTGACCTGCGATACCCTTCCACACAAGCAATTCTTCAAGCCTCAAATTTTCACTTGTCGCACCCTAAGCTTCATCATGTTAAGGCCTCGACGTGGCTGGCAATAGCACTTGCTCCCTTAAGCTTTTGTCGAACCATTTTACTAAGTTGGTCGAGCCTCAATCATTTTTGCACATCGAGCCCAAAACTTGACCCTTGACAAGTCTGTTTGCTTCTGAAGCTTATCATGCGTTAGATTTAACTTGTCGAGCCTTGATCAAGCCTTAACCACTTAACTTGTTTAGCCCTTAATTAACCCCTCAACCACTGCTTGTGTGCTCTTTGAGCCTGTCAAGCCTTTTGGCTTAGTTATACCTTTATCAACTATTATGGCTTGCCCTCAACAATCATTATTCTTGCTAAAACTCGTAGAAAACATGCACAAACATGCACAAAGCATACATACATATATATATATATATATATTTGACTAATTAAGTGTAGTTTGCAACAAATAAACAGTGATTGTGCATTAAATTATCTCATCAAAATTCACATTGAATGCTTGAGTTCAACAATCTCCCCTTTTTTTATGAGGATAATTTATGTACAATTAACTCATATTCACTATAGTATATTCCCCTTCAATTAAGCATCCAGGTTCTAAGAAAATTTTCAATTTTCTAGTTTTCAAAACAAATTTTTTATGCTTAATTTTGGAAAAATATAAACTATACTTAATATGTCAAATTTCTCTCCCTTTCAAAACATACTTCATGCATATAGATAATTGTACACTCATTTCTCCCCCTTTGTACTCATCAAAAACACATACATGACAGATTTAATAGATGCAACCAAGGACAGATGTACAAATATACAACATAATCAGCTCAAACAAATGCCTCATCATAGAGGACTTCACAAATGCCTCGATAGAGCACTTCATACTTGCCTACACCCATCTAGGACTTCACATCACTTGCCTATGCTCACATAGGACTTCACCACATGCTTATGCTCAGATAGCACTTCACCACACTTGTCTATATACCGATAGGACTTCATACATATGATTATGCTCACATAGGACTTCACCACATGCCTATACTCATACAGGACTTCACCACACTTACCTTTGCTCATAGGACTTTATCGCTTGCCCATATCCATGTAGGACTTCACCACATTTACCTCATCACATGAGGACTTCACCAAAATACAAGCTCACTCATAGCAAATGTGCAAACATAACAAATCACTAATCTTTACAATTGTGCAGCAATCAAAACTGATTATCACAAATTAGCACATAAACAGATCCAATACATGCATAGACCAGATTTTTAGGCATATATTATAGTTAGCAACTTATTTAGCCCAAAATTCTATTCTATGTCTACTTAGTTCAATAATAATTAGCATCATCTTACTTGATCATTCCTAATTCTTTTCTTAAAGTGCAAAAACGATCTTCACTCAAAGGTTTAGCAAAAATATCAACAATCTAATTGTTTGTATCAATAAATTCAAAGCTGATATCTTTGTTTAGAATAGGATCTCTAATGAAATGATCTCTAATTTCTATATGCTTGGTCCTTGACTGTTGGATCGGATTTTTTGTCAAGTTTATAGCACTTGTATTATCACAAAGAATAGGAATATTTTAAAAATTCAAACTATAATCAAGCAAGGTTTGTTTCATCCATAAAATTTGAGTACGACAACTGTCAGCTGCTATATATTCAGCTTCAGGAGTTGAGAGTGCAATCGAGTTTTGTTTCTTTGAGTGTCAAGATATTAAAGAATTTTTAAAAAAATGGCATGTATCGCTTGTTCTTTTCTGATCTACTTTACATCTAGCAAAGTCAGAATCAGAATATCTAATAAGAGTGAAAGAAGTAAATTTGGATACCATAAGCTAATTTTAATCATGCCTACAAGATACTTGAAAATGCGTTTTACTATATCCAAATGTGATTCTTTTAGGCAAGATTGAAATCGTGCACATATACATATAAAGAATATAATGTTAGGTTTAGAAGCTGCCAAATATAATAAACTGCCTATTATGCCTTTATACATCTTTTCACAAACATTTTTACCTTTTTCATCTCTATCAAGCTTAATACTTATGCTCATAGGTGTTGGTTTTGATTTGCAATTATCCATTTTGAATCTTTTTAACAGATTTTTTGTATATTTAGCTTGATTGATAAATATTCCAATTTTGGCTTGTTTGATTTGGAGACCAAGAAAAGAATTGAGTTTTCCCATCATACTCATTTCAAATTCATTCCTCATGGACTCAACAAAATCTTTTACAAAACTCATATTTGTAGCTTCAAACACAATATCATCTACATAAATTTGAACAATTAATATATCAAACTTGTGGTTTTTAATAAATAAAATTGTATAACTTTTCCTCTTGAAAAACCATTTCTTAATAAGAAATTACTAAGTCTTTCATACCAAGTTCTAGGATTTTCTTTATTCGATAAAGAGCCTTGTTCAATTTAAAAACATGATTGGAAAATTCATTATTTTCAAAACCAGATGGTTGCTCTACATAGACTTCTTCATTAATAAAACCATTTAAGAATGTACTTTTGACATCCATTTGAAAAAGTGTAAAATCTTTAAACGCAGCAAATGCCAAAAGTATTCTTACAAATTCTAGTCGAGCAACCGAAGCAAAGGTCTCATCAAAATCAATTCCTTCTTCTTGATTATACCTTTAGCAACCAATCTGGCTTTATTTATTGTTATTAAACCAGATTCATCAAACTTATTTCTAAATACCCATTTGGTTCCTATGATAGTTCTATTTCCAGGTCTAGAAACCAAAATCCAAACATTATTCCTGGTGAACTAATTTAATTTATCTTGCATTGCATTTATCTAAAATTCATCTTTTAAGGCTTCATCAATATTCTTAGGCTCAAATTGAGATAGAAAAATTAGATTTCTTAAATTTCTTAAAGAAGATCTTGTTTGAACATGACTAAAAGATCTCTAATTATTAAATCTTTAGGATGTTATTTAGCATACTTTCATTCTTTAGGCAAGTCGGCATTATTAGATTGATGCATATCAACATCCAATCTTTAACTTCTTTGTTACTGTTTTCAATAGAAATACTATTCAAATCAGCACATACATCATCAACATCATCATGTAAACATGCATGAGGCAAAGAATCATCAAATATAACATGAATAGATTATTCAATAACTAAAGATCTTTTCTTAAAAACTCTATAAGCTTTATTTGTTGAAGAATATCCTTAAAAAATTCCTTCATCACTTTTTGAATCAAATTTAGCTAACTATTCTTTGACATTGTTTAATATGTAACACTTTGCCGAAAAGATGAAAATATGATGTTAGGTATTTTGCCTTTCCAAAGCTCATCGGGCTGTTCTTTAAAATTGGCCTTATAAAAACTCTATTTGAAATGTAGCATGCTATATTCACAGCTTCAGTCCAAAAATATTTTGGCAAATTATTTTCACACAATATGGTTCTAGCTATCTCAATTAATGTTCTGTTTTTTCTTTTGGGTACACCATTTTGTTGTGGAGTTCTAGGAACTGAAAATGTGTATTCAATGTCATAGTTATTACAAAAATTTTCCATTTCATGATTTTCAAATTCTCCCCCATGTTCACTTTTGAATTGTAACAATATTAAGACCTTTTTCATTTTGGACTTTCATGCAATATCTAAAAAAGATATGATTAGTTTCATCTTTAAATGCAAGGAAGAAAAGTCCATGTATATATAGTGAAATTATCAATAATAACCAAGGTATATTTCTTTCCTCCCAAACTTAAGGTTTAGGTAAGACCAAATAAATCCATATGTAATAGCTATAGTGGCCTGAATATGGAAATGGCATCCTTAGACTTGAAAAAAGTCTTAGTTTGCTTTTCCTTTTAATATGCATGACAGATCTTGTCCTTTTGAAATTTTAACTGTGGTAAACCTTTGACAAAATCTTTCTTAACAAGTTTTGAAATGATGTCCATGCTAGCATGTCTTAGTTTTCTATACCATAGCCAACTATTGTCATTTTCAGAATATAGACAAATTTCATTTGAAGATTTAAAAACATCTAAATTGATTTTGTAAACATTTCCTTGTCTATATCCTTCAAAACATGCTTTGTTATTGTCAATTCTTTCAATAGAACATTTTTGGTAGAAAATATTACTTTAAATCCATTATCACACAATTGGCTAACACTCAACAAATGATGTTTCGGATTATCAACAAGCAAAAATTTTTAATAAATAAATCTTGGTTAATGAGAATGTTACCTTCACCTAGGACTATAGGTTTTTTGTTGATCCTGAAGGTAACACTCCCATGATCCTTCAAGTCAAGTGATGTGAACTTGGACAAGTTTCCTATCATATGTCTAGAGTAGTCACTATCCAAGTATTATTTGTTGCTTCTACTAGAGGATCCTATAAACAAGATCATTACTTCTTTGGTACTTACTTTAGTTTGGGTCCTTTTTGGTTAGAGGGTACAAAAACTTCTCTTTTTGAAGCCTAAACAAACCGGCTTTTACTAGTCAAATTTACAAATTTTCTTATTGCACAATCGTGTGCAATATGACCTATTTTTCCATAATAATTACATGTCCCATAAGTAGCTTTAAAAAATTATATTTTGAAGGACTTGCAATTATTTTGTCCATTATATCCAATCGGTTTTCAACATTTTATTTTCATTTTTTAAAGATTCCATCTCTTTAATGCTTTCATTATTACAATTTTCAGCACATGCAACATTGTTATCTTTTATGGTTTTGATTTCAATATCAAGCAAATCATTTTCAACCTTTAATTTCTCATTTAATTCCTTTAATTCATTATTTTTATTTTTCGAAGTTTTACATTTAGCATTCATCTTTTTATTTTCTATTTTTAGACTATTTATCTCAATGTTTAGCCTTTCATTGTCATTTATAATTTCTTCATGCTCAGTCTAAAATGTTTCTAATTATTCTTCAACTTCTATCATTAAATTCTTTAGCATACTATTTTTCTTTTCAGCTTTCAACAATTTACAACAAACTTTTCATACATAGCATGTAGTTCACTATAAGAAGAGAGCAAGGAGATGATACCTCATTATCTAGGGCCAGGAAGCAAACATTCTCATCATCTGAATCTAATGAGTCCTCGTCGCTCGATGTTGCCATGTAAGCCTTCCTCTTCTCTTCCTTTGATTTCTTCTTAAGTAATGACAATACCGCTAGATATGTCTTGGTTTTTTGCAGTTATAGCATGTGATCACATCCTTCCTTTTATACTTAGAGGAGCCACTATCATCCTCCATCTTCTTAGACTTTGGCCTCATAAATTTTCTCAGCTTCATGGCCATCAAGACAAGATCCTCTTGCTCATCTTTATATTCTTCATCACTTGAGTCTTGTCTTGTAGCCTTTAGGGTAATAGCCTTCTTGTTGCATTTTTCTCCTTTTTTTTGATAAGTCATGGGTATTGAGTGAACCAAGAAGCTCTTCTTTGCTCAAGGTACTGAGATCTCGTGCTTCCTATTACTATCCTCTTGGCTTCCTAATCCTTTGAAAGTGACTTGAGAAGTTTAAAATTGATTTCCAAATTAGTAAAGTTCTTCCCAAGCACACTTAGAAGATTTATTATATTAATAAATTTATCGTGTATTTCATCTATAGTTCATTAGGGGGCATTTTAAAACTTTCAAATTTGCTACATAAAAGACTTATTTTAGTATCTCTGACTCTTGATGTTTCCTCATAAGTCTTTTCTAGCTCATCCTAAATTTCTTTTGCAGAAGAACAAGTAAAAATTCTATTAAAATTACTTTCATTTAATCCGCAATGTAAAATATTCATTGTAATTTCACTTAAATCAAGCCTTTTCCAATCTTTTTCTGAAAAATCTGCTTCCAATTTTCCTTCAATTTTATAAAGTCTGTTTTCAATAGCATTCCATATCAATCTGTTTTGGGTTTTTAAAAATATTTTCATCCTACATTTCCAATAAGGGTAATTACCCCCATTTGGAAGTGGAGATTTGTTCATAGCTTACCCCTCAAGAAATCCTAATATATTAGATGTCATGAGTTTTACTCTATTATGCAATTAAGCATAGAAACAAAAGAGACTAGCTCTGAAACCAACTGAAAAATATACACTAAGAATACTCAAGAGGAGGGGGGTGGTGAATTGAGTATTTTTCTTAAAACTCGAATTTTAAAAATTTGAAAATTTAAAGCACCAAATTAGAGCTTAAATAAATTTGCAGCAAATAAAAATAATAATCATGAAAGATATAGAGAGAAGAAGCAAAACAAATATTTAACGTGGAGTTCAGCCATTTGCCTACTCTCCACGGTCCACCAAATTGCCTCTTTCGAGGTCTTCACCATAACTATATTAACCTCAAATAGTTACCTCAAGATGAGCAATATTACACACAGAAGAAATAAGAAATATTTCCTTTCTCTCTCTATGTGCTTTTGTATATATAGCAATAAAATGAACTAAGCACTACAGTTTTTGTCTCTCTCTTAATATTTGCAAATATTACGTACAAGAGAACAAGAAAAAAATTTATTTGATCGCAGTTAATGAGCTCATAAAATAATTCAACACTCTATTCCCTTCATGTTAGTCCTCTTGACCTTATAGATAAAAAGCTTTAGAAAATTCAAAAATCCGTTAAACATAATGTCTATAATCTCTCATGCATTAAATGCACTTCAACGGCTCTTTTTTGTCCATATCAGCTTTATCCCGCCTCCAATGCTTTAATTTGTCGCACCTCACTTGTCATGCCCAAACTTAACCTGCGGCCCCCTTCCACACAAGTGCTTCTTGAAGCCTCAAATTTTCACTTGTCGTGCCCTAAGCTTCATCACGTCGAGGCCTCGATGTGACCCGCAACAGCACTTGCTCCCTTAAGCTTTTGTCGAGCCTTTTACTAAGTTGGTCGAGCCTCAATCATTTTTGCACATCAAGTCCAAGCTTGACCCTTGAAAAGTCTGTTTGTTTCTTAAGCTTATCATCTGTTTGTTTCTCAAGCTTATCATGCATCAAATTTAACTTGTTGAGCCTTAATCAAGCCTTGACCTCTAACTTGTTCAGGCCTCAATCAACCCCTCGACCATTGTTTGTGCATTCTTTGAGCCTATCGAGCCTTTTGGCTTAGTTACACCTTGATCAACTATTATGGCTTGCCCTCAACATCACTATTCCCACTAAAACCTGCAGAAAATGCACAAAGCACACGTATATATATTTACTACTTAATTAGTTTACAATAAATAAATAATTGATTGTGCATTAAATTGTTCATCAAAATTCACATTGAAATCTCAAGTTCAACTGAAACCTAGCAATTAGAACATTTAATGCATGGGCTTTTTTGGGAGAAAATGTGCAACACTATAAACTTGAAGACCTAATAAATATGGGTTAGAGATAAGATATTGTTGAGTTAGCTGAGCTAAACAGTGACAATTAATGTTATTGTCTCACTCTCCTTAAATTTGTCTCTTGTAATGTCCCATTGAGAGAGAGAATGAGTAGTGTCATTGGAAGTTTAGTTGTAAATATTTTGCATATTTACGCTATTTAGTTTTATTGTTTTAGAAAGTTAATGTTGTAGTTTTTTTTCCCTTTCCTGTTGGATCAAATTTGATCATGAAATTTCTTATAATTTATGGACTTCAATACTCAATGAAATTTACTATGGGATTTGTTCTCATATTCCTATTATACTTCTTCTCTAAAATACTACTTTTTATTTCTATAACTTCTTGCAAGAAGCTCAAAAACCAAAAATTGTAGGTTAGACCCCTAGTTTTGTTAAGCACATTGAGTTCTTGAGCAATGCATGACTTAGTACATAAGTTAGTTAATTAAAGTGATCACCTAATAATTAATTGATCATTTTAATATCAAGGAATGGAGGGATGGAATCAATTATTATCCAACAAGGTAAGTACTTCACCCAATGGATTGTATTATAGTGAGCGAAGGGTGTTCTATAAGCTTAGGGTTGTATCTTTACTAACGAAGTAATGTGACAATATAAGTTGATAGGTTTTGAGAGGAGTTTAACAACAAAGGTCCAAGTGCCTTCTCTAAATAGAGTTAGAAAAAGCAGGTCCCGATACATGGGGTAATCATTCATCAAGTCATGCACAAGTGCTCATTCATACTTGAATGAATTCAATGGTTCTTACTTACCATTGTAGTTGATTCTTTCAATGCAAAAATTTGGTAAAGCTTCCAACGCAGAATCGTTGATTTGTATGAGAGCTTGCTACAATGGTTAACGGCCTTTGTGCTAGGTTTTGACATGGCCTGATGATGCTTTGATTGCTTGGAAAAGGGTTAGAAGTCATTTACTATGTATCAAAAGAAATTACAGAAAATTTGATAGCGATTTTGTTGCCTAGCATCAACATGTAACACAAATTGGCATCCGAACGCCAAGCAACGAGGCATGGCTTCAGGATGTCAGAAAATTGTATGTTTCTAATACTAGTTTAACTTCATATTCCTGTAAATCATAAATATAGCAGAACACAACCATAAATGCATGAAAGCACTTCATAACTCAAATATTAAGCCCTTCTCATCCATCAAAACCCATCATCCCAATACAAAATCATCAAATAACATCATATTCAACATCAAAATCCGTTAAACAACCCTCAATTATATACTAAATCTTTAAATTTCCCACTCTCTTTAACTACATTACGAACTAACTGAAGTAATACACTGGTTGGTTTAAAAAGACAAAGTATTCACCTAACAGAGAAAGAAAATCATCCCTATAGATTTAGTAAACCTAAATAAATAGATTTAAATCAAAAACTTACATTAGAATATAAAGTTTTTAAGAAGAAAATGAATATTTTAAGTAAGGTAATGAACTATTGCTCTTGGAGTGCCCTGAATCGATGGTGGATAGTTCCTTGCAAAAACTACTACAGATATGAAAAGCTTGATGCTAGGAATCCATCGCAGCTTATAGTTTTGCATTGGCTGAGAATTTGAGAGAAATGGTGGATTGAAACATCGTGGGGACGGAAACACACGACTGTGAGCTTGAGGAGTGTTTTATGTAAGTTTTGGTCGTTTATGTTTTTTATTTAGAAAGAGGAAATGATTTTACTTAAGAAAAAGGTTTTATAACTAGGTCGTGGCGTGGATGATTTTAAAATTATGGGTCCAAATAACACAAGCAATAGTAGGCTCTTTGGTTATATGTTTGTGTCATCTTTAAACGAAACGTTACGACCTATCTTGTTCCATTTATCAAACACAATTACACACTTCAAATTATTGATTTATTATGTTATTATGTAATTTCACTATAGATTATCTTCCTATTATGAATTATTAACTAAGGCTTGAATTAATTTAATTTTTCATGTTTAAAGAATAAAGATAATGGGACAACTTATTTAGCTAAATTATTCAGTGTGGAATTTGCTTTCATGTTCTCCAACTAAAACAAATGATCTACCTATTTTTAATAACATCCTATATCTTATGGGAAAATAATGCCAGATGCAAGTCCCAATATAGAATCATCCTTGTACGTGTCACCAGGTGTAGATAAGATGGATAGATTAAAGCAAGCCTAAAAGAAATTGTCTGGTCCTTACCACGTAGGCATAACTTTCTGATAGAGAGAGTTAAAGCAAGGGGATGCAGCAATCAACAGTAGTATGATGCCGCACTATACCATTCAGCTTCAGCCATATCGCATTATAATTTTCTGGAGAGATGCTTGAAGGTTCATGACATTTATGGATGTGAAAGCGGCAATGATATGCATATGTTGCACTATACTTCTAAATTTGCTTGAATTTGTGCTCTAAGAGCTTTGGCCTGGTGGTAAATGCTGATGGAAACAAAAATGGCTACAACTGAATGTTACATTTGATATAATTAATCAGTGGCATAATTACAATGGTTCGAGTATTGCTGGTTTACAATCAACGGATGCGCAAAGCATCATTGACTCACAACTCATTTGTATCCTACAAGGCCAAATAAACAGCACAGTAGCAAACAAAACAAAGTGAGATCCTCGAAAAAGTTTCTTACCCAGTGGAATGAATTGAAGATGTCCTGCAATTGTCGAGCTCTTTATGCATATAGGTAAATACTAAAAATTGTGCGAACAATGAGGAAAATGTCCTCTTATTCCAGATTTGTGACGAGTGAGTGGTGCAAAAAAACTTTTTCAGAAGCTCACTTTTGGATTTGTTCAATTTTGGCTCGAATCTTTTGCTCCAATACTGATATTTCTGTCTCAAGGCTGAACATCCTATTCAGGGCATGCATATTCTCAATTGTCTCACTAAGTGTACGCCCATCACTGCCATCACATCTCAAGTGCTGCATCGGTCCATGCAGGATCTTATTAACTATACCACGGCTGAGATCATCCACTGCTCTCCTTTCTTTCTTTGATATTTCATCGCCCAGTTTAGATAAGCATTTCTCTAGCTCCGCAGTTCTGATTCTTTCTGCATAAGCCCTCAATTTCTTGATGGTAGGAACGGTCTCTAACGAGTCCCTCCATGCCTCAAACTGTTTAGATTCCTCAGTGATAATTGCCTGTGCTTCCATTGCTTTTCGGAGACGATCCTCTTTGTTGGCAGCCACAACCTCCTTAAGGTCATCGACATTGTATACACGTGCTGTCTCAACGTCAGCAACACAGGAACCAACATTTCGAGGAACAGATATATCAACAAACAACCTTAGAGCCCCAACTTCAGGACTAACAGGAGGAAGGTCCTCAACATGCTCTTTCAAAAACAAAGGAGTCTCTGAGGCAGTGCTAGTAAATATGACATCTGCTTCAGAAGCACAAGTTAGCATTTCTGACAAGGGTTTGTAAATGATGTCAACTCCCTCCATCTCCTCACGAATTGCAGCAACTTTCTCCTCAGACCTATTAACTGCCACCATTCTTGTGCAGCCTTTAGCCACCAAATGCTTGATTACAAGTTTTCCCATCTTGCCAGCTCCAATGACCAGCATTCTGGCAGTAGAGTGTGCAAACACAGGGATCTTCATTAAAGCCAGTTCTACTGCAGCAGAACTAACAGATACCGCTCCCGAGGCAATGCTCGTCTCTGCTCTAACCCTCTTCCCAACAGTGATTGCATGCTTGAAAAGCCCACTAATGTTTCTGCCAAATCCATTAACTCCTTGCCCGACTTTAACAACCTGTTTCACTTGAGCAAGAATTTGACCCTCTCCTAAGACCAGGGAATCAAGCCCAGCTGATACTTCAAAAAGATGTTGTGTAGCATCATTATTGTACAACAAAAACCTATGTTGACAAAGCTCTGAAACAGGTACTCCACTTGTCTACCCAAAAACAAAGAAGCAACAGAGTCAGGATAAAAAATTGGGAGAAATTGAAGTGCAACTCTGATGCAGCAGATAGACATGTATGAAAAGCTACAAACATTTCCAACGTTTCATACCAAAGAGCACATTTCATGTTGGTCATAACCAAATTACTTTCAGCAGCAACAGAGCAACATAATCTCTAAATAAATGATGTGGCTGCTCATACTTATAAAAGTAATTATGCTAAAAGAAATTCCAAAATCACCTTGGACATCCATTCGGTCACTTCTTTGACTCCACGATGCTGAGACAGTGCCACAACATATATCTCCATTCTGTTGCAGGTGCTAAGCACAGCAGCTTCTTCGATGTGATTCAGATTGCAAAGTTCTCCAATGGCCCGAGGCCACTCAGCCTCAGGAATGGCAAGTTTCTCACGCATTTCAACTGGTGTAGTATGAATACTAAGTCCAATAACGACAATGCTGCTTCTCTCTTTAGTGTACCTATCATTCAACAGATAATGAATAATTGAGCAAATCTTCAATCGAGGAACTTCTAAGAAGTGCCTTGGCGAAGATAAACAATAGAAAGGGGAAGAGAAGGCAAGATAAATAAATAAACAAATAAATAAAAGGCTAACTACCACTGATTTGTCTTTTTTTTCCAAAATGACGTTAGCAAAAGAATTTATTTCTCTCTTCATATCTAAACCTAATTTCCTCAAGAGATATTGCTATATACATGGAATTTGACAGGTAGTACAATAGCCTTTAAAGAAGTCAATTCACATATCAATAAACCCTGTAAAAATGAAAAAGGTTAAACATGCAGAAGGCAGCTTGTTCACCATTGTTAGAAAAACTCAAAGAGCTGGTTCCATAATGCTTTTAAGGCCATGTATCCTATCATCATATTATCGCATCTAGATGAGGGAAAAACAATCATTTATCAATATACATGAAGAATGACGTGGGTTTGGAGCAATAATTGAACAGCAGATTGCGGATATCCATCAAAACATGGAGCTGTCACCAGAAACAATTAAAAATATTATGCAATGAAGCTTCAGAAGGAAACAATAACAGGAGTTTCGAATTGCCATTACTGCAAACTTAGTGCTCCCTTCATCAGAGACTAAACAGACTTTTCTCTTCTTTCTTTTTCTTTTTCCATTTGAGCAGGGGAAAGACTAGGAATTACTGAAAGGAAGAGATAAAAGAATAATATTTAAACTATATGTGCATCCAACTGTGTCCCGGAAATTCACTGATAATAAGTGAAACCACTATAAAGCAAACTTGACCTCCCACCTTAAAGACCTCCTCTAAGCTACAGATATGACCAGTGATCAGACAAAAGCGTTTTCTCTCTTTCCACTATTGACACCATCGAATTACCTTATTCTCAAATTCCCAAGAGTAACACAACCAAGCTACGAAATAAACTGAAACATCCCAACATTCTAAACTAGGAAATCCTCGACCAAAATGACAAATTATTCTAAACAAAATGATGCATTCTTCAAAAAGACTCCCCAGCAAAATTCGATACCATCAGCCAAAATTCAGGAAATGTAGAAACTTGGAACCACATAGACATGAAATTTACTTACTATCAGCTGCATTGGTTTTAAGCTGTTCAAGAACGGATAAATTGGAAGTATCAATCTTTGGTGAATCCGATGGAGTAACATCACATCTCACAACTTTGTGCACAAGTGACTTCCTTCTCATAACCCCATTTTGTGAAATCCCCAAACAAGCCCTTGATAAAGAAGAAGAAGAGGAATACGACAGTGATGCATTGCAAAGTACCAAATTCTCAAATTTTGCACCTGTAAAACCACTTGATACCGCCATTTTTCCCTTAAAATCCACCCCTTTAACCTTGAAATCAAATCAAAATTGTAAAGAACGAAGGTTAGAGGGGTGATAAGGGAAAGCGTTGAAACTGGAGGGTGAGCTTGGTTTTGTTAGTTGAAAGCTGAAAAGGGGTCTTAGTCTAGGGTGTGAAAAATATTGGGTGGTTTTTGGTTCTGGTTAATTTTGTGTAGAAAAAAGAATTAGGAAGGTTTGGCCGGGCTATTGAGTATTGACTTTAGGGCTGACAGGGTGCCAAGTTTGTAATTGAAATTGTGGAGAATGGGGGGATTTGGGGATTTCTCTGCGATCCGATTGGTGGATGCAAATACACGTTTTATCCACACGCCCTTTGTAGATCTCCAGTCAAGCTAAGTTATGATCTCTTTTGGACCTACTCAAGCCCATTGGAATATATTATTGCTGCTCTACAGGTTGAGAGTTTTGATTGCATTGCAAGATAGAACTTCTTAAGACCCACCTCCGGCAAATGCATTATTTTGTAGTTCACCTAGTTGGGGAGGGTTTTGATTTCATTACAAGATAGAAGTTTCTTTGAAGACGTGACCAAAAGTTTGCTTCGGGAATTTTTCTTTTTTCTTTTTTTTTTCCTCTTTATAATGTGAAAGTTTAGTTTTAATTTTATTTACATAAGTCCAATCAAGACTCTATGGTAACACTCAAACTTGATCCTGAATTTTAAAGCTACAATCCTCTTCCAGTTTGATTAAGGCTAAAATTTCAAGTTCAAGTTAGACTAAAAAAACATAAATAACCTCAAATTCTATTCAATTAAGCATGTTTAGACTTAATTTATTAAAAATTATTTTCAAATCTGATTATATAATATTAATATTTAAACTCAACTCAAGTTTAATTAGCATTTGTGATTAGTCTTACAGGCAAATCAAGATAAAAATTATGAAGTTGAAGCTTTATTTTATAAACTACTCAAGTAACTCAAACCCAACCCAACTATCCTTCAATCAAACTAAGTAAAATTTAGTCGAACTCAAGAAATTTATAAATTAACTTGATTCATTTACACAACTAAATACTTTATAGCACTAAGAAGGGAACAAGGAAAAAAACATAATGCATTAAAAAAAATCTAAAAATAAGTAAGTTAAACTCATTTTTTAAAAAACAAGTTTAAATGTAAAAACTCATTTATTAAAAAGATGAGTTTATAATGTACTTGTCTCTTCATAATATGAGTTCATGTGTTATATGGTCTCTTAAGAAGTCGAATTCAAGACAATTCTAATGAACTCATTTCTTTAAGAAATAATTCAGCTTGCCTATTCTTCGATTATTTTTAATTTGATGGAATTTTCATAATTTTTTATAAAAATATATATTTTTTCCCCAACCCACAAAAATGTATATAATCCACTAATATTCCATCGTCATATCAACCATAAACTTAAATATCATTGTACTTTTTACTAAAATTAACTTATTTTTTTCATTTGATCATATAATGTGAAATGTTATTATATTATCGTAACTTTGAATTGTATAGTCGATTTGGTATGGTTTAAGAATGAAATTACCATCTTATTAGCATAGTAGATACAAGAGTGTGATATTTGATACATGAATGAAAATGCTACTACTACTAACAGCCGTCGCTGCTGTTGCTGCCGATTGAATTGTCGAATCTGAAGAATCGGGTGGTACCATATAGCTCACAAAAAAAATTACAAGAATAAGGTTAGTTGATGGACCTAAAAGAGTAAGATTGGGGATCAACTGATATCTGCTACTATTGCTTCTTTACTAGGGATTTGGGTTATTAGATGATTTTGGTTTACCAAGCCACAAGACCGAATTAATCTAAACCAGCCAAGACTATTATTTTTTTTCTTTGGCCATTATAAAAAGAATGGGAATCGAACCTGATACCTCATACTTGAAAGTTTAAGAAAGATGCCATTAAGTTACAGGTCTATTGGCTACCAATACCCCTAGTTCATGAGTCTAGAATATTTGAACCAAGAATTGACTTGTAGAGGTTCGTTGGATTTTAAACTTGTGGAAATGACTTTCTATGTTCTTTTATTTTTTTTTTAAGCTAAAGTGAAAAAATAATAATTTTAATTTAAAAAAATAAAAAATAAAATTTAAACTAAAAATATAATTGGACTTAAGAGAAATATAGTTTTTCTTTTTTTTTTTCAAAAATTATTTAGAATGTGCATTTACTTATACATAGATACATCCACCTTTAATTGTAAAATTAACAACATTGGAGTACAAAATAATCAAGAAAAAATTAGGTTTCATAAATACTCAAATAAATACAAGTCCAATACATCGCCAATTAAGATTATACTTTTGTAGAAGTATATATAAATTCAAAAAGAATATATTTTATCTATATTGTTAATAATAACATATTAAATGTTGTAAATTGATAATAAATTTACTATACTAAAAAAATAATTCAAACATTTATTATTTACTTGAATTTATTTTTTCTTCCAATTTTCTCCTTTATTTCACTTCGTTTTTTTATTGAGGACCAAGGTAGACCCCAGACAGATTTAGACGCATCTATATGGGCTGAGCTGATGCACAAGTGGAACCCAAATCCACTCAAATAATTGACTTTGTAAGGTTGCAATCAGGATTGATTAATCGATTGCCTACTCTTAATTTCTAAAAGTTGAAAAATGACTCCAAAAATTTTGATTTTGTTACAAAAATACCCCTTAAAATTATCAAACCGTGTTTTAACAACCCTTAAATTTGATTTTAGCATGTTTTTATTAAACATTAATAAATTCCTTTTTAATGTATTTTATTAACATTTTTATATCTTGATTTTTCTTATATTTTCTACAAATGCAAATTACCTCCAAATCTTTGATATAGATGCAGATACATCCTAAATGTTGCAAATAACTTCTCAAAAGTTGAAAAATGACTCCAAAAATTTTGATTTTGTTACAAAAATACCCCTTAAAATTATCAAACTGTGTTTTAACATCCCTTAAATTTGATTTTAACGTGTTTTTATTAAACAAAAAAAATGTTAATTATTTTACCAATTTATCAACGTTTTGGAGATTGTTTGTAATATTTGAGAGTTTAAAGGTTTATCGATATCTAGGTTAAAACTGAGAGGATTACATTACATGTAATTGCCTCTTTTTTCTTTATTAAGCATGAGGAACTCTACGACTCTGTTATGAGACTGTACCACCACTTATATGAAAATTAAATGAATTATAAAAAAATAAGTATAAAAAATTTTAGAAGTTTGATTATGATTGAAAAAAAGCTAGATTGTTTATTAATGTAACGAGATAGGTTTTATTATAACCACCACTGAAACCGTAAAATTTTCCTTCAGGCATGATTGAGCATCTGTTTTTGGCATGAATTAAAAAAAAAAAGGATAATTGAATATGAACTAATAAGTATTATCACTCTCTCTCTATCCTCTATCTATATATATATAATAGACAAGTAACAAGTATCGTTAATGATAGTGGAATCCCGATTGCTTGTTTGTCAGGCTGGAGTCCATCCGACCATCCTAGAGGCGAGATCAGATGACCTCATCAATTAAAATAGTTTTTTTTTTCAATATATATATATAATATATATATACATCTTTAATGTTCTACAAGATATGTTATGTATCAAAAATTTATTAGTAGTTTATTGAAAGGAAAGGCTCCATGAATGGCCAGTAGCAAGATCGTGTACGTCCAATTTTAGGGTTATTGCCCATTCTAGCCTTCCTTTTCGCATTTAGCGAGCTCCACTCCTGTTGAAAGGAAATAACAGAAAATGACTAAGTAAGATAATTATGTGTATATGTTTACATATATAATATATATATATATATATGTAAAGCATTTATAGACAAGCTGTTTATGTGATTGTTAGACTTTTCTGTAAAAGGGTGTATGATTTATGGTCAATGTTATATAACCTAATGATATTACTATTAATTTTTTAAGTGCGTAAAATGAATTAGATTTGAATCCTCCTCTTTTGTTATAATTAAAAAAAAAAAAAGTCTATATCCCTTTATTAATTAGCAATTTATGTCAGTTTTTTTTTTTAAAGTAAAGCTAGCTATCTTCAAATTTTGACAATTTAGTATTTAAAATTTTACTTTTCACTATTTAGTGCTTCCATCTTAAAATGAAGTTTAGTCTACTATTTCAGACACTAAATAGAACTTAACTTCAAAGTAAGAGCACTAAATATCAAAGGTAAAGACACTAACTAGAGCATTGTTTCAAAATAAAAGCATTAAAATGAAAAAAAAAAAAAAAAAGAAACATTTGCCAAAATTTAAAAACCAAAGTACTTATATTTCCATTATTTCGGATTTTTAACTATAATATTAATATTAAAAAGTTATTGGAGAGAATTTGATAGTTATATATATGTATACATACATGCATGCACACATATAATCTTTACGAAAAACAGTTAATTTACAAAAGAGCAATGAGTTTTTCTTTTTTTGGGCAATGAGTAATGAGTCATTTAGGTAGCTATTTGTCAAGGCAAATACCTTTTCTTTTTAATTAAAAAAATTATATTTTTAAATAATCTAATATGTAATGGATATTATATAATCATTTAGCACCTATTTCAGGAGTACAGTGTCTACAACTTTTAAATAAAAACGACTTTATTATAGCTTGAAGTGGGACAAGATATTGTTGATAAAATGACCAATGGGGAGAAGGATGAGATATGTTTATGTTTGAGGATGAGGTGAGACTCAAGAGATCCTCGATGGAGATAGCATTGTGGGATTTCGAGGCTTTTCCTACCACAAGTTCTCTAGAAAAGCGTGGACAAGTGTCTTTCTCAAATGAAAAAGATACGCGTGCATACATTGCATGCATAAGATTTTAACTACATATCCAAAATGAAGGTATAATTGAATATCCTTGAGCATCAATATATCTAGGCTTATTAACATCATTAACAAGACAAATTTAAAAAAAAAAAAAAAAAAAAAAAAAAGAAGAAGTCGATTTTAACTAGTAGTTTCTTTGTTTTTTCATGGAAAATATTAGCTATTTGTTGTACCACAGAGCTCCACAATGTCTGTTTGAAAAATTGAAAGCACCCAACAAAATTGAAAAGACATATTTGAGAAGGATGAAAAGTGATAAAATTTCTATCTCATCACCATAGGATGATTAATTATGTATTGTTATGGTCAAAAAAAAATTATGTATTGTTAAATTTAGGATGGAGCGCACACTACTGGACTAGATAAATGTAACTAGGTATAATTGAATATCTTTAAGCATTATCATATCAAGGTTATGTTTATTACATCTTATTAACATTCAAATTGATTAATAGGATGAAAGTAATAATAAAAAAAGAAGTCAACATTATTATTATTTTTTATTTCAACGGAAAATATTAGCTAATTATTGCACCAAATAGCATGTAAATTATTAAATAATGTCAATTAAAATTACCTAATAAAATTGATAAGGTATATTAAAGAGCATGAAAAGGAGTAAACTTTCCATGGCATTAACCTAGGATTGTCAATTCATGTTTGTTGTTTCCTTGTATGTTTTGGTTTTTTTCCTTCTTTTTTTTTTTTTTTTTGAAATTGTAAATTACACCTCTAAAATTTTATCTAGATGCAAATTCACCCTCTAAATTTTTATTACGTACCGATTTACTCCCTAAATTCACCGAAATTTTCTAATTTTTTTCCTTAACTATGCTAATAGGCTTATTTTGAAAGTTGAGGAGGTGAATCCGTATCTGGCTAAATATTCAAGAGGATAATTTGCAAATTACCCTTAGTTAATCAGATTTGCTGTCAATAAATAAATAAAAATAATGGAGACTTGATTACTCATAAACGGATCATACGAATTAAATACATATCAAATATAGACGTATATCAAAGATATAGATGAAAAATAAACAATCTAAACAAACTCACGTCTTGCTAAATATAAGGATAAGCAAGTAATTTTGTTGTACAAGATCCCAATTCCCAACTACTCCACTTGGTAGGGTCCTGATGGTAATCTAAGGTCACAAGGTAAGGTACATGTATAAATTTCCTAAACTTGCTCTCATATGATGGATTATAAGTATAACGTATTCATACAGTATATCCATCTTAGAACCTAAACTCTAATATATAGAGGGAACATGTTTTATAGTACATTATGTTGTTCTTTGATGTCTTTTTACTTTACTTTCCCTTTTTCTTCCTTATTTCAACACATAGCCTACTATGATTTTCAAACTGGAATAACATAAGTAAAGGTGTATTCGTTAACTTTATTTAGTTTTATATTTTTTTTTATTTTTGATGTAAAAGCTTATGAATCACAAATTAAGAAATTTTAATAAAAGGAGATGGGTAATCACTTTATTTTTTGTTCTTCACTTGTTATGTAATGTCCAAAACTTCGAGACGTTTACAACCTATCGCATATCAATATTATATGTGAACACATAAAGACTCAAAATCTACTATTAACCACCATAAGATAATATATATAACTCCAAGCACACACAATACAATAGCTCCATATTGGTGAAACACAAATTAAGTTTTCTCCAATATTCAAGATATATACATCTAAATATCCAATATCACAATCTAACACTTTGTAGCTCACTGGATTCACCAATTGCTATATAAAGCCAGATACATAACCAAATAATAAGAGTCAAAGCTTAATTAAGAACTTACTAATCAATATTGCAACTGAGGTTCATACATCTTTCACACCACATACTAATGATTAATTAGTCATAGATTTTCTTAAGATGAGATAGAGTCTGGTACACATATACCATAAACACATGTGTGTGATCAAGTAACTACACATTTAGGTGCATACACACATTTAATGCAAACACTAGCATTTTGTTATCTTTAGTTTGAGTCGACTAAAAACATAGGAATAACTTAGTATCCTACCACACATAAATATAATAATACATGTATACGATGATGGATACTCCTCAACATTTATGATTCCATAAGTCAAAATCACCTTATTCTACTGTAATCGTTTCCAAGTGTGACTCTACATAAGGACAACATCAAATAAGGATCATTAAGGTACTATATTAGCATCATTAGTATTCGTAGTCTACTAACCATAACCAGCACACACAATAATCAATTATTATAACTAAGTAGCTAATTAATTAGTTTAGGATTCTATCCTAAGCAAGCACAAGTAAAATCAAGGTATATGGATAATTAAAACATGGACTCTCTTTGAACTCAATTCGCTTTTACTCTCTCAACCTAAGTTACAACATAAATAAATTATTTAAAGCTATTAACACTTAGAACTTACAGTTCCAGGTACTAAATCCCCCGATAGAGATTTGAGTCCTGCAAACACAAAAACCAATCAGTGGTATGCCCGAGGTAATCCGACACAGCTACTCTAATACTTAAGTAAATTCGTGGATCACTTTGGAGAATACAAGAGAATATTCAAAGGGTGAGTCAAGAAATGATCGGATCCCTTTACCTGATAAAGGGAATGGCTATTTATAATTAAGGTCATACCAAAATGGGCCTAACTAAATCTTTTTCTATTAGAGTGGACCTCAGGTCGTTAGTTGACCTAATTTCGAGGTAAAGGAACCATTTTAGACCTGTGGAGAAGGAACTAGTGAAGCTTGGAGTGCCGCTGAACTAGAAGTATTCCCTCTTAGTGCCATGGTGAGACAAGAGCCAGTGGCAGGTCAAGAAAGTGTAGCTTATTCGAGAGATCAAGTAATAATGTCACTCGAGCAAAAGCTCGAGTGTCGTAACCTAGCAAACAGGAGACCAAGGTCCCCTTCTAGAGCTTAGGGTTGGGAGGTTAAATTCTGTATCGAGCCAGACTCTCTAAGGAGTCAGGGATTGCGATCCCAACCTTAGAAGATCCATCATACAGTATATGGGGGCTTTAACATCCCTTATGGTCCATGGTCTTCAACATTTCTTGTGGGCCTATGGGAATGTGTGGTTTACCAAGGGCCAACTGGGCTACAGTCTATTGCTTACCATTGCCGATTGGGCTATGGTCTATTACTTACCATCAACACTTACCCATACTTTATATTTCTAGTAATTCAAGCTCTTAATCCGTCATTGGTAAAAAAAAATTAATTGTAATTTAAAATGAGAATTTGGTAATAATTTAATGATATATAAGCTTTAGGGTTTTAGCGTGATATTCAAATCCCCAGGAAAAGAGTTGAATAACTTTCAGATGTTTTTTAAAGGAAAAAATGAGGTTGAAAAATTTATATCAAACATTTAAACATAACTTGTCCTTGAAGTTGTATTCTAAATGGAAGTCCAAACATGACTTGTATCTAAGGTCTCATTCAGAACAAAACATTAAGATGATTTAAACACGAGTTTGAACACAACATGTGTTTGAGGTTGTTTATGAAAAAAAAAGCTAGCATGATATAACATAAGTTCAAACCTAACTTATATTTTATGATCATGCTTGAAATAGAAGATTAACACACAACGTAACACAAGTTTGAACATGAATCATGTTTCAAGTCATGTATGAAACAAAAGCTTTACATGAGTTTGACAACCTGTTGTGTCCAACTCGTGTTGACTTAGATTAAAGCCACTTACACTTTTTCTTGGATATAACTCTTCTACACAAATCAAACTTAGATTTCTTCCTAAAAATATACAAAATTATATTGAATTTTGTTCTAAAACATCAACTGACACAAAGATTTCCAAGAGAAACCAAAGATTGCATCACTTACTTTAAATTCTTCAAAATTTTCTTCTTGTTCAAATTACTTATAACTCCACATCTGGACAAGAATTTGATAAATTTAATACCAACAACGTCATCTTATGCTTTTCTCTTTCAAGAATTGCAAAATCTTGCTACCCTAGAAACCACTACTTTTAACAGCTAAACGCCCCAAATCTTATTATCTACATGTTTATCTTGTAAAAAATGATGAGGAAGCAAAGAAGAACAACAACTTCCTGTGGATTTGCATTTGAGATTCTTCAGAATTATAGGATATGATTGTTGGGAGAGAAATAAAGGAACAACTGGTAACATACAAGGAAGAAAAAGGAAAAATACATTACTTGGGGAAGTTTCCAAATAATGCATTTGTTGGAGTTTTATGACAATACAAAAATACCCCCTTCTAAGGATAAAAGTTTATGAATTTGCCCCTATGTATAATTTAATAATTTAAGTTCTTTCATGTTTATTTTTATGGATGATGTTACTCTTTATCTTAATGTAAAAATATTTCAACTTTCACACATAAACCAATTCCACACACTACAAAAATCGTAATATTAAGAAATTATTTTTAAATTGAGAAAATATAAAATTTGGTATCTAAACTTTACACAAAAATTTAAATTTGTACTTCAATTTTAAAGTAGTCAATTCAATATCCAATCAAAATTTTTGTGGTTGTCTTTACTACCTCATTTACATTGTCTACTCTGTTTCCTAACGTTGAAGAAGCAATATATTAGTACTAGACAGTTTTAGGAATATTACTAAAAGTTCAATCATATATTGTTGCTTCTATGTTTGCAAACAAAGCAAACGATATTAAGAAACTAATAAAACTAGTCACAAAAAATTTGATTAAGTATTAAATTAACCAATTCAAAATTTGAATACTAACTTGAATTTTCGTATAAAGTTCATATACCAAATTTGACATTTACCTTTTTAATTTTTTTCCACAACTTATGTATAGTAACATTAATTTTTCTTAGACTCATAGTGACATAGGCAAGATTTCTAAATGATTTTTTTAATTAAAAAGTATAATAATTAAAAAAAAAAAAGCGATTATGAACTAGTACTATATGTTAAAATATATGTAACATTTCATCCTACCCAAATTAGGATTATATAATTTAAACTCAACAAACTTGTTATAACCGTAATGTTAAATTTATTTATAAGTGTAAATTCATGTCAAAGATATGTTCATAGAGTTTTTTTGTAGCAAAATAGGATTAGTAAAGTTGTTATAAGCACAACATGGCTAGCACTAAGAATTTTTAATGTATTTTTTTTTTCCTGGATTAAAAGTAACCCCAGCAACCTCATTTTACTTCTTTCTTTTTCGGCCAATGATAGAACCTCGTACATAACATTGTACCATATTATTATATTAGTACAATCTTGAGGTACATGCATATCTTTGGAACTGCCCACAGGTTCGACGGCAGACTTTGCATTAGATGGTGCAATTTGTTTACCCTTTCTTCCGGAATCCATGTTGCAAAAGCAAAAGCATTAAGAGCAAATTTTTATTGTTTGGCAATTATGCAGACTTTACGCTTGGTGTAAAGTCTTTGAAGTGAACTTAGAAATTATTTTTGTTTCTATTCAATTAAACAAGTTTACCTACTATCGCTAATTAGCATGGCCAGTAAAATGAATATTTGAGTTGAAGTTTTTAGCCATCTCATAAGAAAATTAACTTTTAGAGATAAAAATTTTACGATAGAAAATTATTTCTATAAAATAATTAACGATAATAATTTTTACAATGAAAATTCAAGTTTAAAAACTAAAATTTCGTTTCTAAAGCTTAATGTTCTTATAGTGCACACGCCGTTGTACGCATAAAAGTGCAAAAGTACTTTAAATGCAGCTTAAACAGTGATTTGTTATTAACCATATTGAATGGGATAATTAAATTAGTGTTTGCTCAAATCAAAACACTTCTCTCCAAACATGTATATGAAAATACCAAATTTTCTTGGTTGTTACATGCATCTAAAATTAAGGGTAACTAGGAAACAGTCCCTCGAAATTTTATTTTATAGGGATGTATACTAACATTCTAAAGTGGGCTATAAAATATACTCAGAAACTCTAACAAATTGGCAAATAATTATCAGATTGAAAATAACCCAATAAACTTTAACTTTAATGTTAAAACACTTTCAAACTAATCAAATTTCATTTAATCCCCTTAAATTTTCTTGGTGCACTTCTTTTCTTTAACTGAATAAAAAAAAACACGCGCGCGCGCGCGCACATATATATAAATACATATATTCCTTTTGTTGGCATTTATCGTAACTGAGTTAAGAGTATACTTTAGAATTTAAAAATTTTGGTGCTAGCTATTTGCAAGTTCTAAGAAAATTATGTTTTTGGATGAGAAACAACAGATGGAGCAATACATTTCCCGAAAGGAAAGAAATTGAGAGAACCAACATTTAGCATCTCCATCTCCAAGTAGGATGAGATTATTATTATTATTATTATTATTATTATTATTATTATTATCATATCACGAAACAGTTAATTAGAAGACAAAACCAGGTCTTTGTTAAATGGTTTTTCTAAGCAGAAAAAAGTTGTGGCTTTTAAGAATGCTTATGACATCAGTTGGAACAAACTAAAGCATATTCTCTTATTACTCCAATAAAAATACTGACAATGATGAATTGGTGATAATTAGGACCGTAAATGAGTCGAGTCGAGTCGAGTCGATATAGTACCAAACTCGAACTCAACTCGAATAAAATACTCGAAACTCGAATTCGAAAACAAACGTGATCAAGCTTTAATTTTTAAGCTCGAACTCGACTTGATTTAATACTCGATAAACTTGAACTCAACTCGATTAAGATCGATTATTCTTTTAAATATTGATTTAACTATAAAGTATGTCTAATACTCGATAAGCTCGATTAAACTTGCGAGCTCACCGAGCCGAGTATTTTAAAGCTCTAACTTGAACTTAGTAACTATTCGAGTAGCTCGAACTCGAGCTTGACTCAATTATAAATGAGTCAAATTCGAGGTTTTGTCAAGTCGAATTCAAGTAATTCACGATCTGTCTCGACTCACTTACAGCCCTAGTGATAACCAAGCTTGACCCTGATTCAAATATGATATTTACACATCAAAAAGTGATATTTGACAACTTTTATACACTCTTTTATCTTCATTAGTAGGTGTGTATACATTAACAGCTCTTTCACTTGACTATTTATTCATTTCTTATTCGATATAAAGCTATTATTACAGTGTTTACTTGAGGAGAATGATAATTCATAATGAATACTTTATCATAAATACATTTGTCTTGAAAATATCATATATACAATCATCTTCTTTCTGTAATAAATATAAAGAGCATTAAAGATATTTTACTTTTTACTTTATTAATTACTTGTTTTACTTTTTATACCAAGTAACAACCTTATTACATTCTCTTTTAATTTGAATTTCATTACTAGCCAACCAAAAAGAAAAAAGTTTTTGGTAAGTATCATTTTCATGACATTTTCTTATTTTGTTTAATTAGGAAACCGGTTCTCAAGTGTCTGGTCACACTTAATTAGTTAAGATAACACAAACAGAACCTAATAGTTTTAACATAATGTCAATAAGAAAGTTATTCGCTTCCGATTCGCTTCAAACATGCCTGCACGGATGAATTTTTTTAGCAACATAAAATACATAGATTAAAGCGGTTCACCTGTTCAAATTCGCACCATCACCATACATTTGCATTAAAGGGTTTTTTTTCCTTCCTCTCTCCCTCTCTTTATTATTCATTTATTTTTTTTGGAAATGGGTTTAACCTCAATACACTCATCATCCTAAAATTATTCTATTTTTCCTATAATAGTACTCTCGAGGTGTGTATTAAGAAACAGGATCAGTTGCAGCGGACACTTCAAAAGATAATGCAATTTGCTGATTAGTTTTATTTGCCAATCAGTGTAGTAAAGGTAAAGTCAAGCATTAATATTTTATCAACTGGGGAGTAGGGACTCTGCGTTTGGTGTAACAGTACATTAAGCATCATCCCAAGTGGCTTTGAAGTGTATTCTTGAGATCTTCTTCGTCATTTGTACTCCAACAATTTAAAACAGTTTTCATACTTATCTTTACTGTCACAATCAACGCAAATCGATGGATGATGTCTAAAATTAAACTCTATTAATACTTAGATTCACTCCTCATTTGGAGAGGACAAAATTAAGATTGAATGTCAAGATACTATTAGAATATTGTCATGAAAGATCAAATAAGTACTTAAAAGTAAAAAACACCACACCTCTCATCAAGAATTTAATGCTTGAAAACTCTTTCATCTACATGACATGCCAAGTAACTCATCTGAGGTCACATGTAATACAATACACATGCAATATGTACAAAATTATTGCAATTTCATCCTAATACCCAACAACGATACTAATGAGAGGAAGCAAATAAACTATGAGAACCCAAAGAAGGACATGACTCTACTAATAGAGCTAATAAAAATTTTGAAACCAACCTTAAAACTAATTGCACGTAAAGGATTCCGATCCTAGTAATAACACATGAGAAGCTATATTTGATAGCAACAAATAATGTACGCAATACAAAAGAACACTAGAGCCATGAACCAATTCATGGTAATGTTTACTCAATTTATATCTAACATGTCTACTTTTGCTACTGCATAACAAGTTGCACAACTTTATCATTCAATTGATCAAGAGACTCTTTATCCTCACATGCCATTCCACACATTAAAACTAGTGAACCTATAGCAAGTCACCTTATAACAACTTCTATCAATCTAATGGAAGCTACAACAATGTACGAAACAACTAATTTGTTACCAATTTATTCATATGCATGTATTTAAAATAGATAAAGGCAAAGTCTCCAATAATTTTAGACTTTAAACTCGCATGCCATTAGTGTATAGTTTTTAAGACATACCTAAAGGACTATTTATGTCTTAAGTTCATATCTTTCAATAATAAATAAATGAAGCACCATATTGTTGAAAAAAAAAGTAACACTTAAAGGAAAAACATATTATAGCAATATCAATTTCTTTTCAAAAACTAAAATCTAATTAGTGCACAAGAACAAATATAAAATAACAATGATAATAAAGAGATAGGGAAAGGAAATCTTGCACCAGGACATAACATAGAGATTAGTATGCTACGCCTTCCCTCCACCGCCCACTCAACATCCCCCCCCCCCCCCCCCCCCCCCCCCCCCCCCAATCTTCACGGTTCATAACAATTGCCTCCCTCAATGGAAGACTTCACCGCTTTATTAATCACAAATGAATTTGCCTCAACAGAGGACTTCAACTGTGATATCCTTCAAATACAGGTAGTGGAACTCTAATAACAAAGACACCTTTTGGTGTTATTGCTTAGAGTTTGTCGGAACTTCAAAATTAAGTGTGCTCTGGATAAAGCAATCCTAGGATAAGTGGCCTCTTTAAAAGCTCTTGCACCAAAAGACAAAACCATATAGCATGTGATAGCATTAGCAATTCGTGTTACCGTACCATATCTCGTATCCGTGTCTAAATGGGTTCGTGTCCTAAAAACCCAAACTCGGGATCTGATCCATTTATTAATCATGTATGAAAACCTAAACCAGTGATCCGATCCATTTATACCGTGTTTCGTTCAACCTACTTATCGAAAGTTGAATCTAGTACTTGAAGAGCATATAAAGAAGTTTGGTTATTTACTTTAATATATCATAGGTTTGCAATAAAACTAGAATATATTATAAAACATCCCACATAATAGCAAAAACAACTAGCCCTCACAAGCTATTGACATCTAATACATATGATTAGTCTTACCAAAATTAAAATAAATAACCTTACGTTTGGTATGCTTATGAGTCATAAAACATTTTAATTCAAAAACATCATCTTAGAATAAAATTACACCATAAATATTTAAGCACAAAGTCAATCTTACAAGAGATTAAACCACAAGAGCCTCTAAAGCTAGCAAAAGAACAAACCCGAACACTAAATCTTGTTAAGTTAAACAATAGCCTAAAGGGATCTCATTACTGGTGTGATTTCCGGTTTCATCACATTCTTTGTCAATTCCTCAAGGGAGACACTTAAAGAACCTACCATGAAAAAAGAATAGTACAAATAAAAAATGAATATTATCAACAATTTTATAAAAATAATGTATTTTATTACTTTTTTCACTAAAGAGCCAATCCTTTGTACATATAAGAGCTTTTGCAGTTTCTGGCTTCAATGAGCTACGATGTTCCTTGAGGATTCGGCCTCTAGTACTAAATGCAGATTCTGAAGCAATTGTAGATATTGGTATGCTTAAGATGTCACATGCCATTCGTGCAACTTGAGGATATCGAAATTGATTATTTTTCCAGTAAACTAATATATCTAAATCTACCATCTGATGTCACTCCTCATCTAAATATAGCTCTTGTGCAGATCTTGTAACACACTTAAGCATTTTTATGCATTTAAAAGATTAAAAATCCTAGACAAAATAAAAAATGATAAGCAACATATGGAATGAAAATAGCTTGAAAAGTGTAAACAGTATATATAATTAGAAAAAATAAAGTTACCTTAATGTCATTGCCCCATTCATCATTAATAGTTTCCATGGTTTTTGATTTATCACCACTAAAATTTTTATCTGAACTTCCATCATCTATCAGCGCATATTCATCAAAGAGAGAAAATAATGCTCTTTTGACTTTTAGAAACTCAGTCAAGTACCATAAATTGTTTTATAAGTCCACTCGACATAATCAAGCTTATACCATGGATCTAATGTAACAACAATTTTCCAAAATCATACTAAACTTAGACTAATACTTTTCAAATTTCACAAACATCTTAGTTGTCGTATCTTTCAAATATAGTTCACTTCCACCCATATTATTTTTCAGTGCTTAATATCCCTTACAAATTGATGGAAAGTACAAATTGGCAGTATGATATTTTGTTCCAGAGAATGGACAAGTGATATTATAAAAAAGTTTCAAGAATTTGGTCATTTTCTCAATCCTGTCACATTCTTCTAAAGAAGGATAATACTTATAATTAGAATCACTTAACTCTAAATGATAAAAGGTACTTTTATAATGAATTGCACTCCCAAGCATGAAATATGTAGAATTCCACTGAGTTTGGACATCTTGTCTCAAACCCTTATTTTTTAACAAACATAATAGGCTTACACATTCAGCAAACTTTATTTTTTGTGTTTGAGAACCATTCACATACTTCATACTTTCCCTAACCTAATCCACAGCACCATCAATATCTTTCAGACCTTCTTGAACAATCAAATTAAGAATATGTGCACAACATCTTATATGAAAATAATTACGTGATGCCAAAAGTCCGCCTTTATGACTTCAATAAACTCACAAAAAGATCATTTCCTGAAACATTATCCAAAGTCACACTGAATAATTTACTTTCGATACCACAATCAGCTAGTAATGTCATTGTTTTTTCAGTTAATGCAACACCTGAATGTGGAGGTGGCATACATGCAAAACTCAAAATCCTCTTTTGTAAGACCCAATTTTTATCAATGAAACACATAGTCATTGATATATATCCATTAAGTACTACAGATGTCCAAAAATCAGATGTCAAGCAAACTCTACCTAAACACTCCAAAAGCATATTTTTTTATCCTACTTCTTTCCCTCTTATACATCTTCAATACACCAGCTTTCAAAGTATTTCTAAAATATGAATAACATTTTCATTCAAATACTCAAACACAACCCTAAATCTGTTATACTCTGCAAATACAAGAGGCATTTCATGCTTTACAATAGTAGCAACAAATAACTCACGGTATTTTTTTGGATCAAACTTGTTGGTTTTGCATTTCATATTAGCAGACAAAAGCATCTGACCAATGTCTTCACTGTTACGTTTTGGACATTTATTAGTATGCCTTTTTAAGTTCCCCGTCCCAAATTGACTATCACATTTTATAATAGTCTTACACGACTTAAATATAACTTTTGTGACAATCAATCCATCTGATCTCTTTTCATGAATACGAGTGAAAATTTTTCACCATAGAGATGTGAGCCTCCTTTGTTGTTTAGAGTTATTAGTTAATGGAAAAACTTTAACTACATCATCCTCTTCATTTGCTCCTAATTTTTCTATTTCATCAAAATCTTCTATAGGTGAATCCATCTCCATCTATATGTCAAACAAAAATCATAGGTTATTATCCATCTCTATATTGCATGCACACAATTTCATTATTGATAAAATCGCAACACAAAATGAATCTAGCAAGGAAAATAGAACACATAGGATAAACAACCATTAACAATATATTTTCTTATTTAAACTCAATCAATAGATTTCACTTCACTAAGAGATAGAAACAAGGTTTTTAATAAATCTTACTTCGAAAAAAGATGAAAGCTAGAATTTGTACACAATTTCACTTCATTTAAGCATAAACCTAGGGTCTTTAATAAATTTCACACGTTTGAAAGACAAAGATAGGATGTTTAGCCAATATCACTACACTTAATCGATTTTTTAATCCATTTCACATTTCATCAAGTAAAAAGTTAGGGTTTTGAAGTTTTACAAATGTGTGATCATATTGGGGACATTGACATTAGAATTGTAGTGTATTGATGATGAAATTGCAAGCGAAAGTAATTGCAAAAGTGGTAACAAGGAAACACAATGATAGTATGTTGTGTTAGAGGCAATGTAGAATGAATTCAGTCTAGGGTTAGACAAGAAAGATTATATATGTTTTTCGAGTATAAATTTTAACCGTTAGATTTTGTGTAAAATATAATAACATTAAGGATGAATTGTGAAGACCTCTTATAAACTTCCGTAATGGCATAGACATAGATATACATATATACATGTTATAGACATTTGTTAAAAATATAATATTATACATATGTGTAACATTATGTAATTGTATTAAACATAAATATAACATATTGATTATATGTAAAAATATGAATTATATACACATACTTAAATAAACATATAATTATACATGTAAAAAGATTTATATATGTAACATATACAATACATAGACTATGTATTTATAATCCATAAATTATATATTTTTTAGACATTTATTATACATCTTATATTATATATATATATATATATATAACATGTAGATTATGTAATATATATACATAATGATATAATAAATGTCATATATAAAGTCTATATTTTAACATAAGTATTTTTATGATATACTATATATATAATCCTTATAACACATATAGATATCTTGTTTATATGCTATATAATCTATATATGGTGTAAATATATGTATTAGACATATAGCAAATAAATAAATCATATATTAATATATACATTATATATATTTCTTTTTGCTAAATATGGTCTTTATTTTATATATGCCATATATAAGTGTGCATATTCTATATGTAATTTATAATATGTTATACATATATAACTTATACAATATATATGTATATATTTGTATATAATATATATTTGAATGGATAATTATTTTCTACAATATTTTTTAATTATTACTTAACAGGTTCACGGGTTGAATCCGAAACTGCTAAATCGGATCTATTTATGAAGCGTGTCTTGTGCACGGGTTTAAAACCTAAACCCAAACCCAGACATGTTTAAATTCGTATCATTTTCGAGTTTAGCTCATTTATTAATCATGTCGACTTTTTCTTATCCATATCCTTTTATAATTGTGTCATGTTGTATCAGGGTTTACAAGTTGAGTCCCAAATTGCCAGCGCTAACGTATAGCCAAAGCAGATAATATCTTGGTGGGTAGAGTTAGAGGATGTTACAGGTGGTATCAAAGCAATTCACCAATGAGAAGTGGAGTAGTCTCCTTGATTGATATAATTCTAGACCTATGTAGCGAAACTGATGAGGACAACAGTTTTATAAGTGGAGGAGTATGGGATAACCCTCAAGTATAGGTGGTGAAACTCTAATAAGAGAGGTACCTTTTGGCGTATTGGATCGGAGTTTATCGGAACTGTAAAGTTGAGTATGTTCTTTATTGAGCAATCCTAAAATGGGTGATCTCCTGAGAAGTGCTGGCACTAAAAGGACAAAATCATATGGCATGCGGCCAAAACGGACAATACCTCAGTGGGCAAAGTTCGGAGGCGTTACATCAACAAAACAACAGCATAAATACTTAAGTTAAGTCTTTACAATCTCAAACACATTAGACTCAACTCAAGACTTTACTTAAAAACACTCAACTAACTAAGTATAATGCCTTTACTAATTGATAGTAATAATAAGACAAGATGGCATTATACTTATCTCTCTCTTTCTCAACGATATAAATAAAAAATAAAGCTTTAAGAGTGTTTATAAAATTTTGATTACAAGAAGTAAGCTCTATTAACCAACAAAAAAACTCCTCAACATCTTTTATTTATAACTTCTCAAAAAGTCAAGCCATGTCACATCAAATTTCTCTCTAATAGTCGGTTTAAAAGCTCCCAACGGCTGGTTTTTTGGCTATACTAACGAGTTGATCCAATTTCCTATCGACTAGCTGGTTCAATTCCCTATCGCTAGCCAATCCAACTCAAGCCATCGGTCTCCCCCTCAATCACTTCTTATTGTTTTTTGTGTTTTTCCAGTCTTAATCGACAAGCCAGTGTATTTTGGACCATGTGAGCCAATATGCTTTTGATAGCTCCTAGTGCTTTTTATTTTCTATAGCTTTCTCATCCAAACTCCATTTGTGGTGATTCGAGATGCTACAAAAAGCTTAGAAAGAGCTCTATAACTTTTATGTTTAAACCTTTAAGTGATTACAAAGGAATCAAGATCTAAAACATGCTAGAAATACTTGTAACAACATAACATAACAAAAACATAAAACACACACATATATTAAGCATTTTGTTCATTTAAATTATATATATTTAAGTGTAACTTAACACAATTAAATAGTTAATTGAACAACTAATTTCCTCGTCAAAATTTACATTAAACACACAAGTTTAATAATCTCCTCTTTTTTTATGAGGATAATCATATACAATTAACTTCCCTTTAATTTAACGCTCCCTTTAAGTTAAGCATTTGGGTTTCAAATGCTATGCACAATTTCTCCCTCTATGGACTCATCAAAAAGGTCAACTCAATATATGTCATAAAAAAAGAGGTGCACAAGCATCATGCAAGTTCTAAAAGACGTTTTGGACATTTTTGAGCCACTCAAAACAATGTAGAATCACATATCACAAATTTGTGCAAGTTTTTGTCTAAAATTGCATGATAAGTTTCTCAAGCGTGCACAAATTTGTTCAAAAATCTTTTCAAATATTTTCAATCATTCAAAAAATTTTAGAAAATAATATTAAACATGTCTAAATATTGCTTATGCATCAAAATCATGAAAAACTATTTTCTTGTATTCAAAGCCCAATTTTAGCTCAAATTTGGTTCAAATCATGCATAAAATCAACATATCATCAAGGAATTCATGTTTAAGCATATCCAACACTTCATGCAAGTTTAAAAAGGTATTTTAAGCATGCTAAAACTAGACAAATTCTCATAAGTTCACACATTGCAAATTGTGCAAGTTTTAATCATCAAAAGCATGAATTTTCCACAAATGTGTGCACAAATTTGTCCGAAAAAGCTTTTCATTCAAGTTTGAATATTCATGCAAGTTTATTTAGATTCAACAAGCATGAAAATACATGATTTAAGCATAAAAAATATGAAAATCCAATTTTGTGCATTTCAAACCCAATTTTAGTATAATTTTAGCTTAGAACATGCACAAAAGCATCTCAACATCAAAATTTGCATAAGCAAACACATCAAGAAATTATATACATAAGCATCAAGAGCATAAACCATTAAAATCAAGCAAGTTGAGATTATACCTTATTTTTTCCCTTCGATCCACTTGGGATACCTATAAAAACACAATCATCATTTTGGTACCTATTTTTGCTTGGATCCTTTATGGTTAGTTAGAGCAAATAGTTCCCTTTTTAGCACCCAAACATACTTGCTTTTGTGACTCGAATGCATAGCTTTTCTTGTTGCACACAAGTGTGCAATATGACCAAGCTTGCCATAATAGTTGGATGTCCCATGAGTGACTCTCACAAATTGAGTCTCATAGGACTTATAACATTTGTTCCTATCATAACCAATTTCATACTTATTTGAATCAACTTTTTGCTTTCCAAGGAGAGCACTCAAATTATTCTTTCCCTTGGTGAATTTAGCTATGGTAGCATTTGTATCACATAAGCTAGTTTTCAACCTTTTATTTTCATTTTTAAGTTCAATTTACTCTTTTAAAACTTCGTCTTTGCTACTATTAGCACATGCAACATTATCATCACTTTTATCATCAACATTTAAAGTTTTAACTTCAAGATCAAGCAAATCATTTTCAATTGTCAATTTCTCAGTGATCTTGCGCAATTCATCATATTGGCTTTTCAGCTTCTTATATTTGTTATTCATCTTATCATTTTCCAATTTTAAGGATTCAATTTCTTCGTGCAATTTTTTATTTTCCATTTTAATCTCGTCATGCTCATTTCTAACAAAATCTAACTCATCTCCTACTATCTTCATTAAACATTTAAGCATGTGATTCTTTTTCTTCATTTTAATCAATTAACTACATGATTTATCATTCACTTCACAAATTTCATCATAAGGAACTTGAGAATATGTAGAGCATATGTCATCATCAAGGACCATCAAGCATCTATCTTCATCCGAATCAATAAGTCTTTGTCGATCCATGTAGCCACATATACTCTTTTCTTCTCTTCCTTGCTTCCTTTCTTTGTATATGAGTCATATTATTTATTATACCCCGGTTCATTGCACTTAAAGCAAGTAATGGTCTCTCTTCTTGATTTTGAAGAGTTGGCTTCTTCCTTATTTTCATCTTCTTGATGTTCACCTTCAAAAATATGGTGAATTTTTTAGTGATTGTCCAATTCCTCATCATCCTCCTCACTTTCCTTCTCTTCATTTGAGCTTGAGTCGGAGTAAGAAACTTTTAGCGCTACTTCCTTCTTAGTTAACTCCTCTCTATACTTCTTAATCATTTCATGAGTCTTGAGGGTTGTAACAACTTCTTCTTTTCTCATTTGGCTCAAGTCATGTGCTTCTTCAATAGTAGTTTTTTTTTTTTCCGCCTCCTACTCCTTTAGCAAGGATTTAAGAATCTTGAAATTAATCTCTCAGTTAATAAAAGTTTTACCAAGAATTGACAATTGATTTAGAATATTTATAAATCTATCATGCATATCATCAATAGATTCATTTGCCTTTATTTTAAAATTTTCAAGTTCTCCACAAAGAAGACTAATTTTAGTATCTTTTACTCTTATAGATCTTTCATAGATATTTTCAAGATTTTCCCAAATTGATAGGGAAAAGAAAGCTTGCACTAGAATATAACTTGGAGTTCGATCCGTCCCCTAATCTCCACAATCCACAACAATTGCCTCCTTTAATGAAGGACTTCATTACTTTATTAATCACAAACAAATTTGCCTGAAGAAAGGACTTCAACAAAACAACAACACAAATGTTTGAGTTGAGTCTTTATAATCTCAAACATAATAGACTCAACTCAAGACTTCACTTAAAAACACTCAACTAACTAAGTATAATGCCTTTACAAATTGATAGCAATAACAAGACAAGATGGCATTATGGTTATCTCTCTCTTTCTCAACAATATAAATCACAAATAAAGCTTTGAAAGTGTTGACAAGATTTTGATTATAAGAAGTAAGATTTATCAACAAACCAAAAAACTCCTCGGTATCTTCTATTTATAGCTTCTCAAAAAGCCAAGTTGTGCCTCATCAAATCTCTCTCCAACGATCGGACTAAAAGCTCATAACGGCTAGTTTTTTTCACCGTACAGGCAAGCTGATTCAATTCCTTACCGACTAGCTGGTCCAAGTCAAGCTCTCGGCCTCCCCCTCAATCACTTCTGATTGTTTTTTGTGTATTTTTAGTTTAGACCGGCTCGATAGCTCTGATGTGCTTTTACATTTTGGCCATAACTTTCTCATCTATACTTCGTTTGAGGCTATTTAAGATGCTATAGAAAGCTTAAAGAGAGATCTACAACTTTCATGTTTTGACCTTTAAGAGATCCCAAATGAATTAACGTCTAAAATGTACTCAAAAGACTTGTAAAAACAAAGTACAACGAAAACACAAAACACATATATGTATTCAAACATTTTGTTTCTTTAGATTGTGTGACTATCTTAAAGTATAACTTAACATAATTGAGTGAATAATTGTGCAATTAGCTTTTTTATCAAAATTCATATTGAACACATAAGTTCAACACATATAAGACTTTGTTAAGATTTACAAAAACTCTAGAGTGCATGGGCTTGATGACAGCTTGGAGCTAAAAGATTTCTCTAGTCATTAACTGGTAAGGCATATACTTAGTATGCCAATCTTCCTCTTAGCTTAGTTAACTCACAGGTAACTATATGGAAGAAGTTATTGGAAAAGTTTTCCCTCACAAAAAAAAAAAAAAAAAAAAGGAAAAGTTACATGGGTGGACATGAGATAAATTCAACAAAAGCCTAAGGACTTCATAAATACATTGAATGAATTCAAGATGTTTGTGATGAAAAGGAGTTGGTGAATGTTTTCTTTTAAGGGTACACTTGCAAAGTCTCTCTTTAAGTCTTATCTACTATAATGGTTGAAAATGCACAAAAAGTTAATAATTTAACCACACAATGAAAAGAAGAAAAGCAAAGTTTAACAAAGCAGACATCATCTATGAGCTTAACTTAAGGTGAGAGCTTAGAACGAAAGAAGCCTAAAACTAAGAAACCTACAAGCTCTACACTATTGTTGTCATACCTATGCATAATGGGAAGGGTACATGCAATTTGACCAATAGATGCATTATGATAATTCCAAACTATCATGGGTCAGGCATCTACCCACTATAAAAGAGAAGAGTCACGCTAAGTTCTACATATTTCAAAGAATTATGGAAGAACCTACTAAGAATTGTTGGACCCTAAAAAAATATTCAATGAAAGAGTAGAAAATAGATAGCTTATCATTAAAAACAACAACATATGAAACAACCCACTTCTTTTACACAACAACCAGCATGACACTACAAATGTCGACACCCATAATCCTGTAACAATAGAAATAATACATGTGCAACTACATAAGGCACATGAAGATAAAGACAAAGTACCCCATTGAAACTAATGGGGAGTGATAACTTTATATTCGCATTATTAAGGACTTCCAACTTTATAAAATTCTATGATCCCATTGACTTTGTCGAGCAAGCATAATTTACAATTATGGCTATATCCACATAAATCACTAATGACCACTATGAGAGATATAACCTAACATAATCAGTGAAAAGAATTGCTTCCTAAAGTGGCTATGCAACTATGTTTGCTAACGTTGATTTATGCTAAAGAATCCCAATAAGAATTGACTTCTTTATGTAGAAACCATATTCAATGGTCATCTCATCAAGAGAATGTCCATTATGTTTAAGGAGCTGCTGTTATACTACTTATGCAACTATCTCAATGTATCACAATCATCCTCTTTGTATAAAAATTATACTCAAATGTCATCCCATCAAGAGGATGACCATTATGTTTGTGCAGTTACTACTAAGGTTGTAATCAAGTCTAGTTCAGACAATATAATACTAAGCTCATACTCATGCTTAACTTAGAACTTCAATGATCAAGCTCGGTTGTGCTTTAAGCTCAAGATCGATTGAGAATAGTATTACACAAATTTAAGCTCAACTAGATTAAACTTTTTTAAGCTCCATTTATTAAAAAAATAATAATTATAATTAAAATAATATTAATATCAAGCTCATCTCAAACTCAATTAAAATTTATATTCAATTTAGGCTTGATTAGGATTTATAAATCAATCAAACCAAACACTATGAAACTTGAGCTCAACTCAGTAAACTACTTAAGTAGCTTGAATTTAAGATCAAATTGAGCTCGATTCGACTATTCTCAAATCAAACTCAAGATAAAGATTTGACTGAACTGAACTTGAATGGTTTGTGAACTGACTTATTTACACCCCCTGTTGCTATTGTATTATGTTTCACAACTCACTTCTTTTTAAGTTTTATACTATGTTTGGCAATGGTGAAAAGCTACCAAAGTGGAAGCAAAGCAAGGGAAGTGAAAGGAAAGCGGTAGAAACCTTGTGTTTGGCTAGGGTGGAAATCAGAGGAAAAAGTTAGAAACGGTTGAAAGTAGGGAAAAACTTGCTGCCTTCCTTTTATTTCGACAATCGGAGAGAAAACTATGGAAAACATGAACAGTGTTGTGAAGTTCATTTTCTTTCCCTAGTGAATCAAAAGTTAAAATCAAATGGAATGGACAATTTTATCAATCATTAACTTCATTTCTCCTCTTTTCCTTTCATTTCCTTCGTAAATTACTAAACATAAAATAAATATTCTATTTGTTTTTATTTCTACTTATTTCTATTTCCACTAGTTTCTTTTTATCCATTTCCGTTGACTTTTACTTTTGAAAAGTTACCAAACACAGTGTAAAGCTTTCCAAATGATGGTCTGTTAGTTGACTTTGCTTGTGATGACCTCCACTACGACTAAACATGGTTTTCATGAAAATAGGGATTAATTAAGCTAAAAGTGTTGAGAATCACATACTACAAATCAATACTAGTAATTAGTTTTTTATCATGTTTACGCAGCTCCGCTAAAATATGTTTCAAAATCTCATGAATTTCCGTCAGAACCGTCTATGCAGTCTCCCAGAGGCAATCAAGGTAAGCGAGCCACCCACTAGCGAAACATGTCTTCAAATCAAGGTCAAGCCCATCATCACTAAGTTCAATTAAGCGTATAAATTTTACCAAATTCAAACTTCCAGGTGTAAAATTTTAAAGCAAAAATTCAATCAAGTAGACATAGAGATTTCAATTTCAGGTTGGGGAAAAAAAAAAAAAAAAAAGAACCATTCTTCATATGGTGAATTTGACTAATTGGCTAAATACAATTCCTCTATCGTAGCGCACATCTGGTCAAGTAGCTCAACCTAGATATCTGCCTTTCTTCTTGTGTTGGGGGTTCCTTCAGAATTTCCAGCAGAAACCCATTAACTCAACCTTAATTCAGACTATCAGGGATAATTTAGTAGAAGGTGCAATGATAAATTCTTGTGCAGTTTTTGTTGTACGTCATTATAGAATCCACAAAGCATGTTTTTCTGTGAAGAATGCCCAAATAAAAATGGATAACTCCACTTCTATTAGAAGTTACAACATTAATGATATCTTGTTTGGATATATCATCAACATCAAAGCAATGATGCAGAAGAAATAGCAGTTCTGTTTGATGGCGGCACTTTCAAGCAGACCATATAGATATATGGAAGCATGGTAAAAAGATATTTGGTTCAATAGGCATGTTTCATTAACTGTAAATATTAGGGTACACAACTAAAATTGAACCAGTGTTTTCTGTCCTGGTATTTATTTTCTCCTCTGACTCAAGTCGATACAGATGTTCTACATATCAAGAATAAATTACGATTCATTTGATGGTGTAGCATCATCCTTGTGCTTTATCATACCAGAATCTACAAGTATAGGGATCTCTGCTGCAAGCCATGGAGCAAGCCCCAAACAAAGTGCATGCGCAATGCCAAAACGGGGGCTGCACGAAAGCAGGGGAACATGTGAAGAAATGTTACCACAGTTTCAATCAGGAAGGGAGAAAGAAAACCAAATCCAAGAATAATATGAAGGGCTCAAGCTGACAAATCCAAGCAGACTAAACCGACTATTTTCACTCCAAGAAAGGAATTTGTATTTTAACAATTTGCTTTTCCATAATTTAATTGATCTGGTAAGCAAGGAAATAGAAAATAATTCAAAGTTTCAGGATTATGAGTTTAGCAGCTAAACAATGTAATTTGGCATACAAATTATGGGCTACATAGCCCAATTGGATAAAAATCATTTTGAAATCTTATGCCAGTAATATTTAACTTTCATTTATTCATCAATCTATCTGAGCCAACAATAAATTCAGTCTCCAGACCAGCTTAATGGGGACTACGTCATCCTTCATAGGACTCCACTCAAATGACAAGACTAAATCTCAAAGTGAACATCCAACATAATAAAATATTTTTTGATTAAAAATAAATGGGCAATTTATCACCACAACTGCACACACCCCCAACAAAAAAACCACTATATTGCTTTGCACATGATTTCCCTAAGCAAAAAGAACAGCCAAGACAAAAGAGTACCATACCAACAATCTGAGTGATATCTGCTAACCAAATCGCAAGGTAAAATCCTATAATAGAACCCACAGTTTATATCTCATGAGATATCTCCATAACTGCAACTCACATTCACCCCACAAAGCCTGATTCTATGTTTCAATCAAATTATGGCATGGTTAACATATACGCCAACCTTATGGTTGGACTAGTAACTATGGATGACCCCTTGTGCAAAGTGACTATCCCGCACGAGGTATTAGCTTCCTACTAGAACTAGATGCTATTATCCTATTTCCGAAAGTCACCACCATAGCTTAAACTGACTATCTGATCATGCACTCGGATTATGAAATCCATATGCAGTCTGCATCCGTATCTAATCACCTTAAAGACATAAACATTAATATTACAGAATCCCACAACTAATTAGCTCTCGGATGCACTCCTTTCCACAATAAGATGTACATAAGAATTCCAACAAGCCGCACAGAAACATTCATAAATAGACAAAATCAAACAGGAAAAGAAAGGAAAAAGAAGAAGAATTATACCAATTCTTGGCCCAAAGCGGCTTGAAATGCACCGTCAAACAAATCTTCCCTCCTCGATACATCTGTTTAGAACCAATTAATCAACCAGATCATTAAAACAAAGAAAAATAAAAAAATAAAATGTAAAGGAAACACAACATAAAGCCCATTAATCCGGAAATCCTAATTTAACCTTCTGGGTCTTCCCATCAAGCTGAGGCAACTCAATCTCGGGTGCAGTAGCAGGGTAAGTCACGGGAATATCGAACTGGAGATCAAATTCGTACTTGAGGAGATTATGGACGTACCAGCATTTGCCAGTCCAACGTGTCCCGTCCGCATTGGTTGAGATACGGAACCAATCATTGTCGTTGGATTTGTTCATCTGGGTGTAGGCGATCAAAGCCTTGTACTCTTCCTTCAGCCTCTGAGTCCATGCAGCGCCGTCTCTTGGTCCGGCTCTCGTTGTAAGCGTTGGGATCTGAGTTAGTGTTGATTTAGTGTTTGGGTCCCAATCCGCCATGCTTGATGTTGTTCTTCAAACGATCCCTTGATGCAAACCCTAATTGAGAATTTCCCTTGTGGGTTTTGCGAATTGGGGACAAAGGAGAATATTTTTTTCCTTGAATGCATGAATATACTTTCTCCATTTACTCTTTTGCTATAATTTCTTTTTGTTTCTAGATCCCAAATCCACGAGTTTTTTTTTTTTTTTTCCCCAATTTCTTATCTTATTTTTATATTTAAAAATATATATATATATATATATATATAACTATGCAAGTATCTAGGTAAAACATGTAAAATCTATTATAATATAAAATTATAAATATTATATCTTGACATATCTACGAATTGAGTCAGGTCAAGCCTAGTCTAGGTTTAACCTGAAAATCTTTATTTTTTTTTCTTTTAATAAATTGAAAAAATGTTAATTTAAAATAAAATTAAAAACTTAAAATAAAAATTGAGTATCAAATTTTTATAGTATTTAGCACATATTGGATCAAAATTATTAAGGATGTGTGTCTAAACATACATAAGCGTATCCCATTTACATCAAATCATTAACAATGTAGAATTAGAATAGCTAACTAAATCTTTAAAAGAGGTTGCAAATAAAAAAAAAAAAACAAACTATTATTTAGAAATAAGAAGGATAAGTAGGCAACCCTATCATATAGGGTATCCATACCCCTTGACCTTGCTCAATGGGATAAGATCATCATGGGTATTAAGAGTTACAGGTAAACACAGATACAAAGTAGGGTTATGCAAAAAAAAAATGATTGAATCGGACAAACTGAATCGAAATTTCGATTTTTTTAAACGATTCGACTTATGGTTTGGTTCGGTGAAAAACAAAAGGTTCACGGTTTGGTTCGATATCCTAAACCAAACCGAACCAAAGCATTTCGTATATTTTTAAAAAATTAAACATATTATTTTTACTCTTAATTGTTTCATTAAAAAACTAATTGTTTTTAAAATTTGTGACTTATATATATATCACTCACGATAATAAAATTAGAATTGTCATATTATGTTTTAATTGTTATGTTGTCTACAAATACAATAGGTTTTAGATTTTACCTCTAGTATTCTAACTTGAATTTTTTTTCCATCTTACTAATTAATCTACTTCTATTATTTAGTTACTTATTATTTATATAATTGATAATATGTTAGTTAGAAGCATATAACAAATTAAATTTTGTATCTTATATTAGGATAAAGTCTAGTATACCATTATAGGTCAAAATAATTTAAAAAAATGAGACTAATCACAATTATAATTTTATAATGGATGACATCCTTTACTTCATATAAGTTTTACATATTTATTTAGTAAATGATTAATTTCAATAATGTTGTTTTATATTTGCATTAGTGATAAGAAATATGTAATGGAAGTTTTTCGATGGATATATTTTTTATTTTATGAATGAAAATGGTTCAACAAGCAAACCGAACTGTTTTTTCTTTCGGTTCAAAAAAATTACGAACCAAATTGAATAGTTAGGTAAGAATTTAAAAGAAAAATCGAACCATAAAATACAATGCGGTTGAGATCGAGGAGCAAACCGAATCGAACTATACTATGCACAACCTTAGATACACTTATGGGTTCTCTGAAACTTACTTTTACAGGGTACGTACATGTACGAGGTCTTTATAGTTTATATCATATGCCCATCTTAAAACCTATACTCTATTATATATAGGGTACAAATTTTCAGGTACCCTATATTTAACCTATTTAATATTATGAAATAATGTTAATGTATAAGGTACAAATAATAACACTACTTTTTTTAATGTTGTTATTGGTACACTACATTCTAGAAATTTTTATTATTGAGGAACTTGTGCTATTTTATTTTGGAAGAATTTATTATTTTTATTTTAGAAAAACTATGATTGTATATATGTATCTGAGCTCCTAAATCATATAAATATGTTGTTTATATTCTAAGACTAATTAACAAGTTTTACAATTTTGTTTGATAGCACATCAATAAGTTATATAGATAATTGTTACAAGTTTTAAATTTTACACATAAACAAATTCCATATGTTGAAGAACTTGTCATTCTACAAAATAACTTTAAAATTTCCTTTCTAAGTGTTATTTATAGTGAATATATGAAAATAAGGTAATTTTATATAATACATGAAATAATATCAAATACTAGAAAATTGAAGTTTAACAAAGAAAGGAAAAAAATATAAAGATTTCGTGGGAAAAATATATAAGTTCCATAAGGTACCTTGTATTCTACCGATTTTACAAGGTATAAGATAAGTACAAGGTAAAATATGATAGGTTCCGGGTACAAAATTCAATACTCTCTACCATATAGGATAGGATATGAGTAATACTTTATACCCTAAACATCATGTATGAAATGTGAGTAATACTTGATACCCTAATCATCCTGCATACGCTCATCCTTACTTAGTGGGACTATATATAAACCAATTAAATATGTTTGTAAATTTCATTTACTTTCTGTGTTGTTATAATAACACATTAAATATTGTGAATAATTAGTAAATAATTTCTTTTGAGATGGAAAATAGTTTAACCATAAATATCATTTATGTCTTCTAATTTTTTTATTACATTTTAATTATATTTTCATTTATTTTTCCCATTTTAATTTAATTAATAATTAAATTTTATATTTATATATGGATGCGTGGGACCCACATGGATCGAAATGTTGAAATGTTAATAACTGGAAAAAAAATGTATTTTTCCTTTTATATAAATATGAAAGAAAAATCATTATTTATTGCATGAAACCAATCCTTAATATATTTTCAAATAATTAAATAATAGTATCCGTATGATTTTTATAATAATGGTGAATGTATTATTATTAAAATGTTAATTGTAATACCATTTAAAAGCTTTAGCATTTGTACTTTTGTAATTGTGACACTATTATCTATTGGGTTAATTACAAAAATCCAATCTATGTTTTAGTTCTTTTACAAATAATGACCTGTGCTATTCTTTTCTACAATTAACTAACTTGAATTTTACTCCATTTTGTTCCATCTAATCAGGTATCAATTGAGCCACATGGCAGGCACATGTGGAGCAAAATAAGACCCCCCAAAACGAAGTTTCACCTAAACTTCTCCAGCTTTCACAAAGTTCTTAACTTTAACTTTCTCTCTCTAGATCACGTTCATAATCGTTAGCTACTTCTTCTTCTTCTTTTCTTTTTTTGAAATTCTCCGTCTTAGAAGAAATCCACTTTCACAAATAATAGAGAATCAACCACATCATTCGCATTTTAATTTAAGTCCACATGCTCAAGATCAAATTTTTACAACTCAAGATTCACACTATACTATCTTCCTCATATCTTCAATGGATCAAACAGTATTAAATTTCTCTTTTTTTTATGTTCATAATATGTGAAGTTAGATTCATACCCCCCACTCCATGTATATTATAAATCTTAGTAAAAGGATCTACAAGTAGTCAAAGGTGGACCAATTGGTGGTTTCAGTCGTAAAGCAGCTTTATTGAGTAGGTTTATCGGTAAGGGGTTTACTCTATGTGAGTTTGAGATGTGAGCGGTAATAGTGTCACGCCCTGAATTGGTTCAAAGTGCATCTAGTCTGCCATGCATAACACTTAAGCATCATATGCTAAGGCTAACATAATCTACAGTTTATTGTAATCGTTACTAAATAAATTTTAAATTATGAAATCATTAAATTAGATTCTGAAAACAACTGGATTTGCACCGAAGAGTAAATTTCTCAAAACATTTTCCAAGTAAGATATTCTAGAGAGTATATCAATATATATATATATATGTATATATATAACTCAGTACCATACCACCATGTATTCCAAAATAAAGAGTATCAAGTATCTTAAAATTACAAACCATGGGCTCACAGATAGACCCTCATTAGAATATAAGTTTGACATTGAAGTTTATAAAATAGAAATAAGATAATGATCTAGTGGATCATAATCATTCCACTCATCAAGAAATTCCTTACAGTCCGTACCATATCCTATGTAATCATAAGTATCATTGTCATAATCATCAATACTTGAAAAAGAAAGGAATAAGCCAAAGCCCAATACGATAACAAAACAAGCATACATGAGATGGTCACACACACCTGTTCTAAATGCAATGTAACAAACAAAAGTTTATATGTTTAAATTAAAGCACAGTAGACAATAGTGGAGCACTCACACTCCGGCAATATGTTGGAACCTGGAGGTCCTGATTAGTACCAACAACTCATGAGGTTGATATAAGCAATTCGAATACTTATATCTCCTACCTCTATAAATAATAGCCTTGTCTGGAGATCACAGTCGTTACGCATCTCTACCCATCATAGTCCATAATATAATGTAACTCAACCGGTCCCATCAACGTAAACCACACTACATTACTTCTCTCAAATCTAAGTAGACGTTAACCTACTACCGTTTCTCCCATCAGCTACCGGCCGAGCCACCAATGATGGCCTAAGCACCTAACTACCCTGCTAGCACAGCCTACCAAGGTTGCCATCCTTCGGACTGGTGTTTAAAAAATAGTCACGCACAAGCAATGAGCAATTATTAAAGCCATCTTTAAATATTAGTTCATTTAAAATGCCTACCCTAATACGCAACACACAATTCATTACGTACCTGGTATAAAATCTATACTCTAAATAAATAGAAGATAAAGCAAGAGGCAGACTCCTAATAAATATCTACTCAAGAGATTAATTTATATAAGCATTTAAATCAGTTATTAACTTATATAAAACTCATATTAAATACTCATTTTTCTAAAAAGCATACATTTGAAACAACATGTTCTCTTTATTCTTCATGGTCTAACCTAACATATTAATCTAAGCCGATTATAAGTTAATGCGATCATATAAGTGTCCTCTAGTTTGGTTGATAGTTAAGTGTAAATTGTTAGTTTCTAAAGAATTTACTAAGCTACTATTAATTAATAAATCTATATTAACCTTATTTAGCTAAGTTGGATAGAATTAGTCAATCAAGTTTATTTTATATTCAGCTTAGTCTAGTAAACTCATTTCATGGTAATTAGATCATTAAATAGTATTTTAAATAACATATCCCATGTTAAATCTAATAAAATTTTATTGAGTAAAATAACTCATTTAAAATATAAGTATTCTATTTATATTAATTATAATCTATTTTTACATCTAAATATGGTAAGGAATCTAAATTAGTTTTCTATTATGTTTATATTATCTTATAATGCCATGTTTATATCTATTTTATTAAATAAATTCCTAAAATTATAATAATTAATTATTCACCTTGAAATTCATATATTTATATGAAAATACATTATGTACATTTATTTCATATTTATTTGCTTAGAATCAATTTTCCTTAAATTCCAATATTTTCATTTCTATAAAAAAACTAGTGTGCACTCTATCTTTAATTAATTGGTTCACTATCTTAAACTCGGGTTCTTAAACTCAAATTTTTATGTAAACTTCCTAATACATATCTTTACATGTTTATAAGTTTATTTGGCCTAAACTAATTAGTTAATTATGGTTTTATTTTCGATTACAAGAGATATATACGGAAATAGAGGAACTAATGCGACGACCAATCGGTTCAAGCCAATTTGACAATCAAGACGATCGATCCTTAGCCGATTCTCCTCTGATTTGTGAATTAGACATGTCGATATACTGTTCCAACAAGGTTTTAATGTCATCAGAGCTCATTTAGCCTCCAATTCAGCCACCAACATCACCCTATAGTGATGATGTCAGGACGATCCAAGATGGTTTTGTAATTTTTCAAATTTTCTTTGTTTAACCTGAATTCTAACCTATTTTAAATCATATAAAACATGTTTATTCTATGTTGTTTCATCTAGTTCATTTTATATTTATATTTTATAATTAAAATCATAAATCATGACTCAAACCATCATCATCTACACTAGTTTCACAATTTCCAGCATATAAGCAATACATCCATACTTGCATATATACATAGTTGATGATTTCATTTCAATAAAATACATCAATCCAACATAATCATACATTTACATACATATTTCAACAAGCATATATATATATAAACACTATAATTTCACTAATCAACAACTATTACAACATAGAAATATATACATTGTCATCCAATTTTCATGCATGCATACATATACATATACATATACATATATCCATCAATACTTAGATCTAAATTTGTTTTCAATAATTTACATGCATATATATATATATATATATATATGTCATTAACATGATCAAAATATTAATTATAATTACTTACTTGAATTAGCAAGTAAACCCTAGAAATCTCTACTACTATTATTACTACTTCAAGAGGTTGATAATGCTTCTAATGCTAATCCCTAATTTAATCCTTGATTTTGTCTTCAAATTTCACCTTAAAAATCAATTAAAGTGGAGATTAGATTTTAGGTAAAAAATTGAATGGTTAAATGATGGAAAAAGAATAGATTTCCTTATCTATTAGAAGCTTGTCTTGATGAGGGATTGCTGTAGGATTTTTTATGTGTTTTAAAGGGAATTTCTTGAGATAGCTTAGGGATTGGGGGTTGCTGAAAATGGGAGAAGAATTAGGGTTTTCTAAATATCATATTTATAGTATTTTCATGTCTTGTAAATTCCATTAGGGTTAAGGGCATTTTGGCCATTTTACCTAAATAGATTAAGGGTCTTTTCGTCATTTCACATGCATGGAATTCTCTAGATTTCAGAGATATTTTCTTGTGTTCACATTGTGTAGATATTTAAGGGGCTTTTTAGTCTTTTCCTAGATGTAGAATTCTTCTTGAATTGGATACGGTCATTTTTGTCATTTCACGAGTTGGAGATGTCTAGAATTTAGGGAATTATATCATATGTGATGGTGCATGAGAAATGAATGCTCTCATGGGCTTAATGTCATAGGCTTTGATTTCATTGGCTTAATCTTTCAATTATGGGCTTCTTGAATATGGGTTTGTGATGAGAACCCTCGGTGTAGGAACCTAAGACCCAATGATTAAAAATGGAAAAAGAACCCAAGGATTGTCTTGAAACAAGCAAAAAGCAACTTGACTCCAACCAAACCCGTCAATTGGAACCCAAATTATTAGGTTGATTTCCCTAAGCTTTTAGATTGAAGAAATCAGATTCAGTTCTTTCACAAGACCTAAGAGAAAGTTCTCACAACGGAAAAAACTCTCAAGAAATATATTCATTCATCTTGTTCTGAAAAGTTACATCCAATAGGTTTATATAGGTTGTTTTAGTTAGCCTCAAAACTAAACAACAAAACAAGAAAAACATATAAAATTCGAACTAAAATAACCATAAACCTAAAAGAAACATTGGTGGTGTATCTTCCTCCAAAGCTAGTAGCTCACACCTCCAAGGCTGGTGGCTTTCATCTTAAGGCTGGTAGTGTAATGCTCTTGAAATGCTTTAATCTTCTCCATCCAAGACTATGTTATCTCCACTTTTTTGTAAAACATTAATTAGTTTAGGAGATGTGTTAAAACCTTATAGGATAGCCGCTTTTTCTTGAATCTCCATGATTGAACCATGCAAAGCTCCCTTCACTTGCCTAGCTCGTGCTCTTATCATTAGAACTCCAACTCCTTGTAATGGATCATTGGACTTGGTTGGCTCTTTAAAATTTTATGCCATCTGATCTCCATCAGCTTGGTTTATGCTAATAGGCTTTTTTAAAATTGGGCTTGAGCTAGGTTAGTGAGCTTGACTTTTTGATGCTATGAATTAGCCTCTTAGATTATGGGTTAGGAAGTAAAGAAAGAAAATTAGCTAACTAGCATTAGAAATAAGGTTTGGGAATTCTAATTGAAGGAAAATTGATATCTCGCTTGAATTTAGAAGTTTAGGGGCTTAGGAATGACATTTGAAAGAAAATATTTAGTTTTAAATTTCTAAGATTTAAGGACTTAGAATTTAGGCTCAAATGGCTAAATCGATGATTTACAAATTTACGCCATTGAACTTTACAAACAAAATTTAGTTTAATAACTAGAAGGTATTAAATAAATTCGGATTTGTTGAAATAGGTTATTGACGTAGTTTAATAGGTTAAATCGAGTATTTATGGTATTAGAATCTCTATTTTCTATTAAGTTCATTACTAGTTTAATTAGGTTAAACTATCTGATTATATCCTATAGTTTGTAAAACTCCACTAACTAAATCATTTAAAATCACTCTCTAAAATAAATTTAAATTAAGGTTTAAAATTACCTGTATTTTTATACTAATCATCTAATAATATCTAATTAACTTAAATGGAAATTTATGGTATTTCAAGTAGTTTAATTCTTGTTGTTATTGGCTCGTAATGCTTCATCGAGAAACGGTGTTGTTGTTAGGTCATGAGGCTTCATCGAGTGACATCACCGGTCGTTCTACAGGTGTTCAACGCCTAGTTTGGTATGGGTTTCTATTTTAGCAATTGGATGTGAAGGGTGTAGGCTTATTTTTTTTTTTTATATATATTTGTCAAAGTGGGTAGGCTGGCTAGTGTAGTCTAGTCTATCACATGGAAGGAGCTTCTATGCTTGTTGTGGTCGTTAGTGGGTTTTAGAGTGAGAAAGGGGGGTTAGAGAGAGAGATAGGCCTATCATTGGAAGAAGGTGTAGTCCTTTAAGGAGAACTCTAGATGTTGCCTTCTTCTTTTTTTTGTGATCGATGACTTGTTTATTAATCTGCCTCTTTTTTATTGTTTCTTCTATTAACTTTTGTTAAGATTTACATAGAAAACGTTGGATAGAGAAATGGTGTTAAAATAGAGAAGTTCCAGTAGCGTAGAATGACATGGTGTTGATCCTAGCGAGCACATGCTAGTCATGTGGTTCAATTGACGTCAGATTAGATGGAACAAAACAGACTAAATTTCATATCAATTGATTGTTTAAAAGAATAACACAAGTCATGTCTTTGTAAAAGCACTAAAACACATTTCAGTTTTTTGTCATTAACCCTTACCTATTTTCAATTAATTTTTTATTCTTATTGCATACACCTCCTTGTTATCAATATTTTTAGTAGTTGAAATTATTTTTTTGAATGCATATACATGACACATAATCATTATGTGTAAAATGAAAAATAAAACAAATTTTTTTTCTAATACATACTACAACTTTTAAAGAAATGGAAGAATCAAATATAATCCAATTAAAATACTAAAATACAATTGATATAGCCTTTACATCATTGAATATGAATCAATAGAAATCTAAATGCATTAAAAAAAAACGTTAACTCTTCTTAATGATATATATCATTATACAAAATTATAGAAAAATTATTATAAACCAATGTTATAACTTTAAATAGTAACATACATCATACCATATTTAAGGTAAATCATTAGCATATATAATTATGAAGATTAATAATCATTTAATCAAATATACTATTTTTTATAATGTGTGTGGTATAGCCCAATTAAACAATAATTAAAAGGGTAAATATCGAGAATGGTAGCTGGACTTTAGAAAAATGTGCAATTAGATATCTAAACTTTAAAATTGATCAATTTAGTTTTTGAACTTTTAAATTAATCTATTTGATACTTGAAATTACTTTTTATGTATGCTAGCTAACATAATAGAGGTACTGTTGGTGTTAAACTTTTGTGTTCAACTTATGTTTTGATGAGGAAATAAAATACACAATTAACCACTCAATCGTATTTAAATTATACTTAATTAGTAAATCAAGTGCTCAATTTGTTTTGGATATGTTTGAACTTGTTTTATTTTTATTTTTATTTTTTTGTTTCTATTGTTATAGCTTGATTCAAAGATATTTTAGACCTTGTTTTATTTAGAATTTTTTAAATCTCAAAACATGAAATCTCTCTCTAAGCTTTTTTGTAGCATCTTGAATCGCTTCAATCAAAGTACGGATGAGAGAGATAAGTCCAAACTATGAAACAACATGGAGCTGTCAGAGGACTAGCATCCAAACACTAGATTAGGAGATGTCTGGAAGCCTGATGCAAGGTGTATAATTTCTAGAGGCATTCGAACATTGGCTTGGGAGACATCTGGATGCTAGCATTAGAAAAATAGCAATTGAAGAACTAAATGCTCACCCAAAATTGATGCAAATATGGGTAATGGCTAGAAAACTTGAAAACTCTGTAAATACAAGTATTTTGAGACTTAAAGGCAGTTAATTGAGCTTAGTTATTGTAATCAAATACTTGTAAACACTCTAAAAGTCCATTCATGCTTATTTACATTATTTATGTAAAAGAGAGAAACTAAGTATAGTGTCATTTGTTCTTAAACTTTCTATTTCTTGTAAGGCTTACAATTAAGTATGTAAGTGAGTTTAATGGAATCTTAAGTTATGCCTATTTGCTAGTGGGCTTGTTGTAGAGGCACGACTCAAGTGTGTTGTGGTGATGTGGTGTTTGTAGCTCCAGTGGAGCCTTGTTTGTGTTGAATGTGAACTATGTGTTCTTAAGTGAGGCATTGTTGTGGACCGTAGAGACTAAAGGGCAGACTAAACTTTATGTTAAACCTGGTATGATCTTCTCTAAACTCTATCTCTTTATTCATTGCAATTTAATTGTTGTTGTTTATTTGTTAAATTACAATAATTATGCCTTAAGTTGAAAAAGAATTAAAATTAGGCATAATTCGCTTTCCTTTGATGTTACCTAGATTTTTACAATTAGTATCAAAGCTAGAACTTTAGATTGAGTGCTTAATCGCATATAGAGTATAAAATCATAGCTAGTATCAGCTTAGGCATTCTAGAGAGTCAAGATATAAATAGGCCACCCATCCTTACCGGCACTAATTATGCATATTGGAAGTTTACGATAGGGATTTCCTTAAAAGCACAAAATATTTTTATGGAGTATTATAGAAAATGGACTCATAGTTATAGAAGGCAAAAATGATTTTTACAATTAATATTTTATATTGTGGCTTAAATGAAAGTGATTATAGTAGGATTTGCACTTGTAGATCCACAAAAGAAATTTAGAATAATTTAGAAAATACTTATAACGGTTCTACTAAGGTGAAAGATTAAAAATTAGTCTTTTATGTGGAGAATTTGAATATTGTAAAATGAAGACCGATGAACTTATTGATGATATGCATGATAGATTTGTAACTATTTTGAATCAATTTTCAGTCTTTGGTAAAATCTCGCTAACTTAGAAATTAATCACAAACTTCTTAGGTCACTATAAAAGGATTCAAAACCTAAAAAGACTACCATTGAAGAGGCATATGACTTAAGCAAAATGAGAAGGGAACGACTTCTTGGAACCCTCAAGACTCATGAAATGATTAAGAAGTATATAGAGGAGTCAATCAAGAAGGAAGTTACACTAAAAGCCTCTTTCATAAGAAGTGAATAGGAGGAAAGTGAGGAAGATAATGAAGAGTTAGACAAGCTTACTAGGAAGTTCACCATTTTCTTGAAGGTAAACAAGAAGATGAAGAAGAAAGATGATGTTGGCTTCTCAAAATCCAAGAAGAAAAAATCACATGCTTTCAAATGCAACCAATGGGCAATATTCAACAATATTGCCTAAATGCTAGAAGGGAAGCAAAGTGGAAAGAACAAAGCATATTTAGCCACATAAGTGATGAAGACTGATCTGCCTCTGAGGATGTTTATCTAATGGCCTTAGATGATGAGGTATGTTTTACTTTCTCTCAAGTTCTTTATCATGAGATAGTTGATATATGTGACAAAAATATGCAATGAGTTAATTAAGATGAAAAAAGAAGAATAGCATGCTTAAGTATTTAATGAGAAAAGTAGGAGATGAAATGGATGTTTTTACAAATGAGCATTAGGAAATTAAAATGAAAACTAAGAAGTTGCATGAAGAAATTGGATTTTTGAAATTGAAAAATGATAAGTTGAATGATAAAAATAAGAATCTAAAAGGAAAGAATGATGAGTTATGCAAAGTGAATGAAAAATTGAAAATTAAAAATGATTTGCTTGACCTTGAAGTTAAAACCTTGAATGATGATAATAAAAGTGATTTTGTGTTTGTAATAGTAATGATGAAATTTGAAGGAGCTAAGTGAGCTAAAAAAGGAAAATTAAAAATTAAAAGCTAGCTTAGATGAAACAAATGCAATCATATTACTTCAAAGGTAAGATGAGGTTGACTACTCCTTGGAAAGCAAAGAGTTTATTTTAACAAATATGGAATTGGCTATGATAGGAATAATAGTTGCAAGAATCATAAGACGTGATTTGTAAAAACTACTTATGGTCAAAATATGAATATAAGAGATATGGCCAAATTACGAAATCACGATGAGCTATTAGAGGACTAGCGTCCGAATGCTAGATTAGGAGCATCTAGATGGTATATGCAAAGAGTGCAATTTCTAGAAGCGTCTAAATGCTAGCATCATAAAACTAGCCGTTGGAGAACTAAATGCTAGCCCGAAATTGATGCATGTGTGGGTGATAGCTAGAAAACTTGAAAACTTTATAAATACAAGTATTTGGGGACTTGAAGACACTTAACCGAATTTATTTATTATAATCAAATACTTGTAAACTCTATAGAAGTCCATTTGTGCTATTTACGTAAAGGAGAGAAACTAAATATCATGCCATTTGTTCTAAGCTTGCTATTTCTTGTAAGGCCTTATGTGAGTGAGTTTAGTGGAATCATGAGTTGTGCCTATTTGCTAGTGAGCTTGCTGTAAATGCACAATTCAAGTGTATTGTGTGATGTGGTGTTTATAGCCCCAATAGAGCATTGTATGTGTTGAAAGTGAATTGTGTGAAGTCTTTTTGAGTGAGGCATTGTTGTGGACCATGGAGACTGGGAGTGGACAAACTCCACATTAAACTTGATGTGACATTCTCCAAACTCTACCTCTTTATTTATTGCAATTTAATTTTTTTTTTTTGTTAAATTGCAATAATAAGGCCTTAAGGTTGAAAAGAAGTAAAATTAAGCATAATCTGTTTTCCTTAAGTGTTACCTATATTTCTATAGTTAGTGTGTATAGAAAGATCTTTTAGGTAGTAAATCAATTAATTTCAAAATTTATTTACCTAATTGCTTATTTTGCCAAAGTTCAAGTACCATTTGGACATTTACCTTAATTAAAAATTTTAAAATAAAAAAGAGAGACAAACTAGCAATTGATAGTCATATTTCAATTGGGTATCTAGACTTGCATACAACTTATCAAGACCTTCTCTTTGAAAGGAAGATTATATGCACTCTTGTCTAAAAGATAAGGCCATTGCCCATTTCCAACACATGGGAGTCATAACATAGATGGAGCAGCCATAGTCAAACTAGGGCACCAATTGGGTCTATTTTTCATATGTATTTGTATCTATATCGAAACGATATGTGTAAATATGTTTGATTTACATCTATATTTTATCTATATTTGATCTTTTCATGAGAACTGTCAACTTTTATTTATTGTATCTATTTCTTCGTAAATAATTTGTTAGAAAAAAATTTGAAAAAAAAAGTGTATATCTACTGGAAAATGCTAGCCAAACAAATCCTATTTGACTTAACGAGAAACAAGCAAGCTTGTGTATCACTTAGATAAGCAATTCAGTCAATGTGAATCTCTTGAACTCAAGATCGAAGAGAGGGACTCTAGATGATCTTAGAGACTTCTAGGAAGAGCACTAAGAAAGAACTCAAATGCTCTACCTCATTAGTTTCTACCCTAAATTATTGATAAGACTCCTTTAAGTTTGGATATGGAGACAATTCAGTTCTTTCATATCCACTCTTTAATTAGTAATTGATATATTCCCAACCTCTTAAAACCCTTAATGAGTTAAGCATTGGGGTATCTCCATTGAAGCTACCTTTGGCACCATTTACCTTACATTTGTTACACATGCAAACATAAATAATACCTGCATCAGAGGATGACCCATTTAGTCCAACTCTGGAACAAGACAACTATTTACCAACATTAGTAATCATAATCTAAGGATAAGAGCACTTTTGTTGAAGCATTCTATTTGAAAAACCTATATTGTATTATTGTAGTTCCCCTTTTCCCTATTTTTCTTCTCTCATCCTCTTTAAAACAATTTTCTCTCTTCCTATTCATCCACGGAGTCCATCAATCTCTATATTAATCTACCATGTAAATCTTCAAAGCAAGTGTTGCCGCTAGTTTTATTATCCTTGAGATTCTTTCATATTTTAAAATTAGTAATTAGAGAGTATATCTTACACATATAATGTATTGGAATACTTATCATCAGGATATCTTTGTTATAATACTTGAAACATCTAAAAACATTAAAATTTAAGTGTGTTCATGCCTTAGGATGGATGACCTCCTACAAAATGAGTGAGAATTCACCAAAACAAGTGATATCCCGATGAATATAGTTTCAAGGCAACAACTGATAGGTTAGGAGTGAATTGTCATATTTTTAGAATATATCGGTTATCAAACATAGCCTAAAGGTAAATAGCTAGGTTGAGATATACTTGGTTGAACTTCATACTAGGCCCGATTCATTGGACTAGATTAAGATTTTAATATTGAAATGTTAAAATGAGAATATTTTGAACTTATATAGCCCTAAACCTTAATTTAGTTTTTTTATGTCCTAAACCCTAATCAGGTAAGTGAAAATCCTAATGTTACTCAATTGCGTAAACATAAAACACTAGATACCAACTTGACTATATTGTATGAGATTAAAACCTCAAACTTAATCTAAATACCCTTATCTTTTATCAATTAAAAAATTCATTCGCATATTCATTAATATCTATCACAAAGTTATAAATTATTTGTCTTATATACATTATAAACACCCTAAAAACATAACTCTACAGGTGAAAATTTTTCAAAGACAGCTCAACTGCCGTGAATTCTAGCAGAAGCATACCAAAAATTAGAATATAACTTCGCAAGTTGGAAAATCTAAAAAATACCCTCAAGTAATGATGATAGTGACATTTTCTAACAAAAACATTCTACATAAACCTAATAGAAGAAGCCACCACCACTTCTCTTCTCTTAGGTGAAATTTTCACCACAAAATCTTACAACTTGCCTAAATATTTAACTCAAATAAATTATTATATAATCATTATCAAATTTCCTTTTAATTGCATTTTACTTAGATAGAAACCTCCAATTTTTTTTTTTTCATTCTCCCACCTTAACAATCCACTTTCCTTTTTCTTTATCCCACCAAGAACATCAACAACTCCTTATATACATTTTTTCAATCACCTTCTTTAACACTAAACAATTCATGAAGAAAATCATACACAAATTCTTCTACTATTCTTAAAGGAAAAGGAGAAATTATCGCTCAAACTCTTAATCTAGCAAAGGTAAGGAAATTCCATTTCAACAATTCAATTGTGTAGAAATTTTAATGTTCAACAACTTCATTAATTCCTTTAATCTCTTTTAAGGTTCGACAATCATTAAAAGAAGGAGAAACTACCACTGACTCTACTTTAGCTAAGGTAATAATGCTTAATTTGATAATTGTAGTAAGAAATTGAGAGAAATCATAATGCATATGGGGTAAATTATAAAAAAATTGAACAGTGTTTTGGCTTTATTGTAAATAACTGACTCGATTTTTTTTTTTTTTTAACAAAGGACCGACCCTGTGAAATGGTCTGTTTTGTCTGTTAAAAAAATACCCATTATGTATCACATGTTTATTACGTTCCAAATAAAAAAAAAAAGACCTAGTTCCTCTTTCTTCTCCTAAATTCTAAAAACGAATGTTACACTCACTCCCTCCCTCCCAAAAACACACACACATGGACAACCTTAACCCATTAGCCTCTTGATCAAAACCCTAACCCACATACTAGAGAAGAAGCTTGCTTTAATCGCATTATCTAATCCTAGAAGAAGCAAGATGATGCACTAGGTTGTAAAGTCACAAAGAGGAAACCCTAATCACACCCTTGGAAGAAGCGCGCCACCATCATCTCTTTGTGTCTTCTTCGATGCAAGCCATAAAATGCTATCTTTAAGTGGGTAAGTTAGATACTCACTCCATGTAATATTTTATATCTCTCTGTTGCACTTAAAGATATAAGTTGTTATTAGTTGGAGAAATACCATGCTTTTGTTTAGTTAAAGTCTACAAATGCCTTTTTTTTTTTCCTATTGTCTATAATGAATGATTATTTTACCTTCCCTAAAAAGCATAGATGCAGTCCCACTGTTTGCTTTTATTTTAGTAAACTTAAACTTTTAGTTTATCTAAGATAAATAGAAGAGCATGTAATCACTAATTTAGAGTAGCTGGACATCAAGTACTAGAGCTTACGTATCCATTACTATCACAAAATCTTAAGTATTAAGATGATATAATATGATAAGGGCAGACTCTCTAGCATATTTCACCTCTTTGTACTTGCATTTAGCAAATGCAAAATAGCACAAGTACCTTACCTTTACTTTATAGTTGATGAGTATTATCTTCACATTTCATGCTTCATAACAACAACAAGAATAGTGATTCCATGTGTAATCAACTTGCAACGTCACCATGGCAAAAGATTAGTAAAAGGACATATTTGGTCATATGATGGAGGTTCCATTTTAATAAGAAAGAATGTTGATCCTGATGTGATGGGTTTTCTAAAGTTTGAAGATATTCTTGCTAACATTGTGTATTATGTGGTGCTTGAGCAATCGTTATGTAGTGAGCTTAGGCTCCTCCAGAATGATGTAGATGTAGTTATAATGTTGTAGCTATACCATTCTTTGGGTGTTCACAAAATTATGTTGTATGTGGAAAATCAACTTATGGGATCGGATATTTTGAGTCTACTTGCCCTGAATGCATTGCCCATGGAGGAAGTAGGGTTGGGGCATAGTAGGCAACCTCATGACGTTTTTTGAGTGGAGGAAGATGTTGTTAGTGATGCCAACAGTAGTGATACTATAAGTGATGTTGTAGAGGAAGACTTTGCAATCCCAACTAATGATGAAGAATAGACACTAGGGTCCTGTGATTGTTAATGAAGCTAAAGAAATGATGAATGGGGGTAATGAAATGGGAGGAAGATGCCCGTCCTGATGATGACTTATGTAGTTAGTTAATTCAGAGGATGATGAACATAATTATAGATATGTTAAGTATCATGCAGATATTAATGGGAAGCAATTAGGGATTTTAGTAGACATGAAATTCCCAAATGTGAAAACATTCAACCGGTATCTCCTTACCTATACTTCTAAGAATGACATAACATTTAGGTATGCTTTGAATCATCCTAGAAAAGTATCTATCCACTATGTCAATGAATATGAATGGTGTGTATATGAATCGAAACTCAACGATGAAGAAACATTTCAAGTGAAGAAGCTTTATCCAAGATGTACTTTCCTCGTAATTCTAATGACAAACATATCACCTCCACATTCCTTACATGAAAATATTTGAATGAATTTCATGACAATAGGCCAAAGTGGGAAGTTAGTGTAGTTCAACATCATGTTATGAGGGACACAGCTATTGGTATGCCTATACATATCGCTTGTACTACAAAAAGAAAGGCACAAACAATTTTGGGTGGTAATGATTCGAAACAATATGGCTTGGTTTATGACCATGCTAACATGGTATTGACAGGTGATGTTGGAAGTTAGGTTAAGATCAAGTGTGACTCATCCATAGAGGGTTACCTGCCAATATTTGAGAGGATTCATGTTTGTTTCAATGCTTAAAAGGTGGGCTTTCTTATTGGGTGTCTTCCAATTGTGGGATTAGATGGTTTTTTTTTTTTTTAAAGGATGCTATAGAGACGGGAATGAAAACATATTTCCAATCGCTATAGTAGTTGTTGAGTGAGAGTGTGAGGATTCATGGCATTGTTTCTTAGAGATATTTGAGGATGACATTGGAAATCCAGGATAACTTGGCCGCGTGTTCATTTTAGATAGGCAAAAGGTATGTATATGATGGCATTTGTTAGTTTAATATTGCAATATAGCACATGTTATTCACCTTTTAGGGACTTGACTATCGCACATCATTTTAACATTCAAGGACTTGATAACACACTTAAGGAACTTTTCCTAACATGTGAGCATTGATACTGTGTCTGATACCTGAATGAGAACTTAAGGAAGAAAATAAAATTACCAGTCAAGGATTGAAGGATGCAATGTAGGTCATTGCTAATGTAACCACAATGAGGGAATGGGAAAATAAAGTTGAAGCCATGAAAAGTCTAAGTGAAGCTGCATAGGAATGGTTGTTAAAAATTTCGGCAACTCGGTGGTATAGGATACACTAGTTAATAACTTAAACGAGTCATTCAACTTCATGATACTAAAGGCATGGTGGATGCCAATAATTTCAATATTAGAGAGGTATAGATTATGTCTAATGAAAAGGTTCAATCTAAAAAGGGAAGAGATGTAGAAGTATGAGACCGATATTTGTGCTAACATCATGAAGTGAATTAATATGGCTAGAAATTACTTTGCAATAGCCTATGGTCCCAACATGTATGAGGTTGATAATAGGTCTGAGCGGCATGTTGTTGATTTAAATGCGCACACTTGTACTTGTAAAGCATGGGAGTTACAAGGATTGCTACATAGACATGCCACTACAGCAATGCTTTGGAATTTTCAATGGCCAGAACAATATGTTCACGAATGTTATAAGAAGCCCATATACTTGGCAGTTTACCAATCAATCATCACCCCTTTGCTAGGTAGAGAATAGTGGCTACAATAAGGACATTCAACACCTATTCCTCCAAAATTTAGGGCTCCTCCAGGTAGACCAAATAAGTCATGAAAACAAGGTGAAAACGAGCCACGAAATCCCAAAACTATTAGTCAAAGGAGTAGGGTCAAGCAGTATAGTAAATGTGCCAATATAGGTCATAATGCACGAGGTTTCCATGTTAGTACCACTAGGCCTATAATGTGGCAAAGATGCTTTGAGCGTCAACAACAAAATGCGATAAGTGGTGCTACCAAACTAGGATTTATTTTTTAAATTATGACAAACTAGGAGCCGCATAATTTTCTCTATAAATTTTATTTTTCTAGTTAGTCAAAGATAGTAACCGAGGTCGAGGAGGTAAGTCAAGAAGAGGAGGTATAGGTAAGGCCAATAAACACTTAGGTGTTGGTGAAGCTTAGACTTCTTTGTCTCAACATGCCACTTAGATGAATCTACCATAGGTTTGTTTTTTCAATAAAGTATTTGGTAAACTAGTTAGTAAAATAAGATTTACTAAGCTAAATGCGTGTTGTGTAAATAAGGGACATGCTCAATATATAACCTCAACATGGTTTTCCCAACCAACTTATAGTAGTTTGATTAGAGAGACTTCTGTGATAAGAAGAAGTGGGAGTAGTGAAATGGGTAGAGGATAACTTAGAAGAGTTGGTGCACATGGAGGTCGTGTTCATGGCTATCTCTTTCACTATGAAACACGTAACTTAAGGGAAGGAGTATATGCATGTGATATGTGGTGGCTTTTTTGCATCAGAAAATCACAAGATGCTTTAACTAACCAATGATTGTAGATGTATTTTTTTGTTTTGTATATATGGAAGGAGATGTAGCTAACTCGTGGAACCTTTTTGAGTTAAGCTTATGCAGTGTTGTTTTTTAGGGTATACCTGTCCTCTATGGTGTTGTTGGGATAGACTTAGAACTTTGATTTTGATGATTTTTTTAATAGGTTGAAGTGTGTTAAAATTTTGTTCACTGTCTTAATCATAGTTAAATGGAAGGAACTGAGTTCCATTGAATGATTTTGTTTTTGTCTTGTCTTTTTCCTTTCGAATGCATACTGCAGTATTGCAAAAATTCCAATGTTATTGCATACTACATGATGCTGCTCAAAAAGTTTTTATTTTTCCCCTTTATGATTAGAGATTAACAAGTGTTATTGGTTATTACAGTGCATGGAGGTTAGCAGGCAAATTAACAATGACAATGGATACTGAATGTTGGTTTGATGTTATCTCAAATGATATAAAATTCAATTATGGATTTATCAATTTATCTATGTATACTTCATGTTGGTTTAGTGTTATGTCTGAGATGCACATATGAAACAAGATAAAATATTGACAATGATGATGGTGATGCAACAACATTTTGTAAAGGAAGCGCAGAAAATGTCAGTGTTGCCTTTTTTTTGGGTTAATGTCACAAAAGGTACCTGAACTTTGCAAAATGTATAATTAACTACCTAAACTTTAATTTGATCGATTTAATACCTATTTTAACTTTTTACACTCGTATTTGCTACCTCCATTAAGTTATTTAAATCCGTCATCCCTGTTGGCACCTACAACATATCTTAAAGGGACATGTGTAAAAAAGCATTAAAAAATAATCATTCCCAGTAGTTAACCCAGAGGACTATGAAAAGAAAATTTAATTTTAAGAAATCTAAAAAACAAATTTAAGAAATAATCATTAACCTACCCCTTGCGTAACCGTGGTCAAAGAGGTAAAGCAGGAAAACTTATGAGCTTTCACAAAGTCTATATCACAAATAGGAGAAAGGATGTCAATTTTGAAACCCTAGAACAGAAGCTTTTGAACTTGAGGAACCTTAAAGATAAACTTCTTTTTTTTTTTTCGTTTCTTGAAATTTGTATTGCAAAGTGGAAGAGAAATGACAAGGGAAGGTGGTACCCATAGCTAAAGTAGTCCGTCCCACAAGTGATTGAAGTGATTTTGTCAAGCTTAGAATTGGCAACTGTTTGTGAAGAAAATGACAATGGAGACCTCAGGACCAAATTGGGGCCAAAAGCATCTTTTATTTTCATACTTATATGTCTAAGGGTATTATAATGACATTTCCCTTCTTATTCTTGCATAGTATGGTTAACATTTTAAGGAGCATATGTTGTATTTATGTGCCAATGTTGTGTATTGTACGATCTTACGAAAGCATTAGGTATGACTCAGTGTATTATATGTATATTTTGTGTTGATGTCCCTATAGTTTTGTTGTTATATTTGGCTTATTGTGCTTGCTAATGGTTGTGGTCAAGGAAACATAGTTAAATGTGCACACCCATTTTACCCACATACATAATTTTTTCACACATTTGTGCTTAGTAATCTATCTAAAAAAAAAAAAAAAAAGAAGCCTTTGCGTATGTTCATGCTTTCTATTAAAAGACTCACCTTTCTTATTTTCATAACCCTTGATCTTTATCCATCATTGAAATTGACCTTCTTCTGTCATTTTTTCATAGAGTAAATTTGATGCTCCACGTGGGTGGGAGATTTCAAGGGGAAGGCCTTACTCGCCAGAACGTTGGGGGGAATAAATTGGTTAAACTGTTGATGTGAATGTAGTATCAAAGACTTCCTTCCTATGCTTTTTAAGGGATTTAGGTTTCTCAACATTGATAAGATTTTTTTTTTTTTGTTAACGGAAAGAGCATCACAATGGGTTGTTATTGTTGGGGCTCGAGGAAGATGTGTCGTACAGTGCAATGCTTACTATTGTTTGTGTCCATGGTAGTAGACCCATTTATATTGAGCATGTTGATGGTGAAGTCACCAGTGAAGGAGTAGAGCTTCCCATGGAGATGGTTGATAGTGTGGAGTTAGAGGAGAAGGAAGTTGTTGAGGTGGATTGTCTCTTTATGGTGATGATGATGAAATATTAGCAGTAAGGACAAAGAAGAAGACATTCTTGTCAAACTAAGGTACTTACCGCATAGAAGGCTTTGATGTGGATGTCGATGCAATATTTGATGACTACAACGAGGACATTCAAAGAGCCAAGAGACAACCGGTGTAGGGGATGGTAGTCGTGGTGTTAGGCACAGTGATTCTGAAAATGCATTCTCTTGTGATGAAGGCTGCTTTTATACAGGTTCTAGCAAAGAGGAGTGGGAGAGGTGAGATCAATAGGCAGAAAAGAAACAAAGACCACTATAATTCAATTACTCTTACTCCACACATATGTGTAGAGATGGTATTCAACAGTCAGGCTCAATTCAAGAAGCAATGATGAAATATTTAGGGGTGGATCGAAGTGAGGTAAAGATGACTCTTAATGACAATAGGAGGGTTCAATATAAATGCAAGAATGTAGAGTGTGAATTTACTATATTTGCTTTAGTTGATTCATAAACACAAGAACTTGTTGTCAAGACCTTTAGGGATACACATGCACCATTTCTATCGCCCTTCTTTCTCCAATAGTAGGGTTATATAACGTTCTTGGAAAGCATTCCATGTCCAGACTTCAAATAATGACTAAGATGTTAGCAATTGATATCAAGTGGCTAGCAAAAGAGGACTACTGGTAGATGTGAACTACAATCAATATCGCTAAGCAAAGGAATGGTCACTTAAGTGTATCGCTAGTAGGTACATGATGGAGGGTAAGAGATTATGAGATTATGCTAGAGCATTAAGGAAGGCATTTAAGGGGATGTTAAATGTTGTAGAAGTTGTTACCCAGCGACCAAGTCATTCACATCCACTATATTTTAAGAGAATTTTCATATGTTTAGATTCATGTCACCTAGGCTTTATTGAAGGGTGTTGGCTCATCATAGACCCTAACAAATGCTTTTTGAAGGGAGAGTTATTAAGTGTCATTGCCCATGATGTGAATGATCAAATGTGCCCAGTTGCATGGGCGCATGTTGAGGTTAAAAGCATGGACAGCTGGATGTGGTTTCTAAAGGAAATTGATCCAATCGTGGGCCTTAATGCATCGATTTAATTTTTCTTCTAAGGGATCAAAGCCTGCCTATATCAACTCAACTCCTTATTATTCAATTTACCATATAAATTTTTAAAGAGATTATTCTAAAAGAACCACCAAGTGAAAAACATCATATACCCTTTTCACTAGAGATTAAATAAGCTCTCAAAGTCTTTGAAAAGAGAATATATAAGATAATAAGCTTAGAAATATAACTGTTTAAATTCTAACTACGGACTTCAATCCACTTCTAGACTCTACATTCCATTACTAAATACAAGTAAGATTACCCCACCTAGATTTCATCCTAAAATTTCGACTAAGTATACTAATCACAAAATATGTGACTAAGTATTTGTGCTCAATTAGGTACATCACAGAACTAGTGATAAAATTACTTATTATAGGTGAGTGACCATTCTATGTGTCCATCCTGCCAAAAAAAAAAAAAAAAGCTTCTATTTAGGTCCCTAGTACATGCATGATGCAGTAGACACTTTGTTATTACTTGTAGTAAGATTGTAGTAAAGGATCCTACTCAATTTCTTTACATCCGAAGACATGGAAAACATCATGAAACAAGGTGTTAGCTGCATAATTCAATACTAACAAATAAATGAGAGATATAACAACATCAACCTTGTGATGTTAAGCAAAGAGGATTCAATTGTATGAAGCTTCTACAATTGCTTCATTTTTTAAGCATACACTTGTATCTTCTCATTTCTGTAACATACACTAGAATTGCTAATCAACAGAATCTGATTTACCTACTCTTTTTTTCCATTCATTGTTGTGTAAGCATAAGAGATAAAAAGAAAAAAGAAACAGGAGGTAGAAATACAACAAACACGAACCACCATGCTTACCAAAATCATTAGAACAAGTAAATGCAAGTGGTAATTTCCTTTATTTTACTACTAATAAACAATTTTTCAGAAGTAATCACTACTTTTTCATGTACAAAACTATGACTTGTAAACAAATATAAAATAACCACAAAATCATAACTCAACAAACTGCATAATGCCAAAAATAAGCTACTCCCATGACAAAATAAGCAAACAGACCTTAACCAATTGCCAACAATTCACCACCATGCCCAAATGGTAGCACCTCCAACAATTAATGTGATAATGATTTCGTCATGGCTAGCGAGACTTCACAAGGAACGGACAAGCATGATTGTTCCCTTCCACACTACTATTCCTTTTTATTACAAGCAAAATGAAGAAGGAAAAGAAAAATGTATTGGTACCAACAAGGAAAGGAGATGCGTTCGGCAATTGAGATTACACATTGTTTATCCTAGTTGGCCATAGAAAAAGAAAAAAAGAAAATTTTCATTTTGTTTTTTCATTGTTTACACATCCATACGCATAAATTATATATCTTTTGCTTCATATTTTCCTATCAAGCAATGAAAAAGAAACCTGCATACTGTCATCCCATTGGGTTATGATCACACTAAACAAATTTTATTAAACAAAAGTACAATATTTCTTCAACTATAACATTATATCTTTAAGCTAAAACAATTGACGTAACAATAGAGAGATATGAAACCTTCCATGGAGTGAGTATCTAACTTACCCACTTAAAACAACATTTTGGGCTTTCGTACATTGAAGAAGACACAAAGGGCTGATGGTGCATGCTTCTTCCAAGGCCATGAGTAGGGTTTTCCTCTTTGTGACTTTGCGACTAGGGCATCATTCTACTTCTTCTAGGGTTGGATAGTGCAATTAAAGCAAGCTTCTTCTCTAGTTTGTGGGTTGGGATTTCTATCAGGAGGCTGATGGACTAGGGTTGTCCATGTGTGTGTGTTTTTAGGAGAGAGGGAGTGAATATAACGTCCACTTTCAAACTTGGGGGAAGAAAGAGGAAGTGGGCCTTTTTTTTTTTTTTTTAATCTAGCACATGAGAAACATGTGATAATAATGGGTATTTTTTAATGGGACAAAATTGACCTTTTCATAGGTCCATCGTTTGTTAAAAATAAATAAATAAATAACTCCGGTAAGTTATTTGCAATAAGGCCAAAATACATGTTAGTTTTTTGTAATTTACCCATGTATGTACATACATATATATATATATATGAATACATGTTACATTTAGCCTATAGGGAAATCTTTGTAGTAAACATATTGTCAATTGAGATTTTATGACCCTTAACATCATCTAAAGATGAATTAGTGATTATGAGATAAAATTTACAAATGAAACATAATGGATATGTATGCATGGACATGCATAGTTCAACCATTGAGTAGATCTAAGAAAGTTCATGTTTCAAAATTGTCAAATAGACTTAGAAAGATAGTGATTGGAATAAATAATCACCTAACTAAATTGAAGGATCATGATATATATGCAGATGCATGCATGTATGTATGATTCAACCCCTATGCATCCTAAGCAAATTAAGTTGAATTTAGCTCAATCTTGGTGTACTTAGTATAATCTAGATGGATTAGCTAAGTTTAAATAATTAAATTATAGTAATGAGGAAGTATATGAGTGTCTCGGTCTAATGAGCTTAAGGAAGAATATGATAAGTTGAATTCAGCTTAGATGTTGATAGATATAGCTTAAGTAACTAATTAAGACTATGAGGTTAAACTTGAAGTAATTAAAATAAAAGATGAGTATGTAGATATGCATGTTTGTCCCTATGTGTAAGAAGAGGGAAAATTTAATTTAGATTCACTAAACAATATAGATTTGATGATAATTGCATTAGGAATGGTTAATTGTGTAATTGAAACAAAGAAATCAAACAAAATTAATACATAAATGTAAATATATACCTCTTGGTCCTAGAAGTTTTAAAGGAGAAAACAAACTAATTTAAATTAGATAAGTGTCTTATTGGATAGTATACAAAATAAGCTTTCCAACGGCTATTCATATGCAAAAAAAAAAAAAAAAATTAAAATAAGTATAATAGCTTAGTTAAATTACACAATAAAAAAATAGCGTTCAGAGTTGTTTAGAGAATTTTTGGGCCAAAATATAGTTTACCCAGGTTTACTTAGCATACTAGGAAAATTTAATAAAATAAGTTTTATGAGATTTAATATGACTATTTATATGTCAAAATGGGATAGAAATGAAAATGTTATGTTAGATATTTCAAAACCTTAATCTGGGACACTTAGGCACAAGTAGAACTTTTTGTCAAAATTATCCCTATAGTAATTCATATTTCTTATCTCATTCATAGGAAATAGGAAATATAGATCAATTTCCAAACTTTCCAATTGATTACTATGATGAGTCAGCAGAATGCACAGGTGAATAACTTTGATCTTTCACATTGATTGTGTTTGTAATTTAGTTGCACTAGTATTTAAGTATCTATGAAACTGGATCTCTATGTGGGAATGGGGAAATTGTATGTTGTATGGTGTTTAAATTGTTTCATAAGATATTATAGTAAAATGATAACCATTTTGCCTGTTAATATGTGATTTGCCCTATGTTGATGCGTGTATGCAAGAAATGATGTTCCCTGACAATTGCATCTAATTTTATTTAACTATTTAATAAACGGACATGCGTTCACTATTATATAAAATGCATTAAAAGGTTGCCCTACTACGTATGAATTCGATTATATGACAATGCTTGGTTTTTTCAGTTAAAAAGAAATTCTGGTTCTACACAAGGTTCCTAGTAGTTCTACTCGGTCCATAAGAGCTAAGTGGCACCGTAAGGAATGCCGCCCATGTTGTCAACATGAAATTAGTTAATACTTGGTAGAGTTTCTAAGTTCCAAGGCTAAGTTGAGATGATAAGACATATAAACATAAATTGATAAGTATGGTGAATATTATTCCTCCTTTTCTCGGTTCTTAGATTCTCCTGGCGTAGTTAACCTGACTGGTTCCTAAAACCTATAAGAGGACGAAAATCCACACATTATTGATTCCAATCGTCTAGACTTGTACTTGTCTCATTTGCTTGATTTTCGCTTTGCATATGCCTATTTATTAAACTTGTTGTCATTGCATGATATATATTAAGATCTGGTTATTTTGCTGAGCTGTGGCTTGCTCACTCCCCTATAGATTTGCTTGGTTAGAAGAATTACCATGGCTGATCTCTACAAGAGTTGATGCTAGTACAAGTAGCAATGTGGCAAGTTGTGGTTTGGTGAGAGTGTAAAGTTATGAGTCATAACAATAATCGGAGACTAGTTATTTTGCAATTGTAATATAATAATTAAGAACTTTACGTATGTTTTACGTAATAGTTGACATTTATGTGACCTATATGTATGTAATATTTCTTATTCTGAACAACCTTTCGATCTTATTATAAATGTCTTCTCCATAGAGTAATTTGGTTGTATGATGCTCATGTGTCTCTCTAGAAGCCTTAGATTAACCATTAAAGTTATCTCTGACTTCCGTTTGTCGCATGATGCTCCGATCTTCCCTATTTTGTTTTGGTGATCATATAATTTTGTTATTTGTTTGAAACAATAGAATTTAATGTCTAAGATCAATTAGAACACTAAAAATTGAAGGATTTAAAGTTTCAAAAAGAGATGATTCAGTAATGTCATGTAAGTTCTTACCAATCTTGCTTTTACAGTATTAGTCATTTGAAGAAGAATCTAAAGTTTTAGGTTGTAGATTTTATGTAGAATTCTAATTAAATCCTATAGGAATCTTTGCCAACCGATATGTTAATAATTGAATTAGTTTTGTTGATAGACACATCAACACATATAAAACTCATAGAATGCTTGGATCTATTCTTTTTCCTTTTTCTCTTTTAATTGGGAAGCCAATGGATACCCCATCGTCAAGTTGGTAGGCATTTTCCTACCATGGTTAAGCTAGTGTTCTATGCACCAACAAGCCAATTCTTTTAAATCTAAAATATTTATTTCCATTTCTAAATATTATTAAATTAAATGGGATAATTACATCAGAAAGATAATATTTAGGAGTAAGTTTAGATAAATGATCAATATTTTAAGTAGTTTTAAAAAGGGATTAAATTTTTAAACAGGAGACAAAGGAACCATACAAAAGGGATCCCTTATTGTACTACTTTTATGTAACATTAAGCCATTTTTTAACCATTTAATACTTTCGTCCATTATTTACACCATTTGTATAAGGTTGATCCATTTTAGTTTAATTTGCCTTAAATTAAATATATAGCCTATCTATATTGTTAGTATATTTAATTATCTATGATTTCAATACTTACAATTTTTAATATTCTATTAACAATATAAACTTATATTCTTACAAAAATTCTTGGGAAGTCAACTAGGTCCAAATAAGAATTTTCTTTACTATGTAATTAAAGAACATTACAAAGCAAGTAGTGTAGAGCAGATTAAGTGTTCTGAGATATCAAATGTGTTTTATATCAAGTTCTAGAAGTTTTGAGAGTCAGTTAAGCTGCCAAACATTAGCAGCAAGTACATGAATGTCATGCTTGTTGCATATGCTTGATTGAGATAGTAAGTTAAATTAACTTAATTAATACTAGTCTAATTAAATAAAATGTTTTCTGTGCTTGAATATAGGTAATCAACCAGGAGTAGCAATAATGTTAATGTAATACCTTACCTATGTGACGTTGTTTGTAAATAGAGTTGCATCTAGATTATTTAGGTAGACCAAATGATTCTTAGACTCAAGGATGATAGATGGTACCTAACATCATATATATGTATTAACATACTACATTTATGTAAAGTAAGGGCATCTATGGGGATTAGTAACTTAGTTATATGTTAATCAAATGTTTAGAGAACAAAAGATCTTAATTGTTTGTGTAATTGATGTTGACTAGTTGATTTCAAGTTAACCATAGATACTAGTTTGCGACATGGCTTGCTAGCATGTGGTGTGGTGTTAGTGAACTCTATGAGTCACGATATAGATCGTATCAAGAATAATAAAATAAAACCCGTTGTAATCCTACGATCTAGTAAAGGCAAGCATACCTATCTTATAGTACAAAGTTAATCTTGAGTGCCACTCTTAAGTATCTATAGGCAAGTAATAGTATTTCCCTTTTACTACTATCTAGCCTTACTTATGAAATGATTATACTAATTCTAATTCACGAATTATGATTAAACTAATTACTAGACAAACTCTAATTAATGACATGAGCGCTTTTCTTGGTTTTTAATTCAAATCACAAACGATGCTCCTGTTTTTGATCCATCCTAAACCTTAATTCTTATAATAAGAATTAAATTGATGATTAGTTAAGTGTTGAACTGTAAGGTTCCTTAACTAAACCGAGTACTCTCTTGGGTTAATTGATTCCTAATTCTATATGAGATAGTGGGAATGTCTTCCTTCACTAATTTCAACGTAAAATTACATTAAATTCATAAACCTTAATTAAGATTGGATTTTTTTTTTTACAGAAATTCAAAGTCTCCCTATGTTAAGGTGAAACATGCAAATTCTTTATTCGTAGATGATCTATTTTATTAGTTGAAATCTCTTTCTAACTAACAAAAATCAAACATGCAATAATATTGGCCAGAAATTATCAAAAGACAAGTAAGATCACATGAATAAACTGAAGACATCAACTTCTCATTAATCAACAACAATTCAAAACATGATTTAAGGTTTCACAAAACCTAGGGCATACAAAATCTACTCCCCCATAGAATAAATAAAAAAACAAGAAATCTAAAAGAGTTTAAAGATAGCATGATCGATTAAGCCTTGAAAAACAATCATTTCTAACTTCAGATATTTGTGTAGCAATTTTCCCTTGAAAGCTGTCCAAGATACCTCCTTTATGGCTTAGGACGGAATATAGATGATTGGATCCTTAAATTAAGAAATAAAGCAAATATTTATAGTTTTAGAAATGTGGGTGGTCTACAGGGCCTTCTGCACAGTCATGCTTGGGTTGTGCACATTAGAAAAAAGTGAAATTTTACTGACCAAGGCTCTACAAGGCCTCTTACACAGCCGTACTCGAGGTTGTACACTCTGAAATTCCTTCTTTTCTTCTGATCGAGTTTTCCCATTCAGTACTACTTTATGCACAATCCGTGCAGTAACTGGGGCACACTTTCAATATGTATTCTAGTCACTTTTTGCCTCCAGCACTAGTGCCTACATGGATATGTTGAAGATTGTGCACATATGAAATCACCTTTTTCTATACTTTGCCAATTTTTGCCTCATTTTTGCTTGTATCATCTTTAAATATTTCAAATATCTTCTTTAAATCCTGAAATCAAATATTAAGCACTTAAGTATCATTTTCTTGATAAATTCACATAAAATCCATACAAAATTATATATAATAAGTACTAAAAATAAGGGTCTTTTGATACTTATTAGTCCTGTTAACACTATGTATGAAATAGGAGTATCTATAAATCATATGGATTTATAGATTGAATGTATGCTTGATTTTAAAATATTTATGGATATTAGTAGCTCCTAAGTCATAACATATTAATACTCATTATGGATAAGTGACATGTTATAGCACCTTAGATTATGTGACTCTTAACTATTTAGATCAAAATCTATAATTAATTTATTTTATTTTTAAATAAAGTGATGAAGTGAGATCAAAATAAGAAATGCTTCGAAGCAAGTGAAACATGAGATTATTTAAAGTGAAAATTAAATATAATATAGATCTTTGCTAAATTTTTTATAATAGTGCCATTAAATATTGATGTTGAAATTATCATTATATCATCATATCTAAATCTGATTGACATTGTAATAAGTGGATAGGGTCCAATAGTACGTGAGAGCTTCCTAGTGTTATGGCAGTCTTGAATACTCGACTAAACTTAGGTTATGAGACAAAGTAAGAAGAATATCACAAGATATGACTATACGTTGGATATTATGTGGTGATTTGAATGTTATTTTATGTTAAGAGGAAAAATCTAAGGGAAGAAATAAACAGAATTCTAAAATGAGGAACTTTAGGAGAATTATACTAGATTGTCGGGTAATAGATTTTGGTAGTAAACTAGTACCTTTCACATGGTGTAATACGTAGAGTAATGGGGGCAATTATTAAAAAGTGACTTGATAAGGGGCACTTTAATATCTCTTAATTGGAGTTTCCCCTTAATGCAACAGTGATTAACCTGCCTACCCATGGAAGTGACGATTCACATATTTTGATGAATACTTAAAAGATAGTGCGACGATCTCTTAGGTCACTCCGTTATGATCAGACCGGGTTTGATATTGAAGGATACAAAGAAATTGTAGAGTAGAGCATGAAGAGATATATTGGCAATAGAGGCCAAGGATTTAATGGCTTAGAAAAGTACCAAAGCACCCATTTTTTCATTAGTGTACCAAAAAAAGAAGGGCACATGACAAAGTGGTACAAATTAAAATTTTTTTATGGTGAGTGGTTTGAAGATGTAGAACAAATTAAGGAAGCAATTTTGGAATTTTATGAGGACTTATTCATGTCTAGATGCATAATAGTGGATGAGTTTGTTTATGATTATATAGAGTAAGTGATAAGAGCTGACATGAATCAATGGTGGTCACACAAAGTTGATGTTGAAGAAATGAGGGAAGTAGTGTTTCAACTTGGCCACCTAAACGCCCCCAGACCAAATAGCTTCTACGACCTCTTTTTCCAAAGTCATTAGGGTACAATGGAGTCGTTCATGACAAAAATGGTCAAAAGCTTTATGCAAATAGGTCCGTTCCTTTCTAGCGTTAATTCTACAATTATTGTTTTAATTCCTAAAGTCTCTCATCCTAAAAAAATCTCACAATTTTGTCATATAAGCCTATTTAATTTAATTTTATAAATTCAAAGGTCCTTTCCAATAGGATTAAACCATTATTAAACAAAATTGTTTCATGTTCCAAAGTTTTAACTATTTGGCAGCTAAAGCTTTGACAATTTGGGATGGACTCCTTACGGCATGTGGGAGAAGATGGAATAAAGTTGAGATAGAGACTAATCGATCAATAATTCTTTTATGAGTTCAAATAAACCCTATCCATGGATAATTAAAGGGCTCATATATGATGTTAGATGCCTAAAAAACTCTCTCTCTTATTGCCATTTTAATTTGATTTCTCAAAAAACAAATACATATGCGATTGGGTAGCATCAAAAGGTAAGGTAGGGATGAGTTGTAGGCTTTGGATAATTAGACTCTTGTCATAGTGGATAAAAATTCTTGTATGTAGGTTGACATTCACACCCCTCATATCATTAATTAAATAAAACTATTTTTCGTTGATAAAAAAAACTTTAAATTTAAGAGTTCAAGTATGTTCATGAAGCAATAGCTCTTATTAAATAAAAATAATGAATGCTTCAAAAGTCAAAATAATACAAATAATTTTATAATAAAGATTTCCTAAAGATAGTCTACAAATAATAATCCTCAATAATAGTGCTTGCAAAATATAATATGGAGTATTACTTTTCATTCCTTATGTATTAACATTATGTTATAATATTTAACATGATGATACCCTGAAACTTATAAACTTTATATTACAGTATATGTTCTAGGATAGGATATGAAAACCCCATACCCCCATATCCTACCCTACAAAGTAGATACTAAAAAATTTGCACTCGTACCCTACCCTTGGATCTTTAATACCTAGTTAGACCTACAAGGCTGAGTATGGTATGAGTGGATACCCCGTATGACAAGATTACCCACTCACCTCAACAGTGTTTTTTGTGTCGAATTTTTTTATTTAATGATGATATAGTCTTTAAATGTTATGTTTTTTACATTGTGGGTTTTGAATGTGTTATGTTTATTGGTTATAATAGCAAGATAATATATTTATTGGTTAAAAATATATGCCCTTTTTTTTGTTACAGTCAATTATTATCCAATAATATCACGCTTATTTAACAAAGCATTAAGTTACATATTGTAATATCTTCTTTTTTAATTATATATAAGTAATATATCATGCATAATTTGCTAGCTATATCTATTTAAGATAATAACTATTTAAAAAAATTAACTTTCTAGGTAATTCAAAACATTTAAATTATGAAGGAATCTATATATTTTTATATATTTTATCAATTAATAAACTTGTTGACAAGAGACACAATATAAATGGGTCATGTCATAGGTTTAGGGTTTCATATTTAAATAATAGACGAGTTGAGTTAGGGGTTGTGGTTTTTATATACGGGTTTAAATATGGATATGAAATACAACAAGATAACATGAATGACCAATGCTATCCACCACCTTCTTGGTGGTGTTATTGACCACTTAAAAGACAGGAGGTGGCTAACCACCATTTGTGAGAAGTTGTATGAGCTTGTGATGGTCATCTTTTCAAAAAGAAAAAAAAAAAAAGGAAAGAAATTCTATTATTTTTCTTTTTTTTTTAAATGTTGAAGCTTTTATTGTTTTTATTATATATCTAGGTAAATAGAGTTATAAAAATAATTTCTTTTGATGAATTATTATCAACCAATACTAAGCCACTACATCTCAATAATTGATAGTACGTAAATAATTCTTTAAACTAGCCTAGTCTTCAATAGAATCATCGTCTAAAAGTTCAAAGCTTAACTCACTTAACTTGTTTAAGATATAACAAGCTTGATTACAGTTGAGTTTGTCAAGGATTCTGAAGTTCTACCTAGGCTTGTAAGCTCATTAAGAATCAATGTTGACTTGACTATGAAGATTTATTACATTTATTTATTTATTTTGGTTTTGGTTAAGTAATGATTAGTTTTAGAGTTTTAATAACAAATAACATTATAGTACATAATATATGTGGACGAATTATAAATACATGACATATAATTATATACTTTATATTATTATTATTATATATATATATAAACAGTCTATTCGCAAATTTGTTATCAAGTTTAGTTGTAGGTTTGTTAACATGCTACTAGTAAACTTAAATAGGAGGTTGAAGTTTGTTTATTTATGAGATTAACTCAAGCCAAATTGAGCTTTAGTGAACCAAGCATAAGTAGTTTTATAAGCATCTAGCCCAGTTTCTTGTGCTTATGGTAAAGGTAATGAAGTTAAAGAAATCATATTTATGAAAGCTTAGATATTACTGTGACTCAATTGGAAGTTAAACAAGTATGTTGTCCATTTATGAGTACGCTTCTACTTGCTTGATGCAAATTGTATATACAATTTTATTTCCTCAAAGTTATAACAATGTTTTTACAATTTTTTTTTACACTTCTAAAAATGCTTCATAATGAATTTTGGAGAAGTCAAAGATAACATTATACAGTGGACAATGAGATCTGTACTGCCGGCGTTGACAGAAAAGCATTCAACGGTCCAGTAAAAGGGGTCAAGAGGATCTGGCTGTCTGGGCGTTCTCAGGTCTCCACTATAATAAGTCATCAAAGCCAATTCTCGATTTATATCTCTCGTGTGCCTAATATTCATAATTCATATTAATGTTGACATACAAAATTTGAATATTCAAATCTCTTTGTCCGAAGAAAGAAAACTTATTCTTTTAAAAATTTGGACTACGAATTTATATAAACTTTCAAAATTTAAATTGTAACTGGCATATTAATACCTTATAATTAATTTAAATATATATAACATATATCTAAGAAAAAGGGGATCGATTCGGTAATTTTTCGGGTCATATTGAAGTTTCTTCTTTCCTTCCTATAATGATGCTTAAAGACAGAGTTGTGTAAAAAAAGCAACCAAATCGTGAACTGAAGCAGAGCAAACTGAACCACACCATAATTTTGGTTTTTTTTTTTTAACGATTAAGTTTGCGGTTTAGTTCGAGATCCTAAATTGAGCTAAATTATTTTACATATTTAAAACAAAATTCAAACATATTTTCACTTTTAATTATTTTATTTAAAAACTTAATTATTTTCAAAATGTTTTATTTAAATATGTATTGTTGATAAAAATGAAATGAAATTGGTCATGTAATGTTTCAATTGTCATGATGTGCCTACAAATAAGAAAAAGTGACCGAATCATGAACCGAAGAGGATAGAACCAAGCCACACCATTTTGGTTTTTTTTTTTTTTTTGAAATGATTAAGTTTGTGGTTTAGTTAGAGAAATTGAATTGAACTATTTTATATATTTCAAAAAAAAATTCAAACATATTTTTTTCTTTTAATTGTTTTATTAAAAAGCTTAATTATTGTTAAAATTTTTTATTTAGATAAGTATCATGTATGAAAGAAAATTAAATTGGTCATGTCATGTTTCGATGGTTATGGTGTATCTACAAATAAAAAAAAAAAAAAAAGCAACTGGATCATGAACCAAAATAGAACGAACCGGACCACACGATAATTTTGGTTTTTTTTTTCCTTTTTGAAATGACTAAGTTTACGGTTTAGTTCAAGACCATAAATCAAACTGCACTATTTTACATATTTAATTCACCTTTATTACTTAATTACTTATTAGTTTATGTAATTGATAATGTGTTAATTAGAATTATTCAACTAATTAAAATTTGCATCTCATATTGGGATAACATATTTATATTTGATTAATGCAGTATATCATTATATGTCAAGATAATTTAAAAGAATGAGATTGATATATGATCATAATTTCTCTCCCCTGCTAGAAGTTTTATGTATTTATTTAGGTGAAGACAATTTAAAAGAATGAGATTGATATATGATCATAATTTCTCTCCCGTGCTATAATTTTTATGTATTTATTTAGGTAAATAATTAATTATGAATATTATCATTTATATTTGCATTGGTGATAAGAGATACATAAGTGAAGTTTATCTATAGAATGTATTTTTATTTTAAGAATAAAAAACAGTTCGAATTGTAAACCGAACCATTTTTCTTAAGTTCAAAAAAATCACAAATTGAATTGTATGGTAAGGTTCAAATTTAAAAGAAAATATGATCTATCACATACAGCTCGTTTTGGTTTGAGATCGAACCTAATCAAATCACACTGTGTCCACCTTTATTCAAACATGCTTTTATAATACAATTGAACAAGAAATAATAAATTATTAAAAAAACTTATTCATCTAATAAAAAACATAAACGAGATACAAATTGTAAAGGTAAAATATGGTCTATTTGTTTCAAACGAGATACAAGTTGTAAAAGAAAAATATGGTCTATTTGTTTCATCATATTATGGTCATTTTGATATCGTATTTTTTCCTTTTTTAAATAGATGTTTCTCAAGAAAGATATCGATGAAAAATTGACATTTTTGCTCATAAACTAACCAAACAGATACAATACAAATATGATACAGATGCAGATCTAATACAAATACGATATAAATAAAAATTAAATAATGTAAATATAACCTAATACAGAAATAAAAAAGAAAACCCACAGAGATTAGTATTATCTTAATATGTATTCTAGCAATATTAAAAGTAATATCAAAATGCTATCCTACTTTATTGATATAAATAATGCGAATTTATTAATGTAGATAATGTCTACCATCCAATACATCATCACGGGTTAGTTTTGAACTGAGAACTGATCTAACCCGATCCATTACTGGCAATTCCTAAATCAGAAATAGACCTATGGATGGCGGGTCCAAACCGATTAAGGACCCACTAGTCTTTACTGTTCCACCCCCCTTAAAATCATTTAATTCGGCAGTTTTGGAATCATCGGTTCAAGAACCGACTAGAGAATGAGCAAAATCGGTGATTCCTACTATTACACGCCACAAAAGTGAAAAAAAAAAAAACAAAGGAAAAAGGAAGAAAAGAAAATGAAAAAATAATGTTATTAAAAAATAAATACTTAAACTATATTTTCATGTGTATAGTCAAATTATATTTTTTATTCATGACATTTAATATGTTGTTACTAACAACACATGTAATAAATATATTTGAAATAATGTATTATTAAGTTTATATAAATTTCTAACCAAAGTAGATTTTTCATTCTTAATAAAATGGGACTTGTATTTGTATTTATGGAACTTATTTGTATCTTGAATATTTTATAGTATCACGTTGCTAATATGACAATAAAAAAGTACAAATGATTGTATATAAATGGATGCATAATTGTAAAATTTCTTTTGATTAATAGGTTATAAATAATTATTGTTAGACGTAATATTATTTCAATTTAAAAGTTATTTATATTTTTTTTTGTAAAGTTATGTCATTAATTATTTTTTTAGTTTCATGGTGGAACTAAAATGATTCCCACAGATCTAATTCCAATTCCATCAGTTTTAGAACGGGAGTCAGCAGTTTTAGGTCCAGTTCTGGACCCAAACTAACTTGTGACGGAACTCTTATGCAGGCTAAATTATTCACCGTATGACTTGAGGGTTGAGCCTCGCTATTATTCATTTAGACTTGTTCTTTCCTTAGTTGACACTTCTGACCAGGCCCACGATGAATAAACTAATAAACTGAATAACGTAATGGGCTTTCAATGCATTTTGGATCTTAATAAAAGCCTATTAAATTATTCACCCCTTCGATGTTAATGATTGACCCCCCTTTTTTTTTGTTTTTTTTCTATAAATAATGAGTATTCACTTATTAAAAGAAAATACATGATGGGCCTTTACGGCAACTGATTTTTTTGGCCTAATACGGCAACCCATATATATTTCATGGCGAATTTAAATCATTCAGCATGGAAGAAAGTTATCATAGAATAATCAAATTTGTTTTGTCATTCGATATACAAAGAGACGACACATCCACGATCGTGTGCAAATAAAATAACACAACATATATAAATTAAATAGATATATTGTTTTGACAGGTTAAAAGATGACAACTTTAATTAGTCCTAGAAATTAAGAAACTAATTATAAATCATAATTATAATTGTATTTTTCATAGTTGACTTCTCTATATTGGGTAACTGCTATGCATAAATATGGCATTAGAACTTTAGATTAATATATAAAGATATATGCTTAGGCTAAACAAGGAAAAGATTATGTTTATTCAACCTCTATTTAATTATATTCAAACCCCATTTAATTTCATGATTTTAGGGTACCAAAATTATTTTACACTCATATACTTAAAAAGGAAAATATTATGTCTATTTAATCCCTATTTAATTTTATTTTAACTCTATTTATTTCATGATTTCAAGGATACCTGTCATGCCCCAAGGGGCACTCTAAACGTAACAATCCGCCACACTCAATATTAAAGCTTAAGTATGACAACCTTAGCCACTCCTAAAAGCTTTGATATTAAGTGTAAAGAGTGCTCTCACAAATTTAGAGGACCATCTATGGAATTATGAAGCTTAAGAAGATATAATAACATATTAAGAAAAGAGGATTCATAATATTCATTCATTCATAAATTATCTTACAAAACTTAGGGGCATTCCCCAGTCACAATTCTATTACAAGAATATTTCTACATCTTATATAAACTAAACTTCATCTAGAAATTCCTTAATCCAAAAGGAAAATACCTGGCTGCAGGGTCTACGTGGCCTCAACCACAAATAGGTGAATTGCAAAAAATATCTATAAGGGTATAAGCTAATAGGTTTAGTGAGAACTATTTCCAAAAATAACTTCTTATGTAAAGGAATTCAAGCAAGTTGTTTAAGCAGACAAATGAAATGCAACATACACGTGGGCAAACAAGGCATATAGTTTTCTGGGAACTATATGTTGAATGGATTTACGCCCTCCATTCAGGGTTTGGTGATATGTAACCTCAAAACAAGTAGTTTTAGTTAAAAAGATTTATGCTTTCGATCAATATCGTCAAGCATATTAAGTTTACTTGAATTGAGCCTTGCTTTCGGACTTTCTGTCAAGCATTTCCTTCATGTCTCCAAGCAATTGCTTTCGATCACTCCGCCAAGTGTTGCTTTTGACCTGAGCTACAATCCTTCTCACCCAAGGATAATAACCCAATGCAATGTGACACACTTCATAGTATGCGTGAATCCATTTTTTTTTTTTTATGATATCATAACATTATTAATATCAAATTTAAGGTGATCATAAATCTCATACAAATCAAGTGTTGCACTAAAGCAAGCATTAAATCAATTCCGGCCTCGATATTCTTAGGGTTCTTTCAAGAATTATCTCACATACACATCTATTTATCTTTTCTTAATTCTAATGCAACTAGATTACAAGCACAAACAAGTAAAGCATTTTAAGGAAATAAACTCACAATGCCATGTCGACCATTCTTCTATACGGATGAGTCGCACACACAATCCTCTTAATTTAAATAATCCTTGGGGTATAGGTATTCTTCCTTGGGATCACCTAGTCAAGAAAAATACCAAAAATGAGTATTTTTTGATGATTTTCTTGAATTTTGACAAAACAATGTCATGAGAACGTCAAAGTTCGTATAAAGAAGAATCCAATTTAAAATGACCATAGCTTGGTCATTTTAACTCGGAATTGCACATATTATATACCGATTTCTATTTACTCGAAAAGATCTATCCATTTCTAAAATTATTTTTATCAAACTAAACCATTTAGGTCCCGAAACAGTGGTGATCATATTCACCACGAATTTTCTAACTCAAAAACAATTTTGTTTCAAACTTTAAATCACTCAAAATTTGTTTGATAAATACTTAGTTATCTATATAGTTAAAATTTCTCTTTTTATAGTTACTTAGCTCATATTTATTCATGCTCAAGTATTTGTTGTCCAATCATATTTCTTGAGTTAAACAATATCAATTAGGAGTTTAGAAAAAATATAGTTTACAAGAATCCATTTGGTAAATCTTTTTAAATGAATATTTTGATTCTTTTTTTTTTCAAAGAATTTCTTTATGTTTGACTTATTATTTTTCCTAGATAACCTTTTTCGAAAAGTATTTTTCTTTTCCAAATTCTCTACATTAGTGTTATTTTTTTTCCTTTTTATTTTCTATACAATTTTTCTTTGCCCATTTGTTTGAAAAGATCTTAATTTGCAAATTCTCATTCCTTTCTCATAAGGTTTCCCTTATTTATGTTTTCATAGAAATCATTTTTGTATAAAAATCATTTTCTTTTTGAAAAACAAAGTGTTATAGAAATGATTTAAAAAGCTTTTCAAAACAAAAGTAGTTTTTAAAATTGTAGTGAGTTCTTCTTAAAACTTGGAAAGGAATAACTTTTACTTTTGTTAAACCATAGATTTTATACTTCATATAAACTTATTCCTAAGTGACAGAATCTCCTTTTTATCAAGTATTTTTAGAGCTTTGAAAAATTTGGACAATAATCTTAGTGGCATGATCTTTTAAGAAAGTAAAGTATTGGGAGTCTTAGCTTCTTCAAGGCTCCTGGGATTAAGAAGTAAACTAGTCCCAAAAGAAAAATAAAATGAAAGAAAGAAAAATTTGTTTTGACTTGATGAGGATAAGTCTAAGACTAGAGACTAGTCTTAAAACAACAAGAAATAAATAAATTGAAAGGAAAGAAATAAATAATTACTTTGCATGGAAATAAATAAATTGCAAGTGAGCTTATATGCTCTAAAGAATATATATATATATATATATAGATATATAATACTTAGATATAGTAACAATAATAGAAACAAAATAACAACATAAACATAAATAGATTTCCATAAATAAGAACAATACATGAACATATTGTAGCTTCCATAACATTTAGTTTTTGGAAACTCACACCATGGTTATGTAAAGTTACATGACATGAGGAGAAGAAAATAATAAGAAAAGTTTACTTAAAAAAGTTTTTGGAGTGTTATGTGGTTATGAGTTTTGTGTAGGTAGAAAATGGTTTAAGGTTATTTTGAGAGAGTTTTGGGAGGATATATTGTCACGCCCCGAGGTACCTTAGTAGTAGTAAACAAGTCACACTTGAATACTATCACTAGATTACCTTTAAAGAGTGACAGGTTTTCAAAACAACAGGATCTTTTAGTTGCTTGATAAGAAATAACAAATATATAAAAGAAGTAACTTAGTGAATAAATATTACAGAACTATTACAAATCATATAAATCTTCTGAAGTACACAACTAGGTAATCTATTCTAATAGTACATAACCATTAAACTAAAATATAACCGTAGCCTCCCAGCTCCTAAGCTCTTACCGGAGCCATACTCTTGGAAGTGACTAACCAAGGTCGTAAAGTAAACCTGAAAAGACTATAGGAGTAAGAGCGAAACCACAACTCAGTGAATAACTAGACATACCATACATCACGTAAGTTATTAGCAAATCATATGTAATGTAGGCGCTCAACCATATGCACAGGTACAAGCTTTGATGATCTAGAATCCAAACAGAAAAAGATTTACGCCCTTTTTTTAAGAGTTGAAGAACCAGTACTCAATGACCTACCTGCCTAGGAGAGACTAAGTACACAGGAGAATCAACGATTTCTCGTTTTAATGTTATCACTTTGAATATAATTGATTAAACTGACCATCTCCTACAATCCCTTTAGAAACTCTCTAAGTATTAATCATTTCAAAGCGATTCTATGGGCGACGTTCTTCGGTGCCATTTAGTTCCCGTAGGACCGCCAGACCAAAGAGAACCTTGGAAGAACTAACACATTAGAACAACCAAGCATAAATAGAGATCTGAAATATTAATACGTAGCAGGTTGTTACACCAATATATATATATATATATATATGTAGTTATGCAATTCGTGCAATGCATGATCATATTATTTTGTCAAGTCAATAATTCTTAATCAATTTCACGGTGACCATACATTACACACAATCATTATTATACTACTTCACAACATCAAATCATTGCATTATTGCTTTTGCAAGGATATCTTAACAGTCATACAATCAGATCATATCATACTTTCAACAAACATTCATTTGATTATCTTTGCATTACATATCCATCTACTTACAAGCACAAACAGTACAATATGACTTAATCACTCACCTGCTTATATTGACTCAATCGTAATAATCTGCTGGTAGATCCTCTACTATATGAAAGTCACCTATTTAGGATGAATAAAGTATTCATCAATATAAATTTTATAACTAAATTTCTATATGTGGTTAGTGTCCTAAACTCGATTTTTATTAAGTTTTGGTAGTGACTATTACTAATTTTATGTTATTCTATACTGATCTCAATATAGAAAGTTATAGTTATTTATTATTATTTAGTGTCGTCGGGTTTCTCTTAATTTATCTCCTATAATTATTTTGTTATTTTTAGAAGTCTCACATTACTCGAAAATTTAGCTTCTTTCAATTTCCATTCTTACCTATTTTATCTAATTAAACAAATATTTGACTAATACTAACTTTTTATTAATACTAAATATTGTCTTAAATTCTAAGGTTTTAAAAGTTATTAGATATAAATCTAAACATGCTTGAATACTTGTATTTATTTAACTATCTATAATTTCTTATATTATCATATATATATAATATACTAAATAGATGTATTGCATATGTATATGTATTATATATGTTCGGTTTTTGTTAAAACAAGCTTTCGTTGAAGAATTTTGAGTGTACACCGGCTCAAAGCCGCCGGCCTTCAAACCCAGGTGCCGGTGTAAATATGGTTTTGAAGATTATTTCAAAGGAGTTGCACTAGCTTTGAAAGCTGTCGGCTTTCAACGTACGCCGGCTCTACGCCGTCGGCGTAAATCTCTAAGTAGCCGGCTTACATTCAATTTTTACGTGAAAATAATTTTATGTAGCCTCCATTCAGTGTAAGCCATCTATACGCTGTCGGCCTATCCATGTAAGCCGCCGGTGTTGAGCGATTACACTGCTGGCTTTGAGACAGTGTTGGTACTGTTCATCATCTTCCTCCTCTGTCCGATTCATGTTCTTTAAATTTTACATGTTAAAAACATTATTAAACGTTCCCAAATGTTTATATATCTAATATAAGGTCATAAAACAATTTTGAATACGTCTAAAAACATATATATTTAGATCTCGATTCTTACTAAAACATAGCTAGGGTTTCGAATTTTTACCTCGTTGGAGCTCGTCCGATGAATTTCGAAGCTTGTAATTGTGTTTATTACGTTCCTAAGATTATTAGAGTCGTTATAAAGCTTAGAATAGAAAGAAAATCATTTGAATTTCATCAACTTACCTTTGAACTTGTTTTCAAGGGTTTTCGGGTTATTTTTCTTTTGATTCGTATTTGATTGGTTTGATCCGTTTGTTTTCTGTTTTCAGCTCGTTCTAGTGGCTATGGAGGATTAGTTTCGTTCTGGAGAGTGTGGGAATCGATGAGTTTTGGTTTGTTCTCCATTATGAGCATTGAATACACATATATATAGAAGAAGAAAGAAGAAGGAAGTTACGGCTGCTTTCTCCTCCGATTTTCCTCCGAATTTGATCATCTTTGGCTGTTGTTTTCATCCTAATTAATGCTAGGGTGAGTTGGCTTGGTTTGATTGGCTCTTAGGTTGATTTTGTTGACTATTTGTGTGCATTATTTGCTCAAATCCGTCACTCTCTCCTACACGTAACTTTCCCACCGAAATTTTCACCAAAATCAGCAAATATATATATTAGTTTATTATTTTAATTTAGTTTTAGAATAATTTAACGAGTTATACGGGTACAAATTAGCCAATATTTAGAAGTTTTTGTACAAAAATATGTTTATAGGATTATACAAAACACTTAGTTTATCGAATAATACAATTTTAGGTTTTATATATACGTAGTTATTTATTCGTATAATTTTATCTCCCGCGATTAGGATTTCTTAAGCTCATTAGGTCAATTTTTGTTTCAGGCTTCAATAGCTTAAGAAAACTCGAATTAAAACAATAGCGTAATTTGATTATTTATTTGAAGTTCAAATTTTGAGTTATTCAACAGTTTATGTTTTCGTTGTGTATTTATAATCCTAACGGTTTATCTTTGGGTCATCGTTTTCTGTCTATAAGCATACATAATCATTTACTTTGTATTGTACTTAATATGGAAACTAAACTATATATATATCTTTAGTTTTGATACTTAACGTGAAATTTTATTAGTAGTTATTAATACTATCTAGGGATCTTGAACCTAGGGTTTAAATCTAAGTACAGGCTCATTACTACTCGTTGTTCCAATCTCGAATCATTATCGAGATCAAAAACAATCCTTTAATCTCTATACTCATATTTTTCTATTTGTATATCAGGTTTCGGGTTTTAAAGAAATTCTTTATTCAAATTCTAAATTCTTTATCTAGCCAAATTTTAGATATTGATCTATTCTTAGACTTTAATTAGAATCTAAATCTATTATCTTGTTCATACAATCTATTGTAAGGTCGTATACTAAGGTGGAAAATTCCCGGGGTTTACATTATCCCTCCTTAAAATAAGCTTTATCCTCAAAGTTTGAGTACGTACCTGAATTCTCAAACAAATGTGGATAGTTTTTCTTGATCTCCTCTTCCAGTTCCCATGTAATTTCTTCGGTTTGGAGATCCCATAATACTTTGACATAGCAGATTTCTTTGTTCCTGAGAACTTGCACTTTCCGGTCCAATATTCTAACTGGATGCTTCTCATACGTCAAATTCTCCTTTAAATCAATTGGTTCCAACTCCACTATCTTATCTGGATTCGGTACATATTTCCTTAGAACCGATACATGAAAAACATTATGTATACCAGATAAATTGGGTAGCAATGCAAGACGGTATGCCAGGTTCCCAACTCGTTCCAATATCTCAAATGGTCCAATATATCTAGGACTCAACTTGCCTTTTGTTTGTCTACCATGAAGACTTTTGATTGGACTTATCTTTAAATATACATGTTCTCCTTCATTAAATTCCAATTCTCTTCTCTTCAAGTCCGCCCAGCTCTTTTGTCTATCTTGTGCTGCTTTCATTCTTTGCTTTATTACCGAAACCTTCTCAATAGTTTCCTGAACCAATTCAGGTCCAACCAATACTTTCTCCAAGTTATCCCAGAACAATGGTGACCGACATTTTCTACCATATAAAGCTTCATGTGGCATCCTATGCTTGAATGGTAACTGTTATTATATGCAAATTCCACTAATGGTAAATGTTGGTCCCAATTTCCTTTGAACTCCAAACAAGCTCTCAACATATCCTCCAATCTGAATAGTCCTTTCTGTTTGTCCATCAGTTTGAGGATGATAAGCTGCTAAATTTCAATTGAGTTCCCAAAGCTTTTTGTAATCCTTGCCAAAATCTGGAAACAAATCGTAGATCTCTATCTGATACTATACCAGCAGGTACACCATGCAATCTCACAATCTCCTTCAAATATATTCGTGCCAATTTTTCTAACGAATATGTCATGTTAATTGACAAGAAATGAGCTGATTTCGTGAGTCTATCCACAATTACCCAAACAGCATCATGACCCGTACTTCTCTTAGGTAATGAGTATACAAAATCCATGGAAATCTGATCCCATTTCCATTCAGGTATTGGTAATGGTTTCAACAATCCACCTGGTTTTTGATGTTCAGCTTTGATCCTTTGACACACATCACATTTAGCCACAAATTCTGCAATTTCCCTTTTCATTCCATTCCACCAATATGCACTTTTTAGCTCTTGATATGTTTTTGTTTCTCCTGGGTGTACCGAATATCCAGAATAATGTGCTTCATGCATTAATTCTTTCCTCAAGCTTTCATCATGTGGCACACATAATTTTTTATTCATTCTTAACACCTCTTCTTCATCCACATGAAAATCCTTGTACTTTCCTTAGGATATTCCTTGTTTAATCTCTTGAATTTCAACATCTTCTTTCTGAGCTTCCTTAATCCTTTGAAGCAAAGTAGATTCCAAAATTAGGTTTCCTAATTCAGCTTCCAGTCCTTGTATTGAGAATCCTAAGTTTAATCTCTCAAATTCTTTGATGAGTTCTTTCTGTTCCGTTAGTATTAAGGCCACTTCTCCATAACTCTTTCGGCTCAATGCATCAGCCACAACATTCACTTTACCAGGATGGTAATTAATGGTAAGATCATAATCTTTAATCAATTCCAACCATCGCCTTTGTCTCATGTTCAACTCTTTTTGTGTAAATATATACTTCAAACTTGTGATCGTATATATTTCACATTTCTGTCCATAAATAGTGACGCCAAATCTTGAGTGCAAAAACAATAGCAGCTAATTCTAGATCATGAGTGGGGTAATTCATCTCATGCGGTTTCAATTGTCTAGAATCATATGCTATTACTTTTCTATTTTGCATTAACACACATCCCAATCCATTTCTAGATGCATCACTATAGACAGTATATAAATCATTGTCATTAGGCAAAACCAATATTGGTGCTGATATTAACTTTTCTTTCAGTTCTTGGAAACTTTGTTCACGTTGATCATTCCACTCAAATTTCTCATTCTTCCTGGTTAATTGAGTCAAAGGTCGTGCAATCTTTGAGAAATCCTTCACAAATTTCCGATAATATCCTGCCAATCCCAAGAAACTCCTAACTTCTGCAACAGTTTCAGGTCTTTTCCATTCCACAATAGCTTTAACTTTTGCAGGATCAACCGATATTCCTTCTCCAGAAACAATATGTCCAAGGAATGATATACTTCTAAGCCAAAATTCACATTTAGACAATTTGGCATACAGCTTATTGTTTCTTAATATCTGTATAACACTTTTCAAATTCTCATCATGTTGTTCTTTAGTAGACGAATATACGAGTATATCATCTATGAAAACAATCACACAAATATCCAGCAAAGGTCTAAAGATACGATTCATCAGATCCATGAAAACTGCAGGTGCATTAGTTAACCCAAATGGCATGACCAAAAATTCATAATGACCATACCTAGTTCCGAATGCAGTCTTTGGTACATCCTCTGCTTTAATTCGGATTTGATGATATCCCAACTTTAAATCAATTCGAGAAAATACCTTTGTTCCTCTCAACTGATCAAAGAGATCATCAATTCTGGGTAAAGGATATTTATTCTTGATAGTTACTCTGTTTAATTCTCTATAATCAATACAGAGTCTCATTGATCCATCTTTCTTCTTCACAAACAATACTGGTGCTCCCCAAGGTGAAACACTAGGTCTGATAAATCATTTATCCAATAATTCCTGTAATTGCACCTATAATTCTTTTAATTCCACAAGTGCCATACGATACGGAGCTTTTGATGCTGGTTCGGTTCTAGGTATCAAATCAATTGAGAATTCTACTTCTCTGTGTGGGGGTAATCCTGGTAATTCGTCTGGAAATACATCTGAGTAGTCACACACTGTTTGGATAGTATGAATATCCAATACTTTGGATTCACTCTCAGTTGTTCCAAAAATACACCCGTTTAACTCCATATCTTCTTCATTTTCCACTTCAATTGCTGTTATCCTACTCCCGACTCCTTTGAGTATCTCACCTCTATACTCTTTTTTTTCTCCTTGATTATTGACAAAAGATACTATTTTGAGTTGGCAATTCACTTTCGCTTTTACACCAGTTAACCAAACCATACCCAAAATAATATCATATTTTTGCATCTTTATCAAATTAAATCAGCAATTGATTCTTGAGTCCCGATCATTAGTGGACAACTCTTGATCATTTCCCGTGTTATCACTAAATCTCCAGTTGGTGTAGTAACTCTCAATTCTTTACTCATGCTTTCAATTGATAACCTCATACGCCTTGCTAATCCGGTACTTATAAAAGAATGCGTTGCTCCCGTGTCAAACAAAGCATACGCAGTCTGATCCCCTACTTGAATTGATCCTAGGTATCAATTATTAAGTTCATGTTATTTTCAATTCATAAGGACTTCTATTCCTCCTGTACTTGTGATTATGTCTAATAACTTTAGATAAACAAATATGTAACTACATACCTACAATGAGTCCATATTCTTCGGGATCAACTTCTTCCCAGATATTTTCTTCATCTTCTTCCTCCATCTCCACATTCTCAACAGGGTTTCCGTACATGGCAAAAACTCTAGTCGTCGTACCGGCTTTGTTGGCATTTCCATTTTTCGATCCCAAGACTCCAATCATTCCTTTAGGTTATAAGATCCAGCTACTGTACTCACTTTCTGTGGACAGTTAGTTGCTATGTGTCCAACTTTGTTACATACATAACAAGTTGCAATTTTTCTTTTTAGACAATCGTTTACCATATGCACACTTTCTCCACAATAATAACATTTGTTCTGCAATTGTGGACAATTCCTTGGGTAATGAGAACCTTTACATTTCCAACAAGTAACATTATTCTTTCCAGCTACACTTCCTTTGTTCTCATTGAAAGATTTAAAGAATTTAACCTTCTTAGGCACAGAATTGTCATAGAACCATCATACATTCTTTTCCCGAATATAGTTCCTTTCTTCTTATACCTCTCAATTTCATACTTCCTTGCTCGTTCAATAATTCGAGCTTTTTCTATCATGGCTGCAAAGTTATCAACTTCAAATTCAGCAAGTCTTCTCTGAAAATGGGGTTCAAGTCCAGCCATGAAAGTCTGTCTCTTAAGCTCATCACTGTCCCGATAAGCATCCGGAGCAAACTGTAACAACGATCAAACTCATGTTCATACTCATCAATGGTCTTAGCTCCTTGGGTCAAATTCATCGGGTCAGTACTATATTTTGCTTTTAAACTGCATGGAAAATACTCCTTCAAAAATTCTCATCTGAACACTTCCCAAGAAATCGGTTGTGACAAACTTCTTTGTTTTAAATTCCACCATATTCTTGCTCTCAATCTTAATAGATAAGTTCCATAAGACACTTTCAGAGTCTCAGGTACTTGGAAAACATCCAGGGATCGCTCAATCTGAGCCAGCCAATCTTCAGCTTCTTCTGGCTTTCCCGGTAATCCTTCAAAGTATTTGTTGCATTTATTGAATTCTGGCAACAAATTCCTTTGAGGACGTAAAGGTGGTGGTGGTGGCAAGTCTGGTTCATATCGAGGCGGTCCTTGCATCTCAACAGCAGACTCATTTGGGTTCACAGGTCCATTTTCCTGAAATTGAAACGGTGGAGTACGCCTTTCATTTCCCCTGGAGATTGGTGGAGTCATTGCTGGTGCCTTAGTAGATGGTGCTACATTTGTTGCTTGTATATTTTGCAAAGCTTGCAAAATCAAGACATTTTGTTGTTGAAGACTTGTAAAACATCCTCAATTCAGTTTTGGGATGTTGCAGGAGCATTTATTGGTGGATTTCCAGAAATTCGGGCATTTCTATTTTTATTTCTTCCTCTTGGCATTCTATTAATCATTAAACAGATCATTTAGATTAGATCATAACTCATCTTTACCAAAAGTCATCAAAGTCATTCATATATATACATAACCAAAATACATCAGAGCTTCTCGTGGTTAATGCATTATATACATTTCAAAAATGGCACTAACACTAAACCTAGTTTTTCTACTATAGTCATAAAAAAGGTACATATGCCTCATCCTATATATTATGCATGTCATCAAAAGTCTATCGATATCATACTGTCATGTCATCATAAGCAGATAATACATCATCATCATATAGTACTAGATCAGACTCAAGGACTAGGGTAAAGACGACCCTTGCCCTTCTCCTGAGGGCCTAAATGAGGGTAATCATTCTTTCCCTCTGAATTGCTGTCACAAATCTCAATCATCGTGTCTCTGTCTCCTAGAGGTGCTAGAGTCAGACTGTATCCATCACCCTAATGCCTCTGGGTGCCGGCCTCAGTGCACTCTCAACACTAGGTGGTATATCTCTCTCAATCCACCCTCCATGTGCTGATCCGATCCATCTAGCATAATTAAAATCTGAGACATACTTTTCTGCCTCAATCCTTCTCTTCTTACCTTCTTTTTCATCCAATAATTATGTGGTTATACTCCTTTTATGAGCAGCAATCTGTACTGACTCATGTACCAATCTATCCTGTATAGAAGTAGGGTGCTGGAACTCACCTGCTATCTCGGGTATAATAGGTGGTTTCCTCATCAAAATGCGTCTAGAATGACTGCATCTGCTGACCTGAGCAAGCATCAGATCATCATCATAGGCTGCATCACCTCTGACCCTGGTATGATCCTGTCTAACATCATGAGCATAAACTGCTCCTCTCCCAATATCTACCCAGACTCTAAATCTGGAGGCTCTGGTCTCACTGATCTGGATGAAACTATAAATGCTATATTATCAATCTCCAGGCCTCCTCCTTTCTGGATCACTAGTCTCTCAAATTTGTAAAGCATCTCTATAGCTGATCCATTATCTGGAAAAGCCCGCTCCATAAAAAACAACCAACCTTTAAACAAAGGCAGTAATCCTCTCTTCCAGGTGCTGAGGATCTCCTCTAAGGTCTTGGTAATCCCGCTCAAATACAAGTCCTCTACCAGAACTTGTAGTCTGTGCCTGAAATCTGTCAATGTCTCCTCTTCCTGCATACTAAAAATCTCCCATCTAATATGACATGTAGCAGGATTAGTCTGCACACAACAAAATTTGCATGCTTAATAATAATCACACATATTTTATTCCTAATTGTGCAGTATAACTCTACCCATAACTACCCAACTATTTCTACAGGTAACTAATTAAATCTAACTAACTACATTCACCAAATGCAATTCTTTCACATATTTATCTTTCTTATTTTAGCAACCATGCTCTGATACCAACTAAATTCTGTTACGCCCCGAGGGTACCTTAGTAGTAGTAAACAAGTCACACTTGAATACTATCACTAGATTACCTTCAGAGAGTGACAGGTTTTCAAAACAACAGGATCTTTCGTTGCTTGATAAGAAATAAGAAATATATTAAAGAAATAACTTAGTGAATAAACATTACAGAACTATTACAAACCATATAGTTCTTCTGAAGTGCACAACTAGATAATCTATTCTAATAATACATAACCATTAAACTAAAATATAACCATAGACTCCCAGCTCCTAAGCTCTTACCGGAGCCATATTCTTGGAAGTGACTAACCAAGGTCGTAAAGTAAACCTGAAAAGACTATAGGAGTATGAGCGAAACCACAGCTCAGTGAATAACCAGACATACCATACATCACGCAAGTTATTAGCAAATCATATGTAATGCAGGCACTCAACCATATGCACAGTACAAGCTTTGATGATCTAGAATCCAAACAAGAAAAAGATTTACGCCGTCTTTTTAAGGGTTGAAGAACCAGTACTCAATGACCCACCTGCCCAGGAGAGACTAAGTACACAGGAGAATCAACGATTTCTCGTTTTAAGGTTATCACTTTGAATATAATTGATTAAACTGACCATCTCCTGCAATCCTCTTAGAAACTCCCTAAGTATTAATCATTTCAAAGCGATTCTACGGGCGACGTTCTTCGGTGCCATTTAGTTCCCATAAGACCGCCAGACCAAAGAGAACCTTGGAAGAACTAACACATTAGAACAACCAAGCATAAACAGAGATCCGAAATATTAATATGTAGCAGGCTGACACACCAATATATATATGTAGTTATGCAATTCGTGCAATGCATGATCATATTATTTTGTCAAGTCAATAATTCTTAATCAATTTCACGGTGACCATACTTTACACACAATCATTATTATACTACTTCACAACATCAAATCATTACATTATTGCTTTTGTAAGGATATCTTAACAGTCATGCAATCAGATCATATCATACTTTCAACAAACATTCATTTGATTATCTTTGCATTACATATCCAACTACTTACAAGCACAAACAGTACAATATGACTGAATTACTCACCTGCTCATACTGACTCAGTCGTAATAATCTGCTAGTAGATCCTCTACTGTATCAAAGTCACCTATTTAGGATGAATAAAGTATTCATCAATATAAATTATATAACTAAATTTCTATATGAGGCTAGTGTCGTAGACTCGATTTTTATTAAGTTTTGATAGTGACTATTACTAATTTTATGTTATTCTATACAGATCTTAATATAGAAAGTTATAGTTATTTATTATTACTTAGTGTCGTCGGGTTTCTCTTAATTTATCTCCTATAATTATTTTGTTATTTTTAGAAGTCACATTACTCAAAAATTTAACTTCTTTCAATTTCCATTCTTACCTATTTTATCTAATTAGAACAAATATTTGACTAATACTAACTTTTTATTAATACTAAATATTGTCTTAAATTCTAGGGTTTTAAAAGTTATTAAATAAATCTAAATATGCTTGAATACTTGTATTTATTTAACTATCTATAATTTCTTATATTATCATATATATATATATATAATATATTAAATAGATGTATTGCATATGTATATGTATTATATATGTTCGGTTTTTGTTAAAACAAGCTTTCGTTGAAGAATTTTGAGTGTACGCTGGCTCAAAGCCGCCGGCCTTCAACCCAGGTGTCGGTGTAAATATGGTTTTGAAGATTATTTCAAAGGAGTTACACTGGCTTTGAAAGCTGTCGGCTTTCAACGTACGCCGGCTCTACACCGTCAGCGTAAATCTCCAGGTAGCCGGCTTACATTCAATTTTTACGTGAAAATAATTTTATGTAGCCTTTGTTCAGTGTAAGCCGTCTATACGCCGTCGGCCTATCCATGTAAGCCGCCGGCGTTGAGCGATTACACTGCCGGCTTTGAGACAGTGTTGGTACTGTTCATCATCTTCCTCCTTTGTTCATTCATGTTCTTTAAATTTTACACGTTAAAAACATTATTAAACTGTTCCCAAATGTTTATATATCTAACATAAGGTCATAAAACAATTTTGAACACGTCTAAAAACATATATATTTAGATCTCGGTTCTTACTAAAACATAGCTAGGGTTTCGAATTTTTACCTCGTTAGAGCTCGTCCGATGAATTCTGAAGCTTGTAATTGTGTTTATTACGTTCCTAAGATTATTAGAAGTCAGTTATAAAGCTTAGAATCGAAAGAAAATCATTTGAATTTCATCAACTTACCTTTGAACTTGTTTTCAAGGGTTTTCGGGTTATTTTTCTTTTGATTCGTATTTGATTGGTTTGATCCATTTGTTTTCTGTTTTCAGTTCGTTCTAGTGGCTATGGAGGAGTAGTTTCGTTCTGGAGAGTGTGGGAATTGATGAGTTTTGGTTTGTTCTCCATTATGAGCACCGAATACACATATATATAGAAGAAGAAAGAAAAAGGAAGTTACGGCTGCTTTCTCCTCCGATTTTCCTCCGAATTTGATCATCTTTGGCTGTTGTTTTCATCCTAATTAATGCTAGGGTGAGTTGGCTTGGTTTGATTGGCTCTTAGGTTGATTTTGTTGACTATTTGTGTGCATTATTTGCTCAAATCCGGCCCTCTCTCCTACACGTAACTTTCCCACGAAATTTCACCAAAATCAGCAAAAATATATATATATATTAGTTTATTATTTTAATTTAGTTTTAGAATAATTTAACGAGTTATATGGGTACAAATTAGCCAATATTTAGAAGTTTTTGTACAAAAATATGTTTATAAAATTATACAAAACACTTAGTTTATCGAATAATATAATTTTAGATTATATATATACGTAGTTATTTATTCGTATAATTTTATCTCCCGCGATTAGGATTTCTTAAGCTCGTTAGGTCAATTTTTATTTTAGGCTTCAATAGCTTAAGAAAACTCGAATTAGAACAATAACGTAATTTGATTATTTATTTGAAGTTCAGATTTTGAGTTATTCAACAGTTTATGTTTTCGTTGTGTATTTATAATCCTAACGGTTTATCTTTGGGTCATCGTTTTCTGTCTTAAGCGTACATAATCGTTTACTTTGTATTGTACTTAATATGGAAACTAAAAATATATATATATATATATTATTTTTTTATACTTAACGTGAAATTTTATTAGTAGTTATTAATACTATCTAGGGATCTTAAACCTAGGGTTTAAATCTAAGTACAGGCTCATTACTACTCGTTGGTCCAATCTCAAATCATTATCGAGATAAAAAATAATCCTTTAATCTCTATACTCATATTTTTCTATTTGTATATCAGGTTTCGGGTTTTAAAGAAATTATTTATTCAAATTCTAAATCTTTATCTTGCCAAATTTTGATATTGATCTATTCGTAGACTTTAATTAGAATCTAAATCTATTATCTTGTTCATACAATCTATTGTAAGGTCGTATACTAAGGTAGAAAATTTCAGGGGTTTACATATATGGAGAGAGTTTTGAGAGGAGAATTTGAGAGAGTTTTTGTGGAGAAATTTGTAAGTTGTAATTGTGTGAAAGAAGTAAACGAGGAAGGGGATATTTATAGGAAAATATGGAATGATTATTGAGTGATTTAAATAAAAGAAAATTGAAACAAAATTGAGAGAGAGAGGAGGCAAGGGGCGCCGGCCATGAGTGTAAGTGAGGGAGAGAGTTTTATTTTTTTGTATTTTTGTTGATTAAATAAAGTAATAAGTAATGTACATATGAAATAAAGTTATGGGAAAGGTAAAAAGTAAAGGTTTATAGGTTATGGTGTTTGTAAGAGTAGGTATAAGAAAAAGTAAAGAAAAAAGAATAGTGTAGAATAAATGAATAGTGTAATGTAAAGCAGACATGACAATTTAAATATCGGTAGTAAGAAAATACGCGTACAATTACGATTTCTGATATTTTTAGTTACCGAAAAATTATGAAATTGATATTTTTGAAAACCTTATATTTTTACGAGTAGAACCGTATATTCGGAATATTTTTACTATTCCGAGCCCCATGACACTTTTTTCAAGAACTGTGTTCGATCGGGTTCAAAACGATTCGCGGTTTTACTAATCTGATTATTTTAAGCTTCCTTAGGTAATTACGCACTATTCTATATACTAAACTCTTACTTACTTTCTCCGAATTGCTTATTCAGGATTGCCGGACTTAAGCTATTACGTCTAACTAGGATTGTGTTGACTTTAGGATTCCAGTTGACTTCCAAATTAGGGTTTAAGCTTAACCGATTCCAAAAATTTGGGAGTTTACAACACCAAAAATATTTTACGCTAAAAAAATTTATGTCTATTCAACCCCTATTTAACTCCATTCAAACCCTATTTAATTTCATAATTTCAAGGGTACCAAAAATATTTTACGTCATATGCTACAAAAAGAAAAGATATATCTATTCAACAATTATTTAATTATATTTAAACCATATTTAATTTTCATGATTTCAAGTATACGAAAAATATTTTATGCACATATGCTAAAAATATTATATTAAAAATATTTACACCAAAGACACCAAAGTGGGTAGTTTTGTTAATAGTATAGGTAATTAAAATTTTTGAATTATTAACTATTATTATAATATTTTCAAGAGGTTACGATTACTAATTGTAATTGATAATAAAAGGTCAATGCAATAACTGATTAACGATGGGGATTATGATTGATAGTCAAATAAAAGACACCTTCACTATCATACTCACAATGTTTATGATGTTTAGGAATAAGTTTATCTGATCTCACAATGTTTCGAGTGGTTTATTTAAGATCACAATGTTTAGAGAAGTAGGTCAATTAAGATTACCATTAACATGTGTAATTATGAGAAAAAAAAAAAAAAAAACTCAAAAGATCCACCATAATATGACACATGTCAAATATGACATCAATTAACTCATTTCCCTAATGGTACATTTAATTTATTGGAACGGAATAAGATTGGAAATGAATAGTTATTTCTTATTTTATAGTTAGGAGTATTTTCATAACAAAACATAATTTTTGGTTGTGAATAGCCATTCCTCTAGTAAATGAAATGAATGAGAATAATTTCTTATATATTTCGTATTTTACCGAATAGACATTCTTTTGATAAAATATTTTGCAAACAAAATAAGAGAATAGATATTCTACAGTAATAAAGCTGAAATACTAATTCCATTCATTAAACCTAATATGCTGTAAACATTGTGACCTTAAATGAATCATTTAAAACATTATAATCCAAATGAATTTCACATTGTGACCTTTTTATATAATTTATCATAATATTATATTTATATCTTTTAAGTTTTATCACAGATATAAGTTATAATCAAAATCCATTATCGATAAGAATACCAAGGTTTTCCTGCTTCATCTGTTTTTCATTTTTCTGTTATCCTATTTGTACATTCTAATAATAGAAGATGCAATAATGTAGAATCCTATTTATGTAAATATACCATGTATGTTCTTGGCAATATATGTATATGCCCTATTTTATGGGGACCCCGCACGCGTTTTAGGTTTCGAAAATTTCAGTGTCCGACAAGTTAAAGGAGTCGGCAAATATAATCAAACCAAGAATGGCAGAAGGCCGCAGAGCAAAGCCTGTCCTATCTGATCTCCTATATCGAGAAAGTTGAGAGGACAACATTTTCAAATGCCATACAATATAAAGGAGCCAAAAGAGCAACAAAGTCCTACTAGCTCTCTAGTCCAACGTCTTCTATCCTTATTGAATTTATTCAGTTATTCTGTATAAGGGTCACTATCGATGCACTATTTCTCTCTCACGCCTTCATTTTGTCCCCTTTTATTTCATAATTTCTTTCTTGATATGTACGCAGAAGTTGGAAGCATCAGTTGGTTGGTTTATAACTTTATATCCGTTCCTTTTTATGTCACTATATGATGTACATTTGATACTCTTGCTTTTAAGATAGGACGAATATAAAATCACATACAATTCGAACATATTAAAATACACGACAGTATATGTTAAAGTTCCTTTTTTTTTTAAATTAATTTTAAGGGTATATGTCATAAACCAAACTAATATATCTTTTTGTTCACATATACATATACATATATACATATGTATTGTAATGCCCCATAGGAAAAATGCCTTACTTATGAGAAAGAATCAATATTAGTTTATAAGTTATGATTGGGCAAGTCAAAATTAGTTACCTTTTGTCTGAGATCTTAACAAAGATTCATTAATTACATTTTGTCTGAGATCTTAACAAAGATTCATTAATCACTCTTTTGACACCATTTTACTATGATATCACATAATATCTATGAGATATTATCAACCAAAACCCCATGCCCACCGTGTTAAGTTATACTTATTGTCTTCATTTTATTTTATGTAAAATCATTTTTTTTTTTTTTACGTATAAATGGAAAAAGATGATGATCATAGGTATATTTTATGATTTATGCAGGATTCATTAATAAATCCGAATGAAATGCGAGACAATACCTTTGCTTCTTTTATGATATTTGCATATAGGAGAAATGGGATGTATGGCTAAAAATTGTTGATCGATCTAGGTAAAACAAACATTGGTTCAAACCTCTATGAAGCTTTAATGTATAATGTAGTTATTAATTGTTAAGTATCTAGTTTTTCCATATATAGGTGATGGGATGTGGGGGCTGTCGATAAGTGAAAGACAATTTTTCTTTCTTAGTCTCTTATCGAAATGCTATTTCTTTATTTGGTTAAGAGAAACGATGGAACATTTAATGAGATAAAGTAATCTCACCTTTTAGGGATAGGTATCGCTCACATCTTTCTTTTCCCCAGCCCATTAAACATCAAGCATGAGCATTGTCCTACATAATTAGAGTCTAATGGTGGATTCGAACTCCGCTTACGTGCCACTAGATATGTGGAATCTATCCTAGTTTATAAACCACTAATGGCTCATTCATTTCATCATATGAAATAAGAGGGGGAATGAAATTCCAATTCAAAGAGAATGTAATAGAGTTGTAATGATTATTATAATGTTCACTTGGTATAAAAAATAAAACACGCATTTATTAGGGTAAAAGGTAAAATATCTATAATGTTCCCTATATTTATCATAAAGAGAGGATAACTGTATAGGTGATATTTTCAAAATAGGGGTATTTATGATAAAGTTGAAATAAACCATTGAATGGAAATTCATGAGGTAAGGACATGAATTGTTATTTTTCATTTGACGTAATAGGAATTAATTATGAATTGTCACTCTCCTCACCTGAACACTATAATATTAGTTTTACGTCGAACGATGAGGGAATGAATAGTTATTCATATCCAGTGAATAGGCTGCAAGTGTACAAACTAAGCATAGTTACTTTAATATTATAAACTTATTGCAATCTACTTCTTTATTGAGTCTCAAAATTTTGGATAATAAGTACTGCTTATATAACATATTAATTAGGAATCAAAATTCCCTTCCTATGTTATGGTGACATAAATCACTCTCGAACTACGGTTTAAATGATATTTTTTTTCACTTGTAAATTTTTCCTCCCACAATTCATTCAATTTCTAGTTTCTTAAGCTGTTATTAAGGTTCAAACTATAGTTTAAATGAAATCAAACGATTATTTTTATGGTTTAAAAAGTTCCCTAAATTTTGTGGGATTATATTAAAATAATAATAATAATATGAACTGCAATTTATCAAGTCCATGAAATGTAAACCGAATCCAATCGAAATCAAATTATATCTATGAAAATTAACTAAAATTAATATCATATTTAACTTCCATCCTTTTTATAATTGATTTTCTTCAAATAAATAAATAGGGTTGCAAATGAACTCAATTGCTTGCGAGTTGCTTGAACTAAGCTTAAACTTGATTAGTAAGCAAGCTAAGATAAAGTTAAAATTATTAAACAAGTCGAACTCAAGCTTTAATTTAAGTTTACAAACTGGCTTGTAAACAAGCTTATTTAGGCTTGTGAGTTGATTTATTAAAAAGCTTGCTAACAAACTTATGAACAAGTTCATTAGTAGACTTGTAGGTTTTATATTATATTATAAATATATAATGAAAACTAAAAATTGATATTTATATATGTATGTATATATAATTTGCAACTCTTATTAATTATTTTTAGGTTTATATGAAAAATTTAAATAGAAAATTAATCAAACTCAAACTCAAAATGAGGATTATTTATTTGTATAAGCCAAGCTTGAAGTTAAATTTTAAGTTAGATAAAAGACTCAATTTTATCTTGATAAAAAGCTTAGCATAGTTCAAGCTTGAGAAAAACTTAATTATCTAAATAATTCGATAAAAATATTTACTTAAGCTTAAGTTTGTTATTTTTAAATAAGGGGAGTCCAGACACTCAATTGTAGCACTCTAAATAAACATCCTTTCACTAGCTCATCACATCAGAATTCAGCTCCGTAGCCATTCCTTACATGCAGTAGTTGCCCATGTCCTATAAAGTGACATTAATCCTTATAAAGTCAATGAATGCGCCGGTTCTTATGGTCAATATTATAAAGTTGATTGAAGCCCGCATAGCTAAGGCTGCGACAGAACCATATGAAGCCAAGTAACCAATAATGTCTATGATCCATTTGAACTACCAAGTATTATTATTATTATTCTTTTTTTTTTTTTTTGGGTTACCACAGCTAACGCTTTGAGATATCTTATAACATCTGAAATCTCAAATAAAAAGATCCAACTGCTTGGGCCATTTGACAACGGCTTATTTGTTTAATTATGGCAATTTCTTGTTATAGAAATTGCTTTCAACCCACCTAAAAATCTTGCATAAGGAATTACCAAGAAGTCTTTCAATAATATATTAGGTTTATCTACGGTAAAAAAGATGCAATTTTAACCTGTTCGTACATCCATGGATCATCCAATGCTTTCAGGCATTGTAATGATATTTTACCTTACCCTTTACCGTTTCAAGTTTCAACAAATAGAATTTCTCACAAATCAAGAAGTAATTATTAAAGGGCTCGTAAACATAAAAAGTAGTCGATATTATGCTACCTAAATAGCCCTAGCATGGGAAAAAACACTAAAATACTTGTCTCGACCAAAAACTATCAATCGATAGAAGCCTAGCTCACATCATTTTCTAAGAAAGAGTAAGGCATTACTCAATGGGACCAAAATGATAAAAGGGTTTGAATTTTGATGTACAACTTTTTAGTTCACGAAAATTAACCACCTGTTAATATTTGGTACAGATAGCTGGGGGCATTGCATGATATTTTAGAGATATTCGCGCTTCACCACCAACTGAAAGGACCCTTTTCACACGCTATGTCAATGATGATGGAATAATTCTAGGTTGCCCCGATAAGAGAGATAGAGGGGTTGGGGGCCATGTCTTCCATCACCATAATTAGCTGCTCTTTTTTGGTTTTTCTTTCTTCCGACAGAAAGAAAGATGGAAATAATCCGGAAACTTATTATCTCCTGCACAGGCTTAGATATGGGTTAAAACAAGTATTAACGTTATAGTGTAGATTTTTCTTTTGATATTTCGCAAACCGCACTCAAATGATAAGATATATAAGGTACAAAGATCCTATCTCCACCTCGGAATCTTTCCAGAAGTTGTATTGTGTATATTATTACATTATAGGATATCTTCTATAATTTTACGCCAAGATAAACATTTATCTCGCATGAATTACCACCGATAAGTTAATCAAATTTGACAGACAGACAGACAGACACACACACACATATATAAATTCCGACCAAATCTATGATGAACGTATTAAATATTTTAGACCAACTCTCAATCACACAAACAAGTCATTTTTACATCTCTAATTTAAGTTTCAAGTAGTTTATATAAAAAAGAGTTCTTTTATTTGTACACATTGATCTTTTTCTTAATTTAAAATATTGATTTCTCTTTTGACTTATTTTGTAAGATATTGAACATTTTTTCTAATTACTTAGATATTGATGTCTTATTTAAATTTACTCTTAAATATTAATGCTTTCCAATGTAATTTATCCTTTCAGTTTTTATCAAATTTTGATATGTTTGCATTATTTCAAAACTTGATATCAACTTTCAATTCGAATATCATGATTTTAGGTACATATATTTTAAGCAAAATGGAAAATGTAAAAAGAAAAGATTTTCAAGTTCCATAAAATGGCTTGGGACATATAGATATTATAGGGTTTACATTTTAAAAGATTACTGGTTGATTTCAATTCTACTTTTGTAAAATCTCCATTTGTCATGTACAACAAGGGGTAAGAGGACATGGAGTCGGCGAAGATAAGGTTCTACATCTATCCTATTTTATAGTTCTAGCCCCCCACCCCCAAAATTCTAGAGGTGGAACTTACCCTGCAAATGTGTTGGAATCCCCATTGAATTTGTACCCTATATGGTATCCTGTGAAACTTATGGAATTTTTTGTTGGTAGGTTGCCCAACAACTTGTTAATCTTTCTATATACTCGTAATTAACTATATATCCATCAACCTAGTAATCTCTGACAATTTATCACATTATTCAATCATATATGTCTTATGAAGGCATATAATATGAATCCAAAAATGTGATTTTAAATATTTATTAGAAAATGTTTCTACATATCTTTAGCAATTTATCGCATATATTTCAATCATATTTTTCTCTTGAAAGTATATAATGTTAACCTAATAATATAATTCCAAATATTTATTACAGAATGCTATAATAAATTTATAATAGATTTGAAAATCCATTGGGAAGAAAATATGAAGCGACAATATAAGAACAATGAAACATGCTTTAGGAATATACATTATAAAATGGATAGATGATTTTAGACCTTAGGTATCTGTTGATATTTTAATATGTCTTATATACTAATCAAGCATGGTACATTATCAACACGTACCTTGTATACCATAAAATACAATTTTTAAGGTGGGTAAAAAAATGTTAAGATGTTGTACCTTGTACCTTGTGAAACAAATTCCAAAAAATTGACACTAGAAATCTACCTTTACGAGTTTCATCCACCCAAAACCTGCACAACCATACATGGTAGAGTAGGTTCTAGATTCTAATAAGATTACCCACTCACATCTAGGTATAATGTATACAGGATAAAGAGTTTTTTTATACAACTCATCTTGGTTCGTTCTTTTCTAAATCTATTTACTAGAAATAGTTTTCATTGAATATTATGATGCACCATAAGTAAACTTACATATTTTACATCTCTCTAATCCATATATGGTGAATATGTTTTCATAATCACTCATCAATCTGAAGCATCAAGTATTTTAGAAAACCATTCAACGGGTATTACAAAGTAAACCACATGTTGATATACATGCAAAACATCTATAAACTTATGATATATTTCGGCATTCGATAGTTTCGTAATTATGACATAGTGGTAAGCTTTCGGCTAAGAAGGTAGTTTTTGTAGCAATTCTCTGTTGACATTGGAAATGGCTGATTAATAAAAAAATTCTGATAAAATATGAGAAATATAACATTTATTTTTAAAGGAAGTGAGTGTGATTCTCTTTTTCCATTATCATTTTTTCAATTCTAAACGACACCCATTGCTAGCTGTAAGTCGCTGTATATTTGCCCCTTCCCTTACCAGTCCTACCTCCTACAGGCTAAAACTAAAAGTAATAGTAATTGCAAATATTACTTCATTACAAAATTGAGTATAATGGAGGCTAGGTAAAACTATGCACCTAAAATCAAGACGTGCTACAGTAACAAATCGCCAACTCTATTCGAAGTATCGTATGCTCCATAAATATGATAAAAATTGGGTGAAAATTGAAAGATCCTTTATATGGATAATACACATTCTAGTTAACCGAGTGTAATTCGAATTATTTTGTTCGAGACTTATAATAATTTTTTAAGTATACGATGTAATTTCGTCTTTAACTTACTGACATTATCATTTGAGTTTTATCTCTTTAGAAAGTATATTTCTTATTTATTTTGGCAAATTGGTACGAGAAGTTTTTGCTATCCCCAAACAAGCCATTGTAGGAAGATCGACAAACAGCCACTGAAACAAAGTGCATCACAACTATAAAATTAAAAAATATATATAAGAATAAAATTTAAACTAACTAGGTTATAATTTGTATAAAATTAGTTTCAAGACTTTTAAGAATTTATCAAAAGAGAAGTCTTGTTTCTTTATCTTGTAGTAGCTAGGCATTCATTTGATATTGGGGTATTTTAAAAGTTCAGCAGTAGTAATCATTTTATTCTTGCATAAGTATTTATATTGCAAAAATGAGTAGTAATCTATTATTTATTTCTCAGAAAATATTATGCGGCCTCCACTTTCTTGTATTTCTTTATTTTATCGATAGAATTTGAGACGATATCCTCGGGGTTTACCCTAAAAGAATAATGCATGAAACTTTCAAACAACTGATGATCACCTTCTCTCTTCTGTTTATTTGTTTACGTGTAATTATCATTTCGATATTTTGTTTGTAAAGAAATAAATATAAATAAAATATAAATAATTTTTTTATAAATAAAAATCAAATAATTCAACATAACAATTAAGTTATTTATCTGTATAAAAAAAACCTTCAGGACTGTCGGAACTTTTATCAAAAGAAGAGTCCTTTCCATAAATTCTGAGTTGTCATACTTCCAACAATGAAAGACGAGAATTGAATTTGTGAAAAGAACGAATCTTGTCTCCAGGTTCTCCGGCGTTGGGGCAGTGGCAAAGAAATTAGATTCGTAAGAAGACAAAAGACACTCCTACACAAACTTCTGTCAACTAGAAGTAGGGTTGAAAAAAGTAGAGGCAGCAATAACATGCCGCATTAGATGAAGCAGGACCCGCAAATGACCTAATTCTCCACTCTCCAATCCCTCCATAGTCCTTTGTCCTTCGTCCTTTGAAGTTCCTTTTTTCTTTTTTTTTTTTTTTTTGCGCCACATTTGTCCTTTGAAGTTGACGCAGTGATATCAGTTAGGATTTATTAAGGTATGTTGAATCGTGTACAATTATCAGAAAGTGATTCCCAATTACCTATTGATTCTAAGAATACCTAAATAATTGATATTTAAATTCGAATAAACATCATAATAACTCAAAAATTTTGAAAAAAACCGAGCAAGACAGCCCAAATTCTATAATACTGATGATAACTTTCTTGCTTTTCCCCTAAAGCAGACATTTGTATAGAGCTCAAAAATTGCCAAAAATAAAACTACAAAAGATAGAAAAGTCCTAAAACTTAAAGAAACAAAATACATAAGAGGACAAATAAAAGTCACAGACGACATTAAAAATAGAGGTGTCCATAATATGTTAAATTTGAGGGCATGAACAAAGAAATTTGCCTCTAAAACGATGTTTCTCATTGTCAAAAATGATGACTTCTTGTTGACCTGTTTTCTTCAATATATGGACCTAAAATCAAGAAACCAATCGAACCAGGACCCAACTTGGATAAGCCATAATGGATCATGCATTGGACACATCCCAACAAGACAGCTCAGACTCGCTTGGAGGACCCACCATGGTCATCGAGTGCATGCTGGGTTTGAGTTGCAAACTCATGGACCCAGCGTTTCCTCAGGGGTCCAACAATTAAAAAAAAATTTAAATAGAGAAGAATTAGCAAACCCATCATACATATGCGCATGCGCTCCTATGCTTGCATTATTTTTTACATCTAATACTTAAAAAAATTACAAGCTTTCCAATATTTCTTTTTTTATTTTTTCATTTTTTCAATACATGCAATAGTTTTGACATTTAATACTTCAAGCGACAAAAATTGAAACAAAAGGAAACGGACTGTCCAAGCATTAAAAAAAAAAAATGGTTGTGAAGAGTCGTAGCATATATTCATCCAAATTCTAAATCTCTTAAATTTTAATGAAATGAAAAAAAAATTAACGGGCTCGAATCGTTGGATTAGCGCTATGAACTTGTTAGTCTACGGTTTTGAACTGTCCCACTTTTCACCCAAGGCAGTTACATGTCCTTAAAAAAATGAGCCTAGACTCGATGCGTTAGGCCCTAATTCCATACCACCCTAAAAAAATTCTTAATCAACAATATTGAATATAATGAGTGAAAAAAAAAAAAAACCTTCAACAAACTTGAGGACCTATCACATTTACCGATTAGAGAAAGTAAAATCCTTTAACCACATTAAATAAGTCTTATAATTTATATATAATATGTACATTCAATCCTTATGATATATTGCAATTATGAGCTAACATTCCATGATAAACTTTTTAGACTTCTATTATTAGGTTTGCAACATATGCTTTTATGAGAAATATGCGAATGTGATTAATGTTTGAAATTGTCAAATTGATGATTGTATTAGTTACTATGCATGAAAAATTGATAAGTGTTGTTAAGACAACTCACCTTACTAGTTTTATATTATAAAATTGTAATAAAAATTTTCATATATTTTCTAAGATACTGTATACTCTATAGGTATTACATAGCACATGTTCAAAGTGGTTCTCACATGTTATATGATTGATTTGAGTTTCTATATTTAGGTATTTGTGTCTACGAGATAGTATATAGTTATAGGCTCGCACCTTATCCATTCTATACTCACTTACATAGCACATGTTCAAAGTGGTTCTCACATGTTATATGATTGATTTGAGTTTCTAAATTTGGGTATTTGTGTCTATGAGATAGTATATAGTTATAGTCTCACACCTTATCCATTCTATACTCACTCACTCCTAATTTAGGTTACCTAAAATCTCAGTAGAGTTGTATTCCTTTTATCCTTTGTCTTTACTTTTTTTAAATAGGTGATGTATAATATCCATTGGATCGCCTCTCAATGTTGACAATTGAATAGGACTATTATTATACCTTACGTTTTTATTAGGTCTAATCTTGATGATTGATGTGAATAACATTTGCACAATTTAGGTAATTCAAAAGGCTATTTACGTTTATATTTTGATTTTTCTTTTTTTTTTTTTTTTTTTTTTTTTTTTGCTTGAACAAGCGACTTTGTGCTAAAAGTTTTCCATTTGAGCAATATTTCGGCTTGATTTTCTTACTTTGAACTATTATTAAATTTGAGTGAGATAATGAAATCTTTGAAGTGATAGATTTTATATACTTTAAACTTAAGGTCTATAGCCACACGTTGAGAACAATGATATTTACAAAGGATAAGTCATGTGCACTTCCAGAATTTAGTATATGACCATTAGTAGGAATTTTGAAAAAGCATAAAAATATTTTTATATTTAAAATCAAACGATCCATTTCTTTTTCAATCATTTTAAAAATAAAGTGGAGGCAATAAATAAATTCAAAAGATGAGTTCTGTAAACATTTCTATTTTATGGTCTTCGGTCACAAACTAAATTATGAGAATTTTTCAGTTCAACCTCTCGCTTTCTTTTTTAAGGGGAACAACTAACAAAGTAAAGTAAAAAGCTTAGTAGTACACCCCCGTTAACTTGACTGACTAAATCCCACGGGTGCCTATTGGGAATAACACCTATTGTCTATAGCATATCTTAGAATATTTACCAGAAGCTCGCTATTTCACTTGAAAGAGAGATAGAGAGAGAGTTTAGTTCAAATTTCTCAAAATGACTTCATGAGTAAGTCAATGTGCAACTCAATTTGAGGACAATAAGCATCTATTCTAAAATGTATGAAAACTTTGCATTAGCATAGGTTATAGGTTAGCCAGAGTTGCTAATTTATAATATAAGGATAAGGATAAACTACATCAAAAAGTATCACCATTTTGAAGTAAGTTCGTTTGTATCAACGTCTTAAATAGTTAAAAAAGCAATAATTTACAGTGAATTAAATGGAATATCAATATTTCACAAAGTTTATTTAGATATTAAGTTTGATTAGTTTTCAATTAATTTTCCTTAATTATCAGTTATGAATACTTTTTTTTTTTACTCACTTTATGAAACACTTATTTTTTCTTTTAACTGCTTAACACATTGATATCTAAAATGAAATTATCTCCAAATGTTGACTCTCTATTTAACCACTCAAAATGTTGATATTTTAAATAAACTTATTCCTTAGGCCAAAAAATAAATAAACTTACCCCAAACATTAATTACTTTTGTTATAATTTACTCAAGGATACATAGATAATTTTTCTATCAAAATTGCCAGAATTTTAGGTTTTAATTGATGATGGATTTAAAAGTAATAGAGTAATTCATATAATTTTACTTTGCATGCATTATATATTTATGAATATATTGCATAGATCGTGCAGGTAAGATATGCCTTTGTAAGTGTAATATAATGTTATCTTCTTCAAAGACAAACAAACTCTAAACTCGGAGGGCACTTGTTTATAAGTAGGTAGGAACTACAATTGTTTGCTTATTTACACTTTTATATATAATATAATATGTATAATTAAGCTATCAATAGGGGTAAAGATATTATTAGGTCCATGCAAGATTTCGTACATCAAGTCATCTGGATTAGGATTAAAAAATAGTTTTTATTTAATAAGAATGTTTTTAGATTGAAAAAAAATCACATTTTTTTGAAGTTACTTCCTTTTCCACTTTAAACATGTGTATAGGTAATGAGTTATATCTTTAGACACCTACTTTTAGGTTATTGATCATCAATATAATGAATAGTTGAATTTCTCAAGTTTAATTGGATAAAATTCTATTTCTCATGGGAGAAAAATTGATTGAAAAAATTGGTGCTTGTGATTTTTATCCCAGCATTGTAGACTCTAAACCTTTAAATTATGCCAGTTGTAAATTTTCATTTGATGCCTAAGAACATATCATAGAAATAAAAATAAAAGTATAAAATATAGTTTGTATCCTATAGGGAGTTTAGCTAAAATTAGGGATGTAAACAGATGAATCATTATAGGAACTCGACCCACCCGCTAAAAACCCTATAGGGTTTAGGGTGGGTTTTGGGCATCATACTAAAACCCTATAGGGTTTCAGGTCATATATATAACCCGATGGAAAACCCAATCCGATATAAATATATAATAAAATTTCAAAAATTTCATAATAATATGTATACACATAATTATTTATAAATTTTATAATTTCATTTTCATATTAAATATCTACTTTTTTAAAATTTTCTTATATATATTATAATATGTTATATAATTTATGTTTTATTATTGAAATTATATCATTGCAATAAAAGAAAAAAAATAATAAAAATCTAATCGAGTCAGGTGGGTTTGGAATCGGGTTTGCAAAAACCCTATAGGAGCGGGTTTAGGAATGATAGGAAAAACCTTATAGGGTTTTTCTTGGGTTTTGGGCGACCTCATAACTAATCGGGTTAAGTTTGGGTTTTACATGATCCATCCCAAACCCGATCCAGTTGCATCCCTACTAAAGATGTTTATAGCCTACTATCAGCAAATAGATAATAAAAAAAATGAGATATTTAAAAGAATGTTTGGAAACTTATATAAGATGTATGACTAAAGACTAATCTAAGAAATAAAGTCAATATCTAACATTGACAAAATGATGGTATAACAGTAACTACTATGTGAGCGCAAACAAGACTCCTTAAAAACTCTATGGTTATCTGCCCACAATCCATCTTACTTATATTACGAAGGACTTTAGAAACATTACAATAGGTAACATGTCAAACAATACAAGAGAAGCCTTAAAATGTTGAAATTGCATTTGAAAATGACACGAAATCGTATGAAACAATGGGCTCATAAAAAACAGCATGATAGATAGTTTGTTAATTAACCAAAGCAAATTTGGTTCAATAAGATGATATTATTGCTCTAGTTATCTTTGTGAATATTGTGGCTAGCGTGAAAGAGCAGACTTTGGTGCTACTAGGCACATCTGTGCAAACAAATATGTGTTTATGACCTATACATAAGTTGAGAAAGGAAAAGAAGTGGTTTATTTTAGTGATTCTTGAACTACCCAAGTTTAGGAAATATTTTTCTGATGAAATGGTTGGTTTGTTTTTTTGCTTCAAGATATCATGGTCTTTTAAATTATAGGTCGTTCACAGGCTATATGTAGCTAGTTCTTACTGGGGAAATAAGAAAATAACTATCACAGGATGCTAATTCCCCAAAACGAGGTCAAAGATGTGCACGTGGTGGTGGTCCATTTACGAATGTCCAAATGTGTAGATGGAGAAATTACAAAGAGATGGCTGATATGGTTTTGGCACCTTGGTGCATAATCACACAAAATGGATAGCTCGAAGATCAATTATTCATAGATGGTCTTAAGTTGAGAAATCAAGACAAAACAAAACTGTAACAAGAGTTCTAGTCATTATATAGGGTGATAGTCAGCCCAATAGCTAGATATTAGATAAGAGATAGAGACCAATCGTCTTTTGTGTTGTTTTATTTCTACGGTAAAAAAAAAAAATAAAAAAAAAAAAGGAGATATAATATTGACTTAACGTGATAAAATTGCTTGATAAATTAGTGATTTAATCTAGCGGTATAAAGCTCATGCAATATGGATTAGCTATTATATATAATAGCTTAACTTGCTAGTCACCATGCCTCACCTTGGTAGGATTTATTTTAAAACTTTATAGGGTTAGAAGAAACATGCATTTGCAATGTTGTGACCTTTACCTACAAGAAAAGTTTCAATAGGTATTACACATCATATGAAATATACACATGGTGAGTAACTATTAATGATTTTTTAACACATAGTCATACAGACGATAGTTACTTTAGAATATACTTTTCTATCCATATGTTAAAGTATAATTGGTAATTATTTAACACATATATAAATACGTGGTGTATACTACCTATTAAACATTTTTCCCTTACTTAACCTTATTTCTATGTAAATATAGGTGAGTTATTGTACTCTTTAGGTTCAGTATACATGATATATCCAATACAGCTAAATCATAAGTTAATTTTTTTTTTTTTCCTAGCTTTAGGAAAAGAGTGAAGGATTTAATTCCAAATCGCTTTTACTAAGTGAAGCTAAATACATGTTAGTTGACCAAGCGCATAGTTTCAAGGAAATCAAAGTGCAAGCAATGAGTAATATTATATACATAAAGTGGATATAAATATTCTTCTTCTTCCCTTTTTATTTCTCCTTTTTTTTTGTCATTTTTTATGGTAGACAAAAACAATATTATTAAATTATTATTGCGCTTCTACATTAAATACTTTATGTAAGTTGGTCATGAGTCCAAGAAACAAATTTTTATGGATACTTCTTTGGAAGATTTTGGCACAAAAAGCAAACAAAGAAATGCGTACTGGAACTAGTACAATTTGTCTACAATCAACACTACTTGATCACAAGAACTATTAACAAACTCTGTACACATATTATCCAACATCTTATACAAGAGGTTCTGTTTCAAGTGAATTTGATTTCCCAAACTCATCCTCTTTGGTATTGCTTCTTACAATTTCTCGTTTTGATGCCACCGATGATGTATAAATTATCGCAGTTGTGCAAGTTGTTTGTGTAAGCTCTTTTGCTCTCTCTACTTGAACCATCCAATCTGTTCTCAACAGAACACAAAGCATGAGCAATGCACATGAAGCTTGAGCACCAAGTAATCCAAGCCATAAGCCAGCAAAGCCTGTTTTCAACACAAACCCCATTAAGATTGCAATTGGCATACCTACCATGTAAAATGACCCTAAATTTATATTTGCTGCAACATGTGGCCTAGCACTTCCTCTCAACACACCACAACCTGTGGTTTGTGGGCAATTACCAAGCTCACATATCCCCACAATAGGCAATGCCATCGCTGTTAGGTCTAAGATTTCAGGGTCATTGGTGAAAAATCTACCCCATTGGTCTTTCATCAGATTGGTGAATAACATTGCTACAATTCCTACAAGTGTTGCACATATTAGAGAAACAAACATCGAGTTCCGTGCTTTTGCCGCCTTATTGGCTCCAAGCTCATTTGCAATCCTAGTGGAAACTCCTAAACTAAGAGAGGATGGAATTACATATAATAAAGAGGTTGTTTGGATAAGAATTCCCATTGAAGCAATGGTCGCTCTTGGATTAGCAAGAAACCCGCATATCATTATCATGAACTCATACCACCACCACTCTAAGCACACCGATAAGCATGTTGGCACGGCAAGTGCCACTAGTGATGACCATCCTCTGAGGCAATCTGTGCTTGGTGGCACCCAAGAGTCACGATAGACCTTAGAAAAGCACACAAAAATGAACAAAAATAGGAAAAGGTTTAGATTAGTCCATACCATTGAAAGTGCTACCCCTGCCATTCCCATCTGAAGATAGATCACTAGGATGAAGTTAAGAAGAATGTGAAGAAGAACAGAAATTGCTGAGCAATAAGTCAATGGCAAAGTTATGCTTTGAGTTCTCAAATATATTCTAAGTGGGTGAAGTAAGGAAAGTATAAAAAGATCAGGCACTGAGAAGAGAATGAAATTTTGTGCCATATGATACTTCTTGGTCTTGACCACACCATAAAAGGATGTTCTTCGTATTCATCCAAATAAATGAAATGGGAATTGATGTGGATAATAATAGTAGAACTGTTCTTTGCAGTGTTAAGCCAAGAAGTTTCCATTGTTTAGCACCGTAAGCTTGTCCACAAATTGGTTCCATCCCCATAGCCAAACCCGAGATAAATGAATATCCGGTAATGTTAGCGAATCCTATAGCCAGAGAGCCCCCTGCAAGCTCAAGCTTGCCAAGATGACCAAGGAAAAGCGTAGAAACCATTGCTTTTGAATAGAGAATCAAACCAGTTAATGCTGTTGGTCCTGAAATTCTAGCAATTGCCTTGATCTCTTTGATAGCCTAAAAATGAACAAAATGGTACATTAGTTGTGTAATTCTCACAATGGAACATAATAATGTTTTAATCTAAGGTTTTATTTTTTATTATGGTTAATTTAGCTAAATTGCATAGACAGAATTGCTCTATCCCCATTTTATGTCATTTGTTTTAATTTTTTACCTCATAAGGAGTAGGCCATCTACGTAGTTCCTCTTCCACATCAGCATGAGAATTCATGGCTTTTGAAGGGACTAGAGCTAAGTGTTGTGGCGAAGGAAGCAAAATTGGATCTTAAAGATGGTACGGTTAACAAATGGAATGTTTTCTTATAAATAGAATAGCTAAGGAAATGTCACATATTGGTCTTGTTTTGGGAAATATTTGTGCTCAAGGAAGGTAAACAATACAATCCATATATATACACCCCTTGTGGGACCTTGTAGGATCAAATAGTCCAGCATTATTTACATACACATATATGTAAATAAATTACAACTACATCTCAAAACTGATATGGATATACTTCATACTCTAAACCATCTCTCAAAACTTAAATGCATATTTTGGTTATTGATGTTCATATTTTAGAAGTTATAGAGAAGTAAAAGCATGTTTTGAAGCTTAAGAGTTTATTCACATTTGATAGTAATGTTTGTTATGTGCTTGAAATTTTTCCTTTTTTCTTTTTCTTTTAATCAACCATTTGTGTTTGTAAAGATATAGAGAAGCAAATTAACTATATCCAATCATTTCCCTCTTAATTGTGAAATGATGTTCCAATGATATGAGCTATAAAAGCTTTTCTTTAGCCAAATATTTTATTGTGATTGTTTTATTTGTACATTATACACAACAGTATTGCTATTTTTACATCATACACTCTATTATTGCTTCTTGCAATGTAAATTATATTTTTCATGAAAATCACAAGAAATTAAGATTACGTCAATCATGTTTAAAGCTATGTAAAGGGGTTGTGCCATGCAGGTTGGTCTGTTTAACTTGTTTTTAAAACAAGTAAGAGCCGACTTTTTTTAGCCTATTATAAAGCAAATCAACTATGTTCAACCCATTTAACCCGTGGTCTAAAATAGGTTAGCCTGCTAACCCACTTGTTAAAAAAAAAATTAAAAGAAGAGTAGGAAAAATGGATACTAAGTGTATTGTTCTTCAAATTTTAATGTTTGAGTTTTAGATAATTGATTAATGGCAAAGCACGAGGATGTATTGATTCACATATATCATAACATTATTTTAAGTATATATTTATTGGTTTAAATGTAGTATGATATCCAATAAATTATTCTAAAATTTGTTATATATATATATATAAGTTATTAAAATAGTAACAAAATTAATTGTCGATGTATATGAAACTCCACAAATCATTATTTTATAATAATTTATATTATATCCAATTAGTGTAGAGAGGTTAAATGGGCTAAATTGTCTTGTATAATACACAAAGATATACAAATAGGTTAAATTAATTAGGTTAGTGGGTTGACCCATTTAGGGTCAGTTTGGATTATCTAATTTACATCTATATCTTATTTGTATCTGATCTGCATCTATATCTGCATATGATCTGTATTTTATTTGTATCTGATCTATTTATAAGTAAAATATCTTCTTTCATTTGTATCTATTTCTTGACAAATATTCATTTGAAAATGATAAAAATAAGATGCAAAAACGACTAGAAAAAGATAAAACAAACAAATCTTAACCTATGGAGAAAGGTGGGTCGGACTAAAATGTTTTATCCTATTTAACCCGTGGGCTAAAATGGACAAATCCGACCTAGCTCCTTTGGACTACTTGTGTATGTCTATTCATGTGAAAAGCTGAAATCGATGCAGCAATTCAAATAGTTGAATTGGACCTTTAGAAAGCCCCTCTAGTAAATAGGTTATGCACAACTTGTAAAGTGTTCGATTATAGGGGGAACGTGTGTAAATATTCAAGGACACAACTATATCATTATGCCATAATATCGTATTCAAAATTAAAATATAAACTGAATGGAAACTCATCTCCACCATGTGCAAAATTTTTCTACTTTATATAATAAATAATGAGTAGTGAAGAAAGAATAAGAAATATGTAAAGTGAGGTAACATGGAGAAAAAAGTTATATAAGCGGCATACTAACGTCTCTTGATGTCCAAGCCATGATTCTAATATGGTTAGATATAGTACTTATTTTCTATCTCCTTTTTTTTTTTCCTTTTTTTCCGGCCAAAGTTTACATTGTGGGAAGCGAAGAGGGAACAATCATGTCCTATCTCTATAGAAGAAACATGTTGTTATCAACTATAGAAATGTTGGTATGTATTGACCTAATTCGAATTGTTTTGTTTGAGACTTACAATAATTTTTGAAATATACGTTGTAATTTCATCTTGAGCTTATTGGCACTATTATTTGAGTTTTATCTCATTGGTATAAGTTAAGTTTATTTTGGCAAATTGGTGTGAGAAGTTTTTGTATAAATAAACAAATAGACACCGAAACAAAGTGCATGACAACTATAAATTTTTTTTAAAAAAATTAAGAATAAAATTCAAATTAACTAAGTTATAATTTGTATAAATTTATTTTCAAGACTTTAAGAATTTATCAGAAGAGAAGTTTTGTTTCCTTATTTTGTAGTAGCCAGGTATTTATTTGATATTGGGGTATTTTAATTTAAAAGGCCAGCAGTAGTAATCATTTTAATCATGCATAAGTATTTATATTGCAAAAATGAGTGGTAATCTATTATCTATTTGTATTTCTTTATTTTATCGATAAAATTTTGAGGTTGATATCCTTGGGGTTTACCTTAAATAGATAAAACATGAAACGTCTGAAAAACTAACCAAACTAAATTATTAATCTGTACGAAAAGTTATTCTGGACTGTCAGAACTTTTATCAAAAGATGAGTCCTTTCTATAAATTCTGAGTTGTCATCCTTCAAGATTGAATGACGACGGTTGAATTTTGTGGAAAGAACGAATCGTGTCTTCAGGTTCTCCGGTGGGGGGAATGGGCACGTAAATTAATATTCCTAAAGAAGACAAAAGACACACCTACATAAACTTCTGGCAACTAGAAGTAGGGGATAAAAAAAGGAGGTAGCAATAACATGCCGCAAAAGATGAAGCAGGTCCCGCAAGCGGCCTAACTTTCCAATCCTTCGAAAGTCCTTTGTCCTTTGTCCTTTGTCCTTTGTCCTTTGAAGTAAGTCTGTTCACAGATCGATTAACTGGTTCGTAATCTTATTTTTTAAATTTAATCATAATAATCGATTTTTTAATATTCTAATAATTAATCGATCTATTATAAACGATTAACCGTCTTAATAGTTAACCAATTTATTATATTACTTTATTCGGTTTTTAGTTTTTGACTATTTAACATAATGGTCTCAACAAATCAAATTGATAATTTCAACAAACCTTAATTTTTAGCCTTTATAATAAAGTTTTTCTTTAAATTATTATATATATATATATATTACAAAAGCTAAAATAGAAAAGAAAATCAAATTAAAGAAAAAAGGAAAAACAAACCTTTAGATGTATCATTATCAATAAAATTAAGATAAATCAATTACTCTATTAACTCCATCAAACATAGGACAATAGTATTTTAATCAAAATCTAAGGAATATTAACATAGGTAAATTATATATATATATATGTAAATTATATCTATATATATTTTAAAAAATAATTGTATGTATATGTATATGTAAATTACATATAATATATTTGTAAATATTAAAACGGTTAACCATTAACCATTGGTTTTTTGTGGTTACAAACCAAAACCGAAACCGAAAACCGAAAAAAGTAAAAACCGTAATCCTAAACCGAAACCAACGGATCGGTTAACCATATTTTTTAGATTGGTTTTACGGTTTCGGTTCAGTTTTTTGGTTTCATCGGTTTTTTTGCACACCCTTACTAATTTAAAGTACATAATTCCCTATAAACATGAGGAGATTAATAATAATAATAATAATAATAATAATAATAATAATAATAAAAGAGAAGCTTAGAAAAATAGGTTATTAAAAAATCACATTTGAGGTTTTGTGTTTTTTATTTTATTTTTAATTTCTTTTATTTTTGTATGTCTATGTTTGTGTTCTATTTCATTACATTATCACATTGTTTGTGTTTTTTCTTCTTTGAGTTTCTTAACTATAAAAAAATAAAAAGTATATAAATGCTCGCTTGAATCCTATATGTATGAACAAAAAGAAGGAAAATGTCAAATTTGACATCTAAATTTTGTACAAAAATTCAATTTGCTATCTGAATGTTGAAGCAATCAATTTAAAATTCAATCAAACTTTTTATAATTATTCTTATTACCTCACTAGTTTTGTTTGTTTTGTTTCCTAACATGAAAAAGGTGGTCTATTAGTGACAAACAATTTTTGGAGTAGTACAAATTTAGTCATCGGTTGTTTTTTCCACATCAACAAATTGTGCAAACATTATTAAGGTAATGAAAATGACCATAAAAAGTTTGATTGGATGTTAACTTGACCACTTTAAATTTTAAATTCCAAATTGAATTTTTGTACAAAAGTCAAGTGTCAAATTTAACACATTTACCCTTAAAAGAAAAGGGATAATATCATAAAATAGTACCTAATTTTTGACAAAATATATAATTATGTATATGAATTTTAAAATTAATCAATTTACTATATGAACTTTGAAATTGATCAATTTGGTACCTGAAAAAGTTTTGGAATTCAATTTAATATTTAAAAAAAAAACGTAATGAAGGCTTTATTAACTTGCATGAAAAGTTTTCTCAGATACTAAATTGATTAATTTCAAAGTTCATGTACCATTTATAACATTAACCCTAAATGAAAATACCTTATACGTAGGTGAAAATTTTTTCTATAAACCAAGCCCAACTATTCACCTAAACGTATACATATTTAAAAAGGGGTAATTGAGACTTAAAAAGGTCTTTGAAAATTTATTAATTATGTAACAGCCGAACTCATTTGGTATCCCTCAAGACATGTTTAAGACTATTTTTGTCAGTAAGTTCCTTCTTTACAATGCTATGTTAACATCTTAAGAATTTCTCCCTTTCGGAAAACTTTAATTTATCTCTAATTTCCTTCAAGAAAGTTTTAAAAATTTTTAAAAATCCCATAACAAACTTTTACAAGTGAAATAGAACGAAAAATCCTAAGGAAGTTAGTTTCTTAATTACTTTGCAGAAGAACTCTATGAAGTAAAAGATCTCACTTCATCAGTCAAAGTATCTTGGCTTGAGTTCCATACTTAGGAAATTGTGTCAAGAAATTCCAATAAAGAGGGCCTTAGGAATTTATTACATCTTTCGAAAGGTTTGTAAGAAAAAAAATCAATAAACATTTAGATTGAGTATGTACAGTTGGATATATTTATAACGTAATTAATAACCATAGAAAATTTTAAGAAAGAGGTAAGTAGATAATCTTGCTGAAACTAAAACTTGTCTTTTTGCTACATTATCCGATATGTTGTGGTAGTGACATCATAAGATAGATTCAAATTCTAATTTTCTAGAACATGCTTGTGTAGAGTTGGATACAACGTAGTATTCACTCTAAAACATGTACATTAAGGTATACATGGTATATGATTTAAAGTGTTCGATAACATCCTAAAAGGATTTTTTATCAACAATATTGAATATATTGTTTAGGGGGTGGGGGGCTGTGGGGTTGAGGGTGGCGCGTGGGGGAGAACCTTAAACAAACTTAAGGCCATAATCTATTTACGAATTAGTGAAAGTAAAATGCTTTAACCTAATTACATAAGTCTTGTTATTTATATCAAATATGTACACTTAATCCTTATGTTATATTGCAATTTTGAGCTAACATTCCATGATAAAATGTTTAGACTTCTATTATTAAGTTTATAATATATGCTTTCATGAGAAATATGTGAATGTGATTAAATGTTTGAAATTATCAAATTGATTATTGTATTAGTTACTGTCCATGAAAAAGTTAACGAGTGTTGTTAAGAAAACTTATCTTACTAGTTTTATATTACAAAAATATAACAAAATTTTTCATATATTTTATAGGATATTCTATACTCTATAGGTTTTACATGGCATAGGTTTAAAGTGTTTCTCACATGCTACATAAGTTGGCTTGAGTTTTTAAATTTGAGAACTTGTGCCTAAAAGATATAGTATATGGCTATAGGCTCCTACCTTACCTATCATATACTTGCTCACCCCCAATTTAGGTTTTCTAAGACCTTTCCTTAATATCTCAGTAGAGTTATATTCCTTTTATTTTTGTCTTTATTTTTCCAAATACTTGGTGTGTAATATCCATTGGATCATCACTCATTGTTAATAATTGAATAGGACTATTTGTATACGTTGTGTTTTTTATTTTTATTTTTTTTATCCAATCTCGATGAGATTGATGCGAATAACATTTGTGCGATTTAGGTAACTGAAAAAGCCTTTTATTTATCTTTTATTATTATATTTTTTTTTTTTTTTTTTTTTGCATCAACAAGAAACTTGGTATTAGAAGCTCTCCATTTTAGTAAAATATTGGCTTGATTTTATTCCATTAACTTACTACAAATTTAAGTGAAATAATAAAATGGTAAATTGTGCCAAAAGGTCCTACATTTGGGATTAAGTTGGTTTGATATCTCAATATCTAAAATAGTTTATTTGAGATCACAATATCTAGAGAAGTGGGTTAATTGAGGTAATCATTGACACACGTGACAAAGTGATGGATCTTCTGAGTTTTGATTAAAATTTTCACCTATTGACACGTGCTAATAATGATATTAATTGACCCATTTCTCTAAACATTATAATGTCAAATAAATCATTCAAAACACTGTGACCTCAAATGATTTTATCCCCAAAATTTATAATATTTCCAGTATAATTTACTCAATAATGAAATCTTTAAAGTGATAGATCTTATATGTTTAAACTTAAGGTCTATAACCATAGGTTGAGAACACTGTTATTTACAAAGGATAAGTCATGTGTGCTTTCAAAATTGACTTTATAATCATTACTAGGAAATTTCAAAAAGCATGAAAGATTCTTATATTCATAATCAAACGATCTTTTTAATAAAAAATTTTTAAAAATAAAGTGGATGCAACGTAATAAATAAATAGAAAAGCCGGGTTCTACATACAATTCTTATTTTATCGTTTTTGGTCTTAAACTAAGTAATGCCTATTTTGAGTTCAACATCGTGCTTTCTCTTTTCAAGGTGTACAACTAACAAATTTATTACTTAGCCAAAATAATGGTGATTACATGTTGAATTCGTAATGGCAATATATAAAATAAAATAAAAAGCTTAGTAATAGACCTCCTTAACTTGAGTGACTTAGTCCCATCGGTGCCTATAGGGAATAACACCTATTGCCTTTAGTATATCTTAGAAATATTGGCCTAAAGCTCTTTATTTCACTTATTAGGGAGAGAGAGAGAGAGAGAGAGAGAGAGAGAGAGAGAGAGAGAGAGAGATTAGTTCAAATTTACCAAAATGATTTCATGAGTAAATCAAGAACTCAATTTGAGGACAATGAGCATCTATTCTAAGCTATATGAAAACTTTACATTTGCATAGTTTAGCTAGTGCTGTTTATGCATAATATAAAGATAAGTGTAAATTACATAAAAAAGTATAAATGTTTTAAGATAAGTTCATATGTATCAACATCTTGAGTGATTAAAAAGAGAAAGCAATGTTTCACAGTGAATCAAATGGAAATCATCATTTCACAAAGTCTATTTAGATATTAAGTTTGATTAGTTTTTAATTAATTTACCTCAATGGTCAATTATGGATTTTTTTTCAACTTACTTAGGAAATATTAATTCCTTCCTTAAACAATCCAACATGTTGATACTTTAAATGATATTATCTCCACATGTTGATGAATCATCTTTTTAACCACTTGAAATATTGATACCTTAGATAAACTTATCCTCAAACATTAATTACTTTCAATATAATTTACTCAAAGATAGATAGATAATTTGTCTATCAAAATTGCTAAAATTTTGGGTTATTGATAGTGGATTCCAAAGTAATAGAGTAATTCATATAATTTTACTTTGCATCCATTCTATATTTATGAAAATATTACATAGATCGTGTAGGTGAGATATTCCTTTGTAAGTGTAATATAATGTTATCTTCTTCAAAGACAAGCAAACTCTAAACTTAGAGGGCCCTTGTTTATGAGTAGGTGTGAACTATAATTGTTTGCTTATTTATGCTTTTATATATAATATGTATAAATATGAAGCAAATTAAGCTATCAATAGAGAGAAATATATTATTAGATCCATGCAACATTTTGTACATCAAGTCATGTGGATTAGGATTAATGAACAATTTTTTTATTAATTAGAATGTTTCTAGATTGACAAAAATGTCACATATTTTTGAAGTTATGAACTACCTTTTCCACTTTAAACATCTATAGGACATGTGTTATATTTTTAGAAACCTACTTATAGGTTATTGATTATTGATATAATAAATAGTTGAGTATCTCAAGTTTAATTGGATAAAATTTTATTTCTTAAGGGAGAAAAATGATCAAAGGAATTAGTGCTTTTAATTTTTATCCTTGCGTCGTAAACTATAACACTTTAATGTATGCAAGTTGTACACTTACCAATTGATGCCTAAGAAAATATCACAAAAATAAAAATGGGAAGTATGAAATATAATTTGCATCTTATAAGGAGTTGAGCTAAAGATGTTGACAACCTACCATCAGCAAACAAATAGTCGAAATGAGATATTTAACAAAATGTTTGGAAACTTATTTGGAAGTGTAAGACTAGAGACTAACGTAAGAAATGGAGTCAGTATTTGACATTAACAAAATGGTGGTATAACACTAACTATTATGTGACTGCAAACAAGACTCATTTTAAAAACTATATGGCTATCGACTCCAATTTATTTTCTTTCTATACAAGAGGACTTTACAGTAGATAACATGTCAAACAACAAGGAAGAAGCTATAAAATGTTGAAATTGCATTTGTGAATGATGTAGAATCGTATGAAACAATAGGCTCATAAAAAGTAGACTAATAGACAATTTAAGGACTAACCAAAAGCAATTTTGGCTTAAGCAGATGGTATTATTGTTGTAGTTATTTCTATGAATATTGTAGCTAGTGTGAAAGAATGAGTCATAAACTTAGTGCAAGTAGGCATATATGTGCAAACAAATATGTGTTCATAACCTATACACAAGCTGAGGAAGGAACAATATCTTTTTATCTTGGTGATTCTCAAACTACTCAAGTTCTTGGTAAAGAAAAGGTTTTTCTAATGAAATGGTTGGTTCAGTTTTGTGCTTTGAAATATTATGGTCTTTTAAACTATGTGGGTTATCCACAAACTATATGTAGTTGGCTATTAGTTAGGAAATAAGAACAAAACTATCACAAAGATACTAATTCTCTAACATGGGGTTAAAGATGTGCACGTGGATGGTGGTCCATCTACGAATGCCTAAATGTGTAGATGGAGAAATTACAAAGAAATGGCTTATATGTTTTTGGTGCCTTAGTGCATGACCACACAAAATGGATAGATTGTAGATCAATTACTCATAGGTGATCTTAAGTTAGGAAATCAAGACAAAACTAAAACAAGAGTTCTAGGCATTATATAGGGGTGATGGCCAACCCAACAACTACATATTAGATAAGAGATAAAGACTAATCGTCTTTTGCGTAGTTTTGTTTCTATGGGTTTAAAAGTAAATTAAAGATAATATTGAATTATCATGGTAGAATTGCTTGATGCATTAGTGATTTAATTTAGCGGTATGTAGTTTGTGCATGGTTTGGCTATTGTTTGTAATAACTTAACTTGCTAGGCACCATGCCTCACCCTTGTTGGGATTATTTTGAAACACTCTAGAGTTAGAAGAACCATGCATTTACAATGTTGTGACCCTTACTTACAAGAAATGTTTCAGTGAGTATTATACATCATGTGTAATAGATACGTGGTAAGAAACTACCAATGATTTTCTAACACATGGTCATATAGGTGGTAGTTATTTTAGAAAATACACACTTTCCCATCCATGTGTTAAGTGTAATTGGTAATTACCTAACACGTGTATAAACACGTGTTGTGTACTATCTATGAAATATTTTTCCCTTACTTATTAACCTTATTTGCAAGTAAATATAGGTCAGTTATTGTAACACCATATATAGTACCTTAATTATTACTCGCACAGGCTTCCTAAAAACAATTTGTTTATAGTGGACATTTGCTACTCAATTTTCATTTATGAAATCATTAAATTATTATTTTTAAAGGCAATTGGATTTGGAGATGAAGAAAATAAAAATTCAAAAACAAAACCATATCATTGGGCATCTCATATACCTTTTAATGATGGGATACAAAGGTTTAAAACTTTACATTACAAAACACGGGCTCCACCTGGCCCTTAAAGAATTACAAACTGAAAATACTAATCTAATTCTGTAAAATAAAAACAAAGAAAAACAAACTAAACATATTCTTCAATCCTAACTTACTTTACTCATCCATATCCTCTAATATCACCCAAAACTTAAGCCGTCATCATCACCATCCATCATCATCAACAAATCATCATCAATCATCCTTACAACACATGGAATAAGAACAAAAACAATAATAATGAGCCAAAGCTCAATATACAGCAACACAAACACACATGACATGACACATAAGCTTAGACTAAATGCAATGCATCAATCAACATTTTAATTCTTTAATTTGGAGTTAAACAGGTCAACATTGGAGCACTTAGACTCCGATAACATGCTTCTAGGAATATGAGGTCCTAAATAATAGGAACTACTCAGAGGGTTGAAATAAGCAGCTTAGATATTTATATCTCCTATATCTAACCGATAAAGAGAAAATAGTCTCATCTAGAGTTCACAACCGTTACTCGCTCTTTACTTATCTCAATCCATAATATCAATTAGTTCAACCGGTCTCATAAACGTGAACTAAAACATATTATTTTACCCCAAGCGTAAGCAAATATTACAGCGATACCGTTTGCCTCACCAGCTACCCTCTAAGCTACTTATAAATGCCATTACATCATGACGGGTGTGACTTAAGGGCCTAAACTATCGTATCCCGCTCGAGACAAGGTTGCTGCTCCCCAAACTGGATTCAACCACACACACAGAAATAACACTCATTATTTAAGTTGTCTTTAAGTCTTAGTTCATTTATGATGCCTATCATAGCATACAACACACAAGTAACTGTGTGCCTTATATAAACTGGACGAAGAGATCAGAAGACAATCCAAAAGAAATAGAAACCAAATCCCAAACATCTGTTCAAAAGATTAAATTATATAAGTAATCCAATTATTTGTTAACTTATATCAAAATCTTATTAAAAACTCATTTTTTGTTTTCATTAAATTAAACATGAAAATAGGAATCCCGCTATGGCTACGAAGATCATCCTGCCAAGATACGAACAGTTCTCTATTGCTAGTCAATTCATTTTAATTAACCTAGCTTTGATATAATATATTTTAGAAATTACGTACTCCTTATTACCTAAGATTTAACCTAACATAGTTAAGCTAAGCTAATTACAAGATAAGACTATATTAATCTAATATACTTACTCAATTTACTTCATTTTAGTTCATTTATATTCATTAAGCCAAATTGATCCCAAGTTGATTAACTAAAGTCTTTTTTTTACTTAACTTCTATGTTAACTTAAATTAGCTATTAAATTTGCCCGATTACGTAATTCATTTTACTACTCATTTACCACATTTTTCAACTTCTAATACCTTATACTCAACATATAAACTAAGATTTATCGTTTACAACATCTATAAACATGTTTTATCTTATATCTTATCTTAATTTTAAGTCTAACATGTTTACACAACCTATGTCTTTATACAAAAATTCATATATTATAAGCTTTTAACTTAAGCTCTACTTATAACCAATAACAATTCATCAAATATATGCATACAAAATAGCTCAAGCAAGAAAACAATTTATCTTATATGTTTAACAAACATAGACTTCTTAATCTTCATTTCTAATTGTTAAAGCTATCCTAAGCTTGTTTCCATCTTCTATCTTCTTTGTCTAACCTTAATTTCCCATTTTATTCTTGTTTAAACAGAGATTTGAGGGTTGAATTTGAAGAAAGAAAAGAGAGAAGAAGAAAGAAAAAGAAAGGAAGGAAACGGCAAAGAAAGAAACAAAACAGTGATGAAAAGGGAAAAGGAAAGAAAGAGATAAGGTTAAAGAAAAATTCAAAGATATTTTCATAATAGAATATTAAATTTAAACATTTCTGATAATTATCTTTAGTATCATAAATAATTTGAAAATAACTTAAGAACATATATATTAGGAATTTATAACTTAATATGGAAACACAATTCAAAGTTTGATTTATGAAAATCTAATATTTAATTCAGGTTTGGGTTTAAAACTGGTATTTTTAAACAAGTAGTTGATTTAAAAAATTATAAGGATTTGAGAAATGAAAGTGAAATCAAAGTTCAAGGGTTTATGAGTTTAATAAACATTTAAAATGTTTGTTTTGAGATTTAGAAATTCGAATTTGAAGTGAAAAGAATTTATTTCAATAAAAGATTGGGTAAGAGTTAGATAGTTTGATTTATAAAATTAATAATTGAATAAAATGGACATTTTAGAAAGAATATTTAAAATCTCAATTTAACCTATTTACTAATTTAATTATACACATTATCTAATCATGTTCTATTGTTTATTCCTTTTATTATTTAAACTATCGAAACTATATTCACAATTAATTATCTGTTATATTATTTAATTAAACCGTTTCTAATTTAACTAGATAAAGATTTTGGGGTATTTCACTCTTTAGGTTCTCTATACATGACATACCCAACGCAGCTAAATCATAAGTCTAGCTTTTTTTCTAGCCATAGAAAAAGACTGAAGAATTTAATTTTAAATCACTTTTACTTAGTGAAGTGAAATACACGTTACTTGACAATGTGAATAATTACATGGAAATCAAAGTGCAATCATGAGTAGCATTACATACATAAAGTGGATATAAATATTTTTCTTCTTCTTTTTTTCTTTATCTTTTTTTTTCATTTTTTTTAGAAGATAAGACAATATTATTAAAAGATTATTACGCTTCCACATAGAATACTTTATATAAGTTGATCATGAGTCCGAGGAACAAATTCTTATGGGCACTTCTTTAGAAGAATTTGGCACATAAGCAAATGAAGCAATGGGCACTGGAACTTATGGCCACAATCACTACTGCTTAGTCATAAGAACTATCAACAAACTTTGTATACATATTATCCAACATCTTATACAAGAGGTTCTATTTCAAGTGAATCTGATTTCCTAAAGTCATCCTCATTAATATTGTTGCTTACAATTTCTCTTTTTTATTCTACCTGTGACGTACTAACTATTGTGGTCATACAAGTTAGTTATGTAAGCTCTCTTGCTCTCTTTACTGTATGTACTCGAACCATCCAATCTGTTCTATATAGAACACAAATTAGGAGCAATGCATAGGAACCTTGAGCACCAAATAATCCAAGCCATAACCCAATAAAGCCTATTTTCAACATAAACCCCATCAAGATTGCAATTAGCATACCCACCATGTAAAATAAACCCAAATTTATATTTGTAGCAATATGTGGCCGAGCACTTCCTCTCAACACACCATAGCCTATAGTCTATAGGTAATTGCCAAGCTTATAGAGCCTCACAATAAGCAATACCATTGCTGTTAGTTTAGGATTTCAGCATCACTGGTAAAAATTTTGCCCCATTGGTCTTTCATCAAACTGGTGAATAACATTGCTACAATTCCTACAAATGTTGCACATATTAGAGAAACAAACATTGAGTTTTGTGCTTTTCCTACTTTATTAGCTCCAAGCTCATTCGCTATCCTAGTGGAAACTCTAGGCTAAGAGAGGATGGAATTACATATAATAAAGAGGTTGTTTGGATAAGAATTCCCATTGAAGCAATAGTAGCTTTTGGATTAGCAAGAAATTCACATATCATTATCAAGAACCCATACCATCACCACTCTTGGCACACCAATAGGCATGCCAGGTGCCAACCATCCTTGAACGCAATCCATGCTAGGTGGCACCCAAGAATCGTGATAAACCTTGGAAAAGCACATGAAAATGAGCAAAAATAGGAAAAGATTTAGATTAGTTCATTCCATTGAAAGTACTGCCCTTGCTATTCCCATTTTAAGATAGATCACTAGGATGAAGTAAAGAAGAATGTGAAGAATGATTGAAATTGCAGAGCAATATATCAATGGCAAAGTAATGCTTTGAGTTCTCAAATATATTTTAAGTGGGTTAAGTAAGGGAAGTATAAAAATATCAGGGATTGAGAAGAAATGAAGATATGTTCTATGGATGATACTTCTTGGTCTTAACTGTCCCATAAAAGGATTTTTTTCTCCTATTCATCAAAACAACTAAAATTGGAATTGATGTGGAGAGTAGTAGTAGAACTGTTCTTTGTAGCGTTAAGCAAAAAAGTTTCCATTGTTTAGAATGGTAAGCTTATCCATAAATTGGTTCCATCCCCCTAGCCAAAACTGAGATTACTAAGTATCCAGTAATGTTAGTGAATCCTATAGCTAGAGAACTGCTTGAAGCTCAAGCTTGCCAAAATGACCAAGGAAAATTGTAGAAACCATTACTCTTGAATAAAGAATCAAACTGGTCAACGCTATTGGTCCTAAAATTCTAGTAGTTGCCTTTATCTCTTCCATAACCTAGAAATGAACAAATGGTACATTAGTTATGTAATTCTCACAACTGAAAATGATAATATTTTAATCCAAGGTTTTGTTTATTATTATGGTCAAAATTGAGATGAACTGCATAGATAAAGTTCCTCTGTCCTCATTTTATGTTGTTTGTTTTAAGTTCTTTCCTCGTAAGGAGTAGGCCATCTAGTAGTTCCTCTTCGACATCAGCATTAGAATTCATGGCTTGGAAGGGGTTAGAAATAAGTGTTATAGTAAAGGAAGCAAAAATTAGATGTAAAAGATGGTATGGGATTACAAATGGAATGCTATTTTATAAATACAATAGCTAAGGAAATGTCTCGAATTGGTATTGATTTGGGGAAATTTATTGTGCTCAAGGAAGGCAAACAATTCAATCTATATATACAGTCCTTGGGGGACCTTGTAGGAGCAAATAGTTTAGTATTATATACATACACAATATATAAATAAATTGCAACTGCATCTTAAAACCAATATATATTTTTCATGAAAGTCAAAAGAAATACATCAATCATGTTTAGAGTTGTGCAAAGGGGTTATGGCCCATAGGTAAGTATATTTAACTTGTTTTTAAAATGGGTAAAAGCCGACTTTTTTTAGCCTATTATAATGCAAATCAACTATGTCTGACCCATTTAACCCATGAGCTAAAATAAGTTGGCTCGCTAGTCCACTTGAGGAAAAAAATAGAAAAGTGTTAGAAAAATGGGTACTTAGTGTATTGCCTATTATAATTATCATAACATTATTTTAAGTATATATTAATTGATTTAAACAAAATGTAATATCCAATAAATTATTTCAAAACTTGTCCATGTATATAAGTAATTAAAATAACAACAAAATTAATTGTTGATGTATATAAAATCCCATAAAGCATCATTTTCTTATTATTTATATCATGTCCAATTAGTATAGAGAAGTTAAACAATCAAATTGTTCCATCTAACCGGTAAAGATATACAAGTGGATAAAATTAATTGAGTTACTGGGTTGACCCATTTAATTAGTGAATCAAAATGATTCAAACTAAAATGTTTTATTTTATTTAACTCGTAGGCCAAAATTGACTAATGCAACCTAACTCCTTTATCCTACTTGCACATGTAGATTTATGTGAAAAGCTAAAATTGATGCAGCAATTCAAATAGTAGAATTGAACCTATAGAAAGCCCCCCTAGTAAACAAGTTGTTCATAACTTGTAAAGTGTTGGATTATAAGGGAACATGTGCAAATATTCAAGGACACAAATGCATCATCATGCTATAATCTCTTATTCAAAATTGAAATATAAACTAAAAGGAAACTTGTCCGGTCTTACAGATTTCTACCATGTGTAAAATTTTGTCTACTTTATTGTGGGAAATAATAAGTATTGACTAAATAATAACAAATATGTAAAGTGAGGTAACATGTAGAAAAAAGTTAAATAAGTGGCATACTAACATCTCTTGATGTTTGAGCCAGGATTCTAATACGATTAGATATAGTACCTTTTTTATTTCTTTTTTCATTTTTTTATGGCCGAAGTTTACATCACAGGAACCAAACAGAGAGCAATCATGTCCTATCATAATAGAAGAAACATGTTGTTATCAATTATAGAAATCTTAGCATGTATAGACCTAACAAACCACATTATGAAAATATCTTGAAGGGTTAAATGAGATTTAAAAAGGACAAATAACAAAATATTATAACCATGCAAATTAAAGCTTCTTCAAAAGCTACCAATAGCAATGTTAGCTCCACATAGAGTATTAATTGTTTCCTTTTCTTCTTAACCAAATGATATAATAAGAAACCATAAACTGTATATTGCAATGATAAATGAAAAGTAAACATCTCCATGGGTTCGATTCAAGAATATCCGAACCAAGTTTGAGCTACTCGAATAATTTATCAAGCCGAGCTTGAGTTTCATGTGTTTAGCTTAAGGATAAATATTTATCAAATTCAAATCAAATTTAGGTAGTAATATTATTTAAATTTGATTAAGATTATTATTTTTTATAAATCAAGCATAAAGAAGCTTAACCGAGTTGAGCTCAATTTTATACAATGTTACTTCAAGCCAAACTAGAGTTTAAATTCGTAAACTCAATAGATCTCAAGCTAAGCTCGAGCTTTTAAATTTCGAGTTGAGCTCGTGCTTGAGCCCAACAATGTACTTTCTCAACTTGACTTATTTGCAATCCTAATCCTAAATTGTAGACCCACCCTTAGGTCTACCTTAGGAATTTTTTTCCAAATAAATTTAAAGAATAATCTAAATTTAAAATAAAATCTAAAACCCATAATAAAAATTGAGTCTAAAATCAATATAGTCTTTAACTCATTTTACTTAAAACTATTAAGAAAGTGTGTTTGTATATACACAAGCACATGTCATTTCATAATAATTATTAGTGATTTGGGACTAGGGTAACACTCTAAATCTCTAAAAAAGGTCACAAAAGAAAAGAAAGTCTTAAATTGTTTAGAAATGATATTGTTCACTTGGAAAAACTCTATATAAAGCCACCTAACATTTTTTATCAATTGCATTTATTTAATGTGTTGAATATTGTGGATGAATGATAAATAATTTCTATTCCCATTTATTTTTATTTACATTTCCTATTTTTTAAAATATTAATTATAATTTTTTTATATGGAATTGTGGACCTATACATGCCTATAGGTTCGGTTGGTTCTGGGGTAGGTTTGCCTACGGATTAGATCCGGCTCCAATGGATCAAGTTTACACATGAACCCACCAGGTCCCACTTTAGATCCAACACTTGGAGATGTCTAATGACAAGGGTTGAGGGTTTGATGAGATTTGATAATTTAAATTTAGATTAGGATGATGTTGATTTTATCCTCTCAATTTTTATCAATTTTTTTTCCTTTTAAATGCTGTGCTCCGGTTGGTCAGAATGACAATTATGTATTATGTACTAAAAGAGTTAGAATCATGAAGAATAAATGACATTGTAATAAAATTATAAGATAACCCAATAAGCAATTTCAACAATTAATTTAAAAAATAATAAAAAAATTATAATGATGGAAATAGGGAGACACGCTAGCTTTCTAGTTTATAGCCCATTTTGCCCAATGGCAAAGAGCTAGAATTAGTGTTTCCATTTAAAGACCAGGAGCTCCGGTGTCGGTTGTCATATTTGACTCGGGATTTATCTCAGGTCTAAAGTCTCTTTCCCATCCTACTACCCATGGCCATGGAGAAACAATTTTTTTAATCTATTTTTATTATTTTTTTTTTGTATTAGTTAAAGGTATTTATTCTTTTTATTTATTTATTAGTATTTTTTTCATTCAAATGCTTACTTCTAAAACGAGACTAATGGCCTTTTACTTGGAGAAGTGGAATAGAAAAACTATGTCTTGGGAATGGTATTAATAGTAATAGACTAGGAATCATGTATTATCTTATTTACTTCATCCAGAGTTTTATTATCAAAAATACATATTTCAACGTTTATTTTAATTTAATGATTGTAGTGTTAAACTAGGAATAAAATTAAAATTACCATTATATCCTTATTTAGATAACAAAAATAAGAAGCTATATAAATATACTCATATATTGTAACGCCCTAATCTTTCATCAAGACATACACCGCCACATATAATATTTGTATATTACACGCATAGGCTTCCTTAAAAGATTTAATTATCGTGAACATTGCTACTCAATTATAAATTTTTTTAATCATTTAATTATAATTTAAAGAATACTAGATTTAACAGTTTGAAAACAAACTTCATAAAAACATTTTGTCTTCTACTCCCATAAGTAAATCTGCTATCAAAACAACAACCATACCATCAAGTATCTCATATACCTTCTTATGATGGTACTCAAAGATTCAAAACTTTAAAATACAAATCATGGGCTCCACCAAACCTCTTAAAAGAATATACACCTTTATAAATATATCCTGCTCTTAAATAGATAAATAAAAGAAATAAAACTAGCCAATGATCCTAAATCATTCCACTCTTTCTCTTATATCTTTGGATCGCCTATACCCAAGCCAAACAATATCATCATCTACACCACCATCAATATAACACTTGGAAAAAAGATAACAACAAGAATAATGAGTCGAAACCCAGTACATAGTGACACAAACACACACAGAGTGACACACGAGCTTAATTAAATGCAATGCAACAGTAACAAGTTATTATCTTTAAATTAAAGTAAATCAAACAATACTAGAGCACTCACGGTCTAAAGCAAGCCTCTGGGGATCTAGAGGTTCTGAGTAACAATAGTTGCTCAGTGGGTTGTTATAAGCAATCTGGATACCTATAACTCCTATCTCTAACTCAAAAAGAGTACCAATCTCATCTAGGGTTAACAGCCATTATACAACTTTACTTAACTTAATCCATAATATCATATAGTTCAATCGGTCCCATAAACGTGAACTAAATCATATTATTTCCTTTTAAGAATAAACAAATGTTATCCCGATACTATCCGCCCTATCGATTACCCGCTTAGCTACTCAAGAATCACCATTGTATCATGATAAAATGTCATTGCATCATGACATATGTGGCTTAAGTGCCCAACTTCCGTGTTCGCTTGGATAAGGTTGCCGCTCCCTAAACCAGATTCAACAACATAAACACAAGCAACATTCAATTAATTAGGTCGTCTTTAAGTTTTAATTCATTTTAGTATGCCTATCTTAGCAAATAACAATCAGAAATAGAAGGCAGTTCGGGGCTATCTCAAAAGATAAATTAGATATCCATATATGTTCATGAATTAAACTCATATAAGAAATTGAATTAATTGTCCATTACATCAAACTCATTTTATTATCCTATTTGATAAAACACTAATTAGGAACCCCACTATGACTGCCAAGATCACCCCACCAAAATACAAATAGTTCTTCGTTGTCTGTCAAAGTATTTCTTTTCACTTTGATTATAGTCATTTTATTACAAAAACATCATCACATCCTTCATACTCAAAAACATTCATTTCCTAAGGAAACACACATTTGAAACAACATATTTCTCATTTATTCTTGATTTATCCTAACTCATCTTCTAAGCAAATTATTAGCTATTAAGCCTATTTTAACTTAATCTAAGACAAAATGATTATAATTAATCATTTAATTTTATTACTAAGCCAAGATAATTAAACTTAATCAATCCAATTTATTCTAGCTTACTAAAGTATATTTAGTCAAGTTAGATTCAGATTGATTAACTAAGTTCATTTTATATTTAGGATTTATATTAACTTAAGTCTATATTAACTTAATCTTAGCAAAGTTGATTAAACTTAATCAATCTAATTTATTTAAGTCTATTTAGTCAAGTTGAACCTATATTTTCATTTTATACTTGACTACATAAATTTAATAAGAAAATACAAGTTTTTAACTTTGTTTGGAATATGTAGTAGCTGAATCAATCAAAATTTAGGCTTTGATACTTTCATAATTTGCAAAAAAATTAAAACATGAAACCTGTAGATCTTTTGTTAAGCTTTCCATAGCATCTTAAATCACCTTAATACGTGTAATCCCCCTAATTTACATAACTAGATTATAATAATTACCAAAAATATAATATTAAATCATAAAAGAACTATAATAAAAATCACAAAAATCAATCCCAATTTTTTGTGATTTAAAAATTATTAAAGTGCAAATAAATTTGATAATATTAGAAAAATTAGAATCCTTTTCAATAAAATCTAGAAACGCAAAATGTAACTTTCATAACCTTAGAGCATCAATGATCGACGATTTTAAACCTTAAAATCCTTTACCTTAGTTTTAGTGATTAGAAAATAAAATTCTACATTAAAATGATACAATAAATTCCAAATTAATTCTATTATTTTTTAAAAACCCTCAAGTAGCATTAGAAAATATGATTATTAATTATTAAATAAATAATTCTTATGATATGATTCTACAACATGAGTCAATAACACAACAAGCAATCATAGTTGACCTTAAATTTTAATTACAATAAAAGATGATTAATTTTTAGAACCTACTAGTTATAAAAAGACAGTTTAAAAATAAATCACTAAGATTAAAAAATACGTGAAAAGAAAAAAAAAAACCAATCAATATCTAAGAATCTAAACCTTAATTAAATATTTTAATTATACAAATATTTTAGTTAGAAAATTATGAGTCTATAGAGACTAAAATCCTAATTTAACCTTGTAACCCTAAGAATTTTTATAATTAGTAAAATGAATAGGGTGGGAAATGTAAAATAGAGATTAAACTTATGATCCAATAGAAATCCCAAGAATGAACTTATGAGTAATAATAAATTCATTTATAGTTTAAAAACCCGAATAGAAATTCCTTTGGCCCTAATTGATAACAAAGATAAGATTTCGTACCTTGAGTCAATAACTCAAGATATAATTAGAAGTAGCCCTAAATTTCAAACCCGATAAAAGACAAACTATTTATAGAACCTATTGATTATAAAATGATAACTAAAAAAAATGAACTGCTAGGACTATAAATATGCAATAAAAATGAAAATAGATCCATAACTGACAATATAGACTTTAAATAAAATTTGATTGCACCATAATTTTAGTTAGGAAATTTGGAGTTTATAGGTACTAAAACCATAATTTGACCTATTAGACCTAGAAAACCTTAATCGCGTAAACTTTAAACTCAAGATTTAAACTCATAAATAATCTAAAGAATTTGTAGAAGCCTTAGGTAAACTTCTAGAGATAAAACCCTTATATAACTAATATTTAAATACGCGTATGACTTAATATTTGTTGAATTAACTTAGATATTTAAATTAAACTAGTTGGAACAAGTAATAAATGAAGGAAAAATGTAGTAAGAAGCTGGTTGCTCATTTTGGAGAGTTTCCATGTTACATGCTCTACAATTTGAGCAATTTGAACCTCAGAAGTCAAATGAAAATTATGTGATAGCCAATGAGGAATGTGTTCACACCAATATGAAGAAAAATCAATTTTTATTCTCACCTAATCTAAGATTTCAACTTGATTCCACTTGTATAGCTATAGGAATTATAGGAATAGAATAAGTCAAAAAGTCTTGACAATTGACCAACTAATCAACATGCAAATAGCCTCAAATTCTCTCCTAATCCATACATGTATATTACGGTGGAGAGAAGTTGGAAATTTCGACTATAGCTCCTGGTGTTTCTTCATGTCAAATGCCCTTCAAAATGGTGCAAGTTGAGCCATGAAAAGTCAAAATGAAAGAGACTCAACAATAAATGACAAAACACTACATAACCCTTCATTAAAAGAGGATATCATTAGCTTCAATAACTTGTGGAACTAGCTCCAATTTTTCTTCCTTTTTCTCATTGCTGCAGCTGCTTAAAGAGGAGACAAGAAGCACATGAAAATTACAACACACAAATCCTCCTAATATAGCTTAAGAATATAGGAATTACAAGCCCACAAAAAGTTGAAAACTTAACCAATTAAGCTCCAATGAAAACTCTCTAAATAGACACCTAAATACTTGAATATTGATCCACAAAGTTTGCTAAACAAACACACATATTAACCTACTTAAGAAGCTCGAAAATTTTCGTGAAAAGCAGCTGCCAATGAGACAACCAAACCGAAGTTGCTACTCCTATTCCCAACCATGAATGATCATAGGATTTCTAAGAAAACTCAAGTCCACAACTTTGACAAATTAACTCCTTCAAGCTCTAAAACAAACACATCAAATAGATACATAGGAAGCTAATTATTGACTTAGGATATCTGCAATATAAAGCACAAACATAAGCTAACCTTAGAAGCTTCAAGTTGCAAATGCGAAACCCCTATAGCCCACATTTTTCATCGCCCAACACATCTAACTTACACCCTAATTACAACTCTTGTGTAGCTTGTATAAATAGATATTATTAGCTAGTAAACAAACTCGATTATTTCCCCATTAAATTGACCCAAAAAAATCAGACCAACTACCAAACAAATAACCCTTATTCTCTCCCAAAAATCGGACAAAAATGGAGCAGCCCATGTTTTCCTAAGCTTCACCTTGAAGAACTCACAAAGGAAACAAATTAAAGCCATAACCAAACTTTATCCTCTTCCATAGCTATCACCATGACAATCTTCCAAGAAATAGAGACTCCTTTAGCTAAAACAAAACAAATTACCAAAATCAATACTAAAGGTAAGAATTCTTCAACTGAATTAGTTGAATCTTAGATCATTTAAAACTCATATCTTGCTATCTAACTCTAGGAACGGATCTTATCAAAGAGGACTGCTTAGTATCATCCTCCACATCTAATCAAGGTAACTCCTATCTTAACTTTGATTCTGTATTACATTCATGTCTAGAAATTACGAAGTTGATGGATTAAGTTACCATGGAAAATTCTACATGTTCATAGATATCTATCTTCGGGACGAACGCAAAACCATATGACCGGGGGGGGGTGGGGTGGGTTACAAAATTTTCTTTATTACAAAAATATAAGCATAACACATATTTTTTCTTATTTAAATATATTATAATAGTTAAGTTTTTTCCCAAGCGAAGGGGCTAGGGCCCCTTTCAGCCCCCATCTAGGTCCATCCCTGAATTTATTACTTAATAAGTTAAATCATTCATGTGTTGATGTTGTCTTTACAAGTTCGAGCTGTCTAGGAATATAGGAATATCAAATTGAAAATTTGGAACATGGAGCTTTAGAATTCAGTTCTTAAAAAGGAGGAACCAAAATCATGTTAAGACTATAACAAAACTAACTTAAATCTTGCTAAATGTATCTAAGACACAGTATTGAAGAAGAAATTTAACAAAAGAAATCTTAGAAACATAACAAGGAAGATCAAATCCAAGATTACAACATGAAACATCTTCTAGAACTAAGCAAAGTTTCAAAACAACTTATCCCTCCTTTCAGCACAAGCGTGCAGAACGAGGGGTAGAGAACAAAACAAGCCATGCCTCCTATAAGCACTAGCAGTGAAGAAGGTAAAGAAGAATACAAACCAACATTCCCTCCCTTCAGCATAGCCCCTGTAGCTCTTAGTGTAGAACTTAAATTCCATTTTTCCTTTTTATTTTAACACGAAAACTAAATTAAACTTTTAAGGATATATTCCACATATCACAGTTATATGTATAAAAAAATTAATAATAATTAATTTAAATTAAATAAATCTTAATTTACATTTGATATCTATATATATATATATATCTAATTCCATTAGCCTACACATATGTTAGAAGAATTTTTAAAGAATTAGATACTAGAATGTGACATTGAATAATAAAAATATTAACTTAAGAGACAGATCAGGTTAACAAACGAAGAAATAATAAATAAAAATCTACTACCAAAGAATGTAGAACTTAATTAAAGGACGAGGAAAACACCTTAGAAATATAGATATCAATTAATATCAAGACAAGCAAAATGAAAAGAATATAAATAATAGATAGTAAATATCAATTACCTTAAGATAGACATACTAAAAGGACTATATAAATAATAAAAGGTTAATAATAAAATTATTAAGTAAAATAGGACTTAAAATATTCTATAAGTCAAACTTGGGTTAGAAATGAGAAAATAGGAATAATAATAATAAAAAAACCGATTTTATGACTTATTATAAAACTATAAATATGGTAATGAGTAATTGTTATTTTATTTCATAGGAGATACTGGGTCCATCCCAAATACTTTCCAAGGACGTATCAAGTAAACAAGAATGCTCAGGTAAAGGAATTATGATGATCTGCTATTTGCTTGTGTTTGCTACTACTTGTTGTTATATTGGTTGTATAACTTATCTGATGAATGACTGATTGTTGTGAATGCTATCATCTGCATGATCACTCGAATAAATGGATAATTATAATCACTTGACTAAATTAATCGGATATACTTATCGCATGTGCTTCAAATCCCCTATAGGAAATGTCCCAGATTTGTAATTGAAAGTATTTTTGAAATGTATTTTCAAAAGACCACAACTTGGAGAATTTCAAGTTTCCCTTTTGACTTTTAAACGAGATTTACCAAAAGAGTTTATGAAATAACCATGGGGCATTTCTGAGTATTGGTTTGACAGTGGATGTTGCCTGAGTTGGGGTCCACTTGTCAATTGGTAGTAGATGTTGCTTGATTTGGGGTCTACTTGCCTAATTCACCATTATTTGGTGATGGATTGTCTGATTCACCATTTGTTGGTGATGGATTATTTGGTTTGCCATTATTTTATATGGTCAGATTTAAATATTAACCAGCATAAATCAAGTGAACACGTTAGGGAATATTGCTTTTTTACCAACGACCCATAAGCATTAGTTAAGTCTGGATAGATGCTACCACCAAGCAACCTCGTTTAAAGTAAGATGAGGTGTCCCATGCGACATAAGTATGGGAGACAACTGATATGTAGACAGCGTAAATCTACATCTTTGATGGCTCTGGACTGCCATAGATGTGTTGCTTGTATTCATCATGTATATATTCATATCGCGTATAGATAGATTTTGCATGAATGTTTAATTAATGCTTGATAACTTGCATGATTGGAGTAGTGAGGAATGAACTCACTAAGCTATGGTTTCGCTCACCCCTCCCTCCCCCCCCCAAAAAAAAAAAAAAAACAATTTTTATGTAGAAATAATGCTAGCTGGGATCAGATTAAGAATATGTGAGAGTGCTTCTCCATCAGACTTTATTAAAGTTAGAGATATAGGATATATTAAACTTAGTATGCAAAATAGATAAATTGTATAAACAATTAAGACTTTATATATTGCAGGATTAAAACCCCATTTTTACTATTTGGTAGGGGATACCAATTCTCTGTGATCTTAGTGGAATGAGAAAAATTGGATTCCATGGTTGAATTTTACTAATATTATTATATGTATATGTATCATTTAGGTAATATGTATTAATAAATAAATAGAGTCTTATAATCTCTGACTTGCAACACAATTAGGGATGCAAGCGGGGCGGGTCGTTATAGGGTACCCGACCGCCCAACCCGCTAAAAACCCTATAGAGTTTGACCCTATAGGGTTTTGGAACGGGTTTTGGGATAAAAAAAAAAAACCCGATAAGTTATAGGGTCGAGTTTTGGGTTTATTATGTAATCCGTTGGGAAAACCCGACCCTGTATAGATTCAAAATATTAAAAAATTAAAAATATTAAGTTATTAAAGCAAGGATCCTATTTATATTATATGTATGTGAAAGTAAGTGAAAATGAAGTGTTTGCATCATTTTATATGATATTATTGTCTAAAATTCATTCTTTCAATATAAGTGTTTGTATCATTAATAACTTAAAACAAAATTCTTTCTTTTGAATTTTTTTTTAAATTAAAAATCTTTGAGTCGAGTCAGGTCGGGTCAGGTCTAGTTATGGGTTCCTTAAATCCTAGCGGGTTGGGTTTTGGGATTGTCAAAAAAAAAAACCCGATAGGTTTTTTCTCGGGTTCTGGGACACCCATTAAGGACTCAGGTCGGGTTCGGGTTTCAAAATATCCGTCCCAAACCCGCCCCGGTTGCATCCCTAAACACAATTCCCATATTACAAGTACACATATGGTATGATAACTTTAGGATAATCCTACTCATCTCCCTTTTGAGGCATGACAATTTGAGTTCAGATAATAAAGTTATGATTAAATTACAAAACGGTGTCGCACTGGAAAATTTTGATCCGAGGATATAACCATCCCCCTCTCCTACCTTCCCCACAACCCACTACCTCCCCCACCCACCCCTCCGAGTCATGGCCATAATCTAGCATATTTCACTTGAAAATTCTTGTTCTGAGGAGATCACAGATCGTATCATGCCTATGATAAATAGGGTAACCTCTTTATGTATTTTCCTTGTCTTTTTACCCTACTTTAACTACTTGTTCACCACATACATCGACAAAATCATCCTAACAGCAACATACAAGGTCAAAATCATAACTCATAATCTTTTTAAACATATTTTTATCATCATACATCATCAAACCCATTTCATCTAACCCTTCTCCATTCATGCATAACCCACATATCTATCATTCATCAATTTCATCACAAACCCAACTTGTATCTAACCTAAAATAACCTAAAAATTTAATATATAAGAATAATTTGCTTCCATATGTTTAATTGATGAATTTTAAGTTAAATTGTTAAAGTCAAGTTAATGTAATTTAATTTGATGATATAACAAATTCTTATTATGAGAAATTCTTGTAATTGAAATATATGTGTGTTAGTAAAATTTTAGTAATATATATGTTTGTTTAATTATATAAAATTAGATGCAGAGTGTGTTTTGATGCATAACGTAGCAGATTTAAAGCCCAAATCCTAAGCCTAAGACCAATTAAGTTAATAAATTTAAGCCCAAACACAACCCATAGCCTAAGCCCATGATTTAGCACCTTCTAAAGGGTTCCATATGCCAAAAGTAAAAAAGGTAAGCAAAAAATCACTATCCAAAACAGACCCAACTCCATCGCGTCTCTCTCTCCATTTCTTCTTTCTCTCAAGTTCAAACAAACCCAAATTTCATCCATTAAAATTCCTTTTAAGCTATCACAAACAAGATTTAAAGCTAAGAAGTGAGATACAAGATTAAAAGAAGTGGGAATCAAGCTAAGAAACTGAGGAAAACAAACTTGATTGTTAGAGGTAGCTCTAAAAGTAAGTAAAGTTGATTTCTTGTTTGTTTTGTTCAAATATGATATTGAGTGATGTTAATGTTAAATAAGAGTAGAATTTTGATGTTTTGAATGATTTAACGACATGCTATTACATATATTGAGTTAGATATGTAAATAGATGTGTGTATCTTAGGTGTTTGATGAAATAAAATATGGAGCTTATGATTATATGATGCAAGTATAGATGTTATTAGTGATAAGTAAGTAGAACTTGAATTATTAGAGTAATAATATAGATTAACAAGCATTAATGACGAGATTGTGTTTTTAGGTTAAGTTTGTTGTGCATATGTATGTTAAATGGACTCATGTGAGCAAATGAATTTTTTCATGTTTGATAATGTGTTCATAGACCAGTTGATGTGTTTTTACAAATGCAGAAAGGCTTAGTAAAGAGTTAGAAGGTATAAGACTTAAAAAATTCAAAATACCATAGGGCATTTACCCTATTCATCATAGGCGGAATAAACATTGTTATCTTCTTGAATTTATATTTCCCTATTGAGTATAGATGTTTCATGGTCCATTATCTCCTTTGAGTACTTTCAAAAGCTTGAAACAACCTAGATTACGGCCGTAATGAAGCCCATTATCTCCTCAAGTTGTTATCGAAAAATTTTTATAAAGTTATTATGGGTGTATTCTTCATCACAGTCTATATTATGGTTGTGATAAGAAGCGTTATCTCCTATTATGGGTGTGACAAAGCCAAGTGTTTTCATCACGACCCAAGATCACGGGTATGATGGTACCTATGATAACCATCACGACCTTTGTTACGGGTGTGACAGATCCTCTGGTAATGTTTATGAATATATATATATATATATATTTAAATTAAATTTGTTTGTTATAATTTTATTACTTTATATATATTTCCTTAATTGTTACTTAGTTTTGTAATTAAGTAGAAAGCCTATATAACTCTATTGTATGTATATATGTTAAGTTCTTCTTTTTATGAGTTTCTATTTGAATTTGTTAAGTGTTAAAGGGGTTTAATGAATTAGTGTATAATTGTGACTTAACAATGTTTTTATGAAATGGTATCTTTGACAGATTCCTATACTCGATTGAGTTTGAATATCGATCTTTTGCTTGATAAATCTATTTATCAAGGTACGTAGTAACATAAATGTTGATTGCTTAGGATAAACATATCCTAAATTTATCTTAATTAAAGAAGGCTTAAAAGTGTTTGTATTAGTCGTGTTTTTTGTCATTGAATCTGGTCCGGGAAGCAACAACCTTATTAATGAGGTTAACATGGTAGTTTAGGTACTTAAACCACTTTAGTCATGATACAATGACTTCCATTAGTGGCTCGGCAGGTAATTGATAGGAGGTATGGTATCGGTGTAACATTTGCTTCCTCTTAAAAGGATATAATATGATTTAGTTCACATTTTATGGGGACAATTGAACTAGGCGATATTATGGATTAAGTTAAGTAAAGTTGAGTAATGGCTGTAAACCCTACATGAAATTACTTTTTTTATGAGATTATAATAGAGATATAAGTATTCGAGCTGCTTATATAAACCCCTCTGAGTAACTGTGGTTACTCATGAACCTCAAATTTCTTAGGATTGAAATCGGAGTTTGAATACTCTATTGTTATTTTGTTGACTTAAATAAAGAGAAATAATTTATGATTTTTGCCTTATATTAGTTCAGGAGCGTATGCCATACCGTATTTGTTTCTGTTACTGTGTATTAGGCCTCTGGCTCACTTTATCTCTTTCAGGTATTAAAGATGATGAGTTTTATGATTCTTTAAGCTATGGAACGGACCTTAATGACTTTTTGGATGAGTACGACCATTAAGACTCTTGGACCAACCTTGTTGTTTTTCTTGCAAAGAGAGACCAAACCAAGTTTTGTTTTAAAAATGTGATAGTGAAGACATCACTTGCTTATAAGCCTAAGTTTGTAATATAAAGTATTTAAGTTTCCCTATATTGGATGTAACATATGGTTTTGTAAACTTTGAGATACCAAGTTATTGGTATCCATATGTTGTTATATTAAAGCATATATTCCTTGATGAGTAGTCTTTTTGATAAAGCTTTGTATCTAAACAGGTTAAACGAGCAATCCACATAAACACCTCCTTTTTAAACAACCTTACGTGTAATACTTAGGTATTATATGTGGCTGGGTGGCTTGGTATGTCTAATATGAGAGATTGGATATGTCGGGTCGTTTCATAACCTCAATGCATTATATATATACATATATATATATGCAAACAACAACTAAGCAAGGGAAAAAGCAAAACTTATCTTTTTGGCACACATGAAATTGACATTTTCTACTATTTCTTCTCCTTAGTTGATATAGCTTCCTCTAACTTGATTTTCCCACTTCTATCTTGCTTTTCATCTTTTACTTTGTTTCCTCACTTTGATTTCTTATCACGCCCCAAAGGTACCCTGGTAGTGACACACATATTATGATACAGTCTGATGTCTTGAATTTGTGTTTTAGAATATTTAGTAAACATCAGATAGTATCACATATGGACGTTATTACTAGATTTACCTTGAAATATGACAAGATTTAACAAAGCAGGACCTTTTTGGTTGCATTGATAAGAATGATGAAGATAAATTAAAATACATCACCATAAATAGATCTTTCTAACTATTGTCTAAGTAATAAAATATTACAAACCATGATATATAACTAAAGTTCTCAAATTATAAAATGATGTAATACACATAGCTAAATAATACTATCCTTCTTATCCCAATATGCTCCTAGGTCTAGAATCTTACCGATACTAAGCTTCGAGAAGCTGATACTTAAGGTCGAATAGTTAACCTATAAGGACTGTAGAAGTGTGAGCATAAACCATGGGTTCGGTGACTAACCAGAACATATCACATATTAAGCAAGTTATCATCAATCATATGTAATGCATCATTCAAGCATATGACCAATTATAAGCTTAGACAATCCGGAATCCAAACAGGATGGAGATTTATGCCCTCTCACAGGGTTGAAGGAAAACCGATCTATGACCCACCTACCTAAGATAGACTAAGCATACAGGAAAGCAACAATCCTCACTATAGTTATCTCTTTATGTTAATCATGTTTAAAGCACTTATTTCATGTTTTAAGCCTTAGAAACTCTGCTAAGTGTTAGTCAATTCACAACAATACCATGGGCGGCGTCTTTCAGTACTAGTTAGTTCACATGGAACCAACAGAATAAAAGTAATCTTATGTAGAACTAATAGCCTCTTGCCTAGAAAAACCAAATATTACCATAAAACCAAAATACTAACACGTAATAAGCTATCACGTATTCATAGTACAGTATATGCAATTTATGCAATGCATGTCTATTTTATTTATGGTATCAACAGTTTTTAGTCAAGTTAAAGGTATTCAAGCATCATACAGACAAACAACATGCTATACATACAACAAATTCAAAAGCATTCAATTATCACTTTTATTTACTGTTGTTTAGCAACCAAGTAATTCAAACAACAAACAATGCCCTTAAACTCATATACAACACAATTTTTTTTTTATTTTTTTATAGTGCAGCTAAACTACAAGCACAAACAATATAATAAGTCTGAGTTACTCACCTGGTCATATTATCTAGTCGTAGTAATCGACTAAAAAGTCCCCAACAGTATCAAGATCACCTATTGAGATAAAAAAAAATATTCATCAATAATACTTATAATTAGAGGATTGAACTCCTATGAGTGCCTAAGTATCCTATGTTGATATTTGATATAATTTCTATTGCCTATATTGGTTCCTTAAGGTATTGATCCTATAGTAAAGGATATTTGTTATTTAATATTTAGTTTCATCGTGTTTCTCTTTATTTAAATTGATATTCACTCTTATATTCAAGATAAACTTAATTAAATTTTCTATTAAATTCCTATTTAGATCTTACATTGTTTAATGTCTTTGTTAGTAGTAAACTTTTGTTTATTTTACTTTGCCTATCAACCTTATCCGTTTCCTTTAGTTAAAATTTCCATCATTTAAAGGATCTCATTTCACTATCTAATCTTTTATTCATTTTCTTATCATATTGATAACTTTGTGAAATTATCAACATTGGTTAATTTCCATATAAATTTCTAAGAATTGTTTCATATTATTTTTGTAATGTAGGACTCCTAACTATATCTTTAAGGCTTGTTTTATCAATTTTCATTCTCATATTGGGTCCTAGATGCATTAAACTAAGTTTTAAATTAGTTTGGTTGTAGTTTATGCATGATTTTGGCACGTCTTTTCCTTGATCAGAATTTCTTAGAATCTAGAATTCTAAGCTCTTAAGTTGGTGTCTTCATATTCCTAAACAACTATGGATCATTAACACATTAATAATTGAACTACTCAACTTCAATTCACCACCTATCAATATCAACTTAATGTAACTCAACTCATCATCAACTTAATTCCTAAGGTTTAAATATAATGTAATTTAAAGTTAATGGAGCTTTTACCTTTGTTGAATAAGGAATGGTAATTAGTTCCTCCTTCTTGTTGTAAACCAGGATCTATAGAGGAAGATAAGATGATAAGTGACTTGTAAAAGAAAACTATATACTAGATAAACTAACCTTATACTTACCTTAAGGACTCTTATGTTTCTTGCTTGCTTCACAGCTGAGTCAAGAGGGAATTAAGGGTTATTTTGCTTGTTCTTTGTTGTTGTTTGAAGGAAGGAATCAGAATTTTTGTTGTGTTTGATGCTTAGATGATAAATGAGATGCAAAACAGAGGTTGAAGCTCTGTTTTAAATTCTCTTTAAGGCAGTTAAAGTGGGGGAAAACAAAGGAAGGACAAGAGTTGTTCGTAGCTCCTTTGTTGGGCTGATTTTAGGATTCAATTTGGGGAAAGATTGAATTTATTGGCTACTTAATCACTTCTAGTAATGTATACTAAACATGGGTTGGAGTTATGATACAAGAGGAAGTGTTTTTGGACTTGAAAAATGTAAGTTTTGCTGCTGTTTTTCCAGTAGAACAGGGGTTGTTTTTAAAGACGATTTTTGGAGAGTTTTGAGTAGATTTTCGTGGCTTTTTAAAGGGCTTTTATGAATTTTGTTTGCTTATTAATTAAGGCTAATAAATGGTAGCTTAGTTGGTGTATTTGTAGTATAAAATAGCCGAGGAAATTTAGTGGAAATAGAGGCTTCAAATCACATTGGGTGCTGCTGTTTTTGGAAATCTTCTAAGTCAACTTTCAAGTTGCTTTGTACTGAATTTTTAGCCTACAATTTATTGGATTATATGTACATTTAGAGTGTTTTTATTGGATGTTAGAAGTCAAAAATTTCAACTCTTATAAAGCCTATAATCTAAGCTAATTACGGTGGAGATGTGTGTGTGTTCGAAGTTGCTGTTTGGTATCAGTTTCCTTCCCGTTGCAGCTGCAATTCATAGAAAATTCTGGACAGATTTAGAGCTGCTTCAACTTGCTTGTTTGAGCTAGAATTCCTTTGCATTTAATGAGGATCCTAGCTGGAGTTTTTTTATTGGTTTGGATGTCATTTTCTGTGGGTTTTATTTGTTCAAATTGTTGAAATTTTGGGACGTAGATCTCTTTAGGAATGCAGCAGCCGAAATTCCTTCTTGCACCGGTTTTCCTTCTTTTTTTATTTTGTTTTATCATTTGTTTAATTATTTGCTTAATATAATTAGCTAAGTTATCTTAACAAATATTAATTACGCGTATGTATGTAACAGTTATATAAGGGTTTTATCTCTGAAAATTTATCGAAGTTTCTACAGAATTTCTAGGTTGTTTATATGTTCAAAATTTTAGTTTGAAGTTTACACGATTAATTATTTTTAGTATTTTAACTTACGTGATTAAAATTTTGAAGTCTAATAAGTCAAATTAGGGTTTACTCTTAATGGACTCAGAATTCTCTAATAAGTTTGACAATGAGTATTGGAATTTTTATTTAAGGTCTAGTCTCAAAGTTATGAATCTATTTTAGTACTCACTGCGTATTTATAACTCTAGCAGTTCATCTATTAACTATTATTTTATAACCAATAGGTTCTGTTAATAAATTATATTTTTTCGGGCTTGAAATTTAGGACTACTTCTAAATATATCTTGAGTTATCAGCTCAAGATATGAAATCTTATCTTTGGTATCAATTAAGATCAGAGAAATTTTTTTTCGGGTTTTTAAACTATGAATGAGTTTATTACTACTCATAAATCTATTCTAGGATTTTTGTCAGGTCCTAAATTCAATATCTAATTCACATTTTATATTTTATTATTGTATATTAGTGTAAAAATTTTCGAGGATTACATTTCTTCTTCAATCTTGTTGAGATATAGATTTGAGGTAGTGGATTGAAGAAGAAGGAATAGAAAATGAAGAAGAAGAAGAAGAATAAAGGATGAAACGAAAAAGGAAAATGGAAAAGAAAGGAAGGGCAGAAAACCAAAGGAAAAGAAAAGGAAAAAGGGATAGGAACTAATAAATATTTTAGGGTAATTTTGGGTATAGGTTTTAGTTTAAACTTTTCAAATAGTTATCTTTAGTTCTAAAAGTAATTAGAAAATAATTTGAGAATCTATATAATAAAAATTAATAACTTGATTTAGAAACATACTTTAGAAGTTTAATTTACAAGAAACTGATATTTAATTTGGGGTTTAGGCTTAAAACTGATATTTTTAAACAAATAAATGAATTCAAAACTTGTAAGGGTTAAACATTGGAAGGTTAAACTAAAACCTAAAGGTGTAGCGATTTGAAAAATATTTAAAATATTAGTTTTAAAATTTTGGAATTTGAATTTGGGATAAAAGGAGTATAAAATGAAGAATTGGGTTAAAACTAGATAGTTTGATTTAAAAAGAAAAGTTATTAAGGGAAATAGATGATTTTGTAAAAATTTCAAATCTCAATTTCAATTCAAATCTATTTACTAATTTAATTACATCAAATTATCTATTTATTTTCTATTGTTTACTTATTTGATCTATTTAAACTATCTACTTTATATTTCTAACTTAGGTTAAGATTTAGGGTATTTCATATGCCCTTACCCATACCCATACTCATACTCACATACATATGCTATTTCTAACAAAAACATTATATATAAATATATAAACATATAATTTATATACGATACATATAATACATACACATATACAAGTACATATAGATTATGTGTTAGCCCATATGTTATATACATGCACATATATATAACATATAACTTATGAAATATAATATATATATATATGTATGTATATATAACTTGTATATGCAACTTATTTATTTTATCAATATCATATTTATTTGCCATTTATACAATATTTATAATCTCTAGATTATTAACTTATATATTTTTTGACATTTATATATATATATATATGTGTGTGTGTGTGTGTGTGTGTGTGTGTGTTTATAAATAATAACTTTTAAATAAAGATGATATATTATATAACTTATATATATGAATTATAGCTTATATATATATATATATAGCTTATAATTTATGAAACATAATACATATATAACTTATATGCGTAAAAAATAACTTATAAAATATAACTTGCAACTTATATATGCAATTACATATTTTGTCAATATCATATTTACTTGTTATATTATATAATATATATATAATACATAACATTTATATTTAAAATCTCTAAATTGTACTTTTGATACATATTTATATATATTATATATAATACATAACATTTATATTTAAAATCTCAATATTGTACTTTTTATATATATATTTATAACTTATATATGTAGCCAATATATCGTGTAACTTATATATGTATCCTATTATTTATAAGTTATAACACATATATATAAACTATTGCTCACAACTCATACTTATAAGGTATAGCTTATATATATAACTTGTAACTTATATAACATAAAATAAATTATATATATATATCCTCAATAACATATAAGAATATATACAAGTATTTATATCAATATAACATATAATATTTATTCCCTAATTTAACATATTACTGTAACATTTAAAATTTATATTCAATATTACATATGATCTGCTTATTTATGCTATATGATCCTATATATAATATACATATGCAAATACATTTTATATTACTATAATATCTAAATTATATATCACATTCAAAATATAAAACATATGAACATATGATATGTTTATTTGCATAAACAAATATATAATATATAACACATAAAATACATATATACAAATTTCATATATAAAGATTCTATGTATTATTACAACATATAAATTATAATATATTCTAAATAACATAAAAGAACATATACTAGTTTTGTATATTACTATAACATAATATATATATATATAAATATATCCTAATTTGATATGCTACAGTAATAGATAAAATATATATCTGATATAACATATAAGATGTGTAAATATATGATTTTTTTTAATATTATATGATAACATATATGACATATAAACATACAGCATGCGATTTTATGTTTTGAAAATAATTTAAAATACACATAAACAAATATATCACATATAACATATAATATAAGGCTAATGTCATGAACATTACTTAAATTTTCCATAAACATTCAATTAACTACCCAAACTTTTATTTGGTCAATTTAATATCTGTATAAACTTTCCATATTCATAAAACTACCTCCGTTAAGTCTCTTAACGCCGTCTACTTCACTAGCACTATAAACCTCTAGGGTTCACCAAAATCACTAACCGCCTAGATATCTCATAAAAATTACCATCGAGAAAAATAAAATACCCCCACATCAATCTTAAAATTGAGTAGATGACTAGGCATCTCTTAGCCCTTTAAAATCCTAACTGTAAGGATCAAGTGTCACCCCTATAATTAAAATAGGTAATAACAATTCTCCAACCACATATAACCTATAGGATTATATATTCGTCTAATTCCACATAATTAACATAATTGAAACCATAGTTTTTCAAAACTTTTAGCAAAGCATAACTATACCATTAACATATTTCACAAAAGAAATAAACTCAAGTCATACATAGCTAAGTACGTATATATATATATATATATTACAACCAAAGGCTTCTTACAAGCCTTAACAAAATTAAAAAATATAATCTAACTAGAACTTTAAATATAACCACAAAAGCTATCATAACTAGTCTATTACAAAACATGGATTCCATCAAGTCCAACGCCATCTCTAGTCCTTCAAATCATAAAAAAAATCCTCGAAATCAGTTTCATACCCCCTATTCGTATAAAACTCGTCGGATTCATCACCTGAAATGGTTAAAATATAAGCCAAAGGCCTAGTACCAAAGTAACGAATACAAATGCAAAGTGATTCACACATGCTTAAGCTAAATGCAAAATGCAACAACCAATTATTTATTATTCAATCTTTAGTTAGTCATACATCATGTGATTATTCAAACTCTGGGCAACAGAGATTTCTGAGGGAACTTAAGTAACGATCACGACACTCAAGGGTTTGATATAAGTAGTTCGGATACCCATACCATCTTAGATAAATTTATCCATAATTATTAAGTAATCTCATCTAGGGTTTCTAGCCGTTTCTCAACTTTACTTAACTCGATCCATAATATCACTTAATTCAAGTGTTCCCATAAACATTGAATTAAATCATATTACATCCTTTCAAGAATGAGCAAATGTTATACTGATACCAAATTCCCCATTGATTACCCGCTGAACCACTTATGAAAGTCATATCAAAATGACAAGGGTGGTCTAAGCGCCTAAAACTACTATGCCCCCAATCTGAACAGGGTTACCGCTCTCCGAACCAGATTCAACGGTCTAAAAGACACTCAACAAACAATTATTAAATTTCTTAATTTAAAGTAACTTTAAATAATGCTTATCCTAGCAAAGAAACAAGTAAGTTACCACATACCTGAAATAGCTCGGGAACTAATGGGGATAACCGAGCGAGGATCTGTCACTGTACAAGATAATATTAAACTTCTCACTTAGTTCAAGCACTAATCAACTAGTTTCAAACTTAACAAATCAAAGAAATTCAAATAAATTATTACAAAATCATAACATAGCATTTAAACAACATATTATATCATACAATACTCAACAAAAATTCAATTGATCATATATCAAGCTTTGGGAAATATGAAAGAAAGTTTTTGAAAATAAAAACTGCCCGGGACACGCCGGCGGCATTGAACCGGTGCACTATGCACTAAAACTCAACGCTTGTCATCACTGGCAGTGTTCAAAAATACGCCGACAGCCTTTAGTCTACGCCGGCAGCCTTGAGCTAGTGTAGATTGCAACTCTAATTTCCAAAAATTTTCCAAAAGTTCCACGGGGTTGGTTCACTCCCGTGGATACCCTCAATACCGACAGCGTTTCCGTGTACGCTGACAGCGTTGGATACTACGTCGGCAGCTTTAAGCCCGATGTTAAAGATTTTGATTCTATTCACATTCCACACTGCCTCTAAGCCGACAGCGTTAGAACCTTAATGGCCGACATATGTTTTGAAAAATCAACACTAGCCAATGTTCCTTAAAAAAGCCAGCGGCGTTTTAAGCAGCTCTAGAAAAGTCGGTTATGATCACCTTCAACACCGCCTCTACACCAGCATCTGCTACTTCAACGCCGCTGGCGTACACTCAAAAACAGGCCTATTCGAAAATGTTTTACCTCTCCTGTTTTCTTTACAAAATTTTGTAAACTTTAACACTTTCAAACCTTCTTTAAACTCATCCTAAGTTTCCCAAAACTTGTTATATGTTCTTAACACCATTCAACAAGTATTAACTCCTTTTAAATCCATCAATCATTCAACTACAATATTACACAAATTCACACTTCAACTACTCAACTTAGCTTCACTACTCACCAACACTTCTTACACTTCCCTAATACTTAACCAAATTCACACAATAACAAAACTCAACCTAACATATATCAATGCATAAAACCAATCAACTCAAATAATATTAACTCATCCTACCATAGGTTTTATATCTAAAATACAAGAAAGGAAATAAAACAAAGAGATTATGTTTGGATTAACTTACATGAAGAGGCTTTAGCTTGGTGAGATTGTTGATTCCAAGAGCTTGATTTTGATTTTTTGTTTAGGGCTTATGCTTTGAAGAAATAGGAAAAGAAAAAGAAGGAAATTCGTTTGAAAATATGAGTTGCTAAAAAAGAGACAATATTTTATCAAATTTGAGGTTTATAATTATCCAAAGTTTGACTTTAGGGGTATATTTGACTTCGGCTTAATTTGGAGTGCATTTGAGTTTAATTTGGGCTTGAAAACTAGGTTTAACTTAAGAAAAATTCTGCCAACAATATTTTAAGCAATCCAAAAGTTGTTTTGATAAAATTAAACATAACACATATATATTAATTCATAAAAGACACAAACATTAATTATACTATACACACATTAATATATATAAAACAATAACATTAATTTCATTACACATAATCACTTACATCAAAAATTAACATTAATAAACATAATATATTAAACCTATTTCTAGACATTCATTTTTATGTATCAAAATTACTTCAAACTTAATATCTAGAATGAATATTATATTCATATGCAAATTTTAATTATTGAATAATTTAGATTATTTCAAAAATCATATATAATTTCAATAACACATTTATAAAATATAAATTGAGAAGTTCATGGCTATTTCACTAACTCCCCCAAATCTATCAAAACCCTAAATCGAACCTTAATGCACTGTTCTATGTTTATTGTGCTTGACTCACCCTCTTCATTTCTCTCTCTTAACCCTTCATTAATAATTTTATTCCATTCCTTCTTTTCATTCAGATCATGGAGCAGGGAGTAATGAGATTCAATCTCATTTTTGTTTGATTATCGTAAGGATCAAAACTCAATGTCATATCATTTTCTTGCATCCACATTTTAGTGTCATCTAATGATTTACAGGGTGTCATATGTTGACATTTTCACTTGTTTTGTTTCAAGATGTTTTATACTAAATAGTTATTGCTTTGTGCTTAAAAAACATGAAAAAATTAATTGATAAAGGAGTTATTGACTTACACATTAACTAAATCGAGTTTGAAAAGTCTACTTATTATTTTTTTTTTTAATGTGCAAGGTTTATAATATGAATTATATATTTTTCCCCAATTCAAGAGCAAAATCACCATGGTGTTCTGGATATTTGGCTGAAATTCGTTGGTATGGAACATAAGGTTCCAATTTGGTGAAAAAGTGAAAGGCCTTATTAAGCATTACATAAGCATATTTGATCTGCCTAATTTTAAGATCTAGGGTTTTGAAGGGTGTGCTTTTTTATTCAATACTTACTTTTATTGATGGGTAATTTTCATGAGATATCCAAGTAGATAATGATTTTGGTGGGCCTCAAACACATGTCATCATGTGTTAGGTTGATAGTGTCAATGAAGTAGATGGTGTTAAGAGACTTAATGATGGTAGTTTTTTGAACATGAAATGTTTATGGGGCTATTAAATTAACCAAATAAAAATTTAGGTAGCTAATTAAATATTTAAGTAAAGTTCAAGTAGTGTTCGCAATATTATCTCTATGAGATATATGCACACACTATTGCAGTTTCATGTATAAAAATTTTACATATTAGTACACCATATAGATTATATATATATATATATATAATATCAAACAACATGTAAGAATATATACACATTTACAAATTCGATATATTTCTATAACATATAAAATATAACTCAATTTAATATATTGCTATATCATATAAAGCATATTATATATATATATATATCCTAAAAAATATATAAACTACATATATATTATGCAATTTTATGTATAAGAATTTTTCTGTTACTATAACGTATAAAAAATATATATCATATATAACATATAAGAACATTTAGAAATGTTATATATCATTGTAACATACATATTAAACATTTTTGTATAATAAAGTTTTAAAGATATATCCTATGTATAAATTAAGTATGGTATGCTATGTAATATAAATATTTAAATATTCAAGTTATATAGAAGATCATTATTTTATAGATTATGATGTTTATACCAATGACTTATGGTCTAGGTTTGAAGTTGGAGATTGAAGACGTAACTGAGATGTGTTGTGTAGGAGAGGGAAAGAAGTAAAAATTGAGAGGAATAAAAACTTATTTTTTCTTAAAAAGGAGGAAAAGAATGAGGCTGTGTAGTACATTGATTTATTTTTTAAATTAAAGGTCATTTTAATTGTGAAAGGACATATGAATGACACAGATTATAATAGGAATGGTCCCATCAAATAAGCTGACAAGCCTCTTGAAGCCCTATATATGGAAAAATTTTAAGTATTGAATGTGACACTAACACCTTCCTTTTATTCTCAAAATAGGAATATCTTAATCCTAAAATATATATTTTTACACATATATCGCAGATAGGTCAACTTGATTTATATATTATATATAGTGAATATATCTCTTATAGATTTCATACCCCTTAGAACATATTTTATTCATTAAATATAAATGTTTAACCTTAGGTAAAACACATTTCTACCAACTTTGTAGAAAAAAAAAACATCACAAAAATATAAATCATATAAAAATAATTGCATAAATACCAATGCAAAATCACTTCTACAACAGACATTTCATTAATTTACATAACAATTGCACTTTCAAGATGCAATTAAGCCAAAAGCCATACATCATTGAACGCATCTTCAAAGGGCATTTCGTGTCTTTTTAACATGAATTGCATGTGTAAGAGGAGATTTATGAATTTTTTTTTTAACATGAATTGCATCTTTAACAAGAGATTCATGTTTTTATATGAATCACCTATTAAATATGTAATTCATGAGGAAAATACATGAATCACGGATTCAAGATACGATTTTATGTCGCTATTTTGATAATTAATTTTATGTAATTAGTATTAGTGTATTTTTTATTCAAGGGATCAGTAATTATACAATTTTAACCTTAGCATTGTATTAAATTATATCTTGTCATTGTTAGAAGTGGTTGGTTTTTTTTTTTCTTTTTTTTTTTTGTATTTTGAAAGTAAGCATTGTCAATTATTAGTTGAAGTGGGTTTACTATTAAATACATCATATTTCATTGATAGCTACCATTTATTCTACCATAATGCACTTTGTAGAGACATTAATATCACCTCACCACATCTCAATAGCCTTTTTATTCTTTAACAAACTAAATTATAAAGAAGTATATATTTTTACACACACATGCATGATGCATCACCTAGATATTATATATATAGTGAGTATATCTCTTTTGGACTTCACACCTATTAGAATGTTTAACCTTGCTATTGCATTAGTATATATTTTATTATGGTTATAAATGGTTTTTTTTTTTTACCTATTTTGTAGATACATATTATCAAATTATTAATAGCAATCAAATTACCCTCAAACACTTTCCATTTTGTGGATAATTACCTCTTATTCCATTATTTCATGTTTTATGGAAACAATTAATATTCACTTAGTACATCCTTCTAGTTCAAGACTCATTCTACATGCCCTATTATTTTAACTATTTCAAAATCCTCTAATGGTTTTTTATTCTCAGAATATGTTAATTTTAAAATATATATTTTTACACACATGGCAAGTGTATCACCTAGACATATACTATCATGTTTTAAACAAATATTTTCTCCATTTGGACTTTAAAAATAAAAACCCCTTTAAATGAAAAACTTTATTATTTCATTATTACCGTAGTTGTAATGATATAAATAAAGCAGTTGATATATTTGTATCTACTTTCCATCATAACTCTATCTACATTTTAAATAAATCTATCTCTCTCTAATTTAAATAAGAAACTGCCTTTTTCTAAATAAATACATGGACATTAATTTTTTTATTCCTTTCCAAATATAACAGAGTGTATGATTGAGATATACTTTCCATATATAAATAAAATACCTAATAAATCTTTTTGGTACCATTACTGTATATATATATATATATATATATGACACACTAGACTCATCCTTTCAATTTAATCAAAACAAAGCCTACATATATTAAGGATAAAACAAAAGAGGAAAAAAATGTATCCAATGGCTTTTTACATTGTGGTTATTGGTATGGTTTTGATTTTTTGCATGTCCGCTGCTTTGCTAAAATGGAATGAGGTTAAATGTAGGAACAAAGGGTTACCTCCTAGAATAATGGGTTGGCAGGTTTTTAGAGAAACTATCGAGTTTCTTAAGCAAGGTCCTAACTTCATGAAAAACCAAAAAGCAAGGTCACTTCCTTAATACTTGTTTTATTTTTAATGAGTTTTAATTTTTTTGTATCATTTTAATGAGAAAATAGAGCTAAGTTTCTTATTGGGTCTAATCATAATCTATACTCGAATAGTTTCATCATGGTTATCTTCCAATTATGGCATGATCTTATTGCTTCTAGTTATGTTTTTAAATAGGGTTTGGTATTTTTTTAAGTCACACATACCAAGATATCCAACTATAGTATCAATAGACCTAGATATCAACAAATGCATACTCATGAATGAAGCAATAGGACTAGTTCCTAGATACCCACAATCCATACTTGATATAATGAGTAAATGCAACATTGTTGTTGTTCATGGAACTTCCCATGAGAAAATGATAGGAGAATTGCTTGCTTTTCTTAGCCCCTTCCATACCTAGGACCAACTCTTGCCTAAGATCAACATTTCATGGGATCCTATTTGAGCAATTGGTCTAACTCTATCATTGTTATTTAAGTCAAAACCAAAGAGGTTGGTTCAACATATACTTATATATTCACATGTTTATATAGTTATGTATATACATCTTTAATTTTTTTAAAATGGGGTTCGTAGTAATTTTGTGTACAATTTGTTTCTATAAATGCTAATACTTTCTCCATTGATGCAAATTGCTGGATTTAAATCATAGTTGATCTTAGATAGATTCATGCTAGAGTTTTTTTAAGATTTTAAGGACGCTTTCTCTATCTATAGACATTCCTAGAAGAAACCATCGTCGTGGATTTCAAGTACATGCCTGATTTGTTCCATCTAATGTCACAAAACTACTTTAGATATTGTGTGTGTTTAGACCCTAAACCTTTAAAACACAAGTTTTAGATGCCGGTAACATGTGTTTCTAAATGATTTGAAATAAAACAAAGGTTTAGTGCATTTAAAATAAATATAACAAGATAGGATGGCATGTATTGGTAATTTTCATTATGTGACATATTCCCAAAATCAAGTTAAAAATTTAATTAAGTTAGATTGGTTTATGTTTACAAGGTGATTTTAATTTTTTTTCTTTTCTCGTGTTTTAGTTGTGTGTTTAGCTTTGCAGGCTAGGAAAAAGATAATTATAATGCTGAACAAACTCATAGAAGAAAGAAGGGAATCTAAGGACCATCATGATATGCTTGTCTGCCTTATAAACAATGATGATGACAGATCATACAAACTAAAAACAGAAGAAATAATTGATTAGATTATCATTGTTCAATATTATGGTTATGGGACTGTATCCACTACCTCAATGATGGATGTCAAGCATCTCTCTTTTTTTAGGACTCCATTTAATTATACTCTAATATGGAGGAAAAGCAATCTACATCCGATAGTCCTAACCTATTGGATAAGAATAAATATGGTGACGAGCCCCTTGACTTTAGAAGTACCCTTAAAGCTCATGAGAACACCAGTGATGTTGAGAATACATCTTATATACGTCAAGATGCCAATGACGACTCGGCCGAGCATATTATTCCCCTAGTTGTTGACATGTTTTCTCAAGATAAGCCAGCAACCGTTATTGTCGACACAGTGTAGAAAAGGAGATAGACTTCCATGGCTTTGATGTACCTCCTCACCTCTTAGCGCCACTTCGACGTCTTTACACAAGATGGTGAATTTTAGGCAAACTCTTCCTTCGCTCATACCCTATTAGGTAGGTCTGCAATGATTATGTTAGGCAAGGTAATACTGTTAATTACTCACCCATTAAGTTCACTAAAGAAGAAGGACACCAAGTACATTGTACATGCTTATGATGGTGCATTATCTGTACTTTAGAGAAAGTATTGCAGTTGCACATAAGTTAATTTCATGTCACCAGATAAGTAATCACTTAGAAATGGTGTGGGGTGAAATAGAGAAGAAAGAAGAAGAATTGAACCCTTTACGTGCCAAGAAGAAAGCCCTGAAAGCTAATTTGAGCAAAGTGCTCGGAGACACCAATGTTACTATGAGCGGAGAGTAATATTTACCTCATTAATATAAACAATATTTTGATAATCAATGAAATAGTTAAACATTATTTCTTCTCTTCCTTCTTGTGTGCTTTACTTTCGAGAATTTATTCAGCCTTTTAATTTGTAACATCTTTTGCATGGAATCATTTCGACTCATTAGTGTCATTTCACTTCTTCATTTTCAACAATCATAATCGGTTATAATAATTATTGTATCGATCTGACCCATCATAATTAGAAATTGGCTTGGTTTCTTTTTTAGTAAAATGATATGTGTACATTATCATGCTACTTTATTTTCTATTTAAATATATACAAGCAATGTTTCTACCAAATAACATTGAAATTATTTCATTCTTTGTAGAAGAGATTGAATAAGATGGCATTATCATTGTCAAGCCTATTGTGGAGTCGCTTCGACTCGTCATAGCCGAGATTTCTTCAATCTCATGAGCGAATACTACAGAAAGGGTTTCTCACCCACCAAGTGCTTAAGAGTAAGTACTCATCCTAAGAAACTATGGTTAATGTGAATGATTGGTTCATCATTCATGGATAAGGTTGCCTCAACCTCGAAATTTGCATAACAGTATTATAGCTGTCAAGCTTGCTATAGGTTACTTAAACCTCACACAGCTGATATTGCTTCAAATTCATTCTTAATTGGTGTCGAAGGGTACTATATACCTGTCATGTGCTTAGAAGTGAAGCTTTCACCAAGCTACAACAACTGCAATGATGGGATCGCTTTGATCTTTCCCTACTGAAATCGCTTCGATATTAGATATTGCATTAAGGCGTTTCAACTTCCTAGCCCACCGTGGGATCGCTTAGATCCATTCACAGCTGGGCCCCTTTAACCCCAATAAACAAAGTACTATTGGTAGAAAATAAATAAATAATAAAAGAATTAATGAGAAAAAGAGACAATTGAAAGATAACAATTTTCATGATTTCATTAAGTTTCCCATTACATCAATCATTATAGAAGAAATCTTTTAATGTACTAAAAGTTAATGGGAGCAATAATTGCATTCTTTGCAACCTGTGGATCTATTATCATGAACTTCTTCTACTATAAATGGACCCTGTCATTTCGGGGTGAACTTTAGAGTCGTTTCCCTATGTGCTCTACTGCTCAAAGAGCAATGTCGCCTTCTTCGAAAGAACGTCAAGACAATCATAGAACACTCTAAGCTTTTGAAGATAATTGGATAAATTTAGTTTACCCATATCACATCTCTTACTTATATAATATATAGGAAGAAATATGAATTTTATATAATACTCAAACCTTTAAAACATACATACATACATACTATATCCTATATAAGATATAAGAGCATTTACAAATTTTATATGTTGCTATAACATACATATTAAAACATATACAAGTATTTTTATTTTACTATAACTTATAAATTGTATATCATATACAATATATAAGATAAATATGAACAAATAATGTGGTTTTTATATTTTAAAATAAATATCCAGTACACATAAATAAATACATCATGTATAATATATAAAAAATATATATCCTATACAAATTTCATGTATAAAGATTTTACATAACATTATAATATATAAATTATGTATATCCTAAATAACATATAAGAACATATACAAGGTTTCTTTTATATTAATATAACACATAATATGTACCATAATTCAACATATTACTGTAACATGTAAAATTTATATATTCAATGTAATATGATATAAATACATAAATACATCTTATATTGCTGTAACAATTGAATTATATGTCATATTCAAAATAGAAGAAAAATGAACATATGATATGTTTATGTAGGTTTTGAAATAAAATATACAATACGCATAAATAAATATAGATATCCTATACAAATTTTATGTATAAACATTATATTATAACATATAATATATATGTGAAGATCCTATATAATATAGAGGAATATATACAAATTTCATATAATACTCATACTTTTAAAACATTATCGATATTTAAGTTTTAAAAAAATTAAGGGGATTCATTTTCAATAGCTTTCTTATAATCTAATTATATATATTTTATAATTTTTTTAAAATTATATTCTCGTAGAATTCAAGAGACTACATGTTTCATCACATAACATTAAAAGAAAAAGCATATCATATGTTTATATATCTAATATGTCATATCGGATATATATATATTTTATATGATACCATAATATATTAGATTAGGTTATATATTATATTTTATAGTAATATAACTATGTATTTATCATATATTACATTTATAATACATAGATGATATATTCATAATCTTTAGATTATGTATTTATATTTTTAGACTAATTTATATATATAACTCACCACTTATATATATATATATATAATTAATATATTATATAACTTATACATATATAACTTACAACTTATATATTTATATACATTATATATATTTAGAATATTACTTATAACTTATCTATATCAAACATAGCAAATTATATTTTATGATAGTCACTTTACTTCTTTTAAGTTTTAAATATTTTCTCATCTGATAGATTAATTACATGATTTTGTTTTTAAAGTAACATATACGAATTTCATATAAATATAATACTAAAACTTCTAAAATATAATATATTAGAAAATACACAAGTATTTTATTTAATATAACATATAATATATTCCCTAATTTAACATATTCTCATAACATATATAATTTATATATTCAATATAACATATGATCCGTTTATTAATGCCATATGCTATTATATATGATATATATAACGCCCTAACCTAAAGGCATTGTCAACCCACCATGTGTCCTTATCAAAGATTAATACACTAAGGCTGTGAAACACTAATCCATAAAATATATATCATAAAAATTCAAACTCTTAAATAAAAGGGTATCTTTTTAAAAATACTTTCAAAACTAAATTCCAAATAACCTTGTTGGCATAAACCATAGCCAATATAATTCAAACTTATAACATAAAAAGGAAAAACTCTTAAAACATTCTCAAATTCATAAAACATATGAATTTGATAAAGTTTTCATCTTATTCTAAATCCAAGCCATATATCCTAAACATCAGCAGGGAAGTCTAGTCCACTATTGTCCTCTCTGTAGTCTATAAAGACATCAAAGCCTACTAAATCATACACTATTGGATCTTCATGTGTTTTTCAAAAAGATAAAAGAGTGAGCAAATAATACTCAGTACGCCAAACCACAAACATAAGCACATGAACAAACATCATACATAATCACATATAACCTATTCTAATGTAGTAAGCACGGTATATTATCGTCGATTAAAGAGCAAACAACACATTTTAGAACCATTTGCATCTAGTCCTAGACCTGGAGTAACTCATGACTCCATAAAAATAAGTTTTATATAAAATTTTTTGATACATATATATATATTAGTGTTGGATGCAATCCACCTACCCTTGCATACCACAATTAAGCTGGCATAACTCCTAATCTACTGGAGTCATCTCTATGCACGAGTCCACTCGGGACACCCTCATATATAGATCATTAGGGTGCCAGTGTTAGTATCACACTCTACGTGGTCTTTACTAACCGCAAGCAAACACAAGTAGCAAACTTTTCAATTATAAGCCAGATAGTAATTAATTCAATTTACAATTCTAAACCTACACGCACATATAACAAGTAAGGTAAGGTCGTACCTATATCAAGTTCAAGGAATAGAACTCTAATTCCACAAAACCCTTATCACATAAATAGAATAGATTTCATTACAGGTCTTCCATAAAATAAATCTAATCCAAACTTTACCTAAAACCCTAATCTTAATAGAAATATATTTCCATACCTTTCTCCTTTGATTAAAAAATCACAAAATCCTCAAACACCAAAATTTTGGGATTTCTTCCAAATTTTTCCATTAATTTTGACTCCTATCAATCAATACGATAATTTAACAAAAGATTATATTTTTAGATTACCAAAAGGGTTAAAAGAATCAATCTCACCCGTCTTCTTTATAATAGAATCACAAAATCTCCAAAAGAACAAGTTTTCCTCAAAATCCTTCCAAACCGTAAAGTTCCCTTTCAATGAAAATTAGACCAAATTCAAAAAAGAAATCATTTTTATATCTCTACAAGGATAAAAAAGATTTACTTAACTAGAATTTTGATTCTTGATCCTTCTTAATCACCAAAATCCAAATCTTCGAGCAAAATAGGATTTTTCTTCAATTTCTCCTTCAAAACCAACAAAAACCCTAAGGAATTGATAGTTCCTATAAATCCTAAAGAAAAGAAAAGATTCAATATACCTATAATTTTGGATCTTGATCCTCCTTGATTGTAGATCACAAAATCTCCAACAAAATTTAGGGTTTCTCCAAAAATTCCTCCAAGAATTTGATTCATTAAAAAACCAATACAAAGAACTTAGGAAAAAATAATTTTCTTAAATCACCAAAGGATTAAGAAAAACCCATTCACCTAGATCTTGAATCGTGTTTCTCCTTAACGTTTCCAAAGGCTTAAGATATGTTGTGAAAAAGAGCTAGGTTACGGATCTATTTAAAGGACATGAGAAAACCCTAAAAACAATATAATTAATATATTGTCAGCTGGTAAAGAAAGTTGACAGCCTACATATGAAAACTGATAGCCTAAAGCTCTCGGGCTTATTTTTTGAACATGTAAGTCGGTAGTAAGCTAGCGGTGCAGGGTTACTACGTCGGCAACCTCAATGGCCGGCCGTTAGCTAAAGTTTTCCATCTTCAAATTGTCTCTGCCATTTGATAAAAATATTTATATTATTTATTAGGCTTGATTATAAAATCCTCTTATTTTATATCAAATGACATATTTGCCTTTCTTTATAATTTATTCATCTTTATATTACAATATACAAAGACAAATATATCTTATATTATTGTAATGCTAATATAAGATATATGAAGATATGATATGTTTATTTACGTTTTAAAATACAATACACATAATGAAATATATAATATATAACACATAAAATATATATATACAAATTTCATATATAAAGATTCTATGTATTATTTCAACATATAAATTATAATATATCTTGAATAACATATACGATCATATATAAGATATATGAAGAAACCATGTTTCTCTACTTAGATGACACACTTCTTTGAAGAGAGGAGAAAGAAGATGTCTCAAATAGTGGGACCAACTTATGGATAGAGTGAGTCCTTTCATGTATATTTATGTTGTTAGCCTATATTTGACTTTTCTAACTAACACATTTCTCTCTTCGTCCTTTGATATACAGATACGAACTTGCATTCTTTATTTTATTTTGGTTGTCACTGTTCATGTTCCCTAGTGGGCTAAAAGAAGGTGTAAGTCCTCAGATTTTTGCTTTGGCTATACGCATCACACAGGGTCAATGCTTTGCACTAGCTCCCTTCTACCTAGGGTCTCTATATCAGTGCCTTGACCTGTACTACCAAGCTTCTGTCCATTCCAAGGGTCGATATGTGAATGTGTCACATATAGACTTACTTTTCTTACAGCTATTCTTCTATGAGCTGTTTCGAAACCACCTTGCACCTATAGCCATCAATAGGGATTTGAATCTCGACACTCATTGGGCGTCAACCAGCCACTTCTTCAGCTTATTGATGTTGAAAAGGAATTCACATTCCACCCTTTTGTAAAGCCTCTTGAAGGTTATCGAGATAGCAGTGGGCTTTATCCTCCAAGTTTCGAAGGTGAGGTTCTCTTAGTCGACAATCGCAAAAGGTTGGATCAAAATCAAGCTAGATTCATGCTTTAGTGCATCCCAAGGAGCTTGCCATCTTTGTTCGACAATGGAGATTTGAATGGGCGCTTCCTAGAGCAAAGAGTCATGATATATTCTCCACATAGGGTGGGTGCCAGTGTAGCTTCAACCAACGAGTGCCACGACTTCTCAACATTGTGCAGAGCTTTAATTCCTACTACTAATCAATCTCACCAAATGACTTTAAGAACATTCATCCTATAGTGCGGCAGCTATTCTTTCCTTTTGTGGACCATTGTGGAGTTGCCTTTGCTTGTTGGTTGACACATTGGTCTAATTGTATAGTCATCTTTCGTGATTATGTCTTTACATCTGTAGATGATACGTTGCAAGCCCCATTCATATATCACTATGAGCTCTATCTCAGACTACCAAAGAATAGGTACCATAAGTCGACTGATCATATCCAAGTAGTTGAAGAGCCAGTTTCGGCCAAATAGAACCTTCTGCCGATGGGCCTCTTTTAAAATCAGAAGGTAATCATCCACCACCTCAGCTAGTGGATTATAGGCGGTGAAGCATGCATTCATTGAGGAGGTAATAAATCTCCTTGTGTATAAGTTTTGTTACTCTTCTTTATTGTCTAATACTTTCTTCATTTGCCTTTTTCAGGTTAACACAAATTCTATTCTAAGTTTACATCACTCAAGTGGTGTTGTTACGCCCGTGGTAGTATCAAATGAAGATGAATATGGTCTGGAGAAGATTGATTGCCCATCTCTAAACCCTTGTGGTGATGATGAAAGTAATGCTGGCAACATTGAAGAGCTCAATTTTAAAGATGATGGGAATACTCCTGATGAGGGAATCAAGAGCACACCTAATGTCAATGCACTTATTAAGTTCCATCCTCCCCCAGTTGGTAGTGTGTCTTATAAAGACATTATAGCAACTTCAAAGGAAGATACTGCAGTGGAGGAGATGACTTCGTTTCATGACTTTATTGTACCGTCTCATTTAATAGTACCCTTAGAGAGTCTTAATGCCATGGGTAGGATATTCTAGGCTAGCTCTCTTATGTTAGGGACAGAGGTAGCCGCTACAATGGTGAAGAAGATTGGTGAAGCCATGCTACTGATGGAAAGACTTAAAGTTCTTTATCACTAACAGATCTAGAGAAACTTATTAAATTTGTTGAAGGGACTTGCATGTTGCAACTTAAAGTTGATAGCTTATGGCCTGTTACTAGCACGACTAAGAGATTATTGAATTACTGGGATGCCAAGGGGCATCATGATAAGCTAATGGTGAAGTTACAAGAGTTCCAAAAGGAGATTACAACAGTAGAGGCCAAGATGAAGACTGCATTAGGAGATGAAGACCTGGATTGTATCATGGTCTTAGATTGCCAACCCTAGTTTAAAGTTGCTATTACTATCTTGTTTCCATTTTTTTTTCTTTTTTTTTTTTTTTTTTTTTTTTTGTTGAACAAAATGCTGGCACATCTTATTTTGAGATGAATAGACTACTTTTCTTGATTTTTCAACTTCCTTTGTCTGTGTTGCCATTTACTTGCCTTATTGCTCACATATGTGTATATCAAGATGCCACTTAGGCTATTAGTAGTATGTGTTTGTGCTTAAGAAACAATGTTTTCACTTAGCAGCAATGATTCATAGAGTAAAAATGTATGTGTCATGCCCCAAAAGGTATCCCAAACACGACAATCCACCACACTTGATATGTAAACTCAAGTATGACAACCTTAGTCATCATGTGAGTTTAGACATCGGGTGTAAGGCTTATGTTCACCATGTAGAGGACCTTACTTTGAATCGAAATAGCTTAAGAAGACATACATAGCAATAAGAATATAAATCATAATAGTTATAACTAAGATTAATCTGTTACAGAGATCTAAGGGGCATACCCTCATCAAAATATTAAGAGTCTTTAGGATCCACAAAAGTCTCTTTCAACAACATATATATATATATATATATGATTAAGGAGATTTAACTAGAAGTCTATGCCTAACATCTAGGTCCCGACTTCTTCAAAAAGCTCCTTAAATTTCCAAAAGTTGTACTTGAGAGAAATGTCCCCTTGGGGATAGCCATAAATAATTGTACTAAAATAGGAAACTATAGGGGTATAAGCTTGCGAGCTTAATGAATTTCACTTCCAAATTAAATACTTCATCAAACAATAGGGCAAGTAAGTTATATTAAACAATCATATGAAATGCACAAGCATGTGAGCATATAATATATAAAGCTTTTCGGGAATCCTATGTTGAATGGATTTACGCCCTCCATTCGGGGTTAGGTGTTTCAAGCCCATACAATCATAGATTTCAATTTTTTCTTATTTATATAGTCGTTGATTCAGGTGCCTACCCACTCATTTATTATGTAGTTAATTCAAGTGTCTGCTCCACTTCCATTTTATTTCAGGCGACCCCATGCCAACATTCAAGTTTTCAGGCCCACCCGTTGCCTAGCTATTATGCTTTTTTTCACAAAGGTATAATAACAAATATAATGTGACTCAACATATGTTATGCATGGACAATTTAGTTATAAGATCATGGCATATTATTTAAGTGAATTATAGGCGATCATAGATATTTTAGACACTTCGATTCTATACTAAATCATACAAATATTTATAGTAATTACCATTTCGATATTCTTAACATCAATTCAACCATATAGAATTCACATGTGCATTCCAATTTTATCTTGTCTTAATTCTAATGCCACTATCATTACAACGTCTCTCAAGTCGCTTGATAAAAAAAAATACTTCCAATAAGTATTTCCATGAAGTTTAAATGAAACTTATAAATTCTATTCTAACAAGTTCGTCTAGGAGGGAATTCCAACTTAAAATGGCAATAACCTGGTCATTTTAACTCGGAATTTCACATATTATATATCGATTTCTACCTATTCGATGAGAGCTATCTATTTTTAAAGTTATTTTCATCAAATAAGGTCGTTTGGATGATGAACAGTAGGGTATAGAATGTTATACGAGATTCCCAACCCACAAATCAAATTCTAATTTCATCCTTCACAAGCTTTGATAGATACTTAGCTATCACTATATCTTGAAAGACTCTTTTATATACATATATAACTCAATATCATGCATGATTCATGGGCTTTGATCAACCTATTTCCTCATGTGCTTAGACAATGTTTTATGGGATTTGAAAAAGAATATTTTCTTAAGCTTTGTTTCTACTAAGTATATTATATGTACATGCAATATCTACAAGTTATTATCATGAATGTCATGAGATGAGCTATCTATATGTATATCCTTAATGATATTTGATAACAAGAATTTTTTTTAGAAAACTTTTGCTTTGCAAAACTTTTGAAATTCCATGACTTAAGAAAACCAGTTTTATTTCTTGCAAAATCACACTTGTTTTTATCAAAATATAACCTTAATGACCTTTTTTCCTAACATCTTCATTATTTTAATAAAATTATTCATTTTGGAGTTGAAAAATAGATGTTTAAATAAGGGTTTTATCTAGTTACAAATTTTACAAATTTTTAAGGAATGAAAACATTGTTTGATCTATATTTTGAAATCTTTCCTTATTTTAGGATTATACCTTGATAAAATTCACTTATCCTTATCAAAATTAAGTCTTTATTACATGTATTCCCTAAGGCTTCTTTTTTTTTTTAATCAAAATCCTCATTTTGGCATTTGGAAATAGGTGTTTAAATGGGGGCCATTTCTAAATTCGAATTTTGAAATTTATGTTTGAGATTGTTTCTTGCGTAAAATTTATTTAATCTTTCAAAAATTAAATCATAATCAAACCTACTCCTTAAGGTTTCCATTTCTTTAATAGAACTTTTGTTTTAGGGTTCAAAAATAGGTGTTCACATATCAACCTTTCCTTATTACGAATTTTAAGTTTGTTGTTGGGGTTGAAACATAATGCTAACATAACTTTTGTAAACTTTTCTTGTTTTGAAAATATCTCTTAGTAGATCTAAGCTTTACTCATCAAAACCATTCCTTTGTGATACCTATTTCCTAAGTCCTTCATATTTAATGTAAAATACTCATTTTGAAGTTGGAAAATAGTTTTTCTAAATAGGTTCCTTTTTAGATCCGAATTTCCAAAATCATTTTTGTTGAAACAAAGATAGATCTTGGACTTTCTAACATTTACTCACTATTATCATGCTACTACAAGCCTTTTATATACATAAGACAAAAATCTATGGCATTTATGTGTTCAAAACAACTAGATCTAGTTTATTATGCAAGTCATAAATGCAAATGCAACATCAACATTATGTAAATGTGGTTAATAAATGAATACATGCACAAAATATCAATAATAACAACAAAAAACAATAATATAGCAAAATAATAGTAAAACAACTTAAATAACAAGATCCACAACATTGTGATGGCAAGAATATCATGCTTAAGTATTTCCACATCCCTAGCATAAAGCTCATGGGCATTTTAATAGAACCACATATGTATGATCTTACCATTACATGTTTTATTGTAGTGGGGTGTAGATCTACTACCTATTAAAGATTTGGAACGAGAAAACTTGAAGGAAAAAGTGTGTGTGTGTGTGTGTGTGTTTGTGTGTGTGTGTGAAAGAGAGAGGGGGTCACGACATAAAGAGCAAAAGGAAGAGAGGGGAGAAAATATTTTTTTTTGCGAGAGTTTGTTTAGTGAAAAGAGAGAAAAAGTGAAATGAGATAGGTATAAAGGGTATTTATAGAAAAATGGATTAGGGTTTTTTTAGAATAAAAGAAGGAAAATAAAATAAATTGAGAGACAGAGCATGGGGAGGGATGCGCCGGTTTTGGGGCAAGAGAGAGAGATGTGTGATATTTGTTTTGTGTAATAAATTCAAATTTAAAAGTAATTTAAGTAATAAAATGTATTGGAAGAGTAAATGTAAGAAAAATGATGTAATATTATAAGAATAAGTTGTAAGGATATAAGAATAGGGTATGGGTGGTTATACTTGTGAATAGTGTGATTAGAAATCAAAAAGTAGATTAGACAATTAAATTACCGGTCGTAATAAAAATACGATAAAAGACTATAAGTGAAATTTTTATAACTCGAAAAATTATATAACTGATATATTTAGAAATCTTATAAAATTACGAATCTAATGGTACTAATAACATATTTTTGGTATCTCAAGTCCCGAGACATGCTTTTCAAAGTCTGTATCCAATCGGGTTCGAAATAGGTCAAAATTTTACCAATATGATATTTTTAAGCATCCTAATATTATTACGAACCAATCTACACTCGCCAGTCATATTTCGAATTCTCGGTTTAAGAACGCGAGATTGTCGGATCTAAACTGCTAGAGTTTCATGGGGGTTTATTAACCTAGGGTTTTCGATTAACTCTCCGGCTTAGGGTTTAAGCTTAAAATTACCCTAAAAATTAGGAGTTTACAATATGACTCTTATGTTGTGCATCAACGCAGTGCTCTCACTTGCTAGCAACAATATTATTATCATTAGGATAATAGATCGATCGCGCTTTGAGCAGCAATAGTATTACATGCCTTATAGGCTTTCTACCCTGATAATCGAGTTTAGTCGGTTAAGAGAGTATTTCCCAATACTTAACCATTTATTTCATGTTTCTAAAACATTTACACTATGTTAAACATGACATCGTATAATCATGTACCTGGGAGCCGATGCTTCTACCAATCAGCATGTTGCAATCATGTCGTCGCACACCTAAGAGACTATGCTCTTACTAAGTGGCAGCAACGTATATAGCTAATACTTTATTTTTCCTTTTTGTATGAAATATCTTTGTGCGCTAAGGAGATGAATCTCTTACTTTACAGTAAGAAAAGAAAATAACAATGTAACAAGAATAAGAGAAGGAGAGAAATTGTGCTGAAAATGGCTTTGAGAATGCAAGCCATAATTTTATTCAAAGCATGATGAAAATAGATCAATTTCAATTGCATATGAAGTTTCGTAATATACTAAAGATGACATGAAGGCTTCTTCAAATCTCGTAGACCTGTCCTAAATAAAATATCCTTTTCCCGTCAAGCTTAACATACCTGTCAACTTCATTAACTTGTTTCTTCTTCATCCTGTTCAATCCTTAGATCGTGATTGACAACATTTGTTGTACCCCACTGAGCATTGTGTGCAGGGAGTGGATTGTTACATATGTCGTTACCTTGAATGACGAGTTCTCCATTGTTGACTCGCTTATTGAATATCTTCTTGAGTGTCCAACACTCTTTAGTGAGATGACCCATGATCCTGTGATATCTACGAAACATAGGATCATTCTTCTCAGTTGCATTGGAAAGGCGTTCAACCCTTGGGAGCTTCATGTTTTCATCTCTCAACAATTGGTCAAGTACATCATGAACCTTCCCCATGGGGCAAGGAAATGAGAGCATTGGCGGAGTGCTCCTTGACTTATCATTCCTTCGCTTCTTGCTATCTCTAGAGCCTTCTTCCTGGACTGAGCTAACATGTGTAGCTCTCTTTCCAAGCCTTCTACCTTCTCCATGTTGTTTGGATACGAAGTTGTTGGTCCTTTGCGCATTCTCAACGAGAGTAACAAAGGGGCACAGATTAAGATTCTTGAGGTGGATAGCATATTCAATGAACATCCTTGGATGCAGATCTTCACCGGTTCTTTCTCGTCACAACATCTTGAATATCCAAATAGCGTTCTTTGAAACGCTCGATGTAGTCCATAAGATCCTCCTTCAGCTTTTGTTGTGTTCTTCCCATATCAGTGATGGTAGCCCACTCTTGAGTAGAGAAGAACGTTTCTAGGAACATCTTGCACATGATCCCCTACGAGTCAACTGACTCTAGGAACAAATTGACATATTAGGTATATGCCTTCCTAGTCAGAGACTTAGAAAATTCTTTTAGCTTTAAATCCTCATCAAAACCATAGACTTTTAATGTCTCAATGAATTTCAGCAGTGTTCTTTAGCACCACCCTTCTTACCGACGAACAACATGAATTTAGGACTAATATAGTCCTTTGGATAAGGCTTTACGGCAATTCAGTGGTGGTACGGAAGCTTCAAGTCCATCACTCCCATAAAAGACTTAGCTTGAATCTCCTTCAAATAAATGTCCAAGTCTTCCTTTGTTCTAAAGGATTCCCTTGGCATAGATATTGATGGTACAGCTGGTGTAGCTAGGGCAGTTGGTATAGATAGTGCAACAAGTGGAGTTAATGTAGTCGGTACAACTAAGACCACCAGTGCAATTAAGGGAGTTGGTGCTTAAAGAAAATTAGAATTAGGTGAGGGAGTAGTCTCACTTCGGCTGGCACGAGAGTGCACATGTAAGGATGACGACCCATCAAGTTGAGATCTTATATTATCTACTTCTGAGGTTGGTTGTTGCTTAACTACAACATGTGGTGATGGGGTTTGCACATTCACCCCTTGAGGTGTATTCGCTTGGATGGCATGAGTAGTGGCGAGCTTAGATAAAGAGGGGGTGCCTTGCTATGCAATAGGGTGGGCCAGGCAAGGTTGCACCTTGGAGTGCATCAGCATTAGCAGTCATCCCTGGTATGACACAAGCAAGTGCAGCCAAGAACTAGTTTAGGGCCCAAGTGTTCTCTTGTATGGTTCGCGTCGTCTCTACATTACTCTCTTATATAGCACGTATGATATGTGCATTGTTAACAATGATGCCTTGCATATCAGCAATAGGATTGGTGTTGACATTAGGGTTGACGTCTTCCAACGTTGGCATGTCTGGATTAATCACGCTGAGGTTAAGGTTACCAACATCTTGATTTGCACTGTCATTAGTGTTAGTTTGCTTTCTTCTTGGGGATACCATCACGACTTTGTCAAAATCCTCATTCCCAGTGGATTCACCAAAATCTAGATACAGGGTTTTTGCTGATAGTGGACACACATGCGTCGTGTGGATCTCATGCTTAGCACGTGACTTCAGAGTACCGCTGAGAAGAAGATACTTGATGACGAGATCGCTTGGAGAGAATGACAAGGGAGGAGAAACAGGCAGTCTCAGTGTCTCAAATGCACAAGTGACAGGTAAGGGAGCTTAAGTAGGCCTCGCGCACTAACTTTACAGTTGTTGAGCAGTTGGGAGTAGAAATCGCTTGAGTTATCTTGTTTGATCTTCCTGAACAGAGCCTCCTCTATAGAATTTTATTTTTCTTCTCTCTTCAGAAGTTGGAAATGAGGAGGAGTGACTGAATATTTATAGGCTCTTGACATGTATGACAACTGTCAGTCACTTTAGTGACGGACAGACAAGATGAAGTAAGCTCAATTTATGGTTATTCTGAATCAGCTCCTCATGGGTCAAGGTAATAATCATCTCCTACATGCATGAGCCTACCTGAGAAAGGTTGGATGTAGCGAACCAGTCCAACAATTCATGTTCTAAGCCTACCTGGCCAAATCTCCCTCAAGCCATCTCAATAGTTGAACTGGACTCGGTAGGCCCTATCACTCAACCCATGAATGAAGCCCAAATAAATATAAATAATAGGATTTATATTTTAAGCCCCATTACATTGTAAAGAAGAAGAAGAAACCAACAAAACCAACCACAATAAAAACAACATCAATAAGCTACAACACAGGGTAATATTACATTTGATGCCTGATTTTTTTATTATGAACCAAGTTGAAAAATATCAAAAATTTTATTAAATTTAGAGAAAATTTTGAAAGATATATCTAGAAAATTAATCTTTAGGATTTTTTTTTTTTTTTTGGCCGATAATCTCTAGGATTTGAATTGCTAGAGTTTGTTTACATGGAGTCTACATACGTGATTATCATTGTTTATTAGTTGTGCATATTAGGTACATAGATTAATTATTTTATTTAGATTATTGATATTTTATTATGATTATTAGTTTTTATTATGAAAAACTATTTGCAAAGACGTTAGAATGTTAGATGCCATGTTCTTGCATTGTATGCACCTTTTCAAAATCCAAAACTAGTATCCTAAGGTTCTTTCATGCGCGAAATGCACAATTTCAAAACTATACTAGAGGTGCATAATTGGATCACCCTTGCAAAAATGTTAAGGCATATAAGGTGTCAGTTTCCTATTTTTAAGTCTAGTAATAAACATTTCCAAGGTTTTACATTTGCAAAAATGTTCAAGGTGCATGGTTGTAATGGTGACCCCATGCTTTTTAACTATTATGAGTCTAGTCTAATAGTGTTCATTTTGTGACTATTGAATGAATATATATCAAATTATGTGTAAGGACCTGAATTCACCACATATTTAAAATAGACATATCCAGTCTCCAATCACATGTAACCTGCAGTATTACATATAAAGTTGTCTGTAAAGAAAGAGTTCGTATCAATTATTTGTCTAAACCTGTTATAAGAACCATTTCAAAAACATCTCATTAAGAAATATTCCATACATAATATTATAAAACCTTGCTGTCCTTTCCTCAACAAGATAAAGGACTTAATACGTATATACATAAATATTACAGAACATAGGCTTAAGATCAAGCTTATAACAAAATACATACAAGTTTGAAAACCTTTAAATATTATAACATTATCCATAAAACATTTTTCCTAATATATTACATAGGCATCCATTAACAAGATCGGGTCCCTAGTCCTCCCACTCATCTAGAAAATCCTCAAAACTGGTTCCAAATCACAACTAAGCATAAAAGTCATCTCCATCATCACCTGAAAAAGAAGATCATGAGCCAAAGGTCCAATACACAAGTAACACAAGCAAATATGAAATGGTAAGCACACTTAGGCTATATGTAATGCAGCAACCATTAGTTTATTAACTATTAATTAAGTTTGTCAAGCAACACAGGAGTATTCAAATTCTTGAATAAGCCATTGGGAAGTTGGGGGTCCTAAGTAACGACACAACGCTTAGAGGGTTGATATAGGCAGCCCGAACCTATATCTCATAAATGATATAACCGAGAAAGAGTAGTAGCTTCATTTAGGGATCATGACCATTTCTCATATTTACTTAACTTAATACATAATATCACCTAGTTCAATCGGTCTCATAAACATGAAGTAAATCATATTATTTTCTCTTAAAAATAAGTAAACGTTATGCCATACCATTAACCCTATCGGCTATCTACTAAGCCACTTATAAATTGTCATAGCACTACGATAGGGATAGCCTAAGTGCCTAACTACCATATCCTGCTCGAGATAAGGTTGCCACTCCTCGAACTAGATTCAACAACGAAAGCACAACCATTACAAACACTGTTTAAACCTTCTTTAATTAAGAGCAATTTAGATATGCCTATCCTAAGCAAAAACAACCAAGTTACTATGTACTTGAGAGATTTGAAGAGTGATCAGTAGATATTCTCAATTGAGAAGAAGTATTTGTAAGAAAAGAATTCAATTCATATAAATTTAAATATTATTTACAAACAATTCTTAAGTTCTTCCTTTAAAATAAAACTCATATTAAATCATAACTTTAGCATTCAAACACACACACACACACATAACACATTCCTTTATTTTAAATTTAAATTTGTATATATAGCAGAATAGGGGTGCACGGCCTGCTACACGACCGTGCTCAAGGTCATACTGGGTAGAAAAAAGTGCTTGGAACCTAAGTTCGCCTACAACGTGCTCAATGGGGGGTTGTGGACAACCGTGCACAAAGCCGTGATGGGGTCAAAAAAGTGCCCAATAGCTAAAAATTTGTCTATACAACCATGTGCACACCCATGCTGGAGCCCGTGCTAATTGGGAAAATTTGGGCAACAACCTTCATGAAAATCCTTTGTTTTCTTTACATATTTTTATCACTTTTTACACATCCTACATCAATTGAATCATTATAAAAACCACATACAACTCCTTACATACTCTTAACAACATCAAATACACAAAGACTCAACATCCACAACATCAAAAATCTTCCAAAACTTCATATCTACCATTGAACATTTCATAAACCTCACTAACTTATTCCTCTCCAAAACAACCTCAACACTTCCTCACACTCATTATTACACTTCAAGAACTTATTTAGTTCCGTTGATCAATTTAAATCATCAAAATCATATCCAAACAATTAAAAAACCTACTAGAGCAAGAATCATTCTTATAATGAAAACAAAGAAATAAATAACCATGGAAGCACATTGTTATGCCTCGAGGGTACCCTAGTAGTAATAAACAAGTCACACTTGAATACTATCACTAGATTACCTTCGGAGAGTAACATATTTTCCAAATAACAGGATCTTTTAGTTGCTTGGATAAGTAAGGATAAATACATGCAAGATATAAGTTAGTAAATAACTTTCATCTCAATCATAGAGTATCATAGATTATTACAAACCATGTAGTCTTTTCGTAATTTTCCACATACATAACTGATAAGTACTGGTTAATCTATTCTAGGAAAAAAATATAAACCACTTATCCCAAATAGAACTATAGGCTTCCAGCTTTTAAACCTTACCAGAGCCATATTCTTGAAAGTAACTAATCAAAGTCGAAGCGTAAACCTGAAAAGATTGTTGAAGTGTGAGTGAAACCACGGGCTCAATGAATAACCACACATATTACACACCAAACAAGTTTATTAGCAAATCGTATACAATGCAATCACTCAAACATATGCTCAAAATACAAGCTTGGATGATCTAAATTATGTTCGTGTAATACAGACTTCACACAGGAAAAACATGTGTGTATGCTGGCTCTAACACTGCCAGCGTTGATATCCAGATACCGGTGTTCTTAGGTTTTACATGTTATTTCGTGTTAGGATACGCTGGATTGTAGGCCACTAGCTTTACCTCGTACGCTGGCTTCTATGTTGCCGGCATTCATTCAAATTACGTAAAATCAAATTTTATATAGCTTCTATTCCAGTGTAAGCCGTCTCAAAACTACCGACCTACCCAAGTAAGCCGCCAGCGTTGAGCGTATACACTACCGGCATAGGGGTAGTGTTGATACTGTTCATCATCTTTTTCGATTTTCTTCAATTCAAAATTTATTTTTCTTTTAATATATGTGTATTATACTTGTGTTAAAACTCTCCCAAGTGTTTCTCTACATTCTACATGTATTATACGTGATATATCAGTACATATTACTTCATGAAATCATTGTTCAACCTAGTTTCTAGCCTCAACATATAACAAATTATGTATAGAGGATGTTATGGTAGGATTTTACCTTGTTTGAGCAGATTGAAAGGTGATAAACTCTCCTCCTGAGCTAGATTCGACCTTAAGGTTAACAATAACATGGTTTAAGCTAATGTTCAAAATATAAATTAACCCAAAACGAATTTACTTACTTACCTTTATTCCTTTCTAAGCTTTGTTTGGTGCTCTAATGTTGTAGATTGTTATGGAGTTTGTGTTTGTATGTTTAGGTTATTGGTGTTGCTGTTATTGGATGGTTTAAGTTGTTGTTTTGGTGTCATTAAATGGTTTTGTTTGATGCTAATTAAATTGTCTTATATAGAGGGAAGGAGAATAGTAGCTGCAACCTAGACAGGTGATGAAGTCCTTCCATCGAATATGCTCTTAACTTACTAGAGTTCAAATGCATTAATTAGGGTGTGGATTTGGAACTTTCTCATTGGTTTAACCATGGTTTTTATTGACTTTTGTTACCTTATTTTGACCCATTTGTCTCAAAATTTCGGCTGTGCAAGGTTTAAGAAATTCCCAGCCACAATTGGTACAATTTGTATCAAAAAATTGAATAGGTTGTTATATAATAATATTTAGTTAGTTAATTATCTTAGTTTTAGGATAGTTTATTGAGTTTAATGGGTACAAATATAACAATTATTCAAGAGTTTTATCCCCAAAAATTTATATAAAATTCTACAAATTTTCTAGATTATTATTGTGTTCAACTTAAGGTTTAAAGTTTTCACAATAAATTATTTTTAAGTTTTATCTCACCCAATTAGGGTTTTTTAAGCTTAATAGATCATTTTTTTTTTTTAGGCTCTAATAGCTTAAGAATTTACTAACTAAAATAATAGTGTGATCCGATATTTATTTGGAGTCTATATTGTGAGTTATGGATCTATTTTTATTTTTATTGTGTATTTATAATTTTAATGGTTCATCCATAAATTATCGTTTTCTAAATATAAGCTTAGTTAGTTATTTACTTTTTATCGTATTTAAAATCTTAACTAAATTATTCTTATATCTTGAGTTTTCGATATCCACTATGAATCTTATTAGTAGTATTTAATACTATCTAGGAATCTTTGGTTTAGAGTTTAGAATTATACACAGGTTCACTACTGCTTATAGTTTTATTCTAGAGTCTTTGTTGAGCTCTATATTATCATCCTATTTCTATTTTTAGATTTTCATCTATTTCTATTTGTATGAAAAATCTCAAGGTTTACACACATAATCTTACCTTGAGTGACTTTAGATTGTAAATGATGAAATTACTATACCTAATGAAAGTAATAGACCAGGACTTTTGTTTTCTAATTTCCATTAAAATAAGGATATTTTGGAAATAAAAAAAAATATTTCAATATTGAATTATTATTCATTGGTTTGAATAATAAATGATTACCTAATATTGTTTTATAATAAGAATTCCTTATAAAATCGCTATAGCTATCGACTAAACATCATAATAACTCTCCATAAAAAAAATATAAGTATAATAGAATTGTTGTTATAGCAAAGTGAACAAGCGTCATATCTACAAAAAGATGCATGAACATCTTGAAGACTTGTTGTATGGATGATAAGATCATATCAGGAGACAGGCGTGATTAAGTCAATTTTCTACAAGCATAGCCAAAATAACCAAATAAATTGTAACAAATTAGCGGAATCACTTTTTTAATGAGTAAGAATTTGAAATTCTCAGCTGCACTAACTTCACGCATAGCATCATACAATTTTGTTCCACTCCAAACCTGAATACTTCAATAGACAGATAAACTCTTAGGCATTGCTTGCGCCACAATGATTTAACGGATATTGTTTTACACAAGAATATAAGGCAAGTGTCGTTTTCTTATTCGCTAGTTTTACTTCATTATGTTTCCTTGCAAGATTGATCTATATTACTATGCTGTGGACTTTTTATAAAATGGACTCTGCATTATACTTTTATTGTTAAAAACAAAAAGAAAAGAAAGGGTATAGATTTTATTTAATTTTTCATCTAAGTAATGTTATTTATTCATAATGGTTATAAACAATATTATCATCAATCATTTTCATCTTACTTATATTTAATAAATGCTTAAATTTTAATTTATTTCAGCATGTAATCAATATAATTATATGTTTCTTTTTTTCAATATTAAAATAGGGATCGCCCTATCATTTTTATTGTCCCCAGTTTCCATCCCAATGAAACCTTGATCATCATCTCTCTCGCCGGATCAACCAGCTGAGTTCGGCAACACTATCTAGAGCTAATTTTCAACATGATATGCATTGCGGGCCCTGGTTTGGAATCTAATTAAGGAAAAATAAAAGGAAATAATCGCCTTTATGTCCAGCCAAATGGTCAAAATAAGGCTTGGGTCAAAACCTAGTTAAAGGAGGACACACGGTCCTATGAATTGAAAAAACTAATGCAAAAATTTTCTCGCTCGTTTTATTTTCTATAGCAATAGTTTATTTATTCAAGCCTCGTAATAAACTGGCCACCCAAAAACTAAAAGGATAACTAATCTAATTATATCTTCTTATTACAATTTTGGGGAAAAAAAAAAAAAAAAAACCATGGTGTCGTAGGTTAAATGTTCGTGTTCAACAACAGCCAATCAAAAGGAAATCACCCGTTTAGACTTTCCATCATGATGTTGACAGGGAAAATAGCAGATATGTAGATAGCAGGTCTCACCATGGCGTGCCACTTAAAATTAAAATTCACATAGCATTAGAGGGAACTAAGAAAGAAAATCCAATGTTATCCAGGTGTGCAGATTTATAAAGTTTTTCATAAGAAGAAAAAGGATTCGAGTCATTTGACGTTGAAGAGGTTCTACTGCTACAGCCTACAGCCACAGATTCATTCACACATAAGATTGAACTTCATGAAATAGAGCGAACCTGATCAAATAAGAAATTATTCCCCCTTCCACCCACGCAAATAAATTTACTACCACGCTGTACTTTTCTTAAACATGTCTTTTGGCAATTGCTTCAGATTGCCGGAGACGAAAAAGGAAGACAGTCTGATCACTATATACAAACAATGTGTGCAAACCATTCTCCTCACAGATATGGATGACTAGAATTTGCCAAAAAAAATAATAATAATATTCACCTCTCTTCCTCTTTAACTTCAAACTCCTCTCGATACTTTCTTGAGTGACGAAGAACTTCCTCTCTCCTGTAGACTGGGCAAATTGGTTTTCCCACCTTTGGATAGCCTTCATTCAGATTCACACCAACGGTTTAAGAAAAGTACTTGGAAAAGGCTACCGTGATGCTCCACCAAATTTGGCAGCAAGATACAATGAAAGCTTCAAAGCCAATGAAGTTCAATAGGTAGAAGATAACTGCAGGAACAATCACGAGTTATTCTTTTTGGGTAGAGATTCATGAGTTGTTACTTATCAAACAATTCTCATAATTGACTATAAGAATCCTCATCGTATTGAAAAATATGTTTGATGTAACAGTGTCATAGTCCCGGTTATGAAAGTTAAAATGTAACTGTTGGGGGTGGAATATAAGTGATAGTCCAACGACACTCGAAAATTGAATCAAATTTATCTTCATTGATAGGGTAAAACTTCAAGCTTAAGCTCAAATTGATATGCGTTGTGGGCCCCAATTTGGGATCTAGTTAAGGTACTATAAATAACACATGCCTTTGCCTTTGTTTTGATTTCAACATTTCTTGGAGGACCCTTGGTGTTCTAAATTATAATAAGTTACAAAAATTATCTCGCTTGTTTCGTTTCTCTAAGTTCAAACCTTATGATCAACTTGCAAAAACAAAAAAGGATAACCATCATCTAATTATATCTTCTAATTATACCCATAAATATGGAAATTAAAATAATGAGACAGGTAAATATTTTACTTCTCACTCTTTAACTATTCTTAAATGAAGCCCCTAACACTGCCCTCTTTTTGACATAAATCTTGCCCTCGACCTTGAATGCTAGAACGATATTTACATGATTCCTAAATCCATCGGCGCTTAGTTGCCAATCCAAAATTCTAACACAAATAGCTTTTGGCTTCAACCTTCAAGAGTGAGTGTCTTGTTGCGGTTGAAGCATAGACCTTCAGCACATCATCTAGTTCCCCTCAACCCACCCCATACAAAAATCCATGCCAGACAAACCCACCGCCCAAAACGTTTATCCCATTTATGTACACACATACCCCCATAATTTATTTAGTACATAATTACACTTGTACTCACGTACATAAACCTATACATTATGTATACATAATGCTATACATACCAAATTCTTTCTGTTATGAATATCGATACAAATATGCTATACACATATACATCTACACATTACCTTACATACCCTAGATCTACACTTTACCAATACATACATATGCCCTCCCATAGATACTTCACAGTCCATTAGTTACTCACTCTAGCACATCATGGATATCAATCCAAACTTAATGAAACACTCTTGTTTTGCCTATATTGCAATTTTTTTTTTTTTTTTTTTTTTGGGGTGTGTGAATCGAGTTTGATTTTCAGTTGTAAGTTTTACCAAACCCGCAAGATGAAACAATAAATTGTATACTTCTACTTAAGCAACTGAGTGGGACTCTACTACAGTATAATGAAGGGAATTCCTGCACTGAATAATGTAAAATGATAGTGAGATCAGACCAGTGGTCACCTACCATGGCCATCAGAGGCTGTTCTTCCTGCTTCATTGCTTAAAACAGTTTCTCGTGCTCCTCAATGCACTAATATTCAGGTCAAAATTTAACTCAAAGTGCACCTACCGCTTAGGGTGGGATGTTTATACACTTCCATGCACGCAAAACTAGTGCAACGGAGGAGGGTAGATCGAGGGTCACACGACAATTCAGATGGCTCCCTGCTAACTCCACTACTTTGGCTAGCAGCGGGACAGAGTGCCCCCACTCCAAGCTGGAGCTACATTAGCATAAACACCATCTTGTCCATGCACGCCACTAACACCAGATTCTCTACCTTATCCACTTTATTTTTTTAAACTCTATCCTCCTCTTTTTGCTTGAATTCCTCGCACAAAAACCGGTGACTATACCCATACTCATGAAATCTCCCATGAAAAGTGGTTTTGATACCAATATGTTATGGCATGGGTTTATAATGTAGTAAGGGGCAAACAACAAAATCGATGATGATAATACTGCTTTTGTTTGGATTCCAACCTTTCTTGATGTTAAGAGCTAGTCCATTGAAGAACTCTTGAATCTCATTTACAGTAAATAACAAAAGACTAATTTTCTAACTTATTCTCAGAATTATAGTTTATCTATATAAACCTTGCAGCCTACCTTGCCAAGAACAGATGATATTTTTTTAAACTCTATCCTTCTCTTTTTACTTGAATTCCTCGCACAAAAACCAGTGACTATACCTATACTCATGAAATCTCCCATGAAAGGTGGTTTTGATACCAATATGTTATGGCTTGGGTTTAAAATGTAGCAAGGGGCAAACAACAAAATTGTTGATGATAATACTGCTTTTGTTTGGATTCCAACCTTTCTTGATGTTAAGAGCTAGTCCAGAGAAGTACTCTTGAATCTCATTAACAGTAAATAACAAAAGACAATAATTTTCTAACTTGTTTAATTCTCAGAATTATAGTTTATCTATATAAACCTTGCAGCCTGCCTTGCCAAGAACAGATGATAGTTTTTTAAACTCTATCCTTCTCTTTTTACTTGAATTCCTCGCACAAAAACCAGTGACTATACCTATACTCATGAAATCTCCCATGAAAGGTGGTTTTGATACCAATATGTTATGGCTTGGGTTTAAAATGTAGCAAGGGGCAAACAACAAAATCGTTGATGATAATACTGCTTTTGTTTGGATTCCAACCTTTCTTGATGTTAAGAGCTAGTCCAGAGAAGAACTCTTGAATCTCATTAACAGTAAATAACAAAAGACAATAATTTTCTAACTTGCTTAATTCTCAGAATTATAGTTTATCCACATAAACCTTGCAGCCTAGCTTGCCAAGAACAGATGATAATGATAATCTAACAGTTTCTCCTAATTATAAGCACAAATTTGGAAAAATAAAATAACAAGACAAAAATAAATATTTTATTTCTTGTTCTGATTATTTTAGGATCAAGTCTATCCCATATGTTACCAGAAGCTCAAACTCAGGTCTTATAGGCAAATCTGTGGAGAATTGTATGATTACCAATCTACTAAAAAAAAATTACATAAATACAAATTGTATATAACTAATTACTAAAATACCAACACAAAATCGCGGCTAATAGATGCAATTTTAACTTTTGCTCATGAGTCGCACCCAATAGCAGCGACTTATATGTTTCCTTTTTATAACACTAATACAAGTCAAGTGGAATTCATATACCATATGCCTGACACACTAAATTGGGAAAAGGTAAAAAATTAACTCTAATCGAAAAAAAGGTCTGACATAATTACTAGAGGGCCCACTTTGCAGCAAAAAGATTCAAACTTCTAACACATTAACTTAGGAAAAGGTAAAAGCTAAAGTCCTCACTCTGACATCAGGAAGGGGGGGGGAAAAAATGGTACTCGCTTTGACCAAAGAAAAGATGGGCTTCGGGAATCAGAAAAGCAAGTGGAATTCAAACGTGAATTGCAAATAAAACATGCGATTCTTTAAGAATTTAATGAATCACCCCATTTAGATACAATTTAGCACTATAGAATTTTTGCTAAATTGCATCTTATACAAGCGATTTATTATAAAAATCATAAATCGCATCTCCTACATGCGATTTTGCATTGGTATTTTAGTATTTATTTTTATGTAATTTATATGTTTTTTTTTTTTTTTTTTTTTTTTTTGCTATTACAATGAGAAGGAGAATTTAAACCTGAGATCTCTCAATTGAGAGACAAGGAGATGCCACTAAGCTACAATACCATCGACGTGCAATTTTTTCTTTTTAACAAGTCTATCCATATATTACCATGAGCTCAAACTCAAGTCTTATAGGCACGTTTGTGGTTGATTATTTATACATACATACATACATATATATAATTTTCTCCCAATTAAAGCTAGAAGAAAATGCACGATAGAAGGTTGTGTTTAAAAAAAGAAAAGGACAAAAAAAAGTTCTAGACGTCGATCCAATGCAGTTAAACGCTAGAACTTAAAAAGCGCACTTATACCCACTAACTCTTACAAAAATTGCATAATACAATTTGGACCCTCATGCGGATATCTGCGAAACTTATAAAATGATACTGCAGCACCCCCTACACTTTGACGTAATGCATGTTTCTTTTTTTTCTTTTTCTTTTTTAAATTAAAGAAAGCAAGTATCCTTCGTATTATCAATTTGAAAGGAGTTTAGAGGGTGCTTTAAGTGCACCTTGTAAGTTCAAGAGATAGCTCGAACGAGATGTATAATCAATTAAGCTTGACATGTACTTGAAACAAGTTCGGCTAAGCTTGCAAGATTGTCAAACTAAAAAGATTCAAACTCCCAAGCCCAACTTTGTCACATTTGAACTTTTGTTGATTGCATATACCAATATGGACCTCAATGCAGGTATCCCCAATATAAAATGATACCTTAGCACCCCCCACACTTATTCCTTTTTCTTTTTTGTTTCTTTTTAACAAAGAAAGCAAGTTTCCTTAATATTATCAATTTGATAGGCATTTAGAGGATGCCATAAGTGCACCTTGTAAGTTCATGAGATAGCTTGAACTAGATGTATATTTAGTCTATTTAGATGGTCTGTTTTTCATTTGTATCTGTATCTGTATCAAAATGATGTGCACATATGTCCGATTTGCATCTACATTTTATCTATATTTGATCTTTTAATGAGAACTGTCAATTATTTTTTATTCATATCTATTTCTTGATAAACAATTTGATAGCAAAAAGTTTGAAAAAAATGTCCATATCTATAATCTGCCAACAAACAAACAAACCCTCAATTAAGCTCAACATGTACTTAAAACAAATTTGGCTACGTGTGGAAGATTATCAAACTAAAAGATTCAAACTCAAGCTCGATTTGAAAAGCTACTTGAAAAGCTAAAGCTCAAGCTCAACCTTATCACAATTGAACTCTTGTTGATATCCAATTGAGCACAAGTAGCATGCAAGTTATTCTATAGCCATACATCTACTTGCGTAATTATTAAGAGAATATACTGCAATGTGGCAAAGCACTTCAGAGCCATGCAGTGGTATGGGAAAGGATAATCATGTGTATGCAATTTCACCCTCAAATTTTGAAGAGAATATTTTTGCACCTCATACCTATGACCTTATGGTCACCACAGAAACAACTTAACCAGTTGCGCCAAGCTCACCTTTATCATTAATAAGGAGAGATAATGTGAGAAAGAGGAATAGACAATGGAAGAAGAGAATAGTACCTCATACAATGATCCTAGGCTTTTGAGGACTGGATCGAGGAATAGCCAAAATGGCTATAAGCCCACCAGTGAAGGCTGCAAGTGCAGCCACAGCAAAGGCTGGTGAATTTCCGCCACCAAATAACTGATCCCACGGTCCACTTCCCAGGGAGACTATCACCTGTTAAAGCAAAAGAACTCATGACATGCTGAAAAAAGAATATCAGTTTAAAAAACCTTGACACTGCAATTGTGCAAACACTATGGGGTGCAAACATAATATACTTGTGAGCTACTAGCTAGTGTACCTGTGGAATGTTACAACATCTAGCTTCATCGTTGCATAAACAAATGCATAAGCTCACAGTGAAATTATTATTCTTTCAAAGATAAACAAGACCAATTCAACTTGGATACAGAAGCTTAGCCTAGTTGCTCAACCTTCTTGGATTGGTCAATCTCATGAATCTTAATAAAAAGGCAGATTGACTCAAATAGTCGCACATTTTTTCTCTTTTTAAAAATCCTCAAAAATACATAGTTTATCTACTAGATTGATATAATCCCTAATTCTCTTCTGGTTTCTTTTAAGAACTAGTTATGAAGACCAAATTATTGCCCTCTATGTGTATATGCTCAGTTGCACCAAATTCCTCAGTAGTCTCAGAGTACTTTTTTGTTGTTACCCTTTCTTATTGCAAAACAGAAGGGCATAATGTTAAAGATGTCTTTTTCATAAGGGATAAGGATCATTTTGGCGAATAAGACATTGCATTAAAAAATAACAAGATTTAAGTATGGTTCAAAAATATTTAATAAATAATGGTCATTCTTATGTTTCATGAAACTAACAGGAATAGATCAATTATCAGGAGCATGTGTATTCTATAACATAGCTTAATCCTTCAGGCCATGCCTTATCCTTCAGTAACTAAACACCCCAATGGCAGTTATCAAATCATGATTCTGTTCATGTCAAAACATCTATTTATTCCGTAAATATACTGCTATAACAACACTGAAAGCAGTCCAAGTTGGAAAAGGAAACCATACTTTCTTGCCCTCAATTCCAGGCCTTACAACATACACACAACCTGCCAGCCACTAGATTTTCTATTGCACTTTTAGGTCTCGAAATGCTTCACCAAAGGTCAATGTCAGGATTACTGCTCCTTTCCATTAATTATAACAAATCAGCAAAAGCATGGCATTATTTGGAAATTATAAGATTAAATCTTCATCATCAGAAACCATACAATGCAACTTGCAGCTAGGGAAAGTAAATGAAAACCAATCTACCTCCTCCAGCATCAATCTTCTTATTTCAGGGAGAGATTTTTGTCTTTGACCTTGTATTTTCTATTTACTTTGTTCATGACAATAAAAACATAAACAATTGGGCTATGTTCTCCAAGTTAATTACCTTGACTGATAGGTGGCATTACAAAGGAAGATGTAAACACTGCTGGCTTGCATAATAAATAAATACTTATCCCAAAAACATATAAATAAATAGCTTCTTTTAGGTTAAGGACCTTTTCGCTTATAATTTAACTCTCACCATTACACAGTCATCTCCTCCCTTTTTTTCCCCTCCTCATTACGGACAATGTGAAAGCATTTCAAATTAAAAAAAAAAAAAAAAAAAAAAAAAAAAAACTGTAATTGGGAGCTGCTAATAAAAAACAGATAATTTATGGACTGACAGATGTTCTCAATTTATAATGGGAAGACAAACACAAATCCAAGTAGGCATATCACATTATATAGTTTGGTATCTTTATGGTGAAAGTTGTAACAAATTACCTGTGGAATGACAATTGCAAGGTTCAAAACCCCCATGGATAAACCTTCAAGAAATAGATCATAGTCATGTTATACCTCATTGGGAAAACCGCATCTGCGCATCATTATTCACCAAGTAGGATTATTATAGTACATAAAAGTACCTTGACCAAGCCCAAGAGACTCGATACGTGTTGACACCAAAGCATAAGGTACACTATAAGTAATCTGCAAAAAAATAAAAGTTAATTAATTGATTATTTATTTAGCAACAAACATGGATAGCCCAGTGATTGCACTAATCTACTAATCTATTACTGAGTTTTTTTGGGTAAGGTAATTTATTAGAGAGTTGGTTAAGTTTGGCATGAAAAGTTGGCAGATTTTGAGTGTTCGGTAACAGGCAATCTAACAAATAAAAAACAAGCATAACAACCTGCAAATTGCTCTTGATAATTGCAATCCATTCACTTATTTGTACCCAATATCAAATGAAAGGGCCTTCAAACTATTTCTAAATATAATTGTCAGTTTGATATAATCTTCCAGACTAAAATGAAATAAATGCTGAATATTTTTTTTTTTTTAATAAATGCTTAAGTTCAGTAAGAAAAACAAGCAGTTTCACAGTTTAAGGCCTTAGTATCTTACAGCCAGGGGGACACCAAGCACCGAGAATATCACTACTGCTGCAATTACAATTCCATTTGGAGGTAAATCGGCCCCTAAAAATTCTGTGTAGTTCACATAAGATATGACCAGCATTCCAAGAAAGCAGAGAGCCATAAGAATATTTGAAACTCCCCAAACAAATCCTGCCCCCCATTTCCTGCAAAGTTTCTCCATAAGCACTGAAGTTATTCCAAGGACCACTGACTGCAACATGAGACCTAAGGCACCCATTCTAACCCCCATGTTGTAGTTCTGCCCTTCATTGGGTGTACCCCCATAAATCTCCCGCCCCATCCAATCAGTATCAAAGAGGAGAAAAGGAAACCATCCAATCCAAGTCAGAGCAGTAACAAGCAAGATTATCCACACAGGAGCTGAAAAATATTTAAAGGTACCAAATAATTCCCACATGAAAGCTTCTTCAGTGTCACTTGGCTGTCCTGGGCCATCAGCAGAAGGTGCCAATCCATCGCTTGAACCAAGTGGCACCTCCTGAGCTGCTGATACGCTCAAATATGTTGTGATCAAAATAAATACAATGTCAAGAAAGAATGCAGACTTGAGATTGGCACAATCCTCATTGCATGCAGAAGTCATTGTAAAAGAGAAAACCTTATACCAACCACTATAAGACCCAGTGGCAAAACCAAGAACATTTCCAACAGCCATAAATAGTGAAAAATATGCATTTGCTACACGAGTCCTTCTGTGATCCTTCCCTGAAATCAAAGAAATTTGATCACTGTCAGCTCCCATCAATTTTCTTATTCACCAGCAAAAATAATTTTTTTACCATTAACAGGCAGTAAATGATCAAGCTAAATAAAATTTCACAAGGAGCATCATAAGAATGCTGAATAAACTACTCACGAATAAAATGAATTTTGATTTGAGGTTCATGCAGGTACCAAACATGAGAAACTACAAGAAGCAAAAGAGAGATCAAAATAGCATACGAATTTAGACCTTTTTCTCCTAATAGGATATAGAGGACAAGGAAAAAAATTAAGAGTCAGTTTGTTTCATCATATTCTAATTATTTTGGTATAATATTTTTGTCATTTTCAAACAGATATTTATCAAGAATCAGATACCGATGAAAAACTGATAATTTTACACATATACAGACTAAACAGATAAGATACAAATATGATACAAATATTATACAATAAGTTATAAATTCAGATCCGATATAGATATGATACAGACATCAAACAATCCAAACAGACCAATAAATTTTGTTATTTCCTCCAAGAAGGCCAGTTGCTGCAGCAATTTTTGCAGTTAAGAACAGAGATGTCTGCATTCTGCCGTTCATGCTGTCAGTGCAGATTGAAAAATAATGATAGCCTACGTCTCTCTATCTGTCTATCGTTCTCTCACCCCCAATAACATGCGATATATATTGCATCTGCCTCTAATTTGCAAGGGACAAAAAAGTTGAGATTTTTGAAATTGTAAAGCTACAAATTTTTTATAGTATCTAATTTAGAAAATGAAATAAAAGATCGACTTTCTCATTTGCATTATGGGTCTCCAACATATACATAGTTAAATCATCCAAAGCTCCAAGACATGTCCTTTACTTTCTTTTTTTTTTTTTTTTTTTTGGTGGTTGGTAAGTGAATAATATACCTAATTTGCAAACTTTTCCAATTTCCATGCCCATGTTGTTTCTTTTTTTTTTTTATTGCATAACCTGAGATTTACGTTAAAAGATTAATGTCCAATATGGGTGTACAAAATGAAAACCCCAAAGTGAAGTGAAATAATAACACAAATATGTTAAAAGATAAACTTAGGTTATGTCAAAAAATAATAACATCCATTCAAAGGTATGTCAGAGACTTCTCGGCACTTATGCTTGATATCAAGAATACAAGTGAAGACGACAAGTTATTCTATTTCCTAGAAGGATTAAAGCCGTATGCCAGGAATGAGTCGCAGAGGTAACGAGTAGAGAGTTTGACCAAGGCGCAAACAGCCGCTGAGTGCTTGACAGACTACACTAGGGCTGCAATCGAATAGAATTAGTCGAAACGATACAGTGCTGAATTCAATTTTGAGTTCAACTTGAAATTTCAAAGTTTGAGTTTGGTTCGAGTTCAATCGAGCTTAATATTTTAAGCTCGAGTTCAACTCGAAATAAAATTATATAATCTTAAATTCGCCTTGATTAAATTTATTAAAAAATATATTTTAAATTCTAATTAAAATAATATTAATACCTGAACTCAATTCGAATTCTACTAACATTTATGCTCGATTAGGCTCACGAAATAATCGAACTAAATATATAAGGTTTGAGTTTGGCTCAATAAATTATTTAAATAGTCCAAATTCAAATTCGATTCAACTATTTTCAAATCAAACTCGAATAAATATCGAGTCGAACTAGAGTAACATGTGAACCGGCTTAGCTCATTTGCACCCTTAGACAACACCAATGAATCCATAGAGCAGAGTGTTATCGGGACACAATGATGGATAGTCTGGCAAGCTGAGCAAACCCAAGAGTGGGAGAGCCTTGAGTTCTAGCAGTAACAGTAGTGGAGATGGCCAGAAGAAATTCATGGCCCTTGACGAACAGGAAAGAATGGGGCATCAAGCAACAGCAAGAAGCCTCCATTCGCTTGCTTCATGTGTAATAGACCTCACAAGGTGGAAGAATGCCCAAACAGGGTCGCGGTCAATACCTTAGCAAAGAAGGTGAAGAGTGTTTGTCACAATGAAGATTCTAAAAATGATTGTGAGAAGCAGCCTAGGATAAGGAGGCTTTACACATGTTATCATCTGTAGAGAAAGCTTCCCCAGTGCTCAGCAAAGCTACGACTGACAATAAATTAATCTTTATTTAATTACACATCAATGGCAAGAGTGCCAGTACAATGATCGACTTGGGAGCTACATATAATTTCATTGAAGTGCCCAAGGTATAGAAATTAGGGCTGGTGTTGACTGAGGATTCTAGCAAAATTAAAGCTGTAAACTCTAAGGCCCATCTAGTCCAAGAAGTTGTGGAGAGTGTGAAGGTGAACATTAAGGAATGGAGTGGGAGTCTCAACTTCACCACTGTCCCCCTAAATAACTTCAAAATTGTCTTGGGGATAGATTTTCTGTGGAACACCAAAATTGCTTCCATGTCAGTAATTGATTGCTTGGTGATCATGAGTGACAAGCCATGTTGTGTGCTCGCTCAAAGGAGAAAAGCAGACAATAGAAGTGGTAGTGGTAAGAAAATTAGGGCAATAGTGCTCTCTGTGCTCCAACTAAAGTGAGGGCTCCAACACCAGGAACTAGCATTCCTTGCCGTCTTAACAGAAAGGGAAGATGGATGGAATACTAAGATGGCAGAGGTAATTCCGAATGTCTTAAAGGAGTTTAGTTCCCTTATGCCAAATAAGCTCCCAAAGGAGTTACCACCAAGAAGGCCGTGGATCATGAAATTGAACTAATCCCAAGGGCCAAGCCACCTGCCATAGCTCCATACGAGATGTCACTTCTAGAACTTGCAGAGTTAAGAAAACAGTGAGATGAACTGTTAGAGACAGGTTTCATCCATCCCTTGAAAGCATCATACGAGGCTCTTGTTTTATTTTAGAAGAAGCATAATAGGAGTTTGAGATTGTGTATTGACTATTGGGTCTCAACAAACTCATAGTGAGAAATTATTGTCCTATTCCCTTCATTGCTAATTTGTTTGATCAACTAAGCAGGGCCAAGTACTTCACCAAATTGGATCTTCGTTCAAGTTATCACCAAGTCTGCATTGCTTAGGGTGATGAGCCCACGAGTACTTGTGTAACCTGTTATGGGACTTATAAATTCCTAGTGGTGTCATCCGGCTTCACTAATGCTTCTGCAATTTTTTATACTATAATGAATAATGTATTTTGTGATTATTTGAATAACTTTGTAGTTGTCTATCCAGACGACATTGTTGCGTAGAACCCCGTGAGAGAATGAAAGAACAGACATAGAAGTACATAGCAGGACATGGATTGAATTTTCACTTTTCAGCTGACGATCAAGTGGCAGACCCACAATTTTCCCAAGTCCACCACCAAGCAAATGGTTTGGTTTCTGAAGAAAGTTCAATCTTGTTTGTGTATATCCAGAGGTCCCCTTAATTAAATATCTTGATATGTACATCACTTTCCTTGCAGGCGATTCTTCTAAATTAGTTTAGCATGATTTGATACAAGGTAAGTCAACCTTTCAGGAGATTCTTCTAAATTAATTTAGGATGATTTTGATACATGATAAGTCAACAAAATATGATGGTACCACTCCAAGATAGTGAGCTGTGAAATTACTGCTGTAAATGCACCTCATACCAAAGACAAGCATCTTTCAATCCAGTCTATTAACTAGAGGACATAAGCATAAGTACATGATGTCTAAAATTCCATTGCAACATATTCCCAAATATGAGCATAATGCTAGGCTTAATCTGAATTCAGAAAAAACTTAACCAGCCTCACTTCTCCTTTGTTTTTAATTTCACCTCAAATATGTAGTAGGTAACTCAAGTCAATCTGTTATCTTTTTCACTTACACAAGCTACAGGCTTCTTTCCAAAGAATCCCTAAAGCCTGTCACTCGTCATCAAGTGGCGATGGCATGGAGCTAAGATTAAGCTCAATCCTAAAACTAAAAGCTTGAGCTAAGCCAAGCTTAATTGAGCTTGATGTACTTTCTATCTAAATTCGACTAAACCTTCCCCTTATCTACCTGAAAAATTAATTTATATATTTAAACATTAAAACTCAAACCCAAGACGAGTTCAATCAGGTTGCAATTATTATCAAATATGCGTATTTCAAGACTACAACTCCTCAATATTTATTCGAATAGCTCAAACACTCCACCTCAAGACTTGAGTTGATAAACTTTTTTAATGAGTAAGAAGCTGAGATTGAACCGAGACGAGAATAGCTAAATTAAACACCTTCAACGGAAAGGGAGCAAAAAGAAAAGAAAACAGATACTTAAAAAAAAAAAAAAAATCAAACTCTAAAACAAATTCAGAAAATAACAAAATCCACTGTGGCCCAGCCTCGATCATATTCACAAAATGCTCCGCACATACCGTCGAATTAAGGATAATAATTAATTCATATTCATCAATCATGAATAAATTAAAAAATCGCATTTCTCCTATCAAAATAAGAAGATACCTTAAAGCTAGAAAACAAACATATACAACGTCACCAACAGCGCAATTAGGGTTTTGAATTTCCAACCTTGAACGAAACTGCTTACCACTTACCAGTAAGATCAGCTAGCAAAGCTCTACAAGGACCTTGAGTCATGTTATTCGCAACATCGAGAATCCAAAACCCGAACACGAAAGCACCGACCGCTCTCGGCTTCTTACTTCCTCTATCACCAAGCAACCATCCGATATCAGCCGAGTGACCTATAACCAAAACTGCGAGTACGATCGCCATCGCTCCGCCGACAATGAACGGTCTCCGACGACCGAACTTACTAGTACACCGATCACTCATATGTCCGACTAAGGGCTGGACTAGAAGACCTGACAATGGTCCACACAGCCATATGATGCTGGCCCAAGCGTGAGGAATGCCGAGCTCTTGAACATAAGGAGTAAGGAGAGAGAGCTGGAGGGCCCAACCGAATTGGATTCCACATGCCACCGAAGCTACTCGGAGTAGTCGCCGGAGCGGGTAACGTCCTCGGATTGCCGGTCGTTGTGGCGGTTGATGGGATGTCCTTCCTCGTGCACGGTGACGCTCCGCGTCGGGAATTGCCATATATACCACACGCACACAAGCACGCACTCTCTGTCTCTCTCTTTCTCTCCCTGGAGTAATATAAAAAAATCTGTAGTTTCAGTAACGAGTTTGTTAGTGAGTGTATTGAGTTTTTTTCAGTGAGAAAGAAAGAGAAAAAGGGGAAGAGTTCAAAAGAAAGTAGCGGTTCGGAGGGTGGGGAGGGATGGGGCGAGCGGGTTGTTACGGTCAGGAGCGAGAAAGAGATGTTTGGCGGGTTGGAGGAAAAGAGGGAATGTGGAGCTTACTTTTAGTAGTAGGAGAGAGAGAGAGATAGAAAAAAAAATGAGGTTATATTAACTTACGATTTTGCCCTTATTGTAGATTTTAGTCATTTTCAATTCCTCAATGCCATGGAAACAATAGCTTGCCATGAAAGAAATCGGGATGAGGGAAATTAATAATATCAATTTTAAAAAAATTACAAAAATACTATTAGGACAAAAATAATCTTAATTTTAAGAAAGTTCAATTCATTTTTGAAAAAACGAGATCATAAATGATGATCCCGTCTATTGAAAAGATAAATTTAATATTTTTTTTAACTACATCTATTGAACTAACGAGGTTGGTTGAAATCATACACTAACAGTGGGTTTTCTTTTTTTCTTCCTCCTCTTATTCTTCTCCCTCTCATATGAAACCACTTCATGTTTCTTCAATAAAAGCTTCAAACTCTATGTTGTCATTTTTGTGTTTAACTCCAAGCAGTGTCTTTACAGCTTCAAGATGCTTTGCTCCTTCAAAAGATCGGACTTTTGTCATCTGGGTCTCCCTCCCGGTGGGTCTTTTTGCTATTGCCGAAAAAGCTTAAGCTACAGCTTTGAGGAGCTGAAGCAATCTCTACCGCCAGCGAGATTCTGTTGTATTTCCTTTCAGGAGTTTTGGTGAAAGGTCACAGAGTTGGGAGGCTCTCTAATTTCGGTTTTGGAAAGATCAAGATCGTTGTGTCTAATTTTTTTTTTTTTCTTTTTTAGCCAAACTCTTTTATTGAACAGACAAAGGTTAAGAAAAACAAATACAAACCTTTCTCATTAATAGATGAGGCTGTTCAAAAGATAAGTTTAATTTGCCTAAATCTAAGATTACTTTCATCCTAATAATATTTTTGTAATATTTTTAAAAATATATATATATTAATTTTCATTTTTTTAAAAGAAATTGTAATAGAATTATTATTATTGTAAAATAATAAAAAATTGTAATAAGATATTTATTTATTAATATTTTACATAAATTTACAAATTAAATAAAAATTAATTTTAAGATTTAATTATTATTCATAAATTTATATAATAAATGGTTATTTAATTATTTTTTAATAATAATTCAGTCAACTAAATACATGATAACTTATTAAAAAAATAAAACAATAATACAATTAGTATTATAGCAATTGTCTATTCTCAACAACACCTTCTACGGTTAAGGTGCGTAAAAATAAGTACAGCGGCGTGATGGAATTAGGAATAGGGGTAACGAAACACTACGTTTAATTCAAATGAAATAAAATTAGTCTTCAACTTTATTTTAAAAAAATATCTATTTTTTTATTTGATTTGTTAAAATTTCTATTAAAATAATGTCTATTTCATGTGGGATGGAATAGATAAGAAATTTATATTCTTTTATTTTACTGAAAGAATGACTTTTTTTGACAAAAAAATATGTTTTTATCCCGAAAATTCACTAACTATAAAGTAAAGAATTACTATTTTTTTTCAACCATATTTCATTTCAGTGAACCAAACATAAAAAGAATATCCCTATCCGTAACAAGGCTATGATATAGAAGCATGAACAAATATATTATAATATATCTTTTTATAATTATCATGAAAAGGGAGAAGTGACTCTTCATGATTTTTTCTAATTCATTGCTATCTGTAATTTTTTAGATTCTTTTGTACTTTTTTTAAACCTTCCTTTTGCTAAAATAAGGTAATGATGAAGTAGTATAATTATAGTTTTTTTTTTTTTTACAAATTGAAATACTTAACAAGTCTTAATAAAATTAGTTATATATATGTTTAATTTATTTATTTTAAAAGAAAAGAGAACAAAACCAATAAAAAGTTTCATTTCCAATATATCAAATATATTTTTAAAATATTTTCCCTGATATACATGACTTTTTATTGTTTTTTTTCCCTCCAATTATCACTTTTAAAATAATTATGAAATTAGGATAAAATAAAATAAGATCAAATAGTTTTTAAATGTAAATTTTTGAATAGATACAAGATAAACAATAATATATAGAGAAAAAGAGAAAAAAACCCAAAGAATCCAACATCGCTATTTGTTCTCATTTTTTATTTATTAAACATGATAATTATATGATCACCAAAATTATCAATGCAAAATCTCATTTGAGACATGTAATTTTGATTTTAACAAAAAAATCTCATGTTTAAAATGTGATTTTGAAATTTTAGTACATTACAAAATCATTTGTTAAACACGTGATTACTATTTCGGTAAAAAAAATGATTACTATATATCGAAAAATAAATTCACATATTTAACATGTGATTTACGATAAATGCAAAGCTTTACTATTTTCGTAAAATTCAAAAGAATTGAATGTAAAATATGCAACTCTCATTGAAAAAGTAAAATCGCATCTTATAAATGTGATTTTGCATCGATATTATTGTAATTATTTTTGTACAATTGATATATTTATGTAAATAATTTTTTAGTGGATCAGTAAACCGATAATCGTCTCGCTTTTATATTGATATGAAGTAAATAAAGGTTGTATACAAGAATAAAAATACCCAAAGAATCCAACATCACCTTTTTTTTCATTTTTTATTTATTAAACATGATGTAGATTACACTTTTAAATTGATATAGAATAAATAAACATAATATACAGGGGGAAAAGAAAAAACCAAACAGCCCAACATCATCATTTTTTTCTCATTTTTTATATGGGTATATTTTCGATTATTAAATCTGGGTTTTAAATAGTAAAAGTGAGGATGAACTACAAATAAAAAGTTAAATAATGAAAGAGGTAAACTCAGAATAGCAAACGTAGATTTATAACGTACATTATAATCTTTAAGGAAAAAATAAACAAATAAAAAGTTAAATAATGAAAGAGGTGAACTCAGAATAGCAAACGTAGATTTATAACCAAGCCTAGAAGACTTGGTTTAAATTATTAACATGAAATCATATTAGCATACCATTCATTCGAACCCGTTATACGTGTGAGAAAATTAAAACATCAGCATTATCTGAATAAAACTTTGCTTTAGTTAAGGTTTGGAAACAAGCAAGTTTAGAAACGGTTATGATAACAAATTGAGTTAATTAACGGTCTATTTGGATGGCATGTTTTTCATCTTTATCTACATCATACCTATTTTATAGTAATATATATATATATATATATTATTTGATTAATTTATGAGTAAAAATATTTATTTTTTATTGGTATCTATTTTTTATAAATAATCTATTTGAGAATGATAAAAAAATAAAATCAAAATGACAGAAAAATGACAAAATCAACCAACCTACCTAAAATGTTTATGATCCCACAAAAATACAATGTAACTAAATCCATATACTACATGAAAAACGATTCCATCTTTACTAGCATAGATTATTCGAGCTTAATTTATAATTATGGTTAGACTTTTATCACACTTCTACATTAAAGTTTATTAGAATTGAATGACTCCATATCTTGCGCTAGATTTATTAAGCTCACCATTATAAGAGTCTAATTTTGGAAAAAAATTGAAACTTCTTTTTATCTAAATGATAAGTTAAATTTTAAGGATTTAGTAGATTTGTTTACTTTATGTCACGTTCCGAATAGGGTCAAGACGTGTTCAGCTCTTTCATATATAACACTTAGGCGTTATATGCTAAGGCAATCCTAAACTATTTGTTTATTATAATCATTTGCTAACTAATTTTATATTTAAAATCGTATAATTTGGTTTTGAAAACATTCAATTAAGTAGCGGAAAAATAATAAAGTATCAAAGGTAGATGAAAATCAACACAAGGTACCTGATAAAAGTTTTTACAACCACGGGCATAAACCAAGCCCTCAAAGAGAATACAAGTTTAAAAATATAACTACAATTTTTATTTAAGAGGAACACATAATCCATACTCCTAACCACTCTGCTCATCAATAGGCTCATACCGATCCATCCCATAACCGAGACACGCATAAGCATCAAAGTATAAATCTCCAACAGTTGAAAAAGAAGGAATGAGTCAAAGCTCAATACACAGTAACGCAACCACATGAGATATGACATACATGCCTAGAATATATGTAATGCAACAACCAACATTTTATATTTATTATTTAAGGCGATTCAAACAACATGGGAGCACTTGCATTCCAAGAACAAGCCATGGGAATCTGGGGGTTCGAAGTAGAAACAATTGCTCAATGGGTTGATATAAGCAACTCAAATACCTATAGCTCCTATATGATATACCCAAAAAGAAAATAGCTTCATCCAGAGTTCACAACCGTTACACATCTCCATTTATTTTTTAGTCCATAGTTATATGTAGCTCAATCTACACCCATAATCATGAACTACATATATTACTTCTTATCAAACCTAAATGGATGTTATCCTGATACTGTTTACCCTATCAGCTACTACCAAGCCATTAACGATGGCCTAAGCGCCTAACTACCATGCTGGCACTGTCTAGCAAGGTTGTTGTTCCTCAGATCAAATTAAACAACAGAAGCACACTCAAACAATTAATTAGGTCATCTTTAAGTATTAGTTCATTTTAAGATACCTACCTTAGCAAGCAACACGCAAGTCACTGCGTACCTAATATCGAAATAGCAGACGGTAGAGGATCACAAGTAAAATAATAGGTTGAATGAATATTTGTCAATAAAGGTTAATTTCTATAAGTATTGAGTATACAAACTAAGGATTCAAGTCATATTGATTAATCAATTAACGTAAGGTCTTATGTAGTATAAAGCCTTTGGTTTATAATTGAATTAGGTCCAATTAAGATAGACAGGCTTAGATAAATTGGACTTAACCCATAGGATTCGGAAATCGAATTCATTATTTAGATGTACCGGGCCTTAAGGGATCCTATATTAGGCCCAATGTGAAATTCTCTAAGTATTTTACTTTTTAGGGTAATGGGCTTTAGAATTTAGGAATTAAACCCATTAAGGAATATAAATGCTAAATTAGATGGAATTGGACTTTATTTTGAATTTAGGTCTCATTAGATTAATATTGGTTATTGGACCTAAGAATTATGTTCAATCCCAATTGAAATTTAATTTAGACCCTAATTAAGCTATTGAACCTTTTAATATCCTATATAGGCCCATTAAGGAAATTTTAGGGCTTTTGGGCCTATAAAAATAATTTGAGCCCAAATACGTATTTTAATACTTGGAATTAATAATGAACTTAACTATTTTGGGAATAGACCAAATTGGAATAGGCAAAGGTATTGAGTCCGTATTATGAAATTCAAGCCCATAGAGCGTAAAGTTAGGTATCTATCTATATTTTAAAGGCTGAGGCTAAATGACTAAGGAAGACTTGTTAGGATTTAGTTTGAGCCTATTTAATGTAAATAGGCCTAGTTGGCATAAAATTATGTTATTGGCCCTAAGGTTGTGTTCCTAAACCATTTTTATCTAATTAAGTCCATTTGTAGGTATTTAGTCAAATTGGATCCTATTTTAGTATTTAGGCTCATAACCAATTATTAAAGCCCAAAATTATTAATACTAGCCAAGTCAGACATGAATTCATTTTGAAGTCCATTTTAGGTTATTTAGGTCAAGTTGGACCTATTTTTATTATTTTAGCCCGTTTTAGGTCACTTATGCCATATTGACTATATTTTTACCAACGAAGTCCATTTAAGTCATTTTAGCTCATTTAATCCAAGAATATTTATTAATTTAAATCTATGGTCCATTATATTTATCAAATCCATTTAATTGTCAGTTACCTATTTTAAGCTCAATCAGTTACTTAAAACCTATTATAACTCGGTTTGGTATATTTGTCCAACTAAGCCCATATAATTTGATTTGGGCCCTAAACTACTATCTAAGCCCAATTTAGCTATTAAAGCACATAATAATTTAGTTGTATTGACTTAGGCTCATATTATATTTAATTACCCAATTTATAATTAAAAGTCCTTTTATACTAATCAACTTAATTTAGCTCATAAACCTATATATATATATATATATATCTTATTTTAATTTAATAAAAAGTCTAACGAATCAAAATATGACTAAATTTACTAACTATAACTAATTATACATTAATCAAGTCATTTTGATAATTATTAAATTTAATAAAGTTCGGATTATACACATTTAAAAAAAATAGGGTTGAAAAAATAAGGGAGGTATGCGCATCGGTTCGTTTTTGGATTGGTTCATCTTTATTTTTGTACTTTTTGCTCCGGTTCGGTTTTATATAAAATCTAGACATCCTAAGCTATTTAAATCGTTGTGGTCACATTGGAAAATAAAAAATAAAACTAACCGGCTCGACCTATGCAAGAAATCTGGTTCAAACAACATTTTGCACAATACCTCTGAAAAAGAAAAATCTTCAAAAAATATTAAATGATCTTAAAAAATTTTAAAATTTACCAAATCATATATAAACTTATTGAACTTCACTTCCTAAAAATTTCATGCAAAAATAAGAACAATTGATATTTTATTTATTTTTCTCAAGAAATACGCCTATTATGCCTTTAAAATAGTAAATAAATATGAAAACTACAAAACCTTCTAGTTTATATCCTAAGATAATGTAATTTCATTTTCATAAATTTTACATGCAAATAAATCTGTTTAATACCTAACTAATATTACATATCATAGCAAACAACATCTCTATTTTTTGTCCAGCAAACATATTATGTTTTTCTTCAATTTCATCATGAAAAATCATTACAAAAATCATATAAAACCCATGAAAATAGATTACATAACAAGCTAATTTTTTGGCAAAAAAAAAGCTAATTTATTTTAACCACATTTACATCATAAATCCATTAAATAATACATAAACGATGCCAATATCAGCATATTTTGATCAAACAAGTAGCACATGATACTTCACATAAATCATATATTTCATATTCTATATTTCTAGTATTTCAACATATTATTTACTAACACGTTTCACTGATCACGATATTTAATTAAACCACTTAATTGTAGTGGCAAAATAACACAAAATCCTTCATTACCCTACTCCTAGGAAATTTGATGAAGCTCATTTTGCCTCTAATCCCAAACCTCTTGATAAACACCTAAATTCGAAAAGAAAATAGAGATCAGTAAGGCTTTTAGATAGCTAGAAGAATAGGTAAAGCATAGAAGATTTTATACCTAATAGGATCTTGATATAGAAATGGGTATGGTGATGTTTTGGGATTTGTTTTGGTAGAAAAATGGAGAGGAATTTTTTGTTAGGTGAGGAGGTAAAGTGGTGGCTACTTTAGATGCATTAGGGTTTCATTTTGCAAAAAGAGTGTTGGACAAAAATAAGGACATTAGTTGGCAATATTGGAAAGGTTCTAGAGCTCTATGAGTTGGCAAAACAACAATATTTGAATAAAAATTACTGAAAATTATTTAAGATAAGAATAGTGATATTTTAGGCTCTAGAAGATTTTTAGATGGGTTTAAAGCTAAGATGGTTAGTGGGTTGAGTTGATAATTTGATTAGGGTCTTAAGATGCAATTAGAAGTTAAATGGGCTTAGAAAAATAGCTAGATTAATTTAGAAATTTTGATTTAGAAAATTTAAAGATGGTAAAATAAATTTAGCTAATTAGGGGATTGAAAATAGATATTTGGTCATAATTAGGGTGTTGAGAAATTAGGTATCTAATTTAAAGAAATTTGTTGAAATTGACAAAAATGGCAAAATTAGAAAATTATATTTTAGGTGGATGACCAAATAAATAGTTGGATTTGGTTTAATTTATTTGGTAGGATGAAATAGAAAATTAATGTGGTTTAATCTCTATTTTCATTTGAAATCAATTACTAGCTTGAAATTGCTAATTTACCTAATTTACTTAGTGAAATCATCTAGTCAAAATTTCTAATTTAGGTTTTAATTTGGTTCAAAATTTTCAATATTTTATACAATCTAATGCACATCTTTTTAATTAACCTAGTGAAATTTAGGATATTTCAGTTAATTAATCAAGATATACTTGTTCTTTTTTATTTTACATGTATACTATTTTTAGTAAGGATAAAATCAAAGGAAAGCGGTAGAAATAGAAGGAAACCAGAGGAAATTTTATGTTTGGGTATTTTAAATGAAAGATAAAAATGGTAGAAATACAAAGAAACCTATGAAAAAAAAATTCACTTTTAATGCTTACTTGTTCTTCTTTATTTTTAGATAAAAATCAATGGAAATTAGTGGAAACCATGTAAAACTATAAAAATATCCTTAAAAGGAAAGTTAGAAATATAATGCAATGGAAATGCTAGTGTATTTATAATGACAATTCATTTAAATTCCTTTTATTATAATCTTAATACTCAAAATAAGAAATGAAATTTCTTTCACTCTTTTATGCTTATTTCACTTTATAGTTTATATAGAATTGCCTGACAAAGTGGTAGTAATCCATTCTATTAGTTTATGTCTACACTTAATCTTATCTTTCATAAGTAAGTTGAGCAAAGATACAACATGAATCATGCTTAAAAAGCATAATTTTAGGAAATGGATTTCACTCTATGTGAGCATTTTGGCCTTATTATAATAAGGTCAATATAGTAGGTGTAGGTTAAAAAAACAAATCAAATTGAACCAATCCATAAATTAAATCAAACAAAAAAATATATTTTTAAGCAATTTGGTTTAAAAAATTCCCAATCCAAATCAATCTGTAAATTTATGATTGATTCAAAAGGGTAAATCAAACCAATTCATAAAACTAAATCAAATCATTTTTAAATTACTTGTATTTATGAATTGTTTTAAATAATTAATTGGAGGTCGTAGATTTAGTTATGATTTCATTATAATATTTATTACTTGATAAATATTGGCCAATATTACCTTATTCTTTCTAGGTTTAAGGTATATTTTTTTCTATTAGTGACTTAATATTAAAAAAAAAAAAAACCTTTTAACCCTATGGAGTATGGACTTTATTTATTTAATTGTGACTCTTATTACCTATTGAATGTTCAATGTAATTTTTTAGTGAGTTATTTTGTTGATAGATAACTGACTTGATGGTTTTATGTATATTAGTTAGTAAATATGGTTTATGAATTATAATGGTTTTACGAAACACTTTGTTGTAATGTGCAATTTTCACTTTACAAAGAATCCTTTGTTCTTGTCCTTTTTTCTTTTTAGAATGGTCATTTTTTCCATAAAAAAGTTACAACAATTGCATTGTATATATAATTATACTTATATATTTTATTTTCATTTTACAACAATGATGTCGATAATCTTCATATCGATCTTCACTTATAAATCTTTCTTTTTTTTTGTTTCTAGTTTTAAATATTTGAAGTTTCATGTAAATGTAAAATATTATAACAAAACTTTGTTTTTAATTAGAAATTTGATTTAATCCATAATTCAAACCGAACCAAACCGTTATTTAATGGTTTAAAAATTTCCTAATCTAAATTAAATTATTAATTAATGGTTTGGTTTGAGATAAGAAAAAGCCAAATCAAATTGATCAGTATTCATCCTCACAATACAATAGTTAGTATAGCGATAAGCCTATTCACTTTCTAAACAAGGAGATATTGAAAGTGTGTCATACATCAGTTGGTGTAGTAGCAAGCTTATTCACTTTATAAACAAAGGAGATCTTGAAAGCATGTCTTACATGAGTCATAAGAACCTCTAGTAGTATTAGTCTTTTTTTGTTTTTTTTTTCACTTAGTCTACTTCTTCCATGACTTTCCAAACCAAGCAACCTTGTTTATGTGTGGTTGAACTCATTGTAATTTCACATATGATAAGTAACCACTCATCTTTGATAATGTCATAACTAATGTATATGTGAGCATTAAAGACTAATAGAGTCCAAGGGTCACAATTAGAGTTGCAAACTAGTTAAATTACTAATAAGCTATTTGGGCTTGACTCGATTTAAACTTGATTAGTAAACGAGTCAAGCTCAAGCTTAAAATAAAGTTTATTTATCTAAATTAACTAAAGTCAAGCTTAGATTCAAGCTTGAAAGTCAATTCATGAACAAGCTCATTTAGACTAGTCAATGAAGCAGGCTCTTGAAGAAGCTCATTAGTAATTTCTAATTTTTATACTTATAATATATTATATATAAATATATAATTAAAATAACAAAAATTAAGTTCTAATTAATGTATATGTATCTATATATCTAGTGGCACTTATATATTTTTCTTAAACAGAAAAGGAGCTATTTGTTGAGTCGAGTTTGAACTTAAATTTCAAATTCCATGAGAGTTTTGGTTAGACTCTATAAAAAGCTCAGCTCGACTTAGCTCGGCTTAGCTCAAGTTTCATTTGTAAATGAACAGAGCTAGAGCTTAAAATAAAGCTTTTTAAACTTAAATGAATTAAGCTTAAGCCTAAATTTTAGGATCGATAAAAAGTTCAACTTGAGCTTAAGCTTGATAATTTTGAAACAAGACAACTCCAGCCGTTAGAGGATTGGCTAGACTCGTATGTAATCCTAGTCACAATAGAGAATAGATAGGTTTTGTTTACCTGAACAGATAGAAATTAAGAAGGTTAAAATATCACAAAAACAAACCGGCCACTTAGGTTTCACTTGATTAGCACAATTTAGGCAATTTCAAATTTTACTAAATTAATTCAAAAATGAACTTGAACTTTAATTTTGGGTCTGTTTATTTCGTCTGCATGTAGATGACACACAGACGTAAATAGATTATTTGTAAAAACAAAAACAGATAATATAAAAAACAGTTTGACTCATAAATAGATTAAACAAAATAGATATAGATCAGATACAAATGAGATATACAGATACGGATATAGATACGGATACAAATGAAATACAGTACACCCAAACATACCCTTTGGTCAATCAATAAATTTAATAACAGAAAGCTTAAACCTGGCGTGATAACTGATAAGCTACTTGGTGAATTTGATTAATTTAACAAATTAGTCTAACCTAACCCATTCACACTGGGAGTGACAATTTGAATGAAGAAATCGTTTTTGTATACTTATTTTATATGGAATTCCGATCGATATAAGACTGATTACAAATTGCAGATAATTTAATTTATAATACATTCATGTTTATTAATATTGATACGGTATTTATGTATTCTGTACCAAGTCGTATTTAATGATTAGTAATTTTATGTCGGGTTTAAAATGATTTATCTAGCGTGAAAGAAGATTTATGTTCCATTGAAATGGGTCATAGGAGAATGTTAAGTAAATCCACTTGTTAACCTCCTTTTGTCTCGTAGATCATCATGGAAAAAGGAGAAAGCGAGGACAGAACAGTAGTACTGGTCGCGTGTTCGATGAAATTATGTTTGTTTATTGTTTAAATGTCATGTCTGTTTCGTGAACTGAGAACCTAAGAACAACTAGCACGAGATACGTACAAGGAAGAAAGATCCTTTCGTGGCTAGCCAAGGGGCGAAACGGGCAAACAGAAACAGAACCGGATACTTGATTTTTTTTTGAAAACTTAGGAAAACATGGGTAGATGCAATCATGCAAAGAATGATTTTGTGGGAAATCAAGGAAACGACGATATTGCCCATTTAAAAGCATAAAAAAAAGATGTTTATCTTGGCCAAAAAACGACATGATTAGAGGTGAAAGAAGGGCCACACATGGGTTGTCAAAAAATGATGTTGGGAGGCTGGTCGGCGGAATTTTAAGGTTTACTGTAGGGGCAACCTATTGTTCCCATTTGACGTCTGCACGTGGTTTTCTTGCGGGGCTCCCTTTGTTTTTGGCAGGTCATCTAAGTGCGTGAGAAAGACTTCCCATGGTTAATATATACGATAACACAGATGTGAACTATAATGGCCATTGTAATATATACATGTGATTATCACTTATTAAGTTATTATTGAAAAAAACATTCGGTGGATAGTATAAATTATGTGTATATTACAAATGACGTATAATATTTTTTTTTTAGTTTGATCAGGTATATAATACTCATTGAAGCCTTTATTCTTAATATTTGACATGTAATTATATTCCTAAATCATAAATGGTAATTATTTTAAAAATTACATATCATCTCTTTCAAGTATCAAAATATAATTAATAATTATATTAAAACATACGTCCATTGTCTATTGATTATTTTTCCGAAATTGCGTTTGCTAGCCTTTTTGGACTTCATATTGGAGTAAACTAAACTGGATTACTACTGTAGTGCATTTTAGACCCTTTTTGTTTATTTAGGAAGGGGAAATCGTTTTCCAAACATCTTTCTCCAATTTCTTTATACAATATACCATCTTTTCAAATTAATTTCACATATGAAAAAGTGTTTTTTTTTTAACATAATTTTACAAATTACAGCTAAACGGACATGATTATCAACAAAATATTAAAAACATTTTTACACATAAGAGATTTTTTTTTAAACAAAGGGACGTTATTGATAAAATGCCATGCGCATTTATTGATGAGTTAATTAATCAAAGAAACATTTATATTCGTTGTACACTAAATTTTTATAAGATGTCAAGCCAATTTCCTGAATGAGTTAATAAGAACATCCTTGTTGGGGGGGTTTTTAACACAGGTCCTATGCTAAGTTTTTGGGTCCTAATCAATGGATAGATGTGCTTTATTTTTTTATTTTTAGGTCTTCTAATAAGAAACTTGAAAAATAAGGTTATTAATGCCTTTTTATAGTATTTATATTTTTTTATTTTATTAAGTATATTATATAAATATATATAGGACCTATAAAACTTAAAAAATTGTAAAGAAATTGTATAAAGAATCTTATGAATAATGTTTTGGTCCTTAAAAAATAATTAAAATTCTTACATGGCACTTTAAGAACTTCTTAAAAGCCATAGGGAATGTGAATAGTCTTAAATAAACCTTTATATTTTTTATAGACTTAATTTTCATTAAACATAACTTAACATTAGAAGGTTGAGACGATTCTTATTTTTTAACATTCAACAAGTTCTTTGGATACCTATTGAAGGGAATGCTTTGTTAAATCCTCTATATATCCTTTCCTCGGCTCAATTATTGAAAGTGCAGTACGGTATAAACTATAAAAAAACCATTCATATGGAAGAGAGCTTTAGCAGGTCGGGACCAATCTACATGGGATCAATTATGTATGATCAGTTTGGGTTCCAAATGCCCAAATTTAATTGGATCTTTACTTTTAGAGCATATAGTAAAAAAAATGGAGCTAGTGGATCTAATATCTTAATAATTATACACCGACATAGACGTATAGACGCAGAAAGAGCAAAAACTCCATCCATGCCTAATTAAAGGATTGATGAACATAATCAATATCATAAAAACTATTTTTATATTAATGTTCTATAAAGGAAAAAAAATATAATTATCAAACTAAAAAATAAAAACGATTTCTTTAATAATACGTTTCTTTATGTAAATTAGAAGACAATCCACAAGAAACCCATCATCCATTTTATTTCTTAAATCTATTCTTCATAGCATTTATGACACAAAAAGAGCATTATGTTATCGTAGCTAATACTTGAAATGTTAAAATTAATCCAATTAAACCATCAATTAAAGTATTGGTCAATAATTTTGTAGTTTCTACCAATTTGAGGCATAATTTGGAAATGGTAATTGAGCTCTTAAATATTGGATCATGAAAAATATCATCTTCATAATGTTACACTTGTATTTTGAGATGAATCTTTTCATGGTTAGTGAAATCTTCGAACGAAAATTATAAGCCAACTCACAAATTGAAATAACCTAAATTAAATAAACATAAAGGCCGAATAATAATTATTACTTTAAAAATAAGAGTATTTTTGTCCACCCAAATAAAATTTTAAAAGATTTGTACTAGATAATTGTTCTCATAACTTTTCTTTTATTCATCCTCTTCGTATTCTACGGAATCCTTTTCCTCCTCTCAAATTGCTGCCTAGAAATCTTGAAGAATATTAAACAACATTTAACTGTAAATAAAAGGAAATTTTCTTTCCTTTCTATTGCCTCCAACAATATGGATGCGTAGACAACAAAATTATGGTGTTTTGATGATGATATTGGTATTTAATAAGAACTAGCAAGGGTTCATGGGGGAAGTTTTAAGAAATCTATAAAGGAAATGACTTGAAAAGTGGGAAAGACAAAGAATTGACGGTTTGCATAAAAGGGTAATATGATTTTTTATGCAAGTTTTGATCATTTATTTATAAGATTTGTTGAGATGGATGAACTATCACATAAAAAGGTTATATCTACATTTAATGTTGAGTTTTTGATCTTTTGAATGAGAAAACAAAGTTAGAGTTTGAAAAAATTACATGCTTTATCCTTTGTTTATGTTTAACTCGACTTGAGTTGCGTTGTTGAACACTTTTGAGTGTTTTTGGTGGTTCTTGGCTCAACATGAGTGAATGTAAGTAGTGTTAAAACCTATGTTGAACATGGTGAATTAAAATCCTTGAAAATTTTGCTTTCAAGCTTAACACGAGTGGTGTACTTACCTATGTAGAAGGACACAACTCTCAACACGAGTTATGTTAGCACTTATGTACAAGACAGTTTTTTTAAAACTCCTTAAAATTCATTTTACTCTTTCTTAAAGACTAATATGAACTCTAGGCTCTTAAGAACCTAGTAATAGCAAAGTAGAACCGTGAATAACAGAAATGTAATAAGAGTAAGTTATGTGTATAGAAGTTTCTAATCAACTTATTTGTATTCAATTCAAGTAGTCGATACTAGCATTTGGAATGGGACGATTTTCAAGTACCTATATACCTTGCTTGTGTTTATGCATGTTAGGCTAGAAACTGAAATGAACTAATTGATTATCTTGCTAAGTGAATATGCTTGTTGCTTGTGTGTGATTGCTGGTAATTAGTGGAGAGTATCTATACTATTATCTCAATATCCCGATGATCCATATGTGACAGTGTCCCGAGTGGAATTTGTATATGAAAATAATCGAGGTAGATTTAGGTGTTTTGGTTTCACGAATATTTTGGAGTACCTAATATTTAGTTTTGGATCATCAGATGTAGGTGAATACTGAACATCATATATATGTATATATACATAGTGGAATATTGAGTTATTCCTATGTTATTTGCTTGACTTAAAATAAAGATAATAAAATTTTTGGTTGCATTGTTGATATGACTACATGTGAATGTGTTTTTACTTGACCATGTGTGTGTTTGTGATATATGTTACTAGGCTCTAGCTCATTCTTTTTTTTTTTGTAAAGTACAAGTGATGAAAGTGTAAATCATTGCATTGTTGGTTACTTTTGATTAGTAGGCTACAAATACCACTAGCATTGAAGTTCCCCTCAAATGATGAATAGTGAACATGTGAAGATTAATGAAAAACAGAGACCTTAGTCATGTGAAGTTTATCTAAAGGATTTTAGAAGCTTAGTGTCTACTTTAGTAACTTTTAGTAATTAGTTATAATCCCTGTAGAATTGGTATGATCTATGTCATTTTAGCTCTTAAAGATTATAAGTAAATGTTTATGTGATTATTAAAAATTATAAACGTAGCACCCTGAAAATAAGGGCATCTATAGCCTGCCATGTGCCCACCCTTAAGGGTAGTCACGCCAAGACTTAAAACCTGTTAACATCCACAATTAAATATTATGTCTATCTTATTTTCATATACACATACACATATATGGATATTGCCATGCCCCAAGGTGTACTCTAGATGTGGCAGTTCATCACACACAATATTAAAACATGAAATAACTTTCTTAGTCATGCAAAAACTTTTATATCGTATGCAAGGCATGCTTGCAAGACAAATAGGAGATGTTGATGAAGTAATACACTTTAAGAGGACAATAGTAGAATAACACACAAGAAATTATAATCATAATTACACAACCTTGAAAATTTTAAAGTCTTACATCATCATAAGGGCAATACCGCTGTCAAACTTAAATATTACATATCATCGAGTGTTTCTAAAAGGAAAGCACATCTATCTTAAAACACTAGTGCTATAAAAAGAGATTTTTAAAGAAGTTTACTCCTCAAAATCTTCTAATAAACTTTTATCAAAAACTCCTCAACACAAACGTCAAAATACCTAAGAGAAGACACCTTAGTGGTGCCATAGATATTCTTTTTGCAACAAAAATCTATTAGGATGTAAGCGTAACTAACTTAGTGAGATAAATTCCCACATCAAGTACTCAAAATAAATAACAAACAAGTTTGTTAGCAAAACATATGAGATGTACCATCCATATGATCAAACAAATGCATGTGATTAACTGGAAACCATATACAAAATGGATTTACGCCCTCCATATCAACGGTTAAGGAATGCTTTGAAAATAAAGAGGTTCCTTTCAACCATCTAACTCTATTAGGTTCCAAACAACTAGCATTGCTTAGTCCCTATGCTTCATGGCCAAAGCGATTAATGCAGCATCGTTCCTCCATGAGGTCGTATTCCCCAAACAACTTAGTTTCTCATGTTAGAGTTAGGTACCTTATCTTTACGGTCCTACTGTAAGAGTAGTTGTGAAATAATGTGTGACTCAATAACATGTCATGTATGACCATTTTATTAGTTTATTCCAAGCATATTAATTATCCATTTAAGGTGATCATCAAATTAGTTGCACACACACTAGCATAATAAAGTAACAAAAGTATTAATCAACAATTCAAATTTCGATATACTTAAACCTTAATTCATCAATCATAATGAAAACACAAGCATCATCCCATGATAACCCACATGCAATTCCATTTTTATCTTTATCCTATTCCAGTGCTCTACTTTACAAACACAAAAAAAATACAAAAAAGCAAAGAATTAGCTCACTCGGTCATGTTGAAAACTTCTAATCAAAATAATCCTCAGGAAAAAGATCATTGGTATCCTTGTCACCCCAACGAAAGAAATATTTGAAATGAGTATTTCACATTAGTCTTACTAAATTTTATAACTCTATTAATTCTACTTGTGGTATTCTCCTGGTTACCACAGTTCTAACTTAAAATTGTCATAATTTGCTCATTTTAGCTCCAAATTTCACATGTGAGTAATCTATTAAGACCTACATCGAATGTCCTAACCGTTTCTAAAGTTATTTAAAAAATTTAAGGTCATTTAGGTCTCGGAAACATATTGTACAGATCATGCCCAGCTAGTTCCAGTTTTTATTTCTACTACTTTTACAATTTTTACCTTATACATACTTTTTATATCAATTTCACATTACTTGAAAATCATTCACCAATTATAATAGTCCGTAATACATGTTTGACTCCAGTGATACTGCTCAAAAGGATAATTTTTCATTGACTAGTTTCATGACAATTGAAAATTTCTTCAGCTTACAAAATTTTAACTTTAAAAAGTTGTAGTGACTTCTTATCTCTTAACACTTATAAATAGATGAGTTGATTGTTTAAATTAAAGTGTCATTCTTTATTTTATTCCTTAAAATTCTTGTTCAATTTTTTTTTATTGAAAACCTGTTTGTCAAAGCATTGGTTTTTCTTAGGTTTCTAAGAAAAGAACTTCATGTCATAGGATCATAATAATTGTGGAAAATAATAGATTGGTTTTGTTTTAAAATTTTTCTTTTGTATAAAAGATTTCTAGGCCTCGAATTTAAGTTTTAGAAAATTATTCACATAATAAAGAATTATTACTATTAAAAATTTAAGGATTCATTCTACCATTATAGCAACATCACTATGAGCACTTATATTCATGAATTTAAATTAAACTTGTGGACTTCAACTTAGTAAAACTAACTCAACTAAGAATTCAAGAATACCATAAATGAAGATATATACAAAAATGAAAATAAAAACATGGGAGTCTTAGATTATGATCAAGGCTCCTCGAGATTTGAAATAATCCAGTTACTATATATAATAAATAAAATCAAAGCAAGTTAAAAGAAATAAAATAGGAGTATTAGATTTTTGTCAAGACTTCTCTAGACTTGAAATATTCTTGTCACATTCGAACATGATTTTTAAACCAGTACAAGATTAGAATGGACTAGTCTTATGAAAATGTATAACATGAAATAAATAAAGTTATATTAGTGAGCAATAGGCTCTGAAGATTATAAATATTTACATATACATGTTAACATATAGTTAAGTTAGCAACAAGAACAAATTTAAACATAGCATTGTGACATGAACTTAATGTATCATCTTATATTTCCATTCCTTAGCATTATGCATCATAGAGATTTTTTATGGAAAGCATTAAGATATACACATACACGTATTAGCTACCAATAGGTATGGAAAGAATTTTATGTGTTTACCTAAATAAAAATGGAAGAAAATTTTGTAAGGCACAAGAGAGGGATTGTGGCGTAAATGATGGGGAAGGAGAGGAAAAGAGAAAAAATTGAGAGAATTTTGATAAGGAAGAGAAGTGCAAAGTGTGAAAAGTGAAAAAGGTGATGGGTATTTATAGATGAAAAATAAGTGAATTAAAGTATAAAAGAAAAATAAAAAAGAAAATAAATAGAGGAGAAAGAGAGGGAGGGGCGCCGATTGTGGGGGGAGGGAAGGAGGGTGGGGAGAAGAGAGGAGAGAGAGAGAGAGCAAGAGAGAGGGAAAGAGAGAATAGAAGAAAGAAAAAAAAGAGTTATGAAAAGTAATGTAAAGTATGACTGATTAGATAGTTGTAAAAATAGGTTATGTAAGGTGTAAGAGTAGATTGCAAGAGCGTAAGAAAAATGTGAGTGATGTGAATAGTAATAAATATTAGAAAAAATAATTTAATTACTGATAGAGTAAAAATACGTGTATGAAAGCAATGACTATCTTTTTTATAAGCAAATAATATTTTATCTGATATTATATGGATATTTTAATATTATTCTAGCATAAATTATTTGTTGGAAAATTTTGTCTTATTTTGTGTCTCAGTAATCGGATACAGAAACTGAAACTGTGAAGGTTCAAAACGATTTGCATTTTGGAAAAACTTACTGTTCTAGGGTATATATCTTATAATCGACTTATATTTAGGGTTCATACTATTTTTAATTTATCTAATATTTTAGGGTTTTAGAAATTGTCTGATCGGTTCCAGGGTTTTTAAGGTTTAGAATTGAATTTGTTTGACTTAAGGATTTTGGTTCCAGTATTGACTCTAAAGTTCTACTTATAGGATTACCAAAACATCTAGGGGTTTACAATTACTTTAACAAAGCTAGGGTCCAAATACATTCATGACCAATCGACTACGATTCATACTACCACAGACATCATTGAGGGAAGGCTTAGAATGAGTCTATCAGAAAACATAAACTACTACAACCTGGGCATAAAAGGGTCCATGCTCTAAATTAACTTACAAGTTAGAATAATACACATAATACACTACCATCATAGAAAACATAACTGAAGAGTCTTATCTCCAAACAAATTACTAATCTATTCATCAGCTGGATTGTTGTCGTCGCTAGTGTCATCCACATAGTCCACAACCACATCATATCAAGGAAGATAAAACATAACAAGAGTATTCCATGATCTTGAAAAAAGAGAAAAGAGTGACTTGGAGTCTAATATGGTACTACCATATATAAATAAGCCGCATGTGATTATAATTCTAGTATAGAAAACAATCGATTATCATCGTCACTTTTAAGTTCAGCAATCAACAAATGGATAACTGAGTATCACGACAACATACTTCTATATTTAATACATATATATGATGTTAGGTTCTCCTCAACATCTAAAAGTCCATGAGTCCACTTCCAAGAGTGAATGAGTCCAAATCTAAAAGTCTTCTCATAATCCTTTCCAAGTGCGACTCCATAGGAGATAGCATCACACAGGGATCATCAAGATGCTGCATTAACATCACCAGTACTCCATGTCCACCAATCATAGCCAAGCACACGCAACAAGCAAATTTAGATTCAGATATACAATTAGTCGGTTTATTAGACTATCCTAACAAGTATAAGCATTGAACAAGGTAATACGCATACCTAGATAATGGATTCGAATTGAGCATTAGAGTCTAGTAGTAGAGTCATGGTTAAAAGCTTAATGTACACTTTAAACCTAAAGAAATAATTCTATTGAGTTTTCTTACTTTTTAACATTTTAATTAGTTTGCAATTAAGTTTTCTTAATTTTTGTCAATGGTCAATTATTAATACATATTTAACTCACTTTATAAAATATTGATATCTTTTTTTAACAACTTGAAACATTGATACTTTAAATGAATTTATTTCGAAATGTTGATTCCTCTCTTATCTTCAAACATTGATACCTTTCAATGTTATATACCTATTTTTTTAATTTTTATAACTTTAGTTTATTCTTGTTGTTGTATAGTAATAGCACATTTGAACTTCTTGCAGGCAACTACTATATTATTGCACAGTGATAAACGCTTTAATTTCATATCATTGAAGGTTAATATGAGTGCCAGAGCATCTACCTCAACAAGCTCCTTCTTACCATTAGTGCCATCTTCCATTCGATTTGTTACATTATGCTCAATACTAATCCATCGTTCCTCATTAGATGGCACGTCCATGAAATATTCTTTCTTCTTTTCACATCTAACATTGATAACACTTTTCCAATTTTCCTTTAAGTGAGTTTTATGTTGACATGCATAAACACATCTCGAAATTCTTTCATTAGTAAGGTTTCTATAGTAGGTTTAGGTGCGACCTTAGGAGCAACACTAAGGGAAAGTAGGAAGTGTTTAAATGGCTCCGTGTATGGTCAAGTGTTTGGGTTGGTGTATTTACAGATTCAATGTAAGGGGAGATGATCTGTGGCTAATTAGGGTTATTGGTTGATATGGTGTGTTTGTTGTGGTTGGTTTTAGTGTCTGGTTTATTGGTATATAGTGGTAAGTTATAAATAATTTCCTTCTAGTTCATTATAAGATGAGTTATACGTTGTTATGTGGTGGTTAGAAATAATGAGGGATTATTGATACTTAGAGAAAGATGAAATTGTTAAAACCTTTCACGTTTTGTTTGTATTCCTCACTAATATTTATATTCTCCATGTCATTCGAAACCACTATCTCTAATCCCATCTTTCTTTTCATTACGAAAACCATCATTCCATATTAACATTGCTCGCAAGCTTTTGCTATAACCACTCGAGTGTACCTTTGAGAAAGAGCACTGTTTGCTAATATGACCTAAGTGTCCATTCACAAAACAAAAATATGGCAAATGTTCATATTTGAAATTTGTCCAATACTCACTAATATCCTTTCTCTTCACCTAAACTCCTATTCTTAGAGGTTTTTTATTATTAAAATTCACCTAACTACGGGAAGCTTCTTCTAATACCTAAATGAGGATCTCGTGGGATTTGTTCCTATTGCTAGTCCTATTAATAACCGTAGCTTGTTGGCATTGTATCATGAGGTCAATTGAAGTAATGAATCTAAACCGTAGACTAATTCAATCCAAATCAATGTCCTCTACCCTTAAGTTCAATCTCTACTCTTCCATCACTAATAAGTGGTCCATAATCACCTATGGATTGAAATCATCATCAGCTTATTGAAGTTCACTGACTTCATACTTTAAGTAGCAACATGATTTAAGGAGTTGAAGACAAACAAAAAGATGTCAATTAAAATAAAGATACAAGACAAACAAAGACAATGAGACACAAGACTCAAATAAAATTAAAAAAAAGAAACTAGGACTAGAAGAAAAACATAAGGAAATTACAACAAAATACTAAATGACCCATGACTATCGCATTGTGTCAATATGGAGGAACATGACAAAGATAGATATAGAGAAATAGGAGACCCAAAAGATATCTATATCAGGGAATGTATAAGCGAGACAAGTAAAGGAGAAGACAAAAAAGTAAAGAAAACCAAGGTTGATTCGAATCTAAGCTATATTAGATGCACACTAGAAATGTAGCACCATATTCAATAGTATGATGTAGACAATCATTGAAAGTATCCATGAGAAAATGTTGAATGATGAATAAAGATGTATGAATTTATATGTAAAATGTTGTATGAGAATGACATTGTATTTAGTTGGCTTATGAAATGAAAATGCAAAGGTTATGATAATAGAGAAGTAAAAAAAAGCAAGAAACCACAATCATATGTTGTGGGACCACTCTCAATTACTTAAGATGATTCTCTCTTTAGTGGAAAAGAGAGAGAATTTGTTTAATGTTGTTAGACAACTAGTTTAATAAATGGTTTTACAATGTAAATTATGTTATTTGAGATAAATTCCACGTTAAATTATTAATTCTAAAAAAAAGTATAATTGGCCTTGATTTATATCTTAATAAATATTGGAAAAGTTGTTATTGTTGTTGATTTTCGAAGATGTAATTGATTATGGGAGAGTTGCGATTGGTAATGGAAAAAAAAAGATAGTTGAATCGCTAACTATGAAAAACAAAATTGAATTAGGCTTAAATAAGTGAAAAGTCTTGTTTAGAGCTAGTTTGATAATGGTTGTTTGTATTGAAATCCGACTAAGAAAACTACATGTCTTTACATAACCTTCTATAATCAATCAAGTCTAATAAAGTGAGAATCTTAAACAACTGCTCCCTTTTCACTAATTGGTTGTGCCTCGTTTATCTTGAGATGATAAACCCTTTTACTTGTAGACTAATTGAATAAGCTTATACGAAATCTAAATTATCATGTTTTTTGTTACAATAAACTTATTAAACGGAAAATCAATAGATAACTTCAGATTTGTGAATCTTTATTATATTAAAAATATTAATATTTTGTTATGTATTTAGATAATAAGAGTGAAACTTTCTTTGAATATATAGAAAATATTGAGTGGACTCTAGCACATAAGAATCTTATTTGGTGATTGTGCTTATAAGGGTACTAACTAAATGAACTTCAAACTAATTTTAATTGTTTTACTAAGTGTAATTAGGTTTTCAGTGAGTGTATTGTGGTATTTGGACTAGTAGTTGTGTCACTTCATAGAGACAACAATTCAAGGTAAAGTGATTCTAGAGATTTAGATGCCAATGCCACATTGTGTACAAATTCTAACTTGATGGGTTTTTGACGTGTGTACATGTGTGCATATGTTGAGGATTCATGAATTACTCTTAGTCATGGAATTTTAAGACTATGTTGTAATATAATTAAAGAAGATGATAACCTCTAAACGTTCAATTGTGTGTGTGTCTGGTGATTATACCAGACATATATGCATTTTTAGTGTGTGCATGAGTTGGGGATTCATAAACTACTCTTAGTCCTAAAATTTCAATACTAAGCTGTACTATAACTAAATAAGGTAACAACCTATAAATGTTCAATCTCATTTGCATGACTCAAGATTATGCATCAAGCTTTGACTCACACTTTTGCAACCTATTTTTCAAGTACTTATGATACATGTTTTATGCTAGTTGTGATTTTTTATATGGAAGTGAGATCAATGTTAGGACACTGAAAGTCTATAATGAATAGGTTATGGTATTGTTTTAGGTGCTTGAACATCTTAAAGGTTTTGTACTTATGAGGTTTTAAATTGTTTTAAACCTATACTATGAGAGTTGAAAGGATAATATGCTATTAGCTGTGGTTTTAAGCAAAATTATAAGTCTTTACATAATTATTTTGCAGCATTAGTGTATGGTGAACTATTGATGTCTCTCAATCTTAGAGGTGACATATTATGCACAATATTCCTTTCTAATTTTGAGCTTTACCACCTAGGCACCTATCCCTCAATCTACTTAATCAATTTTATATTTATATTTTAGTTAATAAAAATTAGGATCAAAATGATGAAAATAACATAGTATATTGATTTTGTGAAGACGTACTAGGAAAACGTTTTACTTCTTTGCGAAAAAAAAAGAAAAAACGAAACTATCAGTTGACTAAATTAGTTCCATGGTTTATTTAGAGAGCTTATTCCACTAGCGATTAATATGAATTCACAAGATTTTTTAAGTGATTGATGGTTTTGAAGTGAGTCCTATCCTGTGGTGATAATGATGAGAACCGAAATCATTGAAGTTGGTTTTATCAGTAATAAAAGACCTATCACATTTGCTACATCACTTGTGACACCATCAAGTCCTTTCATGCTTTCGGCTTTGGCAGCACCCGCAAAGTGGTCTCTTTTGGGACTTCCAAATCATCTACGTTGTTTGTTTTGTTTTGCTGTCATTGAAATGGTACTCGGTGCCGCAATCATGCTTAGGTCCGACCTTGGGTTGTTACGGAAGACAATGGCCCAATTTGGTTTTATTGTTCCCTCGGACATCCAAGAGAAGGAAAGTGTCTGGTCTTTCAATTATCGGGCTCATGGTCGAGCCCTGAGCATTGGCCCCCACGTTTATCTTAAGCTAGATTTACGAAGCACGGGCTACTTTATGGTTCAGTCTTCCATATTATTTTCTTCATATTTAGAATGAAAAATTTATCCATAAGCTATATTATTTTATTAGGAATGTCCTCTCTTTGGTTTGATTATGTTTCATTTCAAGACTTGGTTCAGAATAAGACATAAGACTAACTTGTTAAGGGAAATATACACACTGAAAAATATAACCTTTTTCTTTTTATAAAGTTTCAAGATATATATATATATATATATATTTTTTTTTTCAAATTCTAGATTTTTAAAGATGAATTGAAAAAAGATCTTTATTTTTCTCCAATAAAAAAGTTATTATTTTGCAAGTGACTTTGAATTTTGATTATTTTTTTAATAACACGGGTATATGGATCTTGAAGCGGAAAGATAAGAGAAAGTTGGTTGTTTTTAGTGGATTTTTTCCTACTTTTATACAAACCTTCAAATGCAATAGTAAGATAACTTACATTAGGGAAAAGAATTTAACAATATAAATAAATTATATTGGAAAGTATCAATATTTGAGAATAGGATATTATTTAAGTTATTAAGATTTCAATTAATTAAAAGAGGAATCAACATTTTACAAAGTAAGTCAAGTAAAATATCCATAATTAAAAGTAGTTAAAAATTAATCCAAATGTTAATATCTTAAATGAATTTTGCGAAACATTAATTTTTTTATTCACATTGAGAAGCGTTATTTTTTTAACCATTTAAAATGTTGATATCTAAAATAAATTTACCTTCAAACATAATTTTTTTTGTATAATTAATCAAAACTCAAAAGAATGAACAATCTAAAAACTAGACAAAACCTAGCCAAGGCAATAAGACTGTCAAATCATCTAATTATTCATCTAAGCCTATTAGGATTGGTGAAATTAAAATATAAATTTAAAGAACAAAATGGTTAGTAAGATTACCATAAAATTTACAAAGAAATCATTGAACATGATAACTAAAATAATTTAAGACATAAACTACAAGAAAAATATAATTTTAGTGATTTCTATGAAGAATTAGGAACATAATAAATGAGGATTCAATTAATGAATCGAATTTTTGGAGATATTCCTAAATAAATAAAATTGGGATTGTGAAATCGCCAATGTTATGGACCTGTATTGGAAGTTGATGTGAAAATAAGAAAGGGTTAAGGGTTGATAAAATTGAACCGTCGTCAAACCTAATGTAAAACTTCTATATATATATATATATATAACTTACAATTTAGCTATAAAGTAAAATTATCCATCTTGTTTAGATCTGAAATTTAAAAGCTTATTGCCTTTATTAGATTATATTTATTTCCTCAAATGTTGTTTTACTATTTTAGAAAATTAGTGTGTTAGAAATTTTGACTTTCTTCATAATGGCTTACACAGATGATAAGCCACTTAGTTAAGTTCTACTCACATGGTCCGATATGGTATGCGGACACTCCAAACAGTGTGAAGTACTAATTCAGCTCATTTAAAACTCATAAAAACTTTAGGGAGAAAAAAAGGAATAAAAAGACATACAATGAGAGACAACCTATTTACTTCTAAATGGATGATTTTCTAAATGAGGTAACCCCTTTTATGATTTTATCTATAAGATATATTATCAAATAAAAGGTAAAGATTATAATGATATTAATAAATCATCTACACCTACCTTTTCCAACCTATTTCACTTACTCCTATCTACTTATCATATACATCAAACTTAGATTATTAGAAAATAATAGCTTTATATGGTGTCAATAATCTTTCATGCCTTCTTAGATCAGTTCTTATGAGATTGAAAAAAGATTCAATAAGTATTATACACCACAAGTATGAACATTTGGGATATAAATACTAATAAAATTTTAACACATATAGTTAAGGAAAGAGTAAATTCTAAAACAATTATTACATGTGATTTGCACACATATATATACAAAAAAATCTATTATTATTTATATAGCATGTATACATAATATATGACCTGGATTCAATTGTTTCCCCAGCGGACCGCAATTTGAGGTTTTCTAAAATGTTTTCTTGGCAAATGCGTGGTGTGTGAATATGCTTATAGATTTTCAGTTCTCTATGTCAAGACCATGATGTCAAAATGCGTGGTGTGTGAATATGCTTATAGATTTTCAGTTCTCTATGTCAAGACCATGATGTCAAACTTAATAAATACATCAGTGAAGAACCCCATGAATTAAAGTTGTGTGAAGAAAAATAATAAAAAAGTTACAGAAATTAATTGATCTAAATCCTTGCGTCAAATGCCTCTTATTTCATCTGCCTATGTAAATGGGCTTTAAAATATAAATGTCATTATTTGTATACATGGACTTGGCTCTTAGGTTAAGTGATATGGTCCACCGTGTCCAGTTTAGTTATTGAGATGGCTTGGAATAGAGATCATTAAACCAATCTACCATATCTAACCTTTCTTAAGTATACTCATGCATAAAAGAGATTATTGGTCTTGGCTCATAAAAAACTTATTTAGGATAACCATGAATTGAGCTTGCTCCTTATTCATTAATCATAGAGATGACTTGATGCTGTCATCCATACCAAATACTCTATAAATACTTAATTATTCCTCCTCATTTGTAAACTTTTTGAGAGAAAGAAGACAAACAACATTCTATAGAGGAGGTTTGTTTAAAAGATTAAACAAGGCAACTCAAATAATTTTTATCTCGATTACTTAAGAACTATGAGATTGAAGCATGAGGTCTACCTAAGTTCCCTTGCCTGTCACTTGTTCATTCGAGATACTGAGACTGTCTGTTTCTTCTTCCCGTCATTCTCTCTAAGGAATCCAGTTATCAAATGTCATCTCCTCAGCAACATTTTGAAGTCATGTGCCAAATGTGAGATCCACGTGACACATACATGAATGCTCTAGCAAGAATCCTGCATCTACACTCTACTATCGGTAATAAAAGTTAAAAACAATTTAAATGTTTTTTAAAAGTCAATGGTCCCAAATCTTATGCTGTGCTTTTGATGCCTCATTAAGTTTTCATCAAACATAAAATATTTCTATTACTTTAACTTGCTGCCCGCACATTATGCAGTGGGCGATATAAATTTTAGAGAAGTTTTGTCTTTAGCATGGCGCAAAACCTGTTATTGTCGGTCCACCAAGCATTTTTTTTATTCTACACGTTTAGCATTAAAAATTTGTGTTATTCATTGAATTCTGCAAACTAGGAGCATCTAACCGAAACGCCTAATTAAGTAACACCGGCCACATGTAATACATATATAAATAAATATCAATTATTTTTTAATACATATTGTATGTATTTATAAATTATAGTTATTTAAAAACTATACACTTATGTCAAACGTACGATTGATGATATACTACTATTGAATTGATATGTTTTTCCCAAAAAAGGTGTGTGCCATATCCTTCTCGGCTCCTGACAGAACCGCATTTATCACTAATACAGGTGGAGGCATACAGAGGAACACAAGTAATCACAACTCACAAGTTCACCCAAATACAAACCGACCGGGAGCACGGTTGTTTGGTTCCTCTTCTTATCCTTCACAACGAAGAATGCTCTTCCTAGCCACCTATCCCACCCAGCGTTTTCTCCGCGTAAGCAAACGGACAAAAAGACGAAATTTGGAAAAAAGAGAAATTTGGCAGGACTTAGTATGCCATTAACTGCAGAAGGCTTGTACCATGATTTCTTCTGATACCTTAAAATAATAAAATATGTAATTTCTTGTACGCTAAGGAGGAGAGTAAGAGGAAGGGTCAGTAAAAACATTTTTAGTGGCAGGTTTGGATGAGCAGTTAGAATGTAATAAAGTTAATATTCCTATTTTATCACTTATTGGTGACTTAGTTATTTTATGGAATTGTTATTACTATAAATGAGGAATCACAATTCTTTTAAAGGATCAATGGCACTTTTGATTTATAAAAATCTTTTAGAATAGAATGGATTGGAATAGAATGAGATAAATTGAAATGGAATAGAATAAATTGGAATCAAATGAGTTTTGAAATGATAAATCTATTCTTATATTTAAAAGTAGATACAAAATTGAATGAATATAAGTATTTGTAAAAGATGTTCTTAGGAGTAAATATAAATCATAAATATGTAACAATGTAAAAAGGAATGGAGCCCCCAAATCACAATTCGATTTGATATGATTGCAAACAGTTTAAGGAGAAGAATAAGAGGCCAAAGTACTTAGAAGATTACATGGTTCATGAATATACAATTTAGCCTAGTGACTGTAATATCTTTAACAGAAGAAACAAACAAAAATAAAGATTTAGGTCAACTTTCTCAACTAACAAAGTTATAGGTAACAAACATGAATATAAAAGCAAGGAGAAACTAAAGAAAGGGATATCCGTAGTTGCTAGAACTTAGCCATGAGTTTCGGAGCAACTAGCGCTCAAAAACCAATAAGTATTTCGTTTTCATCTCGCAAACACAAACACAAACACATAAACACTAACTGCCTGTTCATTTGGTATGAATGATTATTCATTCCCTCATCATTCTACGTAAATATGCTATTACAGTGTTCACTTGAGGAGAATGACAATTCATAATAAATTGCTATTACGAAATGATAAAGCCATTTACCCCAAATTGTTTTTCAATGGTTTATTTTTTATTTTTTTCATAAATACCCTTGTCTCGAAATATCACCTATATAATTATCTTCTCTATGCAATAAATATAAAGGGCATTATAGATATTTCATATTTTACTCCAATAAATACTTGTTGTACTTTTTACACTAAATGAATTAATAGCCATTACAATCCTATTACATTCTTTTTGAATTGGAATTCCATTCTCTCGTTATTCCATACTGCGAAGTGAACGAGCCATTAGTTAGTACATATTCTTTAGTAGAGAATTTACAACTCAAACCCTAATCAAATTCTAATTTATTTAATGTACAGATTCGAGTTCAAGATAGCTGATTAAAGGAGAGAAATGAAAGTATTCTTACTTGTTTCTGTCTTTAAAGATAGAGTTGTGATTTCATTGGTGAAGTCTTTAAGGGTTTCTTCAGAATAGTTTTGGGATTTGTACCAGAGCAATAGGGTTAATATAATATTTTTGTTTGAAAACATTATATTTGTCTAAATAGTAGATGTCTGAATGTTACTAGGCTGTTCATATGTTGTCTTTGAGCTTTTGAAATATTAATAAAATGGACTTGTTTTGGGATGTAAGCCTATTACCATTTCAACTCATTTCCCTATACTAAATACACCATAAGGTAATAGCTTTTCTTTGTTCTTTAATGTTATATTTCCATACATCTGTAATATTTTATTCAATTTTTTATTTCATTTTACAAATCATGCTAAAAAATATATATTTTTTCCAAAGGATTAGCAATTCCAATTATCATAAAATGTTTTCATTCAAATTCGAATTAGTCATTTGATTATTTGTCAAAATATAGAGTTATATGCGGAAGAAGTCACTCCTCCAGGCTCCATAGGCTGTCCGTTCATCAAATTTCGAGAGGGATCTTATGATCAGCTGCGAATTCCGACCACGTTTTCCTGACTACAAGTCCCACCATTACATTGTGTCGTGGAATCAATAAAAGAAACAGCACCCAGCTTTTGCTTTTATGTCGCGTACAACATGCATTGGCTAACAAATAACCCAACTATTAATTTTACTTGCAGATTTGGCCAATAATCTGGATTCAAACTTTGTGACTAACTGCCATATATATTATATATATTAAGGATGGTATATCAAGTTTAGCTATAGTGCCAAGATTGCCCATATGATATCATCATCCTTATTTCGAATGCAGTTATATATATATATATATATATAATTAACAATGTATACCATATATTACATAAAAAGTTTGTTTGAATTGTTTGTTTTTATCTTATATATGATTTATATATGAATAACTATCAAATTGATGATGAATCAATATCAAACTGATGAGCCGAACAAGTTTCGGATTAAGGATTTTGTTTATTTATTTTTTAAAGTAATTACTATCCCCTATGAATTATAATTTTTATTTGGAAAAACATCTCGATCATAAAAAAATATTATATATATATATATTTCGTCTAAAGCGAGGACACCAATGGCGCTAGGAGACTGCAGGGAAACCACGCTGACTTGAATTTCGGCTGAACAAAGAAACAGATGGAATGTGTGGGCACGTATTTCGATTGCATCAGCTAAGGTAAGGTAACTGGTGATTGTATCATAATTTCATTACGCAATACTTAATTGTCCCATTTCCCAGCAAAGATTGCTGACCCCACTCTAAGAATGTCCCTTGAAAAATCTTAGTAATTAAGCAAATGCATAGTTTGTTTGTGTATATATATTAATCTCATATCGATGCGCTGGAACAACTAACTTTTGAAATTCAATCTCAGTACGAGGAAAGGAGAAAAAAAAAAAATTCAATTCAATACCGAAATGGGCGACCAAATCCACAACACGAATTCATGTAATTCACCCAACAATTTCACAACTTTCTATACCGACTGGCTCTCTCACCACGAACTCCTCTTTCAACAACTTCTGAGCTCCATAAATTCCCCACAAAACCAACCCCACCAAACAACCTTAATCGACCAGCTCCTCTCTCACTACCAAACCTACTTTACCCAGAAACTCATCACCGCTAGACGAGACATCTTCTTCGTCCTTTCTTCCCCGTGGCTCACTCCCTTCGAGCGCCCCTTCCTCTGGATTGCCGACTTCAGGCCGACAATCCTCTTCCGCTTCGTCTCCTCCGCGGTCTGCGATCTGACGGCGGACCAGGTGGCGCATTTGGAGAGACTGCAGGTGGACACCAAGATAAGGGAAAAGCAGCTGGCGGAGGCCATGGCGAGCTTGCAAGAGAGCGTGGCGTCGCCGGCTCTGTTGGGCTTGCTGAGGAGAGCTACGAGGGTGGACGGTGAGGAATTGGAGTTGGAGGATGCGATGGAGGAATTGAAAGAGAAGATGGTGGTGGTAGTGGAGAGTGCGGATCAACTGAGGATAGTGACGGCTAGAAAGATTAAGGATGTTTTAAGGGAAGTTCAGATGAAGAAGTTTTTGGCGGCGGCTGTTCAATTTCAGGTTAATGCTAGGAGTACGGGGTTGCGAATGGGGAATTCTATGTCTTCTGTTTCGGGTCCATCGAAAGCGCCATTCAGTTCATCATCACACGATTGCTAGGCGACAGCGAGCATCAGATGGAATTAGGCTGCTGCTGCTGCTGCTGCTGCTAATGCTAAACCAACACAAGAAGTGTGAAAACCTTAATCTGGTTATTAACCTCTGTAAACTATGGTAACTGGTTTCGAGGAAATAATAATAATAATAAAAGCTATAGCAACTGGCAAACATAAATGCACCTATGAGACTAGAGAAATTCTTACCTAGGTCGAGTGGGTGATTTGAGTTGTTAGATTCGTGGGAATTTTTTTTTTTTTTTTATACGGGTGCAATAAATTATAATGTTTGCGATATAAGAAAATGTTATTTTTACTATATTTATCATGTTAAGGTTTATTTTTTTTATATGTATTTGCATCTTGTATGTATGTAATTTATATGATTAATTAAGTTTTCATCCTTTCTTCTTATTATATATATGTATATATATTTTCCAAAAACTTGAATTCAAATAGATATCAAATTGACGTTAAACATAAAAATATATTAATATCTTTATATTTTAAATTTTATATTTTTAAATCACTCCTTTTATGTAAAAATATATTAAAAAAACTATTTCCGTATTTTAACGTTCCAATATCCATGGTCATAGTTTTTCTTAACCATCACTACCCTAACAATTCAAACATAAAACATAAAAAAAAAAAAAAATGCAACATTTGTCTTTTATATAACTAGCGGGTCATGTACCCATAGGTGCTAAAAAAAATTGATAAAATAAAATAAATTATTTAAGTTGTTATTTTATGAATATATGTTTTTATTAAAACATTATATATGAAATTCATTACATATTCTATCACTATAGTGCAAAAGTACCTATATGTTAAACGGTGTGTATCATCCATGATCCAAATTAATAATAACATAATTCATTATAAAATATTTAGATATTGAACTACCGATTATAAGTCGTACTTTTAATGATAACTATAAAAAAAATACATTTTTTAATCAAAACATATGACTTTGTCAATTGATAGTGTTTAATCTTACCATATGTTGGGGAAAAAAAAAACTTACAATCCTAGTAAATAATTAGTAGTCTAAAAGACTAATGAATAAAATATAAGATGAGAATATAAATGGTGAGAGAAAAATAGAGAGAGACATGTATGGAATAGAAGCTTTTTAGTTAAAGGAAAAATTATTGGCGTGGAGTAAGAGGAATGGAAGTTGATGTTAGTGAAAGAAAATTGATAGAAACTACCTTATTGGAAAACCACATGGCAAACTGTCAAAGTTTTAGATTATTATTTTATGTGTTTACTAAATTGACCTTGCTTTTAAGAGGAAATTGATAGAAACTACCTTAGTAAAATGTGTAAATAAATTGAAAAGTAATACTAACAGTTGGTATTGCATGCATTGAAAATGTAGCGTCCAAAAAGAGAAGTTTGGCTTTATAATAATAGATAAAAAAATATAATATTTATATTATAAAGTGGACACTAGGGTGAATAGATATAAGGTATGTAGGTTATAAAAACTATCTGTATTCTATCCCATAAGGTACATGATATTAAATTTTGTATCTAAAACTTATCTTGTGACACTTTATATCTGGTAAAACTTGTAGGGTATATGGTACAATATTGAACCTGTAGATTTTTCCACAAAATCTTTATATTCTTTCTTTCTTAAACTTCTAGTTTATAGTATTTTATATGATCTCATGTTATATAAAATAACCTCATTTTCATATATTCACCATAAATAACAAGTAAAAAGGAATTTTGAAAATAGTTTGTTAATATCACAAGTTCGAAAGCTGGTTATGTGTAAAATTTGAAACTTATAACAAATATTTGTAATACTAATTTGTGTGGTATTTAACAAAATTATAGAAAATGTAGTCAATTCCAGAACTAAAAACTTTGGAACTATTTCTCTATTAATCAACCTTAGAAGATAAACATTTCTATATAATTTGAGAATTTAAATATATACGTACAATCGTAGTTATTGTTAAAAAAAAAAAGGTCTTTGAAAATAAGATAATAAAAGTTGTTCAATAATAAAATATCCAAAAGGTAGTTTACAAATAATACTTTTGAACAAAAGTGGTTGTAACATAAAAATGGAGTATTGCTATTTATATCTTATTTATTAACATTATATTATAATATTTAATATGATAAATACATGACACCTTGGAATATGTGCTGTCTACATAATATTTAATCATATTTATTGACTAATTTCATGATTGACTAATCTCAACATCTTTTGTGATCTTTGAGTGTGCTATCATGTCAATTAATTTCTTTATTCATATAATCAGAATAGACCTGAAAATGACAAATTTTGTTAAAATTTTTAGCAAAGATATACAATAAAAACCAAAGAAAAAAATTCCTTTCATTTCCATTGAATTTTCAAAATTTTTGCATATCAACTGAAGTATGGAAATCATTTGTATGAATTCTAGAGCATATAGAGCTTTTATTTATCCCTCTTTTGCATATGCTGTCAAAACAAATAAGAAACCCTAATTTCATCTCTCTTTATTCATTTCATTTCGTAATATAACCTATAATGTTTCTACTATGACTCTTATTTGTGTTTATGCTAGGTACCTTGTTTAAAAAATTATAAAACAAAGGATCGTTCTAGAAGAAGACTAATTGATTTCGTGCTAGCTATATTCATGCTTGTTAGTCACAGATTTGTCATAAGATCATCCACTTTCAGTAGTTATTTAACAAGTGTCAAAGTTATATATTTTATTTTCATTTTACGGATGAAATTGGACAGAAAAATGATCAAATTTTTGGAGTAATATTAAATAAGATATTAATGTTTTAAATGGTTAAGAAAATAATTAACGTTATATAAAATGACGCAAATAAGAAATAAATTTTTAAGTGGTTAAAAGAAGAGATAAGTAATGTTATACATAATGATACAAATAAGGGATCTCTTTTGCATGTTTATTTGTCACCTAATTTAAACATTTTTCATTCTCTTAACCACTAATTAAAATGTTAATACTTTATTTAAAATTAATTCCAAGTATTGATCCCTCCAATTTTGTCCTATACTTATGTGTACTTTATAATTGTGATAGGAGAAATATATAGATTTGATGTAAAGAGAAAATACTTAAGTTAATTTAAGAGCAAAAAATGAGATGAAAAATGGAAAAAAGAATTGAAAAAGGTCGCGACTAGAATAAAAGCATTGCATCGGGTCTCTACACCCCCATGAATTGTCCAAGCAAAAGCAAATTATTCGGGCCCACGATCTTCAATCCATGTTCACGTCCCAGCTTTAGCAAATTTCATAGAAGCAGTTTCATGAAGTCCCAGCTCCAGCAAATTTCAATCCGTGGATACAATACAAGCAATGCCAAGTAAAGCCCACTACTAAACGATCCATTGGAAGAAGTGAAAGCCCAGGTTTCCAATTACAGGCTCTACGTGCTGTTAAGAAAGCATTTTTACGAATTAGATTGGTATCAGTATGATATATAATTTAAGATTCACATAAACTTTAGATGGTTGTCAAACGTACATAAAACACAAACAAAAGAACGAATGCAAGTAAAAGGTTAATTCGTTCAGAATGTAAAGGTTAGAAAATTTCAATTTTTATGCATAGAATAAGATCTTTCTTGCCTTTTTTCTTAATTTTTGTCATGGGCATCTTTATTCCTCTTGTGTTACCTACATTATTTAATAGTGAATTAAATTTAATTGATTGATATTGGATTGATGGGTTCATGATATTATCATATTAAATATTAGAATATTGTATGTTTTCAATTTTGTTCTTTGGGTATGTATATTGTAATTATGGAAGGCATATTAGATTAAGTAAGATTGAAAAGAGTATAATTAATTTAATTGATTCTATAATAAACAGACTATGATATAAGAAATTATGTATTGTTATTGGCTTAGGGACCGGGTTTATAATATACAGTAACTAAATTATTGTGTAGGAATAGATAGATTTAACTAATTGATAATAATGATTCATACTTGGAAAGAAGGTAATTACTATGCTTCAATAAATTAATAACTCGGAAGCGGATTAAAAAAAATCGAAATCATCCAATAACCAACTTGGGATAAGTTTAAATCTTATGATTGTTAACATTAATCTAATATTTCCAATGTGTTGGTTCATTCATATTATCAGTTTAGGTGTTGACATTCCCATATTTTAGATTAACTAGCTGTAGTTTTGGATTTTATAAATTAGAAAATTTTTCCTACGCCTAGATATGAATTGCACTAATAACATTAGGAGCTGGACTCAATTTCAATAAATTTGATCCCTCTCACAATATTTTTATTACTAAGTAGGTGAGCTATTGTACTTATTGGTATTAATTGTACTTCTAAAGTTCACCTTTGCCATTCTTTCTTGAACACATTTAAAAAAGTGTAACTTACTACATGTGTTCCAATAATGCAAATAATACAATATTTTTGCCCATGAAGTTCTTTGGTTTATTTTTTTTTTTCCTTTTACAATGGAAGGGGATTCAAACTATGACACCCTTTACTTAAGAATTCAAGAATGATACTATTAGTTACAAGACCATTGACCTTAGGTTTATTTCTACATCTCGATCATAACATATTCCTTGCATCCTTTCCTTTGCCACCCAACAGTATCTTCCCCAGTCGTAAAAACTTTAAAAGCTAGACCACTAATAATGCACCTAATTCACTGGCCAAGATTGAGTCATAGGCTTAGTCATGCCCCTACTTGACCTATTAATTGGTTGAGATCGATAAACTAGACGTAGGTCCAAGACGACCATCTCCCGGGTTTAATTGCTTACCTAAACATGATTTGAATGTGATGGAATACCCAGGTCGTATTCCTAAATCAGGTGGCATGATTTGCTGTTTGGGTAGTTGGATTGTGGTATTTTAAGGGCTATCTAAGTAATTTACTTATTTTACTACTCTTTAATCTATACCTTTTTTTAACTAAACAAAATAGCAACATTTGCCTATTCTTTAGGAGTTTACACAATTGGTTAATTATAATTAGGGTTTCACTATGATTCGTTGATTCACACATGAATGTTGGATTGTGATCTTCACATATCTACTAATTCTAAGAATACCCAAGTAAATTACATCCAAAATTGAAATTAAAAGGTAAATTCGAATTTTGGGGAAAAAAGATGGAGCAAGATCACTCAGAATATGATATTTCTGAATAACTGATGTTCTTTTCCACTATGGCATACAAATATGATCACGTTCAAAAGATGCAAAAATAAAAAATAAAAAACTATGCCAAAAATATAAAAGTCCGAAAGCTTAAGGTGTAAAGTATATGAAAAGATAAGCGAAATGCCATAAGCAACATGTAAAATGGACAGGTTTACAAGAAGTTATAGCAAATTTAAAACCTGTCCAAAATATAAAAAATATTCGTTTAAGGGCTTGAATGAAGGAAAATGCCATAATATTGACATAGCTCATCACCAAAGGTAGTACCTTCTTCCTGTGGGCTCGTTTCGTTCGAGATAAGGGATTGCAATTGCGAAACTGCCATTGCTTAGGCTTTATCCTGCTTTCTCTGTTAGCCTTTTCTTCCACCTCATCCAGAGTACAAATGCAATTCTACTTTATTCCCTATAAGATATATAGCCACATCATAAGATGATAATAATTTCTTGTTACATTGAATAAATAGCAAATCTACTAAATTGCGCGCGTGCATACACACACACACACACACATATATATATAGAGAGAGAGAGAGTTTAGTTGCTCAGATTTTATAGATGATTATCATTTAGTTTTTGAAGACTCGCTTTCTTTTCAATAATTTGAATATTTTCCTTGATTTAAAATAAATTGAAAATTTTAATTACTTATTTAATCCAACTATCGAGTGCTTAATTATAGGGATCAATTGGAATAGATGGTCACCAGGAGAAAATCTAGTGTGATAACTTTAATGATTTCTCGGTACAAATAGAGGATGTTTGTTGGGGCTGGACTAGTTGTGGGGTTGGTCGTGCTCATGGGCTTTAGGCTTTCTTGTGGGCTTTTGGTCCAAGTAAGGCCTACGGTGGATTAGTTGGGCCTTAGCCTATTTTTTACCTTCAACACTATTATTTTTATATTGTATTTTTGTCCCTCAATGTTTATATTATTATATATAAATAGGTTTGTTATTCATGAAAATAGTAGAGTGAGAGGTTGAGTATTATTTTTGGAAATCCTAAAAAGAAGCTTTGGCTATTCTTTTGTCTTTTCATTCATAATGAATTATGCAATAACCTTTTTTATTTACATATTTGTGTGTAATACCAATCGAATATATTGAAACCTTTGTTTAGTTTAATTGAACATATTATCAATTAAAATAATTCAAATCTTCAAATCAATTGTTAGTGCATACTATTTAATAATTTAATTTGTTCATATACTTTCTTTCCTAGTTGATAAAAATCCTAAATTCCATAAAAGTAATAACATTTCATAATCGTAAGAATCCTATTTTTATATCTTTCATTGAGTTTACTCAGGTATGTCCAAATTCCATGTTAATATTTTTCATTGTGAAAGTGGAAGTACATTTTTGAAAGAAGAGCTTTTCATCCGATTCTCACCAATAATTTTGGGATTGCATTACTCATTCCGATCACTTTTGTATCACTGTGAATATCAAAAGCGATCACAAGCTAACCTAATGAAACTGTGATTCAAGATAATGTACTTAAGAAAAATCACAATTTATAAATATCGTCCTAGGAAAAATTGGCTTCCATCGACGCATCTTACAATGCGACCTAAATAATCCTCGCTCCGCCCCGGCATCTGAGGAATTATACTTGGTGGGATTATCACTTGATAAATTTAATAGATAATATCACAAATGGTTCTTGAATTTTAATAAAATATGCGATTAGGTATCTAAACTTTGAAAATAATTAATTAAGTATCTAAACTTTGAAATTGATAAAACTTTAAAATTGATCAATCTGGTATCTGAAAGGATTTCATAGAGGTATTGTTAGCGTGTACAAGTAAAATGTTCTTTCAGATATTAAATGTATCAATTTCAAAAACTGAATTGATCAATTTTAAACACCAGATACCTAATTATATATCTTATCAAAGTAAGATACGATTTGTAACATTAACTCCTAATTTAGTGGAGCCTGCTCGGTGTCCGAACTCCACTCTTACTTCAACTGAAATTTGATAAAAGGAAGCTGAGGGGACAATGAAACAGTGTTTCCTTCGTTGGCGGGATCTGTACGTGAAGCCATGAAAAACCCTAGAGAAAGCATATAAGAGCAGATGCCTGTATCCCAATTCCCAAAGGCAACTTCACGGGACCAATGTCATACTAGTACATGCACCTCCAGGCTTGATACATATATAATCTCGCGAAATACAGAAACAAAAATGATCACCAAAACAAAAGAATCCTCCGCTTTCAAAATCCGAAGCACGTACGTGCACCTAATTGATGTGGATATAAAATATATTACCTAAAACCTATACTTTGGTGGGTTCATTTTCCAAGCGTTTCGGAGTTTGGACTTTCGGTTGGCAGTTTTTCCATGACGTCCTTGATTTCTCAATCACACTGATCAAAGATAAATTATTATATATCATGTGGTTCATGATTCCACCAAACCAAATTCTACGAATTTTGGTAGAAATCATGGCATTCCATGTAGATGGAACGCTGCATCCATGTAGATGCGAACTACTGGTTAGCTTGCCAACTGGGAGATCGTCTCGTCTCCCGTGTCTTTACTGTGTGCTCTGTGGTCTAGCATGCGCCCATTGTTCCATACCTTCGTGCATCGCACATATGACATGTTCTTTCATTTTCAATTCTACCTTTTACGTTTGTAATTATTTAGTTACTTATTATTATTAATATAATATTTTTACGAATAATATTATTTGTTTTCATGATGGCCACCTTCGCTAAAGAAAAATAGTTTATGATTTTTTGTATTGAGATTAATTAGATCCAAATAATTCTAAAGACCATATATTGTATAGTGAAACAAAAATTAAATTGAATATCCCTATAGTCATTGTAAATTGAAAATGGAGATATTCATAAAGTTGGTGCATCATAATTTAAAAAAAAGATAAAAAAATGAATTAATAAAATAAACTATTTTTGCACTTTTTCTATCTATATACACACATGTTAAGTACTCCAAGATGACAAAATTGATGAAAGAAACAACAAATATGCATGAAGTCATGACTCACAACAACAATATTAGTTATGTCATTGTCACAGGTATATCACGTGTAGACAATCCTCACATTATGTATATGAAGTATGCTTTTAAAATAAAATTATTTAAGGTTTTATGAATGATATTGAGCACAATTCAACTTAATCATGATCACCATTTTCTTTTTTTGCTAAATTTGTATAACTTATATGAAAAAACAAGGGAAAATTACAATTACCCCTTAATGCATTTTCCTGTCTCCAATTAGAATAGTGCAACACCTTAGAGCTCAAGATATTATAGCCTCCGTGTGTCTATTATATACATAAACACATCAAGACTCAAAACTAAACTAGTATATAGAATCATAGTTGGCAAACACGCATCAATAGATCATCAAATCCATCAATATGCCTACCATATAGCTCTACAAGTGACACATAGAGTCAATGAATACAATTAATTCGAGCAACTTGACATATATTAGTATAAAGGATCCATACTCAAACTCTAATTGGAACATCCTAGAGAAATATATTCACTAGAAGTCTATGATCATCTATACCATATAATTAAGACAATAGTCATTGATCTCCATAATGGTTATAAAACAAATGCCTTCCCGATAACTGACATACATGTTGATACCCAAGTCATCACAATAATCTATATCCTCATCCATGCTTAAAAAAATATAGAATTTAAAAGAATGAGATGAAACCCTATGGAATACCATCCATACTTGCATGTGCCACACTCATCTATGCATGTATACTTATGATTTAATGCACAATATCAATTTATTATTTGGCAACAAATGGGTAATCCTAATCTGTGGACACACACATATATAGTATAAACATGTATGATGTTAAGTCTGCCTAAACATCAATGAGTTTAAAAATTATCATAAATCAACAGGTGTCATATTCATATTATTGGTATTCTTGGTCTATTGATCAAAGCCAAGTACAAACAATATATTAACTAGTGGTTTCATTAGCCGTATTGATGATCTAAATTGGAACAATGGCTACTTGAGCCAAGCTTAGCTCATTAATGGATTGGGCCACACTCTTAAGCCTAAACCATGATGATATACTCTACAATCTGAGACCTATCTAAGCAACCATCACACTGCTTAGTTGCCACACTTCGCTTGCCACTTGGTACAAGTAGCTTGGTCGGATCAGTTGTTGAGCTTGTAAAATGCATCACTTGCCTTTTTAGCTAGGGTTCAGTATTGGATGGATGCAACACACCATTGACAAAGACATTGTCCTAAGGTGGTCAAAAAACATATTAAACATAAAAAACAACTCCAAAAAAAAAAAAGGAAATTAACCCTGAATCCAATGCCTCTGGCACATAAAACATGGGGAAATCTCCATTCATTTAAAATTTACAAAAAATAAAAGATAAAAAAAGAAACATCGAAACTAAACCTGAAACTGTATGAACTTTTTAACCTATCCATACTTTGAACATGAAAGAAAGGACATAGACATTAAACTGGCTGGATAAACATTCACATGGCTTGATAATTGCATCAAATTATGATATATCCAAGATAGATTGCAGAGTATATACAAGGCAAATTGCAAATACATCCTTTATATTTGTTTCCTATGCATTTAGCCCTCAATCTTGAATTAGTGCATTTAAACCCCAAATCTTCTATGGAAAATTTTTTCTTTTTTCCTCCAAAAAGACTATTTTTCTTAAATAAAATAGTATAAACATTTAAAATGAAAGCATACTTGATCCATGGATTATTATGACAACCTTTGACTTAAGTATTGGAGTAGTAATGCTGGCACATGCCCATCATACCACTAGTCGAGTTTTTGTTTTGCAGGTCTCACACTCTTCATACTAACCTAATCCCGAAATACTTTAATTTAACCTTTACTGGATTCAAGCAAGCAGCAAGTAGTAAATCAAACACTCACAATTGGTAAGCGCATTATCACTTTTCTAATATAGGCCTTTAAAACTTGATAAACTCATTATTTGACATCGATTTCCTTTCAACCCAATTAAAATTTTACACTTAATGATTCTTAAGCTTTTCAAACATTACTTCTAAATGTATCATTTTTAGATAGAAAATAAATATAAAAGTAATATTAAAATAAGAAAAGCATAATTTAGAATACTCAGAATCCTGTTTGAAAGGATTTTAGCAATTTGGAGCGAAAGGTTCGCAACTTACATGAAAGGTTCAAAATTTTCATGAGATTAAAAGGGTTAAATACTAACCGATGAAAATTTAATCACTCTTAAGCTTCATGCTCTTTTTCAAAAGTATGAACCTTTTGACAAAATTGCTAAATTTTGTAGTTTAAAAATCCCGCAGCAAACCAAACTTTGACTCCTATTTATTTAACATTGCTTCCTAGATACTCCATACGTATCAACACTTACAATCCTCATTCAATACATTGTACTTTATTCCATCCATAAAAACTCCCATTCCGAACAACCCATGGGAGTCAAACCAAAGTCAAACTAGATCCCAGTATGTAACAATTTCAGACTCAAGATTATCAAGAAAAATTACTCGAATTCTTAAATTGGAAAAAACCAATGTTGTTTAGCCCATAGCTGTAAATCATAATCCTTTGACAAGTACACAACAAAAATCGACAATTCTCTTCACACAGTGTAAATGAAAAAACGTCAACATTTGTCAATAAATTTGATGTTGCCACAGATTCTCGAAAAGAACATTAGAATTTATAGTAAAAGGGGAAAGAAGAGAGAGTGGAAGGAACTGTAATTGGATGCATGTTTGTTAAACTTGTAATATACAAGATCGAAAACATATAAAACTGTAGAAAACTCTATAGAACTTGCAAAATCATGAACTTATAGAATAGTATAGATAAATTTATAATTTTACATATAATTTACACTTATTCATCGATTTTAACTAAGAATAAATTTACAAAACCATAATTTCACTGTGTCGTATAACTAATTTACGGTTTTGGAAACTTTGATTAGATCAAATGAAGAGGAGAAAGACAAAAGAAAAGAAAGTAAAAGAATAATAAGAGGAAAGAAGAGTAGTACATAGTGTAGATATATAATTGCTTAAAATTGGAAGAGTTTATACGTGTAAAAGTTCTTTTAATGAGCAATGACCACAAGTTAGATTACCCTAAAACTAACGATAAGAATTTGGATTTTATATGATCATATCCCCATAGTCTAACTAAAAGAGAGATCTTAGAGGAGCTTATTCCTAATTTAATCAAGTAAATGAAGAATCGGGTCTAATCATTTTGTTGTATTTCAAGTGGTCCTAGAGGAAATGAGTGATGACAAACACGATTGGAATGCTATGACCGGTCAACTATGGTTGATTTTTTGACTGGCCAACTATGGTTGATGACTAAGGCCACACTACTACTTTGTGGGGACCTGGAACTTGCCTCAACTTTGACCCAACCTGAGTTTCAGCTCTTGGAAAAGGGCAGCGGGCAGCATGCAGCGACATCCACTCAAAGCTCATTTTAGGACTATTATTATTATTTGCTAAATATTTTATTCAATGTTTTACCATGCATTCAACTAAATGTGTGTATATATATGCATATTTTATTTTACTGAATTTCAACTCAATATCTATGTACTATATTTTTGTAATTCTTTAATTAATTAGATAGTGATATTTCAATAAACATGAAGTACTTAAGCTGCTTAGTGCTTATTATCAAGATGAGTACTGAGATATAATTAAGAGAATCTGATTAATTATTGATGTTTAAAAATTTGAAAGTATGGATAGGGAATTGTCGCCCTCAAATATATGAATTCTTAGATAATAAATGCAATATTATCTTTTTTTTTTAATTGAAATAATAGGAAGGATCAAAAGTTAATATGGTAGCAAAAGCTATTGTGATAATATGTGTTTTGTTGGAAAAGAGATAATAGCAATCAAGGATTCATGAAGCCTTTTTTTGTCACTTAGAAACAACAAGATAGTGTTCTAAGATAAGGAAGGATTTTATGCACAGAAGCTATATGGCAAAAGTCTAACTGTAACAAAGAAATATATATACAAACACACCTAGATATTTTAAAAAGGAAAACATTTTGTTTAATGGAGTAAAAACGATTGCTGACTTATTATGCCACAACTTAAAAACTAAGATGTGAATGTAAGCCTTAATTTCTTCCCTTATGGAAAGATGTACATTTTTTTTTTCTTTTTTTTATTTAAATTTTTTTCCTCCTTCTAGCGGATAATGAATATGGTATTTGTCATGCTCCTATCATGTAAAACTTATATCGAATATCCCATCAAATATCATAATAAGGACAATAATTATGTAACTTATTAAGAACCTCTACCCTATCATATTTATTAAAGCCCACCCACCCTTCTCACTATATAAACCCTATTATAACTCGTTTTCTTTCTTTCTTTCTTTTTATAGGGATTTTAGAGAGTTTTAAGCAATAATTACAACCCATTTATTGGGACATTGGAATAAACAAGGATTAGATCAATTGTGTGTTGATGATAGTATTACCAATAAAAGATCAGAAATGATGTATTCTAGTGTTTACTTTATTTAAAATTTTATTACTGATAATACATGTCCTAGTATTTATTTTAATTTATTAATTGTATATTAAATTAATTAAATATGACATTATGCTCCTATTTGGCTATTTCAAATAAATAAAAGTGATTTATTGGAAGTAAAATAGTTTTGTTATATGATTTTTCTTATTCGCATGGGATACAGATAGAAAAGAAAGCCACCTATTAAGTGGTTTTAATTATTGCTTTTGAATTGGAAATAAAATGATTATTAGTAATAAATAATCCCGATCCATTTTATAAGTAAATAAAAGTAAAAGGGTCTATTCTAGAAATAATTATTTTATTTCCTCTCTCTTTCGTCTAAGCAAATAGGCTCTTAAAAGTGTAACTAGAGAGGTTTTGAGATGGGTTATATAAACTCAAACTCAGTCTTGTATCTTATTAGATTTTTTATAATGTGGTAAAAACCTCTATCTGTCTCAATAAAAACTTTGCAAGCATGTAACTGTCTTTGCTCCAACTTCAATAGCTTTACTTTTTTTTTCCTTTTTTAAAGAAATAATCAAACATATTGTTCATAATTTTAAAAAAAGATTTTAATTATACTAACAAATATATTAAAATAAACATATTATTTACATGGATTATATACACTCATAGTTTTGATACCTAATATGATGCTGATCACATCACTATATCACAATATTTATTATACACAGACACATACATACACACACGCATGCGTGCGCGTGCACATAAGCACAATATATATATATATATATATTAACATTATGTTTGTTCCAAAAACTAACTACTTGCTATCTATAATAACATATATAATATATTAATAAATATAAGTTATATGAATGCATAATAATTGATAGGGTTGTTCATTGAATCAAACCAAACCGTAAATGCCGTTCTTTTATATTTCGGTTCGATTTGCGGTTCGGTTCAGGAAGAGCCTGAATGATTACGGTTTGGTTTAAGGGGCCGAACTGAACCAAACTATTTGAACTCGAATCAGACTGCTTCACATTAAAAGAAATAAAAAAATACATAAGAACCATTTTATTTATTTATAACTCTAGAGCATTACATATTAGGACTTATATTACTCTAAGATAAATTCAACAAAATGCAAAATTCTTATCATAGAATATATTTACAAGAGCAAGTTTTATATTATGTTGCAACAACTACAACCAATAACACTAAGATAATTTATAACTTTAAATTAATTAGTACAATAAAAATTTAAATATATTATGAATGAAGAATATTACAAGTAAATGTGGAATTAATACAAAAGAATAATTTTCTTAGTTAGTGTTATATATTTATTATAAATATATGTTATTTTAAATTTGCATTGAAAAATATTTTTAAAATGGGATAATATATGTCTTTGAAATTTTTAAATATATGACTGGATATAATGATAAGTGACTTTAATTTTGTGCAACGTTTCTCAATTTAAACATCTTTTTTTTTTTCCCTTGCAAACTCTAATGACTATTAATATTATTTAATAGAACTAAATCTTTTAAAAACAGTTCAAAACCCGAACTGTTAAAAGCAATTCAGTTCATTAAAGGTTTGAACCGAACTATTCCGAACTATTTTGAATGTTGTTCGGTTTGGCTCAACCCTTGAACCAAACCAAATTGAATCATGAACCCCTTAATAATCAGGGTCAATAGCATTAAAAGAAATCAATGTTTAGGGGATAAGTTCATTTAAGATACGAATATTTTCATATGGTTAAAAATAAGAATTTATGTTTCGCAAAGTGAATAAAATGAGATATCAACATTTTATAAAGTTCATTTAAGGTATGAACATTTAGATTTGTTTTCAATTAAGTTCTCTTAATTTTTGTGGTTGTTCAAATTATTAATACTTTGGTTAACTTACTTTGCAAAATATTGGTTCCTCTTTTAGATTCTTGAAATGTTGATAACTTAAATGAATTTATCTTCACACTTCGATTTCTTATTTGATGTAATTTGCCCTATAATAATGTACGTATATTATAACTTATATGTGATATAATTAAGAAAAATGTTAAATTAAGTGCTTGAATTTTGCACAAAAATTCAATTTGGTGCTTAAACTTTGAAGTAGTCAGTTTAACTCTCAATTAAACTTTTTTTTTGCCATTTTAATATCTTATAAATACCATTTGCTCTATTTCTAAAATACAAAAAGCGGCCCAACAGAGAGTAGTAAAAATTCAATGATAAGTTGTCTCTTCTAAGTCAACTAATAGAGTAAGTAGTGTCAAGGAAGTAGTGACGATTGTGTATTAAATTGATCTATTCAAAATTTAAATACTAAATTAAACTTTTATACAAAATTTGAGTACTAAATTTGACATTGAAGCTCATATTTATGCTGTACATGTTATCTATATATTATAGATATATATTATACATATATATTTCTATACATTAAAATTATGTATATTAGAACCACTACATATGTGTTAGCATGCACTAATGTATGTATAATGCATATTTGTGTGATCGATTTCTTTAATGCATGAGATATAATTTGTTCTACATTAATAATAAATAGATATAGATATATTTTAATATGTACAAAGTATAACATTATACTTTTTGTAGTTAATTTTTTAATACTTAATATAAAAGGAAGAGATAATAAAGGGAATTAATAAAGAGATCACTAGATAATAAAAAATTTAATCTTATCTGTTGATCTTTATTCATATTGGTATGGCATAGAATAATGTGCTTAGTATCAATTTAAAGAAAACTATTATATTAATTTTTTCGATTTGGGTTTCTCATCAAATCATATATAGAACTTGAAACTTGGCTTGAAATCCTATAAATTTTTTTACAAACACTGCAAAAATTTACATTATAAGGTTTCTAATGAGTTGGGATGATCAAGTACCCTATAACGGGATGTCATATAACTAAATATATAATTTTAGTAGTAGTTAGTCAATTTTTAACCTTCCCCCACTACTTGGGAACCTATGGTTTCATGTTTTATTTCAATCCCCAATGGGGGTTCTTTTCACCTTTCCTTTATGATACTATTACGCTACCAGCCACCTAGGAATATTTAGCCTTACAAGATGGTCCTTAGTGATTTAGATGAGATTCCGTATGCCTCATGTTACTTGGATCAAAGCATAAGCTAGTGATACTTTTGGCTATGGATTCCTACCATCTAGAGTGCAACACAACACTGCTTTGCCTATAGCAACTCACCATTTTAGTTTATATAAAGATAAGAGTCTATTGAAGACCCCACGTCTAGTGCAACAAATTTCACCTCCTTTGTAATGGAAAAAGATTAATGTAGATGGCTACTCCTTTGGGAACTTGGATAAATCCGAGGTAGGGGTTGTAATCTATGATTGGATTGGGAGGTAGGTTGAAAATAGGTGAGAGATGCCGAATTTAAGTGATTAAGTCATGTAGGAACAAGGTTTAAGTTTACTCTTCTTTTCATAAATCCTTTTGATACATCAAATCTTTAAAATATATAGCAACAAGAGATTATTAATAATCCTAAATCTACACTAAAATTGTATAAGGTTTCATAGTCTTCTTGTTACAGTAAAGTTGCTTCCAATTCTAGCCCATTGTTTATAACATATTTATCATTTGAAATTATTTAAGTTCACAAAGGGTGAGCAATAAAACTTAGTACATAATCATTGCATGCAAACTCATATACATATGGCAAAATTCACACACTCTTAAAAGTTATAGTGCAACAAACAACCATACAACATGTCACAAGTTTTGTTGACTTAATAATTAGCATAAGAACAAAGCACACAAGCCATTTGCAATTAGACCATTAAAGTTATGTTTTGAAGCTTTGCACCCGTATATGTCACCTACAAGTAGGAGTGCAAACGAGCCTAGATGAGTTGGGCTTTTTACTCTCTCGGGGCTTGGCTCGTTTAATTTTTAACAGTCTCAAGCCAAGTTGGGCTCTTAACGAGTCTAAAATGTGCAGGTTTGAGCCTGAGCTTGTTAGGAATTTTTGAGTCAAGCTTAGGCTTGGCCTATTTAGCTAAATGACCGCAACCTTGGCTCCTTTAGTGTATATAATTATATTTTTATTTATAATATTATATTAATATATTATATATATGCTAAATAAAGCTGTTTATGAGCTTAGCTCGCGAGTCTTTAATGAGCCTGTTCACTAGCCAGTTTGCGAGCTTGGCGATAAGCTCAGACCCAACTTGTGTAGCTAAACAAGAACTTAGGCTTGTTTAGCTAAATAAGTGAGGCCTAAAACAAGCCTAGCTCCAGTATCTTGGCTCGTTTATAGCCTTATCTATGAGCTAGTTTTAAAAGTTTAGATCTATAAACAATCTTTTCTATGACTAAATATTTAAAAGTGCGATATTATAAATGTCCCATAATGTCAAAATTTTAAAGTGTAAGCCCTTAATGCTCCTTCAATTCCATTTTATGAAAGTGTAGATCTAGTAAATCTCAGAATCCTTTTATTTATTTATTTTTTATATTTAATATAGTGTGAATTTGAGAGGCAAAGTTATGAAAATGTGGAGTAAATCCCTAGAATCCTAGTTTTGAAAGTAAGGAGCAAATCTTAAAGTCCAATTTTTGAAAATGTGGGGCAAATGTCGAGAGTTCAAATTTTGATAGTTTTGTTTATAATGACTCTAAAGGTTTTTGCAATTATCATTCTAAATTTAGAAAATAAGTAAGAAATAGACTATTAGCTGACACAAGTAATAAGTAACAAGAATCAAGTATCTAAAAATGCACTCAAACCTTGCTAGTAATGCATTGCCTAAATCATGTGAATAATCAATCAATAAAGTATAAACTAAAGATTAGTATTCAAAGATCTATTTCTTGCTTTCTACCTATTAATTGATCTAACCTCATTATTAACAAATTTGGGCACTTATAGGGATTGCCCGATTGATATAGGGTTGTTTAGGGTCCATTAACTAGTTGCCTGGTCCGATCATCTTTCCCTTAGCAACTTTAGCTTAGGTCCTAGCATCGACCTTTTTGTTACCTATCTTATATTTTCAAGTCTCTTTCTCTAAATCTTATAACCCTTTAGTTACTTTTTTTTTTCTTTCTTTTAGATTCTTAAGTCTTTTCTTCACTTAAATTTATGGTTTTCATCACTTTATTTCTATAAATTTATTGTTTCGCATAATCTCTTATAGAAAAATTACATGTAAGGAGATCAACGTTTGCGGTAAATGGGGGATCAAATTTTTAAATAGTTAAAATGATATATCAACATTATATTATGTGGTTCTAATAGACGATTTCATTAAGATGCCATTATAAAGTCATTAATTCAAGTTTATGTGGCACAGAAAAAATTAAGATTAAACTAGGATATTCTACATCTACCTTTTTTTTTTTTGGTTGTTGAATGATTGTGACTTTCTAAAAAACCTAACTAATTTTTACTAGGAAACAACATAGATTCATCAGTTTACTTAATTCCTTCTAGGTATTTAGAACACTCAATGATGATTCAAAAATAATAGGTTTTGGGCTTTGATGCTAATAACTATATATGAACTTATGAAGTTTTGATAATGTTGTGTTAAAAAATTTGTAGTGATATTGATCTAGTTATAATAGTCACATGCATATAACATGTGTTTTGTGCTATACACGGTCTTAAAAAAGTGACATGGAAGCATAAGTAAGAAGATAGGGAATTTTATGATCTCATAATTAATTTTGATTGGACCGATCCCATCACTATCCAACAGCTCACACCGTACCTAATAGTGATTAAATCACTAAAATAGTTAATATTCTAATTACTATATTTATTTTAACAGTTAAATAAATGATTAGACGTTCCCATCTAAGAAACTATAAAAGCTCCCAAGAAGATAATTAGAAGAGGGAAGATAAGGGGAGGAGTAGGTAATTTCAATGATTTTGAATGTATGCATGACAGGTAAAGAAGCTATGTAGCATTACCCTAGAGTTCTTGGAAAGAGGCGATACATTCTTTGTTTTAGGTAAGGATGCAACTGAGTAGGGTTTGAAATGGGTTATATAAGATCCAAGCTTTACTTGCTTCCCTATAAGGTTTCCTAAACCCGACCTTAAACCCTATAGAGTTTTGATCACCATACTTAAATCCACCCCTTATTGGGTATTGAGATGACCTCCCTGTCCAATTTAACTCGATTGATGATGATCTAAGGATATAATTAAAACTAAAACTTAATTTAACCCCATAATAAATAATGAAATCTAAGTCAAACTATTAAAAAAAATCTCCAAATAACATATAAAAAAATATATCTCTCATGTTTTCAATAAAAATTAGCATATTATTTGTAAAAATTCAACTTTTACACATAAGATAACTATATATATAATGTAGTTACACTATGAAAAATTATCTAACCTAGATAGATATAAAATTATAAGTCGAGCTTCAAAGATCATATCATAATTAATGAGTTAAGAGAGAGAGAGTGATGAAGATTTTGATTATATAAGGTTTTCTTTTGAATTTGAATTGAATTTTTATTTTTGTTACAAATTTCATTATATTTTGGTAGCTCGGATTCTCCGTTGGTTATAATTATGACTTTCAACTCGGTCTTAAACCCTATAAGGACATAAAAAATTTCCTAACACGACCTTAAACCCCATGGGGTTTATAGTATTTTTTGTAGGTCAGGTACCATATAGCGACTCATTTGGTTGCATCCTTATTTTTAAGCTTTGTTTGATATTCCAGGATTGCAAACGCGCAACATGAGGGTGCTTCTTTGAATGTTTAAATTTTGTCAAATAAAGAGGAGCTCTCAAGTATTTATAAAGTTTCGCCATTAATGACGTCCATTAGATGACATGAACTATCAATGTTTGAGATGAGTTCTCTCAATATTGGATCCTTCTATGAGTTTTTTGTTAAATCTAAGCCCATGAAGAGCCTTTATAAGTTCAAGAGCTTTTTTTATAAAGGTTGAGATTATATAGGTCAATCTAACGATTCTTACTCAAAATTTACTAGTCCAAGTTTCCTTTAAGTCAACCTAAAACGAACAAGACATCTTAGACCATATTTCCTATAGAGATTTCTTATCTTTATCATATTATTTCTTGTTATAATCTCGCTATCACATTTCAATTTTTATGCCAAGAAACAAAAGGGATCTAATATTATGGAATTTCGTGGTAGCCTACCTCCTAATCTCTTCTCCCTCTTATTACAAAAAGAAGTATTTTTACTGAAATTATATATAAGAGACTTTGCTCTTATTGATGGAGATTAGGTTAAAACTTAGAGAGTTTATTTTGTTGATGATGTTCTAGACTAGTTTTATATTTTATACTTTCTTTACTTTATTTTTATTAAGATACTTAATATTCATGTCTTTTAATGCATTTTTATACAAGTAAGACATATTAGTTTTACTTGTTGGTTTGTTACTTTTAATTTTACATAGCAGTCAAGTATTTATTTATTATCATTTTTTAATCATTATTATTCACTATTATTTTTTGATACTGTATTTGTTGTTGAACGAAAGGGTTCATGTTTTATTTTGATGCAGCAGATATTGTAAAATCAATTTATATCTTCAGGAAAATTTTTTTTTGAAAGTTTAATCTTTGCAAAATATATCTATCTAAAATTTAAGTGAACTTATGCAGAACTTGTATAACTATTCTTAATATCATTAAGTATATATTTAACACATGTTAAGTATTTTATTAAATTGGTGTTGGGCTTTTGAGGAGGGAAAATTAATAATGGAATAGCATTCGGATGCCATTTTACTTTCACATGTTAAAATATATCTAATCATGTGACTTTGGATGATAGACATTATAAACTTAAGCTGGGAGTTGCTGTGTGTGCAAATTGTTAGTAGCGTCTAGAAGCTAGCACACAGCTTCTAGCCACTACATGTGTTTTTCCTTTTATTCTTCTCTAGGAGTGGTATGAATGTCCAGTGAACTCAGTGGTTCTTCAGATAACATCTAGATACTAGTAGATGGCATTTGTTTGGTAAGTATCTGAAAAATAACCATTGACGTATTTAATGTAAGGACGATTTTTGTGGTAAAAAGACCAATGGCCAAATTTGTTAATATGCATATTAATACATGACTTTAGGTAGCTGAAGACTAGTTGGTAGAGCATACTTATTACCATTAAACAAATTTGTAATCTCATAAATCAAAATTCTCATCTCTAGCCTTTTAATTTTTAATTTCTTGAGAGAGAAAATATGAGTAGTACTCTTGTGATCTTTTTATTTTAATTTGGAATATAGAACTACTCTAATGAGTGTGATTTGTGAAGCATTGCTAAGAGTTATGTGCAATTCCAAATGACCAAATTTTGTGTGTTTAATAAAAGTAGGTAATGTCCTAGGTTGGAGGATTGTTATGTTCGCAGAGACTATGGGACAGTCTGAACTCTACATTTAAACCATGCTTGAATTCTCTTTCCTTATCCCTTTCATCATTTCAGCATTTCATTATTGTTACTCATTATTAATTATCACTGTTTGTGTTGAAATCTACAATTAATCTAAAAATCGATTAAATTAAGTTATAAACTCAATTCATCCCCATTTTGAGTTTAGTGTAATACATGTTATTTATCAGCTTGGTAAAAGAAATTTACATCATATAGCCACTTCCGTCTTCAAATGCTCCAACAGATAAAATCTAGCATAGGTCCTAACTTCTAAGAAAGTTTGTGTCCAGCGCGGGACAAAGCCATAAAGGTATTACGATTTAACAATTTTACATTTGAACGATTATATGTACGGTTTAGTGTTTATAATTTCAATTTTGTTACAATTATACGGACATTAAAATATAACCAAATTAAAAATAGACTCTAATCGTAACATATAAAATTTAAATATTAGATTAGAAATTAAAATTATGGATACCTATTAGACATAGGCACGGTTTGGTTTCAAACCGAACCGTCACTAATGATTCTAAAACCAGAATTGGATCGGTTGGACGATTCTAAAACCGGCTAAGGAACCACTTGTTTTTTAGTTCCTAGACGGTTCTACGCCTAGAACCGGGTGGAATTGGTAGTTCCAACCGGTTCCATTAAAAAAAAAGAAAAGAATTAAGTAAAAAAATTATATAAATATATAATTATTAATGTTCACACTATTTTATATGAATAGTAAAATTTATTATCTATTTACAATATTTAATTTTTTATTATCAATAATACAAATAAACATAACTTAAAATTATAAATAATTTAGTTTATATAAACTTCTCTTAAAAGCAAAATTCATTTTTTAATAATGTGAGATTATTTTTTGTATTATAATTTTCTTATTATCCTCTAAAATATTTCGTGATCTCATATTACTAATTATAATTGATATTAGTTTTGTTTATATATAAATAAATGCGCATTTAAAAAAAATTTAGAAATTTTAGCTAAATATTTTAATACTTTTAGACCAAATAATTAATTATTTTAGTTTAAAATTTATTTTACTAAAATATAAAACTTATTTTTTTACTTAAGAAGAAGATGGTTCCGCGGCTCCAAAATCGGAATCGAGAATCGTCAATTCCATAGAACCGGAATGGAACAGTGGGAGACGGTTTCGATTTCGGTTTCGGTTTCTCATTTTCAAGATCCGGAATTGTGATGATGTATAGTACCTATAACGTTTACATCGCCGTATTTGGTATGACATCATTTAATAATAATGATAATAATAATAATAATAATATAATAATAAAATAATAATAATAATAATAATAATAATGTGACACCTTGATTTTTATTGGATGCAAAATTATTAGTAAATCAATATTAAGGCATCTAATTTGACAACTATAAACTAAATCAAGGATATAATTAGAATCATCTGAAATAATCAATAAGAAAAGAAAGTATCAAAACTATAATAACCTTAAGAATAAAAGGAAACCGTTTAAACAGATGGCCTAATTAATCTAAAACAAGGAATAATATCGAAACTACTCTAGAATTTAAAATCATGAAATTCAATTTGATTAAAAAAAAAGTAAATAGTAATAATAAAGGTAAAGTAGTAATAGTAAGTAGTAAGTAGTAAATGGTTAAGAAGGTATGAAAAATAACTAGAAATATAAAAAAATAATATAGAATATAGAATTAGCATAGAATATAATAATTAATGTAGATTTTTCAAATAAGATACTTTAACTTATGAAATTAATAAAAACGCCCATTTAAATTAACAAAAATTGCAAAACTAAAACAAAAAAATAATTTAAATGAAAAAAAATCCTTAAATACTCTAGAAAAATCAGGAATAATTTGGAAAACATTAGGAAAATTCGAAACATGTAATTAATTTCAGAAAATATCCTATAAATTTCTCAAAATTGTGTCAAAATGCATGTAAAATTCACCAAAAATTCGCCAGCTGTCCAAAAATTTTGAAACCTCACCAGGACACGTGTTTTATTTCCATATGACCAGATAAAAAGTTGCATGGAAAAATAATGACATTTTGCATTTTTAATACGTGGTAAAATGCTATAAATACCGTGTTCTAACATAAAAAAATTCACACCAATGGTTTCGAGCATCCTAAAATCACCAAAATTTTCACTTTATTACTAAAATTATGCTCTATCAGCCGACAATTCCTGGTGGTAGAAGATGGCCGGAGATGGTCGTTTTGGCCGTGGATGGGAGGAAATTGCGGAAATTTTCATGAAGTTATTCCAGCTCCTTTAGTAAAGATATTTTATAGGTAAACTCATCATAATATTAGGTACCTCTCATAAAAATTTCGTAATTTTTCTTGGTCATTTACTATTTTTAATAATTAATCTAAGATTCTGCCAGTATAAATAAAATTAATTAGTGCATATATTATATGTTGAAATATAGTAAAATAATTCTATTATACATGAAACTTTTTAACCACTTTTTAAATGCTCATTATAAAGCTTAGATATTAACTTTATCAAGTTATAACATATACTACTATTTTTCTATAATTACACGATTTATTATAAACTAATTACCTTATAAATGGCTATGTATAACTTAAATCTATAACTAAACTACCCTAAGTTATTTACTACTTTTTTAATATATTATCAAAGAACTTATAACAAATACTTAAGAAATAATAACCCTTAAATTTGCTTAAACTAATTATCTCCTTTAATATTTATTAATCTAGCTAAGCTTAAGTATCAAGAAAATGACAAATTAATTATATTGTCGATATCAAATATTTATAAAGCTTATATTTAACTATACTTAATCTTTTAACTATTGCTTCTATAGTACATATTATATAGGAATAATTATACAATAATTAGATCCTACATTAGCCTAAAAGGAATTAATATTATACAACTCAGTTAATAAATATCTACTTATTCTCAAATTCTAATAATTAATAGGGGTATTGTGAGGAGAGGTAAAATCTAGATAATTTTATCAACATTTCATAATTTCACAAAATTACCATCACATGTTCGCTATTTTTAAATATTTTTCTATTATTCTAAAGTTAAGTAAAATAAACATCGCAAAAACTAAATTAGTCTTGTAGCTCACTTTAAACTTTTAAAATTTCTAAGTTTAGATGTTAACCTTACTTATCTTACTATAATAAACCTCAATTATAAGTTACTTATCCAATAAAAGACAATGTAAAACTATGCTTTATTTAAACCCTATTAAAACAAATCATAATATCTTTAATAATTGTAATTCATTCCCAATTAGCTAAATTAGGAATTATTACCCCTGCTAATTACATCAAGAAAAAGAAAGACGATGATTAAATGACCAGCCAACCTTTATATGAAACTATAGATACTCATAAGTATTCCTTGTTGGATATTATTAGGTGTTCGAGGGGAACGCTGATAAATCGCAATTTCTGTAAGTGGTTCATTTATATGGTAATTGTAAAAAGGGATATTATTTACATTATAATTGTTTGTGCTTGTAACTTAGCTATAAAACGTGTGTGGTTGATTGATTTTATTTGATATTGGATGTTTACTTATCCTATTGTATTGGTGTGAGATACATGTTTGATCGCTTAAGTAAAAATGTATTATTAAGAATACAGTGAAACTAATAATCGATCATGCATAGCATAACTCATTTTGCATCCTTGCATCCACAAAACCGACCGTTCAGGTGAGAATGGATTTCTTCTTCTAACCTTTATTGAACTAAGAGACAAGAGAGGAGGTCGCAATAAAGGTTACAAGCTATCCGAGGGATAGTTCCAAATGGTTTTTGGGAGGACAACGATCCATTGCACATTCCCGGTTTTATGGAAAATGAATCTGTATTAAACTCCTCGAAACCCAGATTAGAGTGGGGTTAATTTCTCTAATCTCGTGATGAACCGGTCAACATCACGCCGATGACATCCCGATTGACTGCACCATTCACTTTAATAATAACAATGATTGTGATTTGTCCTATAATTTATAATTACCCTTTTTATATCCATTTACTGAGCTGTGGTTTTATGCTCATACTCTTATAGATCTTTTTACAGAGATACAAGATTCTCTAAGGAGTATCATAATTGGTTTCAGTAGAATGGAAGATGAGAATATTAAGGGTTATGTAAGGAGAGTTGAGATTATATTACTGTAAAGGTATATATAAAGTGTATTTCTTCAGATTATTTGTATTTCTGTGTGTTGGCCATCACTTGAGAGCTGTCAATAAATTGGTTTAATGAGATAAGCCTTATATATTCTACTTACTAATGATAGTTAAGGCCACCAACTATCATTTTCACTTAGAATGCACGGCGGGACTGTCTTGATTAAGCTATTGAGATGTGGCAAATAATAATAATAATAAACCAAGTAGACGCTTAGGAAAAAGATTAATACATATTCTGATTTATATCTATATTTTATTGTATATAATCTATATTTAGTCTGGTCAATCGTTTATGAGTAAACTATCTATTTTTTTATATCCGCATTTATATTTAACAAATAATTAAATCGAAAATGACATGTGCCATCAAACCAAAAACAACCTTATCGACAACTATAAAAATCAGAATTACGGGTATTTTCTACAAAATGAGTGCTACATATCACCTTTTCGAAAGTCCGCTGTTCCTTTGGTAGGAAAGTTAAAACCATACCACATTACTTTAGTGCGGTTTCACTTTGTTGGTCATCTTTACAGGAAAGAGTAAGGCTTCACAATGCATTTATTCAAAAGTGAGTAATCAGCAAACAAGAAATTGAATGGGAGTAATTAAAAAGTTAGTGACCAACTTTGTTATTGGATTTTACCGGAAAATTTAAAAAAGAAAAAAAAAAAGGGGCTTTAAGGGTGTTTTCTTTTACTTTTAAGAAAAGAAAGACTTTAATGTTGGAAATTGCCTTTTATCTTTCCTTTTTACTACGTAGACAAGCACAAAAATAAAGTAAGACAGGTGCGGTTGCTTCATACTTCTCTTTTCAAAAATGTCTCATCTTGCTTTGCGTTGTAATGACTTTTCGTTGATTAATTTCTGCACTGTTCCACAGCGCTCGATAGGGGATGGGTGAACCACATTTTATCCTAAACCGATCTATACGTGTGTTTTATTTGATCTATTTGATTTGTTTACGATAAGTAAAAATGTATTTTTTTATTATATGTTTCTATATATCCGATTTGTTTAATTTGTTTATGATGAGTAAAAATGTATGTTTTTTATTATTTGTTTTTTAACAAATATCTGTTTGAAAACGACACATATAAAATGCCAAAATGACAAAAAAAATATAAATAAAATAATAAGAGCGTTAAATGATTTCTTTTAGCCATACTCTCTAAAAGAGGTTGCATTTTTACTTAGTAAAATGGAAGTGTTGTTTAAATAGAGGTGGATACAGTTTGGTTTTGTTTTAATTTATTCTTCTAAATCGAATCAAACATTAAAGTACAATTCGGTTTTCTCATCACTTGGAGCTGAACTATACGATTTAGCTTGAGAATTCTTTCGAACCATAAAATGCAGTCGATTTATTTCAGTTAATGTTTTGAACCATTACTAATACCTAAAAAATCTTTATTAAAATGTGAAATATTATGGAAAAAAAAATACCCCATTTTACTAATAGTAGTAGGATCCTTATTTAAAGTCATAAAAAGGAGGAGAAATATATTAAGCTTTGAATATCCAAGTAAACCTATTATTTAGGGGTGGACAAGTACTAGAGATAAGGAAAATAATAATATTTGAATAAAAAATTATAAAATTGTCCTTGAATCGAAACATAATCCTAAAAATAAGTAAGTTAAACTCATATTTGAATTTGTTTCTTGAAGAGATATGCTCAAATTGCTTATTTTATGGATTATTTTCTATCTCATAGCATTTTCGTAATTTGTTTAAACATTCTTTTTCTTACACGAAGTTCTATTTCCAACCACACCAACATCCTGCATCTTCCTTCCCCTTTTTTTTTTTTTTCCTCCTTTTGCTTAAGAAAGCAAAAAGTCTTTCTCTCTAGTAGCTCTATTGATGAAGTGGAAGAAGTGACAAACATACACATAAGGAAATGGGGTAAAGACTAGCCAATGAAAGTTCTATGATTGCATACCTTATCTCGAAGGAAACAAGCTATCTCAAAGAAGTGATCACCTTTGGAGGTGAGCTAGGTTGGTTTGGGGCAAATTCCTTTGTTTAGAGCCTCAAATAAGCATTTTTTAGTATTTTTAGAATGTTTTGTTTTGCTTATAGCACTTCATGACGTGGCAGTTTTATGTACACCATCTGTGGCATTTCACTCGACTTCATGCGTACTTTGCTTGAGGACTTTTTTTTTTTTTTGGCATTTGGGTTATTTTATTTTATTTTATTTTTGCAGCTTTTAAGCAAGCCTATAATTGTATGCCCTAAGGTACAAAATACGACAGTTACATTTTCAGAAAAGTTTTTTTAGCGCCGTCATTACTCTTACTTACACAAATCTCGAAATAATATCATATTTCTACTCTTGATGCCATTAGCCTGGGTATTTCTAAAATTAATAGGCTTTTGAAAATCATTATTCCATCATTCTTTTGAATCAATTGAATTGTGATGTTTTTTTGCGTTATGCGTTGCATCATCTATCCTCTATATGAGAAAAGTTTTACTAGTACTAACATGCCATAAATACCGATAAAATTTTGATATATGAATAGTTTTTATTAAAACTTCTCTACTATTATTATCAATAGTTATAATTATATTAGTACTTCTACGCTACTCATTTGGACACATAGCCTGTTGGTATAAAGAATCTTTTTTCTCTCTTTTGTGCCTAGAATTCTATGAACTGGGTTTCAACATGAATAAGAGCCACCATGATTGGAGAAATTTTCATAAACGGGAAATTTGAACTAAATGAATGTGTCTATGTGTGATTTTGAGTTATAAAATGAAATAAAAGGACACGGGCAATTAAACTAATTGGATATGACTCGTTAATTGAACAAATAGTAGATAATCACATCTAGCTAGAGATCAATAAGACTCAAGATTTTGTAAAAGTAATTAGGGATATTTGCCACCACTTCACAAGGAATTGATAAAAATAGTGTTTGTCACAATCTTAATACAAAATTGATTAAAGCAGGGTTGATTGAGCGGATAAACTTTCATCATACATCATCATGTGAAGTCCTTCTCTTATGAATGAAAAATTATAGCTTTCATATAGGGCATTGGAAGAATAAAACAATAATTTCATGAAATAAAAAAACTGGCCCAAAATGCTATATTGTCCAAATGGTAAGTTCTATTGCCCAATGGTCCCATGGGGTATTCCATAATTAATTTGATCTTCACTATTATTCAAATGATGAATAGTCTAGCAGTAAAAGGTAGACCTACTATCCAAACGACAATAAGCTCCCAACGTCATTGTCATGCAATGTTTTATAGCTGGAATTGTTGAACCAAAACTGAATAGTGAAACCATGATTATCTCTTCAATTTAAAAAGAAAAAAGGGGAAAATAAAACAAACTAAGAGTTACTATCCCACCATGTGTTCTTTTTATCTGTATGAGTCGACAACAAAATAAATCATCGTCAAACATCCCTTTAGTCCAAAAATGATAGACCCCAGCTATTAAACAAACCCAAATAAATTGGTTAAGAAGAGTCAAATAAATTGATTATATGAGGCTTCATATCAATAATTCAACATGAAATAGTTTGGGCGGTCGGCATTTTCCAATGATGGAGCTCACGTTTACGATAAATTGAAGCTAATTGACAATAAAACGGGTTTATCATTTGTCTTTTCTTTGTCCCATTCAGATTTTTTATTTTTTGGTGGCACTTCAGTAGATGATAGCTATCAACTCCTTTCGATGTTGAAGCCTTACAAGCACAACTTCATCCATTATTCTGATTAAGATATGTGTTCGATTTTGCACCGTCTTTCATTTATTTTATTCGTTTCCCAAATGTTGCATTCTTAGTTATATTGATATATTTTGCTCGGTCGGGTTGTTGATAAACATATTCTTTCATTTAATAAATGAAACATGTGATGCGTGCTCTAGTTTCCCAGGCCTAAAATAATTGTTGCCCTCGCGATAGCTACATTTATAGTTGATAAAATGGGTATATAGATACATATTATTACCCATTTCTTTTCTTGATCACTTTTATATTTTGCTAATAACTGAAGGAGGACACTAGGAATACAGAAATCCTAAGATCAAGGCATGATTGATCACGGAGATCACGAAACTTAGGTACCAAAAATATAGTGGTCTAGCTGACACTAAACTACACTTAATCAAAAATTAGAAACGCATCCTCTTCATTTATTTCTTTTATTTTAATTTTTTTAATTTATTCCCTTAAGATTGTATCATGTGCAATTAATAGTTGGGATTATAACAAAGATGGTGTTATAATGATATGGTAAGATATTTTAAAAATAAAGGTAATTTCAATTATTGATTTGTGAATTGAGAGTAGAACAAGATTAAAGAGATACAAATCCCAAAAGAATTAGATAGTTTACACTTTCTTCTATCTTTTTCAAAATGGATATTTACCCCCATGTCATAAATGAGGGTTGTCACCTAAAATCTGTAGGTAAGGCGGGAGCACAATTAGACTAAGAAAGAAATCGACCTACAAAACAAATAAGAGTTTGTAGGCCTGGTTCATGGTTCAGGTGGATGAGGTAAGTAGCGAATAAGTATCTAGTATATTAGGATAGAGATGGTTAGTTACAATTTTCGTGATGTTAGGTCCCTATCTTAAAAAAGCACGAGTTAATAGGAAGAAGTCACTACCTTTGGTAGTGGGCTACGCTAGTTGTAGAGTGAATTTCATCATTAGGCCCTTAAAATGGTAGTTTTGTTATTATGGATAGGTTTTAGATTTGTTATAACCAGGGTTGCAAAATAAGTTGAGTTACTTACGAGCTACTCGAGTTCGATCAATAAACGAGATAAGATTGAGCCTAAAGTGAAGCGTTTATCTAAACGAGTTGGATCGTGAATAAGTTCGTTTAGGCTAATGAACAGACTCATGAGTAGGCTAGTTAATAGGCTTATTAATAAGTTCATTAGAAAATTTATGATTTTTTATGCAAGATATTATATATAATTACATAATTAAAACAATAAAAACTAATTTCTATTTAATATATATATATATATATATTTATAACAACACTTATATATTATATTTTAGATTTGAAAAAAAAACTAGAAAATGGGCTATCTAAATGAGTTGAACTCTAGCTTAAATTTCCCACTCAATAAAACTCGATAGGCTTGCTCTAAATGAGTTGAACTCTAGCTTAAATTTCCCACTCAATAAAACTCGATAGGCTTGATAAAAAGCTTGGCTTGGCTTGGCTCGGCTCGCTCGGCTCGGCTCTCTCAAGCTTGTTTTATAAACAAATTGAGCCCAAGCTCAAATTAAAGCTCGTTTGGCTTAATGAGCCGAGCTTGAGCCTAAATTTTAGGCTCGATAAAAAGCTTGCCTCAAGCTTGAGTTTGAGCTCGATAAATTCTAAATGAGCCGAGCCTTTAAAAGCTTTGCTCAGCTCAGCTCGGCTCGGCTCGGCTTGACTCGGTTCGACTTAACTCAGCTTGTTTGCAACCTTAATTATAACTTTTTATAAACACTTCTACTTTGTATGTCATCTGTGGTGTTGTAATTTTCCTCCTATTTATTTCATATCTTTAAGTTTTAGGTGATTCTTTTTGGTAGTTTTTGTGTTCTATTTTTGGCTACTTTATAGATTGCATATATATGTACGCCCTAGGGTAATGAAAATGTCATTTATCATCAATATTATCATTTTTGACCCACCTTTGCTCATTTTTTCTCTAAAATCTTGAATTTCTGATAGTTTTTTTTAGATGCCAATTACTTAGGTATTCATGGAATCAATAGGTATTTGAAGATCAAACTCTGGTATTTGTGCACAAATGAACGGACTATGATAATTTTCATTGTCTTTTGTTGTGTCATTTTGTTTGGAATGGCTATTCTAATTCTTAAGCTAATATTTTGCTCGAAATTTGATAAGGTAGCAGTATGTATGATGTATAGTAGATAATCGTACCAAAGGGTGATGATGCTTATTTATAATGTGAAGGCCATAGCTATAAAGAAAAGTGGATAACCATAAATGAAGGGTATCTCCTAATATATTTAAGAAGTGTATACCAATATAATAAGAAGGTAATCTCTCGATTAGTGGTTATTTCCAAGATCTTTGTATGGTACGTTAAAATTAGCTGACATGTCCATTGATTGCTTAGTGGTGTCAGCTTCACTTAGTCAAGTTGAACCTCTTCTTAAGACATGCAAGGGCCTTGTATAGTAGCATCTAAAGATTGGTTTAGTCGTTACGAATAGCAGCTTGGTCTAATTTTGCAAGGCTACCTTAGCTCTTCGATTCAAATCAAATCAAGCATAGAAAGCACAACTTAAGTTCCAAACCAAAGTAAAACAAGTTGGTACGTGCCTAGAAGACTCATGTCCAAAATAGCCAGAATAAAGGCCCTCACAAATGTGTGCATTTATTATGAGATGGCATATATAATCATCATCGTTTTATTTAATATTATCCTTTGTTTTCAAATGTTTTAAGAAATGGAAGGTAGGGGAAGTGGAGTGAGTGAAGAGAAAATATAAAATAAGGAAAACATTTCCTTTTAATTTTGGTATTAGGCAATGATCCATTAAGAAAGGCTGTTATTAGAAAATTAATTATAATAGACTTTCTATATATTCTAAATTTAATAAAGAATCAATTGTAATAACTTTATAATTAATTGTAATCTCCTAGTTTTATGATAATTTTCTATTTTTAATTCATGACAAATACTCAATTTGTGTATATATATTCATTTTTAATCAATGAAATAGATAAGCCATTGTTTCTAAATATTCTTCTCTTTATTTCAATATGGTATCAGAGAGATAATCTTCTTAGGCGTATTTTTAGACAAACTACAAAACTACACCACCGATTCTCCTAATGGCTTTCGACGCTGCCCACTTTCCCACTAATGATTCTATTTTCATCTAAAACCCCCAAGATCCTCAATGTCCCTCTCCTTTGCAATCAATCTCTCCCATATCATTAAATTGTCATCCACTAATTATCTCAAATGGAGCCTTCAAATCCAATCTCTTCTTGAAGGTTATGATCTTCATCATTTCATTGATGACACTTATACTCCACCACCACCTTCCGTCACCGTCAATGGTATGACATCTCCAAATTCGATATATACAACCTAGAAGCGCCAAGATCGTCTCATCTTTAGTGCTCTACTCGGTGCTAGCTCCATTTTATTGCAACCGCTTATTGCTCACACCACCACTTCCTATGGCAAACTTTAGCTAATACCTATGCCAAATCATCTCATGATCATATTAAATAATTGAAGGAACAACTATTTTCTTTCTGATTACTCTCATTATTTTTATCTAATTAAACTATGGATATACCTATACTGATTGATACATTCTCTTGGTATATTTATTATTGGTGAAATGATTCAATGGATATTACATATGGTATATATTTTATAATATAATGGAATAAATTTATTTTTTAGACTTCCTTTTCTTTCAAATTTTGTAGAGGTGCAGATCTGGTCTGTTTGGATGGTCTATTATTTATCGATATCGGTATTATATCTGTTTTATTTTAGTATATGGTCTGTTTGATTGATTTATAAATAAAAATATTAATTTTTCATTGGTATTTATTTTTAACAAATAATCTGTTTGAAACTATAAAAAGATGAGTCCAAAACGATAGAAAATAACAAAAAATAAAGGTACTGAGCTACGATTAGAAAAATAAGACCTTCATTATCATGTTAGCATTTTTTTTTCCCCTAATGTTACAAATAAGTCTATACACAAATTTCAATGGATAAATATTTCTTATCTTAGTAAAGCCTTCATACCAAATCAAGTATACATATATAATCGGAAAAAACACGTCCGCGATGAAAAGTTTAACACAGAATTATTTGTATATATTAATAAAAGATATCACATTCGTTTTACCTACTAATATTGTATTGGGAAGATGAATCTGTGAGATTATTTGTTAGAATATCCACATCTATGAGTTTTTTTTTTTTTTTCCCCCTCGATATATTTGTGAGTCGTTTACAAGTTTCTTAAGGTTTCATATCAATATTTAAAAAAACTTTTTTTTCAAACAATTTCATCACTTTATTCGTAAGATTTTTCACATAAGTTTTTTAATTTTTTATATATTTTTATGGGTTTTATTTACTTTTATATAATGCTTACTTTTATAAAATAATAATAAAATATTATAAAACCCCTATATTCGTAAAAAACTTAAAAAGTAAGATCTTTTACCTAAAAAGCCGTGTTAAGTGGCTCGGAATCTGATGTAAATGTTTTTATGAGTGGAAATGGGCAAAAAAAAACCAATCGATCCGTAATCGAACTAATCCAAATCGAAAATATGGTTTTTTTTAATGGTTTAGTTTAAAAATTTTTCAATCTGAATCAGTCCATAAATTTATGGTTTGGTTTGGAAGGTAAACCAAACCAATCTATAAAACCGAATCAAACCGTTTTAGAAAAATATAATAATATTTTACTATATGTTTATATGATTTCATTTGATATTTATCATTTGGTGAATATTGATTAAAATCAACTTGTTTATTTTTAAATTTTTTTAAGCTTATGATATGTAATTTTTTGTTGATGATGAACTATTGTTTTTCTTAATAGCTTCTAACTTTATAAAGTATGAAATTTATTTATTCGATTATAAACTCTTATTATGTATTAATTATTTAATATTTTATCAATGGATCATTTTATTCGTTGATGAATTTTGTTGATAGATGATTTTTTATTTTAGCTAAATTTATTGGTAGATAATTAACATGATGGTTCTATTAAAAATTATGACTTACTATGTATTGGTTGGTGAATATATTTTATTGGTAGATAACTGATTTTATAGAGAATTATAGAGTAAAAGTATGGTGAATTCATAAAGTATTTTATCGTGGTTTATAATATAAACTTTGTAAAATGATATAAATATTTAAATATCTATATAAATATAAAAAAAAATAAAAAAAATTTAATTAAAATTTTGATTTAATCCATAATTCAAAACAAATCACACTGTTATTTAATTATCATTCATTTAAACAAAAGAGCAGAACAAGAACTAAAGACCTGAAACAAAGTCAAGGCCCAGGGGCAGAGTAAGAAACAAAGGCGGCATTATCAGATATACTGCTGCTGCTAAGGAAAGGGCAGTTCCAGGACTGCCAAAAGTAGGAAAGTGCCTTGTTGCACTTCCAAAGGCCATACAACTGTTATTTCGGAAAAAACAAATTTCTGCGTGAAGCAGAATTAAAAACATCGAGTCTGTTTGGCAACAAGTTTGAAGGATAGCCATCAAAAACTTTGTCTCTATTTATTTAAACCCCAAATCTAGGCAGCTAGCTGGTGGGCATCCTCGTTTGCTTCTATAGAGGTCCACTTCAGAATCCGAGCTTCGTACTTCGTTTGCTGCCTCAGCATTAAATCCCTTAAAATATTAATAATATTAGGTACAAGATCATCCTGAATGCTTGGCTTTAAGATCCAGTCAATAGCTTCTTTACCATTCGTTTCTATTATACCTTGTCTATTGCAAGAGAATCAGCCATATTTACGCTGTGATAGATGGCCCAAAGGAGTTAGCAAAGTTTCCTTCTTTTTTTTTCTTTTAAACTTGATTTGTCCTATTTTGAGATAGATAAGAGTCTAATTTTAGTTTTAATCATCGTTCTTAGACTCGAGTCGATCCATCCTATTCAAGTTGATTGAACCTAGTATGGATTTAAAAACTATTCAGTTTAACTTTGATTCAATTTGGTTTTGCTTATTAACCCTTTATCATGATCGGATCAAATTCGCGTACCAAGTCCAATAGCAATGATTTTAATGCAAAGTTGGATTAGGGAAAATTCCTTTCCTTATTATTATGTCTCTTACAACTAGTAACATTATTTGTTTCTTACAACTAATACCTCAATAATATGATTAATAATCTCCTTAGACAACAGAATAAACTCAATTCCATATTATCAAAATGTAATATAATTTGTAAAATGATACCCATGATACAAACTATAGGGATAGTGATAAATTAGAACCCACCACCCCCAAAACCCACACACCTTCCCCCGACCCCTCCACCCCCCCCCACCAATATATATATATATATATGTGATTAGGACTTATCATTTAAAAACAAAAATGTATCCTTTCTCTGATTTTTTGGTGATAAAATATAGATCAAAGGTCAACGAATTATACAGTTGGGGCAACTTTTCCACGGACAAGCTTATCGCGATCCCTCAATATCCTGCACCGCTACTCTGGCCTTCGTCAGTGATAATATGTTCGTTTTACGACCGGAAATTAAAACCTGCAAGTAGGACAATCTGAATAGCCATTTTTGTTGGAAAAAAAAAGAAAGAAAAAAAGAAAGAAAGAAAGAAAGAAGGAAAGAAAGAAAAATTTCGATTCCATACCCAAATCATCATATAAGTTAGACATCCTCACAAGCTGAGTTGGTTTAGACTTGATCCGAACTTACTGCATATCGGTTCAGTTTTTGAAGATCCAAAAACGCTACCTTGAAGGGTGGTCCAAGTCGTAAACCATGGATGGAAGCAGGTCCAGTTAGAGTCCACCTTAGAATTTTTTTTTTCTTTTTCGAATTAATTATAAATACCTAAAATTAAATTTAAGACTTTTAAGAATCAAAGGGCCTTGAATTATTGTAGCCTATAGCCCATTTTTAGTCAAAACTATTAAGGTTGTATGTTTATTTATACAAATGCATCTTATTTAGGTCGAATTATTAGGCATATAGAATTAGAATAATACTCTAAATTTCTAAAATAAGTTAAGGAAAAATAAGTTTCACATTATTTTCAAATGAGTTTGTTAACTTGATGGAACTCCATATAAGCAAATATATTAGTCAACTGCATTTATTTATTGTTGCTTAGATTTAGTATATATGGTATGCATCAAAAGCCATTACAACAAAAACATGCCTAAACTTTATTGAAGCCGTCAATTTTCATATGATCATAATATTTTAACCAAAAGAAGGGGAAGAAAAAAAAAAAACTATTTCTATAAATTACATGAAAACATGCACATTTCATACGATGCAAGTTCTGCCGTAACTTCAAAAGTTTACAAATAGAATTTAATTCAACCCTAATTGTAGGGTAAAGAACAAGTTATTAGGTTATTTTTATTTACCCCACTTTGGACAGACTCAATCTCACATAACTTGTTCTCATTTATGTGAGATTGAATAGTTTGATAACTAGAAAAGTTATATGATATTAGTTAATGTAGTCAAATCTATAACTAGTGTTTTGGGTGGTTTACGGCATTTATGCTGTGAATTTTTTGAAATTTAAATTTAAATTGTAATAAAGGTTATATGCGTATCTACTTTAAGTAATTAAAAGATAACTTTCTACTAATTTTAGATAGGGGCAATGTCACCAATGGTACCTGAATTTTTGAAAAATATGCAATTAGGTATCTGATGTTTAAAATTAATCAATTTAATACTAAATTTGTAAATTAATCTATTTAGTATTTGAAGAACTTGATAGAGTACTATTAACGTGCATGAAAAAGTTTTTCAAGTATTAAATTGATAAATTTTAAAGTTTATATACTTAGTTATATATTTTATCAAAATTCAAGTATATTCGTGATATTAACCCTTTTAGATAATTTAATGAATAAATAATTATAGTCTATATGGAATTAAATCAGCGTAAAAGTTATATATCAATCTTTCATAAAGATTAATTAGTGATGAGAATTCATGGATGTTATTATGATTATTGAGCTGTTCCATTAATGATCATGTGTATGTAAAACTCCACCTTAAAGATTGTGAAGTCAACAATCACAAAATTACACTATACGAAAAGTAAAGGTAAAGGTAAATATCATATTTACTATTCAAACTCTATATATATTTGCAATTAACTATCTAAAATTTAAGTATTAATTTCATATCCAAATTATTTTTACTTTTGCAATTAACTGTTTGAACTTGACCTATATTTTTATTAAATTACCTAAAATTTATCTTCTTTTTCTATTAGCTACCTAATTTAGGTACAATAAATAGCTTTGAAATATGTGTAAGTAATAAATTGACACTTTTAAAATTAATCATGTATATCCTCTAGAGAACTCAAGTGAGTTATTTCAAGTTCGGGTAGCTATAACAACATAATAGAATGATACCAATATCTTCTAGAAAGTCTTTATTCATATAAAAAAATGCTTATAATGTACTCTTTTATTTTCTCTTTGTTTTCATACATGCAGTGTGGATATGTGACACACGAGTTGTAGATGTAATAGGGTTTGAAAAAAAAAAAAAAAGGAAAATAAAAGGGCGGATTCGAGAACCAGTTTGGTATCTCCCTATTGAGTGATTCCTTGTAACTTTCCAATTCCAATCAAATGATGAATAATTTATTGAACTTTTGAACTTTGACCAAGCCATTAGATTTTGTCCGTGGAAAACGAAAGAAGGACGTAATGACAATAATAGATATGCCGTTTGGTTTTAATAAAACAAGGAACTTGGGAAGATGATAGTCTAAAAGGGTTCCATCAGTGGAGATAAAAGTCCTAATGGAACCCATTATCTTTTGTTCTTTTCTTGTAAAGCACAGTTTCTACAATTGCCAGTTTTCGATTTTATATATCCTTTCTTCAAGGAATCTCTAAACGTATCCAGCTTAGCTAGTAACCAAACAGTCAATGATCTCCACATCCTTTGTTCAAACTCGATCATGAGCTTGAGAGTAGTGATTGCCACCTTAAATTTGCATTGACATCATGGTTTGGTTCACTGTTGCGAGGATGTGTCGTGCCACCTCAAAGGTAACAAATTGAACGACATTGAAAAACATGAATTCCAGAAACTGACACGGACAAGTGAACAAATTGAAACGGCATTGTGCCATTTAACCTCAAACATTTTATTACATAGGTTGAAATTTTGGTCTAAATTCAAATCTACTCTTTCTTTTTTGAAGAGGATTCTTTTCCCTGTCGTTCATTTCTACTGTGATAAGAAAATTTAAAGTAGAGTGAAAATGTAAAAAATTCATCTAAAAGAAGAAAAGAAAGAAAAAGAAGAAGAAGAAAATACTGGATATGTAATTTTTTATCTTATTTATATACAAATAATTGAAATAGAAAAAAAACAAGTTAATGCAAGAGAAATAACATACCGATATGTGCAATCATCTTCTAAAAAACCAAAGAACGTTATTTCCCTTCTTCCTAAGGGTACTTTTGTAACTTTATAAATTTTCCACCCATTTCCTTTAGAAACAAACATGACTTTCAGAGTGAAAGGATTTCCGTTTGTTCCAATCCATTTCAATTCAAGTTATGTTCCCGTTAAAGTAGTAAAAAACTTAGCTTTGTCAATTTCTACTAATTTTCTTAAATTTCCATTGTTTACCACTCATCTAAACATGGTATTCAAATAGAACCTACATGTTATGCTTTGGTTCTCTAGTCAAAAGATTTTCAGAGTGCAATTGAATGAATTTTTTCATCAAAAGTAACAAAAAAAGGGAGAAAAGAAAAATAATGAATCATATTATGAACTTAATTTTTCATATAAAAATTTATAATTCGAAACATGGGAAAAGCTTTTAAAAAGTTATATACATGCAATTTTGTATAGAAAAAACACTTAAACATTCATAACATGCATGTGGACAAGAATCTTTAGATGTAATAACCTATCGTTTTTAAGAACATTAGTCGTTCAATAATGCACCTTGTAGTCATAGCAATATTTATTAATTTTCAGAATGTAATTATCCTAGAGCATATAAACATTGCAAAATTTCATAAATTAAAAAAAATTGTAATTCCTTTAAAATGTTTATAGAACCACACAAAATTTATTAATCTACCTTCACTTATAATGGTACCATTCAAAAGTTTATAAAACCACATAAACTTTATTAATCTACCTTCACTCACAATGATCCTGTAACAAACGTAAAACGCTTTTAAATAATGGAAAACATCTTGAAAGTTTGTAATTTAAGTTAAATTTGTTAGATACTTTCTCAAAGTCTTAATTTTGGTCCCGAGTTAAAGTACGTATCTAAATTCATAGTGCCTTTCAAATTGTAGTCACAATAGAAGTTGTTTCTCTGCATGAATGGAGCATCAGTTGATAGGTCTAGGATAAAGTAAGCAAGCTTGACCTAGATCTAATGCAAATGTTAAATCTTGATACACTATACTAGAGAGCAATATCAACAGATATATGAATGATGGGTAAAGTGCTTGAAATATAAAAGAAATAGGGATAATGTTACAGTCTAACAATGCATGACAAAGATAACCAATGGAAGAAATAGTAGTTTATGCAAGAATTAGTTAGATCTATAATAGTTACAATAGGTTTTAGTTGAATAATAATCAAAACAACCATCATGTAAACATCTATGAATAGATGACAAAAAGAAACCAAAAGGGTATGGAATAGAACTCATTACTAGAAATCACTTGTGATTCAGGAGCTTGTGGCTAGCTTGAAGGCCAAACTATCATCGATAGCATCTTCTCGAATAGTCATGTTTCTATACTTTCAGTTACCTCCAAAATCACAACATAGCATTAGCAAGATAATAGCTAGAAAGAAGACAACAAAGAAACTAGGGTTAGGGTTCTTATCTGATATAGAAGTACAAGAGAAGTGAGAGTTGAGAAAAGAAGCTTATATACTTAGGTTACATAGTGGGTTAGGCTTCGGGTGTAACAAATAGCGAAATCGAGGTTAGATAATAGAGTTTGAACCATCCCATATTCTCCATGGATGCATGGTGCCTCCAATAAAAACTTCACATGTAATTTATTGATCACTACAATCAATGATTCAAAGAGGTTACACCATACACATTCACAAACAATATCACAATTGAGATCTTAATCTCATTCTCGTACTTGATCACAAGCTTAAATTATATCCAAACTCAACTCTAACTAGCGTAGTACACTAACATATTTGCAAGTTAATATCCACTATAGCATTACACATTTTTCTTGCTCAATACATATATAAAAATTAAAAAAACACATTGACAAATACAATGGATGATTGATTTCTCTTGTAATATATCAAATCAAAGCTCATAGAGTCATCTTCATTATTGCATAAGACAAGTAGTCTAAAGCATGTTTGGATTGTTTGATTTTCATTTATATTTGTATATATATTTAATTAGCATTTATATTTTATTTGTATATAGTCTGTTTGATATTTTATGAGTAAAAATATATGTTTTTTACTTGTATTTGTTTTTTTTTTTCCAAACAGTCTAAACCACGACATGCCAACAAATTAAATAGTCATTGCAATATACATCCAGACATTTTTAGAATACATATGGACTTCTTAATGCCGAGAATAGCCTAAGGAAATGCCTATGGATCTATTCAAATTATAGGTGGGCAAAGAGGTAAACAGGCAGGGTCATTTTGACGCGCTTTTAAATGGATCAGAATTCTTAGGCTTAAGCTGGCCCGCAGGCGAAAAATAATTTTTTTTAATTTTTATTTTTAATATTAGTTTATGTGAAAATTAGAATATTTATATATTTTAATGTTCTATATATATTAACGACTAATTTTATTACTATTTTGATTATTTATATATAAAAACAAGTGTTTAAAATGATTTATTAGATATCATACTATGCTTAAATCAATAAATATGTATTTTAAAAAAAAAGTTATAATACTTGTGGTATATGTATCAATTTATCTTTTTCCATAACATACATAAATAATCACTAAGATGTTGTTATATTATTCTTATTTTTAAACTTTTCCTCTTGTTGGTGTTTTTTTTTTTTAAGCCCATGAGTTAAATGGATAGGCCAATTTGGCCCGCTTTAAAACGTGCAAAAAAATTTTGGCCACAAGCTGCTTAAAGAAGCGGATTGATTTTCCTTAATTGAAATTATACTTGCAAAAGCACAGACACGTTCAAATGTTTTGCAATGCGTCCGAAATTTTTCTACTGGTAGGACGAAAACAATATAATTAAACAACCTAAATCTAACTTGACTTATCTATTTATTAAGGTATAACGCAACGTATTATCAAGTTATTTGATTAAACTTTAGCATACTTTGTATAATTTTTTACTTGATGTAACTATATATTACATCTTAATTTGTTAGTGAAAATCAATTGTTTTTAGCTTATTATTTTATCTCATCAAAACTTACTATGAACCTTTCGGTTCAACAGTAATACCAAATTGAATGTGAAGAATCATGGTATGACATGGTATGAGATGGAGAAAGTGGCGTAGGAACAAGTGACTTTATATCTAATCAATTGAGGTTTAACGTTGATTTTATAGAATAGCCAAATGAAAATATTACAAGGATGAATTATTAGCCACGAGATAAATACTCTCACATGTAACAAAGCCATGATCATGCAGGGCAAGAAGAATATGTAATTATTTTAAGAAGATTGTTATTTTTTATAGATTTAATTAATATTTATAGGAATAGTATCTTTTAATAAGGTTAGTATATCTTTTTATATATGTTAATTCTTTTAATTATATTTTCATTTTAATTCTACAAATAGACTAGCTATATAAAAGTTGAAACAGAATTATGATGAAATAAATTATATTATATTTTTATCTCTCATATTTCTCATGGTATTCTATGAAATCAACAAGTTGATCGAAGATTATTTTTTGGTATTCGTGCACGAATTAACAGATTGCAATATTTATCCTGAAATAACTCAAATGCTAAGATAACCTGAGTGGTCAAATGTAAATTAATTTGTGAAAAATAGGAGGAAATTTTGAGTCAAATTAAGCAAAAATCTATATATAATAAATTAATATAAGCTAGATATATCAAATTAGCCATTAACTAAGTTATAATTTCTCAATTTTTCCGATTTCGAAATTTTCTACAATTTCAATACTAATTTCTCAACATCTTAATTTTAATCAATATATCCAACACTATTTAACCAAATTTTTTTTATCTTTAGAAATTTGCTAGATTAAATTCTTAAATTAATCTATTAGTTCTTTAGCCCATTTGACATCTACTTGCATCTTAAGACCTAATCAAATTGCTAATCCAACCACTAACCATATTAGTTATAACTCTCATAAAAATCTTCTAGAACCTTCATATCACTATTCTTATCCTATAAATTTTCACCAGAATTTTTTATTCAAATATTATTATTTACAACCCATAGAGCTCTAGAATACTTTTATATTGCCAACTTTATTTCTTTAAGCCAACTAAGGTTCAAAGCTTGTTTTGCTACTACAAATAAGTTGTTTAATTAGATAGTATGATTAGTGAATTGTATTACTAAATAATATGTTGTAATACTAAAAATACAAAATATGGAATTTATGATTTATGTGAAATATCATGTATTACTTGGTTTGGCGAAATTGTATTGATATTGACAACGTTTATGTATTGTTTAGTGGATTAATGGTGTAAATATGGTTAAAATCAATTAGCATATTATGTAATCTATTTTGATGTGTTATATATGATTTTGTAATGATTTTTTATGATGAAAATTGAATAAAAATAATAATATATTTGCTAGACAAAAAATACAAGTATTGTGTGCCATGATATGTAATATTGGTTAGGGTATTAAATGAATTTATTTTCATGTAAAATTTATGGAAATGATAGTATATCATCTTAGGATATAAACCGGAAGGTTTCGTAATTTTTTCATATTATTTACTATTTTTAAAGGCCTAATAAGCATATTTATTGAAATAAATAAATAAAATATCAAACGTAATTATTTTTGGACGAAACTTTTAGGAATGATGTTCAATTAAGTGTATATATGATTTGGAAATTTTTAGAGTTTTTTAAGGTCATTAACTTTTTTTTTTTAGATTTTTATTTTTTGGATATACTGTGTAAAACGTTGTTTGAACGAACTTTTGTATAGGCCGAACCGGTTCATTTTATTTTTCCTTTTCCAACGGAACTACAATGATTTAAAAGCTTAAGATGTGTAGTTTTTACGTAAAAACCAAATTGAGCCAAAAAGTATAAAACTCAAGGTGAATCGGTCCGAAAACAAACTGGTACGTAGATCTCCCCCGTTTTCCAGCCCTTTTCTTTGAAAAATTTGTAAAATCCGAATGTAATTAAATTTAATAATTATCAAACTAGTTTAATTGATGTATAGTTAGTTATAATTAGTTAATTTGGGCATATTTTGATTTATTAGGCTTTTTGTTAAATTAAAATTGGATATACATAGGTTAACATGCTATATTAGCTTAATTAGGTATAAAATGACTTTTAATTGTAAAGTTGGGTAATTGAATATAGTATAAGACTAAGTCAATACAACTAAATTATTATGGCTTTAGTAGATAAATTGGGCTTAGAGAATAATTTAGGGCCCAAATCAAATTATACGGGCTTAATAGGACTATATACACTAAACCGAGTTATAATAGGATTTGATTAACTAATTGGGCTTAAAATAGCTAATTGGTAATTAAATGGATTTGAAAAATATCATGAACTATAAAATTTAATTATTAAACATTCTAGGATTAAATGAGCTAAAATGACATGAACGGACTTAATTAGTGAAAATAGAGTCAATATGATAGAAATGACCTAAAATGGGCCAAGATAGTAAAAATAGGTCTAACTTGACTTAAATGACCTAAAATTGACTTAGAAATAAATTTATGTCTAACTTGGCTAATATTAATAATTTTGGGCTTTAATAATTGGTTATGGGTTTAAACTCTAAAATAGAATCCAATTTGACTAAATGCCTATAAATGGACTTAATTAGATAAAATTGGTCTAGAAACACTACCTTAAACCCAATAACATAATTTCGAGCCAACTAGGTCTATTTATACTAAATAGGCCCAAATTGAATCCTAACAAGTTTTTCCTACCGATTTAGCGCATAAACCTTCAAAATATAGATAATACCTAACTTTTGCTTCATGGGCTTAAATTCCATAATACAGGCCCAATGCCCGTACTTATTCTAATTGGGCCTATTTCCTAAATATTTAAGGCCATTATCAATTCCAAGTATTGAAATACCTAATTGGACTCAAATAATTTCTATTGGCCCAAAACCCTAAAATATCCTTAGTTGGCTATATAGGGTATTAGAAGGCCCAATAGCTTAATTTAGGGTCTAAACAAAATTCCAATTGGGCTTGAGCATAAATCTTAAGTCCAATAATCAATATTACTCTAATTGGACCTAAAGTGAAAATAAGCTTGATTCCAGCTAATTTAATATTTATATTTCTTAACGGGCTCAATTCCTAAACCTTAAAGGCCATTATCCTAAAAAGTTAAACACTTAGAGAATTTCTTATTGGGCCTAACCTAGAATCCCTAAAGGGCCAATACATCTAAATAATATATTCAATTTACGAATTCTATGGGCTTGGTCTAAATTATCTAAGCCTAATTATCCTAATGATCTAACTCAATTATAAACCATAGGCCTTATATTACATAAGGCTTTACGTTATATTCACTGATCAATGTGACTTGAATCATTAGTTTGTGTACTCAATACTTATATAAATTAACCTTTCTTGATAGATATTCAATCAACCTATTGTCTTACTTGTGATCCTCTACTGTTTATTTCGATATCATGTATGCAGTAACAAGCGTGTTGTTTGCCTAGGGTAGGCATTCTCAAATGGACTCAACTTAAAGACATCCTAATAATGAATGTGTTGATTGTGCATGTATTGTTTAATTCGGGTCGGGAAGCGAAAACCTTGCTAGGCAAATGCTAGCACGGTAGTTAGGCACTTAGGTCACCGTTGGTGGCTCAACGAGTAGCTAATAGGGTAAACGGTATCGGGATAATGTCCATTTACGTCCGGTGAGAAGTAATATATGTAGTTCACGACTATGGATGCTAATTAAGCTGCATATCACTATGGACTGAAATAAATAGAGATCCGTAATGGCAATGAACCCTAGACGAGGGTACTACGTAGTATTCCTCTAGGCAGTTAAAGTAGTCGGCCTGCCTTAATCAACCCCCTGAGAAGTTACTTCTACTCAGGACCCTAAGATTCCTATGGCTTGTTGCCCAGAGTGTGAGTGTTCCCGTGTTGTTTGGATCACCTTAAATAATAAACATGAAATGTTGGTTGTTGCATTGCATATAGTTTAGGTGCGTATGTCATATTGCATGTGGTTGCATTACCGTGAATTGGACTTCGGCTCACATTTGTTTTTTTTTTTTTTTTTTTCAGGTATTGATGGTTCTGATAACGAGTATTATGGTGACATGGGATATAGGATCGACTTTGAGGAGCTGCTGGATGAGCTTAGTGATTAGGATTATGGTTCACATCTTAATCTTGTTTGGACTTTTATTTTCAGACTTTTTATCATCTTTTCGGCATAGCTGAGAGCTCTGGATTTGTATTAGAATTCTAGTATTTTCTAGATACTTTCTTTACTGTTGATATTCTTTCGATATTTAAGAAGACTTTTTAGATTGATGTTATCAGATGCTATCAGATGTTATTTTTATGATTGGCTTACTCATGAGAGTAGATTTTTATTAGATATCTTATAAAATCTATATTTTCCATTACATCATTAAAGTTTTCAAAACTAAATAGATGATTTCAAAATATAAAATTGGCTAGCAAATGAATTAGATAAACTAGTATTTTAGATTTGCCTTTGCGTATGATGCTCCATCGTTATACGTGGCAAAATTGGACATGCGTTGACCCTAGTTGGGACGTGACATATCCTTTTTCCAAAATTCGCACTATTATTGACTTTTCAAATTTTGATGCGTATTTGTCTGAATATTTTCAAAATCAGCAAACATATAAAAGACTGTCTTTCAACAATCGTGTGTAATTTAATGGATTTTGATTTTATCATGTTACTTTTTGGATATTCGCAAAATCAATATATTGTGATACGTATCTCTCTTTTCTTCTGCTGCATCACATGGAAAAAGAGATATGCATAGAGGAAAAGTTCTTTTGAAGTAAAATTTTAAGTTTGCTATTGAGGTTATCCACCATTGTTGCCACCACCTTTACCAATTGTAGATCAACCAGGCATCCCCTGCTCCTTTGCCACTGATTTCCTTTCTTAGGTTTTTATTTTTCTTTATTTTGGTTTACCCTTTTATATTGTAAATCATAAATTTCTCATTAATAAAATAAATTTTTGATACTTTCTTAGCTTTTTTCCTTTCAAAATATTCTTTTATGGATGTCAATTTTAGTTTTATATCTCATTGAAATTATAGAATGAAATTTGTATGTTGTTAGCTCCTTTGTTTCGTTTTTTTTTAATGTACTTTTTAACTTTAAAAACTAGTTTTAAAGACAGAAATTCTGTAATGAAAAATGAATAAAAAAGTTTATTTTTACAAATAGAATCAACAACAGTGATTTTTGTGATAGAAATTTATGTTTAGAGATAGAATTTTTATTTTTAAAACATAATTTTTTATAGTATAAATTGTAATAAGAAATTTTATAAATAATGCAAGTAATTTTCTAAATTTTTTTATGTGAAAAGAAATAATAAATACCTAAAGAAATGCCAAAACTTTCCAAAAGCAAGTTTGGCCACTCACGAACAACATGCAAATGAAGAAGCGATTTACAAAAGAATGGGCGTATAGACATGCAGGCTTGATAAACATACAATTTATTATAGTTTTTTAATTATTTTCTATCACGTGGCATTATATAATTTTTTATTAAATTATTATATTTAACCTTAACCTCATAGTTTAAGACAATAGGCTGTATGGCGTTTTTGGATGTCTTCGTGCGGAGTCCACCATTTGGATTTTTAACAATTCCTTTTCTTTATGGTGGAGGAATTTAAACATTTTGTTGAAAGATACTGTTAGTCATGGCTTGTACAGGAAAAATAAACGTGATTCTTGCCAGTGTTCGGCATCCATGCCCTAACCGGGTCGAAAATAAATCTAAAAGTGGACAAGTTAAATTCCTTTTTAATGAGTTTTTTAGTAGTTAAACCGCTTTGTTTTATTTTATGTTAATTTTTTAAAGTTGCTCAGTAAATTTTTTTAACGAAGGATGATTTTCATTTGCCAATCTATATATATATATATATATATTTGTTAGAACTATCATATTATCCAACTGTAATAAAATTTTCCCAATTTTTGCCAGTGCTTCCTATTATAGTCCAGCTCCTTAAAAAACAATTATTATTTGCCACCTGGATATCTAGAGGGTCTTGTTGTATTTCCATAGGACCTAGACTTCGCTGGTGGACCTTTGGTCTTTGTGTGCTTAACGTGGTGGATGGTATAAAGTGCCTTTTACAAGTGATGTCCAAATCATCTGGACTTTATGACATAAGGAAAGAAAGGCACTATGAGTTTAGTAATGAATAATGACAGTAACATAAAGAACCTTAGCTGCTTTTTGGTCAATTTCATAGGGCCATTATTGCTTTGAACTCAATGTAGTGCACACGCTTGAACTTGAGATAAGGGCCGATAGAAAGGACTTCTCTCCCATTATTACCAGCAGATAGTTAGACAATAGCCGCCGGAAAAGGATTAAAAAAAAATAGCAGGATGAATTTCAAATTTTGTATATCAACTTCACATCAAAGTTCAATTTATAATATGACTTTTAAATTATTAATTTAATATCGAATTACACTTATTTTAACTATTTTAACTACATCACGTGAAGAGAACAACATCTATTATTGGATTTTTATTATTTTTTCTTACATAATCTAATATTGATAAGTTACTTCCACCACATTAGGACATAGAGCAATCGATATTAGTAAAAGTGTAAAAATAATTATAAAAAATTTGATTAGGTATTAAATTGATTACTTTAAAATTCATGTCATGTCTCAAAATCGAAGGATGTGAATAGTTTATCACATACTCATAGCGCATGAGACTATGCTAAGAGCAACTAAAATCCACATATAATAACTAAACCAAAATTATGTGATCCATTACATGCTATTTTGGGTCTCAATATTTTGCATCTTCACAATTTCAAATAATTTAAACCAAACTACAGTGACGAAATTTACCTAAACAATATATTCTATAAGCTGTCTTGAAACTCTAAAGCAAATGTTAAATCCCAAAAGTCGAGGTCATCACCATAGCACATAAACTTCTCCTGTATCTAAAGAAAAAATTTTCAAGGGTGAGTTAAAGCCAAGTACACAGCAATGCAAATATGATAGCGTAGCAACAATCATTAATTTGAATATTTAAATTAAGTGTAGCAACCTAGGTTCCAATACCACTGTAGCAGCATTGAGGGTTAATGAGAATAGTCAATCTCTCGTTTAAGAACAAAAATAAAAAATTGCATCATCTAAAGTTCACAGTCAGTATTCAGATACCATCATTACAATCTATCTATATTGTATAGTCTACCAAGAACCATAATCCCTAACCTACGTTTGATATAACTTCTCTCTGAAAGGTGACTGTTAAGCCTGATATTGTTCTCCTCATCAATACCTCCGAGCCACAACATGATGGTCTAAGCTCATAACTACTGTGTCAAGATATAAGAATTTAACAAAGGTGTCGCTCTCTAACTCGAGATGACCAAATAGCAAGCAACACATTTTATTATCTAAGTTTAAGAATTAGTTTGTTTTTAACAATATCTATCCTAAAAGACATCATACTTGTCAATGTGTATATGGAATAACGGATCGCTCATAATAAAGGTCTTGAATATAATTGTGAATATTTCTTGTTAATGTTCTTGTCCCAATACGTTGCTGGGTTTCCAGTCCACATATAGATTTAATTCTTTCCTCCACCAAAAGCTCTCCAAGATACCAATCTTTTTGGAAATGTTTGTGGATCCCTTTCACAAGTTCTAAAGTGCTAAACCTTGTTTGAAAAAAAAAAAAAGAAAAAAGTTCTTAGGGCTTCTCAATTGGTTATAATACTTTGGAAATATAGAAAAAAGAAAGTTTGGAGCTCTAAAGGTGTAGAGATTGTCATTTAAGATTTTGGAAAGATATAGAATAGATTTGTGGATATATTTATAGGGATTTAGTGGGTTTTTTTTTCTTTCTTTTTTTTTTATAAAATTTAGTAGTCTTGAAAAGAAATGACAATAAACTTTTAGCATGTTTTATTTTAATTATATTCACCTTTTCAACACGAGTACACTACTTGTGAACTCAGTCTTTGCTATTTTAGTAGGGTGTATTATTGCTATGTTGCAATTTCCTTTCTGTGTGAGATAAATTGTAAGTATAACAAAATAAAACTCTAATAATAACATATTCAAATTATTAAATTTTCTTGATTTTAAAATTATTTGCAGGGTATTTCGGTTCAGGTACCAAATTAAATATTTTTACAAAAGTTCATATACCAAAATTTGATATTTTTTCCCTTTTAATATTGTGAGATTGAAATTACTTAGGCTAGAAGCCGTGTCAAACTATTTTCCTATAGGTGGAATCATAGGATTCAATAGGATAGGCAGCTATATAATGAATAGACTATTGGGTTTATTTTTATCATTTTGGAATAAAAACTTACCTTTTAGCATCCTCAAATCACCTTGGAACTTATATCTTATAAAACAAATAAGATAAAAATTTCCTGTGGAAAATTTAAATTTTTTATTTCAGTTCAATAATGTTGAAATTCGAGATATAACTTCGACAATATGAACTTATCAATGTTTTTATATAGCTCAAAAGAATAATTTTTTAAGAAAAATTTAACAAACATTTATAATTTCACATTTTTACGCCTATAAAAGTAACTTTTAAGAGTACTCTTGTTAGGATGAGTATATGGTATGGAAGCAGGTACCCATATCCTAACAAGTGAAGGAAGATTTATTACTTAAAGTCTATATATCCTATAACATTCAATGCCAACCCCAGGTAATAGAATAAACTATAAGTGCACTTTAACTGAGTTTGATGCTACATGTGCATTATTTTAGAATGTTTCTTATCTTGCCTTTTGGTTCGGACTCTTTAATTTGTCTATTATTAAAATATAATCAGGACATCTTAAAGTAGTTCCATTAGTATTAGCTTATTACAAAAAATGGACCATTGTCGTCATTTATCGACAACAAATTCTTTATCAAATATAATTTATGTCGAAATAATTTATCCCTCTGTTGCCTTGATTGGCAGTATCTTTAAGGTTCTTTCCTTTTTCCCCCCTTTTTCTTTTTCCCCTTATGAAACTTGTGTTTTTCACAAATTATGAGTAGGCTAATGTTTACGTGGATGGTGTCGATCAAGAAATCCATGGCCTAGACTAGAATGGTGACCAAGCTCCATTGTACTTGCGATTTTTCTGCGTGTTGGCATGTGGTTTTGGACTACGGATGCGAGTCTCCCTACGATCTCAATGCTGATGTGCATCGTGTTATGAAATTAGGATTTGTTTGGATTGCCTAGCTTTTATTTATATCGTATTTATATTATATTTGTATTTATAATTTATCTATATCATATCTGTATCATATATTTGATCTTATTAATTATAAATAAAATTATTAGTTTTTTGTCGACATCTGTTTTTTTTATAAATATCTATTTGAAAATGATAAAATTATAATGCTAAAATGATCAAAATATAATGAAACAAATAGCTAACGTTATGGAAGATTTTTGCATTTCGAGAAAATAGATTGCGGTAGAATTATATATGCTCGGTGTAACTTACAAGGCCTTAAGCCAATTGCTCATAGGTGATGTAATTTGTCGCACAGTTAAAAATGTATTTACGGTTGCTCGTTTAGTGGAGAGGATGCAACATTATTACTCTTAGTATGACAAAGTAAAAAAATGATATTGACTCGGATAAAATTACTAAATTTTTTATGGAAAATGTAATATTTTGGTATATGAATTTTACGGATTTAGAAATTTTTTAATTTAATACTTAATTTTTCTTTATTTTTAAAACCAATTAATTTACTGAAAAAAATTGGCTTGTCATTGAAAGTTAGTAAGAGAAATTCTATCTCTTTACATACGAAATTAGTGATAATGATTTTTGTAACAAAATTTTACTTTTTCATTCTCTAAAACTTAATGTTCTTATAACTTTTCAATTGTCATTTTTATAATTAGTTGTTAAAAAGAGTTAGTTTAAATATTATTAATAATCTGAAAAAAAACTATATTTAAAATTTGAATAATTTAATATAAAAATAAATAAAACTCAAATATGAAACATGATATTATCCTTTTTTTTTTTTCTTTTAATTCCACTGCACAGTCCTAAATTGCTGATGAAGAGGGAAGACATGCCTGTCTGAACCTGATGCTCTGGAATCTGGATGGGCGTGCCACAAGGCCACTATCAGGCTGGAGGTATTTTTGTTTTTTATAATACGTCTTATATGTCGGCATTTCCACGTGCTTGTTTGGTTGTGAGGCAGATGTTTCAGTCAACGTAGGCTGCTTCACGCTTCCATGTTTCAGCAACGACTGTTCTTGTTATCTTCTGCAATTATTATCATCACTATACATACCTGTATTTATTATAGCAATTATTGTTGCATTTACTGGGAGTGGCAATAAATCATCGAATAGATTCATGGATTTATTGGTGCACGCTTAATAGTGTTGGATCGAAGCTACACCGCGATAAGCACCACCGAAACTTAGATACAGGCATAGATTGGTTTGGATTCAGGATCGGACCTGAGTCATTAGTTTTCGATTTTAAAATTGATAGAATCGAAATTGAACTCATAAGAGCCATTTCGGTCTCATAATTTAGTTTCGGTTCCCCTACAGCTAAGAACCATAAAAAAAATTAATTAAATAATTTTACTTAATTTAAATAAAAGATAAACAAAACAAACTTTTAGTTCAAAATAACATTAGAACTAAAAGCAATTATTTATAGTCTATTATTTAAAAAAAAATTTATAGGTGTATTTATCTATGTACAATTACTTGTACTTTTTTAGTTGTTATATTAGTAATATGAGACTATAAAATAAATATACAAATAAATCCTACAAAGACAAATACAAATCTCACGGTATTAAGAAAGAAAAGTTCACTTTAGTTAAAAGTTTTTATAAATTCAATAATATATTATTTCAAAATTTTTTAATACTTGTGTTGTTAATAGTAACACATTAAATACCATGAATAGAAAATAAAATTTAATTATTCACGTGAAAATAGTTTAGATATTTATTTTTTAATTATAATTTTTTATAATTTTCTTTTTTTTTTCTTTTTTCTTTTATTCTTTTTTAAAATTTTTTATAGTGTGGAACTGCGGGAACCGCTGATTCTCCTGGTTCTCTAGTCGATTCAAGAACCGACAGTTCTGGAAGCGCTAGATTAAACGGTTTTTGGGGATGAAGTTGGCGAAGCTTTCCAGAGTAGGCAGATCTTTAGCCGATTTGAACCTGCCATCCGTGGATGCCCAGGCCAGTTCCCAATTCGGGAACTGCCGGTGATGGTTCGAGTTGGTTCTCGATTTAGAACAGATTCGTGATGATATCTATTAAAACTCACATAAATTATAGAAAATGTTGAAGAATTCTTAGCACTTGCTTGGTTATTCCATTGAAATATCTGCTAATGAAATTAAATTTTTTACTTGAATATAAGCTCATGTGAAAATGTATAGGTGTAAAGTAGAAGACTATAATAAGACAATGTTTAATTTAGGCTTGAATATGGGTAAACCGGTTCAGACCCGATAGTCTATACATTCAAAATATGTGGACACAGAATCGGATCCATCGGGTATGACTTTGTGTTGGTTCCAAGTATTTACTATTCATGGGCTGGTTCTTGGACTCATTAAACGGATCAACAAATTAATTTTTTATGATATAATTAAAAAACATAAATTTAATTTTAGAAAAAATAAATTTTTTAACTTAAAATAAAAATGAAACACAAAAAAAGCATTAGAGCTTTAGTGTGTTTGCATACAGAATTATTTAGAATATGTATTTATTTAAATACAAACACAAACACTTTAGTTATGGTGTTAGTAGTATAAGACTACAAAATACTCAACACGTAAAAGGATACTCCACGTTATTGAGAAAATGGATTTTATTGTATATAGAAGCACGCGCGTGTGCATATTTATACACGACTTAAGTATTTTTATTTCTTATGCCGTTATTAAAAAATTGCTGTGAAGGTAATATTTTTCACTATTCAGATAATATGGTTTTAATATTGATTTTTATCTGCTTAATTTACTTTTGACATTTTTTTTTCACTGTTTTTTGTTCCCAGTTTGGACCTCGGGAACCCACCGACAGTAGTTGGGTCCTGATTCCAGTCTCGTCGGTATCGGGCCAGACTATTTCACGGATAGAACTCGGCTAGTATCCAGGTTTAGTTTAAGGTTTTTAATATGTTTAAGCGTAAATAGTAATAAACTATATAAACAAGACCCCAAAACTTTTTACCGTGCAATTGAGCCCATGGAGGATCCAGGTCAATATATATTCACATGCGATTTAATTTGCATTTAGTAAAGAGTTCTCCTAACGAAGTAGCCTAACTAAGCTCCAATTGAGGGTTTTTTCTTCCTTTTTTTCTTAATTAATTTTTATGTATCTTGTTCATATATATAGGTGCACACGATGTTTTGGATGCAATACGTTAATGGCATAGTTGATTCTGTTATAATTCCATTCATGGTATATATTGAAACGTAATTAGATATCTGTTTATTGAGAACAAATGAAAAAAAAGATAAATCATAACAATGAAGTTTGTGGCTTCTTTGAGTAAATATGAAAATGAGCTTATTTATACATAATTAGAGTTTGAGGCCTACTCAAGATAAAAGCATCAAACGCATTTAAGACATGGAAAATTTCTATCGTTCCATAGTGGTTATAATAGATTAATCCCACTAGATTTTTTTAGATACAACTATACTTTTCGAATTTTTTACACTAATTTTTTTTATAATTAATTTAATTTTATAATGTTAATGGCAGTCCTGTAATAATACCGCAGAAGTAGTTTATGCAGATAACTGATGGAGAGGACGTGGGGGACGTGCCAAGAGGTATTTTGCCATCTTCTTTTCAGCATTTTAATATGGTTTATCCCATAACCGTGGAACATTGAAACATGCCAATTGCGATGACTCTTGTATTTAAAGTTCCACGTTATGTAGTTTTTCTATATTGAAAAAATCTTATAGTTTTCAGGTTCATTTATCAACCTTTTTCTTTTCGTTTTTTTTTTTTTATTATGCTGATGCTATGAGATTTCTAAGTCGTTAATGCACCATGTAACTGGTCTTTTAAATTTTATTTGAAAAAGAAAAATGCCATATATATACATATATCTAATTAAGTAACTTAGGTTCTTGATCATGCCGGTATATATACATACATGTACACATAGGTAGAGCTGGGCATACGGGCCTGGTGGGCCGGGCCGGCCCACTTCGGCCGGAGGGCTAAACGGGCCATAAAATTTTGGCCCGTTTTAAAAACTGGCCAAAATCACTTGGCCCGGGCCCGGCCCGCATTTAGCCGCGGGCTAACGGGCTGGCCCGTTTGCTGGCCCGTTTAGCCCGCATTTTATGTCCCTTTTTTTTTTTTATAATTTTTGAAGTTGTTAGTGCGAGACTAAGTTATTGAATTAGGTCAAATTGACCCTAAAAAACTTGACTTAAAGATAAATTGGGTCAATATAGACATAGGGGTTTAGCTTTAAGGTTTTTGACTGAACATTAAATTTTTTTTTTTTTTAAGTTTTAACTCTTGGCCCGCGGGCTAGCCCGCTTTTGGCTAGCGGGCTAACGGGCCGGGTAAATTTTGGCCCGTTTTTAAATGGGCCAAATTTTTTTAGCCGCAGCCCACTTTTTTAAGTGGGTCAACGGGCCGGCCCGCGGGCTTTGGCCCATATGCCCAGCTCAACACATAGGTACAAAGACTAAGGATGTTTATGGTTTGATTAATCGATTAATGATCTCATTTTTTGAATCAAATTATAATGATCAGTTTTTTAATATCTTGATTCGAAGCTGATCCATTATTAATAGTTAATTATCTTAACGATTAATTTTTTTTTATTTTTTTTTTGCTTTTAATCATTTAATATAATAGGAAGAATACAAAAGTTTTATATAATACTTTGTATTTGCTTCTAACAATCCATATTAACAAATTTTAACAACAGACACGGCATGACCAACAAGAAAAAAGTATCCTATAAGTACAACTTGTAAACATGAAATAATGAGTAAAATTATATAAACTAGAACTAGTTCTGTAATTAACAATACAAACTATGCTTTGACAATCCAAAGTAATCCTAATGTCTTCGACCAACCATTCAAGTCCATGCTAATAACTATTCATCCGTGATTGCACATATAACTCCAATCCGTGGAGAGAGAGAGAGAGGTAGAATTTCAACAAAGATTTAAGTTTCAAGAATTAAATGCACTTTCATCAAAGTTGCTATATGTACACCTTATCGGTGGTTTATTAACATTTTTTTTAAGGATTTTTATTCTTTTTAAAAGTCAAACTTATGTATCTAATTCATCTTTTCTAACATGGAATTAAATAGGAGAAAGTTTTATGAAGGACCAACTTTGTGCCCTCATCATTCCACATCAAAATTATTATTTTCTACTCAATACAAGGATAATGTCCAAGTGATCGTAATATATATAAAATTCATATATCTTCTTATTTATTTACATAAATCTCTTTATATGTAAAGACCCGGCCCACTTAATCCAATTATTAAGTGTGCCAAATCTCCCGACCACGCATAATACCCAAATACTACGAACAATATTCAAGTATTATACGTAAGATCGTCTTAAAAAAAATGTTTGTAATGGCTACCTGTTTAAAACAGATATAACATTCATATGCTTTGAATTAAAACATTACCACTACATGGGTAGTGGGTCATTAACTATATACAAGCCATACTTAATATATTTATATATTACAACTTCTCAAGGAACATATAAACATAGAAGTCCTACTTACAACCCAACTATATTACAAATACAATTCAACACAAATTACATTCCAAGGCTTAACAAATAAGCCTAAACACTTCAAAAAGAAATCTTCATCAAAAGGAATCTTAAGCATATACTAGGCCTCTCTCCTAGTCATCCATAGAGCCTTCCCAATCATTCCCATAGCCCATATCGTCATAGAGCTCTTCATCAAAATCACCTGCAAGATAGCAGCATGAGCCAAAGGCCCAGTACACAATAATGCAAACAAATACATATGCAATGCTCACTTAACTAAAAACAATGCAATAAATCACCACAACTTCATTATCTTTTAGTTAAGTGAATAAAACAACACTGGAGTATTCAAACTCCGACTCAAGCTTGGGAATTCTAGGGGTCCTGAGTAACAACAGCTGCTTAGGGGGTTGATATAGATAGACCAGATACCTATATTTCCTATATCTAACCGATAGAGAACAATAGCTTCATCTAGGGTTCACACTCCTTTATATAATCCACTTATCCCGGTCTATAATATCAATTAGTTCAACGATCCCATACCCGTGAACTAAAACATATTATTTCCTTCCGAGCCTAAGTAGAGGATATACCGATACAGTTAACCCTATTAGCTACCTACTTAGCCAATAAAAGAAACCACCATTGCATCATGGATTTGAGTCATTGCATCATGACATATGATTGGACTAAGTACCTAAACTACCGTGCCATTGCATCATGACAAGGTTGTCGCTCCCCGGATCCGGATTCAACGACGTAAAGCACAACCAATTTCAATATCTTTTCATTAATCTTTGATTAAGGTCAACTTGATATATGCCTATCCTAAGCAACAATTAATCAAAGTATTGTGTACTTATACTAGCTCGAGAATCAATGGGAATAACCGAAAGGGGATCACTCACTGTAAAAAAAAAGTAATTATAAACTCACACTTAGTTCTAGTATATATATTCATCAATTCTCAAGTATAATCATCCAAATAAATTCAAATAAATCATTACAACATCATCACATAGCATTTAGATATCACATATTATCATACAATACTCAACAAATACTTAAATGATCATTTATCAAGCTTGGGAGAACCTTTAACAACCAATAATAAGTTTTAAACTTTGTTTAGAAAGTGTATCAGTTGAAAAGAACTAAAATTTAAGCATTTTTACTTTTAAAATTTGTGAAAACTTAAAACATAAAAGTTGTAGATATCTTTTTAAGCTTTCCAACGCAATTTGAATCACCTCAATCGGAGGTCGGATGAAAAAGTTATGACTAATTTACAAAACAGCGTCGCAATAGGGAAAACTATCTGAGAGCGAAACGCCCTAGCAAATGGGGCCGTTTGGGAGACCGTTTGCACTTAGGGAAAATGAAATTTTGATCCGCGAGCGCAACACCTTTACAAACGGGGCCTTTTGGGAGACTGTTTGCACTCAAGAAAAATGAAATTTTGATCCGCGAGCGCAACACCCTTGCAAACGGGGCAGTTTGGGAGACCGTTTGCACTCAAGAAAAATGAAATTTTGATCCGTGAGCACAACACCCTTGCAAATGGGGCCGTTTGGGAGGCCGTTTGCTCCAAGCACCCTTGCAAATGGGGCCGTTTGCACCAGCGTTTGACAGTTTTATGAATTTTTTTCAAACTTTAACACTTTTAACTTACTTTTCTCAACTCCTAACATGTTCTAAACCTTATACAAACTTCATACAACACTTCTTATACATTTAACAACATAAAACAAGAGTGATCTCCACTCCTCGACTTCAAACAAGTTCAAACACTACTCTACATAAATCAAACACTTCTTCATCAACTTTCACCAACCCTAGCACACTTCAAACAATTCTAATTCTTATCATATATCAACACTTCAATTCGAAACCACATGAGAGCCTGCTACAACCTATCTACAACAACTCAAGCATTCTAAACCTTTCTTAGCAACTCTACAACATCTCAACAAGAATTTAACATATCAACCACTTGTTTTATACCACACATGCAAATTTCATGGATTAAGAGGGAAATAAAGCATCTCAAACATCAAATAAACATACCTCAATGTATATATAAGGCTTGGGGAAGGATTTTTGATGTGTTGCGTCCAAGAAAACTTGATCTGGGTCTTGAAAATTTTTGGCCTTCTTGAATTACGAATTTTCTTTTTCTTTGTTCTGTTTTAGAGAGTCTAATGATTTAATTAGACTTTGATGTCTATCTTAATATTATTGACTTTTGAGGAGGCAGATTTGGGAAAGGCTTAGGCCTTATTTGGGCTTAGAATTGGACTTAATTTGGGCTTAAGAGGGGCAAAATAAAATCTGCTAAGTTTAGTATCTAATTTAAGCCTAAAACAAGTTTAATTCCAACACATACAATTCATTACAATAACAATTAACACTAACATGATAATTTCTAACATGAATAAACTATCAACCTAGATATATTTACCATTGCATATTATCTAATCACATATGTTATAACACACCCAACATTACAAACACACTAATCAACTCAAACACATATACACATATAATTATCAAATTTAACATGCATTAATATATATATTAAAATTATGGCTATTTCATTATATCATATATAAATATAACTTTGTGTCAATCATTGAATGCGCTCTTTTGCCTATTTGCATACCATATATATTTATATATACTCACACATTCTAGTTTAAAAATAATATTTTAAAAATTTAATTATATGTATATTCTCTTATAAATATTTATAAATATCATATTAGTTAATCGTCGGTTTTTAATAATTATAAACTAAAGCCAAAACCAAAAACTAAAAACCGAAAAAATTACAAATTCAATCATAAATCTAAATTGATGGGCCAGTTAACTCTTTTTAGGGATGCAACCGGGGCGGGTCGTTATAGGGTACCCGCCCGCCCGCCCCGCTAAAAACCCTATAGGGTCAGACCCTATAGGGTTTAGGGTCGGGTTTTGGGTTGTACTCATAACCCGTTGGAAAACCCGACCCGATTTAATTTAAAAAAATTAAAAATTTTAGTTTAAGGAATTTATTTCTTCATTAGTTGAATGATGCTTTTCATATAATTATTTTGTTATTCATGTATTGAGTCACATGATAGGATATAAATTATATTTACAATTAATAATCACTGACCAATTATCCAGAGAAAATCGGTTTCCATGTGCAACCTTCCCCACTTTTCAAAATTCATTTCTTTTCCATGCAACACAACAAAGTATAAAAATTAATTTTCTCAGAAAAAATAGATATTATATATATATATATATAATGACAAATAAATCAAGAATATATAGATCGTCGTGTAGTGTCATTATTATTATTATTATTATTATTATTATTATTATTATGAGTTGGATGTATTTATATATATATATATATAGATATGTAAATCTTCTTCTAATAATTTTAGGCAATGACATGTCTTGAGTTATTGACTTTATCTTATATATTCAATTTTCATGTTTAATAATTTTTTACCTGTCTTTAACGTTTTCTAATTTTTTAAAATAAAATTATGATTTTTATCAACTCCATTGAAATTTTTGCCCTCCTCAACATGCCTCACTACAATAATAATTCAATGAAATAATAAAATGATGCATTTAATTATGTAATATATTAAACGGGTCGGGTTCGGGTCGGGGCGGTTCCTAAATAATCGGGTCAGGTTCTGGGACACCCCATTTGTAATCGGGTCGGGTTTGGGACAGGATGACCCGACCCGTTTACATCCTTAACTCTTTTTCCAGAGTGATTTTTCGGCTTAAGTTTTATTTTTCGGTTTCGTCGAGACATGTGTACATACAGGCAAGTGTGAACAGACACATGCATCATGCTCACACATTCAGCATGCATGCGCACATCCTGGAAAAGAAACACGTGTGAGTATGCACGCAACACATCAATCTAGTATGCTTTTCTTTCTCATGCTATCGTATCTGTCGCGTATATTGTGTCACATGCTGTATCTTTTTTTTTTTTTCCCCTTTTCCCCTTTATCGACGCGACATAATTCAAGGGCTTAATTGTAAAATATAGAGTTATAGGATTTCAGTAAGAACTCCATGTTTCTCATGCTTTCTATGGAAAAAAAATTATTTATAAAAACTAAATAAAATTATTATCCTTATATCGCTATTTTCCTAAATATATAATTTGGAGTCCAAAAGTCAAAAACAATTCTTCTAAAACATTGATTCGTGCATTTTGTGCCCTTTTTTCTGTGCAAGTCCAAGCAAAGGATGTGCATCATCATAGATGCAAACTAAGATGAAAATAACCCAAAAATCTTAGGTGAAAGCACTTATGTTTTATGGTTACGGTTGCTCTAGAAACATTTTAGATGGATATAGTTTTGTTTAGCTGTAACTGGAAGCAGAAGTTCCAATCGTCCATTTCACTTTACTCAAGCATTTCATAGGTGAATCCATGAGTAATTAAGTCTTTCAAAACAAAGTAGGGCACCAAGAGATTCAAACAAAGAAAGAATTATTGATACTAACACATCATGTACTTTTATTAATGGTGTATAAATACTAATAAAAGGAATATGAAAATGAAGAGCCAACTTATTTGCAAACTTTACAAAAAGGTAAAAATTTTATATTTGGTTTTCTTTGTATCTATTTTTCTACTCTTCAAAGATTATTTAAAATCTGAAGATCAACAAACATAAACCTGCATCAACTAAAAAGAAAGAGAGAGAGAGAGAGAGAGAGAGAGAGAAATCAAAGATAGAAGGAAAGTGATTAAGAGATACCTAAGGATCGATAGCTTCGAATAAGCATTAAGAACTCACATCGCACAATGTGAGAAGTTTTATGTTCCGTTTCTTAAACATATTTAATAAGTTTATTTCATTAACATGTATTACAAAACATTAGATACAAGGTATGTAAAAGCAAACAATAAAGTAGATCTAACTCTTTATTCATTGGGAATTGTACTGTTTAAAGAGGGTATAAATACTTATTTCCAATAAAACCATAATTCTAAATCTTTTCAATTTGAAAAAAAAAAAAAAAAAGGTAAACACTAAACTTGTTGGTTAAAGCAGCTTTGACAACTCTTCTTGAGAATTGAAATAATTATCTTTAGAAACCTTATAATAAACACTTACCGTATGTTAAAAACAAAAAATCCAAATCGTAGAAATAACTTAGTAAACTGAAAAGTTAAACTGAAAATTTTCTAATCCTTTCCAACTTTCCAAGACATCAATTAAATTAGTTTGCTTTAAAAGAAAGAATCCTACGGCCTATTCATTCTTTTTTTTTTTTCTTTTGTCAAACGGCCTATTCATTTGAAAGGAATAGTTATTCATTCTATTCTTATTTTACCTATTACCAAAAATAATAAATAACAATTCATGTCTTTATTATTTATTGATTTAATTTTAATTTTTATCATAAATGTCATTATCTTGAAAATATCACATATACAAGTATATTTTCTCTACAATAAATATGAGAGGCATTATAAATATTTTACTTTTACTTCAATAATTAATTGATTTATTTTTTTTATATAAGTGAATATTGTAAGGACCCGATCCTCTAAATCCCGAGACTTAGAGTACCGAATCCCCAACCACATATAACGTTTTCACATTATATGTAAGGTTGTCCTAAAACTAACAGTTTATGAAAATTGTTTGATCAAAGTCACTAAACTTTGTAAAGAACTTTTAAACAAAACAAGATTGCTAACAAAAGCAATCTATACATACATTTACATTAAATAAACATCGTTTAGTGCCAATACATGACACTACAAAAATTACATGTTTTCTCAAAACATGAGAATCCTAAAGGATCTTAAGGTCATTACAAAAAGAAATTAGCTTAACTAACAAGCCTTCTATACATAGCTTATCATTAGCAAAAAGTCTTCTAAAAGTCCCGGGTAATCGGATCCTAATCATCCCACTCGTCCAGAAATCTCTCGAAATCGGACCCATAGCCCAAGTCATCGTAATACTCGTCTCCAATACCTGCAAAACAGCAAAAGTGAGCCAGAGGCCCAGTACACAATAACCAATACAAAACAAGTCATCAAATTGATGTAATGCACCATAGAACAAGTGGTTATCTTTATTACATTTTCATTCACAAATCAACAAGAGGGTAATCAAACCCCGGTCACACTTCGAGAATCCAGGGATCCTAAGTAACAGCAGCTGCTCAGGGGGTGGATATAAGCAGTCCGAATACTTATATCTCCTATATCTATTTCATGAAGATAATAGCTTCATCTAGGGTTTAAAAGCCGTTGCCCGACTCTACTTAAACTCAGTCCATAACATGAGCCTAGTTCACAAGTTCCCATAAACTTTGAACTAAATCATGGTATTTCCCTCTAAGTTTAAGCAAACGTTACTCAGATACTATTCCCCCCTATCGGCTACCCACTTAACCAAAAAGAATCGCTATTGCATCATAGCGTACCATTGCATTATGGTAAAGTCATTGCATCATGACTTGGTGAAGCGCCTAGCTAACATGTCATTGCATCATGACAGGTTTGCTGCTCCTCGGACCAGATTAAACAGCGTCATAGACATCCAATTCATTTAAATGTTAAGTCGAATCGATTTAAATCAAATTAAGAATGCCTGGTCCTAGCAAACATCAAAAAAGTTATTGCGTACCTGAACCCGTTAGTATATAGCTAGGATCTCTCGGTGATGAACTAACCGAAGAATCCTTAACTGTAATGGAAATATCACAATAATCAATAAATCAACAAGTATAGATTTCATTATCACAATTATACACATATTATATCCATATATTGCAATTAATCAAAAAAATTCAAATAATTGAACATAAGGTCATAAATAAGCATTTAAAGGTCCTATTATATCACAAATCGCTTAATAAATACTCAATTGCTCAAATAACAAACTTCGGAAAATTTTAGAAAAAGTTTTTAAATTTCAAAAGCACAGGGGATAGGCCGGCAGCCAAAGCCGGCGGCTTTGAGCCGGTGCTCAATTCTCTGAAAATCAACACTGCCAGCGCTGGCAGTGTACAAGGGTAAGCCGTCAGCCTTTGCATCCTACGCCGGCGGCCTTGAGCCGGCGTAGAATCCAAAACCAAAATTTTCAAAAACGTCCAGAAAGGTCTAAGCCATTCGCTTACCCATATACGCAGGCAGCTTAGACACTTACGCCGGCGGCCTTGATTCCCAGCGGCCGGCGTACAATATGAACGAAAGAACGCCGGCTGACTTTCCTAGCGAAAGCCAGCGGCTTTCATCCAGCCTTAAAAATTATGAATCCAACACTGCCTCTAAGCCGGCGGCTTTGAATTCCCAAGTGCCGGCGTACTTTCTAAAAACAGGCTTAAACGAAAATTCAAATCCCCTGTTTTTCCACTTTGTAAAATTCTATCTTAAACACTTCAAAATCTTTCTCAACTACACTTCCAACTTCATATATTCTCTCATATCTATACTACTCAATTCTAGCAACTCAAAACAAGAATTCAACACATTTAAACACTTTAACTCCACATCAATCCAATCTAAATTTCCCTACACAATTCCTCTTCACATCCTCCAACACTTCCTATTACTTCAACCATGCATGCACAACTCACACACTCATATAACACATTCATAACTCATCCCAAGCATGAACAAACAATTTGATCAACACTAATCTCATTTCAATGAAGAATTCATGTAATCACTTCAAGAAAGATAAACAAAACAAAACAACAATCATAACTAAATCAATTCAAATAATTATATGTATATACCTTGTCTTGAGAAAAACTTTGATTTTTAAACTTGATATTGACCTTGACTTGAGCTTGGAATGGAATTGAAAGAGGAAGAAGAAAAGAAAGAAAGAAGAAGCAAAATTCGTATAAAATATTAGGGCTGCAAAAAGAGAGTTCAATTAAGCTTAATTATGCATAAAAAATTCGAAATTTACCCCCTAAGGCATATGCAACTTTAATTTGCATTTGGGGTGTATTTGGTTCTCATTTGGAACCTCATTTGAGCATAAATGCTACTTAATTAAAGAAGAAAAATTCCATCACTAATCTTGTAAAACCAAAGTTGATTTTTATAAATCTAACTTAATTAACACTTTAATGTATAAAAGACATAACCAATAATTATATTACACACACACATTAATACATATAAAACAAAGATATTAATTTCAATGTATATATGCAAAATAATACATTTTAGACCACTAGCAATACAACCATGCTCATTCAATTGAACAATTTAAAATAATTGAGTAAACACATGAAATCTAAATAAAATGTAAATCTAGGTCATTTCAAATATTATAATAGTTATTACACCTTTATCATATTCTTATTAAATTACAATTTATTTTCTCCCCTTAATCTATAAACCTTAGTGAATAAGAAAAGTTGCAATAGCTATCAAAACATTTATTACTCGTTTACTTCGTTGAATGAATAAGATCGTGATAAAATTGTTATTAGAGTTGTAATAAGATTTTTATATGTTAATTTTTCATGTAATTTAGAATATGTGACACCTTGATTTTCATTGGGTACAAAATTATTAGTAAATCGATATTAAGGCATGAAATTCGACAACTATAAATTAAATTAAGGATATAATTAGAATCATATGGAATAATCAATAAGAAAAGAAAGTATCAAAACTATAATAACCCTAAGAATAAAGGAAACCATTTAAACAGATGGCCTAATTAATCTAAAACAAGGAATAATATAGAAACTACTCTAGAATTTAAAATCATGAAATTCAATTTGATAAAAAAAAAAGTAAATAGTAATAATAAAAGGTAAAATAGTAATAGTAAGTAGTAAATGGTTAAGAAGGTATGAAAAATAATTAGAAATAAAAAAAATAAATATAAAATATAGAATTAGCATAGAATATAATAATTAATGTAGATTTTTCAAATAAGATACTTTAACTTATGAAATTAATAAAAATGCCCATTTAAATTCACAAAAATTGCAAAACTAAACAAAAAAAATAATTTAAATGAAAAAAAATCCTTAAATACTCTAGAAAAATCATGAATAATTTGGAAAACATTAGAAAAATTCGAAACATGTAATTAATTTCAGAAAATATCCTATAAATTTCTCAAAATTGTGTCAAAATGCATGTAAAATTCACCAAAAATTCGACAGCTGTCCAAAAATTTTGAAACCTCACCAGGACACGTGTTTTATTTCCATATGGCCAGATAAAAAGTTGCATGCAAAAATAATGACATTTGGCATTTTTAATACGTGGTAAAATGCTATAAATACCGTGTTCTAACATAAAAAAATTCACACCGATCGTTCCGAGCATCCTAAAATCACCAAATTTTTCAGTTTATTACAAAAAATTATGCTCTATACAGAAGACAATTCCATGGTGGTAGAAGGTGGCCGGAGATGGTCGTTTTGGCCATGGTTGGGCAAAAATTGAGAAAATTTTCATGAAGTCATCCTAGCTCCTTTCGTAAAGATATTTTATAGGTAAACTCATCATAATATTAGGTACCTCTCATAAAAATTTAGTAATTTTTCTTGGTCATTTACTATTTTTAATAATTAATCTAAGATTCTGCCAGTATTAATAAAATTAATTAGCGCATATTTTATATGTTGAAATATAGTAAAATGATTCTATTATACATGAAACTTTTTAACCACTTTTTAAAATGCTCATTATAAAGCTTAGATATTAACTTTATCAAGTTATAACATATACTACTATTTTTCTATAATTACACGATTTATTATAAACTAATTACCTTATAAATGGCTATGTATAACTTAAATCTATAACTAAACTACCCTAAGTTATTTACTACTTTTTAAATATATTATCAAAGAAATTATAACAAATACTTAAGAAATAATAACCCTTCGATTTGCTTAAACTAATTATCTCCTTTAATATTTATTAATCTAGTTAAGCTTAAGTATCAAGAAAATGACAAAATTAATTATATTGTCGATATCAAATATTTATAAAGCTTATATTTAACTATACTTAATCTTTTAACTATTGCTTCTATAGTACATATTATATAGGAATAATTATACTAAATAATTAGATCCTACATTAACCTAAAAGGAATTAATATTATACAACTCAGTTAATAAATATTTACTTATTCTCAAATTCTAATAATTAATAGGGGTATTATGAGGAGAAGTAAAATCTAGATAATTTTATCAATATTTCATAATTTCACAGAATTACCATCACATGTTCGCTATTTTTAAATATATTTTCTATTATTCTAAAGTTAAGTAAAATAAACATCGCAAAAACTAAATTAGTCTTGTAGCTCACTTTAAACTTTTAAAATTTCTAAGTTTAGATGTTAACCTTACTTATCTTACTATAATAAACCTCAATTATAAGTTACTTATCCAATAAAAGGCAATGTAAAACTATGCTTTATTTAAACCCTATTAAAATACATCATAATATCTTTAATAATTGTAATCCATTCCCAATTAGCTAAATTAGGAATTATTACCCCTGCTAATTACATCAAGAAAAAAGAAGGACAATGATTAAACGACCAGCCAACCTCTATATGAAACTATAGATACTCATAACTATTACTTGTTGGATATTATTACGTGTTCGAGGGGAACGCTGATAAATCGCAATTTCTGTAAGTGGTTCATTTATATGGTAATTGTAAAAAGGGATATTATTTACATTATAATTATTTGTGCTTGTAAGTTAGCTATAAAACGTGTGTGGTTGAATGGCTTTGTTTGATATTGGATGTTTACTTATCCTATTGTATTGGTGTGAGATACCTGTTTGATCGCCTAAGTAAAAATGTATTATTAAGAATATAGTGAAACTAATAACCGATCATGCATAGCATAATGCATTTTGCATCCTTGCATCCACAAAACCGACCGTTCAGGTGAGAATGGATTTCTTCTTCTAACCTTTATTGAACTAAGTGACAAGAGAGAAGATCGCAATAAAGGTTACAAGCTCTCTGAGGGATAGTTCTAAACGGTTTTTGGGAGGACAGCGGTCCATTGCACATTCCCGGTTTTATGGAAAATGAATCTGTGTCAAACTCCTCGAAACCCAGATTAGAGTGGGGTTAATTTCTCTAATCTCGTGATGAACCGGTCAACATCACGCGGATGGCATCCCGATTGACTGCACCATTCACTTTAATCATAACAATGATTGTGATTTGTCCTATAATGTTTATAATTACCCTTTTTATATCCACTTACTGAGCTGTGGTTATATGCTCATACCCTTATAGATCTTTTTATAGAGATACAAGATTCTCTAAGGAGTATCATAATTGGTTTCAGTGGAATGGAAGATGAGAATATTAAGGATTATGTAAGGAGAGTTGAGATTATATTACTGTAAAGGTATGTATAAAGTGTATTTCTTCAGATTATTTGTATTTCTGTGTGTTGGCCATCACTTGAGAGCTGTCAATATATTGGTTTAATGAGATAAGCCTTGTATATTCTACTTGCTAATGATAGTTAAGGCCACCAACTATCATTTTCACTTAGAATGTACGACGGGACTGTCTTGATTAAGCTATTGGGATGTGACAGAATATTTGGGGAAAAAACCTATTCGAGTAATGAACGGTGATTTAATGTTTTTTATAATAGAAAACTCTAATCAAATAACTATTATGGTCAATTAAACACTATGATAGCTTTCTATAAGAAATAAGGCAATAAAATTACTCTTATAGCAAAGTAAACCACCACGTAAATAACACTCACACACTTACATATATATATATATATATATAAATATATATCACGTTCATTAAAAGTATAGTGAGCATAACCATGTCGACTCAAATCGAGGCAAGAATTGACGTGCACTTAGTGCAAGTGGATGGAGCTAGATTCAAATTAGGGCCGCAAACGAGATAAGCTAAGATCTTAAAGATTCGTGCTTTGTTTTAAAATTTATTGAACTCAAGTCGAGCTTTTTATCAAATATGAAATTTAGGCTTGAATTCGGCTCATTTTTACTACACAAGGTTTAGCTCAAGCTCGAGATCGAGTCGAGCTGTGTTTTTTATTTAGCCTATCAAACTTTTATTGAGTCTGAAATATAAGCTTGAGCTTGGCTTATTTAAATAGCCCGTTTTTCATTCTTTGGTCAACTTAAAATATAATATATATAAGTGTTTCTGTAAATATATATACATAAATATTAAATAGAAAATAGTTTTTTATGTAGTTATGTATAATATATCTTGCATAAAAAATTTACAAATCCGCTAATGAGTTTATTAATGAGCCTGTTAGCAAACCTATTTGTGAGATTGTTTACTAGTCTAAATGAGCTTATCACAAGCTGACTCGTGAGTCTAAATTAAAGTTCAAGTTTAGCTCATTTAGTTAAACGAGCTTTACTTTACACTCAAGCTTGGCTCATTTACTAATTGAGCCGAGCTAAGTCTGAAATGAGCTGAACTTAAATAGTTCACAAGTAGCAAGACTTGTTTGTAATCCTCCTTCAAATTATACGAGCAGTGGAAATAACTAACGATTTATGTGTGGGGAAGTACAATACTAAGGTCAAATTCGTACTTGTTGCTTTATAATGTAAAATATGGAGCGTATTTTAGTGCAAAGTAATGTGGCAGTTAAGAAGGTGAGAAGTTGAGGAGGTAACCTAGTGAACCACATTACAAATATCTTTAAAAGCCATATTAAAGTTATAAAAAAAAATGAATAAGCCTATAAATTCGTAAGATTTTATTTTTAAGTATTTGTGGAGTGAAAAGAATAATTTTGAAAGCGCGATTAAAACAAAAGGGTAAAAAGATACTAAAAGCTTTTTTACAATTAATATTATATATATCAGAAAGTTAAAATGATAAAAATAAGAAATTACCTTTTTTAATATTATGTGATTTGCTATAGGTCTTATAGGTGTCTTGTTATTGGATTCATAAGTTTTGCATCTTGTAATATCCCATAAATATATATGTGACCTTTTCAATAGTACATAAAATTTATAGAATTGTAAGAAAAATTAAAGGTTAATTATAAAAATCCAACCTCTGCTTTGATCTATTTACAAACATATGATCCATGTTACATTTTTTTGATGAATAAATTACCTAAGTTTAGAGCTATAAATGAACCAAATCGGCAAAAAACTACTCGAATTTGGCTCAATATTTACTTAATTTGATTCGAGAATAACCGAGTCGAACTTGAACTCAAGCTACTCGAATAGTTTATCTAGTCAAGCTTGAGCTTTCTTTATTTAGCTCGATTAGTTTGAATTGAGTGTAAATGTTAATCGAATTCAAATTTAATTTGGATATTAACATTATTTTAATTAGAATTAAATAATATATTTTATAATAAATCGTGCCTAAATGAGCTTAATTAAGTCCAATTTGAAAATTTACACTATATTTTAAGTCTAACTCAAGCTTAAATCCTTAAACTCTGTTGTACTCAAATTGAGGTTGAGCTTTAAATTTTTGAGTCAAATTTGAACTAGTGCTCGACATTTTATCATATTGATTCAATTTATTTGTAACCCTACCTGAGTATCATGTAAAAGTGTAAATATTATAAAATACTATTGGAGGAATATATGTAAGCATCTTATTGGTTTAAGAAAACTAATTTAATAAAAAAATATAACTAAATTAAATTAAATAAATAAAATATTAAAACTATTTTAAAAATTGGAATAACAAAATAAACATAATTAATTTTTTTTAAAAATGGTAAAATAAAACACATGTTAATAAAAAATTATTAAATAATATTAATATTTTTGCATTAAGCTCATGTCACATATTGATCAAATAAATTAATACAGATCATGTGTTTGCATCAAAATACATGAAAAATTTTTATAATTAACCAAAAAAATTTATAAATTGTATGGGATAACTCAAATATTATAAATAAGGTTTATGAGTGATTCTAGAATATTATAGGATAAGTTATGAATCCAAAATTTAAGGATCTTTATCTTATAGGGGTACGCCATAGACAAAGTCTAGTACTTGCCCATTTATACCCACCAATCCTCGACATAAGATTCCATCTTTCACTACTTTAATAAGCATATCTAGCTAGTGAATCAGCTAAATATCCACTAGATACAGGAATATGGATATATTTTACCACAATAATGCACTAATCACTAAAGCCACCGTAAAAGTTTACAATTTCTCGAAAAAGTGAACAATATTTACCGTCGTTTGAATGATAATAATTAGGTCTTTTTGGAAGTCAATGACACGGGCACGCAATATGGCTGCTAATGATGAAAGGTTCAATGATTCTATCTCCATCCATCTAGATGTGATGAGGGTTGTGGGCCACCAATTTTGACAGCTCGTGAATGAGAAGACAAAATGGATCTCGTGTTAGTTTGCCAAAAGACGATCGTTCATACGACAGATATGGTGTCATTTGGGCATGTAACGCTTTTTCTTTTGGGTGGTTGCTTCACCGCCCATTAAACAAAATGCACACTCAACAAGTCCTATCTTGCTTCTCCTCCATCAACTCACAGTGGCAGTCAAACGATTCAAACTGTGTAAATGGAGATAAATGATTTCTTTCGATTAGAGTGTCTTGAACTAGGATGTTAAGTCCCGTTTTTAAATTAATTTGATACCTAAGTTTTACACAAAAATTTAATTTTATATATAAATTTTAAAATGATTAATTTAATACCCAATCAAATTTTTCGTAACTACTTTTACTATATTTCTAATACTGTTGGGTCCATTTGTTAAAGTGGATGAGACAATCTATTAGATTTAGGTGGCGATAAAAAAAGGCAATAAAATATCAATGATAAGTTGTTTTTTTCACGCCAGCAAATAGAACAAACTATGCTGAATAAGTAGTAAAAATAATCATGAAATGTTTGTTTAAATATTAAACTAACACTTTAAAATTCAAATATCAAATTAGATTTTGTTGCACTATAAAGTTAAGATACCAAATTTCACATTAATAATAAATGATTGAAAGTGAAATGACTTCTAAAGCACTCAGTTAATCCCGATATTATATATATATATATATATTCTCCTAAAGCTATAAACTAACTCATTATTCATGCATTTTCTTAGGGCTTCGGTTATTGGGCCAGACACGTATGTTTAATGGGCTAATTGTTATAGGGAAAAATGTCAAATTTGATATTTAAGTTTTTCACAAAAATTTAATTTAGTAACTTTGAATCTATTAATTTAATATCTAATTAAGTTTTTATAACTATTTTTATTATCTCTCTAACGTCGTTTTCTCCTATTGTTAACATAAAAGAGGCGGGCTATCAATGATAGACAACATTAAGTGAGATTGTAGTACTTGTTTAAGTTCGTTTTAAGGTATATTTGTTGTGACTCAAGCTTGATTTGTTAATAAGCCATATTTGAACTCTTGTTTAAGTTTGCAAGTTGCCTCACTAAGTTTGGGAGATTTTTTATATTATATATTATATATACATGATTAAAACCAAAAACCAATTTCTGCATTATATATTATGAGGTATGATAGGATATATATATATTGTGTAATATGTATAATTTAATCTTTATTCATTATTCATTTATATATTTATATATATATATATTCATTTTGTACATTTAACTTCATATGTTTAATTTTTTATCTTCTATTTTAAGATTGCATATGAGTTAAGTTATTCATGAGTTAATCAAACTCAATTCATAAATAAATTGAGTTGAAACATAAAGTAAAGTCAGTTTATCTAAATAAGTTAAGTTCAAACTTATAATTCTCAAACTCAGTAAACAATTAGCTTGGTTCGAGCTTGAATAATTTTTTTAAACCAGTGCAACTTGAACCTTTAAATTTTAGTTTGTCTTGGTTGACTGTTTACAGCTTTACACTTAGTCATCAATGCGAATAGATAAATTTGCAAATTAAATTAAAATAGTATAAATAAATGAAAACGAAGAGACAGAAAACCATCACAATTCAACGATCTACCTACCTTTTGTTCCACGGTTTACAGTACCTTGGACAAGGATGGATAATATAGAAAACTAACCTAGTCCTTCACTGTCACCAACATCGCCACCCGCACTTAAAAAACCAATCAATTCCTTTGAGGAGCAAGAATATATATACTGATATTATTTAAAATTGACCCCTCTTGTAAATAACTATAGGAAGCTTCATTTCATGCCCTAAACCTAATTATACTGTTATAGGACCAAAGATTGACCTTTCAAAACTTATGGACAGAATTTATTCAGTTTCCCAATAACACTGCTGGATGAAAATTGGGATAGATTTAAGACAAAGCCAAAACGATGATTTGGTAACTCACAATCAGGAAAAGCTTGTAGAAAGAAAGGAGGAAAATAAAATTATAATATAATATAAAAAAAATTCAATTCCTAGTCGACCCCCAAGGTTAATTTGTGATAAAATGAGTTAGATCACAATTTCACCACCCATAAACTACCTAAACATTGCAAAGAATTTTAATATTAGAACACTTGTATCTTATGTTCTAAAGAAATGAATTGAGATGACACAATACTAAAACCTAATTGAAGCTAAAACCAAGATGATAAAGTTGGAGCTTCCACTAAATTTATAATATAAGCTTAAACCTAATTTTAAATGGTTCTTCTTTTTAACAAATCTGAAATCAGCTTGACCGATTCATCTAATAAATATTTCCTCCTAATTAAAATAAAATTGATATTTAATAAAGCTCAACTAATATATCTACATTCAAAACTAAATTTGACTAAGTTTTTAAGTTTGTCAAGTTTAAATATCATAAAACTAAAACATTTTTAATAGAATAATGATTCTAAAAGCAGAAAAAAAAAAAAAAAACCTAACAAAATATCACCTGAACCGTAAAATATCTTATAATATCAACTTAGATTCCTAAAATAACAGAGATATATACCAACAATACGAGGACAAACCACAATAGGATATTCTATAACGTCGTCTGAGTTTAGAAAATCTTCCGCGTCGCTTGAATGATTTCTTTCTTATTCTTTTCCTCCTATGGTTCGATTTGTGTTAGACGACCCCCTTAGCTCACAAATCGATAAACTTTATCTACTATCTACGACAACACAAGTCAACTGTCTGTGCATAGATTTTCACAATATTTTTTATTTTTTTAAATTATAAATTAATTATTCAAAATACTTAAATTCATAAAATTATTGATGGCATCATTATTCTGCTATGTTTTTATTTATAATTTTAACCATTAATCCTGCGTGATAATATTTTCAAAGATTAAATCTATGAAAATTAATAAAATGGTGAATTAAGAAATTCATTTCTACATGTGCACACACTACCAGTTTCGATAGAAAAAAATTTGAAAAGGGGATTTTACCCTATTATGTTGATACATTACATGATAATCCACATAACATAATAATGGGAGAGGAGATAGATGGGGAAGGTGAGAAAAATAATAAAAGTTAAAAAGAGGAATAAAAAATGGCCATAATATGAATAGGTCCATGCACGTGACCCGCTAATCCGGACTTCAACCCAATATGACTATAATCAGCTTTATAATATCTATAATAAAAATGTTATTATTAATAGTCTGGTTGGACTATATTAAACCCATTTATAAATGAGTGCGGGTTGGGTTTAGCACACCGACACGATAATGAGCCTGCCCACTCAGGTAAAGCTAAGATTATTAACATTTTACTACAATTTTTAACTTAAATTCTAACTATAGAAGAAATCTTATAGAACTGCAGATATTTTTATAGTCCAATGACATTATCATTAGTCACTCAAGTAGAACAAACCAAATTCAAATTCTTCTTTCATATTATAATGGCAAAATAATTAAATAAAATAAAATAAAGATATTATAAATAGTAATTTGGTGCTTATTTTTATATCTTTATTTTAATTTTATGCTTCCAGTGATTATTGCTAAGTGGACAATTTAAGGATTTTGGTAGTTGTGCTTATTACAGGAAATTTATTTATAGAATTGTATTGTCATGGATTTTAATGATTGATTTTTAGATGTTGTGAGTTTCATTTATTGTCTCATCACATGTAATATATGAATTTTATTTTAAGATGTCTTATGTTCTCTATACCCATAATAGAAGTTAGTCTTATTTTTCCATAAGAAAAAACATAGTTCATTTCACTGGCAATATCTCTATTTTAGTTTTTATGCTTCCGCTAATGATTGACAAAGTGGAAATTTAAGGATTTTAATAGTTTTGCTTATAATGGGCAGTTTACTTATAAAATTGTTTGTCATAGCTAGTAGTGATTAGTTCTTAGAAGTTATGAGCTTTATTTATAGACTCCTTTCTCATGTAATATATGAATTTTATTTTGAGATGTCTTATGTTTTTAACACCCATGTTAACAGTTGGTCTTTTTTCTTTTCCATAAGATTAATCGAATTTCATTTGACAAGTTACAATGCAAAATAATATTTCCTTATGAATCACAATTTTTTAGTGTTTGAATAATTGAAACAAGTGCTATATAAAATATGTTTTACTTAATATAAGAATGGAGATACATATAATTTAATATGCCTTTTAGATGCTAATAATCTTTTAATTTACCTACTAAACTTTGATTATACATAATAGCTAGAAAAAAAATAAGGAGGATAATGAATTTTCTTTTTCAATTAATATTTATTGATAAGTAATTTTAATCATAGGTTTCTTGGATCCAATTCGACATCCCTAGTCAAAGGACCAATCTAATGGTCCCCAGACCAATCTATTCGAACCATGGACCAACTTGTTAGAACTTAGAAGGCCACGATGACTCGAGGATGAACTTAAGTCAGAATACAGGGCTAATCTAAACTACCTTGCTTAGCAGCAATTAGGGTTGGAAATAAGCCAAGCTAGTAGCAAGCTACTTGAGCTTAGCTTGTTTCAAGTCAAGCTTGACTCGATTTGTTTAACTAAATGAGTTGGGCTCGAGCTTAAACTCAGGTTCATTTAGTTGAACGAGTCAGGCCTGAGCTTGTCTTCAAGCTCGCGACCAGGCTTGCGAACAGGCTCGTTAATGGCTCATTTAACATATATATAATACTAACAAAAATTAATATTATATATAATATAATATTATAAATAATAATATATACTAAATGAGCCTAATGAGTCGAGCTTAGGCTAAAAAATTCTTAACAGGCTCGGGCTTGAGCCTGCACATTCCAAGCTCGTTAAGAGCTTGACTCGACTCGAGCCTATTAAAAATTAAACGAGCTATGCCTGAGCAGGTAAAAGCCCAACTCGACCCAACTAGTTTGCATCTCTAGCAGTAATTCAATAATCTCTTGTAGATGTCATTGTAACCGCTAATGTTGCCTAGATTCTTTTGAAAAGTAAACCAACTTGCCAACTGTCTCCAACTGACATTGCAATCTCTAGAAGGTTTCCTAATTTATGAGGATGCACTTGTTAAATCATTTAGATGTGGATTTCTAAATAATAAAAATGCAATTTCCTTATTTGGTCTATTCACCATCTTGATCACTCATAGAAATGTAACTTTAAATACCCTATCTTAAGTCCAAGTAAAACAAACCTCTATTTGTTGACTTTCTAGCCATTTTGCTATTGGTTTTTCCACACACTTATTGAGTTAGAGTGAGCACATTAGACAACTTTTTAGTGTCCACTAATCATGTTCTATCTTGCAGGCTAAAGATCAAGGAATCAAAGGATTAACAAGCCCATACATGTAGATCACTAATCTAGTGGATTGATATTATACTAGTAATATTCACTTAGAACATTTGGCATCATCTTTAGGAAAACAATTTTTGTGACAAGATGTCACCATCCACCTCCGAGTAGTTGAAATAACTACGTATTTTATTAAGAGAGTACAAAACTTAAGTGGTTCGGACAATCATGATTAAACCACGCCCTTAGTCTATAATATAGTATCGTATGCTACATAATAGCCTACCTAAACACCTGACCTAGTATAGTTTCAATGCCATTAACTTAGATTGGCTCACACTAGCCACTGATTAATAACACATCAAGACTTTGTTTTTTGCTCTAGCATGGGTGTTCACTTTGGTTCACTCACCTGCTTGGTACTTCACTCTTGAGGGAACCCTATAGCTTGCCTTCGCTAGTTAGATACTAAGACTTCTTTTTGTTGTGTATTTTGGAAGTTTAGACATTTGCTTAACTAGGCCATCTATAAGTTAACCCTCTTAATTTGTCACTAAAGAGAGTGGAGGGGCAAGTTTGGTCATGAACTCTATAAACATAATCTAACCTTCTTAAGCCAAGAGCTAATTTTTGTTAAGAGCCCATGATGACCTAAGATGACTTAAGGTAAGGATTGCAAGGCCAAATTGAAATGTCTTCTCAATAGCAGTTCGACAATCTCTTGTTGATCTCATTTTAACCAACTAAGGTCGCTTGAATTCCTTAGGAAGGTAAGCTAACTTATTAGTGGCTATCGAGTAACAATTACACGGATAGCATGATATACATCACTTAAAATTATCAAAGAATTAAGTCAAAATCAATAATTACTGACCCAAAAAACCCTATAAATAAATATAATCCTTGTTGAGTATTCATTTTTTCCTTCAATGGAAATGAAAAACGTTGAAAGTAAATTAGAAAGAATTAGTAATAGAATGAGATTTATGGGGAGATGAGATACTATATACCATCAAGGGGTTAGAGTAGTGGTTTGACCTTATGGTGGAATGTGATTTTGAATGTGAGTACTATGGAAAGTTTTAGATTGTTTATTTATTCAATTTTTTAATGATGATTCTTTGATTGGATATTTTAGTCAACTTTATCCTTTTTGTGATAATTGAGAGAAATTTAAGTTGTGGGATATGTTAGTAGACTTGTCGAATGTCATAGATGGCCCTTGGTTATGTATGAGGGTTTTCAATGAGATTATGGATGATAGTGAAAAGATTTATGAAAAAAAGAGACAAAAGGCGAATTATGGCATTTCAAAGCATAATTTTTTATGCTAAACTTCAATATTTGGGGTTCGTAAGGTAGTAATATATTTAGTGCAATAAGTAGTTTGATATAGAGTTGATAAAGAAGAGAATAAATAGAGTGCTTATTTCGATCAAATAGCTAAAATGTTTTCTAGCAACTGAAGTTTTTCATGATCTGATAATGTGTTTAGATAAGATAATGCGACTTTTGTTGTTATCAAATATTTTAAAGATGTTGAAGGAAAAAGAAAAAAATGGTTTTGGTTTAAGAACGCTTGGATAACTCCAAATGATTGCGAGAATGATTATAAAGGAGGGAGCTGATTTAGGACAAATTATGATGAATCTTAAAGGATATAATAATCATCTTACTATGTGTTACACAAGCTGGTTCTGGATTAGTAGAGATAGCTCTTATCAACATAAAAGAAAGGTCAGAAAGGCGCTGGAGGATGCTCGATGCGACCACTCTATTGCCTAAGTCAGTCTATAGGTAATGGTAGCATATCTGTAGAGAGATAGACAAGCTTACTTCTCTTTTTTTATTTACTTGTTTTTTTTTTTCTTGTCCCCCTTTCTAAGAGGGAATGGGGGTATATAAAGCATTTAGGGACATACCAGGATAGGTCACCTCCTGGTAGCCGACCCGGTACCCAACATGGTGAGGTAATCCAAGCTGAAGAGTCAAGGCTTCACAAAGTGGGGCCGAGCCGATGGTCCCCCCACCCCCACCACACCACCCCCCCCGACCTCGTTGTGGGAGAGCAAGGATAATGTATAACGCACAAGGTCGTTGGCTTGAGATGGTCACTACTAGTTTTTGCAAGCTACGCTCCTTATTTGGGCTGCATCCTTATGTCATAGGTAAGGGCCATTCGAGATCCTATTAGGCATTGTACTCGTACGCTTTGTTGTAGTCAAAGACATGTTGTTTCTTGAGGGGGCCTTTAGTCTTAAAAGGTGTAGACACCCCATTTCTGCCCTTGAAATAATAATAGTAATACAAGTAATAATAATTATTATTATAAAAAAAGAAAAATGATAAATAGAATATCTATACAAAAATATAAAAGTTGGTTCAAAAAAATATAAAATATATATTATTATAAAAGTGTAAAATATGATTCAAAAGAAATAAAACTAAATAAAAATTATATTTTTGGCCTCTATCTGGATCACTCAAATATTATTTGAGTGACTACATGACCGAAGCATAGGCCAAGGGCCTGTTGGATAAGCACTTGCATTGCACATCTGGGACAAGGGTTCGATTCGCGCCAGGAGTAGCAAAATGTTTATTTCGCTTGGCACATGTAATACACATACCCACATGTGTGTTGCATATGGCGTGTGTGTACAACACGCGTATCATTTTCTTCATCAAATTCAAGTTTTTCCATTGTGAAGCGGCTACTTCGAGCTCATTTTTGACCCATTTTCATCCGATTCGTATCAAATTGTTGGAGGGGATTTGAAGTAGACATGAGATACTTCATACTTGAATGAAAAAACAACCCTGAAGCTATTGATTTGACACTTGATTTTTAATCCAAAAATTGTGAAAAACTCGTTTTCGCACGCGAAACAAATTTTTGAATTTTGATCCAAGCTACCACTCAAGCTTCTAAAAGTGCAGATCTAAACTCCCTATCCTCCTTTTAGAAGTTTATTAAGCTTGAAGTTTATATATTGCATTCTAGAAGCTCGAATTCGTGCACGACCCACCAACCCAAATCCTCAATTAAACTCCACCTAATCGAACCCCAAACAATATAAATAGGGGTCGAATTATCAGTTCATAGCATCCACAACTCAAAGAAACAATAAAAAACATCCAACAAGCTCTTTTAGGTTTCGAATCGAGTTTGAGCATTTTAGTGGCTTCGATTTAAAATTTCTTCAATTACTCTTAATAGAGGATAAATCAAACAAAACCAAGGTCAGAGTTGGACTTAAAGGTGGTGAAAGCTTTAGCTAGTAGCTTTCCACTTTGTCCAATAGCGCCCGATCATCTCCAATGAACACCACCTTTAACTGCCACTTGTTGGAGCTCGAGTTGTTAGGTTCCAGTCATTTTCGAATCAAATCACCACTACTAGACTGCTTGCCATCATCCGCTTGGTCGTTTCGATTCAATCGTGACCACTGAAAACCACCGAAGCATAGTTGTTAGATTGCGTTAGCCACTTACTATAGGTCGGGTCGTTTGACCTAAAATCCACCCGAGTTTGATCCAATGTCTAACCTGAAATCCAACCCAAATGCTAAGATCTGACCCACACCTGATCAAAAGGTAAGTTTGACTCATTTATTTTATTTTATTTTATTTTTTCACTTTTTTAAATGATAAAGAAAAAAAAAAGAAAACAAAGAAATAAAAAAATATAAATATATATATATATATATAAAATATGGTTTGTTGAAGTAATAAAATCTAAAATAGATCTATGTAGTATGGGCGTATTAATATATGTATAAATATAAAAAAAAATAAAAATATAAAATAAAAAAAAAGTCTTTTTGAACATAGAAAATCTTATTTTTTTTTTTTAAATAAAAAAATCAACTTGATAGCCTATAGGATTCCACCCAACAAAAAAAAAAAAAAAAAGGAGATTTTATAAGATCGAAGACTTAAAGAACTTAAATGGAACATAGTTAAAAAAAGAACCAATGCACGTTTTCTAAAAGAACTACATATTATCTAATCCCGATTAGCAGTACATAGGCATCTCCAGGGCAACATAAAAAAATAAAGAACCCCTTTTTTTGTAAATATTGATTTGATTGTTTGATTATTAAAAATATTGTTTAGATTTGTAAACGTCAATGATAAATTAAAAATATCGTAGTTTGTACATATTAAAAAAATTTTAGTATAGTAAGGATAAAATTTTAATTTATGAATTTGAAGTAGTAACCATATGGTTTTAATAGGATAGCTCTTAAATCCAAAAATCTCTGGTTTAACAAAGTTGGTTTTAAATTAATTTTTTCGCAGACTAGTGGCTAAGTTAGGATCAACCAACCCGCTGATCCTAACTTACAAATTTTTTTCCAATTTTCATTAGTGGCGACTCCAAAATGTTTTCAAAAAATTTTAAATTTTATTTAATTTCCTAGTTGAGGGTTTGTATCAAATGGGATAGAGTTTAGTAAAAATTGAATTAAAAGAAATTAAACCAGAAATGAAAATTCCAAGCTCAACAAAAGGTCCTAATAGTAATTATTCCTTGGATTTGACAAGTGCAATTGTTGGTTATGATGCCAAGGCTTTGATGCCTGCTCATGCATCCCAAAGGATTTAGGCCTTTACATCTCCTCCCATTCCTTTATAAATACCTGCATCTCATGGTCATTTCTTTTATAATGTTTTGTATTTCGTTGAACGAATCATCATCTTAGATCATTATTGCTTAACATTTGTACATGCCTATGCTTTTAGCGATGTCAAGCCTAGGTAATTCTGATACCCTATCTTTTTTACACAACTCTGATGTTAGAGTATAGACGTTCGTGGCTAAGGTGAGGAGGGATGAGAAAGTGGAAACATTAGCTCACAAAATCGAGCTTGCAAGGTGATGCGAGTGTTTCGGTTGGTGGCGAAGCTAAAGGTAGTAGACGAGATTCAACTATTCATGGCAACAAAGGGAGCTCAACAGGCAATGATTCTTTCGTAAGTCAGTATGTTGAACTTGCCAAAATAGTATATCGGATTCCCTTGGATGGGTATACAGATGATGGCAAAGGGAAAAGCCTTGCAGTACCTCTTCATAGTAGGGTAGTTGTGGGTGATGGTTCTCACGGAGTTCACAACACACTTACTAATGCGAAGCTCAAGTTGTACTTAAGGGGTGAGATGCGAGGCTATCCAGAGGATTGAGAGGTTGTGTTTCCTTCTTCTTCGAACCAGGTATGTTTGTTGGAAGGGCGGGCTTTTGCTTTATATGAGAAAGCTTCCCGAATTTGGTTTTGGATGTCGTTCTCCCCGTTCCAAGAGGGGTTTTTTAACCATCATCGGTTCTCTCTTGCACAATTGCTTCTAAATGCTTGTCGAATGCTAGTGGCCTTTGAGGCCTTATGCTTTAGTCTCAATGTGAGGCTTACTCTGGTTCTACTCCAAAGATATTATTGTTTCAAAATATCTAATGAAGGGTGGTCGTATCTTGCGAGGCAATGTAGAAGCTCCTTTATGCTCTTTGGTGGTCTTACGAGTTCGTATAGTCCTCACTAGAAGAAGAAGTTCTAGATCATTCGAGCTAAGGCAAGCGCCCAACACCAGTTTAGCTTTTGGGTGAACTGGTGTAAACCTACTCGTAATATGTTATCTCGAGGTTAAGGCCTCATGATGTTAATATCGAGTGGGCTATCAGTGAATATATGAGCTCTCGAGGTGGGAATAAGTTAGATGCTGAGCTCGTGGTGAAGAACTTTTTGATTGAAAAGTCGATCACTGATGGAGGTGTGGCTATTCTTCATGCGTTCAGCCTCCTCTCTCTCTCTCCCCCTCCCCAATCACCTGTCGAGTTGAGCTCTGGAAAACGTCATTATAAAGAGGGTTCGAGTTTTTTGAGCTATTAAGCTCGACTAGGTAGGTATTGTTTTCTTATTACTGATTGTTCCTTGTTTTTGTTGTATTTTTTTTTTAAGCTTGAGATGCAGGTGTTAGAGGTGGTTGACATTCTTTTTGCTCCGAAAAAAAAGAAAGATTCCACCAAGAAGAGCTGGGGGAAACATCCTATCGATGTCGAGCCTCCGATTGTCAAGGTCATTGATTTGAAGCACAAGATCCTAGGGGTAAAATCAACAAAAAAGTTTTCCTTTTTTCATCTTTCTTTTATATGGGATATAATATAGTATAAAAATCCTTTGTCGGCTTACATATGGTATCACCTAGTCTATTTTCTAAATTACGAAAAGCAAAATAATGGGATTTTTTTTTTTAAAGATCTTTTTAGGAGTTTTCAAAACTAAGGTATAGGAATAGCATTCTAGGAGTTCTTTTCCATAAATAAAACCTAAATGGCTAATCACTTAAACATGACATTTTTTTTTTTTTTGCATTTAAAATCAACCAACACAGTAGAGTTTTATAAAATCAAACCGAACTGAGGACTTGATTCCTACTAGTGGATACATAGGCACATGCGGAGTGATTAAAAAAAGAAATTATATATTTTCAACATAAAAATAAAAACGATCCTTTTTAGGAAATTTTCAACCCAAAAAATGCTTCTTTATATATTTTTCCTTTTGAAACTCTTTTCATAAAAATCAATATCTATTTCTTTAAAACTTTTTTGTAAAAGAAAATAAAAAAGAAGTCTTAAAAATCCAAAATTAAAGGTAATATGCTTTTTCCTTATTAATTTGGCTCATATGTTTCAAAATTTTCAAAACCCATAAAAAGCTTAAATAACCTTTTAAGGTTTTAAAATAACAAACCCAGATCCATCAATCTTTGGTTCATACATGACTTAGTAGTCGAACCAGAAATCAAACCGCCTTTTGATTTCTGTTTTACCATTTATTTTTTGGGCTTTAGCGCATGGTGATTCCAAATCAAACAACTTTTGAAAAATCGGGCCTTTATATCAAAGATTTATTGGTTTCTTGTCAAATATTCCGTATTAATTGGGCCGAATTTAATATAGTTCAGAACCTTTAAAAGGATAGAAGTTAAATTTGAGCTTTACAATATCCAAGGATGTTTTTTCATTAGAGATTTTAGGATAACATTTCATTCTTCCTTTTGTCAATCATACTATGTAAGCACTCGTTCCTAGAGTATAGAATCATATCAACTTGTCACAGTTTAATTCTATATGTTTATGTAATAATTGTATAAAATTATTTCAAAGATCTTGGTCCATAAACTTAAAAATGATTTCATTTTAGAAAACCAAAGTGTTTTGTATTAGGGCATTTTATTCGAGATTACATATGAGATGTTTCATTATTTAAAAAACAAAAGGAGACGTTTAAAATAGTTTTTTGCAAGTAAGTGGATTAGTTAGTTGATGGATTTCTGATAATGTGAGTAGTATCATTTTTATGTTAATATTAATGGTAAATTGGTCGGTAATGTGCAGTCTTCTAAGGTATTTGTCATAATAGTCCTTTATCTCTATATCTTTTTATTTTTATTGTAGATTTGCTTTCTTAAAGAGTATTAAAAGCTACCCATTAAGGTTAGTATTGAGGAATAAAGATAAGTATAACATCCTACACTAACTCATTGGATGTTTGCAATTGATTTTTTATTCTTAACAAAAGTGACAATTGCTTATGTTTATATTTTGAAGAATATTATAGTGGAATATTGTGTTGCTTCTAAAAAATAACTAATTGTTGTTATCTACAACAATAATGTTTTAAAGGAATGTAAGTAAGTGATTAAAAAAAATTACAAATTCCGTACGGAAAAGAAGCCTAGGCGAGTATATTAGCTAGCTTGCCTGTAATATAGGGTAAATCAAAGTGTGAGGCCTTGCTATTTGTTCATGAAAATTATTTTCAAGATTGGAAGTAAGGCCTTTTGAATGAAGTCGGAAGAAAAGTTGATGTGTGCTTAATTGGGGTAAGTGAAACTTATATATATATATATATATATATATATAATTACGATATTGACATAATTAATATTCAGTAGATGCAATGAATATAAAAAATGAACTAAGTTATGATTCGAATTATAATTTGAAAGAGACCATGAATTACAAAAATACCACGGCCATTAAAAAACACATAATTCAATCAACTGATTCACCTTATACTATATAATGGTCGATAAGAACTTAAAAAATAAAGAGAGAATATTCTCGATATTCGAAAACAAGACTTTACAAATGTCTCAAAGAAATAACACTAAAAAAATCTTGACTTAACGTTAATAAGACTCAACTTACTTATAGGCAAACGAAACAATCCTTAAATCTTCCAAAATAATTAATAATTAATAACTAACTAACCAATAGGATATCAAATAAAAAACATTTTAAGATATGAATTATTCCTAAAATATTTTCAATAAAAAATAGGATAGTAGCATATCAATAACATATATTTAATCTAGCAAGTTGGACCATAAATACCTTTACTTGATTTTGGCCTCATATGATTTGTACTATTGTCATAGGGCTAAAAAAGATTCATCATGATAAATCTGCAAAAGAAAAATACATCAATGATACAACAACTATGTCATATGCAACAAGTGTTTCTTCCATTTATTAATGTAAACCTTCAAACACGAATATGCTTTAGAGGTAGATATGAAAGTAACAAATTAATTATAAGACTGTTGTAATGGTAGAAAACCATAAATTTTACTCATGTGTACTAATTTTTTACTTTATTAAAAAGCATCCAGTAAGATTTTACCCTAATCACTTTATAATAATAGACCTTTCTCCTCATTCATTATGACCTCTAAAAATTCTTTGTTTGTGCTTTTGTAGTATCTTCAACATCCACTATTATCTCATATGAAACTTCTACATCTTCTTTCTCAACAATGATTTGTTGTGGAGTCTCTATTTCACCAAATTCACCCTTATCCTTACTCTAAGTAGATGAATCTAAAACCTTTAATTCAAGTTTTTCATCTTTAATAAAGATTTGTCTCTCATCTTGCTAACTTTTTACAAAGCCTTAACCATCTCTAAATTATTCATGATTGACTTTAATATAGGATAGAATACAAGCTCTCAAAGAAATTTGTATTATTAAATGGCTTATTATGTATACGATAATTCAACCCCAGTGACTCACCAAACATATATAGTGAACATCAATATTAATAATACCACATAAAACTTCATCTATGTACTTAGTTATAATCAAAAAGCAAAAGTATTTGTCGTTTCTAACATCCTGTCCCCATTGTATCCGTGCTAATAAATATCTGACACATGTTAAAAAAATATATAAAAATTCCTAAAATATAGAAAGCACTTTTTGATACGTGTGAGATGTTTATTTACAAGGACACATTGGAGACAGCAAGCTTGGGACGACAAACTTTTTTCCAATCAAAAAGGCTATCTTCTTGTTTTGTTACTTGAATTACTTTGTAGTTGAATTACATTGTCATTATAAGCAAATTCATACATGCAAGTTCTATCAGTGGTTACAAGGCCTAATCCATCAACTATGGCATAAGAAATTAAATCGATAGTACAATACCAAATTTAAATAATAAAAATACACTATTCTACTCTCCCATTTCTGTAATTTTTTTGCCTCCTTAATCAATCACATACATGTGTGAAACTCAATATCCTTCATATTGTAAATTAAAATATTGAATTATAGCAGAAGTTATTTATGTTTGGGGAGCAAGTTCATTTATGGTATCAATATTTTGAGTGGTTAAAAAGAGAAATTAGCGTTTCATAAAATAAGTGTAAAGAGGTATTAATATTTCACAAAATTCATTTAATGTATTAATATCAGGTTAATGCCACAAATGATATCTAAATTTTGAAAAAATATACAATTAGGTACCTAAAATTTGAAATTAACAAATTTAGCATATAAAAAAACTTTTTGTATACACTATAGTACCTTTATCAAGTTTTTTTATGTATTAAGTTTGCCAATTTCAAAGTTTTTTGGGTACCAAATTGATTAATTTAAAAGTAAATGTACTAAATTGCTTATTTTCAAAGTTTAAATATGTAATTATATATTTTTTCAAAAATTTAGATATCATTTGTAAAATTGTCCCATTGATATTAAGATATATAGTTTTTGACAAATTGTTTTTAATTTTTTCTTCCATGGATACATGGTTTTACTCACTTTGCGAAATATAAATTTTATTTTTTAACTGTTTGGATGTAAATACCTTAAATAAATTTATTTTTAAATATTATATAGTTGATTATGTAGCCTCCAAAATTTGAAGGGAATACGTCTGCATAATTGATGGTCGAACCCTCCATTATGCCTTTAATGGCTTAAACTTTGTATCTTGTTAATGCTGAGAGTCGTCAATGATAATAGTTATCTGTAGCCATTATATACTTACATATTACATATGGACAGATCGATTCCCATTGCAACTCATATGAAATTTGCATTTCGTGAAAAAAAAATGAAAAATTATTCAAATATTCTAAATAGTTAATTTATTTTATTATTTTATCAATCCACATTGCACTAGGACGATAAAAAGATTAGTGGTACCATGGTCGTATTGAATTTTTGTCTGCACAAATACTTTTTTCTATTCAGTTAATCTCATATCTAGTATTTAAACTTTAATTAAATAAATAATTAGGTATTTGAACATTTTAAATTGATTAATTTAGTATCTAAATTTTAAAATTGATCAATTTGTTACTTCAAAAAAATTTCTTGTACGTTGATAGTACCTTTATTAAGTTCTTTCAAATACTAAATTAATCAATTTTAAAATTCTTTACATACTAAATTGGTCAATTTTAAAGTTTAGGTATTAGATTGATCAATTTTAATATTCATATATCTAATTATATATTTTATCAAAGTTCAGATACCATTTATGATATTAAGCTTTTCTTATTTGATCCGTCTAAAATCCTTTTTGCCTTACTCTATATAAACCAATATTTTTAAAATCTATTATCATTTGTATATTCTAATAAACAATTAATTTAAGTTATAATTTTGCCCTTTTGATGCATTTGACTATAAATATTTTCCTCAGGTTGGTTTTATATATTCGAGAAGATAGCAGCGTCTTGTCTGACGATAAAATAAACGATCTCCCCGAGTGACCTAGTCGGCCAACTCCCTAAATGTATATGCAAACATATGTCGTCCAGCTGGTGCTATGTGTGTGTATATATAGTGTGCATATCCATGGGATTTTAATATATAAATATGAATGGTAATTATATTTAATATATATATTTAAAAGTTTTATTAATATTTATAGATACGTGATACTTGATACGTAATAAATATATTTTTTTAGAACTGACAGTTTTTGCATTTTCTTTTTCACGTTAAAATTTTCAAAAATGACAGATTTATTTATATGTTATAGTCGTTTAGGGATGATGATGATGATGACAATAATAATAATCTCTAACTGACATATGGCGGGTTAACCAGGATCTTTTGTTTTCTAAACGTGGCCCCAATAATTGTTACACAGAATATGAGACGCAACGAACTACTTGATCAGACAAAGTTCATCCTGTGATAAAACATTAGCCTTACAGCCTAATGGGACAAAGTTAAATGCATGGTGCTAGCAAGCAGCATCGTGATTTAATAATTGAGATGGGAAGAATCTTCCAAATTTTAAAATGTATTAATTTAATATTTAAATTTTTAAATTGATTGATTTAGCATCTAAAAAAAATCTTTTACACATAAAAAATATCTCTATCAAGTTTTTTTTAGATACTGAATTAGTCAATCTAAAAATTTTTTAGATAATAAATTGCTCAATTTTAAAATTTAAATAGTTAATTAATCAATTTTATAGTTCATGTCAGATACCATTTATAGCATTATTCTTGTATTAAAAAATATATTTTAAGTGATTTTATGAAAAAAATATTATTGAATATTACATATAAAGTATAAATATTAATAAAATTTTAATATGATAGTGCATCAAATCATATGTAAAACATTTATCACCAGTATTATAATAAACTGTATATATTAAATTTTTTTAAATGTTTATATAAAGAGTGTTTATAAAACATTGAGTAATATCTAATAAATTAATGAGATTTAAATGTTTTTTTCCTTTTTCATCTGTAGATAATATGATGAATTATTCTTACACTTTGTTCGGCTCATTGGTGTGCTTGATAGCATGTAATTTTTTGGTTTAAATTATTTGTTAAAAATAAATATAAATAAAAAATAAAATATTTTTATTTACAAATAAATCAAATATTAATAATATATGGATGGTGATTGTATTACACATGGTCCAAGTGAAAGTGACAAGCTTCTAGTAGTATGATCTGTATCGTGGCGGAGGCAATGTGAACCCGCACTATTTTAACAACTTAAATGAGACAGTCGTCCATTTCTGACTTTACTACCATTTTCATTTCATGTCTTCACAAAACGACCCAACAAAGAAACAAAACCCTCTCTCTCTCCCTTCTCTCTCTCTCCTCTGTCTTTCTTCACCGTCCAAGGATGTTCCGGAGAAACCTCTTCCTTCTCCTCTGTTTCCTCTGTGCCTGCTCTGTAACCAAAGCCGATGAACGCCAAATTCTCCTAGATCTATCCACCACCCTCCAGTCATCAAACACAGAGCTTTTCAAGACATGGACACCAACAAATCCAATATGCAGCTTCACTGGGGTCACTTGCAATACCAAAGGCTCAGTCTTAAAAATCGACCTTTCCAGCCAGAAATTGTCAGGTGTCCTTCCTGTAGACTCCATTTGCCAGCTCGAGTCTCTTGAAAAGCTTGCTTTTGGTAAAAACTTCCTACATGGAAGTGTTGGTGAAGAATTGAACAATTGTGTTAAGTTGCAGTATTTGGACCTAGGAAATAATTTCTTTTCAGGTCCGATCCCAGATATATCGGCTTTAAGCGAATTGAGATATTTGTATGTGAACAACAGTGGATTTTCTGGGAAGTTTCCATGGAATTCTGTCAAGAGCATGGCCAATCTCATTGCATTGAGTATTGGTGACAACTTTTTTGATATAATTCCATTTCCTGACGAAATTCTGAGCCTTTATAATCTGGATTGGCTTTACATGTCTAACTCCAGCATAAGTGGAATTATCCCACCAGGAATTGGAAAACTCAATAAGCTCATCAATTTGGAGCTTGCAGATAATCAAATAAGTGGTCAAATACCACCAGAGATTGGAAACTTGACCAATCTTTGGCAACTTGAGCTGTACAACAATAATCTCACAGGAAATATTCCTGTTGGATTCAGAAACCTTACCAAGCTTGAGAATTTTGATGCCTCCATGAATCATCTCGAAGGCAACTTATCCGAATTGAGGTTCTTGACAAATTTAGTCTCTTTGCAGCTCTTCGAGAATGAGTTTTCTGAAGAAGTTCCTGAAGAATTTGGAGATTTCAGGAAACTGGTGAACTTGTCTCTTTATACAAACAAGCTGACAGGTCCTCTACCTGAAAAACTTGGTTCTTGGGCAGAATTCATCTTCATTGATGTGTCTGAGAATTCATTATCAGGTCCTATCCCACCATATATGTGCAAACAAGGCACCATGAAAGAACTCCTCATGCTCCAGAACGAATTCACCGGTGAAATCCCTTCCAGTTATGCGAATTGCCCCACGTTGACACGGTTTCGAGTCAGCAACAATTCGCTATCTGGAACTGTTCCACCGGGTATCTGGGGCCTCCCCAAGGTGAAAATAATCGATATTGCGATGAATCAGCTTGAAGGTCCAATAACATCTGACATCGCGAATGCGAAAGCTCTAGGACAGTTGTTCTTAGCAAATAACAGGTTGTCAGGTGAATTGCCTGGAGAGATTTCACAAGCCGAATCGTTGGTTGTAATTGACTTTAGTTACAACCAGTTTTCGGTAGAATCCCAAGTAGCATTGGAGATTTGAAGATGCTGAGTCGTCTCCATATAGAAAACAATACGTTCTCTAACTCAATTCCTACTTCTTTAGGCTCTTGTCGATCCCTCAGTGATCTAAACATGGCTCACAATTCGCTTTCTGGGAAAATTCCTTCATCTTTGGGGAATCTTCCAATTCTAAACTCGCTCGACCTATCGGAGAACAAGCTCTCTGGTCAAATTCCAACAAGCTTATCTTCACTAAGGCTGAGCATTCTCGATCTTTCAAACAATCAACTGTCTGGAGAAATACCTCAATCTCTAACAATTGAGGCTTACAACGGAAGCTTTTCGGGAAACCACGGATTGTGCAGCTCCACCATCAGCTCATTCCAGAGATGTTCAGCCAAAACTGGCATGTCTGGAAGCATTAAGGCACTCATAGTTTGCTTGGTCATGGTTGTAGTGTTATTGTCTCTATCTCTTGCTTATTGTGCATGTATAAATAGGAAAGAAAAGGACCATGAACGTTCCCTAAAGGAAGAATCTTGGGATGTAAAGTCATTTCGAGTGTTGAGCTTCACAGAGGATGAGATTCTTGATTCCATCAAGGAAGAGAATGTCATTGGAAAAGGCGCATCTGGGACGGTTTATAAAGTGTCACTTGCCAAAGGCAAGGAGCTTGCTGTGAAGCACATCTGGAAGACGGATCTGGGAGCGAAAAAGAGCACCCGGAGCACCGCCCCGATGCTTGGAAAAAATAGAAGCAAATCCCGGGATTTCGATGCTGAGGTGGAGACGTTGAGTTCAATCAGGCATGTGAATGTGGTGAAGCTTTATTGTAGTATAACAAGTGAGGACTCCAGCTTGTTGGTTTATGAATATTTACAGAATGGAAGCCTGTGGGATAGGCTGCATACTAGCCAAAAAATGGAGCTTGATTGGGAGACAAGGTATGAGATTGCGGTTGGCGCAGCAAGAGGATTGGAGTACTTGCATCATGGATGTGAGAAGCCTGTGCTTCACAGGGATGTTAAGTCCAGCAATATCTTGCTGGATGAGTTTATGAAGCCTAGAATTGCAGATTTCGGCCTAGCTAAGATCCTGCAAGCAAATACTGGCAAGGACTCCACTTATGTCATTGCTGGAACACATGGATATATTGCTCCTGGTAAAGCCAATCACTGCTTAAATTAAATTTGAGTAACATTTTAAATAACTAGTAATATATAAGCATAAATAGTACAATCTTGCTAACACGCTATGGTTGATTTTGCAGAATATGGATACACATGCAAGGTGAATGAAAAGAGCGATGTCTATAGTTTCGGGGTGGTACTAATGGAACTTGTGACTGGAAAGCGGCCAATAGAACCTGAGTATGGGGAGAACAAAGACATAGTGAGTTGGGTTTCTAGCAAATTGAAAACCAAAGAGACTGTGTTGAGTGTGGTGGATTCAAGAGTTCCTGAAACCTTCAAGGAGGATGCTGTCAAAGTGTTGAGGATAGGAATCCTGTGCACAGCAACACTTCCAAACCTAAGACCAACAATGAGAAGTGTCGTTCAAATGTTAGAGGAGGCAGAGCCACACAAATTGGTCCATATCATAATCGAAAAAGATTGTGGTACCGGAAAGGCAATGGCCATCAAAGATGCAGGAAAGCTGAGATCAGATTCATAGAACTAATGTGACCACATCTAGCATCGTATCGCGTATTGGGAAATTTTTAATCCCACCTCAGCAGTAATCTATCCACAGATTATCGGAATTCATATTCCGGTATGGATCGTCCAATGTATGACATTAAAGGCTAAGACTAAGGGATCGCTTGTAAAATAGACCAATAAAGATTAGTAGTAGCCTCTGGTTATGATTGTTTTCCAATGTTAGCAAGAACTTGTATTCTAGTTTGCTTGGTTTAAGTGGGTTTTGCTGTATGTAGAGCTATGTCAAGTTCCAATCTTAGAGCCCTTCTACTCTACTGTTATGAGAAAAATTTCTATCTCCATGTGGAATTAAATATTCCCTTCTGATATCTACTTTATACCTGATATGGTATTTTAGGTAGGGTGTAACTTGAGTAAATTAAAAGCATAAGTCATAACGACTTAGCTTTATTCCTATAAATTTTACTTTCGCTGAGCGGTGACATCCTCAAGTTTAAGCAAAGAATATATATCTATATATATATAATATATAATGTAATTATGTTTAGGTCGTTTGTTTTGAGGAAAAGTATTTGTAAATGAAAATAGTTTTTTTTTTTAAGTTTTCTAGAAAAGTAACATATTTTCAAATATTTGGCTAATTTTATAAAAGTATTTTTTTTTGTTTATGGTTTCGTGGTAACTTAATATTTTAAATATAAAAAAAAATTACATATATTATTATGAGAAATAAATTTATTTAAAAGAAAAATATTTAAAAATTAATAATAAATATTTTTAGATAGTAATAATTGCTAGATAGACCCATAAATCGATGGAAAAATGATTTACATATTTATATTCGTAAGTTGTTTTTTAAAAAATAAGTTATGAAAATTTTATATTTTTCGAAATAAGAAAAAATATTTTTTATTAATTATATTATTTTTTCTTATATAAACACGAAAAATAAAAAGATATTTTTCTGAAAAATATTTTCGCTAAAACAAACGCCCTTAAGATGTCCCTAAACCTCAACATTGGATTTTTACAATATTTCTTAAGATAATTATATTGATGGTGAAATTTATGGGATGAGACCACATACAACGGATCAAGAGATAAAACCAACCAATTTACGATAACGTAATGATGCAGTGAGGCTCTTAGTCTAAGGTTGGTGTCTGTTTGGAAAGAAACATGATAAGGCACGACCATTAAAAAAATTACAAAGATGGGAATTAATAATTTAGGTCAAACTTATATTAAAAAAATAAAAATTTTAAATGATTAAAAAGGAAGAATTCTTGTTATAGTAAATGATTCAAATAGAAGATATGGATGCAATTATGATAATGCTAAATTGAACTAATATAAGGCATTTATAAGATAGTAATAGTATTGTCTATTTGAACCATTTAATATAAAAACTAAATTAAATTTTTTGTTCGATGCATCAAAAAGTTATTACTACGCGATCATATAGGTTCATTATAACAAGTTAACATAGAAAATCGAAATCGAACTCGAACTCAGTACCTTAAAAATGAAGATCTAGATCAGATGCCACTAACTATAAAGCCATTGACAAACTGATTTGTATTTTAATCATTTGAAGTTGGATCTCTGGAGTTTTTAATATTTACTATATAATGAATTTGTTGCTATGCTTCCTAAATTTCCACCTAATGTTCATCTAGAGTTTTTATTACACATTGTTATTTGTTGTGATCTTTTTTCCATAATTTGTTCTCTTTTGCAGTTAGTTATGTATATTGTCGCAAACTCATTCATCGAGTTACTATGCTAGTGCATCAATACTTTAGTATTATAAGTTAAATTAAACGTAATGGTATCTTATAAAAAAAAATTAAATTTAAAGCATTCCCGATTCATTTTTCTTATGATAAAAGTGCAACATATTATGCTATAGATATATCATGTCGGCAAAATAGATTAAAATATATAACAAATGGGGGCTGAGGTGCAGATAAGAAAGAAGTTTCTTTTAAGTTTCATCTAGTGATTCGGTAGGAATGTCGAGCAGAACTAATATATATATATATATATATATATTAACTTTATAAATGCTCCATCTGTGGGTACGTTTCTCTACCCATTAGGCGAGACGTCAAGGGAATCTGAAGTATCTCCATCCAGATATATTATTGAACTTTCTTTCTATTATATTAAAAATCGGTATTTATATCATTAGATTATAGGTCTTAAAGACAAAAAAAAAATAAAATAATAATAACTACAAAGCAAATGGACTTTATACATTGATAACCTATCAAAATTCATAAATTTTAAAAGTTCAGGTGTTCAATATGATTAAAATTTAAGAGATTCATTGCAATTTAAAAATGGGGGAATTAAAAAATTACAACCAAACTTTTATTAACGTGTAGATTTATCTTATTAATTTTTAAAGCGAGCTTTTTGACTGCTTAAATATTCGAAAATTGATACAATTAAGGGGTAAACTCACACATGGTTGAAAGTTTAAGGAGTAAATCCATATATAAGTAAAAGTTCAAATGGGAAGTTTGAAACTTCCTCATTTGGTTTTAATAGAAAATGTTAAGTGTCCTTAACAGTATTAATTTTTCGAAAGTTTAAAGGGTTAAAAAACTCACTTTAAAAGTTTAGGGAATGAATCTACATCTAAGTAAAATTTAGAAGGGATAATTTACAATTTCCCTTAAAAATGCAAAGGGAAAAAAAAAAAGAAAAGAAAAGTTGCTTCACTTGTACACATGAATGTCAAAATCATAAGTTAATTACACAATTTTATAAATTTTTTCTTTATTTAAATCCATGTAGTATCGTTTAGATGTAAATTTTTGATAAAATTATGAATTATAAGTGTATAAGTCTACCGGTGAACAATTTTATCGTTTACAGGATTTTATACAATTTTATATTTTTCATACATTCTAGTAAATATAAAAATTGCCAAGTTTGATATGCATATTTCACTCTCCACGAAAAACTCTACCTATTAATAAATTAATCAATTCAGTATCATGATTTCTGATGAACTTCATCTCGGTAACTTCTAATTACAAAACTTACTGAAATATAGAAGAGTATATACAATATTACAATACTCAAAATATTTTAGACCCATTTCAATGGTTAGAGCTCCAGAGAACTACAAGCATTATCGGCTAATTGCGCTCTGTATGACATCCAGGCGTAGCTATTTATGCATAAGTCAAGTTTGAGTGTATTCATCAGTATGTATTTGCACTTTCGAGGTAAGTTTTTTATTAGTATTTGTATTATATCTATTTTATATTAGTATTTGACTTATTTTATCGGTTTATAAATAAAAATATTTATTTTTTATCAGTATCTTTTTTATAAATAATTTTTTAAAAAATAATAAAAAAAGTCAAAACAATAAAAAAAAAAAAAAATGAAAAAGCAAACAGACGTAGGCCTTCGGCTGTGGACTTATGCCCGATATTGTAATTATCACGGAGGGGCCGTTCCCTGCAGCTCTATTGCCAGCAACTGCCTAACCAATATATGATCCTGTAAACGTAATTATCCTTTCAATTTTTTTTTCTCGTAATTCCAATAAATTTACACTTTTAAAATATATATTATTATATGTTTGGAAAAAAAATCCTATTATATATAATTAATGTTTATAATTATAAGAAAAATGACATCATAAAGAGTGAGCATAGTGTAATCAAATCAGGTCGAACCTTATATTATAATTTAATTTTTTTAATTCAAATTCAACTATACGATTCGGTTTGTAATTTTTTTAACAGGAAAATAAATTTTTGTGAGGTTTGGGTTGCAATTTGAACTATTTTTTATTTTTAAAATAACATATATTATATAAAAAACTTCAATTAAATAGTTTTTTTTATTACTAATGAAAATACAAATAACAATATTTAAAATTAGTTATTACCCAAATAAATATGTAAAACTTATAGAGTATATAATGGGAAGAGATTTCATCCATCATAAAAATATAATTGTATATAAATCATGTTCTTTCCGATTATTTTAAACTATAATGATATATATACTTGACTCAATAAAATTAAAATATGTCATCCCAATATTAGGTTTAAATTTCAATTTTTTATACTTATAATCAACCCATTATCATTACACAAAACTGAAAATAACTAGGTAATAGAAGTAGAGTAATTAAAAAGACAAACCAAAAAGAAAATTATTTAAAACATTAGAGATTAAAACCAAAATATTAACTTATTTGTAGATACATCTCAATAATTGGAATATGATATGACCAATCCAATTCCTTTTTTAATTATAAAGATAAATATTTGAATAAAAATTTTAAATGAAAAATTAAAAGAGAAAAATACTATGTTTGAATTTTTTTTTAAATATGTAAAATAATTTGGTTTGGGATCTAGAACCGAACCATGAAGCATTTAATCTTCACAAATCGACTTGTAAATTGAACTATTTCAGACAAAAAAATAAATAGATCAATTCGATCCAGTTAGATCAATTTTTCCTTTATAGTCCTAATAGGGATGTTATAAGATATTTTAATAGTTTGAGCTGACCAATTATTAATTTGTATATTGAGAGAACTTGAGAGGGGAGGGGGGAAAATATTTGTGAGGAGCCAAACCCTCTTGCTGATTGTGTCCGAACTTTAAGTGCATTCTCAATTTTAAAAATGAAATTTAACATCACTAAATATCATTTCCAATTGAAATTCTGTCTGCTAAACTTCTGGTTCAAAGTTTGAGTTTGTTAAATATTATTAATTGAATATGTATACTTATAAAATATATTATCTTTATAAGATGATGTGGCATACACTTCTTGGTCAACAGTATAATATGAGAAAGTGATTTGGCCCATAAAAAATTATGTTGAGTTTGACATTGTGCAATTTTAAACTTCAAACTTGAGATGTTGAATATTCCTTAGCATTGAGATAATGATTTTGATGGGATGACGTGAATTAATAGATTTTAATATAACATTAAATCGGAATATTGAATCTTTCCCAATATTTTACTGCATTTTGACAATTTAATTTAATCAGACGCATTTTTTTTTTCCTTTTGGCCAATTCATCTGACGCATTTTAAAGCTATCATTCTAAGTTTCAATTTAAAAAAGAAAAAAAAAATTACACTTTGGGAGGGACGGACTTAAGGAAGAGGATGGCGCCCCTGTCCCGGCCCACCAAACTGGAAAAAAAAAATCAAATATTAAAATTTTATATTTAAAAAAAAAAAATCCTATAACGATACTAGATAGGCATGCGATCAAATTATTATTCTTACAAACATAAGATTATTGGGTACATGACTCTTTTCAAATTGCATTTACACGAATTTTTCATAGACTACATGGCTAGTTAAGTAAATATATAGTAAAGTTTATAAAGGTGGAGAGGTGGAGTAGAAGAAATATCCTTTTTATATGGATGTATTTTACTAATCCACTTCTGTGTTTGATTAGCAAAATAATCATTATAAAATTGCTATTATTATGAAATAATGAATTAAAATTTATTTGAAAGACAAAAAGGAAAAAAAAAATAGCCATTTTTTATCCTTATCCATCATGAGATCATATCTATCCATAAGAACTTCAAACAAGCTACGAAAAATAACTATTGTTTATCTATTTTATCCAAATTGCAATTCTATTCCTGCATTATCCTATTTCCCAAATGAAATGTGCCATTGTTCCTAGTTCCTACACTAGTCAGTTCCTCAAATCAAATGTGTCATTAGAACTAACTTATATTTTATTCATATATTTTCATAACAACTGAGAAAATAAAATTTGCTCATTAAGAAATTACAGTAATTAAATTCTCTTGACGTGCTTTTTTTTTTTTTTTTTTTTGTTAGTAATGACATTATGGCCGCTTATGAAGTGCATTAGACACGCGTAATAATTTCTTAGAAAAACTTAAAGTTCTCATTGTTATCAAGTGTCAAGAATGCACACGGTCGCAAATATGATTTTACAATTAATTATAACATCATTTAATAGATGTATATCTCATTTTTCCAAAACATGGTCTACATTTGTCCCGGCAGTTGGTTCCTACTATTAGTAATAGATGATACATGGAAGATAACAAATAATGAAACAAGTCGAGTTAAGATAATACAGTATTAAGCTTGACCTTTTCTAAAATTTTAAAGCTTAAGCTTGACTCTAATTCAATTAAGCTTAAATTTTAAACTTGAAATGGTATTGCACAAATTCAAGTAAGTCTGTTTAGATTTGATTTCTAAAAGAGTATTTTAAATACTAACAAATAATATTATTATCTAAATTCTGCTTAAAATCGATTGATATTTATAATCACTCAATAAACTATTTGAGTAGTTGAAACCAAACCTAAATATGTACATTGCCTGTGCAAAAGTTGATACTTCAAAACAATCTTAAAGTTGAGTGTCACACAACAAATAGGATACAGTCCTTGATGTAGGAAAATGGACACTTTTAAAAGTAATAATCTCCATTTTAGTTTAGCATAACTTGAGAACGCAAGGACTTGGATTTTTCTAATGTAGTTGAAACAATAAAGCTCATGGTGTGGATTTGAACATGAAAATATAGTGTAGTTTTTGGGTCTGTTTGAATAGTCTGATTTTTATCTGTATTAGTTCTATATCCGTATTTATTTGTTTAATCTGTTTATGAGTAAAAATGTATGTTTTTCATCTATATTTGTTTTTTACGAACAATCTATTTAAAAATAATAAAAATAAGATACAAAATCAACAAACCAAACAGTCCTTTTTGTTGTATTCACAAAATATGAAATTTATGTGGGTGACACATGAAAATACTTGAAAAAGAAGTTTCTTATGAAATGGAAAGGATTTAATGGTTATTTGATCATTATAATGATTTTGAAGAGAAGTAAGTCAAAATAGCATCTCATCACTTAATAATATTGAAAATATAGATATAGATCATGGCATGATTGGGCTCACATCTCAAAAGGAAAGGGGTCGAAAAGGGAAGTTAATAATGCCAAGTTTTATAAGGAAATTTTCGGAGGTTCCGAGTTCAAGAGTTTGTCTCGATGGTTTGTATTTTGTTTGTATTTGCATTTTATTTGTATGTTATTTATAACGTCTGTTTATAAATAAAAATATATGTTCTTCATCCATATCTATTTTTGACAAATGGTCTTATTAAAACAGATATCAAATCGACGTCAAATCAACAAACCAAACACACCATAAATTGCCTAATTTATTTTCTAAAATGTGAAGAGTTACCATGTCAAAAAATAATCCAATATATCACAGAGAGGTCTTAGGCCATCTTTAATGCAAAGGAACTCATTTAGGATCCCTAGATGCTATATCAATATTCTAAGAAACTCTTCAAAACAATTAATAATTAACCAAAAATTGATTCATCGCAATATCGATTATGTTCACCTTGGGATTAATAAAATTAATAAATTTTATTAATTATAATTTATTACCATGGAAATTATAATTAATAAAATTTAAATTAATTATTTGATCAAATGATACTATTAATATTTCAAACTAGGAAAACAATCACTTAAATTAAACGGATACAAATAGAAAATAACATAAGGAACTCCCTCCAAATAGATCAGAAAGAGTTACACAGGATAAGCCATGCTAATTCCGTGAATAAAGTTTCGCCACAAATTAGAAAAACACTAATTAAAAAAAGAAAAAAAGGGGAAACAAAACCATTAATAACTAACAAAATTGAAAAACATTAGCTACTAGGCATTAACTAGTAGTTCCAAGTCGCGCCACACATGTTTAATCAAGTCAACGTGCAGCTGATGATGATTTGCTCTATAACGAAGCTAAAGATTGTTTTGAAGGTATGTTGCATAATTTGCAATATAATTGTGAGCGATATGAGGTGTTGGATCACTAGTGCCACCTGATTCATAATCCAGAATTTCAGAATTGAAGTCATAGTCATCACGTTCATCCTCAACAATCATATTATGCAAAATTATACATGCTCTCATGATTTTTCCTATAACCTCTTGATCCCAAAAACGAGAAGGTCCACGAACTATATGAAAATGAGATTGTAGCACTCTGAAAACTCGTTTAACATCTTTTCTATACCCTTCTTGATGCTTAGCAAATAATTGCTCCTTTAGACCACGTGGGTAAGATATAGATTTAACAAATGTTGACCATTCGGGATATATACCATCAGTGAGATAATATCCAATGTTATAGCTTCTACGATTGATGGCATAGTTAACCGATAGAGCTCGTCCCTCTAAAACATCATCAAATAAGAGGGAGCGCTCTAACATGTTAATGTCATTATTAGAGCCTGAGACACCAAAAAAAGTATGCCATATCCAAGTATCATATGAGGCAACAGCTTCTAACATAATTGTTGGACATCCATGATCACCTCGAGTGTACATGCCATACCATGCAATTGGACAGTTCTTTGTCCCAATGCATACAATCAATGCTCTCTAACATACCAGGAAATCCAAGTTGCTCAGCAACAACAAGTATGCGTTGAATATCCACAGGATTAGGCCCGTGTAAGTACTCATTACCAAAACAAGTAATGATACCTTCAACGAATTTCTTCACACATTGAATTATTGTACCCTCAGCCATTCACAAATAGTCATCTAAAACATTGCTTGCTACTCTGTATGCTAGCATTCGAATAGCTGTAGTGCACTTTTGTAGTGGTGAGGCACGAAGTTTACCTATAGCATCCCTCTTTTGTTTAAAAAAGGGAGAATAATCCTATAGTGCCTCTACAATGCAGAGAAATACAGCTTTCCTCATTCAGAATCTTCGTCAGAATTGTTCTTCACTGTATACCGGGTTATCTAAGAAGTAGTCATTATGTAAACGATTGTCACCTTCAAGATGACCTCTGTCTATGTTCTTTCTCCTACGTCTTCTTGTAGAAGAACTCTGACATAACTCAAGGAGCATTTGATACGAAGAATTCATTAGTTCTGTCCGCGTAATCTTTTATTGAATTAGCTCTTCAACTACTTTATTGGCCTTTTTTTCGACTCTGAATCAGAATCGGAGCTAGTTGTCGACATGATTTTTAGGTGAGGGAAGAATAGTTTAGCTTTGAATGGAAATGGGATAAATGAAAGCAAATGATGAAGATGTGTTAGCTTGCATATATTTATATACTTAAGGCTACTGTATAACAACTACTTTTTCACAATGGCTACTTTTAAAGGATGATATGACTTACGCTACTTTCCAACAGCTACCTTTTAGAAGATGAAATGATTGATGCTACTTTACAACGGCTACTTTTAGAACATGATTTGATTGATGGATACTTGAAACCACTCTTTTTAATAATTTGATTAGATTAAAGGATGCTTCCAGTGGTAAGTTACTAAAAATTAATTTCATTGATATATAGTCTTATAATAGATAATTTCATCAATAGAACCTTACAACGACAATTTGTTACTAGAAATTTACATGATAGTAATTGAATATAAAACTAATGGTCACTTCTTTTTTTTTTCCCATAATTTCCTTACACATCTCTTCAATCCAATGCCTTTGTACTTCATCCATTAACGACGTATCGGCAAACATTATTGATCTTTCCCATTGAAACTGCTTTCGATGTTCCTTCTGTTCACAAATTTCATTATATTTGTGTATAATCTCAACTCTTTCACTATCTGTACTATTTAGGTCTTCTAACTTCTCAAACACTTCTTTCAACTCCTTACCTTTTCCTAATTTTTCTTTTCTTTTCTTTTCTTTTCCTTTCCTCTTGCTTGCAACTTTACCAAGTGGACAAATGAGTGGTTCACTGATGTCATCATTTATTGACATATCATTATTTGAGGATGTACTAGTATACACTCCATATGTACTCACCTTAGTTCGCTTGCTTTGACTTTTCTCAGCATTGCCAATTCGGGACCTCCATTTTGGTTCATTACGTAATATTATCCAACAATGCTCAACCATGCATTGTTTTCCTTCATTTTGTTTAAATAGATCATGAGCATCTTTTATGTAATCATGCTCATTTTTTTCACTCTGTGAGCATCGCTTGATTTGGTCATATTAAGCTCTAAATGTCATGACATCTTTTGAGATTTTGCTCCATCGAGATTTACACGGTTGCCACATTCGTTTTTGTGGACTTTTCTCCTTGTCAAAAGCTTGTCCTTCCTCAAAACTATCATAGATTCATTTCCAAAAAGTTTGTAACGGCTGATCATTTCCAACTATTGGGCCTTTACTAAGCCTCAATCATGCATGAATAAGAAGTTTATCATCATATTGCTCCCACTTTTTCCTATGACCTTGATCGCCTTCATTTTCATCTTCATCTTCTAAATTTATTTGAGTGGAATATGGTGGGTATTGCGAACTTGTGCTCATCGGTGTTTGCGATGATTGATCCGACATAGGTTGCGAAGGATTTGCTCCAATTGAAGTGTATTGTTGCATGTTTTCAGATGCACAGTGAGGAGCATAATGAAAGTATGGTGGTATCATATTTCTCGGGTTTTGATTGAAATTATATGGTTGAATGAAATTTTGGAAGTTCTGGTTCGTGATTGGAAAATTTGTAGGATATGGAAAATTTGGAAGACCTTGAAAAAATGCATTGAATGGAAAATAAGGGCCACTTGCGAATTTGGAGTTATTTGAAAATTTTGTATGCTTTGTGAATGCTCAAAAGGAGATAAATTTTGAGAGTTGTCGGAATCCATGTGTTACTTCAATTTGGAACTAGAAGAGATTTTGACAAGTTATTTTGTTGTAAACATGTTGTGAAAATACATACATAATTTCCTTATTTATACAAGAAGAAAGGAATAAAATTGCAAAAAAATTCAGAACGACTACATTTATTTAGAATCTTACCGTTACTTTAATTTTTCTGTCATTCACTCATCTTATTTTAATTTTTTTTGTCTTAAATTATTTGACTTAAACGGATGAAGTAGTGTTCCTTGCCAGAGAAATCCGACAAACGTTTTGCTTTTGGTTTGACGCGGAAGGAGCGAGCACAGAGTTTCTTAGGCCTCGGAATCGTCATCAGGAAACTTGCGTTAAAGATGGCCTTATATAAGCGTATTATCATGCAAGATTACCCGTACTTGTCGTTGGAATTATTTTACGAAAATATTCAGTGGACAGCTTTTTCTTTGTTCCAAGTTAGACGGCCTTTTAAAAAATTCAATGGGCATTCATATTACGCTTCAACACCATCACCATCACGAACTAATTGAAAATTCATGTTCCTAATAAAATTCAACTTAGAAGATTCGATAACCAAATTATTTAAAACAGGAGGATTGACCAAAATATTATATGCAATTTTCCATCATAAACGTGGTTGGATTTTTCTAACTGCTATCGGATATTGTGGGCGAAAAAAAGAAATTTCTAAGGTACCCATAGTCTCATATCATAACAAGATATTCTTATCACGGTCGTAGATTCATGAGAGATGCCCCAAGTATCAAAAGATATAGATGGTAAGATGTGTTTGGTAATGAGATTCGGTTGGTTTGTAGTGTATGCTCTTAGTGCAATATATATATATATATATATATATATATTTAATATGATATCAAGGGTAAATAAATGTTAATTAAAGATTGATATATGATAATGTTTATAAAATATTAAATATATATTTTTAATATAATTGATAATTAAACTCATATGCAAGTGTCAAGCCGAAGGGCTCATCACCTTGTTACGAATTACGATATCTTGCCATTGGGACAGAGTTCGTTTAACTATAGCCCAATAATATGTGGGCCTGGCAAGTCAAGAATTAAGAGGATAGTAACATGGAATAGGCCAGATTCGCATATGATCTTATTACGTCATTTAATATTAATTTCTCCATCCCGTTGGGTGTGACAATTGCCAACAAGACATGAAGACGCAAGTGCTTTTGCTTGGAAATACTTTTTTTTTTTAAATAATTACAAAAATACGACACTAGAAAAAAAATTCCAAATACAAGAATTAAAGGTGTATGCAGTATCTATGCTTTTGACCATTTTTTTTTTTTAATAATAATGCGCTCTCTTAGAAAAACAAAGAGGGCTTTTCTAAAGATGGTGTGGGTGCCACTATGCCCTCTCTACTAAACACTCTTGCAAAGCAGACAATTATACACAAATCTCCTAAATACGTAACAATGTCCAAATTTATTACAACCGACTACTTCTGCATTAAACCTACATTGCTATATTCGGCTAAGACATTATTCTACTAACAAGTTTCCACCCCATTCAATAATTTACTTAGTGAAACATCAATTTATTTCAATAAGAGATATAATAACACTAAAAACAACAAAGTTTGAAATTATTTCAACAAATATAACTTCGTGTGTCCCGGAACAATTACAAATGTACAATCTATTCTTTTCTTTTCTTATCTCTCCTCTTGCAGACAATCCGACCAAAGTGGGCTAAGACTGAAGACTTCTGCATTAGCTGCTCTTCACGTGCTTCTTGTTCTTCCCCACCACCCTATTCTTCTTGTTCAAATGCATGAATAAAGTCATGTAGGGCTACCAGACTGTCCTGATATATCTGATGAAGCTAAGTTACCCCCTTATCCATATTTACAATATATCCTTCATATTCCCGCTCTCTATACAGCTAGAGGTTTCTGTATTGGATCAATATTTTAGCCAGGGTTAGTATGTAATACGGACTAGGTATAACCCGTGAGCTGTCATTAATATCACCTAGATAATTGTTGGTAGAAGGGAATATACCGTAATATAGGTCTAGTCTCATCCCCTAGAACAATCCATTAGCATAATCCATGTCATAGGGCGGAATGGTATGGGTAGATGCATTAGAGTACATTGGCGAGGAAGGTCCTACCTCTTAAGGAATGGAAGAGATGGAATGTCGACCACAATGGAGTTTTAGTGGTCGCTATGCATGTCGTTGGGTAACTCCCTGCTCCTATTCCGCTATATGAGGTGTTGTTGGGTCAACTTCATCATCATCATCTTCTTCTTCTTCCTCATCATCCTGATCCTCATAAGCAGAGCCATGCTGAACATTACGGAAAGCCTTGGCGCTCCATATCGATCTTGATATTGCATGGCTTTTTGGGTAATGTGAACCATGCAAGATGCTCTACTAGCCATAGTTATCTTCTTGAAGTTTTGCATCTTTTGAAAAGAGAGCTATCATAGCAATTTTTTGCAAAATGGCCATAAGTTGATACAATAAATGAAGTAGAACAACTGTACTTACCATATAACTAAATAAAATCCCGAATCGACCTATATATCAGCGTATGATGCGTCGATACCAACCTCGGTAATCTGGATGTATCCCTCCACCCAACTTAATAGGGACTACACAACCGATCCGATCATTCCATAATTAGATGTAGCCTCCATGTAATTTTGCTTAATTCGCGTCAAATGTGCGACGCAAGTCAATGACATGAAGTTGTACATCAGTGTTGGCTTTTGGTGAGATGTCTTGGTAGCCACTAAATTGTCAAAGCACTCGATCTAAAAGGTGCCGCTTGATAATCCAGAAGCAAATCAGAGGCACTAAGGCTGTACAAAAAATTTGATCGAATCATGAACTAAACCAAATTGAAATTTCGGTTCTTTTTTGAAATGGTGTAATTCGCGGTTCGGTTTGGTGAAGAGCAAACGGTTCACGGCTCTGTTCGGTACCTTAAACTGAACTGTATAGTTCGAACCAAACCGAATCGTTTTACATATTAAAAAAATAAACATTATTTTTACTCTTAATTGTTTCATAAAAAAAAATAAATTATTTTCAAAATTTCTGACTTAGATATGTATCATTCATCGGAATAAAATTAGATTTATCATATTATATTTCAATTGTTATGTTGTTTACAAATAAGATAGATTTTATATTTTAAGCCTATAGTATTCTAACTCCTGAATTTTTTTTTCCCTTTGTCTGACTAATTAACCTACTTCTATTATTTAGTTACTTATTAATTTATATGAACAATAACATGTTAGTTAGAAGCATACAATGAATTAAATTTTGATTCTTATATTGAGATAAAGTTTTGCATACCATTATAGTTCAAGATTATTCAAAAAAGATGAGACCAGTCACGACCATAATTTTATAATGGATGAGATCTCTTCCTTCTTATAAGTTTTACTTGTTTATTTGGTAAATGATTATGTTAGTTTCTCTCAATTGATGATTTTGATGATAACAAAAAGGATTAAGTTATTACTTATATATTTGTTAAGTGTGCAGTATTACATATCAGAAGGATGGGAGTTTTTTTTTTTAAAGGACCATTTGTATATCAAAAGGTTAATAAGAAGGTTCTTAAATTGAATACAAGTTATGTTTTAAACTATCAAAAGGAACATCAGAGAGTATATCTGTATATTTTCAAAAAACTGCTAAAATGATGAATAGTTTCCAGACTTGCTTCTAGACGTGACTAAAATTGAAGGATTTGATATTTTGAAGGCCTAGTTGAGTATACTTAGGTAATGTACTCAATGTGTTCCACGAAGTTAGTTCAATATCCACAGCAATTTAATTTTTCGAAATCAATAATCAGATTTTTGGGATTTTTTTTTACGACAAAAATGAAGCTTGGAGATTTTTCATTTGAAGCAAGTTAGTATGTTTAATAAGGAATTTATTACATAACATGATTTAGATATTCAAGGATTTCTTTTGTCTTTACAAGAAGCTCGTATTTTATGGAAGATCATATCTTTTGATCACATGAACAGTACCAAACGAAGAAAGAAGAAGAAGATAACGATGGATCATGAACAGTATCAGACGAAGAAAGAAGAGGATAACGATGGATTCAAATTTAAATTTCCAGATCAAGATATATGTCAAATCGGTGAATATTTAGGTTTATCCATAGAAGCATTAAAATCGAGATTACATCAAAGAATTCAAGATTCAAATCTTTGCAAACATTAGAAGATAATCACAAGATGATTTTTTAAATAGACTTGGATAAACTTCGGTTGATTTTTTTTTTTTTTTTTGGCAACGATGAGTTCAAATTCAAAATTTCAAGTTTGAGATAATTACACAAGTTGTTGGATATTTGATCTTATCCATTGAAGCAAAGATTTCGGTATAATTACTTCAAGAAATCAAAATTTAAATTGAGTAGACTTTAAGATAAACACAAGCTGATATTTTGATAGATATTACTGATAAACTCCAGCTGATATCATGCACAAGAAAAGAGGAACAAGCTTATCCATCTCTTTCCTAGTCGTTGGAAGATACAAGGATAAGTATACCCACCCAAGATAGAGAAAAGCAAGCACAATCACGTGAAAAACAAGAGAAAACAAAGAGTCACGAATTTCCCTTGGATTTGAGCAAATTTACTGTCATTCCATTTATCTTCTTTTGTTCGAAAATTTTGAGGACCCATACTTTATTTTCTCTGATCTAGATTTATTCATTTGATGAGAGATTAAGAGTTACAAGTAGGCTCAGTAGATTGATTGCTTAGGAGAATCAAGCTGAGTGAATTGTAGCCACGAGAATTGGCAAGAACATCTTGTAACTTTATTGATTTGATTGGATAGTGGAACACAACTGGTGTGGAATACCGGGACCCTGGCTTGGAGCTAGAAGAGAGGATTCACGCTCAAGGCGGAACCTCTATAATTCGACTTTGCACTCTCTACTCCCTTATATCTTTTTAATTTGTGCAATTTTACTTTGTATTTATATCTGTGATATATGCTCAGAAGGTTTATCAGAGAGTAAACTACTTAAAACTGTCTATATCAAAAAGTTGATCAGAGAGTGTTTTATAGACTATTTTTTGATCAGAGAGTTAGTCGGAGAGTTAATTTGGGAGAAAAAGTTTTGAAATAACTTTTGATTTTTCTTGTGTTTAAGCAAATCATTTTGATCCAAATTTTTGTTCAAAGTTTTTATTTGTGAAGTTTATAATTTGAAGAAAGTTTCAAAGCCATTTTAGTTGAATAATCAAGTGGTGTGAATTTTGTTTGAAATTTTTTATAAGTAAATTTTTATAACCAATTCACCCCCCTCTTGGTTATCTTTTCGGGACCAACAGATTATTTGTAAATATTGTTGTCTATATTTGCATTAGTGATAAGAAATATGTAATTGAAGATTTTTGATAGAATATATATTTTATTTTATGAATAAAAATGGTTCAAACCACAAATCGAACCGAATCGAACTGGACATGTACACTCCGACTTGTGACCACCATATGTGCTGACATTTGTGGTAAAAGGGAGGGAGGCTTTATAGTAAGTCATTGGATATTGCTCCTACTTTATCTGTGATCACGACAAACAAACACATAAGGGAATGTCATATAGTAAAGTAGTAAAGAAATGAAGTAAAGAAAATACCCTTACCTCACCTGATGCCTGCTTATTAAGTGTGTCACTATAGGCTAACATAACATACATGGGATGATTTATAGTGTCGCGATGGAGTCTCCATCTAGCCGCCAAGGGGAGATCGATAATAACGTATATTTTAAACCTAAGAAGTGGTGCAATGTGTGGGAATCTATCCCAAGCCCAAATCTAAAGAAATATTGTCAAACCACTAATCTCTTTGGTCCCCTTCCTAGAGGTCTGACAAAGTTACCTGTGCATCCAAGCTAAGACACCAAACCCCTAGCTATGCTCACTGTGGTGTGCAGATTTTCCAACAATAGAGAGGAACATCACATGGTCTAGGTTCCCAGACTTCTCAGTAAAGAGGAACCCCCCCTGTCATCAATGATATGTACGCTCGGGTGTACCTCATGCAGGTTACATCGTCCAGATTAATGGGCAGCTCGCGGATATTATCAAATAGACAATTCATGTTGATATGGCCTCCTCTCCCACCAGTACCTCTTGGGGCCTACCAAAGTAATTCCAAATACAAATTGGTCCAGAGGTTGGAGCTATCCATGATAGGATGCTCATCAACCCACAGTCTTAGCCGTACCTTCATGCCCTTAAGGGTGATTGTAAACCACTAGATTTTTTGACAATTTTAAATCAGATTCGAAACCATAAAGCTAGCTTGATCAAGCAATGAGTTATAGAAGCGTCAGGTCCAGCAATATTGCCTTTGAAACCATAAAATAATAAAAATAAGATAAACTCAAATTATGAATCATATATATAGTATAAACCCTAAAAAGATCAGACATTCAAAAAATTTGATCGTTTCGGATCTTTACGGAATCAATTTCCTTATCCAACCATAAACACTCAAAACAAGATAAAATTTTCCAACAATCAAATTATACTAGAACAATATTTAGATATTTATAAAATATCAGATAAATATTTTTTGGGTCATAAAAAAATCTGTTATAGCTTATAAACGCATATTTTATCTCTATCGGTAACTTATCTAATATTTTACCATTACTATTTTTATTATATGCTTTTATTTATAGCTATTACTTGCTGCCATTTTATCCCCATAATTTATATGTATTTCTTACATACAAGTTCTTATTTACTACATTTACCAATTATCACATTTCAAGTCAAATTTGTCACTTTTCATTTGATTTTTTTGTCTCCTCCCACAAGCAATCATGCCCTCCCATGGTGCAGTAGCTTTCTTTTCTTTTTCAATTTTTTTTTTTTACTTTAATTCAATAGATCATCTCTATAAATACCTACACTCATTTATACTTCTTACACTTTACATCTCCTTATAAATTTATCTCTTTTCTTTCATTCCTTTCTCCCTTTCTTTCCTCTTTGGCTGCACAAACCTTGCTGCCCCCCTTTTCATTTCAACACAAGCACACTTTTTTAAGTTTCTTTTAAGGTAAACACACTTTGCATAGATCTATAGTTAGTATAGGTGTTGTTTCATGCATTATCCATAGATAAAATCTCCTCATGATGCATAAAAGCTAGGGTTGATAATGCTAAAAATTAAACTCATATTTCATCTACATTATGATCATGTTGATTTTGTGTTTTTATTGATATATTCTTATTTTATAATTTAACTATCTATATGTATTAATATAGTTACGTATATATTTAATGAATATAAGCATATTGCTAACTAACTTAGCATTTATCTCATGTTTATATTTATTTCGTGCTCTTATTATATGTTTTGAGACTTATCATTAATTTAAGTCTCAGACTTGTCCTTAATCAAGTCAAAACAAAAAGGGGACTTATCCATAATCTAAGTCCTAAAAATGCCTTGTCCAAAAAAAAAAAAAAGAAAATTCTAATGCTTCAATTTTATTTGTTTTACTCTTATTTTGTTTTTATTTATATAGTGACCGAAATCTCTTCTCAGGCTATCAACGGTCTAGATCAGCGTAAAGAACGAGAATCCTTTGTTTTAAAACCAATTCAATGAATTTTAAAATCAAGAGACAGAAGGTCTCATAACCCCTCTCTTAAGGTGATTATGAACAACTCCATTAGTAGCCATAGATATATTCAAAAGAATGACTTCTCAGCCTATTCAATCGAAATCAAACATAGGTCTAACAGTTGCACCACGCAATTAAACCCACAAGAATAAATTCAAGCTACTAATCATAAATACCTAGTCAATTTACTTGAAAGCACATTTGATTTCATATGAATTAGGATTTGGATTCACAAACCCTAAGCTGTATGAGATTATTTCTCTATGGGTTTAAACATTAAGCACAATTTTTAAAGAAATAAAGTTGAATAAAAGAATATTTAAATTACAATCAAGGTCTCACAAAAATTACAAATGATGGGTTAAATGATTTCACTAAGAAAACTTCGAGACTTTCTAAAGCAAGAAGAAATGGATTCTTCCGCCTTAGAATTCTCTCTTTCTATACTATGTTAGGGAAAGTTTGTTACATATGCTACATTACTTATCACATGTCTCTACATGCTTATTTATAGGCTTAAGGTATGGAAATCATGAAGATTTTATTGCTGATGTGGCAGATTATTTAATAACAAAATTCATTTTCTTTATCCACGCACGCGTCTGCTCACACATTAGCTTGTCATAAGGTAGGTCAAGTGCTCGAGTATTGCATCGAATTCAGGGCTCGACTTAAAGTTGATAAAATGCTAATGTTTTTGTTCATCTTTGCATAAAAGGGGTAAATTGATGATATTTAGGGCCTGAGATTTAAGGCACGACTTTATTCAAACAAGGGTCTAGTCTTCATTCAACAACTGTCATGGGTCAAGTTTAGGGCTCGACAGTACAACGCAATAGAATTTGTTCTTCAAAGTCCAAAGTTGGATCACCTCTAAACATACAACGAGAGTCATGTTGAGGGCTTGATGTAAGGCACAAAAGACCACTTTGCCTTGTTTCACCTTAAGATTTAGACCTCGACCAATACATTTGTAGGGCTCGACTGATTTTGTCTTCAAGTATTGTTGTTGTTTTATTCCAAATCTAATTCCAAACACTTTAATTCTTCTTCTTTTGATTCTTAGAGCTGAAAAATAACATTTAAACAATAAAACACTAGATTAATAGGAATTTAATGAAAAACTCATCAATTTAAGCTAAATTCCTATGAATAGAATAGAGTATAATACACCTATCATTGAACCCATTCAAAGCATTCTGTAACCTTGATATGAAGGGTGTAAATCCATTCTACATACATTTCCATATAGTCGTATGTATTTGTTTGATCATATGGATGTTGTATCTCATATGTTTGCTAATGGACTTATTTAATTGTTTTGTTATAGGTATGTTTGCGTAAGGAATTATCTCACTAAGCCAGTTATGCTTACCCTCTAACATATTTATGATATCACAGGTTTATGTGCTTTTGTACACAAGCTCACCTTCCACACGGGTAGGACATAGGACTTTTGGGAAGCTTTTGGGGAATTCTATTCAAAGAATTTAGACTAGATTTTCTTTAAAATCTTTTCGTTATAATTATATGTTTTAAGTAAGACAACAATAAGACTATATTTATTTTTTTGGAGATTTATTCGAAGAATGCTCTTATAAAATTATAAGACTATTGACCTTTAAGTTATGAATATATATGTTTAGTATTTTCTTTATTGCCATATTTCTACTTTCTTAAACGACATATCCCACCGATGTCCCCTGTTGTTGTGAAAGGTCGAAGCTTTTGCATTACCAAGGAATGTTAATCCTAAGCTCTAACATCGTATACGACGAACTATTATATTTAGGGTACTCTTTTGGGCATGACAATGATAGTGACCTCTCCAGATGGCATGTGGAAACTATGTATCTAAGCCTATAGTATTCAACAAGTGGAGTAATGAGATATTAGTCAAGCTTAATATACGACAATTGGCTAACTACATAGAAATCGACCATTTATAGATATGGAATCACGTGTGGATCCATCTTATTCCCTCCATCATCATGGCATAGTTGTAGCTCATGATGTTGCACAATCATCTGTTGGTGGCATACACTCTGATCCCCTCTATCCTTTAAAAGTCAGAAATATACAGAATCAGTCCTTATCCCTTGAAATTCAAAGATGAGGTGTGATAGTCGACATGTACTTGTGCAATCCAAAAGTCCTCTAACCTATGTGTGCCCTATTGTGATAGTACAAAATCGTCCAATGGGTATATGTAGTGAATATTCCTTTCTTTTGAATACCCGCCATGGGTTCAACATGTTTATCTCCTAATTCATAACATAGTTATAGAATTTTTTTTTAACAATTGCAACTACTGGTAAACCCCTAGCACCAATTAGTATAGAATTGTAGGCTTCAACAATATTACTTGTCATATACCCAAAGTGGTAGAAACCATCATATGCAAGTGTCCATTTTTCTTTTCCAAACACAAAGACCCATCTTGTTTCTTTAGTTGAATCACTCAAATGCTTCTTTGTTCATGTTTACTAATGTTGCATGAAATTCTCAAACTTGCGAGACTTAGCCTGGAAGGCAGCATAAGTCGCTATGTTCCTCATCCAATGATTCTTGTACTCCTTATTGAAATTACTCGCTACATGACGAATGCAGAGCAATGGACTACCAAAGGTGGAAGCAACCATTCGATGGATCCTTAATGCTTGAATAATTCATTTTCCCTGTCGGATATTAGCCATACCGTCTCTTCCTCTAGGCGGCTATTACACAATGCTTCAATTTTCTTAAAAATCAACTCTAAGTCTCCTTTAATTCTTTCTATATCAAGCAAAATCCTACGGGTTCATTTGGTTTGCTATATCGATGCCACAAGCTATGATTAGAACACCTTTGTATTTTCCATAAAGAAATGTCCCATCCACACATACAACAAACCTACGGTGCATAAAGGCTTTCACACATGGATCGAATGTCTAGAAAACCCATTTGAAGATTGACTCTAAGTACAGGTGATCTTGTCCAACCCTACTCAAATTGAGTTCCTGGATTTGTTGCTTTGATAATAGTGAATAACTTTGGCAGATCGTTGTATGACTTCTCACAATCACCATAAATCTGTGCAATTTCCTTATGCTTAGCCTCCTATACTCTTCTATGTGATACTTTGTAGTCAAACACCTTCTCTTCATGGGACTCTAGTATCTTAGTCTCACATCTAGCTCATTCTTCACAAAATTTAAAAACACTCTTTCCAGAACATTTGAATCTATCTATGAGTAGTCTTAGCCTATAATGGCATTAACACATGAGTGATTTTAGCTTTTTCTTACAAGCACAAAGCCTCAATGGATAACTGCCATGCCCCGAGTGGTACTATAGATATGGCAATCCGTCGTACACAATATTAAAGCCTAGGAATGACTTTCTTAGTCGTGCAAAGGCTTTCATATCATGCACAAGGTGTACAACACATTAGATAGAACGCATCGGGGTAATGCAATTTACTTTGATAATAATTGAATAACAACGTAGGAAGAATACTTAACATAAAACATAAGCAAGGTCAATTAAATTCTTAGTAGCATACCCTTGCTAATGTCTTCAGAACTAAACAAATGCACTTCATAGAAATCTTCAAACATTAACATATCATATATAACTCATAAAGAAATTACATAAAGTAAATCCATCCTATGGTTCCACTTCTTCCACAAGATCTCAAAGATTTGTTAATGATTTCCTTAATATTCCAATCATCAATCGTAACCGCAAACATACCTGTTTCAACAAAAGCCTATAGGGGTGTAAGCTTACAACGAGCTTAGTGAGTTATTCCCTTTTATTTGCACCGTAATTTCAAACAAAGTATTAACATTCACGTATATGCTATGCAACAATCATATGATTACACAAATATCTATGGTTATTCATAAACAATATATAGAACGGATTTACCCCTTCATATCGAAGGTAAGAGAATTTAGGTATGAAGATCCTTGCCACCTTCATTGCTAGTCCCCAATCACTCTGCTCTCAATGATCGATCGGCTCGGCTCATCCTTTAGATGTATCCCCTGTATGCCTTAATACCCTAAGAATGAGCTTGACCTCTAGTCATTCCAATTCCTCGTGTAGGAGTTGCAATCCTTATGATGTGGTTCGACGGATACAATGTATCCATTTAATTTATAGAAAGGTCGAGTATAATTATGGTAAACTTAAGGTGATCAAATAATCATTATACACACATAAGCAACATGTAATATTAATAATATACTTAAACAATCATTTATGGATTCCGATATGCTTAGCATCCATTGTCACACATACATAAAGCATAAACATATAAACCCATAACCCCATACATGTTCATTTTTATCTTGTACTTAAAATTCTAGTGCAACTACCTACAAGCACAAGTAAGGTAACGAAATCATGAGGAGAACTCACTTGTCTATATTGCAATCTTCTTAGTTATAGTAATTCTCAGGAAGGGAAATCCCGTATTCCTGTCACCTAAACAAAAAAATACCGATATGAGTATTTTATAGAAGTTCTACTCAAACTTTGTAATTTATTTCATGATTTTTGTCAAAAATCGGATTATGTGAAACTCCAACTTAAACAGTCATAACTTGCTCATTTTAACTCGCAATTTCACATATAAATGTTGTTTTCTACCTACTCGAAAAGATCTATCTATTTCTAAGGTTATTTTGAATATTTGAAGTCATTTGGGTTCAAAAAGGTTGGTACAACTCTAGCACAAAAATTCCAGCTTAATTTGTAAGTTTTCTCAATTCTATTTCATCCAAAAATTCCATAGCAAATAAATATATATATATATATATATATATAGTTTGAAAAATCTTTTCAATATATACATAGCTCATATTACATGCATGATTCTAGTGATGTCAAAAATAAAAATTTGTAAACAATCTTTATAGAAGATAGAGTTTTGTGAGATGTAATTCTTTAACTTGTGATTAAATTTGCTATTTCGTAAACTTGTGATTTAACAACAAAAATCATAGTTCAATATATACATTTTGGAATCTCAAAAATTTTATATTTGAAATAAATTTTATTTAATAATTTATTTTACAAGACATGGTTTTACTTATTGATTGCACGAAACTCCAAGTATATTTCCTTATCGAAATTTTCTTAAGTTTGATTCTCTAAAAAAAAAGTTTTAATTTCTTAGACTTTGTAAATATGAAACTTAATTAAAGAAAATCATGATTTTATATTTATTTGAGAGTTCATAAATATTTTTTTTCATACTAAACTTCTTTTAACTAAATATTTTTCAAAACATGAAGCTTTATGTGGTTGTGAAGAAAAATCATTCTAAGTCGTATTACTTCTAAAATGTTTTAAGTTTTAGCATGAGGAAAATTAAATAAATGCTGTTTTAAATTTTTATTCTCATAATAACTTTTTCTATTAATAGTTTTTCAACATTTAGATATTAAGCGGTTGTTGGAAGAAAACTAAAATTTTTAGTTGTTACAAGTGGTATCTAGTTATTATAACAATTATTTATATTTCCTTAATTTCATAAAAATAAAAAATTTTTTTTCTTAAAACTTAGTTCCTTAAGTTGTATACCAATTTTATTTTAAGTGGATTTTAACTAGTGGGTTAATTTTAAACTTGACTTAGAAAAATTGTTTGATTCTTAGTGTTTATCAAAGTGTTGATTTAAACCTTATAAATAAGTTTTTAAGAAAAGTTTGTATAATAAAGAATTATCAATATTAAGATTTAATAATAATTTTGTTTTAGTATTTGAAAAGAGATAATGGAACCACATAATTAAGTCTTGAAGAAACTTTGAATAAAAACAACACTAAAAATTTATGTTGAACCTATTTAAATTTTTGAAAAGGAGGTTATTAAATCATGATATAAATTTAATGGAAATTTTTCCTAAGTTCAAAAATTATTTTTATCGAGAGTTTAGTCTTATTTTTATAAAAGAAAATAACTCCATTTTATTTTTGAAAAAAAAATTCACTAAGACAACAACATTATAATTATGCATGAATATGAGCTTATAGCTATGTTGTATGATGAAAGAAAATAACTCTTATAGAATATAAGAGATAGAAAATTAAATAAGCATATGTGTAAAGTCAAGTATTGGGAAGTCTTAGCTTGTATCAAGGCTTCTCGGAACTTAGAATGGACAAGTTCCAAAAAGAGAAAAGAAAATGCAGAAAGCTTAAGGAAAAGAAAAAGAAGGAAAACTTTTGAAGTCTTAATTTTTATTCAAGTCTTCTCGGACTTAGCATGGGCAAGTTCTTTAAGAAAAACAAGAGAAGAAATAAAAAAATCATAGGAGTTTAGATTTATATCAAGGCTCCTCGAACTTAGATTATGAACAAGTCTAAAAACATTTGGACTTGATGAGGACAAGTCTAAGACTAGAAGTGACTTGTCTTATTTATTTGTATGAAATAAATAAATGAGCAAGGAAATAAAAAGATAAATAAAATGTTAGATTAGAGAACTTTAGGCTCTAAAAATATATATACATACTTATACATAATAACATATAGAAAGTTATGTTAGAATCAATAACATTACATAATATAATATGAATACATTATGGAGTTGAACAAGACATGAACAACATATTGTTTTCATGATTCCATTCTCTAGCATGAGCATCATGGGTTTCTTATATGAAATCAAAACACAATATTTTTCATGTTATGTCAACATAAACTAAAAAGGGAATTTAGTGTTTCACCTAAGGTAGTTGATGAAAGAAAATTTGAGAGAACTTAAGATTTGTGTATGGATGAAAGAGGGAAGGAAAGCATTTGAGAAAAATTTTTAGAGAAAAGTTGTGGAGAAAATGGTAGTTTTGTTATGTGAAAGAAAAATGTGTAAGAAGTGAAGGAATAAAAGGGTATTTATGGAGAAAAAATGAGGGATATAAAGATGTAAAAATAAAATGAAAAAGAAAAATTGTGGGAAAGTAGGGGAACAACAACTACCATTAATAAAAAGAGAGGGAAAAAATTTTTAAGTAGAAAAAGTATAATAAAGTTTAAAAGAAGTTAAGTAAAAGTATAGTAAAGTTTTATGAGAAAAGAAATTATAAGAGATGTAAGAGATATGTGTAAGAAAAAAAGTATAGACGATTAGTAGTGAATAGTAGAAATAGTACTATAAATAGTGTATTAGAAAAATAAATACCAATAATAATGAAAATACGCATAAAAGGGCTTTATATATAATATATATATTATAATATTTTTAGTTATCAAAAAATTTTAAAACTGATATTTTTGGAATCATCATATTATTATGAGTCTAATGATGTCATCGAAATATTTTTACCATTTTGCGCACCGAGATGCTGTTTTTGAAATCTGTTTCTGTTTAGATATGAAACAAAAGAATTTTCAATAAACATGATTTTTTTTAGGTTGTATTACACTATTACGGACTATAATCTATTACTATCCCATTTTTTATGGTCTTGGGTTTTCGAGCATGAGATTACCAGATCTAGTCTCATTAAGGCTTGTTGTTGATCTAATTGACTTTTAGGGATTCGGTTTGACTTCCGGCTTTTTAATTTATTTGTAAGATCATAAAATTTTGGGGTTTTTGAACATGTTATTTTTTGGTTCAAAATTTATGTTTTACTTTATTTTTATGATTTATTTAATATTTTCAGTTCTCGGGATTGTTTAATTAAGTTTAAGGTTGTGTGATGACACAGTTTGACTTTCGGTATTAATTTAGATTTTTTATTCAAAATTAACCGAAAGGTTTAAGGTTTTTTAAAATTTGTGGTTGAATATTATTTGGATATTGCATCTCGATTTATGTGTTAAGGATTGGGTAGATGAATGTTTCACATTTGGGTTTTGAGTCGAATGATTATTGAATTTTTATTTTGTTTTTGAAGGTTCTCTTTTTCTTAAGGTCATGAAATTTCACATTTAATATTCTTTAGATTTTAGTTTTAACTTGAGTCCGTTTTTAAGGTTTCGATCCAGTATTTAATTTTAGGATTATTTTTTAAGAGTTATAGAAAAATTTAGGGGTTTACAATAACCATCTTCTTACTTAATGCAATACGCCGACCATAGGTTCCTAGTTGATTCATGTACTTGGAAATTGCAATGGTTTTTGACACGAAACCTTTCACATGGTGGATTGGGTTGGCCTTTATGTTGAACATCATGCCTTTCTCAAAATCATTACTTCTTTGAATGTTATTGCGCATAATTTTTAGATTTTCCTCAAAAGTAATATATTCACCATTGCCACCAACATTGAAATATGGAATTTCATCCTTACTACAGCCATTCGAGATGAAGAAACACCACTTTGTGTACCCATAGAATTAGTTGGTTATTCTGTAGGCAATTCAATAGAGGTATTTTTGGTTGATTAACCACCCTCTTTAGTGACATCTTCATCCTTACCATTACTCTATTTATCTTCAAGGGGATCCCTATTCTGATTAACATAGTAAGTATCATCCCAATTTTCATAGTGAACCTCGGGTTTAGTATAGGCATGACCTCTTGCTATATTTTATTTACTAGTTGTGACTAGGGATGGGTATGGATCGGTTTGGTTCGGTTTTTCCTAAAATCAAACCAAACTAAACCTTAATTTACAGTTTGTTTTTTTTTTTTCCATTCTAAACCAAACCCTTAAGTAACCGTTTGGTTCGGATTATAATTTTTTTTAAACCATTAATTAACGGTGTGGTTCGGTTTGGATACGATTTAAATCAAAATTCTAACTAAAAATTTTCTTGTTCTAGTTTTTTTACATTTGTATAGATTTTTAATATTTATTTCATTTTACAAAGTTGATATTATAAACCACGACAAAATACTTTATAAATTCATCATATTTTTAATCTATAATTCTCTATAAAATAAAATTATCCATCAATAAAATACATTCACTAACCAATAATAGTAAGTAATAATTTATGATTTTTAATTATAATCATTATGTCAATTATCTACCAATAATTTAGCTAAAATAAAAAATCATCTATCAACAAAATTCATCAATGAATAAAATGACCAGTTGACAAATATATTAAATAATTAATACATAATGAAAGTTTATAACTAAATAAATAAATTTCATACTTTACAAAGTTAAAAGCTATTAAAAAAAAAACAATAGTTCATCATCAACAAAAAATTACATATCAGAGCTTAAAAAATTTTTTTTATAAAGAACAAGTTGATTTTAATTAATATTCGCCAAATAATAAATATCAATGAAATCATATAAATATATAGAAAATATTATTATATTTTTCTAAAACGGTTTGGTTTGGTTTTACGGATTGGTTTGGTTTACCTTCCAAACCAAACCATAAATTTATGGATTAGTTAGGATTTGAAAAATTTCAAACCAAACCATGAAAAAAACCATATTTTTGTTTTGGATTGGTTCGTTACGGATTGATTTGGTTCGATCGGTTTTTTTGCCCACCCCTAGTTGTGATAATGACTCACTCACCGGCATTAGCAGTTATTCCTCAACTAACATTAGGCAGTAGGACATTGGTGGGGGAGCATATGCACTTAGACTTGGATGAGCTGAGTAGACATGCTCATTAGGTGGCTCATCGTGAACTTGGATGCCTATATCGACTCCAACTCATGCATTGGTTGATGGGTGCACTTGCAAATCCAAACCAATCTGTGAGGGCGGATTCAAATGTGGTGCACTTAACTAGCTGGAAATTTGCACAAACAACTTTTGTATCAAGCTAGCACCTAACTCCTTCACTAGCATCAATTGTTCTCCATACTCTCATAATTAACGATTGATATAAGCACATAAACAAGTCCACTTGGCATGTAGTAAGGGTGCCTATGTATTATTTCAATGCCTCTAGAACCTGAATACACACCAACCCTTGCCCATATCTCACTAACAAACTATTCAAAACTGACATCCATCTACATTCAAACTTTCCATAATGAAGGCTTGTTATACTTCGTCTTATGTGAACCGATGACAATGTTTCCATGGGCATATACCATAAAGTGAACAAAATCTGCTATTGTAAGCCTAAGGAATCAACTACTATTCAAAGAATCGAGTTCAATTTCATTAAATTTGTTCCATTTCAATAATTAAAAATATATTTATTTATAATCATATTGACTTTTAAGCTTAAGCTCTACGTGCTGGCATTAGGGGTGGGCATGGATCGGTTGGGTTCGGTTTTTCCTAAAAACCAAACCAAACCATAATTTACGGTTTGGTTTTTTTTCCATTAAACCATACCATTAAATAATGGTTTGGTTCGGATTTAAATTTTTAAACCATTAAATAACGGTTTGGTTTGGTTTGGATTACGGTTTAAATCAAAATTCTAACTAAAAACCTAGTTTCTTTACATTTGTGTAGATTCTTAAATATTTATATCTTTTACAAAGTTGATATTATAAACCATAACAAATGCTTTATAAATTCATCATACTTTTAATCTATAGTTCTCTATAAAATCAATTATCACGAATAAAATACATTCATAACCAATACATAGTAAGTCATAATTTATTATTTTTAATATAACTATCATTTTCAATTATCTACCAATAATTTAGCTAAAATAAAAAATCATCTATAAACAAATTTCATAAATGAATGAATAAAATGATTAGTTGACAAAATATATTAAACAATTAATATATAATGAAAGTTTATAACTCATACTTTACAAAGTTAAAAGCTATTAAAAAAAACAATAGTTTATCATCAACAAAAAATTACATATCATGAGCTTAAAAAATTAAAAAAGGACAAGTTGATTTTAATTAATATTCACCAAATAATAAAAATCAAATGAAATCATATAAACATATAGTAAAATATTATTATATTTTTCTAAAACGGTTTGATTCTGTTTTACGGATTGGTTTAGAAACCAAACCATAAATTTACGGATTGGTTCGGATTTAAAAAATTTAAAACTAAATCATAAAAAAAAATCATATTTTTAGTTTGGATTGGTTCGGTTACGGATTTGTTTGGTTCGATTGGTTTTTTTACGCTCCCTTAGGTGGCATAATCTTTTATGCATCATATTCTCTTGAAATTGTTTTTTTGGGCCAATCATATTCTGTTGATTAAAAAGGTGTATTTTGACGGCTGAAAAAGGGTTTTTATTGGTTTTCGTTTATGTTTCCGTGTTTTTAAGCTGAAAAAGGATTTGGAAAATGGAAATTTGGACACCTATATACATATTTATAGTCGGAAGCCCTTGCTTGCGGCCCAAGCCATTAAAGAAAAGGCCCAAAAGAATAATGAACGCGTGCCTTTTTTCTTAACTTTGTATCCTCTCTTCTTCGTCTTCTTCAACCCGTATTAGCGCCGCTAGGGATCACAGTAGACTTTGGTTATCTTTTTTGTTTCCCTTTCTTTCTCTTTCCGATTTTCCGGGAAACAAACATTGAGTTAGTCGATGAGAAAATGCTTGCAACAACATTGGATATCATAGCTAATATTCGCAAAATACCGCCTTGTTCTGAATCCTATCTTGGGCATCAATCGCCATGTCAAGGTTCGTACTTTAGCTTTTTTATTTTTGTGAGTTCTTAATTTTCTGTCATTTCTTTTGGGTTGGAATTCTGGGTATCCGTTCATTTAGGTTAATTCATTGAATTGAGAAATGGGCTTGTACCATTTCAGGGGGTTGTTGCCGTCTTCTAGGACATGTTGGTTTATGAAGATGTTGTCTTTTTTAAAAGTTAAATATTTATGTATCGCTGTTGTTGTATTAGCTCTTCGGTTCATATGGGATTTAAATTTTCATCCAATAACGTTGATAGATATTGAGCTTAAATATTAGAAGTTAAAAGTTTCTATAACATGGTTTACCAGGCATGTAAGTGTCGGGTATTCATACTTTTAGAGATCGGTGGCAATTTGACTTCCAGTTGTGCATCGGAAGGTGGTGGAGCATATTAGTCTTGTGTCTCTAGGGAATAATGAAGTGAACTTAAATGTGGAATGATCTGAAGATGCCAATAATAGTAATGATTTTTTATAAAATGGCAGATTTTTGACATCTTTTAATATCAAGCGAATTGTCAAATCTATTTCAATTAGTCAAAAAGGCAAGTTTTCTGGATCGAGGAGTCATGGAGGAGTTGCTTCAGCCAGGTTTAATCAGCAGCCATCCAGATTATATGTGCATTACAGATTACCTAGTAGAGGGTCTGATTATTCCAGAGTCGCAAACACGAGAGGAATTTTGTACAAACATCATTCTGCCAAGAATTTCTCTGTCCTTTCCATAAGGAGTGCACTAACTCTTCATGGGAAGCTTTCTTGGAAAAGGATTTCCCAAAATTGCTATGCTAGTGGCTGTGATATTTCCCACTTAAATAGGATAGCTCAAGCAGTTAGTCTGGCATTGGCACGGTCTCCTTTTGTTATTTCTGGTCTAGTTGCTGTCAACGGTGGGTATTTAGCATGGGCACAGAGGACATTTCCTGAAATGGACTATTACTCTTCCCAGAATGGTTTGTACAGGCGTGCTCAGTTTGGACATGCTTTCATGACTTCATTAGTGCTAGGACTTTATGAAGCTATCATATTGCTTCTGAGAGCTCTCTACCTGGGAATTTTGTTCTCGCCCAGTGTACTGATGGCCCCATTTGCTGATACTTTTGGAGGCCAATTCAGAAAATTGTGGCTTCAGGTAGTTCATCGCACATTGGAGAGAGCAGGACCTGCCTTTATCAAATGGGGTCAATGGGCAGCAACGCGACCTGACCTCTTTCCAAGAGATTTATGCACCAAACTTTCTGAGCTTCACACCAAGGCCCCTGAACATAGCTTTATCTACACAAAGAAGACTATTGAAAAAGCTTTTGGCCGCAGACTGGAAGAAATTTTTGAGCGTTTTGAGGAGGAGCCTGTGGCATCTGGAAGTATTGCCCAAGTGCACCAAGCTTCTTTGAGATTTCGGTATCCTGGTCAACAAGCAAAGCCAATGTTGGTTGCAGTAAAAGTTAGGCATCCGGTGTAGGGGAATCTATTCGAAGAGATTTTGCTATAATCAACTTGGTTGCAAAAATATCAAACTTCATTCCTACGTTGAGATGGTTGAGATTGGATGAGAGTGTTCAGCAGTTTGCAGTGTTTATGATGTCTCAAGTTGACCTTGCTAGGGAAGCTGCTCATTTGAGTCGCTTTATATATAACTTCCGGAGGTGGAAGGATGTTTCTTTTCCTAAGCCTGTGTATCCACTTGTGCATCCTGCAGTTCTAGTTGAAACCTATGAGCAGGGTGAAAGTGTCTCACACTATGTTGATGAACTTGAAGGGCACAATCGGCTCAAAAGTGCACTGGCACATATAGGGACTCATGCCCTTTTAAAAATGCTTCTGGTAACCTTCCTTTTCACTCATACTACTTCAACTTCAGTTCCCAGCTTTGTTTATGGCAGCTTTTTTATCATGTTGAAGACTGTTTATTAGATGATATAATATAATGTGATGATCATGACATCTCTCACTGAAAGGATACCACCCCCTCCCTCCCTCCCACGACACACCCGCACCATCCCCCCCGTGCCACCGATTGTAATGCATTTAGTAGAAGACACTACATGATCGTTGGGTACTGTGCCCAACATTTCGAAGAAGCTATATCGTATGTTTTTTGGTCTTTTACTATTCATGAAAGTTGGCTTGTGATATCTGATTTAAATTGACATTATTGTGTCTATAAGCATTAGCCATATTATCGCATACCACATTTTAATGTTTTGAATTGCTCCAATTACAAAATTGAGTCTCTCCTGAAAACAGTTTATTCTTGTCCCTTTGCAAACACTGCAGATGGCTGATTGTGATTCTAACATTGTAATAAACTATTGAATTTTTTTTTTTTTTTGGGTAAATTAAACTGTTGAAATTGTATATGGTCAGTAAAGTTGTCTCTAATGATTCCGTCTGTCAATTGACCATTGAATAGGGATAGACATCTGTCTCTGGCTGTCAGTAATTTTATCAGATGCTCTTCCAAAAGAAATTTGCTTCTTGAAATTGACTTCATGGCTACAGTTGCAAAGAGTGTTTTGCTATAGAATAATCATGCTCTTCCCTCAATTTGTATCCCCAGTTGCGGGCCAAAATAAATGATGATGTGCAAATCTCAATGTCTTTATGTACTTGCCAGGTGGACAACTTTATCCATGCAGACATGCATCCTGGAAACATTCTTGTTCGGGTGGCTAAGAAGAACTCTTCTGGGAAAAAGCTCTTTAAGTCAAAGCCTCATGTTGTATTCCTTGATGTAGGCATGACAGCCGAATTGTCAAAGGGTGACCGTGTAAATTTACTGGAATTTTTTAAGGCTGTTGCACGACGTGATGGTCGCACAGCTGCTGAATGCACCCTTAGATTATCAAAGCAGCAGAATTGCCCCAATCCAGAGGCTTTCATAGAGGTATGGTGCACGCTTGTGTTGCAAGATTGGCTTTAACATGAACTTGATCCTTGTGCTTCACATCTCAAGTTGTGTGTGTGTGTGTGTGTTTTTTCCTTCTCCTCTCCCATTTGCATATTTTAGCAGTTGATGTATCAGCTGTCTTCTTATTATGGTATAATCTTTAATGAACAGTTATGCTCTTCCTTGGTTTAATTTTTAAATTGATTTCTGAAGTTCTAAATGAACAGGAAGTAGATGAGGTTTTCAGTTTTTGGGGAACTCCTGAAGGTGATAAAATCCATCCTGCCGACTGTATGCAGGATCTACTTGAGAAAGTTAGACGCCACAGGGTCAACATTGATGGCAATGTATGCACTGTGATGGTTACAACTTTGGTTCTTGAGGTATCTTTCTTCTTGTTTGCTCATAGCAGAAGTTGCACTGAAGAATTGTTAAAATAAAGAGAAAGTTATCATGATACATACTGTGAAAGCATAATAGCATTCCTCCAACCTTCTATTGGCATCTGAATGAAATCCTCACTGCGTTTTTTTTTCTCCTATTTTTCATCTTTTATTTTTGGGTTTACAAGGTATAACCATAATTAGGCCAGCTGTTTTTTAAATGAGCTATGCGACAAGACAGTGCCACCCCACCCCACCCCCCGCGGTTAGATTCAGTTTGCAGTTGTTCTGAAGTACATTACTGTGATTCGAATCCAAGGTCTGATGTTTGTTATTGTGCCTAGCATCAGGGCCTTGACCATTACCTTACTCATGGTGTTCTCTTTTGTTCATCTTCTTCCCACTCTGAAGTTGGTTTTCCCTTCCCCTTCTGTGAACGTGCCTTTAGATTCATTCGGTAAATTAGTTGTCACTCAATGAGGAAAATGGGCATGTAGGCTACAGAGCGCAACTCCTGAGCTTGATGCTCAACTTACTTAGTCATTGTTCAGCTGTTTCAATTGATGATCTTTGTAATCTGGTGTGGTTGCTGGTGCAGGGTTGGCAACGGAAACTCGATCCAGGTTATGATGTGATGCATACTCTGCAGACTTTACTACTAAGAGCAGACTGGGCAAAATCTCTTTCATACACGATTGATGGGCTGATGGCCCCTTAAGAAGTAGGACATTTTACAAGTAGCTATACCCCCCAATGAAGCAATTTTGATAGTGCAAAACTACCCGAGGCAGAGGTTTCCTAAGGAATAACAAAAGAGTTCTTTGTCCTTTTTTTTTTTTTTTTTTTTTTGTGTAGAAAAATTCAGGACCCTTTTTTCTTTTTATCTATAGCTTTACTTCATTTTTTGGTGTTATGAGATTATACTATATTGTACGTATACTTGTTTTTTTCTTTTTTAACTCAATTTTGAGTTTACTGCTGACCGTTGATAAATGTCAGAAATGGTTCCACAAAGAAGAAATAAAGCATTTATTCCTTGTTTTATTGCCCATCACTGGGCCTGTTTGCAAAAGCACTTGGTTATTTAAATCTCCATTAAAGAATGTGCCTAAATTATGTTACTTGTGAAGCATCCATGTCTGATTTGTTTGGAAAGAGAGGAGGAATTAGGGGGATGGAAGTTGGCGATTGGAGAATAATGACCTAGAAAGGAAAGAGTTGGAAGAAATAAAGCAAGAGGGAAAGTTATAATGTAGTTTTATATTTAGTTAAAAGAGAAATTCTATGGTCCTGCTGATTATCTAACAATTTACACTATACATAATTGTGATCGAACTATTAAAAAAATTAATATTTCAGTTATTATATTTATTTTAATGATTAGATGGTTGACTTGATAATCTTATCAATAGGATAATAGAAGTTCTTTTAGTTAAAATTTAACTGCTGTATGCTCTTAAATAAATAATCGAGTAAACAAGCTTCAAGTTTGTTTGAAGAAAGTGAACTTTTTAATTAATGGGATAGGTATCATTTATAAATAAATCATGACGTTTTCATGAATTTGATTTAATAACATAATTATAGGTGAATTGTTTACTTTAATTAAAGATTGAAGCCCTTGAAAAATAATCACAAGCTTCTTTGATTATTTAATGTCAGATGTGGAGTGAGAATTTGCAAATGAAGAGGAGTAATCCTCTAAAATCCGCGCGACAGCACAATGAAAAGAAACTTCTTAGCTCAAGCAGAAAAGCTTGAGTCTGCGCATCAGCTCTTGTAATTTGTGAGAGTTATTGAATTTTAAAATTGTTGTATATATATGCTTGTCTCCAACATCTAAGTCAACAAATTTTAAAAATTAATTTTTAAATTTTAATCTTAATTTGATAATTAGATGGCATCCGCACATGTTTGCTTGTTGTTGCTGATATTTTGATAGTAATCTTCAAAAACTGACTTTGAATCTATGATAATATATGAAATTTACGCCTTATTAGAATATCTTCTGTATCCCTCAAAATTAGGAATACCTCTTGCTTGGAGCATTATCTTCAAGTTAGAACCTTTAAACAAGTTGAGACTTGAGGTAATTTGGTTTTTGCTTACATCTTATCCTTAAAACTCTATGTTAGCCTGACTAAGGACTTTGAAATTTACTCACATCTTATCCTTAAAAGTCTATGTTAACTTGATTAAGAACTTCGAAAATTCCTATAGTAGACTTGAATCATAATTTGTAGTTTGAGATTGATTCGATTTAATCCTTGTGCATACTAAAATCCAACTTAGTGAAACATATTAAATATTTTATCCAAAAGTATTTAGACAATGGAGTTAAGTCTCCAACATTATTGAAAAAAACTAATGTAAAATGGTTATGTTACAATCTAATTATTTTTTGTTCCTTTTTTATGGACGCTTTAAGTATTATGATTTCTTGAATTTTCCACTATATGCTCTGGGTAACAAATTGAGTTACTGTTCCCTAGCTGTACTTGTGGGAAAATATGGCTAATAGGTTTTAGTGTTTTAAATATTGTAATTATAGAATCATACTAAATTAGGGGTCTTTGACTCATTAAATTATTTGACCCATTAAATGAGTCATTAATGAGCCATTAAATGTTTGACTCATTAAATTAGGAGATTTTGCTATTAGTTGCCTTTTTTATCCTTTACACAACTTGTATATATTTGATTCATTGTAAACCTAAAAATATATACAAGAATTCTCTTTCAATGTTTTACGACATGGTATCAGAGCAATTCATCCTGGAGTGCTTTTGATTTTCTGCGTCCACCTTTTTCTTTGTTTCTTCTTTTTCAACCGGCCTTAATTGCTGGTGGTTTTCTTTTTATCCTTATACCTATGACTAGCCAGCCTTAATTGCTGGTATTTCTCCTCTATTTTTGTTTTCATAGGTGCCATAGAGCCATCCTTAATTGCTGGTGTTGTTTCAATTTTTTATTCTGATTTGTGCTAAGCGACATGTCAGAAATTTGTTCTTTAGCATATTCAGGTGAGTCTTCACTTTCTATTGGATTAAATGTTTCGGATGCTACCTTTTCCACCTCTTGGATTATGTATTCAGAGCTACCGATCATATGACCCACTCACCAAATGTCTTTACCACCTATTCCCCATGCCAAGCAGTAGGAAATAGCCACTGCAGATGGTTCTTTGACCACTGTTGCAGGAATTGGAAGTGTTCAAATTAACCCATTGTTAACCTTTCAAAATGTCCTTCATGTCCCTAAGCTATCTACCAATTTGATATCCGTCCAAAAACTTACTCATGACTTACAATGTAATGTAGTTTTCCATCATAATGATTGGACCCGACCTGCTAAATCCTTAAGACTTAGCAAGTTAAGTCCCCAACCACATATAATACTTTCGTATTATATGGAAGGTTGTCCTAATCTACAGTTATGTGAATTGTTTGTTTAAAACTACTAAAACTTGTTATAAAAGCTTTTACAAAAGGATTACTCACTTGAGTAATCTATTTACATAAAATAGTTTAAGGAAATATTTACATCCTTGTGTCCAGCATAGGACACAACAAAATATACATAAGTCTTACAAAATGAAGAAAATAGACTTTAAGTCTTTTAATACAACCCAGGCTTAACTAACAAGCCTCTATTCCAAAATACAAAATACATTTGTTAAACGAACACATGAAATAAAACTTTCTTCAAAAACTTCTCGCCACAGGGTCCTACTCATCCCACTCGTCCATAAACTTCTCCCAATCTGACCCGAATCCCATATCATCATAACAATCATCATCAACACCTGAAAATAGCAAAAGTGAGCCAGAGGCCCAGTACACAGCAACACAAACAAAAGCGAAGCCATACACACCTATCTAATGCAATGCAAAAACAATTACTTCATTATCTTTCTTTAATATTTCTTAAACAAATCAACACTGGAGTATTCAAACTCCGGGACAAGCTGAGGATATCTGGGGGTCCTGAGTAATGCTCACAACGCTCAGGGGGTTGATATAGGTAGCCCGAATACCTATATCTCCTAGATAACGTTACATTGCAAATAATAATCTCATCCAGGTTATATAGCCGTTACTCAGCTCACTTAACTCAATCCATAATATAAAGCAATTCACATGCTCCCATAAACATTGAATTAGATTATATTATTTCCTCTCAAGAGTAAGTAAATGTTGCTCGTTATACATTCCTATCGATTATCCGCCGAGCCTAGTCATTGCATCATGACTATTGGCCTAAGCGTCTACACTAACCTATCATTGCATCATGATAAGTTACCGCTCCTCGAACCGGATTTAACGGTGAAAACACAAGCAATTCAAGCAATACTTAAGTCATTTAGAACTTATATCAAATTTAAGTATGCCTATCCTAACAAGCATACAAGCAAGTTACTGCGTACCTGTATTAGCTTGGGAATTAATGGGGGTGGCCAAGCGAGGATCAATAACTGTTCAACAAGAATTATCACAATTCACACTTAGTTTAAACTCATTTCAACTAATCTCATACATAACCATACAAATACATTCAAATAAGTTATCACAAGATCCTAAAACAAGTAAAGATAATCAATAATTTATTAAATCATACAAATATCCTTAAATCATGCTTAATTATATTACTCGATCATCATAACACATCAATTATCATATATCTATCTCATTTTAGTCTAAAAGATCCATTTGTTAAAGCAAATACACATAAAACAAACAAAAACAAGTTTTTAACTTTGTTTGGAAAATGTATCAGCTGGAAAGAAACGAAAATTCGGCCTTGATAAGTTTTTATTTTGTAAAAACTCAAAACACAAAGTTGTAGATCTCTTTTTAAGCTTTCTAACGCAATTTGAATCACTCAAATCGGAGTTCGTATGAAAAAGTTATGATCAATTTACAAAACAGTATCGCGTCAGGGAAGAAATCCGCGAGCGCTACACCCTTGGCAACGGGGTGTTTTGAAGGCCGTTTTGACTCAGGGGAAGTGAAATTTTTGATCCGAGAGCACTACACCCTTGGCAACAGGGGTGTTTTGGACACTACACCCTTGGCAACGGGGTGTTTTGGAGGCCGTTTCAACTCAGGGGAAATGAAATTTTTGATCCGAGAGCACTACACCCTTGGCAACAGGGGTGTTTTGACAGGTGTAGTGATAGTTATACGAAATTTTTCAAACTTTAACACTTTAAACTTGAAAAAAAAACAACTTTTCTCAACTCCTAACATGTCCTAAACCTTATGCAAACTTCATACAACACTTCAAACACTTCTAATACTTATCATACTTCAAACTCCAAATCCACACTTCAACTACCCAAATTATCTTCTTCCCAAATTCAACAACACCCATACTTCTTGCTACACATAAAACATATACTATAAGTTCTTGTAGCCTTAATATACTACTTAAACTACCATTAACATATAGAACACATCATTTCTCATATTTAGCATAAGCACCCTATTATCAAGAAATCACATATATGCATAAGATTAAGACATGAAAGACAAACTCACCAATAGAACTTTAGGCTTTAGTTTAATGGTCCTCTAGCAATCTTTTGGTGGTAAAAGTGATGGAAAATGAAGGGCTTAATCTTATGCCACCTTGGAGGAGCTTTTGAGAGGGTTAAGAGGTGTTTTGAAGCTTAGAGAAAGGGTTTGGCTAAGGTCTGAAATTTTGCCCGAAAATTTAAGTTTGAAGAGTAGATATTATCTACTTGTTTGACTTTTGAGGCATTTGTAATTAAGGCAATTAATGACTTAACCTTTTGTTACTTAATGACATTGTCTTAAGGCCTTAATGAGTGTTTAATAGCTTTATTTTTTGCCTAAAAAATTCTGCTACATAAGGACTTAGTTACATGCATTCCTCCACTTAATTCAACACATTCAAATCATAAATTACACATATGAATACAATTAAAATTTTATGAACTAAATATTTAATAAATTCTAGAATATTTCAATATTTTAACATAATAATAAAACACATAATTCATCATGAAAAAAAATCATATTTAATACATATCAAAAGTATGTATAAATTTATTAACACACATATAGAATATAAATTGGGAATTTCATGGTTATTTCATTCTTCCCTCCTTCAAGAAGTTTCGTCCCCGAAACTTGATTTACCTTATCATACAAATAACTCGGGGTACTTTTGCTTCATCAAACTTTCAACTTCCCACACTGCTTCTCTTTCTGATTGGTTGCTCCATTGAACCTTGACCATGGGAATCGTCTTGTTTCTCAATGTTTTATCTATCTTGCCTATGATTTTAACAGGTTTCTCTTCTGTAGTAAGGTCAGGCAATATCTCGGGTTGATTTGTATCTAATATTGCATCTTGATCCGAGACACATTTTCTTAATTGAGATACATGAAAAACATTGTGAACGCCTGACAAACTCGGTGGTAGTGCCAATCTGTAAGCCGAAGATCCAATCTGTTCCAAAATCTCATAGGGTCCAATATATCTTGGATTCAATTTACTTCTCACTCCAAATCTGAATACACCTTTAGTTGGTGACACTTTAAGAAATACACGATCGCCAATCTCAAACTCAAGAGGTCTTCTTCTTAAGTCGGCATAACTTTTGTATCTATCTTGAGCTACCTTCAATCTTTGCCTAATTAATTGAACTTTATCAATCGCCTGCTGTACCAAATCAGGACCAATTAGAGCCCGTTCTCCCACTTCATCCCAATGTAAGGGAGACCTACACTTTCTTCCATACAACGCTTCATATGGAGCCATCTGTATCGCCGATTGGTAACTGTTATTATATGCAAATTCAACTAGTGACAAGTGTTCATCCCAATTCCTTCCAAAATCCAAAGCACAAGATCTAAGCATATCCTCTAGAATTTGAATTGTTCGTTCTGATTGCCCGTCTGTTTGAGGATGAAATGCTGTACTGAACTGCAATTTAGTCCCAAGTGCTTCATGTAAACTTGTCCAGAATCTACTCACAAATCTAGTATCTCTATCTGAAGTAATAGTTACCGGCACTCCATGGAGTTTTACTACCTCTCTAATGTAAATTTGTGCTAACTTTTCAAGCGAATATCCGATCCTCAAAGGAATAAAATGTGCTGATTTAGTTAGCCTATCAATAATAACCCAAACCATCTCATTTCTAGCCATCGTCCTGGGCAAAGCTGTAACAAAATCCATAGTGATTTCATCCCATTTCCACTCTGGAATTCTCAAAGGTTGTAATTCTCCACCAGGCCTCTGATGTTCAATCTTCACTTGTTGACATGTCAGACACTTAGATACATACTCTGCAATATCCTTTTTCATACCTTCCCACCAGAAATGTTGCTTCAAATCACGGTACATCTTGGTATTTCCTGGATGAATCGAATAAGTAGAAGAATGAGCTTCCTTCAAAATTTGTTTTCTCAATTCATAAATTACTGGCACATAAATTCTGTCTCTGAATCTGATCACACCTTCATCATCAATTCTCATGTCCTTCTTCTTTCCTTCTTTTATGTCGCTTCTTAAACTTTGGCTTTCTGGTTCTTCTTGTTGTCCTTGTTTAATTTGTTCCAATAGAGTAGGTTGTAGAGTTAAAGTTGCCAACATAATCTCAACTTTTTCCATAGTAACTTCAACATTCAATTTTCGGAGATCATCTTGCAACTCTCTTTGATTTGTAACCATGGTAACCATATTCATTTGCTTTTTCCTACTCAATGCATCTGCCACACTATTTGCCTTTCCCGGATGATAAAGAATTTCAAGATCATAATCCTTTATTAGCTCAAGCCATCTTCTTTGGCGCATATTCAATTCTCTTTGAGTGAAGATATATTTCAAGCTTTTGTGATCGGTAAAGATTTTGCACTTCTCACCAAATAAGTGATGTCTCCAAAGCTTCAATGCTAGTATCACTGCAGCAAGCTCCAAATCATGAACTGGATAATTCCTTTCATGGAGTTTCAATTGTCTTGAAGCATAAGCTATTACTCGGTTATCTTGCATCAAAACACATCCTAATCCTTGTATAGATGCATCACTATACACAACGAACTCCTTCCCACTAACTGGAAGTGCTAAAACAGGTGCAGATACTAACCTCTGTTTCAACTCTTGAAAACTCTTCTCACAATCTTCATTCCAAGTAAACTTCACATGCTTTCTAGTCAACTTTGTCAATGAAGAAGCAATCTTTGAAAATCCTTGTACAAATCTTCGATAGTAGCCTGCTAAACCCAGAAAACTACGTACCTCAGTAACATTTGTAGGTTGTGGCCAATCCAAAATAGCTCCAATCTTTTCCGAATCCACAGATATTCCTTCCTTTGTAATAATATGACCAAGGAATGCCACTTCTTTCAACCAAAACTTGCATTTACTAAATTTGGCATAAAGCTTCCTTTCCCTTAGCCTTTGAAGAACTAGCTTCAAGTGTTGTTCATGCTCCTCTACACTTCTTGAATATACCAGTATGTCATCAATAAAAACAATGACAAACCAATCCAGATAATCTTTAAATACTCTGTTCATTAAATCCATAAATGCAGCAGGGGCATTTGTCAAACCAAAAGACATAACCAAGAACTCAAAATGTCCATATCGCGTTCTGAAAGCCGTCTTGGGAATATCTTGTTGTTTAATCTTGAGTTGATGGTATCCAGATCTTAAATCTATCTTGGAGAACACTGCAGCATCTCTCAACTGGTCAAATAAATCATCAATTCGGGGAAGTGGATACTTGTTCTTAATTGTCACCTGATTTAGCTCTCTATAATCTATACACATTCTTAAGCTTCCATCTTTCTTCTTCACAAATAATACTGGAGCACCCCAAGGAGAAATACTCGGGCGAATAAATCCTAATGTCTGCAACTCTTCTAACTGGCTTTTCAATTCTCTCAATTCTGCAGGAGCCATTCGGTATGGAGCTTTAGATATTGGTGTTGTTCCTGGTATCAAATCAATTCCAAACTCAATTTCCCTATCAGGCGGCAACCCCGTAATTCTTCAGGAAAAACATCAACAAACTCTTTCACCACTGACACCATATCCACTCCAATCTCTTCACTACTCTTCTCCCATAACTCCATAGTATACATACAAGTCGGTCTTTTTCTCTCCAAGACATGTGTCACTCTTCCACTCTTCAACTCAAAACTCACTTCCGCCCTCTTACAATCTATGGTAGCCTTATACAGATTTAACCAATTCATTCCCAAAATAGCATCAAAATCAGTTAAAGGCAAAACCAGCATATCAATGGGCATGTTTATATTAGAAATCACAACATCAACATTTCTACAAACACATGGTTTCTTAGTTTGCACCCCAAGAGTAGTATTAACACTCATCATTCTATCAAGCAACACTTCAGAATACAAACCACACTCATTCACAAAGCTTTCAGCTAAACACGCATGAGTAGCACCCGTATCTATCAATGCATATGCAGTATGATTTGCAATCTTTATGGTACCTGCTAATGTATCCACTGAAGGAGCTTTCTCATACTGTTGTAGGGCAAACACTCTAGCAGCAGTTGTTCCTTTTCCTACATTAGGACCATCGGTTCTAGGCTTCTCCTTACAATTCATCACATGATGTCCTCTCTGTTTACAATATGCACAGAATATAGGCTTCAACTTTGGATCTTTACAATCAGAAGCTCGATGACCTATATTTCCACATGCAAAACATGCTCCTGGAGCCCATTTACACTGAGCTAAATCATGGGGTCCAAAGCATCTAGTACACCTCTTGTCAAGAGGAGTAGAAGACATAGAAGTCTTCACAAATTGTCCCGAACTAGGCTTCTTTCCCAAATATGGTCTTTTACCTTTATCAATACTGTCATATCTTGGATAAGGAGTGTATGAAGTTGTAGATCTCTTTCCCAGAAAAGTAGCTCTTCTATCTCCTTGAACCTTATTATCATCTGATAGTTGCTCTAACAGTCTTGCCTTCACTACAGATTCTGATAAGGTCGTAAGTTGAAACTTCTTAACTTCACTCTTCAATTCCATATTCAACCCATCTTGGAATTTTTGAACTTTCATTCTTTCGTCGTTGTAGTTCGTTCCCGCAAACCTTAGCAACCTGCAAAACTCCGCATAATACTCATCCACTTTCATATTCCCTTGTCTCAAACTCAACCATTTAGAAATCATTTGTTCCCTCACGGTCGATGGAATATATTTCAAGAAGAAAGCATCTTTGAATGTATTCCAGAGAATTGGTCTTGCAAATCCTTCACTATTCAGCATCCACCAATTATATGCATCTTGCTTCATCATATAAATCGCCAAATCAACTTTTCTATCATCGGGTACTTGGCAAGCAGCAAAAGCTTTCTCAAGTTCTATTATCCATCCTTCAGCTTTAATTGGATCCATGGTAATACCATCAAACTCAGGTACTAGCTTGACAAAGTCATGCAGCTTCACTTGATCATATCGGTCTCCTACTTGTACATTAGGTTCTTGCCTCACATTTGATGGATTATATTGTTGCATGAATTGTTGTTGTTGTTGATACATCATTTGTTGATACTGTTGAACCATTGCAAACATATCCCGGAACAAATTGAACATAGTACTTGTATCTCCTACTGGCATCTGAGGCATAGGAGGATATGGAGGCATCGGAGGAGGCATTTGAGGTGGCGCTTGTGGTTGTGGAGGATCCTGGGTAGTAGAGGCTGAAGCTGGTGATGGAGTCGAAGTCGAAGCTGGGATAGTAGAAGCTGTAGATGCTGAAGCAGTATACTGAGGAGGAGGCATATTCTCCCGATCTGAAGTCTGTCTAGTGATTCTCCTTGACCTATCCATCTTTAAATGACATACAATATACACATGACATATGATAATTAATGCAATGTCAGATTAATCTTGAATTTAGTTAATATTAAAAATAAAACAACACTCAATCATAACACACCATTCAAGCAAATCCTAGACTCAAGCCATGCTAATCTACCGTATCTATGGTCAAGTCTCCTATTTTTAAACAAACAATTTTACATAAACAGGCTCTGATACCAACTGTAAAGACCCGACCTGCTAATCCTTAAGACTTAGCAAGTTAAGTCCCCAACCACATATAATACTTTCGTATTATATGGAAGGTTGTCCTAATCTACAGTTATGTGAATTGTTTGTTTAAAACTACTAAAACTTGTTATAAAAGCTTTTACAAAAGGATTACTCACTTGAGTAATCTATTTACATAAAATAGTTTAAGGAAATATTTACATCCTTGTGTCCAGCATAGGACACAACAAAATATACATAAGTCTTACAAAATGAAGAAAATAGACTTTAAGTCTTTTAATACAACCCAGGCTTAACTAACAAGCCTCTATTCCAAAATACAAAATACATTTGTTAAACGAACACATGAAATAAAACTTTCTTCAAAAACTTCTCGCACAGGGTCCTACTCATCCCACTCGTCCATAAACTTCTCCCAATCTGACCCGAATCCCATATCATCATAACAATCATCATCAACACCTGAAAATAGCAAAAGTGAGCCAGAGGCCCAGTACACAGCAACACAAACAAAAGCGAAGCCATACACACCTATCCTAATGCAATGCAAAAACAATTACTTCATTATCTTTCTTTAATATTTCTTAAACAAATCAACACTGGAGTATTCAAACTCCGGGACAAGCTGAGGATATCTGGGGGTCCTGAGTAATGCTCACAACGCTCAGGGGGTTGATATAGGTAGCCCGAATACCTATATCTCCTAGATAATGTTACATTGCAAATAATAATCTCATCCAGGTTATATAGCCGTTACTCAACCTCACTTAACTCAATCCATAATATAAAGCAATTCACATGCTCCCATAAACATTGAATTAGATTATATTATTTCCTCTCAAGAGTAAGTAAATGTTGCTCGGTTATACATTCCTATCGATTATCCGCCGAGCCTAGTCATTGCATCATGACTATTGGCCTAAGCGTCTACACTAACCTATCATTGCATCATGATAAGTTACCGCTCCTCGAACCGGATTTAACGGTGAAAACACAAGCAATTCAAGAAATACTTAAGTCATTTAGAACTTATATCAAATTTAAGTATGCCTATCCTAACAAGCATACAAGCAAGTTACTGCGTACCTGTATTAGCTTGGGAATTAATGGGGGTGGCCAAGCGAGGATCAATAACTGTTCAACAAGAATTATCACAATTCACACTTAGTTTAAACTCATTTCAACTAATCTCATACATAACCATACAAATACATTCAAATAAGTTATCACAAGATCCTAAAACAAGTAAAGATAATCAATAATTTATTAAATCATACAAATATCCTTAAACCCTGCTTAATTATATTATTCGATCATCATAACACATCAATTATCATATATCTATCTCATTTTAGTCTAAAAGATCCATTTGTTAAAGCAAATACACATAAAACAAACAAAAACAAGTTTTTAACTTTGTTTGGAAAATGTATCAGCTGGAAAGAAACGAAAATTCGGCCTTGATAAGTTTTTATTTTGTAAAAACTCAAAACACTAAAGTTGTAGATCTCTTTTTAAGATTTCTAACGCAATTTGAATCACTCAAATCGGAGTTCGTATGAAAAAGTTATGATCAATTTACAAAACAGTATCGCGTCAGGGAAGAAATCCGCGAGCGCTACACCTTGGCAACGGGGTGTTTTGAAGGCCGTTTTGACTCAGGGGAAGTGAAATTTTTGATCCGAGAGCACTACACCCTTGGCAACAGGGGTGTTTTGGACACTACCCTTGGCAACGGGGTGTTTTGGAGGCCGTTTCAACTCAGGGGAAATGAAATTTTTGATCCGAGAGCACTACACCCTTGGCAACAGGGTGTTTTGACAGGTGTAGTGATAGTTATACGAAATTTTTCAAACTTTAACACTTTAAACTTGAAAAAAAACAACTTTTCTCAACTCCTAACATGTCCTAAACCTTATGCAAACTTCATACAACACTTCAAACATTCTAATACTTATCATACTTCAAACTCCAAATCCACACTTCAACTACCCAAATTATCTTCTTCCCAAATTCAACAACACCTATACTTCTTGCTACACATAAAACATATACTATAAGTTCTTGTAGCCTTAATATACTACTTAAACTACCATTAACATATAGAACACATCATTTCTCATATTTAGCATAAGCACCCTATTATCAAGAAATCACATATATGCATAAGATTAAGACATGAAAGACAAACTCACCAATAGAACTTTAGGCTTTAGTTTAATGGTCCTCTAGCAATCTTTTGGTGGTAAAAGTGATGGAAAATGAAGGGCTTAATCTTATGCCACCTTGGAGGAGCTTTTGAGAGGGTTAAGAGGTGTTTTGAAGCTTAGAGAAAGGGTTTGGCTAAGGTCTGAAATTTTGCCCGAAAATTTAAGTTTGAAGAGTAGATATTATCTACTTGTTTGACTTTTGAGGCATTTGTAATTAAGGCAATTAATGACTTAACCTTTCTTACTTAATGACATTGTCTTAAGGCCTTAATGAGTGTTTAATAGCTTTTTTTTTGCCTAAAAATTCTGCTACATAAGGACTTAGTTACATGCATTCCTCCACTTAATTCAACACATTCAAATCATAAATTACACATATGAATACAATTAAAATTTTATGAACTAAATATTTAATAAATTCTAGAATATTTCAATTTTAACACAATAATAAAACACTAATTCATCATGAAAAAAAATCATATTTAATACATATCAAAAGTATGTATAAATTTATTAACACACATATAAATATAAATTGGGAATTTCATGGTTATTTCAATGATTGTGTATTTCAAGAAAAGGGTACGGGGAAGATAATTGGATATGCTAGAGAAAGAGGTGGCCTCTACTTTCTTGAATCAAGTCAACCAACCATCACCAAGGATAAACAGTTAGTGTCATTTGTTTCTGAGTCTTTATCATCCAATAAAGAGAAAATTTGGCTCCATCATCGCCGACTCGGACATCCATCATTTCAAGTAATTAAACTTTTGTTTCCATCTTTGTTTAAAAGTCTAGATGTTGAGTCTTTCAATTGTGAAAAATGTGAACTTGCCAAACACAAACGTGTACCTTTTCCAGCAAGCAATAAAAGAAGTTCAATTCCTTTTTATTTAATTCATAGTGATGTTTGGGGTCCATCTACTCTTACCAATATCTCTGGGGCACGATGGTTTGTTTCTTTTATTGATGATTGCACTCGAGTTTGTTGGATTTTTCTTCTCAAACAAAATCTGATGTCAGCATTGTTTTCTCAAATTTTTGTTCCATGATTAAAAATCAATTTGGAGTGACCATCAAGAGAGTTAGGTCTGATAATGCAAGGGACTATTTCAATCAAATTCTAAGTCCATATTTTCAAAAAGAAGGGATAATACATGAGTCATCTTGTGTGAATACCCCACAGCAAAATGGAGTTGCAGAGAGGAAAAATGGTGATCTCCTTGAAAAAACTCGAGCATTGTTATTTGAAAATCATGTACCTAAAACTTTTTGGGGAGAAGCTGTTCTTACAGCAACATATCTCATAAATAGATTGCCATCTAGAGTCCTCGGGTTTAAGAGTCCAATGGATGTATTGTAACCTTTTACCCTAACCTACATACTACAATAATCTTGTTCCTAGAGTGTTTGGGTGTACATCCTTTGTACATGTTCACAGTCACAACCGAGGGAAACTGGATCCAAGAGCTATAAAGTGCGTATTTGTGGGATATTCGTCAACCCAAAAAGTTACAAGTGTTATCATCCATCTTCTCGAAAACTCTTTGTTTCTAGGGATGTTACCTTCAATGAACGTGAATCTTACTTTCCAAACCCCTATCTTCAGGGGGAGAAGTTAGTAAGAGAAGACGGAGGTTTGGGTTTTGACTTGATGTTAGATTTTTCATCCACTAGTGACCATACCCGGGTCAAACTGAGCTACCTGAGTCTGTCAGAGTCTCCTCTGAACTTATGTCTGATCCTGTAACAACAGCTTCTAGGTCTACTCAACCTTGAAACCAAGTCTATTCCCGAGGATGTTAGATATGGTGAAGGCAAGATGAATGCAAGGAAGAAGATGGTTGCCCCCAAATCTGTGCAAGTCCAAAAGTCGATGAGGTAATGATTTCTGAACCTATACTACAAATTGAAACTGAACCAGAGGTAGAGGGTGAGACCCATAAGGGTGATAGTGACACAGACTTGCCCATTGCATTAAGAAAGGGTACAAGAGAGTGCACTAAAAAACCTTTATATCCCTTGCACACTTCCTATCCTTTGAGCGTTTTTCTCCATCACACAGAGCCTTTCTAAGTAACCTAGAAACTGTTGTCATTCCTTCCAATCTATCTGAAGCTTTGTCCAATGAAAAATGGAAACAAGCTATGAATGAAGAAATGGAGGCACTAGAAAAGAACAAAACATGGGAGTTAGTGGAGTTACCAGCAAGGAAGACACCTGTGGGATGTAAATGGGTGTATACAGTGAAGTATAAAGCTGATGGTTCAGTAGAGAGATACAAGGCGAGGTTGGTAGCCAAAGGGTATACTCAGACATATGGAGTGGACTATCTAGAAACGTTTGCCCCAGTAGCAAAGTTAAATACTGTTAGAGTCCTATTGTCTTTGGCAGCCAACTTTGGATGGGATTTACAATAATTTGATGTAAAAAATGCTTTCTTGCATGGAGATCTAGAGGAAGAGATATATATGGAGATCCCACCAGGTTATAAAAAAGGAGTTACTGATCACACAGTGTGTAGGTTAAAGAAGGCATTATATGGGCTTAAACAATCTCCTCGAGCATGGTTTGACAGGTTTGCCAAGGTTATGGTGACATTAGGATATAAGCAAAGTCAAGGAGATCATACACTGTTCGTCAAACACTCATCTTTAGGGGGAGTCACAATTCTCTTAGTTTATGTGGATGATATAATTGTTACAGGAAGTGATGACGAATAAAGACGTTTTTTGAGTGAGTGCTTGGCAAAAGAATTTGAGATTAAGACACTTGGGAAGCTAAAATATTTTCTTGGAATTGAAGTGGCACATTCAAAGAAAGGTATTTTTATCTCTCAACAGAAGTATGTAACTGATCTACTCAAGGAGACAGGTAAAACAGCATGCAAACCGTGAGTACTCCAATAGATCCGAATGTAAAGCTTAGAATAGCAGAGGAAGATGCTATGGTAGACAAAGGAATGTATCAACGGTTGGTAGGAAAGCTCATTTATCTATCCCACCACGACCAGATATAGCTTATGCTGTGAGTGTGATTAGTCAATTCATGCACAATCCAAAAGAGATTCATCTTCAAGCAGTACATAGAGTGCTGCAATATCTTAAAGGTACACCAGGAAGAGGAATTCTCTTTAGGAGAAGTGAGAATCTAATACTTAAAGCTTGCACAGATGCTGATTATGCGGGCTCATTGATTGATAGAAGATCGACCACTGGATATTGTACGTTTCTAGGTGGGAATCTTGTGACATGGAGGAGTAAGAAGCAAAATGTAGTAGCAAGGTCTAGTGCAGAAGCTGAATTTCGAGCAATGGCTCAAGGTGTATGTGAGTTACTTTGGCTAAAGATCATTCTAGAAGACATGAGAATCAAGTTGGAGGGCCCAATGAGGCTTTATTGCGATAATAAGTTGCAATTAGCATTGCCCACAATCCTGTGCAACATGATCGGACAAAGCATATTGAAATTGACAGACATTTTATCTAGGAAAAATTGGAGAGTGGATTGATTTGCACACCCTATGTATCTACAACTGATCACTCGTTGATGTGTTAACCAAAGGATTAAGTGGTGCAACATTTGAAAATATTATATCCAAGCTGGGAATGGAAAATATCTATTCACCAGCTTGAGGGGAGTGTGGGAAAATATGGCTAATAGGTTTTAGTGTTTTAAATATTGTAATTATAGAATCATACTAAATTAGGGTCTTTGACCCATTAAATTGTTTGACCCATTAAATGAGTCATTAATGAGCCATTAAATGTTTGACTCATTAAATTAGGAGATTTTGCTATTAGTTGCCTTTTTTATCCTTTAGACAACTTGTATATATTTGATTCATTGTAAACCTAAAAATATATACAAGAATTCTCTTTCAATGTTTTACGACAGTACTCATAGACAATTTTCTTTATAATGTTCTAACTACTCTTTATTATCTTTAAAAACTTTATTCAAATCATGTTAATATTTATTTATTATATTTGTACACTCAATAAACTTGATTAGTATTGGCGGCAAGAATTTATTGTTTTAAAAATAGATTTTTTTTGTCTTTCAAAATAGAATTTATGCTGTGAAATACATTCAAAGATAGAATTTTTATTAGATTTCTTCACATTGAGGTATTGTTCGTATTGTCTATTTTGGCATGATACAACATATGGTTTGGCCAGACAGCTAGCCCCCTCCTAGAAAGTTTACTAGAAATACCCCCTTAAGTATGCTTAACTTTAGAAATTTAATTAAGTCTAGACCATTGTATTGATTGATGCCTTACTAATTAGAGTTTTACCACTTTCTATCATAATTTTGTCACCAAAAAACACTTTTCGTATATTTGATTGATAAATATAAAAACAACTTTTATTATATAATATTTATATATTTATCAATATATGTATAAATATACTAAATCTACATTTTTATACTATTTTTGTATTATATATTTTATTTTTCATTAGTTATTTGATTTTTTTTATAAAATTTGTTATTAAATTGAAAATATTATATAATATATGTAAATATAAATTATTCAAGATATACTTATATTATAAACAATATATATATATATTTAATTATATATGTATAAATGTAATAATATATTTTGTACTATTTTTTTTTCTATTATATATTTATTATTAAAATTTAATATTTTTAAATAGTATATTATCTTTATTAAAAATAGTATTCTATTATATAAAACCTATAAAAATAATTGAAAAGATATATATATAATATAAATGTATTTATAATATAAGAATATACATATATATTTAATAACAGAAGTATATATTTAATAATTCTATATTTTATATTATTTAATCTAAATTGTATTATATTAAAAAATTTGTTATATTGTTAAGTAGAATATGATATCTATCTTATATAGTATGCTATTACAAATAAGTTGTCACATAAGATTTATAAATACACTGTAGATTAAATTCAATCTGCATGCATATATATAGGGTACGGCTTTAAGGAAAAAGATTACAGGCCAACTATGGGACCGGGCTTAAGGAAAAGAGAAAACTATCTAATCGTCTGGTGTGAGCTTAGGGATTCGCAGCCAACTATGTATTGGATTTGAGTTTTTAAAAAGAGGATGCCAATCATTATGTGTAGTGTAAAGACCCGACATACTCGATTCTAAAATTAAGCATATTAAGTCCCCAATCATGTATAACTCTTAAATTATACGTAACGTTGTCTTAAAAGAAGGTGTTTATGTTGAACATTGCTATCCGATTTTAGGTTACGAAATCGTTTAGTTAAATTTTCAGATAACTAGATTTAGCAGTGAAAAAATAAACTTTAGTAAAAACATTTCTACATAAAAGCATTTTAAACTTCCACTATTACAAGTGGAAGAACTTTCACTTAAACAAATATTTACAAAAGTTTATTTATAAAACATAGGCACTAATAAGCCCTTAAATGTAAAAACAAATTTATAAATAAATCTAGTCTCTATAAAACAAACAAAAGAAGAAACAAAATAACTAAACTATTTAACGCTCCTAACTCACACTCCTCATCCACAATCATTCCCGAGTCAACAGAAGCACCCAAAAACCCGAGACAACATCATCAATAACAACAACATCATCATATCATTGTTTCATCATCCATCATCACCAACATTATCATCATCAATCATCATCCTCATATATCACCTGGAGAAAAGAAATAACAACAACAATGAGTCGAAGCTCAGTATACGGTAACAGAAGCACAGTAGTGTGACATACGGCTTAACTAAATGTAATGCATCAATTCACAAGTTATTATATTTCCATTAAAATAAACAAATCAACAATGGAGCACTCACACTCCGGAACAAGCCAATGAGAATCTGGGGGTCCTGAGTAACAGCAGCTGCTCAGGGAGTTGATATAAGCAGTCCGAATGCATATATCCCTTATATCTATTCCATAAAAGTAATCTCACCTAGAGTTTATAGCCATTACTCAACTTTACTTAACTTAATCCATAATATCATTCAGTTTACACATCCCCATAAATATTGAACTAAATCATATTACTTCCTTTTAAGTTTGAGCAAACGTTATACAGACACTACACTCTCTATCAATTACCCGTTTAACCATAAAAGAATCGCTATTACATCATAGCGTATCATTGCATCATGGTAAAGTCATTGCATCATGACTAAGGTTAAAGTGCCTAACTATCATGTCATTGCATCATGACAAGGTTACCGCTCCTCGAATCAGATTCAACGCATAATAGAAAACCAACACTCATAAATTATTAAGCCGAGTTTAAGTTCTTAATTCATTTTAGATGCCTATCTTGACATCCAATACGCAAGTTACTGCATACCTTGAATATGCAATCCAAACATAGCCTCGGAAGGAATTTCAGAAAATAATCCAAAAGATAAATCAGATATCCACTTCTGTTAAGGAAAGAACTCGTATAATAAACTAATAATCCACTTTTCTCAAACTTTTATTTACCCTATTTGATTAGACACTAACTTGGAACCCTGCTATGGCTGCGAAGATCGCCCCACCAAAATACGAATAGTTCTAATTTGTCTATCAAAGTGTTTCTTTTTACCTTGTTTATGGTCTTTTATCAATAAAAGCTCAATCAAGGCATTCATTCATAAAAACATCTATTTCTTAAGCAAACACACCTTTGAAACAATATATTCCTTATATTATTCAAAGATCATCCTAATTCATTCATCTAAGCTAATTATTAGCTATTAACCCATTTTAACTTAACCTTAGCTAAATTGATTAGAATTAGTCATTTAATTCATTTACTAAGTCAAGTTAATTAAACTTAAATAATCTAATTCATTTTAACTCATTCAAGTCCATTTAGCCAAGTTGAACCTAGAATTATCAACTAAGTTCGTTTTTATAATTAACTTCCATATTTAATCCAAATTATTAATTAAATCTACAAATCTACAAAACTCATGTTGATTTATATCAATTAACTCATATGACACATCAAATATCACTTTTCTATCTCATTTTAGCTCAAAAAGATCCGTTTCCTAAGCAAAAAACACATTTATCAGACAAAAACAAATTTTAAACTTTGTTTATAAAAATATAGCAGTTGTAAAGAAGTCAAATTTGAGCGTCGGTACTTTTAGAATTTGTAAAAACTTAAAACATAAAAGTTGTAGATCTCTTTTTAATCTTTCTAACGCAATATGAATCACCTCAATCAGAGGTCAGATGAAAAAGTTATGGTCAAATTACGAAAACATGTCAAAGCTACAGGGGACCCAATCACGGCCGCGATCTCACTCGTAATTTGTGAAAATCACACGATCAGAGTGTTTCACACTCCTCAGCTCACCTATGATTTCTTCCCTATCAAGAGTTACGAATTTCCTTTGTTTTGAAAACTTATTTTTACACATTTTCATCAACTTATACATCTCCTACATCAATTCTAACATCAAATAAACATCTATAACAACTTCTAACACTTCAAACTTCATCCAACAACATCAAACAAACCTAAACTTCATTAAATCCCAATTTCCACTATTCATCATCTCCTTCCTCCAACCAATCCCTAATAAACATATATCAACAAATACATAAATAAATAGCACTCTCAATCCAATTCAACATTAACGCATCAATTACAAATATAAATAACAAGTAAAACAAAGAGAAATAGAAATAGAAAACTTAGCTCTTTAAGAACACATGCACACTTAAGCTCTTTCTTACACTTCTAACTTTGATTCCTCTTTCCTATCTTCTTCCTTCGCTTTAATTTCTCTTCTTTTACTTCTTGAAATTGAGATTCATGTGTTGAATTTTGAAAGAGAAAGAAGAAGAAAAAGAAGAAGAAGAAGAAGAATGAAAGAAAAGAAGGGAAAGAAAACGTGAACAATGAAAGAAAAAGGAATGGCAGGAGAAAAATGAAAAATAAATAAAAGGAAAGGATAAATATAAAGGTATTTTCAAAATAGAGTATTAGATTTAGGACTATTAGATCAATATCTATAGTTCTAGAAATATTTAAAAGATAATTTTAAAACGATAGCTAAGAAATCAAGAACTTATAATAAGAACTTAATTTATGAATTAATTTTAGATAAAAAGGTATTTAATTTGAGTTTGGGTTTAAGAATTGATATTTTTATACAAGCAAATGAACTAAAATTTTGTAAAGATTTAAGAATTAGTGTTTAGGCTAAGATTCAAGAGTTTATGAATCCTCTAAACATTTTAAATAACATGTTTAGAGATTTAGGAATTGAAATCTCAAATTTGACTTAATTAATTACTAATCTAATTATGTCAACTTGTCTAATTATTTCCTATACTTCATTTTATTCATTTGATCTATCTAAACTCAATTTCTAATATATATAGAGATTTGGGTCATTTCATATAGGCTTTTAAAAGGGGTGCTATCCAATTTTTGGGTACGGACTAAAGAAAAAGGAGTGATAGCCAAACTAGTTAGTTCAGGTTTAAGGAAAAGATGGTGTCATAAAACCATATGGGTATTGGGGAAAAAAAAAAAACACTATTTGGGTATGTGTTTAGGAAAAATATTGCTATTTAATATTGGGTTTGGGATTTAAAAGGAAGGCTAACCAATTTAGGCTTGATTCAACTAATGAATGGTGTGTTTAGAAAATTTTCTTTTGGAAAATGTAGGAAAAATATATAATAAAAAATTAATACATAATAAAATATATAACTAAGTAATAAAATCCATACTTCACAAAGCTCAAATGATTAATATAAAATAATATTAAGTTACCAACAAAAGAATATATCTTGAACCAAAAAAAAAAAATTAAGGAACAAATTATTATTAACCAATATTCATTATATAATAAATATCATAATAAAATCATAAGAACATATGCGATCTTTAATCAATCATCATAATTAAATTTATAATTATAGATTGATTCAGTTTACCTCTTCAATCCAATCATAAATTACAGATTTTTTTGGATTGAAAATTTTCTAAACCAAATTGTTTTAAAAAACCATATTTTTGGCTTGATTTGATTCGGATACGAATTGGTTCAATGTGGTTTGGTTGTTTTTTTTTTTTTTTTTTACCCACCCCTACCTGCAATGTCAACAACAACCACCTATAAATATTTGGGCTTTATTTTTTCCTCAAGTTTTGTTCATTTTTAATTTTAGTTTTTGTAATATTTTATTTTTAGTTAAATTGTATAATTAATTTTATTTAATAATGTTATTTTATTAAGATTAATTAGTCATAGGATAACACATATCTCTAATTAAAGTTAAAATTTAATTTTAAGATTCTGTGTTTTTTGAAGAAAATTACTTATTAATAGAAAATATTTTTCCATTGAAAAGGTTTTATTGAAATGTAGCATATTTTTGGGTGTCGACCAAAATTTTTGAAAATAGTTTTCCTTTATTTTTTTCCTGACCATAAAAATTAGGATAATTAATGAGAATTTAATCTACCTAAATAAAATATATTAAAAAATTAATTACAAATGTCGTTGGTAGTAAATGTCCATAGATAAAACTTGTAAATTTATAATCTATAAGTTTTTTTTTCTAAATAAACAAGTTATGAATGAGTTTCTATTTTCTAAAATAAAGAAAAATGTTTTCTCATATTTGTCCCACATTTTTTTTAAATAAATGTAGGAAAAAAAAAACAATTTCTAGAAAACTTTTTGTTAAACAAGAACATAATCAATTTCCTTAAAGTTTTTCTTTAATAAGTTCTAAAACATATATCAATTTCCTTGTTCTATATTTTTTTCTCTGTGGAGATATGAAAATTTTCGTCAAGGCAAAATTATTGACAGGCTGGCAAAGTAGGAGCCATATGGCGCTGCTTCACGAGCGATAGAACCATTTGCCGCTCAAAATATAATATTAAGTAAATATAAAAACTTCCCATAAAATCTCCCTTCATGGCACTATGTACAGTCAAGCTAGATTTTGTAAGTGTTGACTAGTTTCGATAAATACATAATGACTCTAATGTATAATCGGTGTTTCTCCAAATCATCCAAATTCAGCTATTTGACACAGGTTTTTGGGAGGAAGAATTACATTTTTTAATAGTATTATAGGTTTGGAGAGTTTTTTAACTTTTGGCATTCTATTTGAAAATTAAAAAAAAAAATAATTTTTTAGAATATTATTATTATTTTTATTATTATTATTATAAAAATAAGATATTATGTAAAGTAAATGAGATTTATAAAAATATCAAGAGAAGAAGAAATTCTATCGACTATAGAAGCTCTAGAAAGAAGTGAAATAACTCATGCGAAGGAAAGATGGGCGGCAATCTTTAACTTATTACTTTGCATATTTCAAATTTTTTTTGCCATGCAGGACAAACATTTCGAGAAACTTAGGCGACGGGTAGGAAATAAAGCAAATTACAGCTCATGAGATTATTGAAGGTATAGCAATGACAAGACCCGGAACGACGACTTCACCTAATTTCGTTACCAACTATGAATGATTAAAGACTATAGTACAGAAATATTTCCTCTACAAAGACCAACACCCTATATTCAACTTTAAAGGAAATGTTCATCATAAGAGGATAGTATAGGAATTTTGCTTTTCTTGGACATTTTAGTTGTATATAGTAAAAATACCTCCTAGGTTAGGTGATTACAAGCTCAAATCGCTATCCCTGTTCTTATCCCTTTTAAGGAATGTGTACAGCTGTTGCTGAATTCACTTATACTAATTTTTAACCCCAAATTGCAATCTTAAGCGAACGTGGCCTCTTTCAAGTTGTAATGGCACCCTGAAATTGCTATGGTAGGCATGGGAATACATAACCACGCAAAAGTGCATAAAAACATGGTGCTAATCCAGGATGGTTACATGATGGGGAAAGATTCGATGTGGTACTCTAAATTAATATGTAATGCAAGAAAATAAATCTCTAACCATGACAATTGATATGTAAAGTATTTTACTGGTATCATCATGGTTGGATGTAATCGACAAGAAGTCCCATTGAAAACTATAAATAGAATTTCCCAGATCTACAACTAGCAATAATTCCTGACTTTTGTTTTACTCTTCTTTAGCATCCAAATGAATTATACTAACATCACTTCATTCCGGCCATAAAATGGTGGCAGGTGTTCAATCTCGAATTTTGCTGTCTTCTTGATAACTAAATGTCACTTCATGTTTTATGAGATTTATTATCATGTATCATGTGAAGATTTATAGAAACCTTAATTATATTTAGCATTATCTTTTATCAATCTTGGTAACATTTATAACTAGAAAAAAAAAGTTTCTCGTGAAATAAAATATCAATGCACTTTTAATATAGTGATAGCAATGTCTTTTTACCACTAATTTATGGAGGCAATAACTATTTATTGATGGTTAATATGGATAACAGGCTTTTCAAGTTGAATCCAACTCATTAGTTGTTTGGGCAATTCAGCAAGCTAGTGTCTAGTTCATATCAATAGGAACCTGAAGTCTTGTTGAGGCACTCTTTACCCTGGCTTCAACTATCGACCACTATCCTTTATAGCATCTAGTCAGCACCCTATTCAGTGTCTCTTGGTATACCTTCCTTGTTCGAGCTTGACAAGTGTTAACGTGGATTATTGGGTTCACCCTATATCTATTATTGCAATTATTGCCAATTGCTTATTCACCATGATCCCATAGTATACTCAATAGCTTAGAAGCCGCCAATTAGAAGCATCTTTTCATGTTCTACAAGAATAATAATGTTGGCTCTTTTTCATCTATATCAATTAATTCTGAATCAATATATTTGCTGACTTAAGCATTAGAGTAGTTATGCAAGTCTAATCCCTGTGCCATTATTCCTATTCTGTTTTACAATTATAGTAATTGAGAAACCCATCTCGCTTCGCCATTCGACCATTCCTAGTGCCAAAATATTACAATTCACATGTATTTTCTTTGCTAACATGCAAGACCGAAAGTTTCTTTCTTTCTTTTTTTTTTTTTTCCTTCTCTCTTCTTGGCCGATTACGAAAAACGATTTAGCTAGACCTTTTGTTACAATCGGAGGTTGTCAGGTTGTGGTTGCATTGCTAGATAGCTGAAGGGGAAAAAAAAAAAAAAGAATAAAAAGGAAAAGGCATCTCCAGCTGGTTTTCCTTATAGATAATGGGATATTTACCCAAAAGCAATGAGCTTTAGTATCATTTTTGTAACTCTTTGGAATGTTCCATAATTATGGTAATAGGTTTAGGTGAAGTACTTAACACCTAACTAGTTAAGTAATAATGATAGAGGAATGGATGGATTTGAAAAAAAAAAAAATTATCGAATATTGCACATTTACATGATATCAGTAAAATTTTAATATAATATATGAATAATGTGTAAAATACGAGTAGTAATTGTAAATTGGCAAGAGTTCGATCAGGAACTTTGTGGAACATTGAACCTTCTTGCATGAAATGAAGTTAAACCTAACTTCACGGTAACGCATATATTGGTAACAACTGATCCGAGAAAAATACGATGATACTGAAAACATGTCCACCGATGCCAGCTGACCTAAACATTAGTGGATACGAGCGTTTCAGGGAGCCCATAACATTCCTTTCAAGCTAGCCACCTAGGTTTTTTAACTTTAAATTTTACCTTAATTATTGCTTTGCTTTCAGGTACTAGAACAAACGTTTTTCCCATACAAGCTGCTAGGTACGATTTCCCCTTCCCCCTATAAATACCCCCTATTCACGTAATATATCCTTGCACAGAGAAATTTAAATTATATTCTTCTTCTTCTTCTTCTTCTTCATCATATTGTCAATATCTATTCGTTTCCATCTCTCGTATCTCATAATTCATCTTCCGTTTAAGTTTACAACGATGAAGCCTGCATTGTCAACTTTTCTCCTCGTAGGTCTTATCCTCAGCCTCTCTCTTCTTGAGGTCACCATGGCGGATGATTCAAGTGCGTGTTTCATGGTTAATAAATTATATGGCATTTTTAATGTATCTTGTGTTTATTTAAATAATAATGCTTAGTATTTCACATGATATACCATATCAAACACCATTTCACTGAAAGAAAAGGCAAGAATATGCATATATTTAGACTTACGTTCTATAAAATGGTTATAAAAACCACCTTAAAAAAGAAATCCATATGACATAACATCAACCAATTTTAGATAGAGAAAAATACCGGAGTATACGCTAGAAAAAATCCATGATCCCATTATTAATTTTAATAGAGTTGGCACATTGAATATTTAACAATTGATACTAAATTATGATGATACTATTAAAATAATTAATATATTATTTATTATATTTATCATGGAGCGATTCCATTAATATATGTATTTTTCTTTGTTCTTTTTGATATGATTCGTAAACTTTTTATATGGGCAGGTTTCTGTGACTCAAAGTGTGCAGTGAGATGTTCAAAAGCTGGACGGCAGGACCGGTGCTTGAAGTATTGCGGGATTTGCTGCGAGAAGTGTCACTGTGTTCCATCTGGTACCTATGGACATAAAGACGAGTGCCCTTGTTATAGGGACATGAAGAACTCCAAGGGAGAGCCTAAGTGCCCTTAGGACTCTCTTAAGTACTATATTATCAAGCATTTAAATTACTGTATTTATCGAGTTTATAAGGGTAATCATTATTAAAGTGTGGTTGGAGTGGTTACTATATAAGGTGAGCTTAACTTAAGAGTGATTAATTTTATGTAATGTGGCAATATGGATAAAATGTAAATGCATGCATATGTGTCATATATGTATGCATATATTATAATTAATTATAAAATTAGCATGTTATAATAATTAAAGACTTCAATGTGCATTAGATTCTTTGTATGGAACTTTGTTCGCATTTATTGTTTTAAATTGCTATCATACACACACACACACACACACATACATATAGAATGCATAAAGCTAAACTTACATTTAATTGTAATTATTTTACTCACCCTATGTCTCTCCCTTCGTCCAAAGTATATTATTCAGAATCCGTCTAATCTACTCACCTAAAATAAATTCATTTATTTTAACATTTTATTTCAATCAAAGTTAAATAAATTTCTAGACATTTGCGTAGCAGTAACGGTTAAAGAAATTAAAAAATTAAAACAAAAGACGGAAGTGGGAAAAGTATCAAAACTTTGTCAAATAGTAAATAAATAACGCTCGATATTTGTTTTTGCGTTTGCGTTCCATAGTTGGCATGTATGCACGAATGCATGCATTTGCATTCGCATACATGTCTATACATCATTGGGTGCATTCATATATACATATACATATATAATGTATATATGCGTGTATATATATCACATGCTGAAGATAGGAAATTATTTCTTATTTAGAAAACTTATAAAAAATATTTAAATAAGATCGAATTAAAATTAGTTACTAAAATAACTTTAAAATCGCATATTTTAAATGCAATATGTAAATAGTGTATTTTAGCCTTATATTGCGTATTATACATGTGATGTATACTGTCACATGAACAGTGCATTTGACCTTATATTGCGTGTTATACATGCTCTATATATATATATATATATATATTATTATATTCCATCTTATAAATACTATATAGATACTATATGCAAATTCTGTTCCGTCTTATATAGATGCGGTTTTGAAATGGACTTTGAAAATTATTTTCATTTATTTATATTTTGTTAATTTTTTTAATAAGTGCTATAGACATTGTTGACCCATAAGGTGAAATAATTCCTTATGCGAACTTGAAAAAGGAACACAAACTACACCACTGCGTTGTAGTGTGGAAATAATCTCTCCTGTGTGAACATAATAGGAAATGATCAAACGAAGGAGCAACGGAAAATAGCCGTAGCAAAGATCGAATACAAATTACAACAAGGTTTTCCATAGAAACCTCATCGGCATGAGGAGTTAAACCACAGCATAAGACAATAGCCAAAACTTCCACTCCAACCAGATTCAGAATCCACAGGAATACAAGTACCTGGACTCCTCCTCTAGCAACTAGCACACAAAGTGAAGACATTAACCAATTATGATTAATTTAAGAATGAACCTTAAAAGCCTCTAAGAGTTGAATAAAAAACATGACATCTATGGGCATACAATTCAAGGAAACTAAAACCACAGGCTAGGATGTTTCGTCTCTGATCCCCATCATTAACATTGTAAGTCCAGATATTAGGCTCCATCCAGCAGTTGGGAAATCTGTAAATGCCCATCTTAGAGATACTAAAGAGTGTACATGCGTAATCATCTTCCATTGTTGCCTCTCAAATGATATTTATGTCTTAAAACTTGATTTTTAAGAGAATAATAGGATATTTATGGCACAAAACTATTTAGAAGAGACATTGAAAGTAGAATCGAGGGAGTATATGTTATATAGGCGGGACAGGGGGTCCTTGAGCTTTGATGGATCGGAATTTCATTGTGAATCAGCTGAGGAGCCAATGATTTGATTTTAATTTTATGAACCAAATAATCTAACAACCTCAAGTTCGGCTAAGTGTTTCGGTGCATTAATCATTTTGTTAGTATATTCACGTGGGCTCAGACCATTGTTCCTTCTGTTCATTGGTTTGATCTTCAAGTTCGTTCTGTTTTGGCACTGATCTAGAAGAAACTATGGCCATAGCAACCATCTCGTCCTTGGACGAGACGCCGGCCCTTCTATATAGTATGATCCTCTGCAAACAATTTATCATGACTTTTAATGAGCTTCTTCTTAACAAGATCATCTAAAATCCAGACCATACTCATCGTGGCCATGACCAATGAAGAAACACTGTTTCGCCTTCACATCAATCTTGGATCTCTCATTTTTGGGAATATGCACAATGGCCTTCCATCTAAAGACAAGAAGGTATTCAACAACTTGACTTAGGAAAGTAAGCACCTAATTCAGCAAAATCATTTAACTATGGTGGCTGGTGTTTTTTAATACCAAATGCTATGCTGCTCCAATCACTTATAGAAAGACTGCAGGTTTCACCTTCATATTATTGGTTGGATTCATTTAAGCTTTCCTTCCTCTCTCTCTCTCTCTCACACAATTGAAGCCTAAAACTACTTTGAACATATAGCACTTAATCCTTACGCCTTAGATGTATATCCCCACAACTTCCTCAACTGATAACACATGGAAGTGATCAAGTAGAAATAGCCTATCAAGTGACCGAGTATTCATACGACTGTGCAAATCAGAATGCACCAACTCAACTATCATTCTTCTACCGAGGTAGGACTAGAAAGATGGTCCAACTTTTCGGCACTCAGTTTGAACATATACGCAAAACACGCCCCACTCAATATACCACAACCACACATAACATTCATCTTAGCTAATGCTCCAATCTCCATCATAAATTTCATGGATCCATATGCTAACCTCGCAAAAGTAGCAGGAGTTAAAACATCAGAGTTGAAAACCTCAAGATCAGATTCAGACTTCATCAATATACTGAGATTGATCTTGAATCAGACACATTGAACCTGCTTCAGACACATTATTTAATATACTAATTTGGATAGAACAAAATTTTCTTATGTTTAGGACCTTAGGTTGACTTCTCGCTTATTAAGTTTACCAGCTCAACATGGCTCTAAAAACATAATTAGAACTTTTGCCTCTACAATTTTAATAGCACATGGATGTATACAAACATAGCTGAAAGAACTAATAGAAGGCTCAAAAAAACAATCAGCAAACTTAAATCTATGAAGAAATCCCAAGATCACAATATGGTGATCATAATATAATAACACCTAGATATGAAAAAATTTGGGCCAAATTGCATTTCTTGCGTATTTAGCAGTACAAAATCATATGTCAGTTTATATTTATAATATGAGGAAACCAAAAAAGAATGGACATTCGTTCTAATAACGTCCCAATTTCTGAACTAAGCTATTCTCTAATTCAATTCGCTTCTTCATAAAAGCTGTGTACTTGGAAACTAGCTGTTGATCCCCAGCATCCACAGCAATCTTGCAATTGAGAGAACTATCCTCCAATTTGTTCATATACATACCTGAGATTGGTACGAAAGCACCTTTTCTGTTGCACAGCCAACCATGTGCAGCACGTAGTGCAGCCCCCAAAGAAGCGGAATCTATAATGAACAGAATTATAAACAAGGAATCAATGTAAACTTGTTCATAAGTTGCCTTCTAGGATCAGAAATAGTCCCTTAATTAGTAGTAGAATTTCTCCACGGTACCCTTTCCCCATTTCATCACAACTTTCTACGATTAAGTACTGCCTGTAAACACTACGATATTTGACTACCACCATGAATTATATTAGATAGCAAAGAAAACATCTTTTCAAGAAATGCAGCCAATATCAAAATTTTCAAGAAATGCATGCATGATAATTTGCAAGCAATACACTGCTTACCAGGTCTTTGGACTGTATACACAGCACATCCAAAAATGGAAGCAATAGAGCTAAGAATACTTTTGTTTGCTGATGCTCCACCTGTGGCAATTATACGATTAGGAGGGGAAGGCATCCCAAATCTCTCTGTATGGGCTCGCATTGATAGAAATTGACCCTCAACTAATGCCCTGACCTGCAAAAATTGACAATTTTTAGAAATTGCACTTCAAGTGGAATTTGATAAGTTGAATTAAAAAAGAAAAAATCTCATGAACTGCTCAAACCTCTGATGGAGGATCAAACTCTTCAACTTCCTGTTCTTTCTGGCATTCTAGATTGTCAACATTGAAATTCTCGATAGCATAGCGATGGAAGCCAACTGCATTCACAAGCTTTCATTATTTTGAAATGTCCATTGCAACTAGATGTATGAAGCAGAATAATCAGAATGATCTGATAGCACAAAAAAAGACTATGACTGCTTCTATATCAAACCCCATCTAATAAGATGTTCATTTATTGTGCAGTTATTTACTTATTGAGAGACAGAAATAGAAGAATCAAGAGACACACTTTCAAGATGTCATTTCAACTTAATCATCTTTCCAGGCCAAATCTATTTGGTCTTAAAAAATTATAAACAACTTTTTGAAAAAAAGACTACTTTGAGAATAGGATATATTAGTGTTCATGGATAGGTCAGCCAACATTTCACCAGCCTACCACTTCTGTCTAAATAAGAAATATTAAGATAAATGTGTTTTCACGTTCACATCACTATATGCTCAATAGCATAATTTCTTAACCAAGAAATTTCAAAAAAATCATGTAGTCTTTGATGGGATCAAACAATTGCAACCAGCAACTTCTTCTAAGGGGGGTAAGGAGGCCTTATACAATGAGAGAACAGACTTAATTCTCTTTGCTTGAGCTGAGGAAATTGCTGGAAATCAGATGGCCTTATGGCACCTAATGGGATCATTAGAGCATACCAGAACTCGAACAAGAAAGGGAAGTAACTATACTCACCTGGAAGAGGAGGAAGAATTTCATGTTCCTTGTAATAGAAACCAATCTTGCCACCTATTATGGGGAGGAAAAATGGGAAAAAAAAAATTGGTAATAGCCACGAAGTGATTATAGTAGGAGGAAAGGTAATATCAATATAACTCACATACCATTTAGAGGTGCCGTTTCGTGAAGAAACTTGGAAAAAGTATCCCATGATTTATTTGCATAACGGTCACGCACATCTAGAAGTGCAAATTCAAAAGATTCATGACATGGCAGAAGCAAGTGTACAATTATTAGATTATAAAATCTAAACTAGATGGCTTGCTTTATACCAAACGTAGTATGATCAAACAAATATACCTTCACGAGTTAAAGAAGCATTCTTGTAAACCAGCATAACCATGAAACTCTCTTTATCTACAGGATTAGGGAAAACATGTCCTTCTAATCTTGGTTCAGGGTCAGCACTGATCCCAAATACCTAAGTGATATGCATGGCCAAACCATCAATAGTTGATCAAATAATAGAACCAATTTATCAGGCAGTGAAATAAGTAGCAATTAGGAAATAGTTGATAGAAAAATCTAACTCTTTGCAGGATAACAACTGCCAAAGGAAAAAGATGGAAACTGAAAGAAGTATAAGCCAAATTTCTCATGTGATATTTCTAGCAACAAGAATTTAAGAATTTGTCCAAGTTTTTGACAAATTGAACATCACATCCTTTTTTGAATGGCAATTCTTTGCCAAACTAGGGTTGCACATAGCTAAGATAAGGTACTTCAATTGAAGAGAAATAGCTAAATCAAGGACAATGACAATGGATTGTTAACAAAAGCTAGGATGGCTATATACCGAGTTACAAAGTTACATGAAGATAGAGCTCAATTTTTCAAAATAAACCATCTTCCTCATAAATTAAAAAATTGTACAAGTCCTTAGGCAAGTGAATACGACTAGTTTATTGATGGATCATAAACGCTTTAGATATCTACTTTAGATTCTAATATAATATTTCAGATATGGCATTTAGAGAAACTATTGGATAAATTAACTCAGTCACATATTGTGGACACATCTTGTGAATGGAGAGGGAAAAAAATATTTAAGATATCTATGTGTGGATTACAACAAAACAAGATCTGGCAAGATATTAAAGTATGTCATGCAAAGAAGAAACTAAGCATTTGACCCATACTTGAAAGGATAAATTCTTGTACAAACAATCATATGTAATTGAAAAGGAATACCCAAAACCACTCAATGATATATCACAAAAGAGAAAGAGCCAACGAATAAAAAACAAAAGACACATATGGGAAAAGACAGGATTGGAGTGAGGACGAACACTATATTAATGATTAGTGGATAGCTGATCCAGGTTATATAAACAGAAACTCCTATTTGAAACTTAGTTGAGTCAATATGCTTTTCTCAAATTTAGGACTATAGATAACCTACATGTTCAGGCTTTCAGAAGCATCCAACAGCATTTAAACATAATAATGCTGGCAAAATAAAAATCGTAAACATCAATGCGAAGGCCCATAAAGATGGAAACCATGACTATGGGACCATAGTTCCAACTTACAGTGTCACTTGTGCCAAGACTGATTGCTAGATCCCCTGGTTTGTTTAGTGTCAAACCTACAAGAAAGATGAATTAGATGAGTGCAATTACAAAAGATTAATTAAAATATGCATGGAAGATTTAAGCATCAACTATCAACAAAATGTTCCAATATAATGCCTGTTGGCACTGACTTCTTTTCTTCTTTTTTCCCCTTTCATCACCTCTATTGGCAATATCTTAGGCATTATCACTCATACCTGGCTCCCATTTCCAGTCAATAGAGCGTATTTTCATCTCTCATACAATATACAAATTGCACATAAGATACCAGTTTCACATTATCATCATTTATTTTAACTCTTTGCATGCACATGTGAGGAGAAGAGAAGAATAGGAGGAAGCATATGCCTTCTTCACCTAAAATGACTTGGGGTAAACATTATTAAATGCCATACTTCATCAATTCATACAACAAAAGGGATTAATTACTCAGAGCAATCAACATGATACCAAAGAAGCTCATTGTTTGTTAATTACTTTCTCTAGCCAGACATCAGACCTAGTTGATGACAGCTCATGCTGCAAATATATGGGCCAACACAAAAGTATATATTCTATGAATCTTTAATGCTTAATGTCTTCATATTGCAGTTCATACACTATATTATTGTATTGTATATCAATGAGATAATAAAGAATTAATCACTTCATGCCTATGTCAATCAGTATCACTCAAAACAACAATTTCAATCAACTGTTAGACCATTTTTTACTGAAAAGAAGTTAAATAAAGGGATCACAAAGATTCAACAGTCTTAGAGGTTTTAAACATCAGAGCAGTGGGGGTCAATTTTTCTTCTATTCCAGTACTCAGTTTCTAATTGCTTAATTAAATAGTCATGCTAAATAAACAACGAGAACTTTAGAGCTAGCTATGGATCAAAGAAAAAGCTACATTGCAGGTAAGGGATGGAAAGGCTGTATTCACCTGCTAAGCTGTTAGGGTTGTCTCCAGACCACTGAACCACCAAGCAGTCCTTGTTGAAATTGAACCTATAAAGACTCGAGCAATCAGATATGGATTTATATGTGACAAACAAATCACATAGTTGAATAAAATACAAATCATATTTCCCTCAACAACAATCGGTGCTGAAACTTATCCTGAGATGGATAAAGATGTATTCCCATGACTAATTTACATATAAAAAAAAAATTGATGACTATATAAAAGCACCGTAATCTATGAAACTTTAGGTATACTCCTAACACGATTAAGAGAATCATCCATGACAAATGGGGAACAAATTCGATAAAATATATTCAAACTGCAGTGAATAGTTCAGCCAACCTCTGCACAAAGTAGGGAGCAATATGACCAGCAACTGCATATGCTGGTGCTAACTTTCCAAGTTTGTCCTCCAAACCTGGTGCTGTAGCCTATATAATTTAAACAGGACAAAGTGAATAAACAATGCAATTACAGAATTGTATAAGCAGTGCTGATCATCTTTAATCATAGAATACCTCCAGTACTTCTTTTGACCATGCCCTTTTCTTAATATCCATCAAGTTCATGCCTGCACCGTCTGTTTCATCAATACTAGCATATGCTCCAATCAGAAGAGATGCCATGAACGAGCTGACGAGAGATATTCTTGCAGTTTGCTTGTAAGCTTCTGGCTGTGTCTCAAATATTCTCTTTATTTGAGGTCCAGTATACCTCTCATGGGCCCGGGACCCAGTAATACGCGCCAACTCTAAAGCACCTCCAACTGCTTTCTCAATCTCCCTGCACTGCAGAGTGGTACTGCTGTCCATCCAAATAGGTGACTCCTTAATTGTAAAGGCATCCCCAAATTGATCAACTAAGCGCTTTCCAGGATTCAATGATGAAAGTATTGCAGAACCTCCATGCTTCCAGTAGACACTACCATGTTGCTGACCACTACCCGACACGGCAGTAACTTTTGTGAAATCAAAGTTTGATTTTGCTAGTTTTTCGAGCAAAAGATCAAGAGCTTCTATCCACATTATGGTGGGTGAAACAATCCTACCATCAACTGCAGGATCTCTATACACCCCATCCTTGGTTTTGTAATGGGGCAATTCCGAATCAAAGTGGACTAGCTCAGTAGCAACAATGTTGAAATCAGAATTAAGAACAGTTGCCTTCAAAGACCTGAAAAGATCACATATTTAACAATAAATTACATGCACATTGAATAATAATATAATAATGAAAAAAAAAATTCAGACTCAAAGTGAATCAATTTTTTTTACAGCAATTCACATCTACAATGAGAAACAAATTGAAAGGGAAAAAGAAAAACAATGCAATTGAGAAACCAATCGAACTGGTTCACTAATAACAATGATTAATTAAAATCAAGCAATTGTTTTCAAAACCTTAAAAAATTGAATTTTTAAAAAATCCAATGGGGGAAAAAAGTCAACAAGCTCAGTATACAATCAATGATCAATTAAAATCAAACAATTGTTTCCTTCCAGGACCTTTTTTTTTTAAAAAAAAAAAATCAAATCTTCTTACACTGATTTCACATGACATGCACACCATAATATCTAATTTATGATATAACAACAAAACAGAATTGCATTGAATTAAAAAAAAAAAAAACAAGGTCGTTAAAGTTGTAGGGACTCACTGGGTAGAACTGTCGAGTCCAAGGAAAAGAGCATCATGAGGAAGATTATAGTCCGCCATTGAAAATCAAACGATCACAAACGTTCCAAAAGAATTATCAGGTTAACTTTTTCCTTGATAATGTGCTTCTTATGTCTGGGCAAGGGAAAAGGGTAATTTATTTACAGTAATCAGGTGGAAGAGAGGCTATTCCGCCTCTTCATGGCATCTTAAGATAAGGATGAGGACGAGAAAGATTTGGATTCTATTTTTAAGATATGGAATGAACAACACATGCAAATCCAACAACCTTAAACAAATCTCCTCCCTGTTCAAAGTTTTTTGAATCTTTTCTATAACTAATAACTAATTCGTGGATTCTTGATATATTTGTATCTTTTTAATATTTGGTTGTTGATCGGCCAAAATAATATATAGATATATATGATTGTTGGATCTAATATAGCATTTAGATAGCTATATGATTTTTATTATATTTGCTTTAACTTTATTTTGGATAATTTTACTTTTATATACTAGATATGATATTTTTTTTTTTAATGATTATGGATGATAGGATAAGGATTAGAGAATAAAAAATTAAAAAAAATGATATTTTTAGATTGATAGGCTAAGAAAAAGAAAATTATACATCTTTCTAATTATTAGTAAACACGAACCTTTGCATCGCAAGTTAGAAAATAAACTATAAATTTTATTGATGGTACAGTACTCTAATATTCTTTTTGTGGTCTCCCAAAAGCATATAGGGGACCCCTACTATAATTGATTAAAAAGAAAAGCTATTAATCTTAATTTTACATAGATATGATTACAAAAATAATATAAATAATTTGCTCATTAGCCTAATTTTCTCTACTATGGCCACATTTTAAGCAATCATTGTTTTCTCAAAGTGCTTATTATAGCTGGGTGGCATGGACATTATGGAATTGACTTAATTTCTCCTTCTAACAAGATATTGGAAAGAAATGTAAGAAATATGGCTCAATATCCTCACTTATATTTAAATTAGCCCATATTAAATTTGGTATAGGGTTTCTTATATTTAATAGTATGTTAAATCTTAACCGTTGATATGGATACTTGATGAATGTACCAGATTTAATTTTATGTAGGTATATAAAATGGTTCTCTCTTCACTCATAGGGAAGTAGTTAGCATATTTTGGCTATCTATCAAGCCATCTACTTCAGCAAGAGGGATAAGAGAGAGAAATCATTTTATAAAAGATTGAGAATAAGAAAGCTTTCATTATGTCAAATTTACTCAGGGTAAGTAATTTATTTTGATATATTTAAGTGATTTTTATTATATTTAAGATCCATATGGGCATAACAATTTAATATTAATGGTGTTGAATCCTTAAGAGGATTTAATCTTACATGTGGTATCAGAGCCTCATAGTTTTTGAATTGATAATAATCCTTAGATCAATATTATGATACACCCATTATAAATTAGGGTTTATAGTGTTAATTAAAATTATGGGTTATAATAATTGTTGAAGATTATGATTAATTGGATTGAAAATTATGATGTGGGTTTTATGTTTGTGAAGATTATGATGTGATTTGATTATGGATTTTGATGTTTATTTTGTTTATGACGGTTGATCGTTTAGAATGTGAATTAAGTTTATGTTTTAAGATTTTTACATTAAGTTTGTTTTTCACAAGATTATGATGTGATTTGATTATGGATTTTAATGTTTATCTTGTTTATGATGGTTTTGATCCTTTAGAATGTGAATTACATTTATGTTTTTTTTTTCTTTTACATTAAGTTAGTTTTTCCTAAATTGAAAGAATTAAAAAAAAAGAATTTATGTTTTGACCATTAAGTATAATAACGAATTGAGAAATCAAGAAAGTTAATGTATGTCATATGCACGTTTTGTTATTAATATTAACATTATGCTTTATCTTTAAGTATGATTATTGTGTTTTATGTTTTATTTCATGATATTATGTTTGTTTTATGACATTACAAATATCATGACTTATTTGTAATGAATTTTATGAATTATAATGGTGATGATATTTTAATTATATGATATTAGGCTAATATTAATTTGTTAGTCATCAAAGTGAGCAAATTAATTAAATGTTTATAGTCATATAATTTAAAATGATATCCTACGATGTCTATTATGTAAAGTTCATTAATTGATAGAAATTAAGGATTTACCCAAAGGTAAATCAATATTTTATGATTAATAAATATAAAGGAAGGATTATAAAATTTAATATTTTAATTATATGACATTCGATTAATATTAATTTTTTAGTCACCAAAGTGACTAAATTAATTAAATGTTTATGGTCATATAATTTAAAATAATATCCTACAATGCCTATTATGTAAAGTTTATTAATTGATAGAAATTAAGGATTTACCCAAAGATAAATCAATATTTTATGGTTAATAAATATAAAGAAAGAAAATTAGCATTCACTTGCCAAGTATATGAATGTATCCAAAGATGCTATATATAAAAGATGGTGTGTGTTTAATTAATCCGTTAAGTTTTATTAGCATTCAATTATAATGATGATGATATATGTTATTATGTTTACCAAAGGAAACCAATAATATATTTTATGCACCTATTGTCTGGATCTGTTAATTAGTGAACATTTGTATATTTGAAGTTGTTAATCTTCACTCTTAAGCTTTCGTTGTTACTTTGTTCATGGTTTGAATTTCTCTGAAAGGAAGGAACAAGTCAGTTTCCACTTAGGTGCTTTGGATCTTGGCCTTGTTATAGGAAAAGCCTGCTGACCTTATTGAATATAGTATAGACTCAAAAGGTATACCATAAGGCATGAGTAAGGTCTAACAAATTGAGTCTAAACTTCATGTGATGACTATTACCGGCAACATTAAGTCTACTCTTCCACAACTGAAAATCAAAATAGTAAGGATTTTCTTAAACTTATGGCATTAATATTTGGGTCACATATCTAAAGAAAAGCTAGAAAGATTAGCAAAGAATGAGATTCTATAGGCTAGGTTTTACCAATCTTGGTTTATGCATAGATTACATTAAGGGAAAGCAAACCACACATAACAAGAAAAAGTCACAAGAAGTAGCCAACTTCTTAAGATAATACACACAATATATGTGAATCTCTTGATACTCCATCCTTTAATGGAGAAAAGTACTTCATCACCTTCATAGATGATTTTCATGTTATGGCTATATCTATTTGCTGCATGAAAAATCTCAAGCTGTAAATGCCCTTGAGGTGTTTGTAAAGGAAGCTGAGTGGTAAACAAATAGAAAAGTAAAAATAGTAAGGTCTAATAAAGGTGACGAATATTATGGAAAGTATGATGAATCTGAATAGTCTTGGTCCATTTGCAAAATTCCTAAAAAATCATGGCATAAATGCATAATATACTATGCCAGTGCACCTCAACAAAATGATGTGGTAGAAAGGTGAAATAGAACATTAATGAATATGGTTAGAAGCATGATGTGTAATTCTACTTTACCAAAAAGTTTGTGGATGTAACTGCTTTGAGTTATGGACTGGAAGAAAACCTAGTTTGAGACACTTGCATGTTTGGGATTGTCTTGTAGAAGCACGAGTTTATAATCCACATGAAAAAGAAAATTGGACTCTCAAACAGTTAGTGGTTCTTTATTGGTTATCTAGAGAAATCGAAAGGGTATAAGTTTCACTATTCAAACCATAGTTCTAAATTTATTGAGACTGCCAAGCCAAATTTTTAGAGAATGGTGAGGTTAGTGGGAGTGCTGAAAATAGAGTTGTGGACATTATTGAAATAAGGGTGAATGTTCCATTACCCTTGAATGTTCCTAAATCCACAACCATGCTAAATGTTATTCCTATAATAGAAGAACAAAATAATCAAGAACAACATTTGGATAATCAAGAGATATCCTATGAAGAACCTAACTTACCACAAGCTAATATAATCGAACTAGTTTGAATAGCTTTAAATAAACGTATAAAGGTTAGAAGGTCAACTATCTCCAATGATATTTACAAGAGTTTGAATTTTATTGTGGCATTGTTAATGGTCTTGTTTCGTTTTCACAAGCAATAAAAGGTGATGAGTCTGAAAAATGGATTGATGTTAAGAAAGAGAAGTTGAAATCAATGATTCAAAACAATGTCTGGGATCTTGTAGAATTGCTAGAAAGTTCTAAACGAGTTGGGTGTAAATGGGTCTTTAAGACCAAGCACGATTCAAAAGGCAATATGGAACGATATAAAGCTAGACTAGTTGCCAAAGGTTATACTCAGGAAAATGATATTGATTATAAAGAGACTTTTTCTGTCTCAAAAAAAGTTTCATTGACGATATTTTGGCTTTAGTGGCTCATTTTGATTTAGAGCTACACTAAATGGATGTGAAAACAACCTTTCTGAATGGGGATCTTGAAGAGGAAGTTTTTATCGATCAACATGAAGGATTTCTATGGAAGGAAAAGAAAGTATGGTGTGTAAATTGAAGAAATCAATACATTGACTTAAATAAGCTTCTAGGCAATGGTATATTAAGTTTAATAATACCATCACATCTTTTAGTTTTGAAGAAATCATTGTTGATTTGTGTATCAACCGAAAGATTAATAGGAGTTAGTTTTATTTTTGGTTCTCTATGTTGATGATATTTTACTTACTGCTAATGATTTGGGCTTGTTGCATAAGACCAAAGAATTTCTTTCTAAGAATTTTGAAATGAAAGATATGGGAGAGGCATCCTATGTGGTTGGAATTTCAATATTCCCTAACAAGTGTGAAGGATTGATAAGATTGTCTTTGAAAACTTATATCGAGAAAATTCTTGAGAAATTCAATATGATAAATGCTCAGCAGGAATAGTCTCTATTCAAAAGGGAGATAAGTTTAGTCTATTACAATGTCCATAAGAAAAAAAATGATGTGGGACTTAAGGAAATGGAATCAATTCCATATGCGTCTGTTGTGGGCAGTTTGATGTACTTACAAGTTCAACATCAGTTTTGCAGTACGAATGCCAGGTAAATACCAAAGTAATTTAGGTATTGATCATTGCAACGAAAGACTTTATGCTCACTTATAAGAGGTCTGATCATTTAGAAGTGATTAGATATTCAGATTTAGATTTTGGTGGATGTGTTGACTCTAGAAAGTCAACATTTGGCTATTTGCTCTAGTTAGTTAGAGGACCAATCTCTTGGAAAAATGCCAAACATTCTGTCATTACTTTATTCACCATGAAAGTAGAATTTGTAGCTTGCTATGAGGCTACAATTCATGCATTATGGCCGTGGCATTTTATTTCAAGACTTGAGTTTGTCGACACAATAAACAAGCTGCTGAAAATTTATTTTGATAACTCTATAATGGTTTTCTTCTCTAAAAATAACAAATATTCCAAAGGAGCAAAACACATGGAATTAAAGTACTTTGTTGTTAAAGAGAGATTTATAAACAAAGAATTGCGTTGGACATATTAGAACGGTCTCATGATTGCAAATCACAACCAAAGATTTTTAGGAACATGTATATAGATGGATCTTGTTGTATTGATGTTTGATGATAATGTTATAACACTCAAGAGCTCAATAATGATATGTTTATGATATTTTGAATCTCTTATTCATAAATTTGTGCATGCTTGATGTTTAATTAGAAAAAAATGTATCTTTGTGGCATATAATGTGGACTATATGTTGTTTATATACAACTTATGAATCTAACATGATTAATCTTAACATAGTGATATATGGAATGTATGCAACTATATAGTATATTGACAGCTATAGTCTCATTACGTGGTTTATTGTGTAAAGGTGCTTATGATGATGATTGTTTTAAGATTTGACTTTTGCTAGCCTTATGTTATACTGTTAAATATAATGATGGAACATCCAACTAATTTGGAGAATGTAAAAATATGGCTTGATGTCCTAGCTCATTATTTAATTAACCCATTTTAAATTGGGTTTTTGTGTCCTATATTTAATAGTATGTTAAATCTTAACGTTGATATGGGTACTTGATGGATGTACCGAATTTAATTTTATGTAGATATAAAAACTAGTCTCTCTCCATTCATTAGGGTAAGCAGTTACCATATTTTCGCTATCCGTCAAGCCATCTGCTTCAAGAAGAGGGTTAAGGGAGAGAAATCAGTTTCATAAAAGATTGAGAACAAGAAAGCTCTCTGTCATGTCAAATTCTGTCTCAAGGTAAGTAATTTATTTTGCTATATCTAAGTGATTGTTATTATCTTCTATATCCATATGGGCATAACAATTTAATATGGTGTTGAATCCTTAAGAGGATTTAATCTTATGAGAAAGGAAAAAAAATGAAAAATTTTCTTCCACATCCACATTACAATATTGTTTTCCATTAGGTATTTACAATTAAAAGTGGAAGTTCCTGGAACACATGAATTAAAATGTAAATATAAGGGTATTCGTGGTTTAGTTTAACTAAATCTTGAACCTAACAGATGGTAAAAAGAAAAAAAAAAATTAAAAAAGATATGCCTATTATAAAATCACACATAAAAAAAATTGCTTATCAAATATTTATTCACTTCATGCTTCATAATACTAGCTAACTTATTCCTTTTTCGATAAAGGCCATATTTCGACCATTGAAATTGATGATAGCTTCCACATGACTATAGTATTTTCCATTTAAAATTTGTGATTAAGCGTAGAAGTTCCCAAAACAAATGGGTTAAAATGTAAATATAGGGGTGTTCATGATGTCATTTGATTTATATTAGGGTAGACTATATTAAACAGTATGTGGTGAATCAAATCGCTTTTAATAGTTCAAGATACTAAACTAAACTACCTTAAAGACAATTTAAGTTGATTTGGGTTGAATCGTATTATTACAAGTGGAAAATCACTAGTAGAGGTCAAAAGGCCTACAAAAAAAATGCTTAGTGGTGCACCAAGGGATGGCGTAGTATGGCCACTCCAATCTTTAAGTTTGTACTAGGTCGAGAGAGAGCGAGCAAGTGTGCAAATCAAAAAAGGATATAAGATCGGATACCAATAAGCCGTATTGCTTTGCGGCTTTGGGTTTTATTTATAAGTATTGGTCATGCTAAAATGTGGGCCTATAAAATATTCTCAGTCCACTTAGCGCTTCCAAGGGAAGGAAATAATCTCAAGTGTGGTTTCCCTTGTTGGCAGCTAACCTAGACCCAAGGATGTGGTGGTGGTGATGGTGATCATCCAAGAAGAGTAGTCTGGCAAGTGGAGAGCAATTTCTTCATAGTACTTCGAGAAGGTATAATGAGTACGGAGGTTTAGAGTACCTTCGAAGAGATACGAGAGACCAAGGAGATGTTATTGAATATACAAATTGTCAAAAGAGTAGCTCAAGAGAAGAAGGACATCGGTTTTGGGTTCTTATGTGTACTAAGGGAAGAAGATTACCTTTTACGCCAGTGAATGATGGAGGCCCATGGACTGAGGCTGTCTGAGGTGCTTGATGGGCTTTGAGAACCTTGTTACTGGTCTATTTTGCAGTGTTGAGCCCAATAGCCCATGATCAAGTAAAGCCTATTAACACATATTAAACAATATTTGAAACATTCAGTTTAGACACTTAGTGATCTAAATTGCTTTTAATAGTTTGGAATTCTAATCCGATCTACTTCAAATATAATGTGATATGGTTTGGTTCAATTCAAATTACCACTAGAGAACCTAGTTGTTTTTAGTCACATTTTATTGCTTATGATATACATCTACTACTATAATTTTTATTTGTATAATTTAATATGAAATTTTAAGTCATAATAATTTAATAAAAGCACTATAACTACATATCTGACTATACAAAAAAAAAAAATTATAAACAATGGATCCTAGCAAAAAACTCATATTTATCTTATAAGTCTTTATTATAATCTATTTTACTCCTAGGTTTTGCTATATATAGGTTAACATTCAAAAGAATTAAAAATCTAAAATCTAATTTAATATTCTAAAATAATAAATATTTGGCAGTATGTTAATAATTATTCTTTTGGAAATATAAATGTGTTGATTTTCCATACATTAAAAAGGTTGAAATTTTCATTAATTAATATATCTAATAGGTTTTAAAGTATAGTTGTTTTATGTGTACTATGGATTTTAAAGTTTCATTTTATATATTTAAACCTTTTTTTGAAAGTACAAGAAAATTTAATGCAAATCGGCTACATTAATTTTTAAAGCATAGGCATACTGTCTGTTTCTCTTAAAATAGAGCTCCATTCATTAAATATTGAAATGAAAGCTCCCAATAAATAATACTTATTTTCTCTTACATAAAAAGAAAGCTAAATAGTGATTTGAAAGCTTACATCATTTGAGCGTCCTTGTTTCTAGAAAACAACCACGATATTTTCAAAATATCTACTTTTCTAAAAATAATCTCTTTTACCCACTCAAAATATGTTCTTCCCAAAACCTTTACATTTAGTTTGAAAAACCCCAAGATCGTGCTTATGAGCTTATGACCAGTGTTTTGGAAAGAAAAAGTGAAGTGAAAAAACACGACAGGCAACTTCGTTTTACTCTATTTTCAGGAAGTTGCTAGGAATATCTTTGTTTTATTTTGTTCTCAAAATTTGTAAGATATATCTTTGTTAAGTACACTAATGTATATGCACATTTCACCATTCATGAGTGAAATATTTTTTTTACTAGATATTATGCTTTAGAAAACAGGAAGAAGAAGCTTGGTTTACTAAGAAATGTCAATAACAGATAAAACCTGCTTTATGAAGTTATTTAAAGCCTCAAATGAACAACGTCTACCACATGTATTTAAAAACAAATTGTCTATGCCTTATTTTCTAAAAGTGTCAAAGAAGTGTTTTTTTAGTTTGTTGAGGCCTAGACTTTTGGCAAATTTGTTATATATATTGAAACAAACGTTTTCTAAGTTGTATCTAAGCTAAAGAATAATAGAACACGCTATAATATGCCCTATGAATCGATGTGTTGGATCTATGTTAGGGTTTAGAAAATAGAGTTCCTGTTAGACTAGTGTGTTGCTATTGATGTTGTGTTTTAGGTTGTTCTTATGGGTGTTTTGATGCTTTGATTTGTTATGCGGCCTAGTTTGCCCTAGAGATGGATCAAAGGTAGACTTAGTATAAGTGTCAAAGGGTAAATTTTTTATGAGGAGTATTTGTCGTAGCCTAAAAGTCGAGCATCGACTTGCCCTCAACAAACACTAAGTAAGTGTTGCAACTAAAAATGTTTTTAATATTGGAGCACAGTACTATCACAGTCTACCATCGAGCCCTCGACATACCCTGCGACAATCACTAAGGCTTGTTGAGGCTAAATTCTAACCTAGTGTTGTGAACACAGTCTTGGTTGAGGTCTAGAGTCGAGCCTTCGACGGTGACTATGAATGTTTTTAATAGCACTCTAACCCCATTTTGTTGAGGCATGACATGCTTTTTTGTGCATATATGTACCCCGCAACCCTTCTTAAGTGACCCTCGACCCCAAGTTTGCTTAGGCTCGAGCTTAGTTTTTGGTAGCAATGTGACCCTCGATCCAACCTTAATAGAACGTGATGAGAAAGAGCATAAGTTAAGGAGTTATAACGAGAATCTAGAATGCTTATAACTCTAATAAGAGTCTATCTTCTTTGTTATGTATGGGCAACATATGTTCGTTGTTCTATAGGAGCTTTCAATCAAGACCCCGAATTTCCCGATGATAGGCGAGTGACTCGAATCGTATCATGATGATTGTGCTTGTGATTTAGCTACACTGATTTAAAAATAAACTCAATTGATTATGTATGGGGATGTGGATAATTTATGTTGTATAATGCTTGGTCATGTGACAAACTTTAATAACATAAGCGATAATAAACTCCTTGATGATGGTGTGAGATGAGTCGTTGTTGATATGTCTGAGTATTATATGATTGCCAATAACTCAATTTAAAATTTATCTGACTCGTAATTTGAAATTGGCATGCATTGTATGACTGCACGTTGCATTAGCATAATACCCATGTCTGTTGTATGCGATTTTGCGATGGTGCCTTTTCACTTGTGGAAGAGTTCCGAGTTATCAATTCTATGAGTAATGCACGCATCAAAGGGTGTTGCTCATGTTAGAATCGGCTTAGGGTACCAATACTTGGGAATTTGGATGGTTCAAAGGGGAGTGGTGGTTATGTTGACAATATGTAAGTAAATAACAATTATTTACTAAAGGGTAGTTTAGGTTATATTGTTAATACATATATGTGTGTGGTAATAAGTTGAGAAAGTTCTCCCTTCCCTTGTTCTCAGTCTCTCTTAGGCATGGATTACTTTAGATCGGTCCCTTCAACCCCATGGGAAGGTGTCCCCATAGTTTAGATTCCTATCATCTGAACCGTGCATTACAGATGGTTGACTGTAGCATTCAAAATGTTTGTAATTAAAACTTAATTGATTATTGATTGAAGTGTCATATGATTCAGTTTTCTCACTGAATTGTGATTTGCTCATACTCCTTTAGATTTTATATGCTTTTAGGATCTCTAGAGTGGATCCAAGCTTGTGGTGAGCGGATGTAGTAGATCTCGAGAGGAAATCCAGGGCTCGAACGAAAGTGATGATAGTATAGAACCTTATGTTGTTTCCTCTAAGTTTGTAAAGCTTTGTTAAGATTTTATCTTATGTGTATGGGTGACGTTTTGGTATAAAGAACTTATATGTATTGTGAAATTTCTTATCTTGACAACCTTATGATCATGTTTTTAAATTGTCCATGCCACGGAGCATCTTAATAGTATGTGATACCAGCAGAAATTTTCTTGAAAGAGCTTGGTAAGCATCATTACTGCTAAGATACCCTATAGGATTGTGACATCTATAATACATGATAAGCAAGTTGAGAAAACAAAATGATGTGACACTTACATAGCATTGAATTTATCAACTTAGGGATTATTGTGAGATTAAGCAATGAGAGTATGATTATCTTCTAGAGTGTATTTATAGTTTTTAAAGGGAAGTAAGAAAATACTTCTTGATATCTCTTAATCTAAATCTTCTAATTTAATATATATTATTTTACTCACAATTTAAGTAGCAATATCATGGATATATTCAACATTTTTCAGTCATCTCTTTCTAACACAATTAAAATAAAAATATTTACCGACTTTCTCAAATCGAGGGGAGTTAGATATTCAAGCTATGTTAAATGGAATCAAACCTTTCTATTTTGAATAAATAGAAATATTCAAATTTTAAATCACCCTCTTTCTCATTTGGTTTTGTATTTACTTTTATATTTTTCTATTATTTTGCTACAATTTCCTATCTTATCATTTTTTTTTCTCTTTTAAATAAATCTTAAGCCCTAATTTGCTTTGTAATAGTCACTGACAAGGTAAGTAGAGTCTTGAAGTTAATTTTCCAAATGTTGCAATTCTTCTAGAGCATATATATAGTTTTAAAGGGATGTAAATAAGACTTTTACTTCATATCCTTATTTCAAATATTCTAATGTAAACTCTTTAGACCCATCATGTTTTTTTTTTTTTTTAGGAACTAGTTTAGTCAGTTATCTAATGACTTAGATTCATACCAAATCGTGATCGCACCACTAAATTACTTTATATATTACTTACTACGTTTATTTTAATGGTAAAATGATTGATTGGATAGTTCCGTCGATGAGATCATACAAGTTCATATCTTTAAAACATAAGAATTGAATATTTATTGTTAGCCATACTCAAGGTATGCAAAATTAACTATTGATATTATTTTAATTTTATTGTGTTGTATTTTTACCATGTCTCACTTTATTACTATTATTGCTATTTTTTTTTTTTTTGCAAAATTAGAAACTATGCATCCATTGATGGACAACTTATAAACATTTTAAGAAATTGTCTTTACGTCTTATTGATTGAAATTTTATTCCCCATAGCCTCATATAATTTCTTCTACCTATAGTTTTTCTCTACTCAAAAATTAATATTAATGATGATGTACAGTGAGTTTCATGAACACTAGTTGTTCTACTAACCCAATCAAAATTTTGAACAATGTACAAATAATCTTACTTTCCTAAGTAATGAAGCCAACTACGCTATCTCCCAGCTTAACCTAATAAAATTATAGCTTTACAGTAGCCTTTGTCATATTTCACCAACTTAAATACATAGAGATAATTTAACAAAACAACAACAACAGCAACACCAACAAGAAGGATTGAAAAATCTTCTCACTTTCAAAGTAAATCGTATTGCAAATCAGCTTTTGAAAGTAAGTTTCAAAGTAGGTTGTGAGCAAAGCCTTTGATGGAGTTTTCACATAAGCTTGAATATAGCAGGTCAACACTCTTTCAAGTTGGAAGACTTGTAATATTTTTTCACATTAACTATTCACTTTTTTTTCTTCTCAATTTTGTTGTCCCCTTTGACCTTTGAATTGATCTTCAATTTATAACCTTCAAATCTAGCGACTATATCTTCTTTTCAAGGGAAGATTGTTTTGAATTTAACTGTTGCTGTAATACTTGATTAATTCACCACAACTTATATGAAAAAGCTTCCTTAAGAGTGTAGAATTAGCTATTGGAATATTCTAGAGAAGATTTTTCAAATATCGGCTTGATAAGGAAAAAAATTGGTTGATCTCTTAACTATTTGAGAAGATCACCTTCTTTATATAGAAGATTCTTGATATAATCCCTTATCTCATTGATGATAAATCACATTCAAGTTAAAAATATCTTCAAGATTATTTCTACATCCTTTTATATTATCATACAAGCCTAAACATTCCAATTATATCTTCAAGCTTTAAAATAATTTAGCTCACCATGATTATAGATTAATTTCAAACACCACATTAATGAATTTCAAGTAAATTATACTGCAATGTTACAACGTTTGGGGATAAGTTCATTTAATGTTATAACTTTTGAGTGTTTAAAAAGAGTTTACAATATTTAGAGAAGTAGATCAATTAAGGTTTCTACTGATACGTGTCAATAAGAGAAATAATTTATGTATTTAATTAAAAAGCAAAAGATTTATTATGTCATAATACACATCAATGAAGAACTTAATTGACCCATTTCTCTAAACATTGTGACTTCTTTTTAACCATTTAAAACGTTGTGATCTTAAATGAACTTAGCCTCAAACATTATGATCTTTTGGTTTAATCTACCTAATAGATTCCTTGTGGATTAAATCTAACTTTAGTGGCGTAAGCAAATATATTTTCCTAATATATTTGCTCTATAGAGCTATGCCTTCAGTCTTGCAAAATGAGATAATATGTAAAGTTTATTTGTCTATATTAGGTTCTAACTTTAGGTTTTGAATCAAAAATCTGATAATAGGTTTAGATTCTTTCATTCTGACAATTAAACATTCATCCATATTCAAGAATAGAGTTAATTTTACAAATGATACTTGAACTTTAATAAAATATATAATCACGTAAGTGTGAAATTGATCAATTTAATTCTTAAACTTTGAAATTAATAAATTTAGAACTTGAAAGAAGTTTTCAGCATGCTAATGATACCTCAATAGAGTTCTTTTAGGTACTAAATTTATCAATTTCAAAATTTATCATGTAATAAAATGATCAATTTCAAAGTTCATGTACTAAATTGATCATTTTCAAAGTTCAGCTACCTAATTGTATATTTTGCCAATATTATCACTTGTGATATTCTCCCTTCAAGAATATAATCATTAAACTTTGTTATTTTTGCACACTTGGAAAAATTATTAGAAACTTTTGAATTATTTTATTATCATCAAAACCATAATGAGAGATACTAATTGTAAAGTTTGTTGTTTGTATTAATTCTGAAGACACATTAGCATCTTTTACACAAAATACCATAGTCATTTATAATGGGCCATCTATCCCACTTAGTGCCTCACATAGACATAATGTATTTTATTTGATCGAACCAAAATCTCTTACAATTACTAATGTACAAAGACCTATAAACGATAAGAACCAACCTTATCTTATTGAACTCAAATCTTCCACAGTTGTTAACCTACAATACTTGTTAAACACCTAAACTACCCTATCCTATTGAATTAACATCTCTCACAATTATTTACCTAAAAAAAAAAAAAAGTACCCTTGAAACATCGAAACATTGTACTTGATCCATTCTTGGTTTACCATAGATTCTTGAGTATCACAAGAAGTTACTCTTTTGATAACTTGCTTTAGTCATGAGCTTCCTCAATGGTATTCTTCTTTTCCTTTCAACCTTTTGACAATGACCTAAGAATTTTAGAGTTAATCTCACTATTAATAAAGCTCTTGCCAAGAATCATTAGTTAATTTATAATATTAACAAATTTATCACAAATGTTATCTATTAACTCATTTGGTTTCATTTTGAAGTTTTCGGATTCACCACATAGTCGACTTATTTTAGTGTCATTTACCGTGGATGTTCCTTCAAATGTACATTGTAATTTATAACATATTTGTTTGGTGGTTTTGCATGTGGATACTCTACTAAAGTCATTTCTTTTAACTCATAGTGCAAAATATTTATAGTAATTTCATTTAGTTGGACGTTTTTCTATTTTGTTTTAGTTTGATTATCTTTTTTTTTTCCTTCTATTATGATAGGACCAACATCAACAATATTCTTGAAACTTTATTTTGAGTTTTTAAGAAGATTTTCATCCTACATTTTTAATAAGATCAATTACTTTTGACTAAAAGTGGTAGTCTATTTATAGTTTGACTCTCTCAAAAGGTTACGAATTCATAGCCACAATCTTTACTTGATTTTGCAATTAAGCAAACAATTATAAACTAGCTTTGATACTAATTGAAAATGCACTAAGCTAAACATAAGAGGGTAGGGGGTATGAACTGAGTTTAGGATAAATTCTATTTCTTTTCAATTTTAATGCACAATTATAAAATCCAAGAATCTAAACAAGATGAAGCAATAACAAGATACAATGCAAAAATTTAAGAGAGAAGAGTTAGAGAAAACAAGTCTAGATTTCAATGTGAAGTTTAGATTATCCCCTTGTCTCCGTGGACACAAATGGCTTCTTATGAGATTTCATACACTATGTGTGTGTATATATATCCCACAAAATAATGCCCATAAAAGCTATACACAAACACCATAAAAATTCTCACACAAATAACCACTACAGTTGTGCCTTTCATTAATTATAAATAAAGTTGTGCAAATAAGCTAAGCAAGCCATCTCGGCTTGCTTTGCTTTAATATTACAATATAATCACACTAAATATAAATGTTATTATCAATCAAAATTAAAAAATAAAAATTATATATGGGATAAGAAATGGATATATATATATATATATATATATAAGATTAGGATAAAAATATACTTATTTAACACTAATGTTTCACTTTTTTTATTCTTTTAACTTAGATAATTTTTTTTAATGTATACTTGATATAGTTATTTACTAATACTAGCTTTTGTAATTTTTTTTTTTTTAAATTTCATGGATTTACTCATATTTTAATAGAAATTTGTGGGTTCGTGAGCCAACTTGACTTGTAAGGGTTGGCTTACTTTAGCCTATAGGTTATGCAGAATAAGCTAAGATGGCTTGCACGGTAAAGTAGGTTGAAAATTATTGCTTAAGCTGTTTTTTTTTTTTTTTTTTTTTGTGAGTTAAATAGGTTGCCTATGTAACTAGTATTGCTTGCACATCTCTAGTTACAAATCCACTCATAAGATATAGCTTAGACTTACACTTATTTCACATAAGTATTCTAAAGTAGGGTCTTACAAAGGAAAATGAAAATTTAAGTTTCAACAGTATTACTCAAGTCTCTCATAATAATAAATAAATATAATGAACACAAGACAAATTTAATGAGGACATTGATATAATTTTTGTTGGATTCTCTATAAAAAAGTTTTTATGATAACAAAAGTATAAAAAAATTACTAATGAGTTTATCAAGTATGCAGATTTGAGATATTGAATAAATTGAAAAATATCAAGTTTACATAGTGTAAACTAAAGCAGATAAGGATAAATATATTGAAGTAAAAAGGCTATCCAAAGCATTTTCTACAGAGTATTTTGGAAGAATAGAGAAGTTAAGCCTAATCTAGAGCTCTCTAGAGATTAGAACTACATCAAACAAAAAGTTACAATTTGATCATAGATTAACCAGAACAGGTTTCAAATGTTTGTTAAACTTATTATTAAGGTCCAGCTCCAAAAGATGAATATATTTGGATAACGTATTCATATGTTCCACTAAGTTGGTTTAAAATCGTGGGGATTTGAATTAATTTTTAGTAAGTTCATCAAGTTCTTTCAAGGTTCAGCTAAAAAAGCTAATAGATTCTGCACTAGATTTGAAGATGCAAGTTTATTAAGTGGTGTTTGGATTTTTTTTTGAAGACATAGAGAAAATGTTCAAAATAAGTGAGATTAGTTTGGAAAAGATTTGAATGAAAGTTCAAAATTCAATTTTTGGCTAGGTCAAGTTTTGCTCCTATTTTAAGGGATATTATGATGATAGCTTTATTTGGATAAAAAAAAAATTATCCATGATGTATATCATTTAGAGAAGATCTTTGTAGGAGGAAATAACCAAATTTAACATGTGAAAGCTCAAGATATATATAAAATAATTTCTAAATTTTTAAATCTCCAAAAAGGATAAAAAGAAGAAGATTTCAACTGTGAAAAATCAAGATATCACCATCTATCAAATGGTCAAAGTTTAATAACTTTTATTCAAATTGAGCCATTGAAGACAGAGCTATATATACAAGAGGTGTTCAAATTTTCAAGACACATACGTGAACAACAACAATATTGAATATTATCTTTAAGGGTTGAAACTTAAAAATAACCTTATTGCAATTTTATTTTTATCTATTTTGCTTGCTGATTTGTTTAAAGAAGGAACTCAGTGTGTCCTTTAGTTTTTGTTATATTTGTGTTGATTACAAAAGTTATAAATAAACTATATAGTAGTGATAGCTTAAGGATAAGTTAGGGAGGCTGAATAGATAGAATGAGTCAAGTGATTGGCAACTATTTGTAATCAAGTACATTTAGATTTAGTGGAACATTACTATATGGTTTATGGGATCCTCAACTTGGAGCTAGAAAAGTGAACATAGGTATAATGTCAAACCATTATATATTGTTGTATTTAAGCTTTTTTCTTCCCTCTCTTTTAGCTTTGCACATATTAGATTGGTGTTTGAGTTTATGCATTGCAATTGCTATCACATGCCAACATTGATAAGTAATCAAAGGAGATTTTAGAAATTGTTTGAAAAGGTTTTAATTTTTCAAAGTAACCAATTAAACCCCACGGTTGCTTAATCAAGATTAAAATTTTATTTTACTTTATGTAAATAATTAATTAGTTCTTCCAACAACATAAAATTTGTCAAAGATTCTTTATTTATAACTTCTTCAAGAAATTTTGTATGGAGAAATTGTGATCAAATTGCCCTTGCATTGATCATCTTCAATGGCTAGTGTCTAGAGGTTTGATGCTACATGCAAAATATGAGACAAGTTTTAGACCAAGCTACTGTTTAGATATTATATCCTAGCATCCGAACACTTACTGCAAAACATGATAAGCCCTTCGATATTGTTAAATTTTGGATGTTAATTGTAGTGTAGTAACATACTTTAATAGTTTTTGACAACAAACATAAGGCAAATATATTGGCCTTTTGGTATTGTTAACTTCTGGATGCGAATTACAGTGTAGTGACATTCTTTAACAGTTTTTGACAACAAACATAAGGCAAATATATTGCACATAATATGTCATCACACAACAAGCATATTTTGCATATTTTAAGTTATATTTTATGCCAACTAAATATAACTTTTTATAATACTTGTACAATTATGCAATGAATTACATCATTAAAATCTAATGATATCTTCCTAGTTCAAAATCTACCGATTTCCAATAACCTATAGTAAAGGATATGTGCATATATATGTATTCATGTATGTATAAATGAGGCCTTTTTTTTCCCATATTACAAATAAAATAACATATATCTTAGAAACCGATAATGGGATTTTGTGTGATAAAGGAATGCTAACGAGTGAATGTGAGTGAAATAGACAAAAGTGTAGTTAGTAGTACATGGTATAAGATAACAGGATTATTATTATTTCAAAAAATTATTATATTATCTTTCATATTAAATTTTTCAAATAACTCAATCAAATCTATAGGTTTTAAAATAATAGCTAAATTTATCTCAAAACTTTATAAAATTTGATCCTTTAAGATATTTAACAGATAAGTGCCTTATAACAATCCACCTCAATTGTGTCCTTAAGTTATATATTGCAATAAGCAGAAGTGATCTGCTTTAATAACCCAGTTCCAATTTTGCTAATATTTCAAACAAGTAGAAGTATGTTTTTTTTTTTTTTGACCATACATTTGGGGGAAGGGGAGAAGAAGTAGAAGTATATTTAAAATGGGTGTTTGATGTGGTTGCTTTTATATATATATATAAATATAACCAAATCGATATAGGGCCCATGAAAGCATCTTCCCACAGGTGCTGAACAAAGGTACAATTATTACACAAATCCCGGCATCCATACCTGACACCTCAGCTTTCCAGTATGATCAGTCATGGTCAGCATGAAAATAATGACCTTATAATTGTACTTTTGTCGCCCTTTTTCTGAAGGAAGAAACATGCTTTTTATTTATTTTTTTGTTTTTTGCTACCAACGTTCCCTTAATAAATTGTCTTTGGGTGTGTGCGGGTGTTTGTGTATGTGGTTTCTTTCTTTTTTTTTTGGGCATAAACATATGAACAATAGCGAATACGCATAATTGTCTCATATAACAAATTTTCAATATTTAGTTTCTTATTATAAAAAATACATATGTTTTCTTCAAGTTTCAAAATGTAAAAGTTCAAATTATAATTTATGCCCAAGTATTTTACACTTAACTTATTTTCTTCTTAGATGTTAATTTGATAATTTTGCATTTTTTATGTTAGACCAATGCTCCTCATTATCGGTAATAAATATTGGTTAATGGTTTTATTTTATTGTTAGTTACTTACTAAATGTAATTATAATAAACAAGAGAGTAAATCTTAGGAGATTGAGTTCATCATTTGGAATGGTTAGGATTAGTTTGTTTGTTTCATTATATTTTAATTATTTTGATATTATATTTTTATCGTTTTTAAATAAATATTTATGAAGAAACATATATAAATAAGAAACTGATAGTTTTACTAATAGACTCACTAAACAAATACGGTATATAATAAAAAAAATTATAAATACGGGACAAATATAAATACAATTCATATCTAACAATCAAATTAGTTCCTTAATTACCGCTAGACTTAGGGGGATTGTACATGCACGGTCTAATCAAAGGCCAAAAGATAAGGAGAGTGGGATTGTGTAAATTGGAGCTTTTTATTTTTATTTATTTATTTTTACAACTAATGTGAAAACGAGGAATGGAACCTTGTTGGTATTAAGGGAACCGGAATTTATGGCACTTAGTTATAAGGTTTTAACACTTACTTATTTTTAATATTTGGTAGGATTAAATGTCAATTATTTTAATTACTGGAAGAAAATGTAAAATAATTTTATAAATGGTTAAGACGGAAAAGATATGTTGCTATTTCATAGATAATTATATTATAAATTGTATAAAAAAATATAAATTTCTTAAGCCAATTCGACATAACGGATGTATATTGATTCCCATTGCTTTTGGCCCATATTTTCAGGAAGAAAGAACGTTCAGCTATGTAGGTTGGCCCCGAGTGCAACTATGACAAGAACCTCAATCAATTACCCTATTACTACATCTATTAGCATGATATGACTAACGCTGGAAACGAGGTTAGTTAAATCGAACTTTTGAAGGCTCCGGTTCGATTCAATTAAAATTTAGCGAGCTCAAGCTTAAGATGAGCTTTTTATTAAATATGAAATTTAGGGTTGAGTTTGACTCATTTAGCTAAATGAAATTTAGTTTGGGTTCAAGCTCGACTCATTTATAAATCAAGTTTGAGTCGAGTTGAGCTTTTTATCAAATTTATTGAGCTTTTATTGAGTCTAAAATTTAAGTTTAATCTCGACTCGTTTAGATAACTTGTTTTTTGATTTTTTTCAAGTCTAAAAATAATATATAAGAGTTGCTAAAATAATATATATATATATAAATATTAAATAGAAATTAGTTTTCATTGATATATTTATATATAATGTATTATAAATATAAAACTCACAAATTTGCTTATGAGCTTATGAACGAGCTTAAATGAGCTTATTTATGAGCCGTATTGTGAGCCTAAATCAAAACTTAAGCTTGACTGATTTAAATAAATGAGCTTTACTTTAAACTTGAACTCGACTTGTTTACTAATTAAGTTCGAGTCGAGCCTAAAATATACCGAGTTTAAATAGTTTATTAGCAGCTTAACTCATTTGCAAGCTTAAGTGTGAGTAGAATTTAGGGGTGACTCTTTTATGCCTTATTCGTTTTCCCTTTTAAAACCTGACTTATAGTGATTGATACAGGCAATTTAAATTTTTAAAAATGTTGATAAAAAGGCAATGTAACTGAACATGGACAACAGTAATTTTGGTCTGCCATTTCTAAATCTAGACTTTATTATGTGTTATAATGCTGTGAAGAGGTCCAATTGCTTTCACAAAAATGGTTACAGTGCGAAGTGTCAAGTATCGAATTACCCCAGCATGATCATACTTGGTTGCGTCGACATTTTCTCTTATTTGTGGATAGGTATCCGATTAGCCATTGCAAAAGTTGCAGGAATATAAAGGAAGGATAACGTGGTGTATACTTCTCTGAATTAAATTTACCTTTTTAAAGATGTGATTAGGTATAATTAATGGCGAAAATTATGATAAAGTAGATAATGTAGTAATAATGTCACCTAGTATTTAAAACATTTGGGCAATTTCAATTATCCTAAATTTAAAAAAAAATTATAAAAAGGAAAATTAGAGTATATAAATCCTAAACTTTTTATCTTCCCATATGTTTACTTCTTTTATGAAGCGCGTGATTAATATTGAAAAATGTAGGAGGTTTTCTTTTGCATCAAACATTAGTAACTCAACTTAATTAGCAAATTTATGTTCAGACTTGAATTCCCTTCATTAAGTATTAAAATGGCACGGATCGTGAATAATTAGCCATTTCACTTAAAGGCCATATTTCGGGGGTAAAAGAAAGAAAAAAAGAAAGAAAGGAACTAAAGGTCTTATGGATTAAAAAGAGAAAGAAGGTGAAAATATATGGTCGGCCATGTTATAGGACACTTAATAAAGGATACTTTCGTAGAATTCCTCTTTCGTTAAGCGAATGGTCAGGACGGGTTCTACATCATGATCCAGTGAAAAAGCAGTAGCCCATAGATTTTCCAATTAGAATTTCATTCATAGTGTTGCAAGGAGGCTATATATATATATATTATATATTATATATATTTATTACATGTTAGATTAAAAAAAATTTGGTTTGTGACAATTATTTTCAGGAAATGCTCCATCAGAAACTAAATTATTTTATGAAAAAAAAATAGAACTATGAAATATTGGGCTTTCAATTTAATAGCAAGAGCGTGGCCAACAATTGAAAGGAAAAAAAGAAAATCACCAGCAAGAGTAGCAATATTTGGAATCAAAATTTTAAATTGATAACCCAACTTTCAAATAATTAAAATAGATAATTAATGTTATATTGAGTAATTCAAGAAAAGATCTTACTATGATGTTCTCATAGCACCATTAAATTGAGTGCCATGTTAATATAATTGTGACAAAATTCTTTGATTAAACAACTTAATTTAAAATTGATGATCTAATTTAACCGTACAAAAGCCCAAGCTCAATTTCTATTTGAATTTAACCTTCAATATTGATTCCTTACTTGTAATTAAGATATATGTGTGTGCGCGCATGCGTGTGAATACATGTATAAATTGTTAATTATATAAATCATTCTAAGGGTCTGTTTGTTTTGGCTTTTTTCCGGCAGATACAGACATTTTTTCAAACTTTTTGCTAACAAATTATTTATCAAGAAATAGATATAAATAAAAAAAAATTGACATTTCTCATCAAAAGATCAAATATAAATAAAATTTAGATGCAAATCGGATATATTTACACATATCATTTTAAAAAAGATATAAATACAGATGAAAAACAGACAATCCAAACAGACCCTAAACTTTCCTAAACTTTGATTTTTGCTTTTTGTAAGTGGAAGCGAGTTGTTTACTTTTGACTATATGTTTTGAAAAGGTACGATAGATGCAACAACAACCTTAATAAGAGTGTGGATTGGAATAGAGGTTAATCAATCTAAAAAGATATGGAGAACATCGTAAGCAATTGCAGAGATTGCCTTCGCTTTCACCTTTGTGGTTGTCTTAGTTGAGATTCAAGCAAGAAGATGTCCATTATACTATCTTTTTATAAAATTTCTTTGCAATAACATCAATAATATACTATAAATTAGTAATTTGTTACATATTAAAAAAGTTGCATGCACCTATTTTATTTATATGACACTAATCATTGTTTAACTCAAATAACTTAGATCAATGTTGAAAAAGTAGTTAATAGCTATTAGCATGTGTAGCCATCTATATTCAACACATCAAATCTAAATATTTTTTTCTAAACCGCACTTTCAATATTAGTTTTATGAGCACACTTTCCTAAAATAACAAAATTTTAATAAGACAAGTTTTAGTATGATTCTTTTATAATGCATTGGTTTGTAAATTGTAATAGAACATAATTAACCTTATGTGATTCATGAGCCTAGTCTCAATTAGTTTTTATAGATTTTTCTAAGTAGCATTTTTGGATTTATAGCCAAATAGACCATTTTACATAAGGTAAATTATATTAGAAGATATCAACATTTGAGAGTATATTCATTTAAGATATGAACATTTTAAGTAGTTGAAAACATATAAATATTAGGTAAAGTAAGTTAAATGAGATATCAACATTTTGTAAAATTCATTTGAGGTATCAACATTTAAATTAGTTTTCTTTAATTGTTCTCAATGGTTAATAATTGATACCTTATCTGATTCACTTTGCAAAATTTTGATTTATTTTTTTAACTACTTAAAATATTTATACCTTAAATTAATTTACCCCCTGAATATTGATTCTTCTTTTTAACCTCTTTAAATATTGATACCTCAAATGAACTTACTCGCAAATATTGATTTTGATATAATTTACTCATTTTACATCAAGTCTTTTGCATTCTCATGTACCATTTCACTTAGACATGTGAAGAAGAGAAATGATGATTAGACAACTATATTTCTTTTGAATGTGAACATGCATATATTGACCGAAGTATTTAGACTTTGCTACATTTCCATTTACTTTTAGTTATTAGTTTCCTTTATATATTATCATGTGTTATAAGTAAAATTGGTATCACAATAATGTTATAAGTAATTTATTAAATTTGAATAATTCTAACTATTAATTTGAATATTGAAAAAAATTAGGAGATGAAAATGAAAAAAAAAAAGTCCATTTCCATGGATTCACAACCTTGTGCAAAGTTACAAGCTAGCAAGGGACCATTAATGCATTTTTCTAACAAGATTTGGTTTGGATTAATTACTGGAACCTTGTCTCGAAGCAAAAATAATATCATGGTGGCTTATTTTGCATGATCAAATAAGAACAATTATCTACTCCCTCTCCTCAAGCATGTTGCTATATTGCATAGGTTTGGTAGTACATGTACTTCCTTTCATATTGAAAAGAAAATGACAATATACCATGATGCATTGATAAAATGAAAAATGTTGTGATCCTCTTTTATGCTTATTATTGTATAAATTGTGATGTAATGTAAAATATATTGAATTCATCCATCAAACAAAGTAATAGAAAAGGTTTCTTTAATTAAAATCTCCATAATGACCATGCTCAATATCCTTTGTCGTTAAGTTGGCTACGTATATCATGACCCAAATAAGGACAAAGTAGGATCATTCTAAAGTTATCATATCATGTGTATACTTGTATTATGGGAACCGTCTTGTAAGTTAGAGATTATAAGACTCTACCTAATTAATTACTTTTAAGGATTCAATTATGTATGAATATATAATCTATTCATTCGATTATAACTAAGGAATCTGATTTTCCATAGTTCACTAGAATCGCAGAGAGTCAGTATCCCTTAACCAAATAGTAAGATTGGAGTTTTAACTTACATAATACCAAATCTCCAATGATTATATAATTTTATCTAACTCTTATTCTAAGTTTATCTTATACATTACAAAATCTTAACTTATACACTAATCCTGCGATTAACATTATAAGTTCATCTTCCTATCCTCAAGGACTTCACTAGAGAAGATCTCTCTCCATACATTCTTAACCATTCCTAGTATGAGTTATTCCTACATAAAAATTGTCGGGGTAAGAGCTATTCCATAACGTAATGATAACAAGACCAAACCGTGCATCAAACAAGTATCAAGTAAGTATAATTAATAAGCATATGCAATGCAATGCTCAATCACGGAACATGCACAATTTAGATTACCAAAATCTAAACCAATGGAGGTTTACATCCTCTCTTAAGGTTCAAGAACCAACTTGAGTAATCCATCCCTAAGAGAGCTAAAGAGCTAAGGACAGGGAAGTTATTTTCAACCCATTTCTTATATATATATATATATATATATCTATATATCCATGTAAGGACTATAATCTCGATGTCACCTTAGAACTTAGACGTATCACTAAGTATTAGCCACATCGTGTCAACTCTCATCAAGCGACGTCGTTTAATGCCTGCTTAGTTCTTGTAGAGCTGACACCTAATGATATCCATTTGAGGAGACCGATTCACTGATATAACTTAAGATCACTACAAAGCTGAGGAGCTAATATGTGACATGAATACCATACAAATGCAATTCATGCTGTTGTGCAATGTATGATTGTTTAATTAAATAGCCAGGTAGTATTAAGTTTATTTATTAAAGCGACCATTCAATTAACAGACACTCATCAGTAACAGCAATTCAATGATTACAAGCAATGTTTGAACAGTCTTATTTTAATAAGTTATCAACCAAAATAATCACTAAATAGCAAACAAATACCCAATTCCCCACACATAGCCAATTATGTTCATATTAACACATGAGCAACTACTTTATAAGCATAAACAATGTGATAAGGTTGATGTTGCCGACCTGTCATCCTTACTAATTTGTAGAAATCTACTGGAAAATCCAAAGATTGATCTGTTTCTTCTATGAAATGAAATAATAACCACCCATTACCATACATATAGCTTTGTAAGTTCTATTGGTGTTTAAGTGTCCTAAACTTAGAGGGTAATGTTTCTAACACTATTTTCACACTCTTAATCCAATTTTATCATATGGATACTTGTTTTAAAGTTGCTTATTTTTCTTAAGTTAAACCATAAAGTTCGTATAAACTTAGTTTCTTTAGAAAAATTACCATAAATAATTTCGAACACCTATTTTACTCACATAATCTTATATTAGGTATGTTGTACTTATTTTAACTCGAATTTTTACATATGGATAGGCACTAGAAAGCTAATTTCATGTACCTTTTAATAATCAACTTAAATTATTCAATTTGTAAGTTTTACTCTAATTAATTTAAGTTGGTTAAGAGGTATGCTATTGTATCTAAACTCCTCATATTTCCCTCATGACTTACATTCCAAGTTTGTTTCTTTGTTTAATGTATTCTTTTATCAATTTTAGTGATCAAGTACTCTTTCGATTCTATGTAGCCAAAATTTGTATTTAGGTTTATTTTCGTTGTGTTTCTCTTATCTTGAATCTAAGTATACATCTTTAATTAATATGATCATTATTTAAAATTTACATGGTTCTTATATTGTTATACACTTTGTATATTTTTCTTATGTTTAATCACTTCTTATTTCAAGTTTACTTCCTTATCTTATGTTTATGTCATCATTTTTAGGTTGAACTTATTTCTAGCCTATGATTTCTTTGTGACCAAAAGTTTCATTATCATTTATTTTTATTGTGCTTCTCTTGATCTCTCTTTAAATATATACTTCTAAGTAACTTAATATCATTAATCACACGTTATGATTTTCATTAAACTAAGCTTTGTAATCCCTAAATCTATATTTGTCGAGACTTATGTGTATAAGATTATATATCAAAGTTTAATTACATATTTAATTTCTTTATAAACTCATTTAATCATATATGCTTCATTTATCTAATTCAAGCAAAAATTTACTCTAAGTTCCATCATAAGGTCCAACTAGTTATATGATCCCTACATGTTTATAACTTTATTTAAATGATCATCTCTAAGTTATATATTGGCTATTTATTAAATTGAATCACTTTTTCCTATGTTTTTCTCTAAGGATAAAAAAATATATGTATTTTGATAAGTATAAAAAGGATTTTATTATTTATATTGTTTTGATGTTATAATACATGGATTTTATGTGATTTATTAAAGAAAAGTTACTTATTTGGTCAAAATGTTACTTTCACAAATAAAAAAAGATAAAGAGTTTTATGGAGACATTTGGATGAGTTAAGGGAGGTTTTGAGGAAGAATTAGGCAAAGTGAAAAGTTATAACATACATGACCATTCTACTTAAGCGTGCAGACTATAAGTGTAGGATGTGAAATACAGCTAGCAAGAGATTTTGAAGTGCACAAAGGGCTGCACAAGCTGTGCAGAATGCTTGTGTATAAAATGAATTTCAACCATTAAGTAATTTTAAAGTGCATAAGGAGCTGCACAAGCTGTGCATATTACTTATGTAGAGACTGGAATATGATCAGAAGCATTCTATATAGTACACGAGCACCTTGCACGGCCGTGTTGACGATCATGCGTATGTGATTTCTCATTTTTCACAATTTTTATATATTTTAATTAATATATTTAATTTTAACCATATGAGTAACTAATTTAATGTATCATTAGACTATATACAAATCATTTACTAAAATAAATCAAATATTTCCTCTATATTCTCTCATGGCCCGAAAGTATTAAGCATATTATAACATTATTTTTAGATTTTACAATATATATCAATTTACATTAATTTCTTCTTTATACATATATAACTATATTTTTATTTTATCAAGTTTTATGGTTTTTCCTCAGAACTTCCTTTATGGCATATACTAAAATCATAGGGTTTAAAGTAGTTTATCTTGAACTTGTATGTTCAATGTGGATTTTAACGAGAAAATATAATGCACAAACAATTATTCATTTATTATAAACTACACTAAATTAGTCAAATATATATGTGTGTGTGTGTGTGCGCGCATGTTGTGCGTCCTTGTGGAGTTTCTGCAGGTTTTAGCAAGAACAGTATAAGTCAAAAGCTAGACAACTTCAAATCTTCAAGGCAAAACAAAGTTTAAGGCTAAAGCTTGACAAGATATAATATGTAGAATCAATGATTGAGGAGTTGGTCGAGGCCTTGACAAGTCCACTGGCTTGGGCACGGTAAGATTAAACCAAGACTCGACAAAGCTTAGAAATGTACAGCCTTAGTGGAGAGGGATCATCGATGGCTCAATGAATCGAAAGGTTAGGGTCTAATAAGCTCAAGACTAAGACTTGACAAAAGTTCAAAGTTGTATAGCATTGGTTGAGGGTCACGTTGAGGACTCAATGTGGTAAAGCTCAGGGCACAACAATTCGAATTTAAGGCTCGATAGAGTAAAGACTTATCAAGTACAAATTTGAGGCGTGACATTTTGAGGCTCGACAATCCTTTAAGGCATAACAGCTCAAATTCTAGAAGCGATGTGGCAAGAAAGGGCCGTTGAAGTACAATAAATGCTTGACGACTTAAAGATATTGTTTCTAATAGACATTTGAATCTTTGAAGGCTATATATATGCTATCTTTAGGAGACTAAAAAAGAAAAGGAGCAAAAAGTGCAATTATTTGTGAACAAACAAATCATTTATTTTATGTTCTCTTATTCATTAATTTGTATATCAAAAAGGAGAGACAAAAAATTTCTACGCTCTGTTCTTTTATTTGTAGTTTACTAGAGATCATCTAGAGAGAGAAATGAAAGATTCTAAGTATGCTGTAAAAACTGTGTACTGCTTATCTTGAGAGTGTTTTGTGAAATCAATACAATGGTGGTGAAGTCCTCGATTGAGGCACTGGTGGACCATGAGGAGTAGGAAGTGGGCTGAACTCTATATTATATCTAGATTAATTTTCTCTATCCCTTTCTCTTTTAAAATTTTATCTTGTATCTACTAGTGTATATCCATTGTTTTTAAAGTTTATTTTTTATCTACCCATTAAAATTAATTGTTTGAGTCAATTCACCCCCCCTCCCTCCTCTTGAGTATTCTTAGTGCATTTTCATTTTGTATCAAGGCCATTCTCTATCTTATCTTTGCTTACTTGCATAATATAGTGAAGATCATGGCGTCTAATGCACTAGGGTTTCTAAAGAGGCAAGCTATCAACAGGCCACCACTTCTAAGTAGGGATAACTATCTCTATTGGAAGTGTAGGATGAAAAATTTTCTTAAAACTTAAAATAGATTAATTTGGAATGTCATAGAAAATGAGACTTTAAAAATAGAAGGAAAAGAATAAATAGACTATAATGAAGAGGATTAAAAGAAATTGTACTTAAATGAAATTATCATGAATATTTTGCATTGCGATTTAAATGAAAGCAATTTTAATAGAATATGTACATAGAAGACTGCTAAAGAAATATAAGATGAACTGGAAAAGACTTATAAAGCGACCATTGGAGTTTAGATACTAAAATAAATCTTTTGTGTGGTCAATTTTAGAATTTTAGAATGCTTCTCAATGAATCAATAGATGAAATATATAATAGATTCATTAATATCATAAACTTCTAGAGTGTACTTGGGGAGAACTTTTCTAACTTGAAAATTAATTCTAACTTTATAGGTCACTGCCCAAGGATTGGAAAGCAAATATAATAGCAATAGAAGAAGCTCAAGACTTGAATGCTATGAGCAAGGAAGAACTCAAAGCAGTTAAAACACATGAGCTCATCAAAAAGTAAGGAGATGAATCCAACAAGAAGACGATTGCCTTAAAACCCATATGTCAAGATCCAGCGACAATGATGAAGATGAAAATGAGGAACTTGTAGCTCAAGAAGTCCATGAGACCCAGGTTCAAGTCAAAGAGAGTGGATGGTGAGAGTGGCTCATCAGGAATAAAAAGAAGGATGTGATAACTTGCTATAAGTGCCACAAATAAGGACACATCCAGTAGTTCTATCCACCGCTCAAGTAGAGATCAAAGGAGGAGAAGAAAAGAGCGTATATGGCAACATGGAGCGATGAAGACTCATCTTACTCGGATGATGAAAATGTGTGCTTCATAACTCTCGACAACGAGGTCCCTTCTTCTCCTTCACATGCTGAGTTATATGGAATGTATGAAAAAGTATGCTGTAAAGTAGCTAAAGCAAAGAAAAAGAGTAGCATGCTAAAATATTTAATGATAGAAGTAGGAGAAGAGCTTGAAACTTTTCAAACCAAACATTAAGAAATTAAATCGGAAAATGAAAAGATGCATGATGAAATTAATATTCTAAAATTAGAAAATGAAAAGATAAATAATAAGTGTAAAAAGTTGAAAAGCAAAAGTAATGAGTTGAAAGAAATTAATGAGAAACTAACAATTGAAAATAATTTATTGAACATTGAAATTGAAACATTAAATAACAATGATAATATTGCATATGCTGGTAGTAGTAGTGATGAAATCTTAAAAGATGTGGAAAAATTAAAAATGAAACTATAATGTTAAAACCTAGCCTCGAAGATTCAAAAGCTACTATATCCAAATTCACAAATGGGGAGAAAGATTTGATCACACTTCTTAGGAATCAAAGGTATGATACAAATAGACATAGAATTGGCTATAGAGAAAGTAGCTATAAGTCCTATAAAACTAGATTAGTAAAAGCCACCCATGAGACAAACAACTACTGTAGGAGTACTGATCATATTGGGCATAATTATGCAATAAGAAAAGAAAATGCATTTGAATCATTGAAGCAAGCTAGTTTGGGTTCCAAAGAGAGAGGTTATTGTTCCACCTAACCAAAAAGGACTCAAACTAAAATGGGTATCAAAAAAATATTAATATGTTTTTTAAGGATCTTCAAGTGAGAACAATAAATGGTACTTGGACAGCAGCTGCTTTAAGCACATGATTGGAGATGCATCCAAGTTCACATTACTAGACTTGAACTATCAAGAGAGTGTTACCTTTGAAGACAATAAAAAATCAACCATTTTTATGAAGGTAATATTCTCATCAACAAAAATTTAATTATTGAAAATGTTATGCTTGTTGATGATCTAAAACATAATTTGCTTAGTGTTAGTCAATTGTGTGACAATGGTTTTAAAGTAACATTTCTTGCAAATGGATGTTTTATTAAAAGAACTGAAAATAACCAAGCTCATTTTGAAGGATATAGACAAAGAAGCATTTACAAAATCAATTTAGATTATTTTAAATCTTCAAATGAAACTTGTCTATACTCTCAAAATGACAATAGTTGGCTATGGCATAGAAAATTAGGACATGCTAGCATGGATGTTATTACAAAATTTCTTAAAAAGAATCTTGTCAAAGGTTTATCAAAAATAAATTTAAAAAAGGATAAGATTTGTCTGGCTTATCAAAAAGGAAAGCAAACTAAAACTTCTTTTAAGTCTAAGGATGTTGTTTCCACTACTAGGCTATTACAGTATTGCATATGGATTTATTTGGTCTTACTCAAACTCTAAGTTTGAGGGGCAAGAAATAAACCTTGGTTATTGTTGATGACTTTACTAGATACATATGGACTTTCTTCCTTGTATTTAAAGATGAAACAAATCATATTTTTTGAGATATTGCAAGAAAGTCCAAAATGAGAAAGATCTTAATATTATATCTATTCAAAGTGATCATGGGGGGAGAATTTGAAAATTATGAAATGGAATTTTTGTAGTAATTATGTCATTGAACACAATTTTTCAACACCTAGAACTCTATAACAAATGGTTTAGCAGAAAGGAAAAACAAAACTTTAATTTAAATGGCTAAAACTATGTTATGTGAAAACAATTTGCCAAAATATTTTTGGGCTGAAACTGTAAATACTGCTTGCTATATCTTAAATAGAGTCTTCATAAGGCCAATTCTTAAGAAAACCCCCCATGAGCTTTGAAAGAGAAAAAGACCTAATAAATCTTATTTTTATCTATTTGATGTAGATCGTATCAACTCTTAAATTTATAATTCCAATTAACTCTTACGACCTAGTTAGGCAGTGTACCTATCTATAGTTGTATAGGGTCAACGGATATCGTCCACAAGGATCTTTAAGACAATTATTAGAATTAACCGGTTTTCCACTATTTAGCAAATCTAATTAAATGCATTTATTACTAACAACTAAGATTCACTATTTAACTAATTAATTCGCAATCAATGTATATTCACAACCTTAATAATTCAACAATCACAAAACAATACCCTAGATCTTGATACACCACTATCCCTATCAATCTTATTAATAACATTCGTCAATGCAGCACATGTTCTTGAATTGCAGGAACCCTAATCTCATTAATCTCTTTCTCAAGATAATTAAATCCTAACCCTATATGTCTAATGGAAATCTCTTCCTCACTAGATGCATATAAAGGTTGCATTAATGATCATAATTCCTCATAAAGATAAATTCTTGATGCAAAAGATTCATGTAATCTATCTCTAGATTTACATTCAAACCCTTCTACTCATGCTAGATCTTTCCTATTAATTAATCCTTCGATTCAATTAACAAGAATCATACAATAATCTAATATTGCGCATATACTAGATTAAGACAATCAAACAACATGAATAGATCCAAGAACAAGAACTTCATTCAACAAATCAATTCAATCCACATTAGGGTTAGGGTTTCTCAAATCTAGGGTATATAGATCTAAGCTTCCATTGTAAAATAATTGCAAATATAAACCATGGAAGAATAATTATAAAACATGATGATTACACCCTTTAACCAACAAATCTTGTGATGGAAAATTATTAGAAGTTCCTCTTCTTCTCGTATGTCTTCTCTCCTAGGGTTTCTTCTCTTCCTTTCAGTCTCCCCCCTTTTTTCAAAGAATGGTTGGATCTATTTATAAAAAGATGGATTTGTCTTCTACACGGGCATTCTACACAGGACGTGTTCGGGGCCGTGTTGCTTCCTCATGTCGGCTATTTCCTCGGATTTGTTACGAATTGGAGTCCCACACAAGCCCGATCACAACCTGTGTTGTGAAGTCGTGTATGTTCCATAAAGCATTCTGTCCATTTCTTATCTCTAATATAAGCATCCAACATAGCTCGTGTTGCTTCCTTATGTTCTTTTCAATAGCTTGCTGTACATTTTTAAAGGCCAACACTAGCATTCAACACAGCTTGTGTTAAAATCTCATGTATGTTGAAATTCTTCACTTTGCACTTTCTTCATCAAAACTTGTTGTAATTCATCAAAACATCTCCATAATGCTTATTATCTCCTCTTAATCCTGAAATTAACATATTACTCAAATTAGTATCCTTTTCTACAGTTATTCACATAAAAATCACTATAATATCATACTAAAACCATGTGAATAGTTAGGGTATTTTGTACTTATCAAACTTCCCCACACTTAACCGTTTGCTTGTCCTCAAGCAAACAACTAAGGATAAAGAAATCCATCATCAATTATACTCAAAATTTTAATTCAATAAAATTCAACATAGCACTCTTCCAATACTTCAATAATGATTTAGCAGTGCCCACCACTCAAACCTATCATACTTGTGCTTGTACTTGGCATACTATAATAAAATTTTTAAGATTAATCCAAAGTAAACCAAATTATTACCCTTGCCATTTAAGAACCACTTCCAAGTCATAAAAGAAATAGAAGTCAATCAAAGCAAAAGCAGCTTAATTGTGTTCCACCACTAATTAGAGAGTATATGACATTCAATAACCTCTTCAAACTTAGCAACCTAGAGCAAAAGTATATGGTATCTATCAATCCCCTAGATTATTTTCTTTTATTTCAATTCCCCATAAATTCCCTTAATAGCCTTTAGAGGGACGGAGTTTAACCCGTATCTTTTCATTTTTCCTCTGGACTGGGTGTAGCCCGCTTCTTTTTAGCTTTTCTATTTCATTTCCGTACTTCTCGTTATAGTGAGATCATTGAGTCGATACATCCCGGATTCATCATCCAAGTGACCAGGTTTTAAAGGGACCCCAACGAACTCTCCTTCACTTTAACATTCAAGCTTGGATACTCTTAACTCGGTTTCCCAAGTCAGTGGAGTACAGATTCTTGTGATTCATCAATTGTTTTAAAGAATTATATAATCAATAGCGAGGTACAGATTCTTGTGATTCATCAATTGTTTTAAAGAATTATATAATCAATAGCAGGGTCAGACTTCGCTCTTCTGAGGGACCAAAGCCCGCCTATATTGACTAAGGTTTAACATTCCATTTAACACAACTGATTCCATTTCATTTCATTCCAATTCAAGAAATCGTTCAAAAAGAATCACTAAGTGATCGGTTTCATATACCCCTTTCACTAAAGGTTAGAAAAGTTTTCAAGATTCTTGAAAAGCTAAATATACTAACTAACAAGCTTAGGAACACAACCATTTAACTTTAACAAGGGACTTCAACATCCTTCACAACTTAAGATTTGATCATTAAATAGTAAGTAAATTTGCTCCACTTAGATTTCATCTTAAAACTTTAACTATGTTAAACCAATTACAAAATAAGTGAGTAAGCACATCAAATCACTTCCAATTGATAATTGAATGCTAAATTTCCTTTGATTAAGTACAATTTCAAGATTCTTGAAATATGTGAACTTTCAATCTCATAAGTACTCATAAGTGGGGGAAACTTGATTAGCAATTGTTAAAAGTTAGATAGCTTATAATACCCCAAAAATTTAATTTCCTTCCTTAAACTTCCCCACACTTTAAGATAGACATTGACCTCAATGTCGTTGATGATATCACAGCCCAAAGGAAACTTGAGAAGAAAGGAAAAAAAAAAATGAAAAGAACTGAAACTTCCTCGAGTTTAGAAGAATGTAGTGGGGCAGCAAGTATAAGCGAAGGGAAGAAAAAGAATTGCAAGGAGTATCCGCATTGATCAGCCGCAAAAGGGGATGGAGAACCCATAGTCATTCTTGCTGCAGGGAAAAAGAAGAAGGTAAAAGGAAACTAGAAAACTAAGGAACTAACTAAACTAAAATATCCCATAGTCCTGCAAGAAAAAGTAAGCATCAAAATCAAAAGATATTCGGTAGTTCGTCATAACAAAAAGAAATCAGTTGTCCGGATCCTCATCATCATCTCCATCATCATCTCCTTCCTCTTGCTCCGACTCATCTCCCACTGCCGGATCAGATTCGTCGTCCGCTTCCTGATCATCATACTCAGCGGACTCCGCCACTTCTTCACTCTCCGATGACAGCTCGGCTGGGGTGTCCTTTGCTGGTTCTTTCCCATGCCGTTTAGGGGAAGCTGCTGCAGGCGCTGAGCTGGGAATGGGCCCTTCATCCTCGGATGAACTGATGTAAGTGGGGAGATCAGCGGGTGTCGGTCTCATACATCTCGCCATACCCTGTAAAAAATTTATCACATAAGCTCTGAATTTCTTGGCCTTCTTTCTCTCCTTTTGCATATCAGCTTCCATCCTAGCCAAGCGTTGGTCGGCATCAGCTGGAACCTGAGACGTCGAGGCGCCTGGGGTGGTGTATGGTCTGAGGAAAGGGGGAGTGGAGTACATTCTCCTTGGAGTGCTGATCAATTTTTCTAGCCCCCACCCAGCAAATGGCCCATCGGTCACTCTAGTAATTGGGACCGGAGTGGCTCCCGTGGGTTCCTTGAAGATGTTCATCCCCTGCAAGAGTCGAGTGATGTAGCCGCCGCAGTAGATGCCTTTAGACCGTGGATCGGAGGCTTGGCGATAGATATAATGGGCTAACTCCACTCCCACATTGATCTTGTACCGACTTGCAATGCTATAGAGAAGGAACAGCTCAAAATTGTTGACCACCCCAGTGCTGCTTTTCCGAGCTCCAATGGTGTTGGCAAACATCCAATGGACGACCCGATAGTGGACATTGCGCATGGAGGAGGACTTGGATTTGGAAGGGAAGTAATCCATATCCGATTCACAAAGGACTTTCCAGTAGTCAATGTGTGTAGCTCCCTGGGGCCAACTGTTTGTGAGTTGTTGAAAGGCTCGGATTGGGTCTCCTCCTCAGTATAGAGTCCCATGTACACACAAAATTTGTATAGAGGGACCTTGTAATACTTTCCATAAGCAAGGAAAGTGAGTGTACCATGGACACCTTTGCTGAAATCTTTGTCATCCAAATCGAGTGTGGACAGGACTTCCACTGTAATGTCATGATAAGCGGGAGTGCGGATGTCAAAGAGTTTTTCCCACGGGCCGATGGAGAGCAGGTCTTTGATTTCGGCTTCAATTCCGTAGTTCCTTATTAATTCCCAATCGACAAATCGGTGTGCCGAAAGGTTTGGAAGATAGCCGAGCTTTTCTTTTCTTGCTCCAAGATTTGTCCGAGACGTTCTTGTAATAGATCTCCGAGTCGGCTTTCTCTTGTAGGAGCTTTTGTTTCTTTTTGGATGGTTGAGTCTTGGTCTTGGCAGGGGTTGCTGGCTTTTTCGACTTCTTTGAGGTGGTTTTCTTGGAGCGACTAGTTGTCGGTTGCTTTGAACTGGAGGGGGTTGAGGAAGGAGTGGGATTCTTAACGCAGACCTTCTTGTGTCCCATATCTGCGAAAATTTTGGGACAAGTGAGTTTCGTGAATCCACATGAGGACAATGCAATATCATTACTATGAAACCATGCAATGCATTCAAGGGATATGAATAAGCAATTGGCATTGTTGAAAGATAATGCACAATAGGAGCAAGATATTCGGAGGGAAATTGTTATCCTACACAGGCTGTGTAGGATGGTCGTGTATCACATCCAAAGTCAAACAAAGATCCAACACGAATGCGCGAAAAATAGTCGTGTAAAAGCATGTGTACAAGTCTTGGACAGACTATAGATACAATGGCCGTTATAAAAAATTATCAAGCGTGGATCATCATTACTCCTCAAGAGTTGTCCTAAACAAAATTGCTTTCGAAACCCTAAGTAGTACAATTAAGGTGAATCACGTATGGAATCGTGAAGAAACATGCAAATCAAGATCCTACGGAAGACGAATTGCACAAGGAATATGAAAGCCCCAATTTATATCACAGTTGAAAATTCGTGATGAACCCTAGGATCTAGCAGATTAAGCGTTTATGATGCTCAAAGTGGTTCATCACGATGGGTAATCTCGTATAGCATGATAATTAACTAAATTCATGACATGCAACTCAAAGAAAGTACAAGATTCCACTATTGCAATAGTAATAATCCGAAGAACACGTGGGTAAAGCATGTGATTCATGGTGAAAAATTCCAAATGGACGAAAGAGAAACGGACAAGAATGATGACGTACCTGTTGGGTGGAAGTGGTCCCTTGTAGTGTGAAACCGTGTGGTGTGGTGGGGTAGCGTGGTGGGTGAGTGGAGTGCTTTCGTGGTGGAAAGGTGAAAATGAAAGGGAAAAGTGAAAGTGAAATGTGCATGTGTTCTGTGCGTGGGGTATTTATATGATGCGTTTTGGGGTTGTACATAGGTTGTGTACACGGGCTGTGTTCGAGACCCGTGTATGGCTCAAAAATTGTCCAGAATGGAGTTCATGAATGCACCAGCATTGTACACTGGCTGTGTTCGACGCTCGTGTATGGTCGAAAAATGGGCAGAACGCTCATGAGTGCTACACGAGCATCATACACGGGTTGTGTTCGAATCCCGTGTAGTGTTCCAAAATTTCCAGATTGTTGCCTCTAAAGAAGTATGATCGAACACAGGCTGTGTGGATATCTCGTTTATGCTTCAGAATCAGTCAGAATGTTTGTGTATGCTACACGAGCATTATACACGGGCTGTGTTCGATGCTCGTGTAGGAGTCAAAAATTGTGCATTAAGTGCAATCTGACGTGATGGTAGTGCAACATTGTGTATTTTGAGTGTATACACAGGAAAAGAGAGACTTACCGCATTACCGTTCACAAATGTCCTTACCACGATCTTGGGTGCATCTTCCCCACACTTTGAGTGTGACCGCCGGTTCGAACGTGGGAGTCACAAGTCACCTATATGAGGACAAATAGATTAGGGATAATACAAAAATTACTAAGAAAAAGGAACGAAATCTACCTAAGATGTACATGGGCTGCCTCCCATGAAGCGCTGTTGTTTAACGTCGTTCGCTCGACGGCATGTGGCTAGCCATGGCTAGATAACTGGTGGTCGGAGGTTTATCTCGTCCCGTTCTTCAATTTCTGTTCCATTCCCCATGTATAATTTGACCCGGTGACCATTTACCTTGAACGTGCCTTGTTCGGGGTGCTCTAGTTCGGCTCCGTGGGGAAAGATTTGCTTGAAGAAAATGGACCTGACCATCTTGATTTCAACTTGCCCGGGAAAAGTTTTAACCGAGAATTGAAAAGTAGTACTTGATCTCCGACCTTAAACTTCTTAGGATGGCGGATGTGAGCATCATGATATTTCTTTGTTTTCTCTTTGTAAAGCTTCATGTTTTCATATGCGGTCATCCTCCACTCATCAAGTTCGTTCAGCTGAAGCTTTCGTTTGAGTCCGGAAGAGTTTAACTCAAAGTTCATCTGCTTGATGGCCCAATACGCCTTATGCTCAATTTCCACCGGGAGGTGGCATGCCTTCCCATAACTAGTCTGTAGGGAGTAGTTCCTAGAGGTGTTTTGTAGGCGGTTCTATACGCCCACAAGGCATCATCGAGCTTGTCTGCCCAATCTTTTCTATGAGAACTGACCGTCTTCTCAAGGATCCTCTTCAATTCCCTATTCGAAACTTCCACTTGCCCGCTTGTCTGAGGGTGGTAGGGTGTTGCAATTCGGTGCGTGACTCCATATTTCCTCAGAACTTTCTCCAGTTGAGAGTTGCAGAAGTGAGTCCCCCTATCACTAATGATAGCACGGGAGATCCAAACCGTGAGAAAAGCTTTTTCAGGAACTTACATACCACCCTGGCGTCATTGGTGGGTAGTGCTTGAGCCTCTACCCATTTGGAAACATAGTCTACTGCGACTAGGATGTATTTGTTCCCGAAGGAAGTGGGAAGTGGCCCAACAAAATCAATGCCCCATAGGTCGAATACCTCACATGCCAGAATGTAGTTCTGGGCATTTCATCACGTCTCGAGGTGGTTCCCGTTCTTTGACATCTATCACAGGACATAACAAAACGTTGAGCATCTCGAAATATAGATGGCCAATAAAAACCAACCTCTAAGACTCTTGGCAGTTCGGTTGGCGCTGTAGTGACCCCAGTAGGACCGGAGTGACATTCATACAAAATCTTCCAACCTTCGTCATGGGAGACGCACCGCCTGATCATTTGATCAGCACATATTCGGAAAAGAAAGGGGTCCCAGTAGTAATGTTTGAGTTCGGCAAAGAACTTTTTCTTGGCATTATAATCCAGATCACTAGGAGGAACACTTGCAGCGAGATGATTCGCTATGTCGGCGAACCATGGTGCCTCAGGACTTAGAACTTCACATACTGCAAAGAGCCTTTCTTCCGGGAAGGTGTCATCGATGTCCGCTTCAATAACTCATCGTTGTGTGGTTCTTTCAACCTTGATAAGTGATCCGCTGCCAAGTTCTCCGCTCCCTTCTTGTCACGGATTTCGAGATCAAATTCTTGAAGGAGCAGTATCCACCGAATGAGTCGTGGTTTTGCATCGGTCTTGGATAGGAGAAACTTTAGTGCGGAGTGATCTGTATACACAATAACCTTAGATAAAACAAGATAAGGTCTAAATTTATCAAATGCAAATACTACTGCCAATAATTCCTTTTCGGTTGTGGTGTAGTTCTCTTGAGCATTGTTAAGAGTTTTGCTGGCATAGTATATTGGTTGGAACCGCTTCTCATGTCTTTGTCCCAGACAGCCCCGACTGCATAATCACTTGCATCGCACATAATCTCAAATGGAAGGTTCCAATCTGGTGCTATCATAATCGGAGCATTGATAAGCTTTTCTTTTAGGAGGTTGAAAGAATGAGTGCATTCTTGATCGAAAGTGAAGGGTACATCCTTCTCCAGAAGTCGTGTTAAAGGACGTGCTAATTTGGAGAAGTCCTTTATGAATCGCCGGTAAAAACCCGCATGTCCAAGAAAGCTTCTAATAGCCTTGACTGATGTGGGAGGCGGTAATCGCTCAATTACTTCGATCTTGGCTCTATCTACTTCAATCCCCTTTTGAGAGACTTTGTGACCCAGTACAATGCCTTCCTTACACATGAAGTGGCACTTTTCCCAGTTAAGGACTAGGTTAGTCTCTTCACAACGGGTCAAGACTTTTTCTAAATTAGCCAAGCATGCTTGAAATGAATTCCCGAAGACCGAGAAGTCATCCATAAATACTTCCATAATCTCCTCCACCAAGTCATCAAATATCGCTAACATGCAACGCTGAAATGTAGCGGGTGCATTACACAATCCGAAAGGCATCCTCCTATATGCGTATGTGCCATAGGGACATGTGAAGGTGGTCTTCTCTTGGTCCTCTGGTGCAATAGGTATCTGAAAATATCCGGACATACCGTCAAGATAACAGTAATACATATGTCCGGCAAGCCTTTCTAGCATCTGATCCACAAATGGTAGGGGAAAGTGGTCCTTCCTTGTTGCTTCGTTCAATCGTCTATAGTCGATGCATACTCGCCAACCAGTTACGGTTCTTGTGGGAATGAATTCATTTTTCTCGTTCGGGACCACAGTTATTCCTCCTTTCTTTGGCACCACTTGTGTTGGGCTAACCCAAGGGCTGTCAGATATGGGGTATATCATCCCCGCATCAAGAAGTTTGATGACTTCTTTCTTGACAACTTCTTTCATATTTGGGTTGAGCCGTCTTTGAGGTTGGACCACAGGCTTGTATCCTTCTTCTAACAGAATTTTATGAGTACAGAAGGATGGATTAATACCTTTGATGTCGGAGATCTTCCAAGCAATAGCCCGCTTGTGTGCCTTGAGAACCGAAAGTAGTTGTTCCTTCTGTTCACTGGACAGTTCCGAAGCAATTATCACTGGCAACTTGAGTTCTTTTCCAAGAATGCATATTCAAGAGAATTTGGAAGCTGTTTTAATTCAAGCACTGGCGGCTCTTCAATGGAGGTTTTCAACTTTTCCTTAGTATCGTTCTTTAATTCTTCAAAACCTTTCTGAGATGAATTGTTCATTTGCCTCGAGTGCAGCTGTGATGGCCTTAACATCCGATCCCGTTACTTCTTTACCTGCACTAAGATTCAAACTCAACTCTAATGCATCTTTAGATAAAATTTCATCGATATGATCGGATAAGAAGAGTCTATAGTATCGATAGAGTAACAGGAATCGTCAGACCCCATTGGATGCTTTAGTGCTGTAGCTACCGTTACCACCAATTCTTCATCCCCCACTCTAAGGGTGAGTTTTCCTTCTTGAACATCTATTACCGCCCTTGCAGTGGCAAGAAAAGGCCTTCCCAGAATTAACGGTACTTCTCTATCTTCGTCCATATCTAGTATGACGAAATCCACAGGATATATAAAGTTACCCACCTTCACCAACACATCTTCGATAATACCTCTTGGGATTTTCACTGAACGATCAGCTAATTGAAGACTCATGCGGGTAGGTCGAGGTTCAGTCAGACCTTCCAAGCCTAGCTTCTTAAAAAATGAATAGGGCATGAGATTGATACTCCCCCAAGGTCGGCTAGTGCTTTTTCTACAGATAATTCCCACCACACATGGAATGGTGAAGCTTCCCGGATCTTTTAGCTTAGGTGGTAACTTGTTTTGAATGATGGAGGAGCAGTTAGCTCCTACCTCAATTGTTGATACATCCTCCAATTTCCTCTTGTTAGATAGAAGATCCTTCAGAAACTTGGCGTATTTAGGCATCTGCGAGAGAGCTTCCACAAAAGGTATATTGATGTGGAGCTGTTTAAACAACTCAGGAATTTGCCAAACTGCTCTTTGTCTTTATTCTGGTGGAGACGAGCGGGTATGGTATTTTAGGCACATAAGCCTTAACCGTTGGCGATTGTTTCTTTTCGGTCTCATGAGTGTGCTTCTCATAATTTTTTTCTTCGACCTCCTTTTCAACAACTTGTGTATGCCCTTCTACCATACTTGGAAGTTCTTTCCACTCCTTAGATTAATAGCCTTTACCTGTTCCTTCGGTTCGGTTCAGTGTTACTAGGGAGTGAGCCTGGTTGTCTCTCAGAAAGCATTTTAGCCAATTGGCCAATTTGGTTTTCCAGGTTGTGAATCGATGCCTCTTGGTTCCTATGACGAGCATCGGAAGTTTGGATGAATTGTGCCAAGAGATCTTCTACATTTGGCTTTTTCTCAGGAGGTGGCAAAGCAGGAACGTGCTGTGATGCTGGAAGAGCTGGGAGTTGTTGCTGTGGTAGCCTATGGAAACCTGGTGGAAGATTTGACCTCTGTGTATTATGATTGCTCCACGAGAAGTTCGGGTGATTCTTCCACCCTGGGTTATATGTATTGCTGTAAGGGTTGTAGTTCCCGGCTCCTCTTTCAAATTTATTCATCATATTCACATCCTCCATGCTTAGAGTGTCATTAGGACCGTGGCTCACCACTTGGATACCCGTCCATACCAGATCTCATTCTGCTCATCTGAGCTGTTAGTGATGCCACTTGGGCTTGGAGTTGAGAAACTGTTTCGGATTCCATTGTTGTTGCTGCTTGTTGTGGCCGATTCCTTTCACTGTGCCAATGGAAAGTGTCCCGGCTACTTCTTCAATCAGCTCATATGCCTCTGGGGCACTCTTTTTCATTAAGCAACCACCTGCTACCGCATCTATCTTTGTTTTCAAGTGGTCACCTAAGGCGGTGTAGAAAATCCTGATCAAGTCATGCAACGATATTCCATGATGACGGCAGCGTCTTAGGAGTTCTTTGAATCTTTGCCACACCTCATATAGTGACTCGCCTTCGTATTGGCGGAAAGCAAAATGTCATTCCTTAACCGGATCGTTTTATTTGGTGGAAAGAATTCTTCCAAAAATCTCCGTGCCACTTGATCCCAGTTGGTCAAGGAATGAGGAGGTAGAGAGTTTAGCCAGCTCCTTGCCTTATCCCTTAGAGAGAAGGGAAATAGTCTAAGACGGATTGCATCTTCAGATACTCCATTGCTTTTAATTGTGGTACAAATATGTAGGAAATTTGTAAGATGGTCGTGTGGATCTTCAGAAACTTCTCCACCAAATTGATTACCTGCACCATATGTACCAAAGAAGGTTTTAGCTCAAAATTGTTGGCTTGAATCGTGGGCCATGCAATGGATGGTGACTCCGTCTACATCAGGCATGAATAACTCGCACATAGGGCGATGTATTGCATTTGGAGGACCCCTGGCGGGATTATTCTCATTAACGACACCCTGATTTGGGTTATTTCCATTCCTCTCAACAGCTAAATTCTGACCGTCTGCAACTCCACTTCTGTCCATTGTCCCAGAACTATTAAGATTAATCTTTCTTTCTCTGATTCTTTTGTGATATGTTCTGTCGATCTCGGGATCAAAGTAAAGTCTTCAGACGAAGAACTTCTTAGCATTAACTGCAAGTGAGATCAAACAAACAAAGTCAACGTTAATTGTCCAAAAAGAGAAAGAATCAAATTGCAAAATAAAATAAATAGCTAAATTAGTAGATAATAAGGTTCTTCTAATATTGCCGTGCCAGATCCCCGGCAACGGCGCCAAAAACTTGATGTAGATCGTATCAACTCTTAAATTTATAATTCCAATTAACTCTTACGACCTAGTTAGGCAGTGTACCTATCTATAGTTGTATAGGGTCAACGGATATCGTCCACAAGGATCTTTAAGACAATTACTAGAATTAACCGGTTTTCCACTATTTAGCAAATCTAATTAAATGCATTTATTACTAACAACTACGATTCACTATTTAACTAATTAATTCGCAATCAATGTATATTCACAACCTTAATAATTCAACAATCACAAAACAATACCCTAGACCTTGATACACCCTATCCCTATCAATCTTATTAATAACATTCTCAATGCCACGTGTTCTTGAATTGCAGGAACCCTAATCTCATTAATCTCTTTCTCAAGATAATTAAATCCTAACCCTATATGTCTAATGGAAATCTCTTCCTCACTAGATGCATATAAAGGATGCATTAATGATCAATTCCTCATAAAGATAAATTCTTGATGCAAAAGATTCATGTAATCTATCTCTAGATTTACATTCAAACCCTTCTATGCTAGATCTTTCCTATTAATTAATCCTTCGATTCAATTAACAAGAATCATACAATAATCTAATATTGCGCATATACTAGATTAAACAATCAACAACATGAATAGATCCAAGAACAAGAACTTCATTCAACAAATCAATTCAATCCACATTAGGGTTAGGGTTTCTCAAAATCTAGGCATATAGATCTAAGCTTCCATTGTAAAATAATTGCAAATATAAACCATGGAAGAATAATTATAAAACATGATGATTACACCCTTTAACCAACAAATCTTGTGATGGAAAATTATTAGAAGTTCCTCTTCTTCTCGTATGTCTTCTCTCCTAGGGTTTCTTCTCTTCCTGAGTCCCACACAAGCCCGATCACAACCTGTGTTGCGAAGTCGTGTATGTTCCATAAAGCATTCTGTCCATTTCTTATCTCTAATATAAGCATCCAACATAGCTCGTGTTGCTTCCTTATGTTCTTTTCAATAGCTTGCTGTACATTTTTAAAGGCCAACACTAGCATTCAACACAGCTTGTGTTAAAATCTCATGTATGTTGAAATTCTTCACTTTGCACTTTCTTCATCAAAACTTGTTGTAATTCATCAAAACATCTCCATAATGCTTATTATCTCCTCTTAATCCTGAAATTTACATATTACTCAAATCAGTATCCTTTTCTACAATTATTCACATAAAAATCACTATAATATCATACTAAAACCATGTGAATAGTTAGGGTATTTTGTACTTATCACCATTTATTTCACTCCAAATGTTACATTCTAAATGGAAAAGTGCAATTGGCTAAATTTGATGCTAAAAGTGATAAAGGAATCTTTTTATGTTATTCCTTGACAATAAGGTATATTAAAGTGTTAAAAGAGATATTAGTTGTTGAAGAATCTAAATATTGCTTTTAATGATTCATTGCCTAATTTATGCTCAAATAATGATGTAATGTTGTTTGCGTTGATTTGAATAGATTTTCTCTTGGAAATAATGACAAAAATAATAATGAACATCAAGTGGATGCTATTCATGAATTTGATAATCATGATCTGCCTAAAGAATAGAAATATACAAAAGAACATCCAAATGATCTAATAATTGGTGAAACCTACAAACAGAGTATAAACAATATCATCTTTAAAGAACATGAGTACTCTTGTTTTTCTATCTCAAATCAAACTTAAAAATATTGAAGAAGCCTTAAAAGATGAATTTTGGATAAGTGCCATGCAAGAAGAATTAAACCAATTCACAAGAAATGATGTTTGGAAATTGGTTCCTAGACCTAAAAGTAGACCTATTATTGGAACCAAAAGGGTATATAGAAATAAGCTCGATGAATTTGATATAATAACAAGAAATAAGGCCAGATTAATTGCTAAAGGTTATAACCAAGAAGAAGGAATAGATTTTGATGAGACATTTGCTCCGGTTGCTAGACATAGAATCTATAAGAATGCTTTTGACATTCGTGGTATTAAAAGAAATTTACTCCTTTTCAAATGGATGTCAAAAGTACATTCTTAAATGGTTTTATAAAAGAAGAAGTCTATATAGAGAAACGACCAAGTTTTGAGAAAAATGAATACCCTGATTATGTTTTTAAATTAAATAAAGCTCTTTATGGTTTCAAGCAAGCTCTTAGAGCTTGGTATAAAAGACTTACTAGTTTCCCTTTAAACAATGACTTTTCTAGAGGAAAAATTGATGTAACTTTATTTATTAAAAATCACAAGCCAGTACATTGATTGTGCAAATCTATGTAGATGATATTGTAGTTGGAGTTACTAATATGAGTCTTATAAATGAATTTGTTGAGTTCATGAAGAATGACTTTGAAATACGCATGATGAGAGAACTCCTTTATTTTCTTGGTCTTCAAATTAAACAATCTAAAAATGAAATCTTTATCAATCAATCAAAATATACAAGAGATTTGTTGAAAATGTTTAAAATGGATAATTTCTAAAATGAGGCGTATACCTATGAGTATAAGCATAAAACTTGATAAAGATGAAAATAGGAAAAATATGTATGAAAAACCTTATAAAGACATGATAGGTAGTTTGTTTATTTAACAACTTCTAGACCCGATATCATGTTCTTGGTGAGTGTATATACATGATTTCAATCTTGCCCAAAAGAATCACACTTGAGTGTAATAAAACGCATATTCAAGTATCTAGTAGGCACGATTGAAATTAGCTTGCGGTATCCAAAATTTACTTCTTTTGATTTAATTGGATACTCTGATGCTAACTTTATTGGATGCAAAGTAGATCAAAAAAGCACAAGTAGCACATGCCACTTTTTTAGAAATTTCCTAATATCTTGGTATTTAAAGAAGCAAAATTCGATTGCACTTTCAACTACTGATGCTGAGTATATAGCTGCTAGTAGCTATTGTGCACAAATTTTATGGATGACACTTTGTTTGATTATGGTTTAAAATTTGAAAATATTCCAATTCACTGCAATAGCACAAGTGCTATAAATTTAATGAAAAATCCAATTCAATACTCAAGGACTAAGCATATCGAAATTAAACATCATTTTCATTAGAGACATGTTCTAAATAAAGATATTGACTTGAAATTTGTTGATACAAATCATCAGATTGCTGATATTTTTATAAAACCCTTGGATGAAGATCGTTTTTCACTTTTTGAAGAGAATTGGGAATGATCAAGCAAGATAAGTGCTAAGATATCATGGAAACAAGATAATCAAGAACTTGATCTAAGGATAAAAGAAGCTATTAAATGTTCATATCTATTCTTTAATGCTTGTGTTCTTTTTTATTTTTTTGAGTGGATGGTGTCATTCATGAGTTTTGTGAATTATTTCTATAAGTCACTAATTCATATGTTTTATTTAAGTTGTAAAGTCCTCATGTGTTGAGGCAAGTATTTGATAAGATCATATTATATACAACTTGTTGATGTTCAAAATAGCTAGAATGGATACTTGTTTTGATTAAAATTCATGTTTCAGGTCTAATTTGGACAAAAAAATCAAAACAAGAAACTTTGGAGTGAAAAATGGAAAAATTCAAAGATACGCTGGCTTTTCAGACTTCAAAGCCGCCGGCATTTAGACGGCTTACATTCAAGGCCGTTGCTTACACTGCCAGCTTTGCAAGGATTGACACAACTAAATTTACGTCGCTTCAAAGCTGCCGGCGTAGAAGATGAATAGGCCAGCGTACACTGAAGGTCGTTAACTCATAGTTCAAAAGTCACTAGCGCAAAAGGAGTTACAACCTACGCTGGCTACTAAGTCGCCGGCGTTGAGGCAGTGTAGATCAAGGATCAGAAGCGACAATTAGACATCATATGCTTGGAGGAAATTGAAAAGACCAAATATGCTGGAGTGTCTAAGCCGGCATCAAAGCCACCGGCTTTAGGATAGCTTTCGTTATAAATTGGCCCAACCTTTCATTTCTCATCATATACGCCAGCTAGATCTATATCTAAGCCGCCGGCGTAGAAGCGGTCTACCCTTGTAACCGAAGTTGAAAGCTGCCAGTGTATTGCTTGCGCAAAGAAGAAAATGGCTTTACGCCGTCTGTAAGCCGCCGGCGTACGAAGTGAAACTGCAATTTTCATTTAATGCTTTGCACGAAATTTTTCCTATAAATAGGGACTTCCCCCCTAAAAAAAAACACAACATGAAGAAGCAAAGTAGAATACTTCAGTATACAAAATAGTCTTAGCATTTTCATAGAGATTTGTGAGAGAATTTGAGTTTTCAAGAATTGTAATTGAAGATTGCGATATTTGAATTGGTGATATCTAATCTCTTTCTTATGCAATTCATTTATCAGAAATTTTTGTTCATAATGTTATCAATTACATATTCTTATTTGATTGTTGAATCAACATCCATGAGTGGCTAAACGTTTCTTTGTGGGAAGTGATGAAATCCTAATTTTGCTAAAATGATTATTGAATTTATATTATAAGATTGTTAGAATTATGGAATATTTGTATTGAATCCTAAATATCTATTTTATTTCTGATTGAAATTTAATTAATAAGAATTCTGATGATTTGGAAAAAGAATTAGGATTCATAGGAATTCATGAATTGAGATTAAACAACAATTGTGGAAACAATTAAGTTTAATATTAATTTAGAAATTGTTCCATGTACTTGATGCAATATTTTATTTTAATTTCTTACTAAGGAATTCGGAGAAGTTAATTTAGGATATTAGACAATTATAGAATTGGAAAATTTATCATTGTGAATTAGATTCCATTGATAATTTGTATAGCTGAAGCTAATAGATTATTTTATGGTTCACTAAAACTTGATAGTTTTAGGTCTTTACAATTTCTTACAAATATCCATAATTCTAATTGTTCATATAATATAAATTCAGTATGATTAGTAAAGATTAGGATGGATTCTGTTCCTTCCCACATTCATCTTATATAACTTCTGACAATCTCATTGCATTCATATAGATAGAATTAGTTAGTTAATTGATAAATTTTGATTGCCTAAATATTAGTATAAACTAATATCAATCTAGTAGTTAATTTAGTCATTGTGGGAACGATACTCAACTCACTTCTATATTACTTGATCAAGACCCAGTACACTTACTGGTAGTATCTGAAATTATATACACATTCCAATCAGATCAGTATTGTGAAGTCCTCATGAGTTGAGGCACAAGTGTGAGGTCCTACGTGTATAGGCAAGCATGTGAAGTCCTCTGTAATGAGGCAGTAAGAAGTCCTATGTGTGTCGGCAAGTGTGTGAAGTCTTCTATGATGAGGCAAGTATGTGAAGTCCTCCATGGTGAGGCAAGTGTGTGAAGTCTTGCATAAGTATCAGCATGTGTGAAGCCCTCTATTATGAGGCATTGTTGTGAAGTCCTCTTTATAAGGAAATTATTCTGTGATGTATAATTTGCATAAAGCCCTCCTTTTATGTTGTCTATGCATCTCTCCTTGCTTACTATATCATATATCTGTCATTTTTTTTTGTGAGTACAAAGGGGAAGGTGTAGAATGCATAATTAACAAGCATGAATGAAGTCTATTTTAATAAATACAAAAGGAGAGCAAAATGATGTATTAAGTGTCACTTGCATTTTCTTAGAATTAAGCATCATATCTCTAAATTAAACTTGAGTAAATTTCCCTAAGACATAGATGTTTAATTTTGAGGGGGAGTATACTGAATTGAAAATGAGTTGATCATACATAATTATCCTCATAAAAAAGAAGGAGATTGTTGAACTTATATGTTCAATGTGGATTTTAGTGAGACAATATAATGCACAATGAACTAGTCAATTATTGTTAACTACACTAAATTAATCAAATATATAATATATATATATATGTTATGTGTTCTTGTGAAGTTTCTGCAAGGTTTAGCAGGAATAGTATCAGTCAAGAGCTAGACAGCTTCAGATCTTCAAGGCATAACAAAGTTTACGGCTAAAGCTTAACAAGATAAAAAATGCAGAACCAGTGGTTGAGGAGTTGGTCGAGGGCTTGACAAGTCCATTGGCTTGGGCACGACAAGATTAAACCAAGGCTTAATAAAGCTTAAATGTACAACCTTGGTTGAGAGGGAGAGTTGACGGCTCGATGAGTCCAAAGGTTAGAATGCGATAAGCTCAAGACTAAGACTTGACAAAAGTTCGAAGTTGCACAGCTTTGGTTGAGGTTCATATTGAGGACTTGACGTGTTAAAGCTTAGGGCACGACAATTTGAATTTAAAGCTTGATAAAGTAAAGACTTATCAAGTACAAATTCGATGTTCGACACTTTGAGGCTCGACGAGTCTTTAAGATGCTATGGTTTAAATTCTGGAGCCAATGTGGCATGAAAGAGTCGTTAAAGCGCATTAAATGCTTGGTGACTTAAAAACGTTATTTCTAACTAACATTTGAATCTTTGAAGACTATATATATGCTATCCTTGGGAGATTTAAAGAAAAAAAAGGAAAAGGGCGAAAAGTGCAATTAATTGCGAACAAACAAATCATTTATTTGCTATTCTGTTATTCATTAATTTGTACATCAAAAAGGAGAGAGAAAAATTTTTCTACTGCTCTGTTCTTTTATTTGTAGTTTATCGGAGAGCATCTAGATAGAGAAAGGAAATATTTTATTTCCTAAGTGTGCTGTAAAAACTGTGCACTGCTCATCTTGACGGTGTTTTGTGAAATCAATATAGTGGTGATGAAGTCCTCAATTGAGATATTGGTGGGTCGTGGAGAGTAGGAAGTGGGCCGAACTCCACATTATATCTGGATTAATTTTCTCTATCCCTATCTCTTTTAAAATTTCATCTTGTATTTGCTGGTGTATATCCGCTATTTTTAAAGTTACTTTTGATCTGCCTATTAAAATTAATTGTTTGAGTTTTTAGTAGAAATACTCAATTCCCACCCCTGCTTACCCTCTTGAGTATTCTTAGTGCATTTCAATTGACCTTAATTTTATAGTGCATAGGAGTTTAGTTCTCCTTCCTATGTTTAAAACACCACTTCTAGAGAGGAAAAAGAAGATGCTAAGTTTATGAATTCAAAAATTTTGTATTAACATTAAGAATTAGAAGAATTGACTTACTTTTCACACTTGATTTCTTTGAATATTTTTCTTTCTATTGGTTTACATAGTAAAGTAAGTGTAATATTTTCTTTAGGATGTTTCTAAGGATCTTACAAAGTAAAGTTTTGTTGGTTTTGTTTTGAAAGGGAAAGAAAGTGATTCCTTTGAAAGTTAAGAAAATGAAATGGAGGGTCATGGAATGGGGAAGGGGTATCGAAGAAAGAGAAGAAGTGAAGAAGAGAAGGAAAAAAAAAAAACGTAAGTCAAAGATAATTATCTCCCTATGATGTCATTTTCACATGTTCATAATCATTGTAATTTACTATTTTTAATGTTCTATCTATGAAACTAGAAGGATAAGAAGATAAGGAAAAGAAGTTATAGGTCATTTCAATATTAATGCATGGGTCTATTGGATTTTCTTCAATTTAGTGCATTTAGTCAATTTAGCATAATTGCCTTTTTTCTTGGTATTCTACAGTCACATGCATGTGCATGGAGAAGAAATTTTCCAAGTTCTTTAATTACTAAAGGATAAAGCCAATGATGAAGGTAGTATTCTTATTGAAGAAGGACAATTTGTTAATATTTTATAAGTTATAATATTGTAAAATTAAAACTTGGTCTTTAAGTTCCATACAATATTTTCTTTATCATTATAAATTAACGTATTAAACTTTAAATTTGTGCAATTGAAAATTTATGGAGGTTATGTTTACTCGATTAAGGTTTAATAAGATTATTTAAGCATATATAAGTCAAATTTAATGTTTATCATAAAATAAAAACTTTTATTTTAAAAAAATTAAACATCTAACTTATTTATAATATTTTATTTATAGTTTTAAACTATTATATGAGGCTTTAATCTTACACAATTGAGTGAAATTAAGTTTGAGCTTATGCAATTAAATAATATTAAGATTTAAAGTTACACGATTAATTATTATTGAGTTTTGAATTTATAAAATTGAATTTTAATACCTTAAAGTTTAAATTAAAATTTATTAATTCTATCCTTAATATCATCTTTTATTTCATGATTATAATATTGAAATATTGATTCTAGCAATTCCTTTAGTTATTGACTTATCAGCTAACATTATAAAAGTTCATTTTATTACTTATGTTTTGTCTTTATAATATTATTTAGGATCTATTAGACTTTATAATTATGTATAATTACTATACTTTCGTGTTATATATTAAATAATATGTGTATAATTATTTTTGTTTTTTCAAAAATCTCTAAAATTAAATCTAAGGCTTCTAAATTTTTTTAGAATACTTTTGAGTTGAAAATTAAAATTTAAATCTACATGATTAAGTATTTTTAAGGTTTTAGAGTTTTCGAACCCAATAAGCCAAATTAAAGTTTTAGACTATATAAGCTCAGAATGTTCTAACATTTATATTTATGAAACCGAAATTTTTATTTGAGCTCTCAATTTGTAAGTTTTGATCAATTATTGATTTTATCACTATATTTTAATCTTAGCTATATGTCTTTAAACTGTTATTTGCTAACCAATAGGCTATAGAAATTTATCTATTCACTCTATACTTGATATCTAGAGTCGAATGTTTATATTTATTGAGATATTGCTTTGTGATAAGCAATCTTATTTAGTATCTTTTACTAGTACAATAAATTTTTAATAAGATTTTAAACTACGAATGAGTTCAAAATTATTCATGTTTTAATTCATAGCGTCTAAATGTGCATTATACCACCATTTATTATGTGGTATTTAATTTCTTATTATTGAACTTGAAGCTAAAATTCTCTAGGGTTACAAATATAACATTAGTAATATAATAATTATGGTCTTACATAATTGATGTTATTAACTTATCAAAATTGTTTGGATATGTGGGTCAAGTATGGTATCATTTATTATTTACTACAATTAAATTGTTCATATTTTAATGTTTTTAAATAGTGAAAAATTGGGAGAGAATTTTACGACCTTTTTCCTAAAGTTCTTTGAAACTTTATGCTATATTCTTGATAATTAACATATCCAAGTTATGCAAAATTAGGAGGTTTACAGCGTAGCCTTCGAAAACATAACCTAAGAAAATTTACTTATAGGGTTTAGGTTTTTCAACCCTTTTGGCTTGTAGATTTTGTCCACGTATGCATTACTATCCATTTGATTTGCTCTTACTAGCTAAGTAATATATATATATATATATATATTGTCTATCTTACTAATTTTATATTGTAAAGCTATTTATTTGAGGGCTGACATCATTATTTCTAAATATATACAAATTTATGTTTGTTCATTGTTGTTAATTGTTATCTTTTCATTAGTTGAAGTGAATATAACGAACTTTTCTTGCTATACATAACTATAACAACAAAGAAACTAATAATAATCCCATATGAAATTAAAGGAGTATTTGTCTTGTGAAATCATTTTTTAGATGGTGGGTTACTAGTGCCTTCTAATGATGGTTAACATTCAGAGGTGAAGGTTTTATAATTAGTCATCAGGAAAAATATGAATGGACAATGGAAAATGGAAAAATGATTTCCATTTAAGAAAAAGAAAATCATTTCACCCATATTCTGTTACTATTTTTCCCTCACATTTTTCATAAGTATTTTCTTGTAGTTGATAACCACCATTATAAGTGGATGGTAACTGCTATGTGTATAATAGAAGTCATCTAGGTGTAAATTTTATAGTAGTTAAGTTAATTACATTGTTTTTTGTGTAAGTCATGAAATAGTACACAACATTCTCTCTCTCTCTCTCTATATTATATAAATTTGTTTAGTTACATTAGTTAATGAAACATAAATCAAAGTTGCTTCATCATCTATTTTTTGACTTTCTATTTTGGAATAAGTTTTTTTCTCTTCTTTTGTAATCAATTACTCAAATTTGAATAGGTTCTCATTAATTTCATACTCCAACAATTTCCTTCTATCATCACTTACTACTATAAGCCACTAAATTACTATGATAATATTGACAACTACATAATCTCCAAAATATGTCAAAATTAGTCTAAAAAATTATTTTCTACATAGTAGTATTATATTTTAATTAAATTGGATACTAAATGACCATCTTACACAATGTAAAGATTATTTGAAGTATTTAGTAATGTAATTGAAACTTAATATGGTTGATCTACGAACTACTTGTCTAGATAATTTATGAACAAATGAAAAAATGGTGCTCCAAACTTTGTCTAGGAAATAGACTTATAACATCGGAATATTAGCGGAACATACCAATATATGATGAACATTATCTACCCATATATACAATGTGTATTATGTTAGTTTTTTTAGACTGATCTACAAAACAACATACATTGTGTTAGCCATGTTAATTGCCATGATATTTTATCCCCAAGATTTGATTAATGCTCAACAAGTTGTGTTAAAGTGCCCATGTAGAAGATTTGAGCCATAAGTTTAGGATGATTAATAATTGTATTGCTCTTTTCTTTAATCCATGAAATATGTGAAGAATTTTTTTAAATCAAAAGGCTAGTGGATCAAACCAAATGAAGAAATCAATAAATTATTGAAGAATTTCATCGTTATCTGAAGAACTTCAACAATGGGGGAGAGATTGTAAGTTAGATATCCTTTTCAAAGCTTAAACAATGAATGATATTTAATTGAATTGAAAGCAAAAACGAATGCAAATATTCTAGCACTATAAAGAGCTAATTTGATTCACTTAAGAGTGACAAAACACTCCAAAGCCATTTTAGATGTTCAAATTAGAACTCGCTTCCCATGAAACTTTTAGAAGCTATTTACTTTACCTGTATTAGATTTAAGGATTCTTCTTATTATAAATTGTTAGTGGTTGATTTGTAAGCACCCATAGCATAGTGTTTATAGTTTAAGGGTGACAGGCTATCATAAAGCTATGTTAGCTTAAGATAAAGTTAGGAAGACGGTGCAGTTGGTTCAATTGCTTGGAAGCAAGACATTTTGTATCTTCATTGAAAGTTTTTATTGGATTAATGGAACAACTAGTGCTAAATACTAGTAGTTTTGCGAGGAGATAGAAGAGTAGATTGATATAAAAAGGAAAAACCATTATATATGCTTGAGCAATCTCTTTCTTGCTTTATCTCTTTTAAATTCTATGTCATTATACTCTAATATTGCTATATGAATCATTTTCAAAAACCTTAACTTTTGCATTTGCTAAGAGATAGAAGTTGTAAATTTGAAGTATAGCTAAATTAAGTAATCAAGAGGGTTTTCAAAATTGTTTTTAGACTTAAGTATAAATTTTCAAAATAAATTTAAGTTAACTAATTCACCGGTCTCTTCTTGATTACTTACATCTTAGGACCAACAATCATTACTATGGGGGAGTGCATTCAAATCTAGTTAATCCCACTTGGGAGACTAGTATTAATATCATTAGGCTTTAAGGTTTCGATAATAATTATTTCCTTTATATAAGTAGCTTTGGATTAGCACTTAAAACTTGAATACTTGTAATTAGAAAAATATTTTAACAAAAAACACGATATGGTATATCATAGACAATATGTGATGCATAGAAAATATGCAGTTCAATCACAATATAACATAAATATTTAATGTCCCATATGGTGCTCCATAGACTAGTTACACTAATATGCTTTAACCATGAGCATTCAAAACTAATCAATTTAATGGATAATAACTCTAGTAATGTAACCAACACTAAAATCACCTTTTAACATCAAATTAATCATTAAATTTTTATTATTGATTATACCTACTCGAATGGCTAAACATCATTCTTTTGGATAAGATGTTGATACCAATGCATGTTATGTGTGTTAACATTGCATAAAACTATTACAAAAATGTTTGTGTATTATGCTTGTTTAATAATAATTTACATATATATGGATTAATTATAAAAACATGACTTGTGTTCTTGTAATTTTACAAACAAATAATCCGAGTTTTGAATTTTAACAAATATATAATCTGTGTTTAGATATATTGACAATCAAGTGAGCCAGTGTTTATTTTTGACAAATACATGACATGTATTTTATATTTTTACAAATAAGTGACTTGAGTTTTGACTTTTGACAAATATATAATATGTATTTTGTCATTTAGTGTTAATAATAGATTATGGTCACATAGTTTTTTTTTTTCATTGGTTGATTAAATCAATTTAATATTATTATTAACACAAAGTGACAAAATATAGGTTATGTATTTGTCAAGAATCAAAATTCAGATCATTGATTTGCAAAAATACAAAATATAAGTTATATATTTATTAAAAATAAAATATAGGTCACTTTATTACTAAAATATCAAAACACAGATTACGTATTTATAGCAAAACTAAAACTCAAATTGTTTATTTGTAAAAGTACTAAAAGACAAATCATGTTTTTATAATTAACCCTATATATATACATATATATATATGTACTGCTATTGTTATGTTTTAGTCTATATTCACTTAACTTGAATATGAGTATAATGATTGTTTTCTGATTTAGGTGCCGAAGACATCTTATGATATGTAGATAGTTCAAGCATCGGAAGGAAATGAGGCCATTTGCAATAGGTTTTGACATCAAGACCTTTAAATGGTGATAGAGGAGATAATTTGTAATGCAACATATGAAGTGTAGTGTAAAGTTTTGAATGTAAAATGTAATGTAGGGTTAAATATAAGTGCTACCTCTCTTTGAACAATAGATATATTTCGTAAGCTTCTACAATGGTAGTTTATGTTGATGGAAGGAAGTTTGACTTAATATCCAAATTTTATATGATTTAGTTAAATGTTCATTTACAAGTCTTATCATTAATTTAGAGACAACACAACAAACTCTTTAGGTACTAACGACTTAATACAGATTAAATAGACACTTAGAAAAATGGGGTGCTCTAGAAAATTCAAAAATATTATGATTCCTCAAAAAATCTTATGCTCACTTTACACTACAAAAAAATAAAATAAAAAATACAGGTTTATAAGGGGATTGAAATTTCCCACAAAATGCTAAAATTTTCCTATGAAAGATTTTTGTAGGGAAATAATTTCCTACAAGTGATTGCTACCAAAAGGTCCCAATTTAAAGTCATTTTGAGAATTATATCCCTGCAAATAAAAAAAAAAAATCCAAGGATGAATTTCCTACAAAAAGTAAAAAAATAGCAGGAAGTTCATCCCTGTCATAAGGTCGTAATATATATCACTTTTTATATCAGATTATGAAAAAGAAAAAAAGAATTGGCAAGGACTTAATTTGCAACTAAAAGTAATCCGACACAATTTATCAAAGAAGAAATTGCTGGTACAAAGTCCTTGTGGTATTTATTATATCTAAAAGGTCAATATATACTATCGGAGCTTGTTACGTTTTCATGTTTATTAAGGTGAGAAGGATGAATTTAAAATTGTTGAATTTTTTGTTGCTTTGTGATTAATATAAGTATAAATGGAACTATATCAATGAATAAAACATAAACAAAAAACAAAAATCATAACAATATATTTAAATAATTGAATCACTTGATAATAAAATACATTAAACATATTAAAAATATCTCAAAACAAAGAAATGAACTATGATCTTATATTTAGAGTCATCAAAACACCATTGAATTGTCAATACAAAATACAACAAAATTTTTTTGTTGTTTCCTTACAAATCTAAATTCTTAAACATGTCTATTTTTTTCATAAACTTAACACAAGAAAAAAGGGAAAAATAAAAAAAAAAACTTGCAAAAATCATTAATCTTCTTTCCTTTGCATCCATTTTCCCAAAACAAAAGCAAGCACAATGGCAAAACTATCATTTTAAAAATTAAAAAGCAAAAAAGTTTTAAATAAATAAATAAAAAGAACTATATGACAGGATAAACATGGTTCATTATTTTGCAACTTTCACCACTGGGATAAACTCAACTTTGAAGAACTACACCTCCTATCGAAAAATCAGGCATCACCATGAGGCCAACATTGGGTTTTTCACTAGTTTCGTGATTTTGTTAGTTACCAATGCAATAAGAATAATCATTATTTTTTATTTTCAAAAATACAACACAAAATATTTAATTATAAAACCTTATAAGAGTATTAACATGAACAAGAAATAAAAACCAAAATTCCAATAAGTAATGCTGTAGGAGATTGAGTAACCTTTATAAGGTGAACCAAAATACATGAAAAATAACTAACATTGATTAAACAACACCAAAAAAATAATAATACATATAAACATTATCTTCATCATCTCAAATTGAAAACCAACACCATTTTCTTAAAAGGCAAATTTATTAAAAGGGAAAAATAATATAATAAAAAATCTACAATCTAATGAAACAACACAAGAAAAAATAAGGAAAAATTCAAAATTGAAACGAACATAGTATAGATTCTTAAGTTATTTTTCAAGCTTACCCATTTTGACTTCCTTTGTCTCCTTTAAGTTATCTTCTTCCATTCATAAGCAAGAAGCTTTACTGCTTATCAATCTTCCTCATAATTCAAAATACTCCAAGCCCAATCCTGTAAATACCAGATTAAGAGAAGCCTAATATTAATACAATGGCTCAATTTAGGCGATCAAAATTCATTAAAAATTAAACACAAGTAAAAAAAGAGAAAAAAAAAAAACAGAAAATCGACTTGTCACCGTAGGCAATAACAATCACAGATGGTGTCATGGAGAAGATGGAGGATTTACTAGTAACAAGTTATTAATCGTGAAAAGAGACGTTGGTAGTGTGTGCACATTCATTGATCCATCCATTAGTGCTTCTTTGGTACCTATGAGTGAGCTCATAAAAATCAAACGCGTGGAGTCTCTACAAATAACCAAATTGAATAAAATAATCCAAGCTACTAAATAGTTATTGAATTTCATAAACACAAAATGAGTTAAGAAACATACCTTTAAGTCCTTTAGATACTTGAATGAATGAGTCCCTACCATATGGGTATGTTTTTGCTTTGATTGATTGATAGTATTTGTGGATGATGTTTCCTATTAATTGAAAAAAACAAAGGAAAATAAAAGTTCCATATGAGTAGATAATTTAATAACATAGAATGCTATATACATGTAAACAAAATATCTAAATGTTACCTTATATTTCTCATTGTTTTCAAAGAAATCACACAATTCAACCCAATCTTATGGCCTATGATTTAAACAAGATGGTACGACCTCACGAACACCTTTAGGTCCACCATGCTTGAGATAATAACTCTTAAAGGAGGAATGTACATGGGAGTATGGTATGAAAGCCTTTTGATTAAGTGCCTCCCATCAGGCTTGGCTACCCATCCATGGAGCATTGAAATATTGCTATTAAATTTGAAGTCATCATCATAAATATAATTATAATTAAAAACTTGGCAATTAATGTTAAAGGTATATCTACGCACCATGACTTTTCTAAATGCCATATCTTGTGTATTTTGATCTATAGTATACCATGAACACCTTGAGTCACTGTAAGTAGTCATGTTATCTCCTTTTGTATTTCATACCTAATCTGACTTGCTAGCAAGTGTTCATTTTCCCCAGTGACGATGTATCTATCGTTACCAACTTTTTCTAATTCTAACGTAGGCCATCTCTTATGTGTACGGAAATACTTTTCACAATTTTCACCCTTATAAGTGCCATGGATCTTCTTTTTATCAACAATCTATTTGAGCTCAACATAATTAGCAATGATATCCTTAATGACCTGAAAAAAAAATCATCATGGTTATTAGGAGATAAAATTATAAAATCAGGTTTTCAATTATAGTGAAAACATTAAAATAGCCTCATGGTCATGGTCTAGCTCTTATTGATCATGTTGTTGCTCATCTTCATCTTGAATGCCCCAGTTTTGTTGGACAACCTCAATCCTTGAACTTAGCATGTTTGAAATTCTGATTGAACCATTCATTCTGTAAAAAAATTAGTGTTATGATTATTTGAATGAAAAGAAATAATGTCAAGTTAATTAATGACAACAATTATAACATTGAAAACAATACCAAGTAAGACTAATTTATTCTTCTCCATCTTTCTCTATACTATCATCATTGCTATTAGTTAGGGTTATACCTTCACTAGGATCAGGAAGTCGAGCTAAACTTCCTAATTTTATAAATATACGATCAATAGGAATCGTCCAAGGTATACTTATGTCTTGTTGCAATGCATTATCAGTTTAAGGTTGGTAAGTTATTTCATCATCAACATTGTCATTTGATTGGAATAGACTGCGATTTTAAGCCCCGCCTCCAGTGATGTTGTGATAAATCTTACCCTATTCAATACACATCCACTATAAACCTTTCCACGACTATTGGGACCCAAGATAAAGCTTCCATATCACTTGATATTTGTGTCCCACTATGGACTTTGAGGTGCCTTATCTACTTAAAATCAAATGAAGTAATTACAATAAAATAAAAATGTCTTGAAAAAGAAATTAAATTATGGTATACTCACCTTATCTTTAAACCACCTAGGAAAATGTGTTGCAAGGATTTGACCGACATCTCTTCAACCATATGAGAGCATCTCTTCTTGGAATTGGCTGTGCATCCAGTTATTTAGTATGAAGCGATAGCTAATATAACATTAGGAGATGGAGAACAAAAAATGAAATAGATTTACCTAATATAAGGTTGAACATCCTCGTAATTGTTTAATACAGTCCAATGTATCTTATTCATTTCTTCGCTCACCTTAACATAGGTACATGCACCTATAGTGTGTACTTGCTGTGTAAATACTCGCATTGTAAATGCCAAGGATACATATGGGCCATCCCAATACCTAAGAGGTCTATTTAGTCTAGTTTCCATGTTGTCAAAATATAGAGAGCAAAACATAATACTTTCCCAAACAACATAAGCTTTTGTTGTGGAGCCTTCTGGCTTCGCCTTATTCTTAATGTGCACTTTCAAAATGCTTAAGTATCTCTCTATGAGATACATCCAATTGTATTGTACAGGACCATAAATCCTTGCTTCTCTTGGTAGATGCACTGCCAAATGAATCATGATGTTAAAAAATGTCGGTGGAAAAATCTTCTCTAGCTTACATAATGTTATAACTATGTTGCGCTCTATAGATTTCAAGATGTCCATTCTCAACTCCTTTACACATAGTTCCCTAAAAAAACGTGATACTTCACAAACAACATCATAAATTTCTTTTGTAAGATACTCACGAAAAACTACTAGTAGAATCTATTGAAGTAACACATGACTATCATGGCTCTTCATACCTTTTAGTGTTGCGTTTGATTGACTCAAACATGATGATATATTAGAAGCATACCCATCTAGAAGTCTTACATCTTTAATCAAGCGACAAACCTCCTTCACATGATCAGATCGTAATGTATACTGCACTAGTGGCTTCACAATACGACCTCCTCGGGAAGTAAGATGTAGCTTGGGTCGAATCCCCATCTCTTGTAATGTCTTCCTCGCCTTATCTGTATCTTTGCACTTACCCTTAATGTTCAATAGTGTGCCCACTAAATTATCACATATGTTTTTTTCCATATGCATGACATTAAGGTTATGCCTTACTTCCAAATACCCCCAATATGGCAATTTCCAGAGAATACTTTTCTTGCTCCAATTAATGCCATCTTCATTTCGTTTCCTCCTTATACTATAAGGTGACTTTCCTAAAACCACATCTTCATAATTAGAAAATTGCATCAAAACATCATTGGCTGATAATAGACGAGGCGCTGCTCTCATCTCCACTTCCCCATTAAATTCCTCAGTAATCCCATTGGTAAGAACTACCTATGTCTCATGAAGTGAAATTTACTCTAGTTATATCCACTAGTCACATCAGCATTACAAATTGGACATGCTTTACACCTTTTATAGTCCATCAGAAATATCTCCATACGCTAGAAAATCATGAATTGTCCAAAGTAGTGCCGCTCACATTTGGAATGATCATTCTGCGATAGCATCAAATGTATGAAGCCCATTGGTCCATAATTCCATCAGCTCATCAATGAGAGGTTGAAGGAAAACATCAATATCTTTATTAGGTGATCTCAACCTCGGAATCAACAGGGACATAAATAAGTAGGGCTCTTTCATACATTTCCATGGAGGAACGTTATAGGGAAATATAATTACTAGCCATAGACTATACGCGATACTTAAATTGCCAAAGGGATTGAAACCATCAGTTGCGAGACCTAATCGAACATTTCAAGCCTGCATAGCAAAATCAAGGAACTTGCTGTTTAAGCACTTCCATTCTTGAGAGTCAGATGGATGTCTTAAAATATTTTCCTCGGAAACATGTCTTTCCTTATGCACCTCATTTCTCGAGCTGTCTTTCGACACATGAATAGGCGTTGAAGCTAAGGAATCAATGGAAAATGCCTTAAAACCTTTACAACCTTCTTTTGTTTCCTACCTATTTTCTTTCCACTGATTCATTGCACTTTGGGAATTAATTTAGATCTTTAAATGCATTTCTATAAAGAACACAATCATTTTGACATGCATCAATTAAGTTTGCATCCATACCAAGTTTTCTTAACATTCGTCGTGCATTGTAATATGAAGAGGCTGACCTCTCGCCCTGGTAAGAGATTTTTTACAATAGACAACCAACCATTAAAACTCTTCACTGATTGTCGACCATCGACCTTTAGGTTCATCATTTGAATAACAATTGAGAGAAGAGAAAATTTTGAACATCCAGGATACATATCTTGCTTTGCAGCATTGAGAAGACTATTTCAATCATTCAAATCGTTGTCTTCTGTCTCTTCACCTTTTGACTTGTCATCTCTACTATCTGTATGATCGTGAGCTATGTCTTCTAACATATCGTATTCCGCTACATTTGTAAAAACTTGATTGCTATTGCTATTGCTTACATTATCATCATCTAAAGCTATGACTTCATGTTCAACTAGCAAAGATAGAGTTGGCTCTTCACATGATAAATCCACCTATTATATCCCCAAGCCATACCTCGACAATATACATGGTGCTCAATGAGCCAAATTGGAAGCTAATACACGTTTAACGAATCTCAACAAGGACATCGCACACAACCATCATCTTGAGCGAATTGACAAGCCACCTTAAGAAAACTCGAAGCTCCTTCAACATACTCTCTACTAGAAAGATTATGTGCGTGGTGCCACGTCCTTTCTGACATCCTATTAGACACAAAACTAGGATCTTATTTCTTTATTATTTTTATATGATACTATACAATAACTAATGGAATTTAACAATTACAAAAGGTTAAAAATTAAAAGAACATACACCTACAATACAAAATATTGTCAACTGTTCCATTATTAATGAAAAAATTCTCAATTGGAGAACTATAACAAAGATTATTCTTACGTGTGGGGTTATCCATAGTTCCAACTTATTTTTAGCATGTAAATGACAAAATATATGAGCAAAAAAAATGAAATGGAAAAAAAAAATCAAGTGGTGAATAAGCCGAGACTGACCATAATTTGTTGTTATCAAGTATTCATCATAAATACATAACCCACAAATAGTACATCAAACAAAAGAGATGATTCATTTGCTGTGTTATGACCAATACTTTTCCCACATGACCATACCATTCCACTAATCATTCTAATTTTGGAAGCAGAATTTTTTTTTTTTCAAACGAGAAATATGCTTAAAATCATTGGTAAGTGGAGGAAAAATCTAAAATCTAATAATATTAAAAGAAAATTTTAGATTTAACAATTAGATCTGCTCACAAAGACCCTATCATTTTAAGTCCATCAATTATTTTAGACAAAAATATTTGTCCATGTTTGGTGGGACCAACATTCAAAATGTTGACAATCTCCTATCATAAAATTTTGCAGGACTAGCATTTCATGTCTTGATCATGATGCATAATAATATTATTTTTTTTATTGAAAAATTAATTCTAACATCCTTGTCATCCCTAGAAAAAGGAAAAAAAATTATATATTTAAGAAGAAAATTCTAGAATTTCGAACCTTTTTGAGAATATATGATACTTAAAGTTGTTAGTTGTAAATAGCACAATATCTTGTTCGCTGCAAACATAATCTCAAGAGTTAGTATGTCAATAAAAATTGTCTTCAAATAATCGCTATATTTCTCAGTTATTTTCAGAAAGGTTTTTTTTTTTTTTCTGTAGAATTTTTTTCCAAAACTATATTTTTTTTATCCGTCATCCTTATAGCAATAAACAATATATATTTTATTTCTCGAGAATATATAAACAAGCTTTTTTATGAAAAATAAATCCAATGCAATTGAAATGTTAATATAGTGAAATAAGTATTTGTTTTCTCTTATCTTTTATGTAATTTTTCATTACAGTAGCTATTAAAATCTTATCTAGCAAATAATAAGTATAGCAACTTTTCTCTTCTCATTAATTATAATTTAATAATTTATTCTAATATAATAGTTCTATTTTTTTTATTTCAACTAAATCCATTATTACCCAGCTGTTATCATACATATAGTGAAAAAAAAACCTGGAAAGTTATTAGTAACATATATATTTATAAAAATATTATATTTATAAATACAACAGTATTTAAAAAAACATAAATAATAAATATTAATGATACAAATACTTACCTCGGTGGAAAATATTCAAAAACCACTATAAAATAAATAAACATGAAAAATGAATTACTTTGAGATGAACAAACAAATGAAAAGGGAAGAAATGAAAAAAAAAAAAAAAAAAAACTTACCAGTACTGAAGAGAAAAGCAAAAGGGAATTTGGACTTTGGAGCACTGTGTCATGCGCTATTCGTACATATATGGACCCCATTTATATTCAATACATTGAGCATTTAATATGACTGTGCATTTGGTGTCTACAAAAAGAAATGATATTGAATGCATTTAATGTGACAGTGGCATTTGATGCTTTACGGAAGAGAAAACAAAGGTAGATGAAATTCATTAAGTATGGCTGGAGCTTTGGTAACTCTTTGTTTTTTTTTTTTTTTATTAATATTATTATATCCATATGCAGCAAAATCTTTCTTGCGGATTGTAATATGTTAAATTAAAAATATAAAATCAATTTTTTGTGAAAGTATAATGGGGTGGAAACTGACATTACTTTTACTAAAATACTTTTTTATGTATTCCGCAGGTACATGGTTCATCTAGAATTTTAAGATTAAAATAAAAAAAAAACTGCTGTGGAATCTTCACTCCCTCCATTTTGGTTAGCTGCCCTTTCTCCAAATCTTTATAGTGTTATATGAAAGTAATTAACTTTCACTACCACCCATTAGATTCCTCGTTGTCTTTCATTTTTCAACTTTTGCTCACTTTTTTTTTCCTTTTTCACTTTCCACCCATTTTTTTTTTTATTACTTAAAAAAGAAAAATTACCAAACACAAAAGCATGAAAAGACTACGCTATTCAATTAATTAAATAAAAAACGCATCATGCTGACTAGAGATCACACCTCCATTTATATATACGTGTGTCCGCGCGCGCAGTTGGAGACATCACATTTGGTCATGCATTATTCTTTTCATGATTTGGAGAAAATAAGGTTATAAAGTTCCCCAGTAATCTAGTCCTTTGTCTGTTGCAGCTAGTGATCTAGTCAAATACACCCCCACTGCTCACTCACACACCCTAAGAAAAGAAAAGCATAAGCATGTACGCCCAAGAGAACCTCGAGACTCCCAACAATGGTGATCAAATAAGCAAGCATATGGAAGATGAAGATGGAATCAAAAGGACAGGTATGTTCTTAATTAAAAATGCAAAATAACTGATCTCGAGCTACTTTCTTGTAAGACTGGTTTATATTCAAAAAGATCGCCGGTCGATACGGTCGTGGCTTGGTACTTGCTTCTTTATTACAAAAAGACAAAAACCCTAGAGAGGCTGCCTATGTATACTTAATTATATATTTTTAGTGCTTTAGTTTTGTTTCAAAAACGAGGCGAGAATTGCCACGTTATCCTGTGGTGAGTCTTGCCTCTTTATAAAAAAGAAGTATGAAATTTCATAAAGATTTTATAAAGAAATTTTTACTAGTGTATGACATATATGTTTAATTTGAAGGGACGGTGGCGACTGCAATTGCTCATATAATAGCGGCGGTCCTAGGATCGGGAGTGCTGTCACTGGCGTGGGCTATTGCACAGTTGGGATGGCTAGTTGGTCCGGCTATAATGGTTGCTTTTGCCTTCATCACATATTTCACGGCCGCCCTTCTCGCCGACTGCAACAAACCGTGCGATCCCATCACTGGAAAGAGAGCAGCAAGCACCTACATGGATCTTGTCAAAGCCAACTTAGGTAACATTTCTACAACTCAACTAGCACCATTAATTTTTGTACAAACCAGGTTATCTAATTTGGAGATTTTTACATGCTTAGGTTCTGTGTTAATAATGGAAGTTTAGAAAAATCCCTAATGATGATGATAACGCATCTAAAATTTGTCAAGTTCTTGAGTAAATAAGTTTATCAATTTTTTTTTTTAATTCATTCTCTTTTTTATGAATCAAAATATATGAAATTCCAATAATTGTTATTTATTTCATTTGTTCTTAAAATTGCCTCCCCAAATTATTTTATCTTGGATTTTCTTTGTTTTTTTTAACAAAAAACAGATTGTTTTATTTTAATTTCAAACTCCATCTTTTCAATTTTAATTATTTTATTGCTTTAGTTGTTTACCTAATTATTATTTAGTTAATAATATTATTTTACAATTTCTAAAAAGGTGGTATAGATATTGTGAAGTTATATTCTATGTATTAGAATCAAGTTTTATAGTGGGTAGATAGGTTATATCCTATCCTATAAGAGTATATTCTAGGGAAAAAAAATATCTATACCCTGTTCTAGGATTCTTAATACCAACATGAATGTTATCTGGTCAAGTAAAATATAGATGGTTATAAAAGAAAAGGTAAAATATGGATAGATAATCTGAATGATTTGATTATCGTTCATCTACAGTAATGTGCCTGCTAAATTTTTTATATATATTATCAACTAGACAAAAGATCCATGAAAGCTTCTTTCCCAAAATCACTTAAATGTGTTAAACGGTATTAGTAATTAGGCATATCCTATCATCCACAGCTTAGTTTTTCATTTTATATCCATACCTTACTTTTGTCGTATCTTATAATCTTTAATATTCATTTGGACCCTACCAGGTTGAATAAAATATGAGTCTTATCTTGTAAAAGTATGAGAAGTACATTGCACAGCAATAAAATTACCTACTCATTGCATATCATTCTTTAACTTGTTTGCAGGTTTGAGAGGATGTTAGGTTGATAACTTTGTTTGTTAGACCAAATACTACTCGTTCCTCCTATAAAATTGGTTAATTGTTTTATTAATGAGGATGAAAATTTGCTGTCTCAGGAATGCTATCTCTATTCTGTCTCAACTAATAAATAATTACCACATATATATAAAGCGATAGAAATTGTTTGCTATATTTTAGAGATATTTTTATTGTTCAAATTTATATTAAGGGTTACTTTCTAAATTTTTTTTTCTTGTATAGAGTGAATCTTTGGAGGTTGAGTTCATCAATTAGAATGAAAGCAGAATTAGCTATCCTTCCATTGTGGAGTGCTAGACATCTTATCGTAATGATTACTGGGGTCGTGCATCCGCGACCCAATTAATGGGTGAATGATAAGCAGATACTGGGGTTGTGTAGATTAAGGACTTTCTTTTAGTTCTTTTTCCAGCTACTGTGTACTATCATGCTATCATCGTATGAAAAGGGAGAATCAAACATGATTTATTCTATCATTAGTTTACATGTTTTAGCTACTGAAAAATTTATTTAGATTTAAAATAACCATAACGCCTGTCTATTTTCAATATTTAGTAAAATAAAATATAAATTAATTTTTATATGTGATTAAGACAGCAAATGTATCTTGCTCTTTAATAGATAAGGATGTATATATATATATATAGATATAGAGTTTTTACGTTTGTCAATTTGACGTAATGGATGTGTATTAATTCCCTTTGCTTTCGACCCCGTGTTTTCAGGAAGAAGGAAAGTTCAGCTCTGTGGGTTGGCTCAAAGTGCCACTATTATAGGACTCACAATCGGCTACACTATTACTGCATCTATTAGCATGGTGTGAGTAAACTCTCTTTTATCTTTTCGTCCATTACAATAAAGAAGGATTTTGAACATCATTAATGGTTTGACATACTAATATTAGTACCAGACTATAAGCTATTAAAGTGGGTAGTCTTATAGGAAAATTCTATGGTTTCGTTACTAATTTTGACGGGAATGATTCCATCGATTATTCAATGATACATATCATACTCAATTATATCGAATAATTTTTAATTATTATATTTATTTTAATTGTTAGATGTTTAACGGGACTGTCCATTGACGGAATATATTAGGAAATCCTATGGTCCCTCGTATTACTGATGACTTTTTAAGTTTTCTTTATCTTTCCATTTAAGATATGAATTATAACAATTAATTGTATGCAATTTAATTTGAAAAAAATACTAATAATAAAAATTGAATGTAACTGAAACTGACGACAGCAACATTAATTTTGGTTTGCCACCTCTATATTGTCAACTTCATTATGTATTATAGTGCCGTGAAGAGGTCCAACTGCTTCCACAAAAATGGACACCATGCAAAGTGTCAAGAATCGAATTACCCCAGCATGATCATATTCGGTTGCATCGAGATTTTGCTCAGCCAGATACCCAATTTTCACAAGCTATATGGTCTCTCTACGCTCGCAACTATTATGTCATTCTCTTATGCCTCGATAGGCATCGGGCTAGCCATTGCAAAAGTTGCAGGTAATTAAAGAAAGGGTACAAATAGTGTATGTCGTCACTATAGGGGTTAAACTAGCGTTAAATTCCTCTAAATCTAGATAATGGTTGAAGCTGGAGAACTCCTATGGTTTAATTAATGGGACTATACGATTTTTAATTCCATCATTAAAATAAATATAATAATTAATATGATAAGGATTTTAATGATTTAATCAGCTTGGGTAAGAATCTAAATTATTTAAAAATGTATGAGACCGGTTTCGTAAAAAATAAAGCAAGGCTATTATTTTTTTTAAAACTATAAAAAAAATGATGTCGTAATCATATCATATTGTATTTAAAATATTTAGAAAATCATACTTATCCTACATATATGAAAATTTACATAAGGAAATTAGAGGATATACATCCTAAACTTTTCATCTTTTCATATGGTTACTTTTTTTGTTTTTAATGAAGTGTGTGATCAACATAGTTTATTTTTTATATCATTAATTAGTGTTTAGAAGCATTAGTTATTGAGCCTAATTAGCAAATCTATAAGCTTGAATTTTCTTATTGAATATAAAACAGCAAAACTCAGGTCATGAATAACTAGTCATTTAGTCTAATGAACATATGGATTGAAAGGGGGGAAAAGAAAAAAACTTTATGATGGGCAATGTAAACTAAGATTTGATAGAGTATACTTATCTGGAGTTGCTCTTTCTTTTGGAGCATTTTCCGAATGCGTTCTAACTTCGATATCATGATCCAAGCGAAAAAGCTGTAGCCCATAAATTTTCCAGTTATGATTTTACTTTCATAGTGTTACAAGGAAGTTAAGATATAATTTTTAAATGCTAGATATAAGAAATATTTAACACCAATTTTCAGGAAATATGCTCAATCAATCCTTGAAAAAAAATGGAAAAGAACTATGAAATACTGTACCAATTAAATCGCAAGAGTTTGACCAACAATAAGAAAAGAAAAGGGGAAAAAAAAAAAAAACTACAAGCAAGGGATCAATATTTGAAATTTAAATTTAAATATATGATCAAACTTTCAAGTATTTAAAACAGGAAATTAACATTATAGATAGTAATTCAAGAAAAAAAATTCTTTTTTGATGGAGTGATGACACCATTGAGTGTCATTATAACACCATTAAATTAAATGGTACAATTATAAAGTAAGGATGGAATCTCCATTTAAACCATTTACTCTATCATTCTAGTTAAGAATTCAATTTTCTCTTTAAACTTAGTTTTAAATATTGATTATGTTACAATCCATAAAAGAACGAAGATATAATGCTTAATATAGATAGGAGATGAAGACAAATGAAAGCTTAGACATGGACTAAAAGATTTTGTTGTATGATAGTTAGTATTTGAAACTACTTTTGTGACAAAATAGCATACAAATAAATGAATAAGAAGAATAAAGGAGTTTCTTGTTTTAGTCCTCAAGAAATTCGCATCTCATACATTGTAGGAGTCTTGGCTTGACTTGAAGAAGCCATTAACCTTTCATTCCAGTGTCCCACATACACGAAAACACATAATAAATACAAACACTAGAGCCCTAACTGAAATATTAGTGAAAGTAAATTAAGGAGAGAGAGAAAGTAGTGGAAAACTTATATGAGATGTCAAAAGGAACCATAGAGAATAGGGTTTTGTTTTTTATATTTAGATTTAGTAATTGATATAATGGGTTAGGCCTTGCGTTGTAATAAAAAACCTAACATTTTGGTGCTCTCATTCTTGCAATCATAGGTTAAAAACTCATTCACAAATGTAAATATTAGACATTGACACATTAAAATTAGAATCATTAACAATTTAATGAAATTTGAGATGGATTAAGTGCTCATATGGAAATAGTAGAGTTGAATCTAAATCAAGCAACTAATATGTTACAACCTAGAAAATAAAGAAGATAGTACTTGTTACAGATAAGAGACAAAGACAAAGGGAAGCTCCAACATGAATTAATAGATTATGTCACATAAGTAATACTAATTATAAAATATAATAGATCTCACTGACAGTAACACGTTCATATATGATAGGTAGAGATCATAACAACTTTTATAGCAAAACAACATATAAATACATGAACAAAAAGAATAGAGGGGTGTCAATCTTTTACCCTTAAGAAATTGGCATCTCATACGTTGTAGAGGTCTCCGCTTGACTGGAAGAACCTTTCATTTGAGTGCCTTGCATTTATAGAAACACAAAAATGCAAACATTAGCGAAACTCTAGTTAAAATATTAATGAGAGTAAAGTCAAAGATAGTGAAAGTACTAGAGAACTTACTTGAAGTGTCAAAATGAACAATCGAGAATGAAGTTTTATCTTTTATATTCAGAGTTAGTAATTGATAAAGTGGGATAGGCCTTATGTTGTAATAAAAGGCTTAATAAATTACTTACTTGTAGTTAAAACAAGAAGGGTAAGATAATAGATATTAGTGTGAAGACTTGTACAAGCTGTTAATTGTATAAATTGTTCCAAATTCGCCTAAGCTTGAATTTATGCTGGATGCAAGCAAAAGCGAAATATTTACTTTTGATTATATGTTTTGAAAAGGTGCGACACAAGTAGCAACAACCTTAACAGGTGTAAGGGTTGGAATAGAGGTTACACAATCTGAAAAGATATGGAGAACATTGCAAGCAATTGCTGATATTGCCTTCTCTTTCTCCTTCTCAGCTGTCCTCGTCGAGATTCAGGCAAGAACATGTCAAGTGTCCTATCTTTTTTTTTTTCTTTTTTAAATTTCTTTGCAATAACATAGATAATATATTTTAAATTAGTATTTTGTTAGATATAAAAACTAAGCCATATACCTATTTTATCTTGGACTACATTAATCATGACCGACTCAAATAAATTAAATATATGTAGAAAAAGTATTTAATCACTATAATTAGCATGTATAGCTATCCATATTTCACACATAAAATCTAAGTACTTTTTTTTTTCCTTCTGAACTTCCCTTTCAACATTAGTTTTGCATGGATGTTTTCTTAGAATAATGAAACGTTAATTAGACAAATTTTATTATGATTCTTTTACCATGTATTAGCTTGTAGTCGAAGATGATTAACCTTATGCAATTCATGTATCTAACCTAAATTGCTAGATTTTACAAAGTTTATTTTATGAATTTAGAGCCAAATAGATCAGGTACGTCATGTATTATGTATTATCATATACTATTTCACTTTGTCAAGTAAAGAAGAGAAACGAAGATTAGACAACTATACTTCTTTTACATATACAACGTCTAATTAATGATTAAGAAATAATTGGAAAAATTGATGTCACAATGATGCCATAATTGGTTAAAAAAATTAAAAATAACTATTGACTTGGAAAATGAAAAAAAAAAAGAGATAAAAACTAAAAAAAAAATCCATTTCCATTATTTGCAAACTTGTGTGATGTTAAAAGCTAAGATAGCACCATTAATGAGTTATTTTAACAAAATTTTGTTAGGAATGAATTAGTCGGAACCTTGTCTTGAAGCAAATCAACATAGATCAAATGAGAACAATTATCTACTCCCTCTCCTCAAGCGTGTTGCTACATTGCATAGTTGCGGTAGTACATGTACTTCCTTTTATACTTAAAAGTACCATAATACATTAATAGAATAAAAACATTATGATCTTTTTTCTTTCTCATTTTTATATGAATTGTATTGAATTGCAGAATACACTGAAACCCAGTCCTCCACCAAACAAAGTAATGAAAAAGGCTTCATTAATTAGCATCTCTATAATGACCATGTTCAATGTTCTATGTGGCTGTGTTGGCTATGCAGCATTTGGGAACACAACCCATGGAAATTTACTCACAGGGTTTGGGTTTTTTGAACCCTTTTGGCTAGTAGATTTTGCTAATGTGTGCATTGCTGTCCATTTGATATGCTCTTACCAGGTAATATTTTTAACCTATCATATTAATTTTAAACTTTAAAGCTAATTATTTTATAGCTAGCATCATTACTTAGAAATATCTACACATTTGGACTTTTTTTGATGTTGTTAGTTTTTATCTTTTTGGTAGTTAAGGCAAATAGAACGAGCTTTTCTTACTAAGCATACTTATAATAACTTAGGAACTAATAAACATCCTATTATAATTTAGAGATTTTTTTTTTTTTGAAAACATTTTTTGATGATTGGTGCTTATGGTAATTTTTTTGACAACAGTTAACATTTGAGATGTGAAAGTTAGTGTAAATAGTAGAGCATTTATAATTAATTATCATAGAAAATACCAATGGGAAATGGAAAAAGATTTCCATTTAAGAAAAGAGAAAATCGTCTCCCCATTTTCCATTAAATCCTTTTTCCTCATTTTCGATTAACAATTTTTATGGTTGCTAGCCCTTATTGTAAGTGGGTTGACACTGCAATGCATAACACAATAATATACAACACTATATGCATAGACTTTGTTTAAATACTTTATTTAACAAAACAAAAATTAGAAGTGACTTATCGTCTATTTTTTGACTTCCTATTATTGTGTAAATTTTTTCATTACTTTTGTAATTAATTACTCAAATTTGAATATGTTTTCATTGATTTCATACTTAAAAAATTTTCATCTACAAAATAGCACCATAGCTAATTTAAATTGGACAATAGCTGATCCTTTTACACAATGTAAAGATTATTAAAGGTTTTTTAAAGATATTTGTGACAATTAACATGAATCAATCTAATAGGTATTTGCCCAGATAATTTACGAACTAATGGAGAAATACTGTTCCAAAAGTTGGCCAGAAAACAAACTCATAACAGCGGAATATTCTTTAAACATCCCAATATATGGAGTATATTATGTCAGTTCCTTCAAGCTCATCTGGAGAACAACATACGTTGTGCTTGCTACATTAATTGCCATGATATTTCCATTCTTCAATGATTTTCTGGGCCTCATCGGATCAATTGCATTTTGGCCTCTAGTAGTTTACTTCCCAATAGAGATGCACATGGCACAAAACAAAGTGAGAAGGTTCTCTTTCAGATGGGTGTTTCTCCAGTTATTGTGTTGGACTTGCTCATTAGTGTCGCTTGTGGTGCTGTTGGATCTATTCAAGGCCTAGCACAAGATGTAAAGACTTACAAGCCTTTCAAGATCCAAAACTGATGTCATCTGAAATATATGCAAAATTATGAGAAAATTTATCTTTGTAAGAATTTAAAATGAATACTCACGTTATCTAATTGTAAGCCTCAGACATAAGTAGATAGTTGGAAAAAAGTATAAACGTAATAGAAACTTGTAGTTTGATAAACATTGGGCATCCATAAGATGATAGATATTAAAATCACCTTTGATTATTCTTAACAATATTCTTTTTACTTTTGTTAGAAAATTTAGAGTACTCAAATATATATTACAAAGGTATTTTACCCACAAATTAAGATAAACTACTAACATAACAAATTTTTATGGAAGATTTATTTAATTTGCATGTCCATGACGACAAAAAAAAAATATATATATATATTTAAATGTCATTTAAAATGAAATATTCCTACATTTGAAAATCAAAATTAATATAACTTGAGTATGGTGCATTGTTGAGTTAAATTCTTTATTTTTTTTTTATCTCCTCTCAACAATAATTACCTTGGAGTTATAAATAAGTAAATACAACAACTATAAATAAACTAATAAGGCATAAACAATTGGATATCAAATATAGAGGTTTTATTTTGTGCCTTAGTCCTTTCTATCATATATTATCCAATCACTTGGATTCCATTAATTATCAACTTAGAGTATATACAGATACACGTTGCCTTACCTCTGAGAATTATAATAACCCTCATTATAATAAGAAGAGACTTCTAGCTATATTGTGTCTTTTGTGTTTCTTTTGATATTACTGGATTTCTATTGTGTTAAACATTGTGGGCCACTTCCCATGTCTACTAGGAGTTTGAGCAGTGAGGTGCTTGGAATTTGACATCGTTCTGTCATTTTAATTTCTTTTGGTAAGGAAATAATGATTTTATTAGTTACCATTTTGAGATGTGGGGTGACCTGGCATATGTACATATCTCAAATCATCTAGTTGGGTAAATTATATAAAAGTGTGTAAATGTTTGAGGGTAAGTTCATTTAAGATATTAACGTTTTGAATAATTAAAAAAAAGAATCAACGTTTAAGGAGTAAATTCATTTAAGGTATCAACATTTCAAATAGTTAAAAAGATGAATCAACTTTTCATAAAATAAGTCAAATAAGGTGTTAATAATTCACTATTGAGGAAAATGAAAGAAAGTTAATTAAAAATTAATCCACACATTGATACCTCCAGTGGACTTTGCAAAATATTGATACTTTATTTGATTCACTTTGTGAAACGTTTATATCTTTTTTTAATCACTCAAACATTGATATATTAAAGAAACTTACCTCAAATATTGATATCATTTGTTGTAATTCACGTTTTCTAATTATTAGGCTGTAAAACTAATTTATTACTCTTTCTTCTTTTTTGATTATCAACAAAATAAGGGTATCTCGAATATTTTGCATGATCTTTAAAACATTTCTCATCCTTTTTAGAAAGTGATTTTCACTATTTTTAAAATTTTCTTTGTCCAAATTTGTCTTTTGGAAAATACTGCCTCTCAAGGTAGTATAGCGGTCCTAAAATATGCTAATGCAATAAAAATACTTTCACCATGATTTATTATTATTTTTTATATTCTTTTACATAAGGTTCTTTGGTTTTGAAAAATGATCTTATCTTGAGAACTCAAGCACTCATTTGTCGTTTTTCTTTTTCCTTTTCTTTTTCAAATTTATGGCCATATTTAAAGTTATTCATTTTTTGACTAACGATAATGACATATTGAATTTCTCCTATTTTTGCTGAACATTTTGAAAGTGTTCTTGATCAAATTCAAAAACTCATCAATTTTGACCTACAACACTAATGTTATCTCATTTTAAAACATTGTATTTCTTGTTGTAATATGACATTTTGTTTTACAAAAATGTCTTTACTCTTAAGTATCATGTCTTATTTCTTTTCTTAAGATCAATTTCTTAGTCCATTTTTCATTGGTTTCTATTCTAGATCCTTTCTCATTTTTTTATGTCTTTTCTCATTCTATAATTAAAAAAACCTGGCATTATATTTTGAAAGAGCCCCTTAAGGTTTCTCTATATCAGCATCCACATCATCATACGTTCTTTCGATTTCTAAATCAAAATTTACCTTCGAATCTACCACCACGTACAAATTTACCTCCCATTTTTTTGAGTTTTTCTAATTCCCTTATTCACGAAGGTCATTCCAAGTGGGCAAGAAAGATTTTTCTTTTTTCCTTTTGGTGTTTCTTAAGTCTTCTAACGACTACATGTTTATCATATTTAATTCTCAATTCTCTTACATTCATATCACACATTCTCCATCTTACCTATCTTCTTCTCTTTCATTTCTTCCAATGTAAATTTTATTACCCTTTTTCTTTAGTTGTTGAGCTGTTTGGCTAAAGTCTTAACATTTGTTATGTCATTAGAATCATCATATGCAAATTCAAACGTCTATATTTCTCTCTAGCTCTGAAGGCTAGATTTTCCTTTGGGTATCTATCCTATCATTAACATGATGCACTTTTTCTTCATATGAAATTATCTTTAAATAAGTTACATCGAAATGTATCAATATTTGAGTATAAATTCATTTAAGATATCAACATTTCAATAGTTCAAAGAGAAATTAACGTTTGATGATAAATTTGTTTAAGGTATCAATGTTTTAAGTACTTAAAAGATATATCAATGTTGACCATTAGTGAAAATTTAGGAGGCTTAATTAAAAAGTAATCGAGATGTTGATACCTTAAATGAACTTTGCAAAACATTAATATCTCATTTGATTTACTTTATAAAATGTTGATACCTCTTTTTAACCACTTGAAATGTTGATACCTTTAATGAATTTATCCCAAAATGTTGATACTTTCTAGTATAATTTATCCCATTATCTTTCCATGTAGCTCGCAGAAGGGAAGCATTACAAGATCTATTGCTTCATCTACTATTGTTTTGTTAGCAACCTGCAATCTAGGTGAAATCTCAAGAATCTTTCTCAAAAGATCTAGGAGTAATTAACTTTAAGAGATTTTAACTCATCAAATCAAAAAGAGATAATTGAGAACACCATTAACTTTTTGATGTGGTCGAGCAAGTCCACGCAACAAATGATAATATTGCACTTGTAGCTGTTTAGGCACCTGTAGTTGATAATGCGCTTTTGATACACACTATGCAGGAGAATACTTAAGCCTTTAATCAATTTCTAAACACTTTCATGAAATTCTTACCAAGTGTAACAACGACTTCTATTGCTTTAGGAGGCACACTTCTTGGAATAACTTTGCCTACACCGACGGTGCAAGCAGTTGGCACTATGCCAGCTTTTCCTATACCGAAGAATACTCGACATGATGCCCCACATGATTCTCAGCACGAGCAAACCAATCTTGGCCCTACAGAATATGAAGGGGGACACCAATGGGGGGAATCCAGCTGTTACTGCCTTTGACTCTAAGGAACCCTACATCTATTGTTGGAGAAAGGCTAAGGTTGCACCTTAGATTATCCTCTTCCAGGTTTAATGCACAACCTTTTATGGTTGGCATAGCTCCACCTTGCAACGTTACTCCTGTCCCCCGATTGGAAGTTAATCCTCCATTTGCTTTCGCGTCATATGTGACAAAGGAAGACTTAGAGAAGTACCTAATGCAAGTGTAAATGACATCTTTTCCTAGCATCATTAACTTGATGCTTCCATATCTGCAGAGGATTATGAAGAAACCCTATCCCAAGGATAATATTAGTTGCAAAGTTTATCAAATTCAATGGAAAACAAGGTAGTGCTAAGGAGCACCTTCTTAAGTTCATTGAGACTCTTGAAGTCTATAGACTTGATGATAACCTGAAGCTCAAGGAATTTTCTAAATCCTTGATGGAGAAGGCATACACCTGGTGTGTCAATCTCACCCTTGGCTCCATTGATTCGTGGGGGTCTATGTGTAGAATGTTTCTTGAGATATTCTTTGAAACTCAAGAACGAATGACATTAACTGACACAGGGTGTATCAAACAACGCTTGAAAGAAGATCTTATGGATTATATTGAGCATTTTAGGGAACTCTCCTTAGACATCCATGATATATGTGATGAAAGTGAACTCGTTAAAATCTGCATCCAAGGTATGTTCACAGAATATGCCGTGCACTTGGAGAATTAGTCACTTAAGTCTTTTTCGATGTTGGTTAAAAATGCGCGAAGGACGAACAATTCAGTTATCAAACAAAGGGGTGACCCAGATAAGAAGTGTCAACCATTAGTAAGCACTATTCAAGATGAGAGCTTCAAGGTGGAAAGAAACCCAGAAGAGATGGTGCTCTAAAGTTCTACCTTTTTCGTGCGCATGGGTAACGTTGATGTTGTCTTTGACTGATGGCTCAAAGATGGCGTTATTAGATTGCTAAGGGTTAAGTGAGAACCTACAGCACAAGAAAAAGGAGATGCGATGTTTTGTAGGTTCTACATGATTGTGGGACATCCAACAAAAGATTGTTGGACATTAAGGAGGATCTTCAATGAGAAGGTTCCCAATTGCGAACTTGAACTCGACAACAATAATATGCGTAGGAATCCTCTTCTTGCGCATAACAATAATCAAGGAGTTGTTAATGCGATCTCTCATGATCCTATAACTTCCTAAGGAGTTGACCAACTATGGGCCAATGGACACACCATAGGAAGAAACACCCATTAGTAGAGGAAAGGAAGTTGATGGAGGTTTGAGCAACCATGCTGCTTTGGCTCTACTCAAAACCCCTAATGTAAAGAATTCCTTTTATCTTCTCGAATTTAACGAGGAATCTAGGATTGCGACTGCAAACGCTATAGTGTAAATTTCATAACACCAGTACGAGCAATGCAATGCGGTACAACCAGTACGTGAGATGGCAAAGGCACATGAAAAGGTGATAATCTTCATAGAAGATTATATGTGCACTAGCAATCCGAACCACAATCGTACATTATTTGTGGAAAGTGAACTTAATGCCAATTCCATTAAGAGGTCTTTCATTGACAGTGGCTTGTCAGTTAATGTTATGCCTATGTCAACCTTTAAAGTAGCAGGACTTAATGTGAGGAAGTTGATTAGACAGCTGATCGACATACACAGTTTCAAGGATGTCCTTGCTAAGACTATAGGGTTCATTTATGTAGGTTTTAAGGTTAGCCTTATTCACGAGTCAACTAAGTTTCACGTAATAGATGCTTTTGTCTCCCACCACTTATTAGTAGAGAGAAAGTGGATTCATAATCATAATCTTATCCCTTTAATGCTGCATCAGTGTATGAAGAGGCATTGGAAAGGAAAGGATGTTCATACGTGCTACAGGAAACCCATTTGAGCATGGAGAATCCTTCTTCATTGAACTCAAATTCTATGATGAATACGTCGGAGAAGGAGAAACTATCATCAATAAGCCTACTAGCATACCACTATCAATGTAGGAGGAAGTGTAGGAGTAAGAAGCTAGAAAACACAAAGCAGCTCCCACATTTGGGGATCAGAGGAAAAGAAGAGAGGGGGACAAATCTGTTACACTAGGGCAGATGGGCACATCATATATCGCTTATGATGGTTTATGGGGTCTAAGGAGGCATTTGCATCCTCTTCTAACCCCCTAAACTTGCAAGAAGCCTAGCCTGCTCCCTCACAACTATAGAACTAAGTTAAGCGTACGCTGAGGAGATCGAGGAGTTAAACCTGGCAACTCCGGGAGACACGCCTAGACCCATCTTTATCAGTAAAGATCTAGTTAAAGAAGTCAAAGATCCCTTAGTGGATATAATTAAGGAATTCAAAGATGTCTTTGCCTAGATGTATGACGAGATGTCAGGTCTTGATCACAGCGTGGTAATGCATCACTTTAGTATAGCAAAGGGAGTTAAGCCTGTGAAGCAACATCAGCGCGTATTTCTCCTAGAAGTCGAGGTACATATTAAAACTGAGATTGAAAAGCTTCCACAAGCTAGCTTTATCAAGCAAATTGAACAATTGACTTGGCTGGCCAACATTATACCTGTAAGGAAGAAAAATGGACAAATATGTGCCTGTATGGATTTCTGCAACTTGAATAAGGCTTTCTCCAAAGATGAGTTTCCACTTCCTAACATTGACATGTTAATCAATGCAATGGTTGGACATGAACTTTCTCTTTCATGGATGGATTCAGTGGATATAATTAGATCAAGATGGCACTAGGTGATGCTGAGTGCACAACCTTTCGGATGCTTTTTGAGAAATTCTATTAAATTGTAATGCCGTTTGACTTAAAGAATGCAAGAGCCACTTATCAAAGGGCAATGAGTGTAATCTTCTATGATATGATGGATGATCATATGGAAGATTACATCGATGATATTGTTATCAAATCACGGTGAATACTTAATCATCTTCACCACTTGAAGAAGGTGTTTGAAAGGTGTCAAACCTACAAAATGCAAATGAACCCCTTGAAGTGTGTTTTCGGGGTATCATCTAGGAAGCTTCTTGGATTTGTTATGCATGGATAGATGTAGATCCATCTAAAGTATAAGCCATTTAGTCTAGGCTATTACCAAAGAATCAATGGAAATTAAAGGGATTTATGGGGAAGGTATCATATGTTAGGTGATTCATCCCGACACTTGTCGAAATCTCTTTTCCATTACATCAGATGATGAAGAAAGAAGTATAATTTGTATGAGGTCCAACACAAGAGGAGTTGTTTCATAGAATCAAGAGAGTACTAATCTCCCCACAGACAATGATAATGCCGATTAAAGGGGAGCTAATGATTTTGTATTTGACATCAACTGATAGGTCTATTGGCGCCTTGTTAGTGCAAGAAGTAAGCAAGTACTAAGAGACCAGTGTATTATCTGAGTCGAATGCTTCAAGGGAGTGAAGTTAACTACCCAACATACAAGAAGCACTAACTTGCACTGATTTTCGCTACTCAGAAATTGCGATATTACTTCCTAGCACATAAAGTTATCGTGATGACCAACTCAGACCCCATTAAATATCTTATGTCATGACTAGCTTTGTCAGGGAGGATCGTTAAATGGATGCTGCTTCTTGGGGAGTTTGACATCATTGTTTCATCTCTAAAAGTAATCAAGTCATAGGCTTAGCTGATATGCTAGCTCAATTCCCTAGTGCTGGTAAGGATGAAGTTACAGGGGCCATTCTTGTTGATTTTCATGAGGACTCGTTCACAGTTGAAGTAGGTGGGGAATGGTCCATTCAGTTTGATGGATTATCTAGAAGTAATGGATGTGGGGTTGGAGTTGTGCTAACCTCCCCAAATGATGAAGAGATCACTTTAGCCTTCAAATTTGTTTTTTGTTGTACGAATAACGAAGCTAAGTATGAAGCTTTGTTACTTGGATTGCTACTTGCTCAACAAGCGGGTGCAACTCAAATATGCATCAAAGGTAACTCAAACTGTAAACCTCGAGAAATTTTTCCGAAACTAGAAAAAAAATTAAAAAATAACAATTATTATTATAATATAGTAAATGTACCATAGATATTGGATTTGAGACCAGACAAAAACTGTCACGCCCCGAATTTGGTTCAAGGCGTGCCAGCCGCCACGTATAACACTTACGTATTATACGTTAAGGCTGACCTAATCTACAGTTTATCGTGATCGTTGCTAAACAGATTTTAGATTCTGAAATCGTGGAATTGGATTTTGAAAATAACTAGAGTTGCAGCGGAAAAGAAATACATTTCTTTAAAATGATTTTCGAATAGGCTACTTTCTTGAGTAGATCATTACATATAATAAAGTAAATTTCTCAAAACAATTTTCAAATAGGCTATTCTTGTGAGTAGACAAACGTTTATAAATAAATATCATACCATCAGGTGTCTCAAAGTACATAGTGTTTGGTATCTCAAGATACAACCATGGGCTCATAGATATGCCCTCATCGATTTATAAGTTTGAAAAGATGATCAATAACTTTTGCTATAAACAGTTCAGCATTCCTAGGCACTTAACTTGTTAACAAGCTCCTTTAAAGTCGTCCCATACTCGATAATCACAAGCATCCAGATCATCACCTGAAAAAGAAGGAATGAGCCGAAGCCCAGTACGACAGCAACACAAGCACACACGATGTGGGCACACACGCCTATTCTATATGCAATGCAACAACCAATAGTTTCATATCTTTAAATTAAAGTGCGACAAACAACAGTGGAGCACTCACACTCCGGCAACACGCTGGGAACCTGGGGGTCCTGAGTAGCAGCAACTGCTCAGGGGGTTGATATAGGCAGCCCGAATACCTATATCCCCTATAGGATTATCTAGTAAATAGCTTCATCTAGGGGACACAGCCGTTACACATCTCTATCCATATTAGTCCATTATAATTAAGCAGAGTAACAGAGCCCATATATTAAACTGCTTAATACAACTTCTTTCCAATATGAATAAACGTTACCCCGATACCATCTCCCCCATCAGCTACCCGCCGAGCCACTAATAACCATCATTTGTCCAATGTCAATGATGGGGGGTGGCCTAAGCGCCTAACTACCATGCTGGCATCGCCTAGCAAGGTTGTCGCCCCTCGGACCGGGTTAAACGACCAAGCACAAGCAACAAGCAATCATTAAGGCCATCTTTAAGTATTAATTGATTTAGGATGCCTATCCTAGCAGGCAACACACAAGTCACTGCGTACCTGGTGCAAAGTCTGTGCTCCGAACAATCAGAAGATAGACCAGAAGATAAAGCAGAAGGCAGACTCCTAACAAATATCTGCTTCAAAGATTAACTCATATAAGCATTTGATTCAATTATCAACTTATATCAAACATGTATTAACCACTTAGTTTTCTAGCGAATTTACATTTGAAACAACATACTCCTCTTATTATTCGTGGTCTATCATATTTTAGAAATTACGTACTCCTTATCATTTAAGGTTTAACCTAACATATTAATCGAAGCTAATTTCAAGTTAATATGATCATATAGGTATTCATCAATTAATAGCTAAGTATAAATTGTTGGTTTCTGAAGAATTTACTAAGCTAATATTAGTTAATAAATCATATTAATTTTATCTAATCAAGTTGAATATAATTAACTAGTCAAGTTTACTAAATAGTAATTAGGTCATTTAAAATGATAAATTCTATAATATGTCTTATAATCAATCTATTAAACTTTTATTAAAAAAAAACTTATTAAAATATAATTATTCTATTTATGTATTTATATTTATTTTTACATCTAAATGGACTAAGGAATCTAAACTAGTTTCCTATTATGTTTGTACTATCTTGTGATGTTATATTTATACTTACTTTATTAAATAAATTCATAAAATAAAAATAATTAATTAATCTTAAAATTCATAATTTAACATGAAAACACATTATTTACATTTATTTCATATTCATTTGATTAGAATTGATTTACCTTAAATTCCTTCATTTCATTTCCTATAGAAAACTAGTGTGCACCCTAATTTTAATAAATCGGTTTATTATCTTAAACACGGGTTCTTAAGCTCAAATTTTTATGTAAACTTCCTAACACATATATTTATATGTTTATAAGGTCATTTGGCCTAAATTAATTAGTTAATTATGGTTTTAATTTTAATTGATTCAAAACTGTCCAGAACAGGGCATAGGCAGCGACGACCGATCGGTTCGATCGAATTTGACCATCAACCGACCGGTTCTTGCCGGTTCTTTATACAAATTAAAGTAGACTTATTAAGCTTTCAAACCGTTGTAGTTTCATGGAAAAAGAAGGAGAAAAAGTCACCGGTTCGGCCATATGAATTCACGCCCCACTGCTGGCCGAAACACTGTTTTGCCCTGTTTTGCTATTTTGTAATTTAATTTTAAAAATAGTAAATGTATTTCAAAAATCACAAAAATTTACAGTTTGTATATAGACATGTTAAGCTATCTTTTTGATAAATTTCATTCCAAAATAATTTCATTTGATATTTTAATTAAATTTCACAAAGACATATGCAATAATTAATTCCAGCAACTTATATTATCATAAATTAATTCATCAACATGTTTAACTTATCAAACCCAAATTCCATAAGATGATATATCATGTTCACATGCTTATATGCATACATTGATCATAATTTCAGTAATTTAACTTGATGACATGCCTTTTATTTATAATATTAAGCTTACATGTCCATTTGATTCATTTTCCAACATTATAACTTATTAAAAACTAAATCAAATACACACTATAATTAACATATTAGATCAATTATATACCATACATTAGATATCATACTTATATATTTATATATGATAATTTTATCGAAACAACATTTATACATATATTTATGGTATTCGGTTTATAAGAAAACAAAAATCTATATTTACCAAAACCTTATTATTATTAAATCTATGTTGATATCACCATCTAACAATAATTTCAACAAGAAAATACAACAATCATACAAATTCAATAATCAAACTAACATTACTTACTTGAATTGTGAAATAATTAGCTAAAGCTTCACTATCCTACTTCTTAAGTTGATGTAGCTTCTTCAAGCTAATTTCCCTAGCTTCAACCTTTCTTTTAGCCTTCAAAATCATCTAGGAATTGGTGGAAATAAAGATTGGATTTGGGGAAGAAATTGAGAGATTGGATGGTAGAGAAATCATGAATTTCATTGCCTATTGGATGCTAGATTTAAAGAGGAATTTTGTAGAATTCTTGTAGAATTTTTGTGGGTTTTGGGAGATGTTTTGAGAGGATTTTTGGGGAGTTGTGGGTTGCATAGATGGAAGAAGAAATTAGGGTTTTCTAATAGGTATATTTATATTGTTTTAGGTCTTGTAATTTCAATTAGGTTTAGGGGCTTTTTGGTCATTTTGCTTGATTAATTGAGGGTATTTTGGTCTTCTAACTCTAGAAGATATTTTCTTGTGTAGATATTTAAGGGGTATTTTAGTCTTTTCCTAGGGTTAGGAATCTTCTAGACTTGGTTAAGGTCAATTTGGTCTTTTCACACACTTGATATTTTCTTGTGTTCACATTGTAGATATTTAAGGGGCAATTTGGTCATTTCATAGATGAAGAAACCTTCTTGAAGTAGCTAAGGTTATTTTGGTCTTTTCATAAGGTTAGATTTTTTTCTAGACATTGAGATTTCATATCATGTGTGAGGGTGCATGATAAGAACATGGTCTAATGGGCTTTGATGCATGGGCTTTTGGTCTTAGGTTTATGGGCTTGATCTTTGAATAATTGGGCTTAGGGTTTTAGAAGAAGAATTAGGCCTTTAGGTTATGGGCTTTAGGGAATTAGAAATGGATTTTAAGAAGTAAGAAAGAGAATTAACTAATCGGCATTATAAATTAATTTTAGGAAATCTAATTAAAGGAAAATTAATAGCTTACTTGAATTTAGGGTTTTAGGGGCTTAGGAATTGGTATTTGAAAACAAATATTTAGATTTAAACTTCTAGGATTTAAGGAGTTGGAATTTAGGCTAAAATGTCTAAATTGGATATTTAGGGTTTTAGATGATTAAACTTGACTAATAAAGTTCAATTGATGATTGAAAAGGATAATTAATTTGAATTTGTTGAAATAGGTCATCGATGTTGCTTAATGGGTTAAATTAGGTATTTATGACATTAGAGTCTTTATTTTCAATTAAATTCATTTATTATTCCTAATTATGTTAAATTATCAAAATTTTTTACGCGATTAGGGTTTCTAGTCCAAATAGGTCAAATTAGAGTATTGTGCTCAAAAGGGTCAGAAAATTCTAAATTTATGATTATGTATTCAAATTTTTATTCGAGTTCTAGTTTGGTAGATATTGATCAGTTTCTATTTCTATCGCGTATTTTTCAACCCTAGTAATTCATCTTTAAACTATCGTTTACTATCTAATAGACCCTAAAAATTAATCGAGTCATACTACACTTGATATTTATAACATTAGGTATATAATTAGTGAGTTATTGACTCGAGTCTAATCTAAATTTAGACTAACGTTTAATTTTAGTGAATTAGGAATTTCGGTAATTCAACTTGAGAAATCGATATCAAGGAATTAAATAGCTTGATATGTTGGAGATAGGAAATTATAGTAATTTTATAAGTTGAAAAGAGTATTTGTGGTATTGGAGTTCCTAATTTCAATTAAATCCATTTACAAATTAAATTATCTAATTATATTCTATAATTTATGAAAATCAATTGACTAAACTATCTAAATTCAATTAATAAGTTAAATGTAAAATAAGATCCAAAATTACCTATATTTTCATAGTATTTAATTGTCACATTTCTAATTTAGGTTGGTAAAATTCGGGGTATTTCAAAAACCCTAATTAGAAACTTCAGAATATTATGAGTTTGTTCATGATCTAAAACACTAAATAGAAAATTTTCTAGATATTAAAAGAAATCAAAGATGAGATTTCATAATTAGAATTAGAAACCTAGAATTCAAGTATAAGTAGCCTTAAATTTTGAATATACTAGAAAGCTAGTAATTTATAGTATGTGTAGAATAAAAATGACAAATCAAAGATAAACCGTTAGGATTATAAATACATAATAAAAACTATGAAACAGACCCATAACTATTAATCTAGACTCCAAATAAAAATTTAGATTACACCATAATTTTAGTTAGAAATTTAGAGTCCATAGGCACCAATTTTATATTTTGACCTTTAAAACCCTAATCGCATAGAACAAAACTTTAAAAATACTAAATTGCGTAAACTTTAAACTCAAAATTTGGACTCTACAATACTCTAAAAATATTTTAGGACCTTAAATAAATTTTTGAAAATAAAACTCTCATAGAACTAACATAATTGTACCCGTATAATCTAGCTTTTGACAAAAAATTAATTAAATATTTGCATATGGGAGTATTATACACAAAATTTGGTGAAATCTTGGTACACTTGTAAATTCTATGACAAGTTCCTTCTAAATTTTTGATCCACTGTGATTGTGCTTGAACAATGAGATAAAATAGTACACAAAAATTAAATTCGGGACACTTGAGCCAATCACCATGCACCAAGCTAATCCCTTTATTTAAGGCACCTTAATGACTCAAATTAAATGCTTGTAGAAACCATGGTGTAATTTTTTTCCTCCTTCACTTCCGTAACAGCTACAACAATAAATGTAAGAATTGAAAACAAACCCAATCCACCGTATACTCCATGTTAGAATATACATATATATATATAGACTAGTTAATGCATCTTTAACTCTATATAAATAATATATAAGCAAACAAAACTTACCCTCCCTCATTTTCCTCACCATGATCAACACACACACATACGCTACAACAAATAAAAATTGACAAACTTACCTTTCCTAAACACTAAGCCACCATAAAGACCAAGAAGAAATTAAAACAAAAGAAAGACCCCACTTCTTTTTCTTGTAAACCACCAACCAATAACAAAAACAAAACAACCACTAATCCAACAAGGTAGAAGTCAAAGGTAAGCCTATCTTTAGTAGTTATTCTGTGTCTTAATTACAATAAACATATCTTAATATTCATATATGTAGGTCTTGGTCTATATAGGAAGGAGGATTTATCATCTTCTTCTCTAAGCCATCAAGATAATATCTCTCCTATTCTATGACCTAAATCTTATTCATGTGTAGAAAAATAGGAAATGAGAATATAAGATTATCATAGAAATTCTACATATTGTAGTCTCCATGAGCTTATGTTGGTAGTAACATAAATAATATGTGATGATCATTTTAACTAAGTTAGAATACCATATTCTAGTAAAGAAAACTATGAAGAAATTAAACTTAGACTTTAGAGAACCCTATGCCCTAATTCCTATCACTAAAAGATCATGACTCTTAATATCTATTTCATGACTTAGCTTAGCTCAAAAAGCTAATAGAATATGTCTACAATAATCTCTAAATAATTGAATTTGGCTAAAATGAACATTAAGATACTTATAGGGAACTTTAACCACATGAATACATAAGAAACTATAGCAGAAAAAATTATTATTAAGAATACTAAAAGTATAATAAAAATGGGAGATTTGAATAAACTAAACTAATTCTAAGAAACAAACTATAATTTAGAATACATAATAAAACTTAGATAAATTTAGAAATTTACTAGAATAATATACTAATGATCAAAATGTAGATAAGAACCTATAAACAATAGAAATCTTGATCTACATAAACAGATAAGGTTGCTAGGCAAAGTAAACAATAATAGAAAATATATTGTTGAGAAAGGCACCTATAAACTAACTAAATTTTAAAAACTTCATAATGGAAATTTTAAAACAAAACAAAACATAGAAAAGTTTTACACTAATTATAAGAATTTATAGAATGAAGAAAGTATACATTAGGAAGTCAATAAGTTGAATATCTGACATATAATATATAAAACAAGTCTTTTAACATCTTTTTATACACAAAAAGAGAAGGTAGAATAAGTAATATAAGTTTACTCAAAGATTATGCTCTAAAAACATATATTTAAAACCATTTAGGTTACTTTTATTAAGGAATATTTAGTTACACGAATTTTGTATATATAAAGCATCTTATAAACTTTGAAATGATTAATTATAAGTTATTATTGGATTAGAAATAATAAATTGACTTTGACAAGAACAAAATAACTTTAGGAAACTTAGACATTTATTAGGAAACATCTATATAATCAATTATCTAATTAGTAAATATTTAACTATCTGTTAGGTGAATTTGGTCCTCTTGTAGATTTCCCTGAAGACTACTACGATTGAGCAAAATGAGCAGGTGAGTAATCCTGATTGATTACATTGCTTGTGATTGTAATGTTAGTTGCACCTAAAATCAAAGGATTAAAATGTTTGTATGATACATGCGGGGTTGGGAACTTGTTTGTGAATGGTGTATGAATTATATGTCAAAGTGGTGCTTATTCAAAGTGATAATGAATTGTTGTGAATAATGATTTGAAGCATGTTAAATATTGTATGTGAATTGTTTGATCGCCTTAGAGTTGACTTAAAACTGGTGGACTTATGATTTAAAAGAAATCATGCATTGCATGACTTACATATATTGCATAAAAGATGTGACAGTCCGCTACGTGTTAATGTTTTGATTCTTGGATAATGCTTGGTTTTTCTAGATGTAAATTTCCTAGTTCTTCACAAGATTATCTTTGTTCTATTCGATTCCATGAGAACTACTTGGCAAATGAAGGAACGACACCCGTGGTATCGACTTGAAATAACTAACAGTTAATGGAGTCTCTATGTTCTAAAGGAAAATTGAGTGATAAAAAGACTTGTAATAAAGTGACAACTAAAGTGAGCATTGTTATTCCTATTGTTCTTAGTTTCTCCTGGGTGGGTGGGTCATAAGGAAATGTAATCCTTGACTTAGTTCCTTCAACCCCGATGTGAGGACACAAATCTACATCCTGTTTGGATTCCGATTGTCCAAACTTGTATTTGAACATATGCTTGATTGATACATTGCACTTGGTTGATAAATAAACTTGCTTGTTATGCTTGATGTGTAATATGTGATGGTTACTTCACTAAGCTGTAGATATGCTCATACTTTAATAGATTTTTCAAGGTTCTTTTGTGACCATGGCTAGTACCATCCTAGAAGCTAGAGCCAGTAAGGAATAAAAGCTAGCAAGAAATGGGAATAGATAGAAGAATTATAGAATTACTATATTAGTAATTTTACCACTTGTTTTATGTTACTAGTTTATAAGTTAAGAAAAATGGTCTGTAATAATTATTATTTAGACTTTATGTAGTTTGATCTCTCTGTTATTGCATAACTTATGTATGTACATTATTTCTTATCAAGCAACTCAAAACATCCTGTTTTATATGTCACACCTCTGAGAGTAACTAGTTATATTATACAATAATTAAATTTAATTACGATACAGTACAACTAGGGTACCCTTTGGGACGTGACACAAACCTTATCATTAAGCAAACTAATGGAGAGTTTAGCTTAAAAGAGTCCGCATTGACCTTAAGGATGTTCACAATTCGGTTAACCGGTCTGTAGCCTACTTTTTTTAACTTAACTATAATGATCGGTTTTTGAAGATCTCGATCCTCAATCGATCCATTATAAATGGTTAACTGCTTTTTTTGGTTTTCGGTTTTTTGACCATTTAAAATAATGATTATGCAAAATTTACAACAAACTGAATTTCTTTTAATATGTCCAAAAAAAAAAATGTAAAGCATTTTTTTTTTTATAATTATGTTAAAAGCTGTAAATTAAGAATACAAGATTCAAGTTTTTTAATTTGTATGCAACAAAGACTAGAATGTAAGAGTTATTTTCCTTTTTTGGTTTTTTACACAACCAAAATAGATGAATATGTATGGTATTTGTTAAGAAAAAATCCACCAAGACAGGCGAACCATTTTAGATTTTATTGATATTAAATACATATAAATGTAACCAGTAGTGCTCTTGGTTACAAATTTAACAAAATATATAATTTTTATTTCACAATTACAATCTTAAAAAAATAAACCATAAAGGATAGTTTAGTATTATATAATAAGGGTTAAAAAAATTAGAACACAGTTTAAAAATAATAGATAAAAGAATTAAAAAAAATATGATATTTCAATATCTAATTATTTATATTTTTAACAAAATAAATATATCTGTATATTTTAATATATATATATATATATATAAATATGGACGGTTAATCAAAACCGTTAGTTTTTTATTTTATAAACTGTAACTGAAAACAAAAGCCGGAAAAATTAAAAACTCCAATGCTAAACCGAAACCGATGGATCGGCTAACCATTTTTTTTCGGATTGGTTACGGTTTCGATTCGATTATCCTAAAACATTTATTTTTTTGCACACCCTTAATTAGCCCCATATAAAACCACTATACAATCTCTCGTCACAAGATTTTATTCTGTAAGAAAAGAGCATGCCAAGCATTCTACTAATAGATATGTTGATGTGCTAGCAACATTAGCTTCCAAAATCCTGATACAAGATTCTAATACTGAGATAAATGTTCAAATCACTATAAGAATTGTGCCTTGTACTACTTTACAATTAATTGAAGAAGTCATGGAGTTGTTGGATGATTGGTGTACAACTATTAAGGCACTGTTAGCGCATCTTGAAACAGCCTCCATGACGATGCTAAAGCATTTTGTCTCCATACATGGTACTTTATACTATAAAGGTGCTGAAGGGAATTTATCTCGCTACAAATCTATTGATGAAGCTCAATAGAAATTATAAGAATTTCATTAGGTTTGGTGCGGCAAGGGTGGGCCACCCTTATATCGTCAAATTCAGCGTTCAGGGTATTACTAGCCTTCAATGGCAAAGGATGTGTCCCAATTGCAAATCAGTTGTTTCATTGTTCCTTATTGCCCGATAAGGCAGAATGCAATTTTTTTTGCAAGTATGGGAGACAGACGATGACCATATATTGATTTCTTAAAGAATAATATCCTTTCCACTAATAATAAGATGCTGGAATGATCAAACAGAAAGTAAAGGAATACATCTTACAAGGAGATGAATTTATCATGACTTGCCACCTCAAGCTCCATCACAGTGGAAGGGGCGCTCCTAGGCCCTCAGGCCACTATGGACAGGGATCGTGATGCCAGGTACATTGGTTCTCCCAGCGTACCCTCAGGTACAACTAGGACACCAGAGGCATTGTGTAACGACTCAAAACTCTACCCACCGAGATATTGTCCACTTTGGCCATACGCTATACGGTTTTGTCCTTTTGGTGCCAGCGCTTACCAAGGAGTCACCCATCTTGGGATTGCCCTACCCAAAGCACGCTTAACTTTGGAGTTTTGACAAACTCCAAGCCATTATACTGAAAATACGCCTCTGGTGTCCTGGTTGTGCTTGAAGGTACGCTGGGAGAGCTAATGTACCTGGCATTACGATCCCTACCTAAGGTAGCCTAAGGGCCTAGGGACGCCCCATCTGCTGTGGTAGAGCCTGGGGTGGCAGGTCGTGACAAATAGTATTAGAGCAATGGTTCTGGACCTGTGTAATGAAACTGACGAGGACATCAGTTCTATAAGTGGGGGAGTATGTAATACCCCTCAAATATAGATAGTGAAACTCTAATCACAGAGGTGCCTTTTTGGTGTAATGACTTGGAGTTTATTAGAACTCTAAAGTTAAGCGTGCTCTAGGCAGAGCAATCCTAAGATGGGTGACCCTTTGGGAAGCACTAGCACCAAAAGGAAAAAACCATGCGGCATGTGGCCAAAGTAGATAATACCTTGGTGGGTAGAGTGTCGAGTCGTTACACAGTGCTTCTGATATCCTTGTTGTACCTGAGGGTACGCTGAGAGGGCCAGTGTACCTGACATCACGATCCCTACCCAAGGTGGCTTGAGGGCCTAGGAGTGCCCTCTCTGTTGTGGTGGAGCCTGGGTTGGCAGGTCGTGATAGAATTGTATCGAATTTCTTTCTAGAGATAACCTTTAGGATATGTAGCACCAATCGAAGCTAAAGTAATCTTGAATGAACTTCATTTAGGAGACTATGGTGAAGATTAGGGGGCAACGAAACTATATTACTAGATCCTTGAAAAAGGATATTACTAGCCAACCATGGAAAATGATGCATTCAACTGTGCAAAGAAGTGTGTCCTATGCCAACTACATAGTAATGCAATCCATACCCCAGCTATAGAGCTTCATAGTTTGATAACCCCTTGGCCATTTCAGGCTTAGGCATTTGAATTGATTGGGCCAATAAATCCACCATCCAAGGGATGTATATGGATCGTAGTAGGCACTAAGTGTTTCACGAAATGGGTAGAAGCTATCCCTTTGAAGTAGGTGACTAGACCAGTAGTAGTCATGTTCATGAAAGAAAACATCATATACAGATTCAACATTCCGAAACACATATTGGCAGATAATGGAACTCCATTCATCAATGTGCATGTTCGACAAGTGCTTGAATCATATGGTATGAATCATATTAAGTCCACGCCATATTATCCTAAAGGAAATGGCCAAGTAGAGGCAATGAATAAGACTCTTATCAAAGTCTTCAGCATAATGGTACATGATAACAAGAAAGAATGGTATGATAAATTGCCTCTAGCCCTATGGGCCTACCATACATTCAAACGAACTCCCACTCGGGCAACACCCTTCTCTTTGGTTTACGGAGCAGAGGCTATGGTTCCGGTTGAGGTTCTCGAACCATCAACACGATTGGCTTTAAATACTAAGTTAGAGCCTGACATACTTCGCATGTTAGACTTAGAAACATTGGACAAAAGATGTGATATGGCTAAACACAATTTAGCCATCTCATACGATTGCTTGGTGAGAAAATGTTCTTTTAAAGAAGGCAATGCTGTCTTCTGAGCAGCAAGACACATACGAAAAGGCATAACTGCTCCAAAATTCACTGCAAAATGGGAGGTTCCATTTATAGTAGAAGAGGTTCATGACGGCGAATATCGCAAGTTGCGAAATTCAAATATGAATGCAAGCACCACTCCCATTAATATTCAGTGCATCAAAAGATTTCATTTGTAATGATTGATGTAATATTCTATTTAATGAAATCATGAAATTTATTATCTCACATATGTGTCTTTTATTCTCTTGACATTTCACTCTTTTATCATTTATTTTCTTGAAATAGTATTTTGTTTAATTAGATTTGAAGCAATCTAGGCTATGATGGATCGAAGTGATCCACAGCAGGCTAGGCAGCCATAATGCCTTAATGTAGAATATGAGGTCGAAGCGACCTCAATAATGAAAGATTAAGAGATCTTATGACTACAGTCGTCGTAGCTTGGTAGAAGCATTTCTCCTAGGCACACGATAAGTATAGAAACCTTAATTTTCCTTCTATTTTCAGCAGCCTCTTCCTCTCCAAAATCCTCTCAAAACACATAAAAATCATCCAACAATTCATCAATAATTCATCTTCGAATTTAGCATCCAATAGGTAAGGAAATTCATGATGTCTCCATCATCTAGTAACTCAATTTCTTCCCTAATTTTAATCTCTATTTCAATTGACTTCTAGGTAATATTTGAAGACAAAATCAAGGTTTAAGTTGGGAATTTAGCATTAGAAACATCATCAAAGTATTGTAGTAAGAGTGGAAAAGATCATTAGGCAACTTTTCACAAATCAAGTAAATAATCACAAGTATAAATAGAGTATTATAATTAATATAAAAATAATAGGAAACTATTTTAGATTCCTTAACAATTGATTATGAATGATATAATTAGAATAATTATATCTTAAATGAGTTGTTTCACTTAATAAAAGTATATTAGAAAGATTATAGGATATGTTATTGAAAATACCATTTTAAGGACCTGATTATCATAAAATGGGTTTAGTAGACTAAGATGAATATTAAATGAACATAATATATATAAATGATTTGCAACTAAATTTACTTTAGAATTTGATATTAATTTACGAATTAATATTTAAAAAGGAATTTCATGAAATCTCAGTTAGAATAAGAAATATATACATATAACTTCAAATTGATTAATAATTAATTCAATTCGAATGAATGATTGAATTGGTGACCTAAATCTTATTCGAGATAATTTCCTTAAACAGATTCTTATTCTCAAGGTTGTCTATCATTCTTTTTGAGGTAGGATGCTTATTTGAATTTAGGTACGTAGTGACTTGTGTGTTGCGTGCTAGGATAAGCATCCTAAATGAATTAATACTTAAAGATGGCCTTAATAATTGATTGTTGTTTTCGAATAGTCATTTAACCCAGTCTAAGGGGAGGGCATCAACCTTGCTATGTTGTGTCGGCACGATAGTTAGGTACTTGAGCCATCATGTGTGGCTTGATAGATAGTTGATAGGGGAAACAGTAGCAAAATAATGTCTACATGGATCGAAGAGAAGCAGTATGGTGTGGTTTGGGATTATAGGCATCAATTGAGTTGTGCCATATTATGGATTGTGAAAGGTAGAGATGTGTAATGGCTATGACCACTAGATAAGTTTATGACTAGTAGAGATAAGAGATATAGATATTCGGGCTGTTTATATCAACCCCTAAGTAGTTACTACTACTCAGGACTCCCAGGTTTCCAACGTGTTGCCAAAATGTGAGTGCTCCATTGTTGTTTTGCTATGTTTAATGTAAAGATAGAAACTATTGGTTGTTGCATTGCATATATAATAGGCATGTGTGTCTATCTCGTATGTGCTTGTATTACTATTGCACCAAGCTTCGGCTTATTCCTTTCTTTTTCAAATGCTGATGACTTTAATGATGATACTTATGATTACATGGGGTATGGTTTCAAAGAGATACTTAATGAGTGAAGCAACTAAGATCGCTATACTATTTTAATTATTCTAAGCTTCCAATTTATATTTTTAGACTTATATTTTAAAGGGAGCCTATCTGTATGCCCATGGTTTACATGTTGAAATACTAAATACTCTTTATTTTGAAATACCTAATGAGTGGAGGGACTAGGATTACTATACTATTTTAATTATTCTAACCTTCCAATTTATATTTTCAAACTTATATTTTAAATAGGGCCTATCTGTGTGCCCATGGTTTATATATTGAGATACTAGATACTCTTTATTTTGAAATACCTAATGGTACAGAACTTATTATATATTGGTCTACTCTATAAAGTAGCCTATTTGGAAAATATTTTGTAAAATTTACTTGTCCTCTACAATTCCTGTGTTTTTAGTATCTAATATAATGATTTCATAATCTAAAATTTCTTTAGTAGCAATCATAATGAATTATATATTAGGTTAGCCTTAGTATATAACACCAAAGCGTTATGTATAACAGCTAGACATGGCTTGTCAGGACATAATATTGATATGTCTACATATGTAACTGGTTGGTTACTAAAGAAATTGATTATCAATTATTCGACCTTAATTATTAAAATGATCACTCATATCATTCATTTCATCTTCCATTCCTTTACTTTCTTCTTTCAACTGATCAACTTCATGTTACAAATGAATACAACACAACATCATCCCCAAGGCACCACTTTACAAGGGCTCCAATAATTGCCAAAAGGCCTTGCATCATTTTTGCAAGTGTTTAAATTTGTTGATTCATGGATAGCTCTAGTGCATTATCTATTTTCATTCAACACTTAGCATCACCTTCACATTTAGTACTAACAACATAACTATAAAATCATCATAGTTATGTTAACTCACCTCTATAGCTTAACATTAGTGAAAGCTCACTTAAAAATTTTATTAAACATTCAACATACTTCACTATATTCCACAATCTCAATGAAAATCATGGTGTTTTCTACTCCAATCAATTACTACACAATAATAGTTCGACACAACATGCACAACAACTACAACATATCTTACTCGAATTTTGATATCCTTATATGCAAGGTTTGGAGTACTTTCTGTACTTTCATGTGGATAGCATGCTTTGCCAAGAGTTTAGTATTAAATAAATTTAATCTCAACAAGGTTCAACTTGCATTCTCTAAATTCCAAGTGGGTTGTAATTTTAATTTTCTAGGCTTTAATGAGAGAAATAACTATTTTATGGGTTTTGGCATATTAAATATACAAAGGTAAAGCGATGTGAATGATTCAATCAATTAGATATGACTCACCAACTGAAGAAATCACACCAATATAATTGAATCAATAATCGGTATGATTTATGATTTCCTAAAAGTAACCAAAACCATTCCATGAGAGATTGACAAAAACATGTTTCTGCAGTGCGGTAACGACATTGATAAACAAATAACTTTGTAACAATAAACTCTTCAATCATATATTAGAAGATGGAGTTTGATGATTATAAAATTAAAACAATACCATTTAATATCGTTTAAGGAAAGAAAAAAGGAACTAAGTATAGTATTTACTTTTGTTGCTTAGATATTAGTTGATGAGAATATTACATGTATAATATAGTTTTTAAAAAAAATTACACAAAACCAAATCATGAAAAAAAAATTACATGAATAGTGTTTTTGTATCGCATCTTGAAAGTGCGATACAATTTTTTTTTTTAAAATTACATGAGTGTCGCATGTTGATGTAATTATTAAATGTGTATCGCATGTTAGACTTATATCATATGTCAGTTATGCGATATACCTATTTTCACTAGTTTGTCCAAGTATGTCACTATATCGCATGTTAGAAATTAGATATTTGTGTCAATTCTTATGGCCCATCTTCAACATGCGAAATACAATAGTAATTTTGTAATTTTTTCCTTTAATTTTGTATTTGTGTAATATTTTTTCTCAAGAACATTAGACATATCTTTCACTCATTAGTTCGTACTATTCAGAAAAGGAGCTTGTGCCTTGATGAAAAGATTTTTGCTTTTGTTCAAATGGTGATTTCTTGCCATTGAATGACAAATTTGCCTATCGTAATAAATAAAGTGAAAAAATAATAATAATTCACATAACTTAAGTGGAAAGCTAAAAGAATTAGGAAAAAACAGAAAGATAAAAACCATAACTAAAAGTATATGAATTCACTAAGTACTTTCAATATTCCTTGTGGTGTTTTGCTTTACTTACTCTACATAATACAAACAAGTGTAAGATGCATCCACAATGTGTGTGTTGTATCCACAATGCATGTGTTAAAAATAAAAAGTGAGAACGGTTTTATTATAGAGAATTAAGAGGATAAAGATGGTTAAAGATAGAGTGGAGCATATGAAAAATGACTACCTATACTTTGGTTTCTATTTTTTGACACTAATAACTTAGATTCACTTAATAACAAATTAGGTGTAAAATAGAGTGGGAACAATTAAGAGGAGAAGAGAGAGAATGGAGTATATAAAAAATAACTACCCATACTTTTTCTAATAAGAGAGAGAGTGGACTATATAAAAAATAACTAGCCTTACTATGATTCCTATTTTTTCACTCGAATAATTTACACTTAATAATAATAGATATATAATACATAGGTATAGAAAGCAAGAAGGGGTTTAAAACGCCATATGGTAAATGGCCCAAAAAAAAAAAAAAGCATATCGTCATATATACGATAAAATAAAACCTTTATACTAGAAAAAAGAAACCTGCACTAATATAACTCCTTTTTAGCCCTTTTTCCCTGTATTTTCCTAAATGCATTTTTATGACTAAATCACGTATGAAGTCAAGACATAAATAAACAAAACAACTTTCAAATTAATTTCACCGCTTAATTTAATTAGAAAGTAAGAATATCGTATATCAATTGTTTAATTGTATTTCTCAATTTAGAATAGAAAAAAGAAAATTCAAATTTTCACTCTTCCATAATGTCCCTTCGTGGCGGCTCAGATGCAAGGATTTTATTCCGCATTCATTGGTCGAACCTAACCTAATTATTGAGGATGAAAGCTTTGTGGCAAATCTTTTAACCACTACTTTGTTAATGAAATAGGTATCTTAAAAAATGTGACATACTCATCAACATAGCCAATACATGCAGCATATATTCAAAAAAGAAAAAAAAAAAAGTAGCTTGATTTTCCAAATTTTTTGTTATAAAAAAAAAAAATTCATTATATCATGTTTGATTTTCAAAACAAATCGGATATCAAACAAAACTCAAAAACTTTTTTCATTCCAAGTAGTGCTACAAATTTTTCAAATATGACAAAAATAATCTCTTAATCATGATCTTAAATTCACACTAACATCATCATCCAATTATTATCACATGGTCTTACGATTACCATAATCATTGCCGTTACCATCAACACTGTTATTATCATGACCACTACTACCATCATCACCACCAAAATTACCACCATCATTAATAAGACATTAATATCAAAACACCATCACCATCAACTCATTAATGCCATTGGCAATTGAATGCTAGCATTAAGCTACAATGATTATCAATAGTATTAAGGGTATTAAGATGGTAAAATGTAATGGTGATGGTGCTCATGGTGACAATAATAATGGTGAATAGTGATGGAATGAAAAGATATGGTTTAAATATATAATTAATAACATCAATAATATAGCTATTAAAATAACTATTCCAGTAGATAATTTTTTCTAGCCATCATTCGAATATATGCTTATACAGGACAAATAATATAAGATACGAATAAATCTTATACTAGACTCAATGTACTAAATTGTAATATTCAATCTTCTTAAGGATTCAACACCATTAATATTAAATTGTTATGCATCTTGAGTACAATAACAATCACTTAGATATAGCAACATAAATTGCTTACCTTGAGCAAAATTCGACATGACAGAGAGCTTTCTTGTTCTTAATCTTTTATGAAACTAATTTCTTTCTCTTAACTCTTTTATTGAAGCAGATGGCTTGATGGATAGCCAAAATATGTTAATTGCTTACCCTAATGGGTGGAGACCAGTTTAAAATTAAATCTAGTGCGTCCATCAATTATCTATATTAACGGTTAAAATATAACATACTATTAAATATAGGAAACCTTAAAAAATTTAACATGAGCTAATTTAAACATGAGCTAGGACATCAAGCTATATTTCTTACATTCTCCTACTTGGTCAGATGTCCCATCATTATATTTAATAGTAAAAAATAAGGCTAGCAAAAGTCAAATCATTACAACCATCAATCATCATAAGCATTTTTACAAAAAAAAATCACGTAATGAGAATTATGGTGGTCATACGCTATATAGTTGCATATTCTCTTCCATACATCACTACATTAAAGATTTATTATGTTAAGTTCATAAGTTGTATATAAACAATATACATACTTATCATAAAGACACATAATTTTCTTATTCAAACAATCAAGTGTGCATAAATATAAAGAATAAGAAGATTCAAAATATCAAAAACATGTCATTATTAGCTTTAAAGTGTTATAACATCATCATTAAACATCAATACAACCAAGACCCATTCTATGTACATATTCCTTAAAAAATTTTGTTTGTAATCCCTTAGTTAAAGGGCCTGCAATCATGAGATCCGTTTTAATATGTTCAACACACATTTTTTTGTTTTGAATCTCCTCTTTAGTAACAAAGTACTTAAATTCCATGTGTTTTGATCTTTTTGAATATGTGTCATTTTTACAAAAAAAAAAAAAAAAAAAAAAGAAACTGCTGTAGTGTTATCATAATAAATTTTCAGCAGCTTACTTATGGTGTCGACAACCTTAAGTTCTGAAATAAAATTCCACAACCATAATGCATGAATTATAGCCTCATAATTAGCTACAAATTCTGCTTTCATAGTGGATGAAGTAATGATGGATTGTTTGGCATTTTTCCAAGAGAGTGCTCCTCTAGCTAATTGGAACAAATGGCTAAACATTGACTTCCTGCTGTCAACACATCCACCAAAATCTAAATCTGAATATCCAATCACTTCTAAATTATCAAACCTCTTATAAGTGAGCATGTAGTCTTTTGTTCAAATGATCAATACCAAGATTCCTTCAGTATCTACTCAGCATTCCTACTGCAAAATTGATGTCTGGTCTCGTACAAGTCTGTAAGTACATCAAACTTCCCACAATAGATGCATATGGAATTGATTCCATTTTCTCACGCTTCACATCATTTTTTTTTTGGATATTGCATAAGGCTAAACTTATCTCCCTTTTGAATAGGGAGTATTCCTGCTAAGCATTTACTCATATTGAATTTCTCAAGAATTTTATCGATATAAGTCTTCTGAGACAATCCTATCAATCCTTCACACCTATTACGGAATATTAAAATTCCAATGAGATAGGATACCTCTCCCATATCTTTCCTTTCAAAATTCTTAGAAAGATATTCTTTTATCTTATGCAACGAACCCAAATCATTACAGCAAGTAAAATATCATCAACATATAGAACTGAAGATATAAACTTACTTCCACTGATTTTCCGATAGATACATTGATCAATAATGATTTCTTCAAAGCCAAAAGATGTGATGATATTATTAAACTTAATATACCATTACCTGGAAGCTTGTTTAAGTCCATATATTAATTTCTTCAATTTGCATACCATACTTTCTTTTCCTTCCATGGAAAAACCTTTAGGTTGATCCATATAGACTTTCTCTGTAAGATCTCCATTTACAAAGGGTATTTTCACATCCATTTAGTGTAGCTCTAAATCAAAATGTGTCATTAAAGCCAAAATTATTCTCAATAAATCTTTCTTTGAGACAGGTGGAAAAAGTCTCTTTATAATCAATACCATTTTCTTACGTATAACCTTTGGCAACAAGTTTAGCTTTATATTGTTCAATATTGCCTTTTGAGTCGTGCTTGGTCTTGAAGACCCATTTACACCCAACTCGTTTAGAACCTTCTAGCAAGTCTATAAGATCCCAGACATTGTTTTGAACAATTGATTTCAACTCCTCTTTCATAGCATCAATCCATTTTTTACACTCATCTCCTTTTATTACTTATAAATACGAAACAAGATCATTGTCAATGCCATAATCAAATTCAAACTCTTATAAATAAACCACATAATCATTAAAGATAGCTGACCTTCAAACCCTTACAGGTTTATTTAAAGCTATTCCAATTGGTTCATTTCCATTAACTAGTGGTAAGTTAGGTTCTTCATGGGATACCTCTTCATTATCCAAATGTCCCTGATTATTTTGTTCTTCTATTACAGGAATAACATTTGGTGTGGTTGTAGATTTAGGAACATTCAAGGGTAACGGAACATTCAACCTTATTTCATTAATGTCCACAACTACATTTTTAACACTCTCACTAACCTTACCATTCTCTAACAATTTGGCATTGGCTATCTTTATAATTTTAGAACTATGGTTTCAACAGCAAAACTTATACCCTTTGATTTCTCTGGATAATCAATAAAGTAACCACTAACTGTTCGAGAGTCCAATTTCATTTCATGTTGATTATAAACCCATGCTTCCATAGGACAACCCTAAACATGTAGGTGTCTCAAAGTAGGTTTCCTTCCCCAGTCCATAACTTAAAAGTAGTTTTAATTGCATACATCCACAAGCTTTTAGGTAAAGTAGAATTACACATCATACTCCTAACTATATTCATTAACGTTCTATTTCACCTTTCTACCACAACATTTTGTTGAGGTATGCCTGGCATAATATATTGTGCACATATGCTATGATTTTTGAGAAATTTTTCAAATGGACTAGGATGCTGTCCAGATTCATCATACTTTCCATAATATTCACGACCTCTATCAGAACTTACTATTTTTACTTTTCTATCTAATTGTCTCTCAACTTCCTTTACAAACACCTTAAGGGCATTTACAAGTTGAGATTTCTCATGCAACAAATAGATATAGCCATAACATGAAAAATCATCTATGAAGGTGATGAAGTACTTTCTTCCACTAAAGGATGGAGAATCAAAAGATCCACATATATCGATGTGTATTATCTCAAGAAGTTAGTTGATTCTTGTGACTCTTTTCTTGTTATGTGTGGTTTGCTATGCTTTAATGTAGTCCACGCATAAACCAAGATCAGTAAAACTTAAACTCTATCCTTTACCAATCTTTCTAGCCTTTCTTTGGATATGTGTGCCATAAGTTTAAGAAAATCTTTAGCATTATGATTTTCAATTGCTGGAATAGTAAACTTAATGTTGCTAGCAATAGTCATTCACACGAAGTTTAGACTTGATTTATTAGACTTTACTCATGCTTTATGGTATACCTTTTGAGCCTCTATACTATATCCAATAAGGTCAGCAGGCTTTTACGTTAACAAGGCCAAGTCAAGATCCAAACCATCTGAGTGGAAAGTGACTTGTTCCTTCCATTCAAAGAAATTCAAACCAATGAACAAAGTAACAACGGAAGCTTGAGAGTGGAGATTAACAACTTCAAATATACAAATGCTCACTAGTTAACAGATTCAAACAAGAGGTACATAAAATATATTATTGGTTTCCTTTGGTAAACACAATAACCTATATCATCATCATTATAATTGAATGCCAATAAAACTTAACAGAGTAATTAAACACATACCATCTTGTACATATAGCATCTTTGGATACATACATATACTTAGCAAGTGAATGCTAATTTTCTTCTTTTATATTTATTAATCATAAAATATCGATTTACCTTTGGGTAAATCCTAATTCCTATCAATTAATAAACGTTACATAATAGGCATTGTAGGATATTATTTTAAATTATATGATCATAAACATTTAATTAATTTGGTCAATGTGGTGACTAACAAATTAATATTAACTGAATGTAGTATAATTAAAATATTACATTTTAAAATCCTTCCTTTATATTTATTAATCATAGAATATCAATTTACTTTTGGGTAAATCCTTAATTTCTATTAATTAATAAGCTTCACATAATAGGTATTGATGGATATTATTTTAAGTTATATGACCATAAACATTTAATTAAGTTGGTCACTTTGGTGACTAACAAATTAATATTAACTTAATTTCATATAATTAAAATATTAAACTTTTATGATCCTTCCTTTATATTTATTACCCATAGAATATCAATTTACTTTTGGGTAAATCCTTAATTTCTATTAATTAATAAACTTCATATAATAGGCATTCTTAGATATTATTTTAAATTATATGAACATAAAAATTTAATTAATTTTGTCACTTTGGTGACAAACAAATTAATATTAACTTAATTTCATGTAATTGAAATATTAAATTTTTATAATCCTCCCTTTATATTTATTAATCATAGAATATCAATTTACTTTTGGGTAAATCCTTAATTTCTCTTAATTAATAAACTTCACATAATAAACATTCCTAGATATTATTTTAAATTATATGACCATAAACATTTAAAAAATTTGGTCACTTTGGCGACAAACAAATTAATATTAGCTTAATTTCTTGTAATTAAAATATTAAATTTTTATAATCCTTCCTTTAAATTTATTAATAAAATATTGATTTACCTTTGGGTAAATCCTTAATTTCTTTCAATTAATAAAGTTTACATAATAGGCATTGTAGGATATTATTTTATATTATATGACTATACACATTTAATTAATTTGCACACTCTGGTAACTAACAAATTAATATTAAATTAATGTCATATAATTAAAATATCATCATTATTATAATTCGTAAAATTCATTACAAATAAGTCATGATAATTTTAATATCATAAAAAAAAACATAATATCATGAAATAAAACATAAAATACAATAATCATACTCAAGGATAAAGCATAATGTTAATATTAATAACAAAATATGGATGTGACGTCTATTAACTTCTTGATTTGTTATTATACTTAATGGCCAAAACATAAATTCATTTTTTTTTAATTCTTTCAATTTGGGAAAAACTAACTTAATGTAAATACCCAAAAACATTCGCATTCTAAAGGATCAAAACCATCATAAACAAGATAAACATTAAAATCCATAATCAAATCACATCATAATCTTGTGAAAAACTAACTTAATGTAAAAGCCCTAAAACATAAACTTAATTCACATTCTAGAGGATCAAAACCATCATAAAAAAGATAAACATCAAAATCCATAATCAAATCACACCATAATCTTCACAAATCATAATTTTTGTTCTAATTAATCATAATCTTCCACAATTATTATAGCCCATAGTTCTAATTAACATTATAAACCCTAATTTATAATGGGTGTATCATAATATTGATCTAAGGATTATTATCAAATTCAAAAATCATGTAAGATTAAATCCTCTTAAGGATTCAAAACAATTAATATTAAATCGTTATGCCCATACGGATCTTGAATATAATAACTATCACTTAGATATAGCAAAATAAATTGCTTACCTTGAGTAGAACTCAGCAAGATAGAGAGCTTTTTTATTCTCAATCTTTTATGAAATTGATTTCTCTCTCTTAACCCTCTTATTAAAACAAGTGGCTTAATGGATGGTTGAAATATGTTAATTGCTTACCTTAATGGGTGGAGAGAGGACCAATTTATCTATCTACATAAAATTAAATCTAGTACGTCCATCAAGTACTCATATCAACAATTTAAATTTAACATACTATTAAATACGGGCTAATTTAAACCAAATTTAATATGGGCTAATTTAAATATGAGTTAGGATATCATACCATATTTCTTACATAATATGAGCTAGGACATCATACCATATTTTCTTACATAAATTGTATTGTTTTTCTTCCCCCCTCATACTGCGTTGTGCTAGTTTTATTATTCTATACTGTATTGGAAAGCAAACAATCACCAGAAAAAAAAAATAAATAAATAAAAGGAAACGGAAACTAAACAGTATATTAACCAAATCAAATGCATCTTAATTGACTAAATCATGATAATGGGGAAAAGATGAAGTGACTAAATCATAGATCACTAGATCATTGATGCCGTCCTATAGAAGTGGACAAGAGGATAGTGCTAATCATGTATCCATGCAAGTCATAATAAACAAAGATGCGTGCCTAGGGGATACATATGTCAGTGGCAGGTAATTTTACCTGAATAATAAGGCATGGGGAGCGTATGAGTACCCACTTATCTCAATTCTTTAAGCCTGCCCTAGTGGATATCATTCATCTCCTATATATTGTCATTATATTCTTGTTGTTTTATGATGCTAAAAAGCCAAAACACAATCAATTCGATGGTCCATGGGATATAGGACTTCATTCTTTGTTTATTTTAAGGGAAAACGATTTCTTTCCCTTTTTGGTACTACAATTTTCTAGGGTACTCCAACCAGCAAATACATTAGTTCCTCAATCCCTAAGATATAAGAAATAAAATTTCTAAATTCCAGATATAGAATACGAAAAAGTCCAATCAGATCGATACTCTATCTCAAACCCAACTTCTCTTATGTAAAGATTCTTTCATCCAAAGAGAATTGAGAGAGTTGCTAACTGAGTTTGCCTTGTAGATGATTGTGTTATAACATCAACTGAATGTTGAGATATATGATTATTTTATTCTTTTTTTTTTCCTATGTGATGTTGTTATACGATATTTGGTTGTATTTTAAATAACAAATAGTAAGTATGGATTACGACTATGTAAAATATTAAATAATAATTTTAATATAAAAATGTGATCAATATTTTTTACTTTTACAATATGGATAGAATGTATTTTCCTATTATTCCAATCTAGTTGGTTCTTTTTATATATCAACATTCTAATAGTCATATAATGGGTATTCATTTTTGTTGACTTATATTACAATTTCCCCTTTATTTCATGAAGTAAATAGACTGCTAGAATATCAGTTATTAATATTTTTTTTTTCGGCCGTTGAATATCAGTTATTATTATTTTGCAAAATATGCAATTTCTTGGTTGCATTCTTGCAAGATAACCAGACTTATAAAAAAGCTATGTTGGTCTGTGGTCAAGCGTGAAATACTTTTAGGTATAACAACTATTTACTCCCAACTTAATATATATCATAAACTTAAATAACGTTATTTGACAATTTTAATAGTTTTGAAAATATGAATTAAAATATTCCAATCCATTGCAACATATCCTCATTTTCTCACCAATAATGATGCATGATCATTATAATTGTATAGCTTTCCCATTATTGGCTCGATGATGGAAATTTTAGTCGTATAAATTTCGTTTTTGTAATTATTGTAAAAGTTATAAAGACATATTAATTAAAAAAGTAACAAAGTAAGATATACATACATACATATATCTATATATGGCCAAAAACAAAGTAAGACATATGCTAATGTCTTATTGGTCTAAGAAAATTAATTTAATAAAAAATATTACTAAATAAAATTAAAAATATAAAATATTTAAAATTATTTAGAGAAGTGAGAAAATGAAAAAAAAATGTAAAATTAAGTTTTTAAGAGGAGTAAAGTATTGCTACGTCCCATTTTAAAATTATTAAATAATATTGATAATTTTAATGAAATTCAAGTGACCTATTTATTAAAAAAACTAACACAAATCATATGTTTATAAATAGATCAAAACACATATAAGTTTTTTTTTTTTTTTTTTTTTTTGTAAATAACCCTTTTATTAATGGTCAAACATGTTAAAGTACAATTAGAAGTGACCTAGGAGGAAAGCTTTACAAGTAGGGGTGTAAATGAATCAACTCAGTTCACAAACTATTCAAACTCGGCTTGATGTTTACTCGAGTTCAATTTGAGAGTAGTGAAGTCAAGCTTGAGCTTGAGCTTGAACTCGAACTTGAGTTATTCATGTAGTTTGTCAAGTTGAACTTGAGCTTCGTATATTTGTCTCAATTAGCTCGTGAGCCTAAACGAGATTTATCAAGCTCAAGTTAAGTATAAAATATTAATCGAATTCAAATCGAGTATCGGTATTAATATTATTTAAATTAGAATCGAAAATATTTCTTAGAAAATCTAGCTTAAACAGGCTTAACTAAGTTGAACTCAAGTTCATATAGCATTATTTTGAGTCGAACTCAAGCTTAAATTCTTAAGCTCGGTCGAGTTTGAGCTAAGGCCTATTTGGATAGTCAGATATCATATCTGTATCGGTCCGGTATTGGTTCAGTATCGGTATCGGTTTCAGTTCAGTATTGGTTCGGTTTGGTCAATTAATGAGTAAAAATGTTGGTTTTTCATCAGTATTATATCTGTAACGGCTCAATATCTATTTGGCACTATCTCGGTGCCAAAAGGACACCAGAATGACTACCCAAACAGGCCCTTAAAATGTTGAGTTGAGCTCAAGCTTAGCATTATACCATTTCAACTTGACTCGATAGCAACCCTATTATGGATACTAATGCACCACGTGAATTGATCGATTAATGGTCCAACAAAATTATAATATGTGAATGATATTATAAAACCTATGCATATTATTTATCTAAAACACATTAATTCTTACTCATCATTTATCTAAACATGTGCTATATTAGTACAATTGAGTTTTTTTTTTATGAGAAGGGCTTATTTTTTTTAATCTCAAGGTTTTCTAACTTCCGCACAAAAATCATACCATGACCGACCTTATAGAATGTAGTATAATTAAATAAAATAAATGCTAAATTTGATATATGAATTTTGCATAAAAATTAAATTTAGTGTATGGATTTTGAAATTGTCAATTTAAAATCAACCTCTTTATGGCTGTTTTTACTATCTCCTTAATATTATTTGTTCTGTTTGCACAGAAAAGACAACATATCATTAGATTTTTACTAATGCCCTAACAACATTTAAGAATAATTGGGTGTATCTTCCACATTTGGAAATGAAGTAAAATATGTTAGTGAGGTGCTAAAAATAGATACGAAAACTACAATTAAGTATTAAATTGACCACATCAAAGTTTAGGTATGAAAAAGAATTTTTACATAAAATTAAGATATCAAATTTGACATTTTCCCTAAGAAATTATGTCTAATGTTGAAATTCTTATGACCTAATAGTATAAATCGGACTGCAAATGAGTTGAATCGAGATAATATAATATTGAGCTTGAACTCAATTTGAAATTTCAAAACTTGAGATTGACTCAAGTTCAACCAAGATTTGTATTTTAAGTTCAAGCAAGTCTTACTTGATTTGGTATTGTGCAAACTTATGCTTGACTCGATTAACCTTATTCAAACTAGGTTTGTTAGAAAAAAAATTCAATTTTAATTAAAATAATATTATCTAAATTCAACTTGAATTCAATTAATATGTATGCTTAACTTGAGCTTAATTAGGCATGTAAGCTAATCAAGCTCAACTTTATAAAATTAAAGTTTGGCTCGATAAACTATTCCAGTAGCTCAAGTATCAAACTTGACTTCGACTTGATTATTCTCAAATCAAATTCAAGTAAAAATTAAGCCAAATTTAAACAAGTTGTAAAGCGTTATGATTAGTTCACATATGATATAAATACTAATATTATAATAGGATGAATTGAGTTGAATTACCCCCTCTTCCAATTGTTGTAATAGTAGTTAGCACTATATATAGAGAGAGAGAGAACTTCATGTCCAACTAATTATTGCTTTTTACTTTTTTATCATCCAAAGCCTCCAGAACAAATTTCATAGTTGTTAAAGATGAAGACTCTCGACAGTCATTACTTCTTGGTAAAGACCATCACATATTTCTATATTTATCTTTGCATGGAAAAATTTTATAAGTTGCTTCGAAGCGGAAAATTGCATGTACTAGTTAATTTGTAGTTTCAGAATACTCAGGTTTTAAGAATTATTTATTTATTTCCATTCATCTAGTTTAAATTCATATAGAAATTTAGTAGTATAAATTTGGTCAGCATCAATTAACATTACTTGCCAAACCCTTGTAACCTAATAAGCTACCAATGGGTTTTTCATGTTGTTTATGGCCGGCCCAAAATATTGATCGTACCCGGATTTCTTACCTATCGGGCTTGAAAATTCGCCACAAATCTAACACCAAAAGGTCAACCCTCGTTTGAGCCTATAACCCTACTACACGACTGTCCATAGGTCATAAATATTAGGAGTGAAATACATGTGAAACAACATAATAGGAAACAAAACATAATGATTAGGACTTACTTGAACTTAAGATATTATATAATAGAATACCTTTTGTTTCAAATAATATAAATAGATGAATAAGGGGGATCATTGTTCAGAAGAAGAGAATGGGAAGCATTTTTCAGGAGAAAAGAAAAAAAACCGTACATATCAAGCAACTTAAACCTAGATCGAGCCTAGATATAATTGGATATTAAGTCGAAGAAATTTAGGACTAAAACTAGGGAATGTTGCCAATATCTAGTATAATTGATATCAATGCCTCTCGTTAACACAGAGATAGTATAAATTTTAATTCCCCTTTTTTATTGTACTCATGAAAAAGAAAAATAGGATATGATTCATTAGTTAGAGAAGTTAAAAGAAGGGAAAAGGAATTGGGGAAGGTCTGAATAGACAAATGGCACCCATGTGAGCACACTGCCCGGAGGTGTTTTCGGGGGGGAGCAAGCTTGAAGGGGCAGGGTTTGGGATCTGGACAGTCAAAACATTGGGAATCTAACTATGATTGTGAAAAATACCAAGGGTAAGATGAGCAGGCACTTTTGTTGGAAGAAATGGCAATGTGGCATGGAAGTTAGTGAAGTTTTCTGTGTGGTGTATGTGTCGCTGTGGGGTACCAGTACCGCTCATCTCTTCCATTTCCACTCGTGTCAGTCAATATATATTAGTACCAAAACCAACTATACCACCAACTGGCCACCACATAAAATATTACATTGCATGGGCCTCATTCAATTTACTCATTAAGTTTTACTATACTATGTACATAGTCAGTCATATGTATGCTGCCTCACTTCATAAGGATGTTGGGGGTTTTGATTTTTAGTTCTGACAATCAGCTTTCAAGTTCAGAAATGTAAATGAGTTGCTCACCAACCTCAACAGCTGTGCCTGTCCCTGTGCCCTTCCCTTTGACTCTTTTTTGTGCTTTCTTCTTGTAAGACTTTTTATTCTCTTTGGCATGCAACAGGGCTTCCGTTTCGGACAAACATCATCACTTCGCCGAAGTATGAAAATTTTCACCGTATTTGTATGAACATACTACTTTCAACTAATGTGTTTATTGGGGATTTTATTCCATTAAGTTGCTTGCTAAATAAACTTACCAAAAAAAAGTAAATCTACTATATTTTTATTCATATTTTGAATCGAACTACTACAAATAACTATACTTATTATTTTGTGTATAAGATCCAACGATTGATCTTATGATTTTCACATATAAGTAGTAAGTATAGGATTTGATGAAATAATTTTCCTTCTTATTGATCTCAAGGAATTGTATGGTCTGACGATTAAAGTTATGTATCAAATAATGTATATGATCATATTCGATCTTTATCTATACATACTTTCATAATATTGCTTATACTATAATCTAGTTATATCCTCAAAGAAAATTCCATATTTCTCTATATTAATATATTTTTTAATTATCCGACATATAATTAAATACATGTCCATAAGATATGAGTTACAATGTCGCATTAGGACAAAACGTCAATAGCTCATCACTAGCCTTACTCTTTTGATCGTGAAATCCGTGAATAGAATACCATGGAGACAGGGGAAGGTCTTCGTCTAATCTACTTGCGTGGCTTTATGTGCGCCTTCTCTTATATATGAAGTCCAGTTAGACTAAATCAAAAACCCATGGATTGTATGTCAAACGGAATATTCGAACCGTTGGTGATCTGTATCACTTTTAGGCATCTGGGTTCTCAAATGAACTTTTTTTTTTAAATTCAATTAGATTTGACTCAATAATAGTATTGATAAACGCCTAGTTGTTTTCTTCTATCATATTATATTATATACAATATACATTTATCACTATACCATTTCTACATTTTGACACAAAATTCGGATTAAACAAATTAATAGTAAGATTAAGAGAACTAATATGGATATCAAAAGCAAAGAATTATGGATAATATTTCTTCTTAAAAAAGTTGCACTTGCTACTTAAACTTATCTACTAAACCCCAACATCCCACCCCCACCAAGCCCCGCCCCCCGGGATTATTAACATTATATAATAACTAAGTTGAGTGGACAATAATTCGAATACAATAAATTACTAAAAAAGTTATTTTATTATGTTAGTAGTATATTATCAAACTATAAATAAGAAGTGCTTGTTAGGACAAAAATACCATGATATAAATATCTAAGCCAATGAACAAAAATGTAAAATTTAAATAGTTAATGAAAAACAATTTTAATTCTTTTCAACTTCTAAACTCCTTGTTCAATTTTAAGTGTTTAACTTTGATTATACTTTGTTATGATCGAATAAAACAAACAATAGTAAAAACAAAACAGAAAATTAAACACACAAGATTTTAAGTAGAAACCCTTGTGTGAAAAACCATAGGTAGAGGAGAGAGCGGATCCACTAATGTTGAAGAAGAAAATTATTGAAGATGTGTACAAGTGATCTTACAGATCTCAAACACTCATTAACCCTAAAAACAGTCCACAAAACATGTATATTTATCGTGCAAGCCAACATAATGATTGGGATTTGAAAAGTCACGATTTTGAACCTACACAGGCCAAAGGACGGCAGTAGCTCATGTCACCAACGCTGGTGGCATATCCAATAAGACCGGTGGTGTAAGCTTGAAGATTGGCTGCATTAAGCCAGCTTTGAATAACCATAGAAGCTAAAACTAGTCTAAAGGCTGGCAGTGTATATGATGTAGGCCGGCAATGAATGTCCAAAGCTGACAGTGTATATGAATTTGGGTCACATACATCAATAATCTCCACCTTGACACAAATTCAGGAGCAAATCAACAAAATCCAATCTTCAACACATAAACAACAAACATTTTCCTTCTCTTCCACAAACCCTCATGGGGATTAATCAATAATCAACACCAACCAAGTCCACATAATGCTTAAACTTGGTTATAGGAAATATCTTGATCATCATATCAGTAGGGTTATCTTGAGTACTGACCTTGCTCACAGCAATATCACCATCAACAATAACTTCACAAACGAAATAATACCTGACATCAATGTGCTTTATCCTCTCATGACAGACCTGATCCTTAGTAAGGTAGATTGCACTTGGACTGTCACAAAAGACTGTTGTAGTCTTCAAGTTATCACTGATTTCGTCAAATAACCCTTTTAACCAAATAGCTTCTTGAAAAGCTTATATAATGGCCATGTATTCAGCTTCAGTTGTGGATAACGTAACTGTAGCTTGTAAAGTGGCTTTCTAACTGATAGCACAACCACCAAGTGTAAAAATATAACCCGTAAGAGATCTTCTCTTATCCAAATCTCTAGCAAAATCAAAATCTACAAAACTAATAATTCCATCTCTAGTTCTACCAAACTGTAAACAAAAATTAGTAGTACCTCCTAAGTATCTGAAAATCCACTAAACTGCTCTCTAGTGTTCTTCAACAGGATTTGATATATACCTGCTAATAACTCTCACAGCATATGATAAATTTGGACGAGTACAAACCATCGCATACATAAGAGATCTTACATCACTAGAATATGGAACTCTAGACATATATTCAACTTCATCATCTGACTGTGGAGACAAAGTAGATGAAAGTCTGAAATGTGCTACTAAAGATGTACTGATAGGCTCAGCATGCATCATATTAAACCTATAAAGAATCTTCTAAAAGTATGCCTTGTGATTGAAATGCAATGTCCCTGCTTTTCTATCCTTCAAAATTTCCATTCAAAGTATCTTTTTTGCTGCTTCCAAGTTTTTCATTTTAAACTCTCTGCTCAACTGATTTTTAAGCTTTTCAATCTCTCCTCTATCTTTGGCCGCAATCAACATATCATCAACATACAAGAGTAGATATACAAAATATTCATCTTTACATTTCTTGAAATAGATACAACTATTGACATTACTTATCCTGAAATCATGAGAAGTAATGAATGAGTCAAACCTTTTGTACTATTGCCTAGGTGACTGCTTCAACCCATAAATTGATTTCTTCAACATATAAACATGATCCTCCTTTCCTAAGACCACAAAGTACTCTAGTTGTTGCATGTAAATATCTTCATCAAGCTATCCATATAAGAAAGTTATCTTTACATCTAACTATTCCAACTCAAGATCTTACAAAGTTACAATATGAATTAATGCTTTAATCGAGCAGTGTTTTACAATAAGAGAAAACACATCAGTGAAATCAATACCCGGTATTTGACTGTAGTGCAAAAAGTTTTTCCTTGTGTATGAGTTCTTCAACTCCTGGTGTTCCTTCTTCTCTCTTGGATACCTATTTACATCGAATAGTCTTCTTTTCTTTAGGAAGCTTCATTAAATCCCAAGTGCCATTCTTATAAAAGGATTCCAACTCCTCTTGCACTGTAATTAACTACCTACTAGAATCATCACAATTCATAGCTTCCGAGTAAGTCCTGATTTGAATCCATATCCTATGCCACATTAAGTACATAGACTACACGATCTGCCTCTACATATCTTTAAGTAGGCTTAACTTCTCTCCTAGGTCTGTCTCTAGTAATGGAATACTGCTTCTGTGGTGGTGTAGAGACAAAACTACCCTATGTCTATAGTCTAGGCTGAGAAGTGTCTTTGATGTAGGACCTAAATAAATCTGAAACTCCACCTGCATGCTTGATTTCTACTACACTTTATCAGATGAAGTGTTAGAAGACAAGTTAAATAACATCGTTGTCTCATCAAAGATGACATCTCTACTGAGAATGACTTTCTTTAATTTAGGACACCACAACTTATATCCCTTGACACCAAGTTTAAATCCAATGAATATGCACTTTAGAGATCTTGGCTCAAGCTTCCCATTATCTATATGAGCATATGCAGGACAGCAAAAAATTCTCAACTCAAAATAATGAGCAGGAGTACCTGACCTTACCTCTAGTGGAGCGTTCTTCTTAATAGTTGTAGATGGAGAACTGTTAATCAAATAACATGCCGTAGAAACTACTTCAACCCAAAATGATTTCGGTAACTAAGCATTAGAATGCATACACTTGGCTTTCTCCATAATGGTTTTGTTCATCTGTTTTGCTACCCCGTTTTGTTGAGGTGTACTAGGAACTATCAGATGTCTCACACTTCCCTCTAATTTGCACATAATATTAAAATCATTAGAACATGATTCAAGACCATTATCATTACGAAGATGCTTTACCTACTTCCCAGTTTGTTTCTCAATCACTGTCTTTCACTCCTTGAATGTAGGTAAAAAACCACTCTTCTGCTTTAAGAAAAATACCCAAACTTTCTGGAGAAATCATTTATAATGATCAATATGTAGATAGCACCTCCACTTAAAAGCACTCTAGACGACCCCCAAAGATCATAACGGATATAATCCAAAGAACCCTTTGTATTATGAGTACCTATGGTGAATATGACTATTTTCTTCTTCACAAAGACACAGTGTTGACAAAACTTCAACTTACTGATACCCTACCCATCAAGAAGTCCTCTTTTGTTCAATTCAACCATACCGGCTTCACTCGTATGCTCTAAACGCATATGCCAAATGTGAACAAAGAGAGAAAAGAATATATTTCTTGTTATTATTGATTTGTTTGTACATAGAGATATATATACAAGTTCTAATGACTGTTGGTTTATCTTTCTTGTGACTGTTGGTTTATCTTCATCTACCTCTATATTAATTACATTAATTAGAGAAAATAACACTAATAAATACAATATACAACTCTATACTCCTCCTCAAGCTGGAGCATACATATCATATGCACCAATCTTGTTACAAATATATTCAATACAATAACACTTTAAGGATTTAGTTAATATATCAGCAAACTGATCATTTGAATTGACATAGCTAGTGAAGATACAACCAGATAAGATCTTTTCTCGGATAAAATGACAATCAATCTCTATGTGCTTAGTTCTCTCATGAAATACAAGATTGGAGGCCATATGTAATATAGCCTGGTTATCACAAATTAGCTCCATTTGTGAAGTTCCACAAAATTTTAGCTCCTCAAGCAACTGTTTCAAGCAAATCAATTCACAAGTTGCCAAAGCCATGGCACGATATTCTACTTTTGCACTTGACCTAGCGACAACATCTTGCTTCTTACTTTTCCAAGATACCAGGTTGCCTCCAACAAGAATACAATACCCAGAAGTAGATCATCTATCAGATGGAGAACCTGCCCAATCAGTATCAGAATATCCAATTACTTTGGATATTATGAGAATTATGATCACTGCATTCCAATGACTAGTACAAGGAGATTGGAGAAACTGACTAACAACACGAACTGCAAATGATATATCAGGTTGAGTGATAGTAAGATAATTGAGTCTTCCCACCAAACGACAATATCTCCCTGGATCTGTAAAAAGCTCCCCCTGTCCTGGTAATAACTTCACATTAGGATCCATAGGAGAATCTACAGGCTTGCAATTAAGCACACCAATTTCTTCCAATATATCTAAAACATATTTTCTTTGAAAGAGTACTATACCGGAACTGGATTAAGCAATTTCTATGCCAATGTAGTATCTCAACAAGACAAGGTCTTTGGTCTGGAAATGTTTGAAAAGGTGTGCCTTCAATTGAGTAATACCATCCTAATCATTATCAGTTATGATAATGTCATCTACATACACTATTAAGTAAATACATTGCCTCTTGTGCTTATAGAAAACTGAATGATCAAATGTACTGCGAATCATACCAAACTCCATTACAACAGTACTGAATCGGCTAAACCAGGCACGTGGAGATTGTTTCAAACCATAAAGTAAACGACCAAGTCTACATACCAGATTAGATTCTCCCTAAGCAACAAAGCCAGGTGGTTGCTCCATATAAATCTCCTCCTGAAGTTCACCATGTAGAAAGGCATTTTTAATGTCCAATTGGTATAAGGGCCAATGTCGCATAGCTGCAATGGAGAGAAGCAAGCGAACAGAGGACATTTTAGCAACAGGAGAGAATGTGTCACCATAATCCAAACCATACACCTGAGTATAACCTTTGGTAACCAATCGAGCCTTAAGCAGGTCAACTTTACCTTCAGGACCAACCTTAATAGCATAAACCCATCGACATCCAACAAAAGATTTGCCAGGAGGTAAGGGAACTAAATCCCAAGTACCGTTGGCATGTAAAGTAGTCATCTCGTCTACCATTGCCTGTGTCCACTTTGAATCTGGAAGAGCCTCACTCAAATTTTTAGGAACAGAAATGGAAGATAAAGATGAGACAACTGTATAATAGGATGGAGATAACTGGTGATAGCTAAGGAAATTATAAAGTGGGTGAGGACTACGAGTAGAACGGTTACCTTTTCTGAGGGCTATAGGAAGGTCCTCTTTAGATAGGTCCTCAACAGGTGGAGATGTTGAAATAGAAGATGACAAAATAAGTGGGGATTACTAGAAATATGTTTAGAAGCACCTAAATCAATCACCCATGGACCTCAAGTAGAAGACTGAGTGAGACATGCAATAGAATTACCAGTGTAGGCAAAGGAAGCTATAGAAGATAAGGACTACTGTGAAGCTTGATACTGCAAATAATTCTCAAGATAAGCTCCATTGAAAATTAGAGATTTAGGATGTTGTGAAATAGCCATGAATTCCTTAAATTATATATTAATGTGTTATTGGAATAATAAATATATAATATGTGTGTGTTTAGTTAATATAATTAGTGAATGTATTAATTTATATGTGTATAGTATTATGAAATTAATATTATTGTTTGATATCTATAAATGTGTGTATAGTGTAATGAATGTGTGTGTCTTTCTCAAATTAATATGCATGTGTTATGTTTAGAATTTAGTAAATTTACTTTTGAATTGTTTAGATGTATGACAGAAATTTTGGCCAATTTTAAACCCACTTTTTAAGCTTAAATTCAACCCAAATGCATTTGAAATTTGCCTAAATTAGTTCTAGGACAAATATACCCCTAGTGGCTAAGTTTAGATGACAATTGACTATGTTTGGACTTGTTTTCTTTTCTCTTTTTGGGCAGCCCTATTTTCATACGAATTTTCATCTTCTTTTTCTTTCTTTCTTTCTTTCTTTCTTCCTTTCTCATCCCAAAATCTTTAACCCTAAGCCAAGACTTATTACAAGCTTTAGGATTTGAATATCATTCCAAGCCAAGATTCAATCATGTGAGTTTAATACAAACTTTATCTTTTATTTTGTGTTCTCTATTGAAATGTTTGTAAATGTTAGAATAGATATGATTTTGAGGTGATAATTGGTGTGGATTGATTTGATGCATTGATGATAGTTTGGATGAGATTATGTGATTAATGGAGTGGTAATTTGTATCTTATAGGAGTGTTGTTGTGAGGCGATGAATGTTATGGGAGATTAAAGGATGTAGTGAGTTGTGAATTGGAAGTGTGATTAGAGTTTTGATGCTTAGAAGTAGGATACATGTTGTTAGGATAGTGTTTGGATCCTATAACAAGCTTTGGAAAGTTTGAATTTAGTTTGGAGAATTTTTGAAAAAATGAACAAAGTTGTAGTAAAACAGGGGAATTCAAAAACAATTTTCATATAGGTTAAAATTTGAACGTACACCGGCATATGGGGTTTCTACGCCACTGGCCTAGAGGCGGTGTTGGAAGCCCACATAATCAAATTTCTTATGGCCGATCGAACGCCGCCGGCTTTCGCTAGAAAAGTCAGCCGGCGTTCATCCTTTCACATTGTACGCCGACTACTGGGAATCAAAGCCGCCGGCGTATAGGGAGAGGCTGCCAGCGTATCTGCGTAAGCGGCCTATTTACACCTCTCTGGACGTTTTGAAAAATTTTGAATTTGGATTCTACGCCGGCTCAAAGCCACCGGCGTAGAATGAATGCAGTCAGCATACTCTTAAGCGCTGCCAACGTTGGCAGTGTTAATTTTCATAGTATTGAACACCGGCTCAAAGCTACCAGCTTTGGCTGCCGGCGTATCCCCTGCGCTTTTGAATTTTTAAAACTTTCTTTAAAATTTTCCGAAGTTTAATATATGATCAATTACGTATTTGTTAAGTGATCTAGGATATAATAGGATGCTTAAATGCTTTATAATGACTTTGTATTAATTTATTTGGATTTCTTTGATATATTTATATTTTATACTAGTTAATTAGTGCTTAATCTAAGTGTGAATTTAATATTGATTAAACAGTGATAGATCCTTGCCCAGTGAACCCCGTTAACTCCCGAGCTATCTCAGGTACGCAGTAACTTGCCTGTCTCTTTGCTAGGGTAGGCATCAAAATCAAACTACTTTAAAATAAGAAAATACTATTGATATATGAGTATTGATTGTCGTTGTTTACCGTTGAATCTGGTTCAGAGAGCGGCACCCTGCTCAGATTGGGGGCAGGGTACTTTCTCATTAATGGATAGAATTGTTTAGGAGATATGAGTATCCGAGCTGCTCATATCAACCCCCTGAGCGTCGTGATGCGTTACTCAGGATCCCCTAGTATTATGGGCTACGCCGGAAGGTGGGGCTGCCTAGTCTGTACGAACAGTAGGGACCACTTAGGGAGGCAGACGTAATACTAGATCCTTGTTGTCTGGAGTTTGAATACTTCCGTGTTGTCTTACTAACTAAATACTTAATAATGAATAAGTGATTGTTGCATAGTGCATTTAGTCTAAGAATGTGTGATCCACTTCGCATTTTGTATTCGTTACTTGTGTACTGGGCCTTTGCTCATATTTTATCTATTTCAGGTGATGATTCCGATGAGTTCTATACGAGTATGGGGTACGAACCGACTTTGAAGATTTTCTTAATGGGTTGGAGGATTAGAGATGACTATGGACTTAATGGACCCCTATGAATGTAATAGATTAGATGTGATTCTTTTTTGTTGATAATGTAATTATAGTGTTAGTTGGGTTGTGTTTTGAGGATTTTGATTAAGGCTTGTAAGAAGCCTTTGGATGTAATATGTATATATATATATATATGTGTGTGTGTGTGTGTGTGTGTATTTAGCTAATTAGAAGTTGAGTGGTTTCCTTTGCCAAAATGTGTGGTAGTATTGCTTTGCTTAAGGTTAAGAAAAAAAAAGATTTTATGTCTCCCATTGTATAATATATTTATGGAATTAGATAAACAATTACTCAAACAATTCCTTTAGGCAACCTTACATATAATCTTAGGGGTTATATGTGGTTGGGGAACCGTTATCTCCTATTTCAAATATAGGGGTGATAGCGGGTCCTTAAATGTTGTACAACAGAAGAGATATGATTGGTATTTTGAATGATATTAGCTCATGGAGGATGTCCATGCAACTTGGACATTTGTCCCTGGCATGACCCCACTGATGGCAGTAGGTATACCTAGGATGAGTCCCCTTAATAATCCTATGTTCACCACCTTGTTCTTCTTTGTTAGCCACGTGACCTTGGAAGCCATCTGAGAAACTAGAGCTGAGTTATCAATAGAATAAAAATACATATAGGTGCATTAGGAATTGACGACACATGAAGAAGGTGAAAGAAAACTTCATCCATAGATGGTATGGTAGGACTAGCCAATATCTTATCACGAATTGAAGTAAGATAAGGACCAAGTGTAGCAAGGGTGCAGACCATAAAAAATTTGTCTCTCTGAGTCAAATCATCTTGGAGAAACTGACTAGGAGGGAGTAAAGAGTTGTACTCAGCTTTAATGGATGCCCATCTGCTAAGAAAATCAATAATCGACATATTGTTTGTCTCAAATTAAGCAGACTAGATATCACTGAGTACAAACGCTGAATATCATTTGTATATAGTCTCTTTGCCTGAGTCCAAACAGCATAGCAAGTTGAGTAGTGACTGTAAATTGGATGAAGAGATGGATTGATGGACTACCACAAAAGACCCAGTAAAAGAGCATCAACTCTCATCCATTGATCTTTATCCTTCTTTGGATCTTTTGTTATATCATCCAGTTTGGTGGTCAAATGGTCTTGTAGACCTTGACCCATGCACCATAATTCCACAGCCTTAGACCAAGACATGTAATTAGAACTCCCATCAATTTTTCAGTTGCAATGGCAGGAGATGGAGATAATACACTTGAAAAAGATTAGCTTCCAAGGAAGAAGAATCATTAGCCATGTTGGATTGAGAATAACCTAGGGAATCTCAGAAAACTGGCATGTGACACCAAAAGTAGGCCGGAAAGGACATATTGCCCAAAAAGAGGATAAAAACAGTGGACGATGATAGCGGCGTGTGGCGGCATTTTCGGCGGTGAACTTCTTGGGTTTTGTCGTCGGAGAAGAGAGGAACATGACGATATAATCAATTTTGAAATCCAACTCCAGGAAGAGCAAATTCAGATCCAAACAGCCACCCAAAATTAGGGTTTGTGTTCTATGGCTCTGATACCATGAGAACAAAGAGAGAGAAAAATATATTTCTTATTATTATTGATTTGTTTGTACATAGAGATATATACAAGTTCTAATGACTGTTGGTTCATCTTCCTTGTAACTGTTGGTTTATCTTCACCTACCTCTATATTAATTACATTAATTAGTGAAAATAACACAAATAAATACAATATACAACTCTACACCATAGTCTAGTAGCATCCTCATCTAACATAGAAGAAGAAGTGATAGCTGCATCACTTGTGATAATAGAACCCCTATAAAACATAAGTTAGCAGTCTTTTTCTGCCCCTTCATCACCACAAGAGATGCTTTATTGATCTTCAGATCTCTACCTTCACCAGCATATTTATACCTTTTAGTATCAAGATTACTCAAAGCAATTAAATTTATGTTCAAGTCAGAAATATGTCTTATATCTTCAAGTGTCCTGACAATACCATCAAACATCTTGATCTTTATAATGCCAATGCCTGCAACCCTGCAATAAGCATTATTTCCTAATGGGACAACACCCTTGGAAACCTTTTCATATGTTGAAAACCAATCCCGATTGGAACACATATGAAAAGTACAACCACAATCTATATCCACTCCTCACTTGTTTGAGTTCATCATTACAAGCTACAAGAAGTTCATCACCACTATGGTCTTCAACTATCTCAACTTCACCTATCTTCTTTTGTTGTTTCCTCTTTTGATTTTTAGTAACTCTCTTATTCTTGTTCTACAATTTATAGCATTCTAATTTAATGTGTCCTTTCTTCTTGCAATACCTATAGATCTTATCTCTTTTTGAAGACTTTGACATTTCCCTTGAGTTACCAAAACTACATTCTTGACTCTACCACGAGAAACAAGACCCTCTACCTTAGGTTCAAATCCAATTACTAAGTGTTTCATCTTCTCAAAAGACGCAAAAGTATCATACATCTCTTCCATGATAAGAGAATCACGACTATACAAAATTATGTCTCTAAATTTTGAGTAAGAAGGAGGTAATGAATACAACAGAATTACGGTTAAATCCCCTTCATCATACTTAACCTCCAAAGTTTCTAAACTAGAAATAATTTCCTTAAAGATGGTTAAGCAATCTTCTAGAGACCCACCTTCTATCAACTTGTATGAATATAGTCGCTCCTTCAGATGTAATTTACTGGTTAAACTTTTCGTCATAATAGTTGTTCTAATTTTAACCATAACCCAGCAGCTATCTTCTCCTTTAAGCCATCTTGCAAAATTGATTCGATAAATGAAGATGAATTTAAAAAAAGGCTTTATGATCCTTACGTAATTTTTCTTCTAGTGACTAAGATGCAGGCATCCTATCAAACCCTAACAACATATCATCCAAATCCATTTGTGTTAACACCACTTGAATCTTAACCCTTCAGAGAGAGAATCTTGTGCTCCAATCTAACAAAGGAATGTCAGACTTTACCGTTTCCATTGTAGAAGAAACACAAAACCAAACCTTTGGCTCGAATACCACTTATTATGATCGAATAAAACAAACAATAGCAAAAACAAAATAGAAAAATAATGAGCACACAATATTTTATGTGGAAACCCTTGCGGGAAAAACTACAGGCAGAGTAGAGAGTGAATTACTAGTTTTGATCAAGGAAATTACAGAGGATGTGTACGAGTGATCTCACAGATCTCAAACACTCATTAGCCTTAAAAACAACCCATAAAATATGTATATTTGTCGTGCAAGCCAACACAATGATCAGGATCTGAAAAGTCACAATTTTGAACCTACCTGCGGCTTATGTCACCAACCCCGGTGGCTTAATCAATAAAGGTCGTAGCTTAGAGCTGATCTTAAAAGTTCACATAACTTAAATCTTAAATGTTGTCTTCAAAGCTGGTAGGGCACATATGATGGATTGGTGGTGTAAGCTTGAAGGCCGGTGCGTTGAGTCAATTTTGAACAACAACAGAAGCGAAAACATTAAAGCTGATATGAAGGCTGATAGTGTATATGATGTAGGTCGGCGATGTATGTCCAAAAGCTAACAGTGTACGTGAATTTGAGTCACATACATCAACATACTCTATACTCCTTTGCAAATATTGAAATATCTCGTGCAAACTAGAATGAAGAGGAAAAAAAGCATTTCAATACATATACTATTACATTATATAAACAAATAACTAATGAAAAACAAGATCATATAAAACTAATAAAAAATCAAGTAAAAGCAATGCAATTTGTGTCCAAATGGTTCGACTTGGTTTGATTCCCCAAATTGAGCTATCAACTTGCACTTTCTTTGAACTAAACTATAAATTGAAGTGAAACATAAAGCAATTGCAATTTATGACTTGGTTCAATTTGAAGAGAGAATGGTTCGATTTTTTTTTTTTTTTATAAGTAGCCCTAAATTGGTCTACATACTCGATTCTCAACTACATAGAATGTCGTAAATTGAATCTACACATCACCGATTGGAATATAGGTACGAATATCATTTTAGAGAGATATTTGTGTTACTTAGGAACCTAATATTGAGGAGATAAAATTACTTAACACTGCATGTAGAAATGACTATATAACTCAATTTCTTATAATATGATTACTATAAATATGTAGACTATTTCTTTTTGCTTCATTATTGCTCATAAGTAAAAAATAATGAAGAGTTATATTTGATGTTTGTTTCATAAGAAAGTATATTTGTTAAAAGAAGTTACATCTACTTCAATTATCTTTGCCGGTAGCTCATATTCTATCAATTGCAATTATTAAGAATTATAATATGATGTTTTGGCTTGATAAATCATAAATTTACAGTCCTTTTGGGTGATATTTTTAGTTCTTAAACTCGGTGTATACATTCCCCTCAAGTTCTGAGCTTAATTATATATCAGCGCGAATATGAAATAATCAATTAAAACATCACTAGTCGGCCTCAATTAATTTATATGACAAAGACATGCTGCCAAAAGAATTATATTTTATACAAAGATATAAAGTTCTTTTGGTACTTAAACTTTGACTAAGTAGATAATTAGGTATCTAAACTTTCAAGAAGATTAATTTTATACATAATCAAACTTTTTGTGCTTCTTTTTATCACCTCATCTAATCATTACCTAACAAGTGTCTATTACTTCAAAAAACAATAAAAAGTGAGATAATAAAAATAGAATGAAAAGCTTGATTACATATGAAATTGATCTTCTTAAAAATTCAAATACCTAATTATCTACTTTACCAAAGTTTAAATAACAAAAAGGCTTTTCCTTATACAAAACATCATAATCATTAATGAGACTCTTTCTCCTTCTCCCTAAGCATCCTAAGGTAAGACTTAAATAAGGTTTAAACCAATTTGGCAAAAAAGTAACATGACATGGCATCCATCGAACAATGGAGCTTTGACCCAATTTATTCATTCAAGAGTAAGAATTGTTTCCTAATGTGAGTCTGCAACATACATAATGAATATATAGTTAATAATATATATATATAATATATATATAATTACTTTACTTGGAGGCCAAAAGAAAAAAAAAAAAGGAAGAAAAGAATTACTTGTCGTTGCTGCTTAAATTTTATATGTTAACTTAGATCATCCTTCGTGTAAATACTCAAGCAACATTTTCAATATTTTATAACAAATAAATATATGGATATTTTGGGTCCTAATTCACGCTATGTCAATCAATTCCACAAGTCATATTATCTCTAGTCCTTCAATCATGTTATATATTTTGTAAATTTCATCAACCGAATATTCTTTCTGTATAAAATGGCAATGTTCTACAGAAAAGAAAAGATATTCTAAAACAAATTAAACTTTCTATGTATAGAGTAGTAAAAAAATAAACTTTTGTATCTCTAACTATCGACTCAAATTCTTTGGTCAAATTGCTTTTTTTTTTTTTTACGTGTGTACAAATCAATATATTTTAGGTAATATATTTTGTTATATTTATAATGTATTTTTATTCTAAATAGAAAATACCCAGTATATTTTATCTCAAATTATTATAATTATTTCAAGTAAAAAAAATATAATACATGTGTGTTAAATAAATATATTTTGTTTTATGTGTGATCTGACCCAAGAGTAACCAACCAGGGAGGATAGTTGGCGAAAATATCTTCCAACTACTGTTTTGATAGCCAACGTTTTCGAAACACGTTAAATTGAATTCCCTTTATTGTTATATAATAAATTTTAAAACAAAAACACTGTTCTCATGCATATATTGTCGAAAAATCTTTTCAAAAGATATGACACATGATTCTCTCCCTATCGTCTAGGTTTACTGTTTTTAAGCTATTATTGGGATTGGACCTTCTTCAAATGGAATGGGTCCAGAATTATCTACCCTCCTATCACTTCATTATAACACTGACTCACACATCTACGATACTAAAACGTCTTGCCATCCATGTGAATAAATAATTCACCAATATACGGTTATTTTTAATCTAAATTGATATTAAATCCATATAATATCAAAAGATAAAAATTAAAAATTTTACTTATAAACTGATTAAACTAGATTGATATTAAATCATTATAAATATGATATTGATAAATTATACATGATCCAATACAAATTCGATACCGATAAAAATCTAACCATCCACGTCACATTCTTTGTTAGAGTTTACCTGCCATCACATAGGTTTGTATTGAAGAAACATAACCACAACCACAAATACCTTTTAACGATTCTATAATTCTAATGGAATTAAGAATTGTAGAATTCTACTCTCTATTGACTACCCCGTCTTTATAGAAGCAAAACTCAATAAATAAAGCCTCACAAGATAAAGAGAACGTCATCTAACACGTCTCCTCCAGTCACAAAAATTGTGCGTTTTTTTTTTTTTTTTTAATCCGAGGGCTCTTCATCTATCACGCAGCGGACATCCACAAGCTAAATTAATTTAGGAAGACAAGAATTCATGTGTCCATCAATGCCACGCCCTATATCGTCTCCACGACCTCATTGCTCGCACTAGATGAGTGAGAAATATCAAATACCCTAAAATATTAAAAGATAAGGAGAGTAAATTGTATTAACATAGATCCCTTGAAAGTATTAACATAGATCCCTTGAAAAGAAGGGGTGGAAAAAGAAAAAGTAAAAAAAGATAAGTAGCGTGTAAAGAAAAGATGAACACTCTTCAACAAATTAATCATCTTAAGGCCAAACTAATTCTTAAGAGCATCCACAACCTATAGAACCTTCAAGAGATATTTAAAATGCCATATCAAAATTTTAAGGATCTCTCTTTTTAAAGAACCTCATTACTTTATTCTTAAGATTCTTCATACACGATTCTTCACAACTTTTTATAATTTTATGATTTCACATATTAATAAAAGTTATACACAACATCTTAAAAAAAAAATTTGATATTTGGGGATCGATTCTTATTAGAGGACTTTAACTTTTGTTAAGGACCAACCTCATTCATGAAGGACGATAAAATAGGTCCTTCTTGTCTATGTTTCCACACTAAGCACTAGCGTTGGGGATGGCCTAATAAGAGACAAAAGACTAAGTTTAGACTATTCTTAGACATAGGAGGCCTAGGTGACGTAGCCTCCTATTGACAATAAGCTATCATCACTATGCAAAGCCGCATTGTGTGCTGGCCATTGCTCACTTATGGTAAAGATGCCACCTAAATTGGTGGTTATGCTTGGAATAGTACGTGACATGCTTATTTGGATGATACCTCTTTTGTGAATCTATAGTTGTAAGCTACACTACTTCATCTAATGTTCCCACTTTTTTACTCTATTATGCATTATAATTAATGCTTCAATCCAAGAACAAATCATGTAATTGTTCGTTGTATTAACTCAACCATCTAACAAATCGTTATTGTATTAGATTGCTTAATATATATTTTTGGCACTCAAATGTCCCTATTAAAGCCCTTATATCCACACCTGCAGTTCCTACTTCTGATGAATAGGTGAAATTGCTTCCACATAATTTCTTTCATTTCTTATGAAGTTGCTATTGTTCTAATGCATAAATTTAGCCTACTGAGCCATAGTACTCCTCCATCATGATCATACATAACTCATAAATTCAACCATGGTTGATTTTACTACTGTTAAGCCCTTATAACTAAAACAATTAAACATGTTTTTAATATATTATACTCAATCAGCAAATACATTATGATTACTTATATCGTTAAATGATGAAATCTTTAACTTAACAATAATACCCCTAATTCCTCAATGTTAAAATGCATGGTCATTTGTCACCATGGGCTTCACCAACATCATTGACATCATCATCTACTTGCTCTATCATATGCATCCAATGCACTCCACATCACGAATCTTGGCCATTTACACTTCCAAGACCATTAGCACAAGCTTTATCTTCAGCTCCTTCATACAATAGTGCTTATATATCCATAAACTAGCCATCTTGCCTCTGTAACATCTTCTTGCTAATAGTTCAAGAAAGCATTTATAGAAGCTGAAAGTTAAGTAAATGATAAATTCAATTTTTATTCGTGTTACATCACTTTATGATGTTGTCATCCCCTCGAAGCTTCGATCAATCTTGACTTCTCACCAAGTTCTATATTGTTTAATGGAACATAATTATTGTTCACATGATGCTGTCGCGTTTCTGTCTCAACAAATGAATATTTAACATGTGCTTGAAGTGATAATTATTGTTCACATTATTTTAGGATTTTTTTTTTTTTTACATATATCAAAACTCATTTGTTGGGACATGGATGAACCATCATAATGGACACAGCAAATTCTCATCCTTGTTTAATATATTGAAATTCAAAAAAATTACAAATTAGTAAAACACAAAAAATAATAGGAAAAGATCTTCTCATCTTGAAATGCTCTTATCGAGTTCACCCCTAAAGCTTTTCCACTATAAGCCTTGTATGCTATGCTACACCCTAGGAATCGTGCACCTTCCTATAAGAAATCAAGCATCTAGCTCCATGCTAATAATCCTAGTGAAATACCTCAAACCTCCACCTAAGTTAGAAATTAGATTTAGATAGATTAAATGATATAAGTGAAATAGGTAATGAATTATGATTAGATAAATTAATGAAATTAATTTAGTAAATAATGTTAAGTCGAGATATGAGATTTTATAATCCTAAAACCCTAAACACATTGTTGAAATACTTAGTGGATTCTTAAATCCCTAGACTTTAGCCTCAATTCCAATTCCTTAATCTTCAAAATTTGAGTTCATCCGCGTGTATAAAAATATCAGTTCTTAAACTGAAACTCAAATCAAATATCAATTTGATTTAAAATAAGTTACTAAATTAAGTTCTTATTTTACGTTCTTAATTTCTAACCTATTGATTCTTAAATCATTTGCTAAGTACTTCTAGAACTAAAGATATTGATATGAAATTTCTAAACCTAATACCTTTACTCTAAAATATCCTAAATTTTATCATTGTCTTTCCTTTTTCCTTCTTATTTCCTCTGTTTTCTCATTTCATTTCTTTCTTTTTTTTGTTCTTTCCTTTCTTCCTTTCTTTATCTTCTTTTCTCTCTTTAGTCTCTCTAAATCTCAAATTCAAAGAAGACCAAAAGACAAATCAAGGTTAGAAAAACAAGTTTGGAAGTGGGAATCATACTAGAAGTAGCTTTAACATGAAAAAGAAAGTAGTGGGAAAAGAAGTTCAAGTAACTAGAATTAACCAAACATGTAAGTTTGTTATTGTTTTCTTTGTTTGATTGTTATTTATGTTTGTATGTGTTGGTTTGATGCTTGATACAAGGTGGGTTTGTGATAAAATTTATGAATGATAGATATATGTGGTTTATGTATTATTGGAGAAGATGATTAATAGTGAATATAGGGTTTGATGGAATAGTTTGGAGGTGTTTGATACTATTGAATGAGTATAGAAGTGTTAGAAGTATGAAAACTAGCTTGTATAGTGTTTATATGATGTTTTGATTGAAGTATGATGTTATAAGTTTAAAGACAAGAAAAACAAGCATCAAGGATCCCCTATCCATCACTGGCGTGATATAAGCCATGATCTTCTCGGAATATGAATTTTCAAATGATAGATCCCAAATCACAATCGTGATAGAGGGGGTTATCTCTTTGGATCAAAATATTCCAAAGCAACGCTGTTTTGTAATTTAATCATAACTTTTTCATCCAAACTCGGATTTAGGTGATTCAAAATGCTTTGAAAACTTAAAAAGAGATGTATTTCATGTTTTAAGTTTTCACAAATTATAAAATTATCAATACTAAATTTTGATTGATTCCAACTGCTACATTTTCTAAACAATGTTAAAAACTTGTGTTTGCTTGTTAAATGTGTATAGTTAAGTATAAAATAAACTTAGCTAATAAATCTAGGTTCAACTTGATAAAATGACTTGAATGAATTAAAATGAATTAGATTGATTAAGGTTAATCAACTTGGTTAAGATTAAGTTAATATAGACTCAAGTTAATATAAATCTTAGACATAAAATGAACTTTGTTAATCAAACTTAGGCTAACCTAACTAAATAGACTTCAATGAGTAAAATGAATTAGATTGATTAATGTAATCACCTTCGCTTAGTGATTGAATTAAATGATTAACTTTAATCAATTTGGCGAAGTTAAGGTAATATAGGCTTAATAAATAGTAATTAGCTTTAGTTACTAAGTTAGGATAAACCTTAGTTTAACATTGGAAATATGTTGTGTGTTGCTTAGAAAATAGATGTTTTTGTATATGAATGCTTTATTGATGTTTTTGTAATAAATGACTATAATTAAAGTGAAAAGAAATGCTTTGAGAGATAAAGGAGAACTGTTTGTATTTTGACTAGCTATAATGAGGTTCCTAATTAGTATCTGATCAAATAAGATAATAAAATAAGTTTGATGTGAAGGGATAATTAATATAATTCTTATACGAGTCTGAGTTTATGAACAGATATATATGATATTTCTTCTGAGAGCGCATATGAGTTTATGTTTGGATTTCCTATAAAGGTACGCAGTAACTTGCATGGTGGTTGATAGGATAGACATCCTAAAATGAATTAAAACTTAAACTTGACTTAATAATTGATGAGTGTTGGTTATGCGTGTGCTGTTAAATTCTGTTCGGGGAGCGACGATCTTGTCATGATGTAATAGCATGGTAGTTAGGCACTAAGATGTCATGATGCAATGACAAATACCATGATGCAATGGTACGCCATGATGTAATAGCGATTAATATATGACTCAGCGGGTAGCTGATGGGACCGGCTGAACTAACTGATGTTATGGACTGGGATAAGTGGTGTGTATGATGGTTGTGAACCTTTTTCTCTTTCTTGGATAGGTGTAGGAGATTTAGATTTCCAAACTTCCTATATCAACCTCCTGAGTAGCTGCTATTACTCAGGACCTCCAGATTACCATTAGCTTATTCCAAAATGTGAGTGTTCCAATGATGCTTGATTTATTTAAATGAAAGATAACAACTTATGGTTTATCGCATTGTATTTAGCTAGGCTTGTGTACCACTCCGTGTGTGTTTGTATTACCATGTACTAGCTTCGTCTTATTATTTTTGCCGTTATTCTTTTTCCAGGTATTTTATTGAATCGATGAGGATGAATGACTGATGATGATAATATTGGTGATAATGATGATTGGATGAAGATGATGATGGTGATGCTTGACTCAGGTTTTTGGCGACGTTGGATGAGTAAAGTGGGTTAGAACTGTGGATTTCTTTTGTATATGTTTTTACTTTGTTTTAAGAGTTGGATTTATATTTTTTTTTTCGGTTTGTAATATTCTTTTAAGGGCTCAGTTGAGAAGCCCATATGTTTTGTAATATCTTTAAAAGTTTTGTTTTTTAGGAAAGTTAATCTACTCTTGAAAGTAGATTATAAGATGTTTTGTAAAGTTTTATTTTTTAGAAAGTTGGTCTACTCTAGTAGGAGTAGAGATCTATAAATCATTTTTATAAAGTTTAATTCACTGCTGCTAATCTAGTTATTTTAGAAATCTAAACAAACAATTTCATTAATTAAAATTGGTTAACAATGTTTAAAATAAACATATCATTCTAGAAAGTTTGAGCGTGTAATACATAAAGTATTATATGGAGCAGTAATGCCTTAATTAAAAGTTAGGGCATTACACCTAGTGTATTCTTAAAACTGTAAATGACATGTCCATGTCACAAAGTGAAGTATCACTAAGAAAGAATTCACTCACCTATTATAATTCTAGAAACAAATAGAGCCAGAACCATCGGTTTAATGTCTTAAAATTGAGGAACTAGAACCAGAACTGAAACCGTCTCCCATGGTTTTGGTCCAGCTCCTGGTTCCAGTTTTGGAACCACAAAACCATTTTTTTTTCAAATAAAAATAAAAAGAAATAAATAATGAAATTTAGTTTTTAATAAAAATAAATTTTAAACTCGAAATAATTATTTAATCTAAAAGGGTTAAATTATTTAACCAAAATTTTAAAAATTTTGTTTAGAATACACATTTTTTTGCATACAAACACATCTACTATCAATTGTAGTTATTAATGAAACAAATTTTTCTTTTAGAAGAATTGTATTTAAACTAATTATATATGATTTTAAGTTATGTTTATTTGTATTGTTAATAATAATATATTAAATATTGTGAATAAGTAATAAATTTTATTATTTATATAAATAATTTAAATATTAATAATTATATATTTAATATTATTATTTTTACTTATTTTTCCAATGAAACTGGGTGGAATCATCGGTTTCACCAGTTCAACCGCCTAGAAACCATGAAACCGGCAGTTCCTTAGTCGGTTCTAAAACCGGCTTACTGGTTCGATTCCAGTTTTAAAATCGCCAGTGACAGTTCCGACTTGGTTCTCGATTCGGAACCAAACCATGCCTATATCTATACCTATACAACCGAACCTTAGCACAATCAAAAGAATCTAAATGTTCATTTCAAGCACTACATTTAAATACCCTTAAGAAGAACTAATGCAACCCACCGCTATTAATACTCCAACAATAGCCGCCCTCCTAGCTATATAAGGAAATCAAAACCCTAGCAACCCTATCACAACCTTGTTAACTTGATTAATGATAAATGATTAAAATAAAAATATTTAGGTAATTTTATGGGTGGTTTACCAAAAAATTACGTCATTAACAATACATCATATGAGATGTCATGTTAAAAATAACATAAATTAGGTCTCTGTTTAGGAATGATCACTAAAATTCCCAAGAATTAACAATCTAAAGTTTGGACAATACACAATAACGATATCATGAATTCAATGTCATGACTATTTCAACATGTAACATAACCTGTTCACACCAAAATCCCAATGACCTTAATATTGTAATTCTAATATAAAAAGAAAGAAAAAACCTTTAAAATAATGATTAAAACCATAAAAAAATAATAAAATCCATGTGAAGACTCACAAGCAAACAAGCTTCACATGTAGCTAGTAGTACACCGATTATATTATGGACCTTCAAAGTCCTCTAAAGAAAGCTTTCATGATATCCAAACTCATTCATACATGTTCTCTTGTGTAAACAATCTTAACATGTAGTTAATCTACACTAATCATTATATGACCAACTAATTAGCCCGCTAATCATTTTGGTGGTTTCTTTCCTTTACCATTTGCCAATTGCATTGAATGCTCTAGCTTAGATGGTATCTCACATTTGATTTGTATAATCTTCTTAGGATAATAATCAAATCCAAATGTACCATATAGCTTTACTATTCTTAGTCTAACTTACATTAGCATTAAATTAATCATTATTCATGTAGGTGGAAGTTTATGCACATTAGCTTCTCCATTTTCATTAATTCTTCAATGTCATGTCTTAATCCTTAGGTTGAGGAATGAAAACTTTTCTTTGTAATTTGATTACAAACTACTGTATATATGCCCACGCAACCACCTATAATATTGTGCTTCTTTGCCATCATATCAAAACTGACAATTTTGATCAATTATAGTAACGTAGACTAAGGGATAATAGATTATATCGGATGTAAGTTCTTGCAAACCTTCTTCTTATCTATTAAAATTAGGCTAAATTACATCAAAAAGTATCAATATTAAAGAGTAAGTTCATTTAAGATATCAACGTTTTGAGTGGTTAAAAAGAGATCGACATTTAGGGGATAAGTTCATGTAAGGTATCGACGTTTTGAGTCGTTAAAAAGACTTATCAATGTTTGAGAAAGTGAAACAAATAAGATATCAATAATTAATCATTGATGGAACATTAAAGAGATTTAATTGAAAATTAATCCAAATGTCAATACATCAAATGAACTTTCCAAAACGTTGATACTTCATTTGAGATACTTTGTCAAATAATGATACATTTTTTTTACCACTAAAAACGTTGATACTCAAACATTAATACCTTTTGGTGTAATTTACCCTATTAAAATTATACGTACTAAAACTCAAGTATTGGTCCTATAACTTCACTAAACTTCTTCGGTATTATAGGAAAATAATATATTAGTGGTAGTTCTTGATTATGTAACAATGGTGACACAATAGTGTTCCTTGTTATTGATAAATTAAAATTGAGTTCCAATTTATTGATTATTAGAAATTTTTCATTCACAATAAGAGAGCTATTTCGAATAAATTTTTGCAAAATTGTTTTTATTTTGAAAGTTGATCACATAATATGTCAATTCCATTGCTAACATGGTGAATTTTTATTACCTTCCATATAGGCTTGTAGCTTATAATTTAGTAGTTGATATCTTATGGATCTCTTAAATAAGGTGTGAAAGATATGTCTACCATTCTTGTGAAAAAATTACAAAAATACAAATTATAGAAAACAATTATCATATTGTCACCTTTATATCACATGTTGGAGAAGAGATATAAAAGTTTCTACATGTATTGCATGTTAGAGAAGAAATATAGCAATGATACTGTGCAAAAGTTGTAAAAATAGTTTTATCATACATTTGATGTGCGATAAACGAAAAAAAAAAGCTATATAATTTAGTAGTTGATATTATTAATGGTCTGTTGGTAATTTTTTTGTTGCAAATTGTATAATTTTTTTTAAAAAAGAATGGCTACAACATGAAATAATTTCTTTAATATGTTTATAATCAAAATGTTTTGTCATTACACATGGGCTTCTCTTTATTATGACCTAAAGAAGGAGATAGTTATTATCCTTTGTGGTTCTTATTGTAGTTGTCTTCTTCGACCATTTCCTCGATACTACAATTGCCCTTTCTCTTACTTTTATTACCTTAGCAAGGAAGTCCATTTCATATGCAAAAGATTACTTAGCAAAATTTTATTTATTATATCTTATGTATGTGTGGTTCAACATGGTTTATAGAAGGAAATTTTATTGGCTTATAATGCCAAGTTAAGATACCATCACAATAATAACCAGAAGTTTTTAGTTCAAGTGATTAAAAAAAATGTATCAAGTCTTGTTGGCTTGACTATTTACTGCTTTTAACATGTGCATTTCAATTAATATCAAACTTGATCCCCTATTTAGTAGGTAGACAATATTGTATATTGAAACAGAAGGAAGAATTACAACAAGTATGTCATATGTTTAAGGGAGAGAGATTGTTATATCCTATGTTTGTAGTCCAACATAGACTATGCAAGAAAGTTTGCATTAATTTATAAGACTTGGTAAGAAATACCATGTCAGCATTATTTAGAAATTTTTTGCCCCAAGTGATTGAGAAAATTTCTATTAATATTTATTTGTTTGGCTGTTGGCTACTTTTAACATGGTGTAACATTATCTCTGTACAAGATTTCAATCTTGAGTTATGTATAGAGGTGTGAAAGTGGGTTAAACGGGCCAATCTGACTTGGCCCAATTTGGCCCTCTTATTAAACGTGTCAAAAAAATTTCGCCCACTTTAAAAACAAGCCAAAATTTCTTAACACTAACACAATTTACTTTGGCCCATGGGTTAAATGGGTAAACCCACTTCCTAACCTATTTAACCTACTTATATAACTTTATGGGTTAAATGGGGCAAATTGACCTATTAAATCGTTTGTATTAATTAAACAAAACGTATGTAATAAAAAAATTAAGTCTTATAAGGTTTTAAATATATTAATGATTAATTTCATTTTTATTACAATTACTTATATATTAGAATAAGATTTTTAAAATAATTTATCACATATCATATTTAGTTTGAAACAATAAATATATACTTAAAAAAAATATTGTGATGCATATACATCAATTTATCATTCTCAGTTACAATTGATACATAAGTTTAAGCTCAAGTATAAAAGTCCCAAGAATAATAATATATTAATACTTATTTTCCTTACAATTTTTATTATTATTTTACACAAAGTGAGCTAGCGTGTCAACAATCCACTTAACCCGCGAGCCAACCCACTTTAGCACAGGGGTTAAACAAGCTAGATAAAATTGGCTCACTTTTAAATAGGCTGAAAAATGTTGGCTCTAACCCTTTTTTAAAGCAGGTTAAATGGGCCAGCTTGCAAGCCAATGCTCCTTTGCATAACTCTAGTTGTTCACTCGTCTTCTTACTTTTTTCTTTTTTTTCCTCTTTTTTTGTTATTTCTTTTCTTAGGTTGTAAAGACCCGACCTGCTAATCCTTAAGACTTAGCAAGTTAAGTCCCCAACCACATATAATACTTTCGTATTATATGGAAGGTTGTCCTAATCTACAGTTATGTGAATTGTTTGTTTAAAACTACTAAAACTTTTTATAAAAGCTTTTAAAAAAGGATTACTCACTTGAGTAATCTATTTACATAAAATAGATTAAGGAAACATTTACATCCTTGTGTCCAGCATAGGACACAACAAAATATACATAAGTCTTACAAAATGAAGAAAATAGACTTTAAGTCTTTTAATACAACCCAGGCTTAACTAACAAGCCTCTATTCCAAAATACAAAATACATTTGTTAACGAACACATGAAATAAAACTTTCTTCAAAAACTTCTCGCCACAGGGTCCTACTCATCCCACTCGTCCATAAACTTCTCCCAATCTGACCCGAATCCCATATCATCATAACAATCATCATCAACACCTGAAAATAGCAAAAGTGAGCCAGAGGCCCAGTACACAGCAACAACACTCAAAAGCGTAGTGGCAATCATACCTAGACTAATGCAATGCAACATAAATGTTTTATTTATCTTTCATTAGAAATCATTAATCAAATCATTGGAGTATTCAAACTCCGGAACAAGCCATGGGATTCTGGGGATCCTGAGTAACGCTCACGACGCTCAGGGGGTTGATATAGATAGCCCGAATATCTATATCTCCTAGATAACGTTACACTGAAAAGAATAATCTCATATAGGTTATATAGCCGTTGCCCAACTTCACTTAACTCAATCCATAATAATTTAATTCAATGCTCCCATAAACATTGAATTAAGTTATACTATTTCTTTTCAAGAATAAGTAAATGTTGCTCAGTTACTACATTTTCCTATCGATTATCCGCCGAGCCTAGTCATTGCATCATGACTTTTGGCCTAAGCGCCTATAACATATCATTGCATCATGATAAGTTACCGCTCCTCGGACCGGATTCAACGGTAAAACACAAGCAATTCAAGCAATATTTAAGTCATTTAGAATTTATATCCAATTTAAGTATGTCTACCCTAACAAACAAACAAGCAAGTCACTGCGTACCTGTACTAGCTTGGGAGTCAATGGGAATAACCGAAAGGGAATCAATCACTGTAACAAAAATAATTGCAAACTCACACTTAGTTCAAGTATATATGTTCATCAAAGCTCTAGTATTCATCCAAAGAAATTCAAATAAATCATTATAACATCATCACATAGCATTTAGATATCATATATTATCATACAATACTCAACAAATACTCAAATGACCATTTATCAAGCTTTGAGCAACTTTTAGCAAACAACAATAAGTTTTAAACTTTGTTGGAAAGTGTATTAGCTGGAAAGAATTGAAATTTAAGCACTGATACTTTTGTAATTTGTAAAATCTTAAAACATGAAAGTTTTAGATCTTTTCCTTAGCTTTCCAACGCAACTTGAATCACCTCAATCGGAGATCGGATGAAAAAGTTACGGCTAAAATACAAAGAGCTGCGAAACAGGGGAAGTCTACACGACCGGGTACACGGCCCGTGTACGTAGGCCGTGTTGGTTAAAAAAATGACCCGAGAGCAACTTTTAAGAATTTCAAGGCCTACACGGCCATGTACACAGGTTGTGTACACTGGACCAAAAAAATTACGAAATCCCCTGTTTTCAAAGTGCATTTTACACCTCTTAAAATTCTTTTAAACTCATTCCAAGTTACTCTAAAGCTTGTTATATGATCATCCCATCATTCAAACAACACTAAACATCTCCAAAACTTTATCAACTCCAAATCACTATTCATCATCTCTTCAATATTGGGTCATCCAACCACATGCATTCACCAACACTTCCAACACTTCAAAACTCATCCTAAGCATATAAAACTAACCACTCTAGTCCTATAAACTTCATATACCATCAAAACATCATGGAACATAAATTTAAACAAATATGGCATCAAGAATACATATTCATGCATAGAAGAAAAAAAAATTAAAGAATACTCTTACCACAAGAACTTCAAGGCTTGGTTTTGTGATCCTCTAGCATGCTTTTGATGGTGAAAAATATAGAAAATGAAAGGCTTATCTACATAGATCCATAGAGAGAGCTTTGGAGAAGAAGAGAATGGGTTTTGAAGCTTTTGAAGGCATGTTTTGGTGGTCTGAAATTTGTGCACGAATTTTTGCAATAATAAAGTTGATATTATCTACTTGTTTGACTTTTAAGGCATTTGTAATTAAGGCAATTAATGATTAACCTTTTGTTACTTAATGACATTGTCTTAAGGCCTTAATGAGTGTTTAATAGCTTTATTTTTTTGCCTAAAAATTCTGCTACATAAGGACTTAGTTACATGCATTCCTCCACTTAATTCAACACATTCAAATCATAAATTACACATATGATACAATTAAAATTTTATGAACTAAATATTTAATAAATTCTAGAATATTTCAATATTTTAACATAATAATAAAACACATAATTCATCATGAAAAAAAAATCATATTCAATACATATCAAAAGTATATATAAATTTATTAACACACATATAGAATATAAATTGGGAATTTCATGGTTATTTCATAGGTAGTGAAAAAAGAAGGAAAAATATATGTTATATGCTTTCAATTTTAATTTTTAGTCATGCTTAAGGCAAAGTAAAATAATGCCCCATTTGTCTTTGCTTGATGTTTGTTTACCATCCTTACTTTGAAATTAAGCATTTAAACTTCTATATATTTGTGAAACATATTTTTATGTAACCCCTTGTAGACACCCAATTTTTGCCCAATTAAAAAATAGGCTTAAGTTTACAATAAATTAATGTCATGTTGAGTTCATAATAATAAATAATAAATAATAGTATAATAAAAAAGAGAGAATATAGAAAAATAAAAAATAGAGGAATAAAATATGTGTAATAAAGTAATTAAATGATTAATAGTAATGTAAATAAAATACATGTAGGAAAAAATTAAAATAAATAAAAAATCATTTGAGCTCAATATAACATATATTTTATTAGCCTTAAGTACTAGTGGTTTAACTATATGACCAAGGCACAGGCCAACGGCCTAACGGTTCAAACCATGGACATAGGAACAAGGGGACCCGAGTTCGATCCTAGCCCAAGGCAGATTTTGCCTCCTTTTTGTTCAATTTTTTTTTCCCAAAAGACACATCAATTCATCCACTTTGAGACACCATTTGATCAATGGATCTTTGTGTTTTTTCGAAATTAACTGTACAGACACAAACTAGGCATGGGATACATCACATCTGTACATATTTCATGTATTTTTTCATTCCAAAAGGCATCTTAATTAAGGCATGAAAATTGGGAAAAAATTCGAATGAACATGTTTCTTCAAATTTCAAAATTGGCCGAATTGTATCAATTGATCAAATTAAATACACTTAATCAAGGAGTCATGATCTGTAAACACAAGATTCGTGATCAATTTGAACCAACAATCACGAATCGAGTCCTAATTTTGAATCGTTCTTATTTGAAAAAATATAACGATTCGTGATTCGAAAATTGAACAATCATAAAGCTTCAAAACGACAAATTTTTTTGAACTCTATAAATAGGATCACCCCACAAGCAGAAAGCACAATTCAATTTCGAAAAATACACACTACAAGATTGAGATCTGAAAATAGGAGAGAAAGTGTTCGAATTGCAAAAATTGCAAATTCGAAGTGATCGGGAGGATTTCGATCCAATTAAAGAGTGTTAGGATCATTAAGGAAGTGTTTTTGATTGATTGTAGTGCTTAGAATTGCTCGAATTTGCAATTGGAAGTTCTGCAAATTTTTGGAAATTTTTTTAACCCTCGCCGCCGTCAACCACCACAAGAACCGCCACTTCTTGTGGTTCTGGGAGTGAACCACCACAACCAGAAGACGCAGCCCCTCCATTCACGTCGGGCCGACAAGGTTTTTGGGATCGAGGACCACCAGAATTGGCCGAGGAACGCTTTGAAGCTACCGTCATCGTCTTCTTCACCCGACGCTCCGAGATCCGACCCTAAATCCGAATCCAACCCGGTCGGTCGTCAGTCAACGGTTGTCGATCGTCGGTCAACGGTCGTCGGTCAAAAGTCAGCAGATCCTGCGGTCCAGATTAAATCAGAGGATCCTACGGTCCATATTTGATCAAGCAGATCCACAGTCCAGATCGCGAGTCAAAGGATCAGACGGTCAGATTTGGTCCACAGATCAGACGGTTGAGATCTGATCCGAGAAAATCCAACGGTCCAGGTTAGTCCGCAATATTTTATTGTTTATTTATTATATTTAATTTCGAAAAATAGGAAAAAATTAATAAAAATTCGTAAAAAATCCAGAAAAATTCAGAAAAATCCAGAAAAATTAGAATAATTATTTTTATGTAAATATACATGTTTTAACAATTTTTGATATTTTTGAAATTTTTAAATATGTATTTGCATATAAATTGATCTTTAAATATATATTTGATGCATGAGATGTTTTGTTTTTGTATTTTAATTCTGTTATGATATATTTTGAATATATTATGAACATATGTGATGATTATTGAATTTTGAAAAAATAATAAATTGTAAATGGATTTTTTTTAACCAAAATTGTTGTTGAATAATAAAGATAAAAATTGTTTTTTTTTTAGAATCATGATATTGATCAAGTTTTTTATCAAAATTTATCTTCATAAATTTACTATGAAGATATTAATCAAGTTTTTATCAAAATTATCTTTATAAATTTGCTATGAAGATAATACTCAAAGTTTTCAAAATTATTTTCATAAATTGACTTTGAAAATAATTAAATTTATTCAAAAATGTTTTCATAAATTTGCTATGAAAATATTCAATATTGTTTAATCAAAATTGATTTTCATGTAGCATTAAATTAGCCATGAATTGTCATAAATTCATTTTTTTTTAGAAAAATGATTTTTGAACTTAGAAAAATATATTTTTCATGAAATAAAAATCAATTGATTAGATCATAAGATCATCAAAAATGATTTTCATAAAAATTCAAAATTTAATGAACTTAAAGTGAGAATAGTTCAAAAAATAAAATTGATCAACAAATTAAGTTCTTTATAAGAGAACTACGTTTTGTCTGATCTCGATTAGCGAGTACGTAGGCACCTTCGAGGCGACATTAAAAAATATAAATTTATTTATTTATTTATTTATTTTGTTTATTATTTAGTTCATTAGATATTATAAGTTTAAATTCTATTAGTTTGTTATTTGTTTTCTAAAATTTTTTTTATTATTTCTTATTAATTAATTTTTCTTTATAAATATTTAACTTTTGCAATTATTTCTGAATGTAGTTATAAGTTTTTTTTATATATGTATAATCTTTGAATGTTTTGCTTTTTTTTGTAATTGTTATATGTTTTCTAAAAATTAAATAGAAAATAATTAAAAATGATTTCTGACTTATTAATATTGTTATTTTATTTTATTTTTTTATGTATTCTTTTTGCAAGTTTTTAGAAAAGGATAAATTCTAAATTTTAAACTTAAAGTGGTAACCGCTTGGTTTTAATAGGTTAGCCCCCGGACTCAGATATCTGGTATTTTTTTAAAAGTTTGGTTTTAAAATCAAATTTTCCGCAGACTAGTGGCTAAGTTAGGATTAACCGACCCATTAATCCTAACTTTTCATTTTTTTCCGATTTTATCGGTTGGTGACTCCAAAATATTTTCAAAATTAAATTTCTTTTAATCCCTAGTCGAGGATTTCATGTTAAATGGGTTAGGGTTTAATATGAATCAGGTTAAAAGAAATGAACCGGATGATTTTCAAAATTCAGGCTCGACACCCCTAGTTTATGATCTTTCTCTTAAATAATATGATAATAAAGCTGTAATACCCTAGAACATTACTTACGAGGTATTGTCTGCTTTGGCCATACACCACAGGTTTTATCTTTTGGTGCCAACTCTTCCTAAAAGATCACCCATTCTGGGATTACTCTATCCATAACATACTTAACTTCGGAGTTCTAACGAACTCCAACCCATTATATCAGAAGATGTCTTTGTTATTAGAGTTCCACCATCTATATTTGAGGGGTATCACATAATCTCTCACTTATAGAACTGATGTTCTCTTCAATTTCGTTATACAGGTCCATAACCACACTAGACATAGAGAACACTCCTCCACTTTTAGCTGGTAAACTATTTTGGTACCACCTATAACGACCCAAAACTCCGCTCACGAGGTATTATGTACTTTAGCCATACGCTGCATAGTTTTGTCATGTAATATCAACACTTCCCAAAATGTCACCCATCCTAAGATTATTTTACCCAAAGCATGCTTAACTTTAGAATTCCGACGAACTTCATGCCATTACACCAAAAAAATACCTTTACGATTAGAGTTCAACCATATATATTTGAGGAGTATTATAAAAAGAATAGCCTTAAACAAAAAATATATATATAATAAAATAAAAACTAAAATTGAAAAAGATTGTATAAAATCAATCGTATAATAAATCCAAAAACACTTTTTAAATATATTGAGACTATGTACACAAGCATAAGAGTCAAGAGTGTATTTACTATTTCCTGAGTTGCTTTTATGATTGGTGTGAATGTTCATTATTGGGGTTCCATGTATCACTATTTCCACTTATTATCCTTTTAGTGTTTTTTTTCCCTCGTCCATAGCATAGATAAGCCGGTAAGTTTTAATTTTCAATTATTTTATAATTAATTATCTAAAATTTAAAAACATCAATTCATTACTTATGAACTTTTGGATATCATCTATAGTATCTTGATTAACTCTATTTGGTAACTAATTGTCAAATATATAAATTTTAGGTAGTTAATTATAAAAATTAACATATTTTAAATATCAAATTCTCAATTTTAAAATTAGATAATTAATTATAAAAGGAATAAAATTTAAATATTCATATGATATCTACACACAGGTGATTGGAGCAGATACAAACCACGTTTGCCAGCACAGGCGAACTTCAGACACATCATAAATTACTTACACCTAATCTTTGTAACATATAATCAATAGTATGATTTAAAGAAGAAATTATATATATATATATATATATATAGATATGAAATGGAGTGACAGGACTATACATTCAAGTGGGTCTGAAAAAACACTTGATGTCATCACATGAAGTCAGCAATATAGCCCACGTTTGGCATTATATCCACCAATTATATGACAATACTTTATATTTAGTTGACCATGTATGTTGAAACCCTCAGGCTCGTGCATTGCGCTTTATCCGGAAACTGTTGCTTCTTTATGAGAATATGTGACTCCAGTCCCTATTGCAGGTAGCCCTCCCAACATTGAGATGATTTTTCATTAACCACATTGTTCAAATTTAGACCCACAAAGAAAGATGATAAATAGCATGCATTCATATCCTGCGAACAAAAAAAAAAATAAATAAATAAAAAAAAATAATAGTTGGTACACACAATATGTGTGTGTGTCTATATATATATATATATATATATAAGATAAGTAACTATTAATTATATTTTAATATATTGATGGAATAGTAAATAGTTTTTTAAGGTAATTATCACACATAAAATCACGTGTTTATAAATTATTTATAGCTACCCATTACGTATATATTGTAGAATTTAAAGCATTTTGCGCGACTTTTGGGTACCTAGTTACGTTATTTTCTTTAACCAAAACTTGCTTCATGTCAAACATTCCTTTTTTATCCATCCCTTATTCACATTAATTAAAAATTGAAAAATTCAAAAACAAGCAACACAATACCTTTAACACTCGGCGTTTATCTATGTTTTCAATTTAAGTCACTAATTTATTTTTTTTCTTTTTTTTTAAATCATTATTGTTTTAAATTATTATAAAAATAGGATTTATGTCAACTCCACCAACCATTATACATTCCACCATTTTTGAGATGTGTTAAACTTATGGTCGACCTTAGGATGAGAGGTGATTGTAGTTGAGACTTGTATAGGTTTTTCCAGCTCTTTTTTCATCACTTTCTCTTTTTTCTTTTTCTTTTTGTACTTGATGCTATTCTTTATTATAATATAGGAGTAAATATATTCAATTATTTTTATTATATTATGTGATTTAATATCTTCAATGTTTTATTTTATTAAATTAATAATTGTGGATGAAAAACAAACATAATAAATAGACGGAAAAGTCAACAAATTTTATAAATATTCTATACTTGTAAGAGCTCAAAAAGATCAGATAGAGAAGAAAATTGAAAATCCAAATAGAAAAGTTAATGAATATTGATTAAATATTTTAATCCACAAGTAAAAGCGGAGTTTGTGAAATTGTGCCTCAAAGTTGGAACCTCCCTCATGGATCTGAATTTAATGTTTACCTTAAGTGCACTTAATACTCTATAGGCGGCGAGTACATGTTTGGTAACCATATTGATGATCATTTATTGTAATGCTTATTTTTTATTGTTACAAATTGTATGTAAATTTTAGCAAAATATATAATTAAGTACCTAAATTTTACAAATTATGAATTTAGTATCTAATCTTTAAAATCGATCAATTTGATATGTGAAAAATTTTAAAATTGATTGATGTAGTATCTAAAAGATCTTAATGGAGATATTTTTAGCGTGCACAAAATGTTATTTCAGGTACTAAATTTATCAATTTTAAAGTTTTAGATACTAAATCGATTAATTTCAAACTTTAGGTATCTAATTATACATTTTGTCAAAGTTTAAGTATAATTTGTGATATTAACTCTTCTTTTTCATTCATAGGTAGAACTATAAGCAACTAATTAAAAGAAAATTGGAAGATACAAAAAAAGCACAACAAAAGGTTCTAGTAAAACCAAAATTAGAGGTGTGTGGATAGAGGGCGGGTAAGATTCGAGATTTTATCTATATCCTACAATGTAACGAGTATGGTATTAAATTTTGTACTTACAATCTGCCATCTAGCACATTTTACCTACCATATACCCTCTACTCTATAAAACTTTCACATATAATATAAATTCACTCAAGTATTTGTACTCTTAATACTTTGTTAGAATTCAATGGTAAAATTTGTGCAAGGAAAAATTATTTGTTATTTAGGCTTGGATATAAGACTAGGAATTAGTCCAAGCTTACTAGTTAGGAGTTAAGTGGCTATATTTATAAGTGGATTAATAAGTATACTCATTCCATGAGAAGTCTCAAGAGCACTATAGTCTTTATTGGATATTCAACTGAAATTTTTCACATACTGCTTTTCCTAAAATTATATTAAATTAAGTTAAAGAGTATTGAAAAGTAAAAGATGGACTAATTCTACAAAAGTGCCTTACAATCTAGTAGTTTTCTAACCTAAACTTATAAGTATCTTTGAGTCCTAGCCTCAAATATATTTTTTACCTTCCCTCAAGGTATTCAAGCAATCAAAAGTCACTAGGCTTTAAATCGCTATAAATTTGTTTAGCAGGCCTTCTTGACTTGAGTAACTAAGTTTATGTGGTTCCCTTTTGGGAGAATAACACCTGTTGGCTTGAGAAAGGAGTTTGAGATCATTGGCTGAATGCTTGCTACATGGATCGCAAATAAAACTTAACTAACTGAACTTAATCTAAATAGAAGCAAGAAGAGGGAAACTTCCATTTTCAATAGAAGCAAGAGACTATATAAGAGGAGATTCAAATTTATCAAGTACTTACCTATTAATTCAATCATATCCACTAATACACTTTGCTTTACACTAGATAGGGTCTAGGCACTCAGTTTTGCAAGATTAATTGTAACATGGAATTTTTATTGTTATATTTGAAGTATACTAATACTATGTGTGCTTTGGTTGTTGAAATCAAGGAGGAATAATTTCCTTAGTCTAGATTTTGATGAAACGTAAGTTTTCTATATAATCAATTTTTATTGTTTTCAATTTATTTTTTTTATTTGAATCTAATTTTTTGCTTTTATTGTCTATCTTGAATTGATAATTTGGGCAATAATTCTTGATTCAATCGCACATTAGTTAATCAAAAATTTGTATTTTTGTGAATAAATCTGCACAATTAGAAGAAGTAACATGCAATCCTAGGTCAATGTAAATATTTAGGATTAAGGTCAATCCTATTAAAAGGATTCATATATTGATAGAGTAAATTTATGGGTTTTAACTAAAAAGAAATTTCGGTTAGTCAACCTAAGATTAGGAAATGGTAATCTCAATGAGATATCAATTTAATTTAGGAATTTCTACCTTTCAAGAATCTCAATAATATATCATATTATCTTTTTATGTAATTGCATAGGAACCTAATAGGGATTCAAAATCTAGGAGCTCTTTCAAATATAATAAATCTTTTGTAAATATTGCATTGTGATTGATAATTACACAGTTAATTACTAATTGTTTTGAAAAATTCGATTTTTTCAACTGAACAATAGGAGAGAGGTGAATAGTGGTACTCACTAATCCTTGTAGGAATGATACTCGCATTTAACTTCCATATTATAAGCATTACTAGGTGCACTTGCGTTTGCAATCGTACATAATTTAGAATAGGAATTGAAATTTTTAGCTTGCTATTACGATTATCATACCAAACAATCCTTTACTCACATAGTTAGCACATCTTGAGTCACCAAGTGCTTTTTAAACTATTTGTGCTCTATATTTCTTCAAAATGTTTCACCTTAAAAATCTGTTGAAATACTCGAGTGAAGTAAAATAAATTATTCTCTTACATTGCCATCATTATCTTTTATGCCTTATCTAAAAACAATAGTAACAAAATCCTCCATCCTGAAATCAATTTACATAATAAAACTGGAAATCACAATTTCTTACGGTATAAATTGTTTGTACGCATAACCACTCTATATCTTACATATAACTAAAATTAATTATAAATTATAATTTGTAACCACTGTCATATGGTATACTATGAGAGAATATATTTGAAAATCTAAATTCATACCATAAAATGACATAGTGCATATCCAACCATCATGTTGTATAATATGACCATTATCTATATAGCAATTTAAGTCGTTGCTCATTACCTATTGCACGCAAGTTAATAGGTCTAAAACCAATTCCTCGTTTAATACATGAAAAGCATTATAGGGGTCGAAGTTTAAACACACTTAATCTTTTGTCATTTAGGAATTAATAATTAGGGATAATATCAGAAATTGTATCTAAATTTTGACAAAATACGTAATTAGGTAACTAGATTTTGAAATTGATAAATTTAGTTCTTGAATTTTGAAATTGATAAATTTAGTTCTTGAATTTTGAAATTGATAAATTTAGTGCATGAAAAAAAATTAAATTAATCAATTTAGTACTAAAAAAAAAAACTTGATTGAGGTACTGTTGGCGTGCACAGAAAGTTCTTTCACATACTAAATTGATCAATTTCATAGTTCAAATACTAAATTAATCAATTTTTTAAATTCAAGTACTTGATTGAATATTTTGTTAAATTTTAGGTACTATTTGTTAAAGTAACACGTGTATTTATTTGTTAGCTAGCTGGCATATAGGATGTTTGCTGTTTTTATATTTTCTTTGTAGCTGTACAGGTGTAGCCTTGTAATATATATAAGACAGAAAACAGAACAGGAAGTTGTACTCTTTGAATACTTCATCTTGAGCGAAAGTATTCTTTCTTTTCACGAATACATTTTTCTTCTTTCTTCGATGATGATGATCTCTTCTCACATGGTATCAGAGCAGGTTATTAGCTCTATTTTTTATCAGTTTCTGTAAGTTTCCTTGCTGATTTCTTGCTATTCCTTTGTATCGATATGGCAAACTTAGGAGATAATAATCGAAGTGATTTTGATCCGCTGTTTTTATTTGCTTCGGATAGCCCTAATATGACATTAGGAAGTATTCTTTTTAATGGATCTAACTTTGTTGCATGGAAACGATCAATTAGAATGGCCTTAGAAGCAAAGTCTAAACTAGGTTTTCTTGATGGATCGATTGTTAAACCTAGTGATAATGTGGCTGATCTTCAGAAATGGAATAGATGTGATTATATGGTTCGTTGTTGGATCCTTAGTTCTATGAATAGTGATTTGTCACAGAATTTTCTCTATTGTGATCCTTCTAAGGAACTTTGGGAACAGATAGTGGAACAGTACGGTCAATCTAATGGACCTTTGATTTACCAATTGTAACAAGAAATTAATAACTTGAAACAGGGAAATATGTCTATAGGACAGTATTATAATCGTCTTAAAAAGGCTTGGGATGAATTGCAAGCAATGAATGTTTATCCATCATGTATTTGTGGTTGGCTTGAGTACTATACCTGCAATTTGAGAGAAAGAATGGTTGATTTCGAATCTTAGTTGAAACTCATGCAATTTCTAATGGGTTAGAGTGATTCTTATGAACATGTCCGTAATCAAATTCTATCAATGGAACCATTACCTTCTGTTAATCGTGCCTTTTACCTAGTTCAACAAATTGAAAAACAAAGACAAGTGACGATGTTGATGGATTCGGATAGTATTGGTCTTGTTGCTATGAAGGATGGTGCCAAATCTTTTCAGGACAGGAAGAAAATGAAGGGAAAATTGTATTGTAAACATTGTAGAAATGAAGGTCATACAATCGAGAATTGCTTCCAGATTGTAGGAAATCTGGAGTGGTATAAAGGGAAAAGGATTCAGGGCACTAGAGGTGCATATTTTTCAGCTTCAAATAATAGGGAAGTTTCCTCTATGGAGACACCTTTGGAGCAGACTTATGTTCCTCCTATGGTTAATTCTGGTGCTGCAGGTACTAACATTCATGTTATGCGAGAACTTTGCCAGGAGATGTTGAAGATGCTGAAACAAAATGATGTTAAAGCTAAGTCAAATGTTTCAGCTTCAACAGTAATAAATGAATTTTCGAATTTGAGCATGTCAGGTACATCTTTTCTGTCCAAAACTTGTTTTATTGCTGTGAATGATAAAATTGGTTCATGGATAGTTGATAGTGGAGCTACGGATCACATGACACCACACATAAAACTTCTTTCACATCAAATAACCTTAGACAAACCTATATCTGTTAAACTACCTGATGGAACCATGAAATTTGTGACTACAGTAGGAAAAATACAAGTCACTCCACATTTGTTTTTACAAGATGTCTTCTATATACCTGATTTTACTCACAATTTGATGTCTGTGAGTAAAATTCTTAAACACTCTAACCTAACTGTGACACTAAATCATGATACTTGCCTTTTTCAGGACCCGACAACTAATACAGTTGTAGCAAAGGCAAAGGAAGCTTTTGGATTGTATTTGCTTAAGTCTGATAACAATGCAATGATTTCTTCTTGTACTAAGAAGACCTTCAATTCCTATAATAATTCTTGTGCTGATGTATCTCATGTTTCTTGTTCATGTAATAATGAAACTTTTGTTCATTTGCTTCATGCTCGGTTGGGTCATACCTCTATGTCCAAACTCAAACACTTACCTCAATGTAAAGGTCTTAATTTTCTAGATTTTATGTGTGATATTTGTTCACAAGCAAAAATGCATCAGTTGCCTTTTGAAAGAAGTGCTAATAGGTCTAAATTTGCTTTCCATTTATTACACATTGATCTTTGGGGCCCTTATAAGATTCAATCTATCGATGGATCTTATTACTTCCTTACTATCATTGATGATTTTAGTCCATGCACTTGGACACACTTGTTGAATAACAAATTTCTGGTCTCTGAAACTTTAAACAAATTTTTTAAATATGTTCACAACCATTTTAGCATTACACCTAAGTTTGTTCGAACAGATAACAGTATGGAATTTCTTTCGCATGTCACACAGTCCTTGTTTTCTAGTCTTGGCATTGTTCATCAACGAAGTACAATTTATACTCCACAACAAAATGGACGAGTAGAATGAAAACATAGACACTTGTTGGATACTTCAAGGGCTTTATGTTTACATGCTAATCTTCCAAAATCCTTTTGGGGTGAATGTGTCTTAACTGCTACCTATCTCATTAATAGGATGCCAATGTCTGTTTTAGATTGGAAAACACCTTATGAGGTTCTTTTTGGAAGAAAACCGGATTACACTCATTTAAGAATAATGGGATGTTTATGTTATTCAGCTGTTCCTTCATCAAAGAGGGATAAACTTGATCCTCGGGGTTCAAAGTGTTTGTTTCTTGGTTATGTTCAAGGACAAAAGGCATATAAACTTTTTGATCTTCAAAAATCACAAATAATTGTGAGTCGTAATGTACATTTTTATGAGCACCTTTTTCCTTTTAAAGATCCTTCACTATGTTTTCCTCATAATAATTCCCATACACTTCCTCCTTCTATTCATTCACCTGTTCCTTTTACTACTAATGATTCTGATACACCTCATGAAACTGTTTCTCCTTCCTATCCTCATATATCTGAGGATGTTAATCCCTTATCTGTCAGTGATGGTTTACGAAGGTCTCTTAGACAAAAGAAGTTACCTCTATGGTTAAAAGACTATGTACACACAATGCATGATCCATCCAATGTTGATGCTAGCACTAGTTTAGCCATTAATACCTCCTCCTATCCTTTATTCCCGCATTCATCTTTTGCATCATACCCTCATGATTTTGTGCATTCATTAGCTCACGTTTTTACTGTTCATTAAACAAAATTTTTATTCATAAGCTATAAAACATAAGGAATGGATTGATGCTATGAATTTAGAATTGGAAGCTTTAGCGAAAAATCAGACACGAGAATTAACATGTTTACCTGAAGGAAAGCGTGCAATTGGTTGTAAATGGGTTTATAAAATTAAATTTAAACCCGATGGTAGTGTTGATCGTTATAAGGCACGTTTGGTTGCTAAAGGATATACTCAAGTTGAAGGAGAAGACTATCATAACACCTTTTCTCCCGTAGCTAAGTTGGGAACTGTACGTATAATCCTTGCTCTTGCTAGTTCCAAAGGATGGCCAATTCATCAAATATATATCAATAATGCCTTTCTTCATGGGCATATTGATGAGGAGATCTACATGAAACCTCCACCAGGTTATGTTTCAGCTGGTTCTAACCAAGTGTGTCGTCTAAAGAAGTCACTTTATGGGCTAAAGCAAGCCTCTCGTCAGTGGAATACTGAATTGACTACTTTTCTCTTGAAACTTGGTTTTCATCAATCTCTAAATGACTATTCTCTTTTTATCAAGGGCGATTCTACTGATATTATGATTGCTCTTGTATATGTTGATGATATTTTGTTGACAAGAACAAATTTCGCTGCCATTTCTGACCTGAAACAGCATCTTCATGATGCCTTTACTATTAAAGATATGGGGGAAGCTAGATTCTTTTTGGGTCTTGAGCTATGTCATACACCTAGTGGGATTCTTGTTCATCAGCGCAAGTATATTATGGACTTACTTCAAGATGTTGGGTTGTCTGGTTGTAAACCTACTTCAATTCCGTTTGCATCAGGGCGTAAACTGGACAAATGTTTCTGGTGAATTGTTTTCTGATCCAAGTTCGTATAGAAGAATAGTTGGTCGGTTATTATATCTTAACTTGACTCGACCAGATATTGCATTTTATGTTCATAAGTTGAGCCAGTTTATGAATTCTCCTCGTATAACACATCATGATGCTATGATTCATTTGTTGCGTTATCTTAAACACACTATTTCCTTGGGTCTTTCTTTTCCATCTGCTTCTTGTTTGGATTTGAAAGTCTCTTCAGATGCTGATTGGGCTTCATGTCTACTCGATAGGAAATCAGTTTCAGGTGTTTGCATTTTATTTGGTGGTGCTCCTATTTCTTGGAAGTCTAAGAAGCAAGTTACAGTAGCCACTTCCACGGCTGAATCAGAATACCGTAGCTTAGCTTTTGCTACTAAAGAGCTTTTGTGGGTGCTCCATATTCTTAAGGATTTGTTTGTTGATGTTCCTTTACCTGTTCCTATATGCTGTGACAACAAATCTGCTCTTATGATAGCGGCAAATCCATGTTAACATAGTCGCACAAAACATATTGAAGTTGATATTCATTTTGTGCGTGACTATATATCAAAAGGGATTGTGTGTACTCAACATGTGTCTTCTGCTCATCAACTTGCAGACGTTCTTACTAAGCCTATAACTGAAGCTACTTTAATTCATTTCAGGTCCAAGTTGGGGCTTGCATCTGCACCAACTTGAGGGGGGCGTGTTAAAGTAACACGTGTATTTATTTGTTAGCTAGCTGGCATATAGGATGTTTGCTGTTTTTATATTTTCTTTGTAGCTATATAGCTGTAGCCTTGTAATATATATATAAGACAGAAAACAGAACAAGAAGTTGTACTCTTTGAATACTTCATCTTGAGCGAAAGTATTCTTTCTTTTCACGAATACATTTTTCTTCTTTCTTCGATGATGATGATCTCTTCTCACACTATTTGTGACATTAAACGTAATAACAATAATTGTTCTCTGCCTCATCTTCCACTTCATCAATTAATGGTTTGCTCATATTATCTCAAATTTGGTTGCATTCTCCCTCTCATGACACTTTACCCTTATGTTACCCTTTTTCTTACAATAGGAGAAAATAATAGGTTGAAATATAGTTGCTTTCATAATAGCCATTGCATTAAACATTCATTATTTTCTAGTTATCATACCACTAGCAACCTTACTACTTTTATATCCTCTATCTCGTAGTCTAATTAGCTATTGTTAATGGGTTGTATTAGCCTATCTTAATGGCACACTATCCTTGCCAAAAGTGATGGACTCCATTAGCTCATGAAACAATGATAATAGAGAGCATAATAGGATTATTATAAAATCTTTGTTTTTGGCTTAACATTTTATTTTCAAATCATTAACTGGAGACTTGAACTAAGAATAATGTCTTCCAATGACCCATCACTCATGTAGACCAATAGAAACTATTGGCTTCACCACTAATAAAATCACATGTAAAGCAAGTAAAGAAAGAGAAAGAGAGTAAGTTTCACTTTGCATATAAATGCTTTTGCACCTTGACATTTTGCCTACTTATATTTATACCATTTGCATGCTTATTTTTACACACAGAGGCAGTCCTAGAGGGGGGCTAATAGGGACCCCATCTCCTCCCTCAATCCAAAAAAAACCTTGATTATTATAATATATTTTAATATAAAAAATATGTGTTATGTTTATATTTATAATAAAGTAAGTTTGGCTCCCTCATATGGTTTAGCATCCATCCCTATTTATATAGTTTGTTTGCCTATTTAAATACACTTTCAGTCCGTTTACTTCATATGAATAGCTATTCGTTTCTTTCTGATTCGATGTAAAGCTATTACTATGGTGTTTACTTGAAAGGAATGAAAATTCATAATGAATTATTATTACGTAAAATAATGAAGAGCAATTCATATCTCCATCTCGTGCCATTAACTGGTCTATTTTTTAACTTTATTATAAATATCCATGTCTTGAAAATAACACATATGCAATTATTCTCTCTTTATAATAAATATAATGGGGTATTATAGATATTCTACTTTTTATTATAATAATTGCTTGCTTCACTTTTTACACCAAGTGAACATTGTAATAGCCATTATAATCCTATTACATTCCCTTTGAATTGGAATTTTATTCTCTCTTTATTCCATTGGGCGATGTGAACGAGTCATTTATGTACATATGTTTCATTCTATTACATCATTACTAGTCTACCACATACATACACACATACACACATACAAGAAAAATAAAAGAACAAGAAGTAATAAGTCAAACCCAATTTTTTCTAAATCAAAATTCCACTTTCATTTGCCTCAATTTGGAACCATGAATCTCAAATGAGATTAAGGTTTTAATTAAGGAAATCAAAGATGATGATGTGATTATTATACTTTTAAAGAAGGAAAAAGGAAACATAAGAAACTCATAGTTAATCTTTCAATTTAATGGAAAAAAAAATGCATAATTTAAGGTATATTTATCTATCTTTTAAGATTATTTTACACAATAGCTAATTGAAACTTTGGATAAGCCTCTAATTTGATTGTTCATACATCTCGGTGGATGAGATATGTTTCTATTGATTATAGACTTCTCAATGCATCCCTTCTTATTAACAAGGTCAAACAACGTCTATCATGCTCTAAATCTAAAGGACATAACTAATTCACTACACATTCCTAGTTCGATAGCAATATGCAAGGTTAATGTCATATGCTCTCTAGTATTTTTGGTTTTTGAAAAAAAAGATTCAAAGTCATTGAAGTACCTATTTGTTAATGAATGCTTATTTGTGAGGCAAATGGTGCAGTTTATGTATGGGGTTTTGGATATGTTCAAGATATCTATATTAGAAAATCCTTTTAATTTTATATATTCCTTCTCTTTTTTTTTAATTTTATCATTTGTATTTATTTATTTTAAGATAAATGCCGAATTGGTACCTAAACTTTGGCAAAAAATTCAATTAGGTACTTGAATTTTGAAAAGTTTATTTCATACCCAATTGAACTTTTCGTGGGTACAATCACCACCCTCCCTTAACAAAGTTAGCACCATTTGTCTACATGTTGAAATAACAAATGCTAGGCTGACACATGTCACTAACATTAAAAAAAATAAAAGAAAAATGTGTATTTATATAAATAGAGAGAGGGAAGGAAGAAGAAGAAGAAGAAGAATTATTTATCACCACACCACCATGGAGTCGATACCCATTAAAGACCCCTTCGCAACACCTCATCTCTCTAACTTTCTCTCTCATGACCTACCGTGGCAAACACGAAACTAATTGCACCACCACATAACACCTTCATAGTCTTTAGAGTTTTTTGTGTGGATATGCGAGTTAACTCACCGAGTTTGCGATGAGTTTGGATTCATGAATCGATATGACCTAATGAAGACATGTCTCCAAGCTTGCATTGGTCTGGTGTATAGTAGACAATTTGATGGGCATCGAAGGCTAGCAACGATGAGTTGACTTAATTCTTGGTCACACATTAGTATATGTTGGTGATTATGAGTTAGCTAAAATGGTGATTCTTAGTTCTGTGTGTGAGTGATACTAATTCAGGTATGAAACTTGTGTTTAGTGTTTCTTTGGTTTAATGGCGGTAAATGTTGAGGGAAATTGGGATGAGTACTTTGGTACAACTGTAGAGGTCAACAGTAAAGGCCAAGTTGGCTCGGATTTTAGAGAGAGAGAGGAGTAGAGAGAGAAAGATCTTATTTTTGAAGAAGATGAAGCTCAATCATAAAAAAGATGTTAAGCTTGGTGAATGCCGATTCAACTTGATTTTAAAGAGCGAGAGGAGTATGAGAGAGAAAGATCCTATTTTGAAGAAGATGAAGCTCGATCATGAAAGATCTTCTTCTTCTTTCTCTATGTTCATTTGTCTATTATGTCTTATCTAATTTTGCTTAGGGATTAGGATGAATGTCCAAGTCAGAAGATGGTGTTAACTCTATTAAGGGAGGTAGTGATTATGCCCATGAAAAATTTAATAGAGTAGGAAATTAAACTTTTCAAACTTCATGTACCTATTCCTAAAGTTCGAGTATTAAATTTGACATTTTCTCTTTATTTTATGCTCATTACTGAGGTTCTTATTTTATGAAAAAAAAATCTACTTAAATATGTTAAATCATATTTTACATATATATTTATTTTATATATTTTTATTTATTTTAGCAAGTCAACTTTCATTGTTCTTTCATAGGCTAAATATTAAATTTAGTGCATCAACTTTGCACAAAATTTTAATTTGATAGCCAAACTTTAAATTAATTAATTTAATACCCAATCATGTTTTATATGGATATTTATATAACTTTTTCTAACACCGTTTAAACTGATAGATTGTAACTTGCACGTTAGGAAAACATAGCAAATTGTGTTAATGATGTAATAGAAATAGTCATGAAAAGTTTAATTAGTTATTAAAATTAACTATTTTAATGTTTAGGTCCTAAATTAAATTATTGTATAAAGTTTATATATCAAATTTGACATCTTGCATTCTTTTCTATTACTGAGATATGGTGAATCTCTCATCAATTCTACGGGATATGTTAGGAACTTCATGGTGACAATAGTTTAAGTTTTTGTCCCACATACACCCCATTTTTATGTGCTGCATGATAATATGTTGAAGTCCCCCCACAAGCATGGCTTATAATTTTCAGGTTTGCTACTTTACACATATGAATGTCCTACATGTCAGGATCTTTGTTGTCCAGTAATGATCGTTGATATCGGCCAGGTTCAGTTCCTATCTCCATATCTTGTAATGTAAAGTGGGGAAAAAAACATAAAATGGTAAATCAAGAAATTGCATCTATGCATTGGACCAACTGTTGAGTCCACAATACACGAGTGTCATTTCTGATCCACCCATGGCTGGAACATTGGGTGAACAACCCATTCCCAAAGGAGCATCCGGCTCCATATATAGATATTTGAACCGACAAGAGAATATTGGATCACTTGCCAAGGCAATTACAATAACGTTGCCGTCGAAATTCCTGGGGCAATCGATTACTTCATGTACTCCTTCCTGCAACTGCACCTGTCCATGGGACCACGGGAGCGTGCAAGGATGCCGATGGATATGCCGGTAAAACCATAAATACAATATATAGAGATCGATGACCTTGTTTCCATAGGATATGGTGACTCTGATCTTCATGAACTTAAATTAGATAAAAAAAAAAAGTAAAAATAATAAAAAGGAAGATTTAATTATGAGTTGAAATAATAAGTTACAGACCAGATGACAAGTTTCTATAATTTTCTTATTTTTCTTCTATTTTATTTAACGATGGACTAATACGTAAATTATCAAAAATAAAACGACGGGTATATAAAATAATAAAATATAAAAACACTGGTATGTATATTGAAATTTGCTCATGTATTTGTAATTTTTTTTTTTTTTTTTTTTTTTTTTTTGCTTTTCTTCCCAAACTGCTTTCCTAAAATAAAAAAAAAAAAAAGCAATTGAGGTCCTAGGATTTCTCGAGCATCAATTTTTTTAACCAATACATTCTTATAACATACCTGGTGATAGAGTTTCCAATGTTCCTGGATCTAACACTCACAACAAACTTTAAATAAAAAAATTCAATAAATCTGAAATACAAACTATAGTTAAATCTCAATAAATAAATATTTCATAAATTAATAATTCTGATTAGATAATAATTTCTTTTCGTCTAGACTTAGGTTAATGTACTAAATTAATAATTTTATTAAATGCATAAGATAATAATTTATAAATAAATTCTTAATGCCCAAAATATAAATCAATAATTCATTAAATACATAAAAATTTTCATATAAAATTCATAATAAAATTTTTCCAAACTGCTTCTATTCTTTTAAAATTTTACTCTTTACTAAAATATACATCTAGAATTCTAATAAAATTTGTATGTTATTTACTTAAAATATTTTGTAACATTTTATCTTCGAAGCATTAACTTTGAAAAACTCTTTTCCTATGTACCCACCCATTCTAATTTCTAAGATTTACCACACTTTTATAGTTTTTGATGTTATAAAATTTATTATTTCAATTTATATCTATGTATTATGACTTTTGAGATATATATATATATATATATTGTATATACATTTTGTCCATATTTATTTTTAGTTTTCATTGATAAGTTATATATAATTAATATCATATATGCACACATATATATAGCACTATAAAATTTACTATAAATATCAATACCAAAAATACATAAAATTTATTATAGATCACAAATGGTTAAGTTATACAATAATAATCGTGTATCCGATTTTTTCCCGTAATCATAAATTTTTTATGATCACACATCATGTTGCTATGATATTGTTTGTACCATACAAAAGAACGGATATTACTAATAATTACAGAATACCTAATGAAACACTTCTCAATAAACATGTACTCAATAAATTTTTCAGAAAACTATAACTTTGTCATTACGGTGTAACATGTGTATGCACTTCTCAATGGCCCGTCTTTTTTTTTTTTTTTTTTTTAATCCTTTTAGACGATAGCATGTCTTCTCGTGTCACAAAGCGTATTGTCCAATATATATTATCAAGTGTCGTCAAATGCTTTCTCTTATTACCTTTTTAAATAGAAGATTCCAATTGTCATTAAATGCAAATTGATACATGGAAATATGATATATATTAACCAGTGCAATTGATGTAGAAGCGTAGGGATCCCCCTTTTTTTTTTTTTTTTTTTGTCCTTTATGTGAGTTTAAAACATCTAAAAGCAATCTCTGCAATTTAAATTAACAAGTCATAACTTATAAATCTGTTTGTTTCATCCTATTCTGGTTATTATACATATTTATCAAGAAACAAATACTAATAAAAAATTGAAGATTTACTTATAAATTGATCAAACATATACAATACAAATATGATATAAAAAATTACATATGCAGATCAGATACAGATATGATACTAAAAAATTTGACAATCCAAACAAACCAATATATCAAATTTTTGGCAATAGTTTGAAATTTAAATATCACAAGTTTATTTTAAATTGAATATAAATCAAGAAAATATTCTCCCTTTTTTTAATTTTAATAAATAGATTTAATCTCATCCGAGGACTAAGATAAAAGTTATCTAATTGATATACGTAAAAGCAGCCACCTTTTCACAAACAATTGGTTGGAATTAAAAATGAAAAACTACTTGATTTGCACGTGATGAAAGAGGATTCTAAGGTAATATGGATCAGGCCTTAATTACTGTATCTTCTACACCATTTTTCAAAATTATCATTTAAACTAAACTATTTGTAAATTAGGTTCATTTAGGGAAGATTAGAGCTAATGACTGGAGAAGAGATAAATAATAATTCTCCAATGGGGATTTCAAAAAATCCCATGAGAGGAGCAGCCATCAGCAAGGAGAGCAGAATGACATCATGGCGACATCATAAACTGTACCTAAGGTGTTTTTTCTTGATCCAAGGCGGTGGCTAATTAAAATTTTAGTTAGGGTGAGTTATTATATTACTCATCCCGAGTTCATTAAATGGTGTACTAGAATACTTAATTTTTTACCCTATAATAATTATTGTAGTTTATTGAATTTTTCATCATTAAGACATGTGATTGGATCGTAATGACGCGTAATATATATATATATATATAAATATATATATGCACAATGCCCTAAGTATAAACTGGATTAATAAATATATTCACATGTTTGACAGAGTTGCGCCAGTCGGTTTTGTCAATGGTAAATTTGATCATTAAAAATAAAATTGCCCACCGGTAATTTCTCTGTTAAAATATAAAGTAAAAGACGCTGCTATCTTGTCACAATTAATTAAATTTATTAGGCTGTTTTTATATATACCTTTAAATTATTGGTCAAATTCGAACACACCTTTTAAACCTCCAAGGTGTGGTTTTAACTTTTTTCCACCATCGAAAATTTGCATATTCGAAACCAGATAACCCGTTGGGGCTTTAAGTTTTAACAATGAGTGGAGAGTTATTTGTACATTTTGACGAAATTAAAGCATGATTTACAGTAAAATTCTAAAAGTTCTATAACATCTTATCAATAATTTAGATAGTATGTATACATTTATAAATTAAAGGTGATGAATTATTCTAGATTATTTTTATATTTACCCAAACTTAATTTGAGAATAGTTTAATCAATATGGAGCATGAGCCACTCAAGAAATTTATCAAGTTAAGCCCAAATTTTGTAATATTCAGCCCAATAACTTCGTGCTTAAAACCAATTTGAAGTCAAATATAAATATAAATCGGCTTCATGTCAAACTTATATATTAATATTATTCTAATTAAAAATCGAACTTAAACGATCTTAATCGAGTCAACGATCATGTTGAGTATAGTTATTGATCAAATTCAAATTGAGCTTAATTAGATTTTATTATTATTTTAATTAGAAATTCAGCCAAGATCAAGTTTCTTTAATGCCTCTTCAAAGCCACTCGAGCTTAAAATTCTAAATTCATTCGAATTCAAACTTTTTTGAGTTCTACTCAAGATGAAATTTTAAAATTTCAAGTCCAGCTGGAAATTAAATTCTATATTTTACCTATCTCAACCGCAGCCCATATATCATTATCCCACACACTATTAAATAATGTTTTCTACCGAATACTGTGTTAACTAAGACTAAGATTCCATTCCAGCAACTTTATGGAAGTGAACAAGTGATAAGACAAGATTTACAGTTATATTAAAGGATCTTATCTGTAGGTCAGAAAATTTTGTTAAAATTTTAATAATTAGAATATTGGATACCATAAAATACTGACGTTGTTTATGGTGTTTCTTCCGGTGATCATAATTGATGACAAAAAGGTGTGTGGGTTTGATTAAACTATTAGTTGGAATGGAGCAGAGAATAATTAAGTTATTAAAGAGATAGCTAATTGAATAAACTAAAACGTACAATTTTAGTGACACTTGAGTGGGTTGTCATATGCCAAATTGTAATAGTTTGGTTAGCTTTCGGATCCTGTGTTACTTGTTTTTTTATTCTTAATGGAAATTAAGAGAGCTTCTCAAATAAATATCACACCAGGCTAAGTAGGGATGGGCGTGATTCAATTAACCAGCTCATAATCTTATTTTTAAACCAAACCAAAGTAAAAGGTTATTTTAAATTTGAAACATAAATCGATCTGTTATTAACGATTAACTGCTTTAACAGTTAACTATATTTTTCGATTAATATTTTTTGTCTTCGGTTCTTAACCATTTGACATAATGATTAAACAAAAGTTGCTGTTAATCATATTTTTTATTGGCTCATAAAAATTAAACCTTTTTGTTTCATAGCTACGTTCAAAAATTATAAACTAACGGGTTAAATATCACAATTACATTTAAAAATTACAAATCAAAAAGTTAAATAACTATGAAACCAATAATAAATTAGGAATATAACTCTAATACAATATTGTATAAATTAAAACTTTATAGTATTCTTCTTTTTTCAAATTAAAATATAACAACATAATAATTAAAATATAAATATTTGAATTATCGGTTTGTTGATGGTTAACCATTAATTGTCGGTTTCTTATTGTTACAAGCCGAAACTGAAATTGAAAAACCAAAAAATAGTAAAAAAACTATAATCCTAAATCAAAACTGATGGACTGATTAATCATATTTTTCATATTAGTTTTCTGATTTCGGTTCGGTTTTTTTATTGATTCTTTTCCCACACCTAAAGCCAAGACGCTCATGGTAAAGTTAATATAATTACTACCCTTTCATTTTTTTTTAGCAATTGTTTCCCTCTCCGTATTTAGTGTGACGTTTAATTGGAAATTTGATTGATAAAAAAAATTTAAATACTTGATTTTTTTTTATAAATTATTAAGTACCAATAATAGGGATATCTGCTAGTTTAATGATAAACATTAATATATATTTCGAAAGTTTTATCTAATTCCGTAATATAAAATTTAAAAAAGAATACATATTTTTATGATAAGAAAATTAAAATATTAACATTTTATCATGTGATTATCTTTACATTCTTGTAAGCATTAGCATTGCGAGTGTGTCACCACTTTAATTAAAAAAAAAAAAAAAATGTTGTGTAAACTTTAGTCTCATATTTACGTTTTTCTCTAGCTAGCGACAGATGCCAACCATGCAAAATTATTGATATGCGTGTCACCTCCCGTAAGCTAAGCGAGAAAGGCTTCTTTGAAGTGGATGGTTCGATGTTACATCCCCCCAATTGCTGCCGGAAGAAGATGACTTACTCGATTCTACAGAGGCTCATAAGGGCTATTGAAATCAGCAAAAAGCAAAAGTGTAAGGGAGTTTTTAGCGAAGTAGGTGTCATTATTTTATCATTTTCGATCACGCGGTGAGTAAAAGATACATGATAGAACTTGCAAAATGTACATTAATCTTTACAGGTTGTTTATTGGTGGTCCAATCCTGATCTTGGGCCTACCCGTGCTGAGTTTTTTTATCTCACTAGATCAGGCCAAAAGGTACGACCTGAGGCTCCGTTGGTGAACTTTTCTCCTTATCAACCTGAGTGTGATGCCTAAATGGTTTTAGGACACTTCTACTCGGACACACTACGACTCGATCATAACCAACCCACGTGATATGATATCGTGACACCACACGACCACCCACTTGCCTACTACTGATATAATTGACCACTCGACCATGATAAACACAACTGCCAAGCCAATTATCACTATTATGAACTTTCTATTTTGTAGATTCTCTCACATTGCGTTTCAAGCCCGTCATCAACTGATCCAACCCTACTAGATTTGAGCAAGCGACACATGCTAATTTTGCTAGAAAAGAAAAATACCACTAATACGAAAATAATCTCAATTTTAGATAACTCAAACTCGTTTTTTAAAGAGACAAGGTCATAAGTGCTAGAATATGTAGTTTTAAGAGATGATTCTATTCACTAATAAACTTATTTCTTGAAGAGACAAGGTTATCGAAGCATGTCTTTTTGACAAATTTCTTCTTCCCCATTTCAATATTTCAAATTTGTTTGATAAGGGTTAACATGGATTTAATTTAAAGCTATCTTGGTTGTTATTAAATCTAAACATTCTTGAAGGCTTCACGACATTTGTTAACACTTAAAGAAAGATCCTATTATTTAACGATTGGTGTTGATATGTTAAGTTGAGAGGGGAGGGATGGAAATGGATAAGGTTGAACTTGTGTAATATGCCCACGAGAATATTGTGTCAGGTAATGATGGGGTTACTTATGACAGGGTATTGATGGCAGCGCTTAGTGTTTTTAGGGATTCCAGCTATGAGCATCTCCTAGTCAGTATATGTAATAGTCTTAAAATTAATGGGTAAATTACACTAGAAGATATCAATATTTAGGGGAAAGTTCATTTAAGATATCAACGATACAAGTTGTCAAAAAAATGTAGCAATATTTCACAAAATAAATCAAATAAGGTATTAATGTTTTGCAAAGTTCTTTTGAGGTATCCATGTTTTAATTAATTTTTAATTAGGCTTCTATAATTTTTATATGTAGTCAATTATTAATAGCTTATTTGACTCACTTTGCAAGACGTTGATACCTCTTTTTAACCACATGAAATGTTAATATCTTAAATGAATTTATCCTCAAATGTTGATTTCTCTTTTGAACCACTTGCAACATTAATATCTTATATGAACCTATCATCAAACATTGATACCTTTCAATGTAATTTACCTTAAAATTAATAGGACGACACATCATGTTTAATTGCTCCATAAAGTTACCATTAGGGATGAAATATTACAATATGATGTGGTGCCAATTAATGATGATGATTCTGTTTAGGAGTTATTGGTGTACACATAGGGTTCAACGTTAGCGTATGTGGAAAGATTTAAGAAGGAGTTGCTAGTTATAACAAGGTTGATACTGGTTGGGATATTGAGGTTTGTGGTAATATTGAAAACTAGGTATATGAACATCAATGTCTTCCTATTACCCAGACAACAAGTAGAAACCAGGCCTAGGCGCTTAGCTCTAAACTAAGTGTACCTAGTAGGTGTAGTGAATTTGACATTAACATAAGTTATGACACACCCATTGATGAATCGAGTAATAAGTCTAGTGATGATACGAGTGATGGCAGTATAGGATGGCTTTAGGCGCTTCCACAGCCTCATGGCTCATAGAGGAGGAATGATTGGTGTTGTATTCTAGCTCCAATAAATGTGAATGCGGTTGGGAGTTCAAAGGTGATGTCATTCTTCACAACAAAGCTAAGGTAGCAGACATGCAACATTTGAGGATAAGTAAGAAGTAAGTGCTGGTAACTAGAGCTTTAGTGATGAACCCAAGTTAAGAATGCAGTTGAAGAGTAAAGATCACTTAATATAGGTAGTTGAGATGTGATACACAACGAACCACTACAACTTCAAGGTAGTAGATTCAAATCCAAGGTCATGGGAAGTTAAATGTATTAATATTAATAACAGGGGTTGTAAATGGAGGTTTAGAGTGTGCTATAGGATACATCATGAGTGCTTCAAATTATAAAATTTGTAGGGCTGCATACATGTTTGGATGAAATTACAAGACAAGATCACTCTTAGCCAAACTCAACTAACATGTCTAGATGTATCATAATAGAGATCCAAAGCTCTCTTAATGTAAGGGTAAAGGATCTCCCAATGCCATTTTGAGGGAGTTTATCTACACTATTAACTTGAAGAGGATTCAGGAGGCGAAAAAAAAAATAAAAAGGCTATTGAGCAAGTCTATGGTAAGTGGGAAGGGTCTAATGTAGATGATGGATATTGACTTGAAGGTCCTATTACGAAATTAAGAGCTAGAGAATTGCAAAATTTAATGTTGAGAGTGATTACATTAAAGTGATTACTAATTGTTTAGAACTAGATGAAGAGAAGTTTGTCTCAGCTTATAGATTATATGTAGAGCATGATTACTTGGAGTATAGCATGCTGACATTAAAGAAAGAACAAGAAGAAGGAAGTAATGAAAACAGAGAAAGTATGCACTCGATTCATGCCACGACAATATTAAAGATTCCATAAAATGGAAGCTGTGCCTTCACGCCCTTAGTCGAACCCTCAACTATACGTATGACAGTATCAGAGATTCCATATAATGGAAGCCGCGCCCTAGGGCCCTTAATCGAGCCCTCGATTATAATTATGACCAAGTCTGTTTGTTTGAAGAGTTGAGTCGCGCCTTCGCGTACCCTTAGCCAGGCCCTCGATTATACCCTTAAGAGAGTCTATTTACTTGAAGAGTTGATTCTCGTAGACATTGCAATATTTCTTACGACTACGATCTGCAAGATGATGGTTACGGATGTTCTGCAATACTTTACAGGAGAATCAAAGTAACTCTTTAGATATATTTCAATCTTTCTTTTATTAGCTACTTTCCTATTTTATATTTTGGGTATCTTTCATATTTTAGATATCAGGTCATGAGTATAAATAGGAGTTTCCTTGATGTAAAAGACAAGATTTATCAGTTGAATGAAATTCTTTTTCTTTAAGAAAAACCATAACTCTTATCAATCAATGGCGAGTCTTGCTCTTATCGATCTTGGGATTATGGAAAGCCCAAACACCAACAAGTGGTTGTGAGTAATATCAACGACTTCTTAGTTTTATATCTCTGTTTACTTTCTTGGTACATAATCTCCAGGGTAAGTAAAGGTTTGTTTTCTTTATCATTTTAAAATGTCCTAGCAATTTTCCTCTTAGGCATATCATCTTTATTGGTATCAGAGCTTAGGTTACAGTTAGTTTTCTATACCGTTGTTGTGATCACATGTGATTAAGGATGTCAAACGAAAACGTACATGGCAATTTTGGAGAGGAGGTTAATAGTGGAGTTCATGGAAACCAAGGAGTTCTAAGCAATGGTAATAATTGTGTTCAGCCCAATGATGAATAGAGTATAAGCCAACAGTTGTAAACTTTGAATAACATAGTTAATACCTTGGTACAAATAATGCAACGATTGTTACAAATCCCTAATATCATACTACCCAGTGTGGAAGCACCACCACTGCTACTGCCACTTGATCCTGGTAGGCAAAAAGATGTTAGAAGGAATAATGTTAAATATAGTAATGCTTATGATGGGGAGCGTAGACCACCAAGAGGGTTGGAGCATGTGAAGCTATAAATGCCTTCCTTTCAGGAAGTGGATCAATAGGTGATTATCTTGATTGGGAAGACAAATTTGAAGGATTATTTGAGTGTTATGATGTTGAACAACATACACAAGTTAGATCAATAGTAGTGGAATTTACAGGATATGCAATATTATGGTAGGAAATCCTACTATCTACCCCTACGAGGGATGAAGAAGCAGAGATTAGGCCATGGCCAGAGATGAAACAAGTACTGAGAAAACATTTTTGTTCCTGCATACTATAAACAGGAAGTCTCTATGCGCCTTCAATCGTTGAGGCAAGGTAGCAAGAGTGTTGAGGAGTATGTTCAAGAATTTGAATCAATAAAGATTAGAAGTGGAGCTGTTGAGCCACCTAAACAAATTATCGCAAGATTTATCATTGGCTTAAAGTATAAGATTGCGAGTATTATAGAGCTACAATGCTATGACACACTTGAAGAGGCTATTCAATTAGCCTTCAAATTAGAGATAGCGGAGGAATAATCCCTATAAGTCTACTGCAGGTAAATATTCTAATCCTCAGAAATCTTATTCTTCCAATGCTAGGAGAAGTGAAAAGGGATATTCTAGCAAATCTAGTCATAAAAGAGGTGAATCTATTGTCAACAATGGTAAAACTACCATTAATCCAGATGAGGATAAGAAACAAGATGGTACTAGTAGTTCTAGTGGGAAAAATCGTTAGGTCAAATGTTTTAAGTGTCTAGGATTTGGTCACATTGCCTTTTAATGTCCTAATCGAAGGGTCATGATGAATATTGGAGGAGAGATGGTTAGTGAGGATAAAGATGAGGAGTTTGAAGGGTCTGGTGATCTGTTAACAGCCCTTGATGAGTATTATGGAGACGTAGATGCTGAAACTCATGAAGAGTAAGGTTTAGATCATTACAGGAGTATTAATGTATTAAAGAGAGTTTTAAGTGTATCACCAACCATTGAAGAAGGACAAAGAGAAAACTTGTTTCATACTACTTGTAGGACTAAAGGGAATTTATGTACTCTCATCATAGATGGAGGGAGTTATACTAACATGGTTGCTATAAGTATTGTGGATAAGTTGAATTTGGCCCCTACACCACATCCAAAACCATATAAAGTTCATTAGTTAAGTGATCAGGGTGTTTTGCATGTCACTCAACAAATGAATGTTCCTTTTTGTATTGGAGAGAAGTATAAAGATGAAATAGTATGTGATGTATTACCCATGTGTGCATCCCATCTGTTACTAAAGAGACCATGGATGTTTGATCATACAGTGCTTCATGATGGACATCAGAATACTTATGCTTCTAGAAGGATGGAAAAAGAATAGTTTTAAAACTTATGTTACCCTCAAAAGTAAAAGAGGCTCAGAAATAGATGAGTGGGATTATGAAGAAGAAATCACTTTTCATAACTAAAGATGATGTAGTTCAAGCTATACAGGCAAGAGATCCAGTTTTTATATTATGAATCAGACGAATGATGGAGATGCAAGAGTAGGATTCCTTTCCTCTGGAGATTCAACAATTACTATTAGAATATATTGATGTATTTCCTAAGGATTTGCCTACAGGGTTACCACCTATAAGAGGAATAGAACATGCTATAGACGTATAACCTAGAGTTGTTTTACTTTATCACCCAGCATATCAAATGAATAATGAATAAGCAAAAGACCTAAAGAGGTAGGTTGATGAATTAGTAAAGAAGGGGTATGAATACTAGTCCTCATCACCCGCCCTATTGGTACCAAAGAAAGATAGGACATGGAGAATATGCATTGATAGTCGGGGCCATCGATAAAATTACCATCAAGTATCGATATCCCATTTTACACTTAGATGATATGTTGGATGGGTTGAACGGAGCTCAATTATTTTCAAAGGTAGATCTTAAGAGTGGTTACCATCAAATACAAATGAGGGTAGAAGACGAGTGGAAAACTGCTTTCAAAACCAGACATGGTTTGTACAAGCAGTTAGTAATGCCATTTGGCTTAACTAATGCATCCAATACCTTTATAAAGCTTGTGAATCATTTATTGAGAGAATATCTAGGGAAATTTGTAGTCGTGTACTTTGATGATATCCTAGTGTATATCAGAGATTTGGATAGTCATGTGAATCATTCATGAGTGGTGTTTGAAGTCTTGAGGTATGAGAAGTTATATGGCAAATTAGAGAAGTGTTTTTTCTATCAACCAGAGATAATCTTCTTGTGATTTGTAATTTCTGGAGCAGGGATTTTGGTAGATGATGGAAAGACTCAAGCCATTGTGGATTGGCCAGTACCTACATCTGCTAATGAAGTCAGAAGTTTTCATAGATTTACATCATTCTATCAATGGTTTATTAAGAATTTTATTTGTATTGTGAGTCCACTCACTAAGCTTACTAAGAAAAATGTTGCATCTGTATGGAGTGATAAGGTACTGAAAAGTTTTGATGAGATCAAGGCTAAGTTGACTAGCACTCCTGTGTTAGCACTACCTGATTTTGAGAAGACCTTTGAGTTAGAATGTGATGCTTTGGGAGTTGGAATTGGTGCGGTACCAATGTAGGAAAAACCACCCATCACTTATTTTAATGAGAAATCGAATGGTGCTGCATTGAACTATTACATATATGATATATGATCAAGATTTTTATGCCTTGATTCAAGCACTCACAGTATGGCAAAAATATTTGCTACTTAAGGAGTTTATTATCTATACGAACCATGAAACATTGAAGTATTATAAGAGTTAACAGAGGCTTTCTACAAGACAAGCTAAATCGGTAGAATTTCTAATGAGTTTTGCTTATGTTATTAACCACAAAAAGGTGTATACCAATGTAGTTGTCAATGTGCTATCACGAAGGTATGCTCTTATTACATCTCTACAAACTAAAATGTTGGGTTAGGTTTTGAATTATTGAAGAATCACTATGTTGGAGATGTCAATTTTGGGTCTATTATGACTAGAATTGTAGAAGGAGTAGCCATTGATGGATATCATTTGATAGATGGGTGAATTACATTAGAAGGTCCCAATGTTTAAGGATAAGTTCATTTTAGGTCTCAATGTTTAGAAAAGCTTATTTTGGGTTCCAATGTTTAGGAGTAAGTTCATTTAAGATCCTAACATTTAAAGTAATGGGTCAATTTGGGTCTCCAAGGATGCGTGTCAATAGGAGAAGAGTCTTCGGAGTTTTAATTAAATATTCTCTCCTATCAACAGTGTTCTTAGGGACCCAAATTGAACCACTTCCTTAAATGTTAGGATCTTAAATGAACTTATCCTCAAACGTTGAAATACAAAATAATTTTTTTGAAATGTTGGAACCTAAAATGAACTTACCCCCAAATGTTAGGACCTTTTAGTATAATTCACCCTTTGATAGATGGATTTCTATATAGATATGGGAAATTATGTATTCCAACTGGAACTGTTCAAGAATTATTAATGCATGAGGCACATGCAAGTGGACTATCTGGTCATCTTGGGGAGAAAAGAACATCCGAATTATTGAAGGAACATTTTTATTAGAAGGGAATGATGAAGGACGATCGTTGAGTTATTAAGAGATGTGTAGTTTATGAAAGGGAAAAAAGAAAGAAAGAGTCTTGAGGAGAGTATATGCCATTACCTTTACTTACATGGCCTTGGAGTGACATTAGCATGGATTTTGTTTTAGGATCACCTAGAAGACATAGAGATCAGGATTCGATCATGGTCATGGTGGATCGTTTTAGTAAAATGGCTTACTTTCTACCCTGTCATAAAACAAATGATACCTTGTATACTACCAACTTATTTTTGCAAGAGATTGTTCTATTGCATGGTATTCCTCACAACATTATATCCGATAGGGATGTCAAATTTCTAAGTTTCTTGTGGAAGACTCTTTAGAAAAGATTAAGGACTAAACTGATCTATTGATAAGTGTCTTTAGATCCTTAATTTTGGAGATATTTGAACATTCTTGTTATGTAATTTTTGGGATTTCATGGAGAAAAGGACATTAATTTTGTGAAAAATTCATTTCTTGGCTTAAAGATCATAAGTGGAAGTTTGTATGATGGTTCAAAGGAAATTAAAGCAAATTAAACAAGTTTGAATCAATTTTGTTCAAGAAGGAAGTTTATGTTTTCATCCTTTTGTTCATCCTTGGCAGGGAAGAACTGGGAGGAAGAGGTCAGAATGCAAAAGAGAATTTTAATCTTCATCCTTACCTTCATCCTTGGCCAGGAAGGACGCGAAGGATGCGTACAGCAGCTACATGAAGAAAAGATTTCAGCCTTTTATTCATCCTCGCCCAGGGCTGACAGTGAGGAAGGAAACAGAATGCTCTTAGGCCAAATTTCAACTATTTTGCCTTCATCCCTGCCCCGATCCTGGCCAGGATGACACCTGAGGATGAACTGGATTTTTCCAAAAGTATAAATAGAGCTCTGTTTTCTTGTTTTATAACTTTTAGATCATTTTCTTAGGCTCTAAAACAGAAATTACGAAGGAAATTACGAGAGCTTTGCTAGGGCATCCATTGAAGATCTCAAGACACAATTAGGGTTTATTCTTTCTATCATGATTCTTTCTATTTCCTCTAGATCTTTTGTTCTTATTGTGAATCTATGGAGGAGTAGATTCTTATACTCTTCATCTTGTGAAACCCTAACCATACGAATTGAAATGTCTTTTGATTAATGAATGTTCAATAGTCTTGTGATTGATTTGTGCACAAATTAATTGCATTTGATTCTTATTGGATTGAAAGAGGTTTCATTCAATTAGATAGATCTTCATGAATAGAGGAATTGCTAATTTCACCTAGAGGTAGGGAAATTACGATTTTCTGCTATAAGGAATTTAATTCTTGTTCAAGGATCATGATCTTTAATGCAATTCTATGTGATGTTAGTAAGGGAGAGGTCTCTACTATCTCATTTAGGGTTAGGAATTGATTAACTCGAGGGAGGAATTGATTTACTTGTTGAGATCCCGTAGTGCAAAGCATGAATGATTCATTAATCAATCTTTTATCATAAGAACTTTAGGTTAGGGTGGATCAAGGTGGAGAGTATGTTTGTGATTGAATTCATCTTTGACAGCAAACATTAGTTGATTTAGAGCTTGCTTAATTTTCTGCTTAGTAGTTAATTGTAGATTTCTCTCCAAAATTTAGGCTAAATAGTAGAGAACCGGTAATACTAGTACTTGTTCTTCAAAATCCCTGAGGACGATACCCTAAAATCTATGCTACATCGAATAGGTGCGCTTGCCTAGCTTTGATCGTAGATTTAATCGGGTTTATAAATTTTAGAAATTAATACGATCGGTAAAACATCATCAAGTTTCTTGGCGCCGTTGCCGGGGATTTTGAAAAGCAATATTAGGAAAAGCCATATTATCTACTACTTTAGTCATTTTTTTTTTTTATTTTCTTCTTCTCCTGCTGTTCAATAATTCTGATTTGTTCTTATTTGTTGTTATAGGTGTATGACAAGGAGCCTTCCGACAGATCTTCTCGATTTAGACCCTGAAATCGAGAGAACATTCCGTAAAACTAGGAAGAATACAGTTGCTGAACATTTTGAGCAACCATTCCAGATTAAGCAAGAGGAAGAACAAGTCATGGCTGGAGAATATCCTAAAACCAATTTGGAGTATTCAAGGCCTACTCTTGATGGCACCGGTCCAACTATTGTGAAGCCTCCCATTGGGGCTAATAACTTTGAAATTAAAGGTGTTGTCATCCAACTTTTGCAGCAATATTGTCAGTTTGATGGACTTCCGGATGAGGATCCACATGCACATATCCAAAGTTTCTTGGAAATTTGTGAAACTTTTAAAAGCAATGGAGTTGCTGATGATGCCGTGCGTCTTAGACTTTTTCCTTTTTCATTAAGAGGGAAAGCTAAGAATTGGTTAACTTCCTTAGGAGCTGGAACTATTACTAGTTGGGAGGATATGGTTAAACAATTTTTGGATAATTATTTTCCTCCATGTAAAACAGCCAAGTTAAGGAATGATATCTCTTCTTTTGTTCAAAATGATTCAGAAACTTTGTATGATGCATGGCAAAGGTGGAAGGAATTGTTAAGGCGATGTCCACATCATCAGTTACCATCATGGATGCAAGTGCAAACCTTTTATAATGGTTTGAACACAACTACAAGGCAACTAGTGGATGCCTCAGCTGGAGGTACTTTGAATTCTAAGACACCGGAAGAGTCCTTGAAGCTTTTTGAAGATATGGCAAGAAATAATTACCAATGGGGAAATAACCGAGGCAAACAAAGCAGCTGGATTGTATGAGGTAGATCTCATGACCTCCATTGTTGCTAAAATGGATGCTTTGAGTAAGCAAGTTGCTAGCATCAAGAACACATCAAATCCTATAAACCAATTTGGAGAATCATCGGAAGATCATAGCAACTTCTTTGATCATCAGGAGCATGTTGATTATTTGGGAAACCAAAATAGGCAACAAAATAATCCTTATAGCAACACATACAATCCGGGTTGGCGCAATCACCCCAATTTCAGCTATGGTAATACAAATCCTCAAAGGACTAATTATCCACCTCCGGGATTTCAAAGATCAAATCAACCTCCACTTCAACTTCCAGCTCCATCTCCACCTCAACCTTTGCTGCAACTTCCAGCCCCACCTCAACCAGAAAAGAAATCAAATCTGGAAGAATTGTTGACCAAATTCATTCAAGGCTCAGAAGCAAGCATAGGAACCAAGAAGCTTCCATCCACAATCTTGAAAATCAAATTGGTCAAATGGCTAAGTTGTTATCTGAAAGGCAATTGGGTTCTCTTCCTAGTAACACCGAGCCTAATCCAAGAGAGCAAGCAAAGGCCATCACCTTAAGAAGTGGAAAGGAGTTGCAATCTGAAAAATCACAGGAGCAAGAAAAAGAAGAAGTTCCAAAGGCTAAATCAGAAGAATTGAAGCAAAAAGAAGTGGAACCAGCAAAGAAATCACCATCTTCGCTGTGAAGGAGTATGCACCACGGATTCCTTATCCTTCCCGCCTCAATCAAACAAAGGACAAAGAACAATTTGGTAAATTTCTTGAGCTTTTTAAGCAATTGCATATTAATATTCCTTTTGTTGAAGCTCTCTCACAAATGCCAAAGTATGCTAAATTTTTAAAAGATCTCTTGTCCAATAAGAGGAGATTGGAGGATGTTGCTACTGTGGAAGTAGGAGCTAATTGTTCATCCATTATTCAAAATAAGCTTCCACCAAAACTTAAGGATCCGGGGAGTTTCACAATTCCTTGTGTGGTTGGTGATATCTCTGTTGATAAGGCTTTAGCGGACTTAGGAGCTAGTATCAATTTGATGCCCTTTTCATTCTTTAAAAAGCTAGGTCTTGCAGAACCAAAACCGACTAGGATGAGTTTACAACTTGCTGATAGATCTTTGAAAATTCCTAGGGGAATTATTGAGGATGTTTTGGTCAAAGTTGGAAACTTCATCTATCCGGTTGATTTTGTGATCCTAGATATGGATGAGGATAGGGATGTTCCTTTAATTTTAGGAAGACCTTTCCTTGCAACAGCCAGGGCATTAATTGATGTAGAGAAAGGAAAGCTTACTTTGAGGGTAGGAGATGAAGACTTAGAAGTGAAGATTGCCCCAGCTTTGAAATATCCAATGAGTATGGATGATTCATGCTATGCAATTGATGTGGTTGATTTTTCAGTAGAGGAGCATCTTGAAGAAATTTTGTGTAAGGATGAGTTACAATTGAGCTTAGTGCAAAGAAGGAAAGGATGTAATAAATTCAGAGGTTAATTCAATGATATCACAGCTTAATTCAACAAAAGAATTACACCTCAAATGAATTTGAAGAATTGAAAAAAGAGAGTGAAGCAAGACTTAAAACTTCCATTGAAGAGCCTCCGGTTTTGGAATTAAAACAACTTCCAGATTTTAGAGTATGCTTTTCTAGAAAAAATTCCAAATTACCGGTTTCATTGCTTCGGATTTGTCTTGGGCAATAAGGCAGATGGATTTTGATTTAGCAAGTACAGGGATTAAAAGAAAGTTGCAGCTTAATGAACTTGAAGAATGGAGGATGTTGGCTTATGAGAATATGAGAATTTACAAAGAAAGAATGAAAAAGTATCATGATTCTCATATCGTCACCCTAAGAAGTTCAAAGAAGGTGACAAGGTGCTGCTATTCAATTCTAGACTTAAACTTTTTCCCGGAAAGTTAAAATCTAGATGGTTGGACCTTTTGTTGTTAAAAGAATTTTTCCACATGGAGCAGTTGAGCTTACACATCCAGGGCATGATGATTTTAAAGTCAATGGACAGAGATTGAAGCTTTACTTAGGAGGTGAAAATGAGAATGAGAACCGAGAGGAGTTTAGACTCCCAGCACCAAATGTTTCAGCTGAAAATTTTGTAAGATAAAGTCGAGCCAACGACGTTAAACAAGTGCGCTTCATGGGAGGCAACCCATGTCTAACTTTGGTGAGTTTTGTTCTTTTTGCTTTTCTTTGTTTTTCACCAATTCTAAGCCCAAATTTTTGTTAAAGTTGCAGGTGTGGATGTTTTGCACAATTAAGGGAAGATGAGAGTATATTTTAAGTGTGGGGAAAATACAATTTGGTATGCATTTAATTTCTGAAAGAGAGTGAGGTAAGTTTTCATCTCAATTTTAAGAGTTTTGAGCTAATTTCATGTTGAATTTTTTATGAAAGCTTTAAATTTTCTGTTGTATTTTGAATAAATTAGTCGTTTATTTATTCAATCTTGTTAGAATAAAGTTTAAAAAAAATAGGCTGCTTTTAAATAAAAACAAAATTTTGAAAAAAAAAAAAATCTACTTCTGTATTCATCCTCACTTCCATCCTGCCCTAGGATGATGGTCGGGCTGATTTCAAAGGTAGCTACTGTTTCTATCCGGCCCGATCCTGCCTTAGGATGACGCTGAGGATGAATCTGCTCTGATGTCTCGTTTAGCTTCTGTTCGCATCCTCACTTCCATCCTGCCCTAGGATGATGGTCGGGCTGATTTCCAAGCATGCTACTGTTTTCATCCCTGCCCTGATCCTGGCCAGGATGATGCCCAGGATGAATTTCCCTGGAGTTCAACTGAGCTACTGCTCTCATCCCTGCCCTGATCCTAGCCAGGATGACGCCCAGGATGAATTTCCTTGGAGTTCAAATGAGCTACTGCTCTCATCCCTGCCCCGTTCCTGGCCAGGATGAAGGTCGGGATGACTTCGGTCAGCCTTTAAAAAATAAAAAAAAATAATAATAATAAAAACAAAGATAATAATAATAAAACTTTAAAAAAATTGAAAAAAAAAATTTGATAAAGATACGAAAAATTTAAAACACATTCAGGTTTGAAAAAAAAAATAATAATAGAATCAAATAAAACTATTTCATTCTTTTCTGCATTTCATTTTCCCTCTCATACCATTTACTCTCATTTACTTTCTCTCATCTTCATATCAATACATTTTTGCACTTTGCATTTCGAGGATTCTCTTGCCATTGTCAACAACAAGTAAGCTTCCTTACTCTTTCTCTCTTCATTTCTTCGTTTTTTTTCATTTTTCTTCGTTTACATTTTTTTTTTTTACTTCTGTTCGTTTTTTTTATGATGCATTTTACTGTTTTTTTAAAAACATGTGTGTTAGTTTGATGTGTCTACATGCTTAGTTCATTGGGGATTGAAGTTTCTATGATCCAAATATTGTATGTTTGGGCTTTATTTTTGTTGATTTCAGTTGTCAACAAAATCATTCTCGTGTTGAAGCTATGTCCCTAGGGTTCTTGTCGAAAATTTGATGATCATGAAAATTAGGGCTTTTACTTGTTTCGTGCATTTCCATGCTTCTCGAGCTTTCATATGCCATTTGTTTTGGAAAATTTTGGCTACATTGTTCAGATCATGGCATTCGAATTCATTTCTATTCTATTTTGGGAATTTAAGTTTCTTGCTGATTTTTTTTTTTTATGGAACCATGTGTTTTTTTTTTTCTTTTTGGACTTAGGATAGGTTTTTCTTGCTTTACCCTGCTGTTTTTGTTCTGTTTTTGTTTTTCTTACAGGTGTTAACTTCTAGCTGGGTTGAATCACAATTGATTTGCTGCTGTTGATCAACTCTATTGCATTTTTTTCCTTCTTTTTCTGGTTCTACAATTTCATGTTGACATCAACGTTAAACCAGGGAAGTTATTTCATGTCCTTTTCTCATCATTTCTTTCTTGTCCTTTTTCCTTGCTTGTGCTTAGTTAGGAAAGACATTGGGGACAATGTCTTGTTTAAGTGTGGGGAAGGGCTATTATAGAAGAAAGAAATTATTTGGGTTTTAAATTGAGCTTCATATTGCATATGCACTTATGCACTTGTTAATCAAAAATCCCCCATTTAGGAGTTTGCTAATGAGCTTTTAATGTTGATATGATGTAATATGTTAGAATCTTGAAATTATACTCATTTTTGTTTAGAAGATAGCATTAAATAAAAAAAATAAAATGAAAATGAAGAATAGTGACTTTGTGTGCCTTACTCACCTATTTTGAATTTAGTTTACTTAGTCAAAATTTTGAAATCAAATCTAAGTGAGGTAAATTTATTTGCCATTTAATGATTGAATTTAGAGTTATGAAAAAGGTCAAAGTCCTTAGTTTAAAAGTTTAATGGTTGTGCTTCTAAGCTTGTTAGGAGTATATTTGCTTTTCAATCACTTTGAGAGCTCTTATAATTTTTTGTGAAAGAGGCATATGAAATCTATCACTTAGTAATTCTTCTTAAATAATCTCTAAAAAAAAACAAAACAAATGAAAAAAATAAGCCTATACTTCGATGACTCAAAAATTTGAGTTATGAGTATCCAAACTTGAATGTTAGAGTGAGTAGAGAGTTCTTAGGGGTCCCTTTAAAACCTGGTCACTTGGGTGATGAGCCCGGGATGTGCCGACTCGATGAACTCACTATAACAAGAAGGGCGGAAAGGCAAAAGTTCATTACATGAGCTTGAAAAAAAAAAAAAAGCTGAAAAAAAGGGGCAAAAACCGTCCAGAGGTAAAAAAAGATGGAGGCAAAAACCTTCCCCTCTGAAGGCTAAAAAGAAAAAAAATTATTAAGAGATTTAAAAAAGAGAAAAAAAATCTAGGGGAATGATGGATGCCATATACTTTCATTTAAGGTTTTTGAGTTTAGAGAGGTGATTGAACAGTTTATATACTTGCTAGTAAGTGGTGAGATGTGATCATGACACTTTTTGCTTTGTTTGAATTTGTATCTCCCTTATAACTTTGGAATCGGTTATTAAATGGCGAGATTAACAATTTGACTTACTTGGATTAGTTCTGAAATTTTGATTGTAGTATGCTAAATGCAAGTACAAACATGGTAGGTTTGAGCAATAGGCACCAATGAGTCCTTTTGGCTTGATGGAATTCTAGAATGTTATCTTTGTTGTGAAATTTTCTGATGAGTATAATTGATGAGAGATTCTTTTGTTTTTTGTTTTGTTTGCTTGAGGACAAGCAAACGACTAAGTGTGGGGAAGTTTGATAAGTGTCTTTAGATCCTTAATTTTGGAGATATTTGAACATTCTTGTTATGTAATTTTTGGGATTTCATGGAGAAAAGGACATTAATTTTGTGAAAAATTCATTTCTTGGCTTAAAGATCATAAGTGGAAGTTTGTATGATGGTTCAAAGGAAATTAAAGCAAATTAAACAAGTTTGAATCAATTTTGTTCAAGAATGAAGTTTTTGTTTTCATCCTTTAGTTCATCCTTGGCAGGGAAGAACTGGGAGGAAGAGGTCAGAATGCAAAAGAGAATTTTAATCTTCATCCTTACCTTCATCCTTGGCCAGGAAGGACGCGAAGGATGCGTACAGCAGCTATACATGAAGAAAAGATTTCAGCCTTTTATTCATCCTCGCCCAAGGCTGACAGCTGAGGAAGGAAACAGAATGCTCTTAGGCCAAATTTCAACTATTTTGCCTTCATCCCTGCCCCGATCCTGGCCAGGATGACACCTGAGGATGAACTGGATTTTTCCAAAAGTATAAATAGAGCTCTGTTTTCTTGTTTTATAACTTTTAGATCATTTTCTTAGGCTCTAAAACAGAAATTACGAAGGAAATTACGAGAAGCTTTGCTAGGGCATCCATTGAAGATCTCAAGACGACAATTAGGGTTTATTCTTTCTATCATGATTCTTTCTATTTCCTCTAGATATTTTGTTCTTATTGTGAATCTCATGGAGGAGTAGATTCTTATACTCTTCATCTTGTGAAACCCTAACCATACGAATTGAAATGTCTTTTGATTAATGAATGTTCATGTCTTTGTATCTATTCATGTGATTCAATAGTCTTGTGATTGATTTGTGCACAAATTAATTGCATATTTGATTCTTATTGGATTGAAAGAGGTTTCATTCAATTAGATAGATCTTCATGAATAGGAATTGCTAATTTCACCTAGAGGTAGGGAAATTACGATTTTCTGCTATAAGGAATTTAATTCTTGTTCAAGGATCATGATCTTTAATGCAATTCTATGTGATGTTAGTAAGGGAGAGGTTTCTACTATCTCATTTAGGGTTAGGAATTGATTAACTCGAGGGAGGAATTGATTTACTTGTTGAGATCCCGTAGTGCAAAGCATGAATGATTCATTAATCAATCTTTTATCATGAGAATTTTAGGTTTAGGGTGGATCAAGGTGGAGAGTATGTTTTGAGATTGAATTCATCTTTGACAGCAAACATTAGTTGATTGTAGAGCTTGCTTAATTTTCTGCTTAGTAGTTAATTGTAGATTTCTCTCCAAAATTTAGGCTAAATAGTAGAGAACCGGTAATACTAATACTTGTTCTTCAAAATCCCTGAGGACGATACCCTAAAATCTATGCTACATCGAATAGGTGCGCTTGCCTAGCTTTGATCGTAGATTTAATCGGGTTTATAAATTTTAGAAATTAATACGATCGGTAAAACATCATCAATAGAACTTCATGTCATCCTCAAACAGATGGATAGATGGAAGTTGTCAATTGAACTCTTGGTACTTTACTTAAAGCTACAATTGGTAAGAATCATACCAATTGGGATTTGTGCCTTCCTATTGTGGAATTTTCTTATAAAAGGTTGACACATAGTTCTATTGGTAAGTCTCCCTTTGTAGTTGTGTATGGTTACAACCCAGCTAGTCCTATGGAATTAGTAACCAAACCAGTCACAAAAGGGAAAGTATTAATGGGGTTGAATGAGAATAGAATTCAGAAAATACATGTAAGGGTTTATAAACATCTTATGAAGACTCAAGAGCATTAGAAATAGCAAGGAAATAAGCATAAAAGACTGAAATCATTTAATCCAAGGGATCTTGTTTGGATTCATCTTAGAAAGGACAGATTTCCTAATAAGAAGACTCATAAACTATCACTAAGATCGAACGGCCCTTTTCGCATCATTGAGAAGATAAAAAAGAATGTGTATTGCCTTGATTTACTAGGAAAATATGGGGTTTTAGCACTTTTAATATTGTTGATCTTTTCCCTTATGTTCTAGATGATGATAATGTTGCAGAAGATCCATTAGATTTAGGGACAAATTTCATCATCTTACGTAGATGATGGGAATCAACTAGAAGGTCATATTACGAGATCGAGAGCTAAAGGATTGCAAAATTTAGTTTTGAGAGTGATTACTGATTGTTTGGAACCAGATAAAGAGAAGTATGTCTCATTTATGGATTACATGTAGAGCATGATTGCTTGGTAGGGGTAGGTGCGGTATTATTCGGTCTGGTTTGCTCCCCAAATTGAACCTAAAATGACGGTTAAGTTATATCTATAAAATCAACCTAATCATATGGTTCGCTAATTTTTTAAACCTAAAAAAACGGTTCGATACTGTTCGGTATATGGTTCAACCATATAAAAAAAAAGAGAGAATTATCTTTCTTTCCTCTTTTTTCATTTCAATAAAAAGAACCTGTGACAGTGTGACCTGCTTTCCTAATTCCACATTTAAGCAAATAACATCAACAATAAATAAACAAGTCATACATTGACAAGCTAATTTCTTCCACAATTAGATGAGAAAGAAAGAATCCAATATGCATAGCAAGTTTCATGATAAATCTAAACTAAAACATTGTCCACTAATAAAAAACTAGCAAGGATAAGTATACTCTAACAAGGCATAATAATATTGTCTTCCACTTACATCCCATTTACAGAAAGAAATTGAGACAAAGAAAGGAACTTTAATAAAATATTAAAACATTAGCATATGCTACTCCATTAATAGAAAGAAACTAAAGGCTACTCCATCTAATTCATTAGTACAAAGGCTAAACATTGAAATTAACATTCCGAACTACTAAATTCAAGAAGAATTAGGTACACATATTCATAATCAAAATTGACATAAAACTTCATTAAATTATCACAAAAACAAAGTACAAAGATAGATTTTAGAGTTCCTCATCATTTGAATGAAAACTACTCTACTCCTCCATACCCATATTACAAAACAAAACAAAACAAAAACTGTGTATAACAATACTAGGTAAGAAGGCTTACACCTTACAGCCGAGATCTTGAATCCCAAAGTCTTGACAAACAGCATTATCTTGACCAACTTTGTAGAATCTTGAATAGATTTTAAAAAGACAATGAAAAGTATATTATGAATGTACAAGTTACTTTAAACTAACCTAAGACACGTATTATATGGTATGAACCCTAGTACAGTGATTAAAATTCAAATGAGAATCAATCTTTACAAGTTTATCTAAGTTTGACCGAGTAAAACTAATAATAGTCAAACTACACGACACCTACACAACACCATATTTCCATCATGCATCTTACTGTGTTCAATCAATTCTTGGCTTCTGAAACTTACACAGTACCTCCATGCTTTCATGCACTTATTGTGTAACTTACTGAGTTTAAAATTCACATATCAGACTAACTAAATGACAACTACATGGTTCCTATTGTTGGTCGCGTAACTCACTAACTTCTTATTCTTCAATCTCATATATACACAAAGAACATGGCAACTACACAGCACGTCACTATGCCATGTACTTTGGCTCATACATATTTTCCATTTTCCATATTTGAGGCTAATTTGCAAGGTTATTTCATGGCTTGTGCACTTTTTTCTAATGCTTTGTTTCTTCATTCTTTTTGCTTCCAAACTTTGTCAAACTTAGTTAAATTTACTTCAAAGCTTTATACTCATCGAATCTCTAAAAGAAACACAAAACAACCAAGTCTAAGCATTATTACTTATAAAAGTGAACATAAATACCTATAAATTACTCTATTTTAACTTAATAATTATAATATAATTCACGTGTCAAATGCTAAGAAATATTGTACGGCATCTCCTTATTTTTATCAAAAAGACCGTGATCAGTATTATCCCTCATTCTTCCCTCTAAACCTTGAATTTTTTTCCTCTGGAAAATTTTTCCTTAAACATAAAAAAATGAAAAGTATATAATTTTATGCTTTCAATTTCTAATTAATTTTTAATTACAAGGAGTTAAAATGAAAATATTTGCTCTACTGGTTATTGCAATTATGGTAAAATCATTTTTTAACCTATGCAGTAAAACTCCAGAGAAGTTGCTTATTCGTGGCCGACACTAATGACATCCCTAACCTACTCCAAAACTGCCACCGACAAGCGACAACACTACCAACAACCAACACCAAATAAACCCAGAAGAGAACCAACCCTTATTAGCTGCTACAGTGACTAAACTTGTTCGAATCACCATCATAACCATTACCATACCCTCCAACATCACCATTTATCTACACCCACAATGACCTTAGACAACCACCAAAGACAATCAACCCAACCCATTTAAGTAAAGTATGAGTAAAAAGATAGAAAATTTCCAATACCAAGCAATTTCCAATATTGGCTTCTGTACTGTTGCAATGGCAACAAATGGAGGTTATCGGAGATGGAGCTGGCGACTGGAGAAGAGGGACAAGGACTTGGAGATGGATAGTGATGAGATTGAGACTAGGAGAAGAGAATGGCATAAAAGATATTAAGAAGACAAAGTAGAAGGCGATGGGATGGATACTGATTGTGTCTAGGGAGTGTGTGTGTCAGGTCGGTCCATGGTGAAAATTTTCTTTCTAAATAAAACGATTCGATTCGAAGTTGCAAACCAAACCGCAAACTGAGCTATCATTTTTTGAATTGAATTGAAAAGATCGAATTTTCAATTATGTGCTCAATTCGATTGATTTTTTTTCCCACTTCTATTACTTGGAGTGTAACATGATGACATTAAAGGAAGATAGGAAGAAGGAAGTAATAAAAACAAAGAAAGTATACATTTGATTCATGCCATGACAATATCAGAGATTCCGTATAATGGAAGTCGCATGTTCACGCCCTTAGTCGAGTCCTCAACTATACCTACGATTATATCAAAGATTTCATATAATGGAATCCGTACCCTAGATCCCTTAGTTGGGCCCTCGACTATAACTGTGACTAAGTCTATTTGTTTGAAGAGTTGAGTTGCGCCTTCATGCACCCTTTGTCGAGGCCTTGACTATACCCACAATAGAGTCTCTTTGCTTCAAGAGTTTATTCCAATAGACATCACGATATTTCTTACGATTACGATCTACGAGATGATGCTTATGGATTTTCCACAATACTTTGCACGAGAATCAAAGCAATTCTTTAGATAGATTTCAATCTTTCTTTTATTAGCTACTTTCCTATTTTATCTTTTAGGTGTCTTTCTTGTTTTAGATATCATGTCATGAGTATAAATAGGAATTTCCTTGATGTAAAAGACAAGATTTATCAGTTGAATGAAATTCTTTCTTTTTGAGAAAAACCTAACTCTTATCAATCATATTTGATTATGGCAAGTCTTGTTTTTATCAATCTTCAGACTGTGGCGAGTCCAAACAACAGCGAGTGGCTGTGAGTAATATCAACTATTCGTTAGTGTTATATCTATGTTTACTTTCTTGGTATGTAATCTCTAGGGTAAGTAAAGGTTTGTTTTCATTATCGTTTTAAGATATCCTAGTGATTATCCTCTTAAGCATATTAGTAGAGCTCCCTCACTTACTAAAGGCCATACAGGAGACCAATACAAGAACAAAGGTGGAGTAGAGAATTATAGAATAAGACATTAGAGGGCATGTGCTCCTTAATAAACTTTTTTACCATTTAGACCTTACATTGAAGTGCTTCCACATTATAGTTACGTAATTGAAATGCTTACCCCTGTAATTGGTCTACTTGTATAAGTCATCTTGTAACTTTTCTTTACCCATGTTTTACAAGCCGGTATCACCATTGATGGTACAATCTTATATGGGAAAACCAACAAAGCTTTATCTTAATGTTGTGACGAATAGAATAAACCATATTGTGCCTTTGGTATATGCCCTAGTCTTGGAAAAGGAAAAATCTCATGGGGATTATTCATTGTAAAGTTCCTAGAACATGTGATAAGGATTTGCATAGACATATGATTGACTTTTGACCATCGGCCTACATAAAGAAGACAGTTGAGAGGGATGATGTAGTGTCGTGAAGGGGTCAGTTCATCTAGCACATTATAAGCAACTTCAACTGAAAGGCTAATAAAAAAAAAATGTACAGAACTAGTGAAAAAAACTGCTTACCAATCACAAGCTAAGAAGTTATAAGGACACTTTGAAGCAGCTAAGCAGTTGAGTCCATGGACCATGCAATATTTCAAAGATTTGCATTCTTGTATGTGAACCTTAGCCTATGATGAGGTGTAAGGTTTGACATTAGGACAACAAATATGACTAAGACTGAGAGTTACAATGCTACCTTAAAGATGTTGGAAGCTTACCGATGGTAGCATTAGTGAAGAAAAACATTATACAATTGCAACTCCATGTTCAATCAATAAAGAGAAGAGGCACCTGAAGCCCTAACGCTTAGTAAGGTGTTGATAGACAACGATGCAAATAAATATGAGAGATGAAATAATGTGTCAAGTGTTCTTCATGTTACATAATTCAACTATCAGTTGCAAGTCTTCAAGGTTCTAATGCACCACTATGCACTACCTTCACAATGCCCCCATACGTAGACAGATCACGATGACAGTTGAGGATCGCCCACTTCTTTGCCACTGGGGATGGGGCGGGGCAAATTTTAATGTGACGAAGCATCCCACCCATGCTATAGTAAAATACTAGGATGCCTTTGATCATTAAGGCCCCAGGTGTATATGATAGTTAGCTTTTATATACATTTTACATATACCTATTTCATTTAGTTATATTTTTACTAGCTTCTCGTATGTAGTTCGTGTGGGAGCCTTACATACATGATTTTGACTCCTTACTAGCATGCTATATAATATACATGAATATATGGCTAATTAGTGTACCACTTATTTGCTTTTATGTTGTTGATGACTACTACCCGAAGAAAGTGCTTTTGACAATTTAACGAATTAGAGGTATGTTGGTGCTAGTGGTGGATATAAGATCCCTCCATGAATATGACCTACACTGTCGAATGGAGTAGAACTAGGTGATTGAACATCCTATATGGATTGCCAAATAGGATGCTCACTGAGATAGAGGTATGGAGTTACCACATGTCTTAGCTAGTACTTATCCTAAATATTTGACCATGGTATTAGGGAAACTAGATGGTATGTTGGTAGCATGAGTACCCTATTGACTGTATGGTAAGTTGAATGCAATTCCATTTATATTTTTTTTATTCATACATTACATTTTGACCCTATTGTTTATTGTACATCATAGGATAGGTTCATTAGATGGTTGCCTCAGATGTTACACACTAATATCGCTTTGAGATACCAGCAGTTATGAGTGTATGGGAGCAATTCAAGGCATCACACTCTAAGAGTCACTGGCACCAAATTAGATAGATGAGGATAATGGTAATTCATTACCACCACAATTGGCATCAGTCAATTAATGCAAGGAGTGGATATGAGGTCAAGGTAGAGGCTCAAGGTAAGGATGAGACGAAGTGGTAGGCATGTACTAATAGATATTAGAGATGAACCATTGCCCACAACAGTTAATACTGAAGAGTTAGGCCCTTTAAGTATCACTTTCGACTTCTACAAACAAGCTCTTACCTGAGAGCTCAATTGTAGCTATTGAGACTCCTCTAGCTCCACATAAGAGGCGACAAGCATTTCCAAATGATATCGGTGGTGAAGTGATCTAGAAACCAATCATAAGAAATAAAAATCAAATGAAGTCAATAGAAACCAATTAAAGTCACTTATGAATTTAAACAACTAAATTTTTCAAAATTTCCTAATTCACTTAAATCAAGAACCAAAATTTTGAAAAATAAAAAAAAAAAGTTAAATATCAAAATAAAAGTAAAGTGGAATTCAGAAATAGTTCTCTAAATGAAAAGTTTTACAAAAAAAAAAAAACGTAATTATGAGCCTTAATTATGTAAAAAGTACAATTTTACCTCAAACTGAGAACTTACATGAATTAAAAATTCAAAGTTGTAAATAAATTAAGCTTATTTGATATATTTAATTCACTATAAGTCCAAGACGTAAATTAAAAATCGTAAACTGTTAAAAACTAACTAAGATTCTTATATGTGTAAGATTTAGACACATAAGATCGTGCTAGTGGCACAAACCCTAAAATGAGGTCATTTTACCATTGTCTAAAACCCTAGGACCCTACCCTACAAGCCCCATATAAATAATCATTTTCGCCTTTTTCTTTTTAGGAAGCCTACAAAAACCCTAAGGTGAGCTACTCTAGACCCTAGACTCCGCTTAATGTTAATTAAGCTAAATTATAAGGAGAGTAGCATTAACCAACTAAGATTACCCAATTGCTACTAGGGATTTCAAACATGAAGGTGTGTTAGAAGAGATTGTAAGGACCCGACTTATCCTATATCAAAATTTTAGGTAAGTCAAATCCTCTGGCCACCTATAAGACCTTAAGTATTATATGCATAGGCCTCCTTTAAAGATTTTTTTTATCTCGAACATTGCTAACCAATTTCAATTCCTAAAATCATATAATTAAATTATGAAAATAATTGGATTCAATGATTGAAAAACAGACTTTGTAAAAAACATTTTATATTCTACTTCCGAAGTATATCAGCTTTCAAAAAGAAAATCATACCAGTAGGTATTTCCTATACCTTTCATGATGGTAAACAAAGTTTTAAATCTTAAATTACAAAACTCGGGCTCCACTAAGCCTTCAAAAGACTATTACAAATTACAAATTATAAATCCAAATGCTTAAATGAAAACAAAAACAAAATACATCGAACGATCCTAAACCAGTTCTCTCTTCAACAAACTTCTCCCAAGTCGACCCAAACCTGAGATAATCAACATCGTCATTCAATCATCATTAACACCACTATCACCAGCATCATCATCATCAACAATAACACCATCATCATCACATCAAAATAGCACTTGGCAAGAAGAGTCAAAGATCAGTATAACAATAACATAAGCACATACGATATGCTACACATGCTTAAGCTAATGTAATGCAACAACAACAATTTATTATCTTTTAATTAAAGTAAAACAAACAACTGGAGTACTCACACTCTGGAATAATCACTGGGAATTTGGGAGTCTTGAGTAACAGCAGTTGCTAGGGGTTGATATAAGCAGTCTGGATACTTGTATCTCTTATATGATATTATCAAAAAAAAAAAAATAGCCTCATTTAGTTCATAGCCATTACACAGCTTTACTTATCTCAATCTATAACATCATTTAGTTCAACAGATCCCATAAACATAAACTAAACCATGTTACTTCACCCTAAGGCTAAGTAAACGTTGCACTGATACTATTTGCCCCATCAGCTACCTATTGAGCTACCTGTGAATCACCATTGCATGATAATGTACCACTGCATCATGGTATTTGACATTGCATCATGACATGGAACTGGCCTTAAGTGTCTAACTAACATACTTGTATCTAGACAAGGTTTTCGCTTCTCGAACCAAATTAAACAATACAAATACAAGCAACACTCAATTATTAGGTCATCTTTAAGTTTTAGTTCTTTAGCAATGCCTATCCTAACAAACAATAAGCATGCCATTGCGTACCTTTCATATTTGAAATCCAAACAAAGACAAAAGGCAAATCAGAATCCATTTTAGAAAATAAATCAGCTATCCATATATCTGTTTGAGAGTTAAACTCATATAAGCAACTAAATTAATTATCAATTTGCATTAAACTTCTATTAAGATCCTATATGATCAGACACTAAGTAGAAATCCCGCCATGGCTGCGAAAACCGTACCACCAAGATACAGAAAGTTCTCCATTGTTTGTCAAATTATTTCTTTTCTTTTTATTATAAAAACATCATCATATCATTTATATTCAAAAACATTTCATATCCAAAGCAAACAAACATTTGAAACAACATATTCCCAATGTTATTTATGGTTTATCTTAACTCATTAATCTAAGCCAATTATTAGCTATTATGCCTATTTTAACTTAATCTTAGCCAAATTGATTAAAATTAATCATTTAATTCAATTATTAAGTCAAGTTGATTAAACTTAATCAATCTAACTCATTTAGCTCAGTGAAGTCTATTTAGTCAAGTTGAGCTTAGGATTATTAACTAACAAGCATACATCACTAAACACATTACATGGAAAGAACTCTCTCTCGCACCTTAGAAACATGCTATAAATCCCTTAACTAAAGCAGTTTTACAGCTAATAACATAAGTTGGGGTCGAGGTCACATCGCTGCATAAAGCCAAGCCGAGCCTAAGCAAATAAGGGGTTCATGGCAGCTTAGGAAGGATCTTGAATACATTACTTCAAGAAAACCATGCCACACCTCAAAACAGGGAGTTGCATGCTGTTAAAAACATTCACATCATCATTGCAGGGTATTTGCGGGCTCTACCGTAGGCCACGACGGGTACTATGCTTCAACACTTAAACTTATTTTTAGCCACAATAAGCTTCAACGTCTATAACAGGCTTTGTTGAAGGCTCAACTTTAGGCCGCTGCAGCTACTATGCATCTTGCACTTGGTTTTATATTAGGCATGAAAATTTTTCAGTATCTGATACGGGCATGCCAAGGCTTGACTTTTAAGCAGCGACAGATATGTGTATAGAACTTACCCCTCAACACTTACACAAGACACCCCACTGATCTAACTTGAGGGAAAAACTAGGCTACGATGCCAACAACAAACAAAACAATATCCGAACTTACTCCAAAACACTAATACCTTCTCCAGAACAAATCCTCGCATCAAAACACACATAAAAACAACTTAAAACACAACAACAACACACTAATCTAGTAGGAACTCTATCCTTAAACCGTAACTTAGATCCAACACAAGAGCTTATAAGGTAAATCTATTGTTATATTGCATGTTCTGTTATTCTTTATTTAGATGAGAAAAGATTTTTTTTTTTATAAATACATAGAAAATATTTTTCATTTAAGTCTAAACAAATTCGCAAAACAGGCTTTTATCTATTTTTTACATTTCTTAGCAAACCAATTTCGCTTTTCAGTTTTCTAAAACATGATATTTACTAAAAATGATGTTTCACACATGAACCATGGAATGAGCACATGCACTAGTGTATTTTATAAAGATATTTCTAAAATCTTTGAAAACATGGAAAACGAAGATACTTTCTGTAACTTCTTAAAAATAGAGTAAATTGACGTTACCTATCGTGCTCTTCAAGAATACTTCTGTAAGCCCCTAGATTTTTCGATAATGTAAGAAAACCCTAGAACCTGAAGTCAAACCGAAACCCTAAAATTAATCTAGTTCTACATTTAATCTAGTGAATCTAGATCCGGTAACCCCGTGTTCATAAACTCTAGAAAACGAAATTAAGATAATTATGGAAAATGGTTTGTAATAATATAGGAAAGCTTAAAAATATCAGATTCGTAATTTTCTAATGTCTTTTGGATCCGAACGGGATCAGTTTTCAAAAACCGTGCCCCGATGCACCCGAGACCATCTTGATCCCCCAGGTAGAATCCTTATTTTGGGAAGCTTTTGGAGGAATTCTGTTTTAAAGTCTAAAAGTAGATTTCTTCTAAAATCTTCTAGCTTTTGTTATTTATCTTAGTAAAACCATGTTGTTATGGAATTATCAGGGGAATGCCCCTTAGAAGTTGTAAGACTTTATATTTCAATGAAATATATTAAGTGTTATTTTGTATGTTCCGCTGCCAATATCTTAAAATGCATTACTTCACTGGTCTCCCTTTGATGTGAATGTACACCTTGTACTAATATAGAAGCTTTCGAGTGACTGAGGTAGTCATTCTTAAGTTTTAATATTGTGTACGACGGGCTGTCACGTTTAGGGTACTGTTGGGGCGTGACAGTTTAAGTTGGTATCAGAGCATCAAGATTAGGGAAAGAAACAATAAGTTTAGAAGTAGAAGTCTTAGAGATAGGATAAGTTTAAGGTTAAGACATGAGAGTTTTAGGAAGAATCCTAGAATCATAGGAAATTAGGATATATGGGAAACCACATGTTTTATGACCATACCTAAAATATGTAGATGGCCCTAGAATTAGTTTATACCTTTAAGAAGAATAGGAGAATTTCCAAACCATTTTAAGCCTTAAGGAAACACAACCCTCGTAAGTTGTAGCTAGTGAGAAAACAGAGTTAACTTGTTTTTTGTTAATGAAAAAAAAAGGTAGTTAAGTGTAACCTAATGATTTCTTAATAATGCAATTCATTTGTTTTGTTTTTATGACATTTATATCATTTCATTTTGTGAGTAAGATGCATGATTTTGATTTCTTACCTTGTGATTTCTTTAAATTGTATTTGAATTTCTTAATTTCTTATTAAGCTCCAATTAATTCCTATTTTGCAAATTTATTTCCTTAAGTTTTGTATCTTGTATTTTGATTTTTGGTCTTTATATTTGAGATTTCCGTGATTTTTGTAAACGTTAGTATAGAGCGTAAAATAGAAACTAAAATCTAAAACGACTAAACAGCCGTCCAAGAAGACGTAGGAATAGAGAACAAAGAGATTCCAACAACGTACTAGCTGAACAAGGAGTACGTCTACGTAACCAACAGGAAAATAACCCTGCTCCTACCCCGAACCAGCAAAATGACTTTGCTGCTGCCCTTGGACAAAATGTGGAGGTGGAAATATCTAGCTTGGTGATGGAACCAACCCTTGTGGAACGGATTAAAGAAGCTCAACGATATGATGACGTCACACGAAGGATTAAACGGAAAGTGCAAGCAGAGAAGTATACTGACTTCACCATAGATGAAGAGGATGTAGTGAGAATGAAAGGAAGGCTGTGTGTGCCGGATGATCAGGAAATGAGAAGGGAAATCATGAGTGAAGCTCATAACTCAGGTACATAGTACACCTGGGAGGAACTAAGATGTATCAAGATCTTAAGAGCCACTTCTAGTGGAATGGAATGAAATGGGATGTAGCCAATTATGTGATGAAGTGCCCGACTTGTCAACAAGTAAAGGTAGAACATCAAAGGCTGGGAGGATTGCTAAAGCCTTTGCTGATACCCGAGTGGAAGTGGGATCAAATCTCAATAGATTTCGGTGTGTGGACTACCAAGAACATCGGCAGGGTATGATGCCATAGGGGTCGTAGTAGATTGCTTGACCAAATCGGCTCATTTCATACCGATTAACATGACATACTCGATGGACAAGCTTGCCAAGCTTTACATAAAGGAAATAGTACGTTTACATGGAGTACCCACTAGAGTTGTGTCGGATCGAGATCCCAGATTTGTATCTAAGTTTTGGATGAGTTTACAAAGGTGTATGGGGACAAAGTTACATTTTAGCACGGCTTATCACCCCCAAACCGATGGACAATCAGAACGAACGATCCAAACCTTAGAAGACATGTTACGAGCTTATGTTATGGAATTTAAAGAAGCTTGGATGCTCATTTGCCGCTCATAGAGTTTGCCTACAACAACAGCTACCACTCTACCATACAAATGCCGCCATATGAAGCTTTGTATGGACGACGCTGTAAGTCGCCTCTGTTTTGGGATGATGTGGAAAAGCTCACTATTGGACCAGACTTGGTACAAGATGCAGCAGACAAAGTAAGAATAATCCGACAACGAATGAAAGAGGCCTAAGATAGATAGAAAAGTTGAGCAGATTAGAAAAGGTGAGTTCTCGAATTTCAAGTTGGAGATCATGTATACTTAAAGATAAATCCAATCAAGAGTATACATCGAGTACGCTCACAAGGAAAGTTGAGCCCACAGTACATTGGACTTTTGAAGTGCTTGAATGAGTAGGAGATCTAGCCTATCGCCTAGCCTTGCCGCCAAACCTGTCAGGAGTACACAACGTGTTTCATTTATCGGTCTTGCGCAAGCATGTAGCGGATCTAGATCGAGTAGTAGAGTTGGAGCCAGTATTGCTAAAGGAGAATCTCACTTATGAGGAACACCTAGTGCGTATTTTGGATCGAAAAGTCCAAAAGCTTCGGAATAAAGGGATCAATTATGTCAAAGTCCTTTGGAGGAATCACACCCATGAGGAGGCAACTTGGGAAGCTAAGGATGAGATCCGACGCAAATATCCAAATCTTTTCGAGGAATCAGGTACGATAGTCAAGTTTTGAGGACAAAACTTTCTTTAAGGAGGGTAGGTTGTAAGCCCCTAGATTTTTCGATAATATAAGAAAACCCTAGAACCGGAAGTCAAATCGGAACCCTAAAATTAACCTAGTTCTACGTTTAGTTTAGTAAATCTAGATCCGGCAATCCCGTGTTCATAAACTCTAGAAAAAGAAATTAAGATAATTGTGGAAAATGGTTCGTAATAATATAGGAAAGCTTAAAAATATCAGATTCGTAATTTTCTAGTGTCTTTTGGATTCAAACGGGATCAGTTTTCAAAAACCGTGCCCCGATGCACCCGAGACCATCTTGATCCCCCGGGTAGAGTCCTTATTCTGGGAAGCTTTTGGAGGAATTCTGTTTTGAAGTCTAAAAATAGATTTCTTCTAAAATCTTCTATCTTTTGTTATTTATCTTAGTAAAACCATGTTGTTATGGAATTATCAGGGGAATGCCCCTTAGAAGTTGTAAGACTTTATATTTCAATGAAATATATTAAGTGTTATTTTGTATGTTCCGCTGCCAATATCTTAAAATGTATTACTTCACCAGTCTCCCTTTGATGTGAATATACGCCTTGTACTGATATAGAAGCTTTCGAGTGACTGAGGTAGTCATTCTTAAGTTTTAATATTATATACGGCGGGCTGTCACGTTTAGGATACCCGTTGGGGCGTGACAACTTCACTTCTTCCTTTTCAAAACACTGGTTGCAACTTGTGAACATGATCTTGGGATTTTTCAAACTAAGAATGCGAGGGTTTAGAAGAAAGATTTTTGCATGGGTAAAAAGGATTATTTTAGAAAAGCAAACTTCGAAAATATTATGTTGCTGTTTTGAAAACAACAACAACACCTAGTATGGTTTAACTAGGAATTGTCATATCAGCATTTAATAAAAAAAGCTTTATTTAAGAAAAATAACAGTATGTCCATACTTTAAAACTCATGGTGAATTTAGCAATAAATTTCTAATACTTTCGTAAAAGGTTTAATTATAAAATATGAAAAAAACTACAAGCCTTTTAATGTATGCAAAACAACACCTTATATTACGAGAAAATATTAATTAATAAACTACCAAAACATTTATTATTTTTCAAAATATAAAATTAGATTTAGATTTTAATGCTTTTTAAATCTTTTAACTTATGCTATGGTCTAAACTTGGGGACTAAATCTTATAATTCATTTAATTTACTTAATCTATCTAAACTTAATTTCTAAATAGATGATCGTTTAGAGTATTTCAGAGATGATTGATCACAACTTTCATGAAATTCGCAATAAGGTAAAAGCCTAAGATTTCAAGATGTTTTTTAGTATTTTATAGCTATATAAGCATCAAAACTTACTTAGGTATGTTGGTTCATGTTATGGGTAGCAAGAAATCAAGTGTTGGACTGATTTAGGGTTTACAATCTTTTTTCTAGCTGAAACAAGTGGAGAAATACACTATAGAGTAAGGTAAGACTTTGAGATTTGCGTTCTATGTTGAGGAATTTCAATGAAAGGAAGATGGACTGTCCTAATGGTGTATAATGGAGAATAAACATGGTTTAGGGTCAGGTTTTGTTGAGAATTACCTTTTGATTGAGGAATGGGTATTTGAATTAGCAAATGAGCATAAATTTTACAGAAAATGATCATATGAACATGGGTTTTGTTATAGGCAATATAGGCTATGTAATACAATAAACTCTTGTATAAGCATATTGGAAATATTGCGAAAAAACCATTGATAGGCATGAATTATCCATGAAATTCACAAGATAATTAAGTACAATTTAGAGCTTATTGATGTGATTTATGCGAGAATTGCTACTTAATCTATGCATATATTCATTTCAAGTGACAATGGGACATATTGAAGATATTAAGATGGATTAGAGAAGGAATTGAGCAAATTTTGTACAATAAATGAAGTCAAGTCAGCGGAAATCAAAGTCATGGTCGTGATTTATCAAGTTAAAGAATTTAAAAGCTTCTAACCCAGTTTCACACTTGTGATTATTAGTGACTGGAGGAATTTCAAAGTCCAATAGCTACTAAGGACAAAATCATAGGTGTCACTCATGGATTTGACGAGTCTAGTCTCTACCAAGGTCTCTTTCCTGCCCGTCAATGTATGTGTGAATTGAAGATGACTTTTCCTAAATTTTCTTTAAACAGTATAACTAAGGGATGCCACATATGTTAAGTTGTATATCTTGACTTGTAACCCATGGAGAAGTGACTCGACTATAGAACACAACATACCCATTTAGAAAAAAGAGGGGAAAACACATTATCGCACCTTATCATCTTTCTATTGTATTTTTTTGTTTTTTTGGATCCTGACATTTTGTAGAACGTCTTCCTCCTTGTACTGAGTGTTCTATTCATCTAAGTGCTCAAATTCATAGTTATTGTCCTGAAAAACTCGAGAGAGTCCAGGAAATGTGTTGTTCATGTTATTCGATTGAAAAAAACTCTAGTTCTCAATTCAAATTCATTTAAAGGGGTTTTTCTTCTCTACTTTTTTATTCCTTATAATTATGTTTCTATTCTTGTTAGAGTTTGTGTTTACTATTGTTATATCCTATCTAAGTAGAGAATTAGGACTTGTTCTATCACCTTAACATGAAATCGGTCTTCAATATATCAATTATCTGATATTTATTTAGATTCAGTAAATTGAACTGAACAAATCAAGCGAATAGTGTAAGTGAACAACACATTTCTTGACTAGATTTCAAAAGAAAACATCGAGAGTTGGTTCTATTGAATAGATCTGATTTACTAAATGAGTTATGGTGAGACTTTTGGCATTTCATTATGGGAATTTGATAATTACTAGACTTAAAGCAATTTTAGTTAGCTATTAACTTGGAAGATATTTTGGTAGACTCAATTAAAGTTAGATTTGAATGATTCTGAGAAGAACATTTATATACTTAATGACTTCCTATAGATAATTAATTATTAGAACACCAATTATTGTTAGAGCATCTTAAGGCGATGAGCAAGTCTATTGTTGAATCTTGTATTGTGTATTATGTTGTATTCATTTGTATCAATTAAAGTAATCTCTAGTAATTAAAGAATAATAACTCATAACTGATCACGTTTGTATCATATATCCTTTTAAAATCCTTTTTAGGCTTTTGTTAATTTCCTTTTAAAAGCTTAAATATCTACCAACCAGTGTACTAGGTACGTGTATAGTAATAAATTTAAGTACCAGCCTTGTGTCCACAGGAATGGGGGCTAGCTTCCAGTGTATTAAACCTAATTGTAGCTAGCTAAATCAAAAAGCTTGGATTTTTAAATAAAACTAACCTACAAAATTTTAGGATTTCCAATATCTATAATTGAATTAAGTTTAAAGCCAAAAGTTCTAGAGATTAATTGAATGTATGCTCAAATAGAATCATACTTGCTAGTCCAACTCGGTAGTGGGTTCAGGTTTTCAATCAACTATGCACCAAGTAAAAACCCCTTTTCTCAAATTGTGTAATTACTTAATATTAATCAATTAGTTTTTCCTATTTCTAGAAAAAGTCTGATCGACTAATACTTTTTAAATTCTTAAATCCTAATTGAATTAAAACCCATATATCTATGAGATTTTTAATCCAGGTTAGAGACTTATAGATTTGATTGGAAAAGAACTTTCTAATTGCAATCCTAATCTAACATATACTCCAAGATCAACCCAAACTACATCCTCGATGAAATCACACTAACAAACTGAACACAAATAATAATCAATTGATAGCAGTGAACGTCAACTAATTTAACCCAATTATTAACTTAAAACCTAAATAAGCACAAAAGGAACAAGTATTGAACACCATCCATACAATGATATAAGAAAAGAACAAAATCACCTTGTTAGGAAATTTCCGTTCTTAAATCCAACTACAAATGATATTTCCCACTTGATCCTTGTGTAGAATTCTCAATCAAAGAAAAAGTAAAAGCTAGAACTTGCTACTAATGTATGCCTAATCTCTATTTAAGAGTAAAGAAATAAGCTTTTGTTTTGTCTAAGGTTCATCTATTCCCTTCACAAGATCCACAAGAGGAGTATTTTTAGGAAAAAGATGCATAGGGACATAGGCTGGCACATTGCATTTGTACGTCGATGGCTTACATGCCAGCCTTGAAATCGAAATTAATTTCCAAAGCAAGATGGCTAACAGCTTTGGAGGCGGCGTTGATGTAGGCTGGTTAAAGGCCAATGATTGGCCTATAATTTCCATGTCTCCTTGGTTGCATAAAACTCCTCTCAATTGCTTGCATTTGTAATATAAGTCCTTAAAGATCTGGATTATCACAAAAAGCACACTAAAGTACCATTTCCTCACGATTTCTATAAAATCATAATAATTTAGCATGATTTATATACAAAAGTAAGTATAAAATGCCCTTATCAACTCCCCCACACATAAACTTTTGCTTGTCCTCAAGCAAAGTAAAACCAAAAGAGAAATATGTCATTAAGCGTACAAATTTTTAACTTCCACAAATTCAAGCATCTTTTCTTTTATAGCTCATGACTTGCAATTCTGATGCCTATCGCTCTAACCAGGTTGGGTATATGTAATTAGATTACTACAATTAAAATTGGTAGCTAATCTAGATAAAATAAACTTTAGTCCTAGTGTTTAGCAAAAGAACCTTCGTCGAAAAGTAAATACTTAGTCCAGTAAGGTAAAACACCCACTTAAACTTCATTGGATATTAACAAGCATATAGTCCTTTTAATCACTTCTCTAAGCAAGATAACACAAAGTGAAAGCATATGGTATCTACTCTTTTCCTAGATTTTCTCCCTCTTTGTTATAAGTCTCATTTCACTTAGTGCTTTTGCATTCACATTCTCTTAGTTCATTCAAACATGTGTGTGTGTGTGTGTGTGTGTGTGTGTATTTTAAAGTTCATGTATTGAACTTTTGTCTTTCCTTCCTTCTAGTTATAGTAGTCCATTGAGTCGGCACATCCTAGGCTCATCTAAGTAACTAGGTTTACAAGGGACCCCTATGGACTCTTCGTCACTCTAATATTTAAGTTTGAATACTCTTAACTTAATTACCTGAGCCATTGGAGTAAATGATATGCTTGTTTCTTTCTTTTCTTTTGAATGATACAACAAAGTAAAGACTTTTTCATAAAGGATCACTAAATAAAGAGTTTCTTCTACTTCTTTCACTAAATGTTGAAATGCTTTTATATACAAGCTAAATTTGCTTAGAAGTGGACCTGTTTATTTTTCACGTAAAGACTCGACCTACTCTCAAACTTCTAATTCTAAAGCTAAATTCAAGGTAGATTTGTTCCTTAAAGATTTTACCATTTAATTTCAATTAAGTATTCTAATTAAAATGGTAGGTGAGTAGGGAACCAAAGCAAGTCAATTCACATTTTTGTTCTTTCACAGATGCTATAATATGATTTAGTATAATCTCCAAATTTCATGAAAAACTTGACCTAAAAATTGCTATGTATTGCTTAAGGATATATGTAAGTTCAAAAATATGGGCACAATGCAATTTCAGATGTCATAAATATGCAGCTAATTCAATAATTCAGACAATAGCAATTCATACTCAACTTCATTCTCTATATCCCATTATCTCTTCCTAGTGCCTTCATTGTTCTTAATGTAGCTCAAAACAGGAATGAAATAAGATAAAGAAATAATAGAAAAGGAATATTGGTACTTCCCTGGTTTATGAAAAGGAAAATTAAATCAGTTTGAGTTCCAATCGGTACAGCAATAGAGAGAGTTATCTAATTATATCCATGCTCTTTAGCTCCCAATTGTCCTCTTATCTGTAAAAAAGGGTAAAAATATCATAGTAGCATAAATAAAAAAAAACTACAAAGAGAAATATTTATAAAAGAGGGAAGCATATCAATGGGTTGCCTCCCACCCAACGCTTGTTTTATAGTCTCAGTCTAACTTTTTGACTTTCTTCTTCAAGGTGAATCAAATTGACTAGTCATTTTGTGATCATTCTTTCTTTTCTTACAAGCTTCTATTCTTGGAATTTCAGGTGTTGTGTCCGCCTTGGTGGATTTAGGGTTCATTTTCCAACGCTTCATGATATTCACAGTTAACTCCCTATTTCAACCCTTAACACCATTTTACTATTTTTCACATCAATCACAACTCCAACAGCAGCCTTGAATGGGCGCCCAAGAATGAAGAGAATTTCTGGATTTTCTTCCATATCCAATACTACAAAATCCACAACAAATATAAACTTGTCCACTTTCAATAACACATCCTTAATCATCCTTCTTGGTCTTATAATAGAATGATCAGCTAACTGAATTATCATCTCCATTTGCTTAATTGCCTCCCCTAATCCTAACTTTTTCACTATAGAAAAAGGTATTGTGATATACAAATGAATAATGCATAAAGGATAAAAGTGTCCAATGAGATAAAATTATAAGGTTAATATGGACAAGAACATAAATATAGTGATATTTTGATCATATGGCAGACATATAATGGAGGATGAAAAGTTTCATATTGACACTGGCTCAATGCCACCGGCATAGAAAGGAGCACCTCCGATGTATGTTGTGGCTTAGGCAGCATTGAGATGGTGTTGATTTGTAAAAAATGTTTAGTATCGAATATGTCGTCTAATTTTGGGTTTACGCCTCCAACATAGGTGCTGGTGTACATTAAAAGGAAAATGACCCGAGAGCTCTACACTGCTTCCATACCGCCTACTTTTCAGTTCATGCTACTGGCCTTCAAGCTACACTGCTGGCGTACGTTTTAAAAACTACCAGTGTATGTTTCTCAAAGGAGATGAAAGGTTGCTTGTTTTTTTATATCCAACCTTTGTTTTTCATGCCTAAAACATTCCTAAACCTAGCAGACTTTCTTTGGAGTGTTTCTAGCCTTCAAGAGGATTTAGTAGTCCAGATAAGGTAATCAAATCCTCATATTTGCTTAGATTTCCTAGATTTGTCAAATTTTCAATAGAGTTTTTTTACTATTTGCAGGAGAAGTTAAGGAAGATCTTATTGTCTTTAGGAAATCTGGAGATTTGTTGGATTCCGAATCAAGTATTGGTAAGTACATATTGTTTTTATCATTATAAAGTTGTTGTTATAAGTATTTGTTGATTTCTAGTTATTTGGCATGAAATGGAGTTTTAGGGTTTGGAGATTTGTTTAGGAGATTAGTGATTTTGGAGGATTATTGCATTCCGATTAAGAAGAATTGAGGATTTGATCATTGCTAGATTGATAAATCCTTAACCTTTATCATAGTTATGATTTTATATTGATTCTTTGGTTTGATTGGTATTGAATTATGATATGGGGTTTTGTCAGATTGTTGAGTAGATTGATCCTGTTGAAAGGTTTTTGGATTTCAATTAAGGAATAAGATATGATTTCGTATTGCTTTGGAGATTAGGATTTTAGGATATATTTGGATTTAAAATAGTTATATGAAAGACATGTATTGAAATTTATGTGTTTATATGGTTAAGATATTATGGAATTAGAGTCTTGTTCCTTGAGATTGAATCAGTTACGATCTTACCTTGTTTGTTGTATGTGCTTGTAGGTTTATATCTACTTGTTGTATGTGTATAAGGTTATAGTATCAAATCAATTAAATTCTATATAACATATTAAATTGTTTTACTGTTTGTGTTTTGCTTTGATTAGTAAAGATCATGCAGAGTATGATACTAACAAGATACCTTAATGATCTATGTATGGGGTTATCCCAAGTGGACTCATGCATAAAAATGATTATGATAGATAAGGTTTTGGCAGAGACCGTGGTGTGTGGACGATTCTCCAACACTAATATATATATAATTACCTATTTTATATATTAATTGTTTTTTAGGAGTCATGAGATACTCCAAGTTTGGAACTAGAGTACTATGGTTCTGAACTGTATTGTTTATCGGCTAATATAAGATAAGAAATGGTGTTTGCTGCATTAGAAATAGTTGCACTTGATTATGTATGTTATGTGTGCATATGCATTTATGTGTAGTTTGGCATATTGGGCGATTTTGCTCATTCTTTTATCATTTTTAGGAGCAAGTGAGGATTCAATTATGTTTGACCTATCAGGATATGATATCTATGTGGATGACGCTAGTGGAATGGACTATCCTGCTGACTTCTAGACTGTTATGGATCTTAAAGATAGACTTAGAAGATGATATAAAGTTTTGCAAATTTTTCTTTTATATACTTTGATATTGCTTTGAGTTTTTGGACCATTAGTTATGTTGGCTTTGGTTTATGCCAACCCAATGTTTATCTTTAGGAAATTTGTTTTCATGAGATAACCTAAACAGGTAAACTTTATGAGAGTTTTTTTGAAGTATTATATATTATCTACTTGTGGATTAGAATTATAGCCTTGGTATGTTCTTATAAAAAAAGAACACGTGGCAGGTTGTAATGTCCATATTTTAGGGCATTACAGGTATCAATTGATCCTTGCACCTAAATCACAAAATGCATTCTTGAATTGAATTTCTCCTATGATGCAATTCAAAGTGAATTTCCCTAGATCATTTAATTTATAGCAAAGTGCATCCTTCAATGCTTCAGTGCATGCTTAAGTCAACATGATCATCTCTCTCCCATTCGTCTTCCTTTTCTTACTCATTACTTCTTTCAAAAAGCGCTTGTATTGAGATGATTGCTCCAAAACATCAGCTAAGGGAATGTTGACCTTTAGCTTCTTAAACACCTCCAGGAATTTTCTCATACTCCTCATCTTCTTTCCTCCCTCCTTCTTAATCATCCTGGAGAAGAAATTGGTGGCTCATATGGCTTGATAGTGAGCTCAGTGACTACAAGAGTGTTCTCCTATTCATCTTCCATTTGATTTGGAGTAAAAGTCGAAGTCTCTTCATTCTCAACTAGCTTACTTGTCTTTGCACTAATCTCATTTATTAGCTCATTTGGGATAGAGGGTTTCACAATAGCTTTAATTTACTTTCCTAACTTCTAAAACACCTCTATAGTCGAATCTGTAAGCTTTTCAATGGCTATTTTCCAAGCTGGTTTTTCTTCATTTGCTTTAACCTCACTGGCTACTGGAGGAGTGCTCTCTAGTTTTTATGCATTGGATACAACTATTTCCTCTTTCTATTCATCATGCCTTTGAGAGTCAAATAGGGTTCCTTTTTCCTCTCCATTATAGGATGCTCCCATTCTTCACTTGAATTCGCAAATCGAAACATAGAAGATAAAATGCTATTAAACTTGCTATCTGAGTCTCCAGTCTCTCTGTTACAGCTTGTTACTTCTCAAACTTTTCTTCTCGCTTCTACTTTAAACCCCTCACAATCTCTTCAATACTTTTCTTTTTTCCTGGAGCTAGGGTAAGTAGATTTTTAGAATATGAAGCAATATTCCCTTTGTTTGGAGTATCACAAGTGTGATGATACTCTTGAGTTGACATACCTAGATCAATTTATGGCCTACTACCTTGACACTGAAAGCTCGCGTGTGATCCATTATACCACAAACACACTACTGGAGGAGAAATTTATGAATCAATGTATTGGCTTCCTATCAATTCTTCAATCATTCCAAACGCCATTTCTACTGACATTAATGATAATTGCCCTCCAACAACTACCTCTATCATTATTTTATCATGGGCTTCTATTCCATTAAGGAAAAATAACAACTCAACCAAATAGTTGACTCATGATGGGGGCAATTACACATCAAATTATGGTATCTTCCCCAAGCATTTGACAAAGACTCTCCCTCGTACTACTTAAATGATAATGCCTCTTCTTGAAGCTCCTCAGTACAACAATATGGGAACGTTGTGCTTGTTGATCACCCAGATCTTATCCTTAGCTTAAAAATTTGCTGATAAACTTGGTGTTCAACAAAAACTTTAAGCACCTACAAAGAGGAAAAGAAAGCAAGTAGATATGTACAAATGGACCAAAGACTAATAATCACAAATAATGAAGAAGTATTTGTATTTTTTTATTTTGTTTTGCAATTTTTTTTTTTAATTTTTCAAATAAAAGGCCTAGTTTACAAAAGTCCTAAAAATTGAAATTAGCACCAATCATTCCTCGGCAATGGTGCCAAAAACTTATTATGCTTGTATCATTTCTCCTTTAAAAACTCTTTTTAAGCTCTTTTTAAATTCCTTTTAAAAGCACAAATATTTACTAACCAGTGTACAGGGTAAGTATGCAGTAATAAATTTCAGTAAGTACCAAGTTATGTCCATAAGGAATGAAGGCTAGCTTTTAGTGTATTGATCCTAATTGTAGGTAGGCAAATAAAAAAGCTTAGATTTTTAGATAAAACTAACCTACAAAATTTTGGGATTTCCAACACCTATAATTGAATTAGGTGTAAAGCCAAAAGTTTTGGAGATTAATTGAATGTATGCTACTAAATAAAATCATACTTGCTAATTCAACTTGATAGTGGGCTTAGGTTTTCAATCAACTATTGACCAAGCAAAAACCCCTTTTCCCAAAGTGAGTAATTACTCAAGATTAACCAATTAGTTTTTCCTATTTCCAGAAAAGCACTAATCGACTAATGCTTTTTAATTCCTTAAACTATAATTGAATTAAAACCCATATGTCTATGTGATTTTTAATCCAGGTTAGATACTCACAGATTTGATTAGACAAGAATTTTCCAATTACAATACTAATCTAACATGTGCTCTAAGATCAACCCAAAATACATGTTCGATGAAATCACACTAACAAACTGAACACAAGCAATAATCATTTGATAGTAGTGAACGTCAATTAATTTAACCCAATTATCAACTTAAAACTTAAATAAGCACAAAAGGAACAAGTAGTGAACACCATCCATAAAATGAATATAAAAAAAGAACGAAATCACCTTATTAGGAAATTCCCGTTCTTAAATCCAAGTACAAATGATATTTCCCACTTGATCCTGATATGGTATCCTTAATCAAAGAAAAAGTAAAAGTTAGAACTTGCTAATAATCTATGCCCTGATCTCTATTTAAGAGTAAAGAAATAAGCTTTTGTTTTGTCTAAGGTTCATCCATTCCCTTCACAAGATCCATAGGAGAAGTATTTATAGGAAAAATATGTGTAAGGACATAGACTGGCACATTGGATGTACGCCAGCGACTTACATGCCACCCTTGAAATTGGAATTCATTTTTGAAGCAAGATGGCTAGTAGCTTTAAAGGCGACATTGATGTAGGCCGGCGATGTTACTTCCCATCTAGCCAGCATTGAATGTTTTTTTGAAGGCTGGGGTTGTTATTGTTTGAAGGACGGCAGCCTTTTCTCTCTAATGGTTGGCCTATAATTTCTACATCTCCTTAGTTGCATAAAACTCCTCTCAATTGCTTCCATTTGTAATATAAGTCCTTAAATACCTGAATTATCATAAAAAGCATACTTAAGTATCATTTCTTATGATTTCTATAAAATTAATAATAATTTAGCATGATTCATCTAATACAAAGTGAGTATAAAATGCCCTTATCACCAATCCATAAATCAATCGGTTACGTAATAGGATTAGAGAGTACTAATGTTGGTAAAATTCCTTATAAAGACAACACTATACTCTATCCTATGCCATAAAATGACAGGTGCACTTACCTATACAAACCGAGTTAAGAGTAGAACTATAGGCTTATAACTCGATAGCTTATAAAAGACGTAATTAACCATGAGGAAATTGATGTTGTTGTCAAGTTAGATGTTTTAAGCCTTCAAATCCTTGATTAGACATGTTTGGAAACAAAGCGAAGATACCATAGATAAAATTTTAGCTTTAACAGTCATCTACCCCTTTGAAGCCTCAAAAGTTACCCCAAAACCCCTTTTCATCGAAAACATCAAGTTTGAGCTCAAAATAACTAAAACCTAGAAGAACACAATAAGGACACGAGATCATGTACCTACACATGTTCTTCATAGATCCCAAAATGTGAAAAATTTAGTTTCCAAAAAAGCATGGCCAATACATGAGGTCGTGTACCTGGCCATGTACCTCTTTGATCCTCAAAACTCTAAAGAGACATGTTTTGTAAAAAAAGCACAACAAGTTCACGGGGTCGTGTACCTACTTATGTTTCTCGCTAACTTTAAAACTCGAATGAATCAATTTTTTCGAAAAAACATGGCCAGAATGCGGGGTCGTGTAACTGCATGTGTTTCTCTTTAGTCTTAAACTCAATCACCCTAAAAGAAACCATCCATGTACTACCCATGTTCTTTTCCATCCTCTTATACCTTCGTCAATCCTTATCCAAATCTCATGAAACTTGACTTGGTTCTTTTCTTAAACTTAAATAACCATATAAACACGATCTTTAAGTAGACATGGTTAAACCAAAGTGACCTAGATGTAATAAACAATACAAATGGATTGAAAGTAATTAATCTTTAACTAGTATCTAACTTTAATTATGAACAGTTTATGGACATTAAGCTTCAAAAAGGTATTTGAAAGGTTGTAACAAGTTATACAACATAATGATACCTTGTGTATAGACTATGCTCGTCAGTAGCAATATGTGAGGAGATGATCTAGACGAAACTATTTCCTACTTTTCTTTTCTAGTAAGTTATGGGGACTTATCAAACCTCTCTCTTTGGTGCGTGATCTACTGAGGGATCTTACCCCTTATTTATAGTGGGAGTCATGAGTACTTTTATGCATATTGGTATTTCTAAGATGTTGGAGATCCCTTGTTTGTGGAATTTAAATTTAATATCCTACATTGTAGTTGTTACATTAGATTAGGAACGTATGACATGCATGTGTGTGCCTGTTTTACTGTTTACTGGGCTTCACAACTCATTCTTTAATATTACAAGTTCTATTGGTGGTATGATGGCAGTGAGTGCTATGCAGGATGACTCGATTGGATAGTATTGTACGAATTATGGACATTACAAGTTATTCCTGAATGTATTTCATTGTAATCTTATTTTATTTCATCATAAACCTAGATGGTTGTAATATTTTATTTGATAAATACCTTGCTTCGATTTTCTTATGGACCATCAAGTCCAAAAGTTATCTGATCAAATTATACTCACTTGATGGGCCCTGTAGGCAACACTTATAAATAAGTAGTTAAACAAACTTATTTTACAAACAAGTCTAATTTTATATGTTTTGATAAAACTAAATCACGAACAAGTAGACAGAGCATCGCTAGAATTTTTCTAAATATTAATAAGGATTTCTCGAATTAAAAACTTAAATAGAAACCCACTCAATATAGGAATACCTAGCACATATTGCTTGGATGCCATATGTGCGAGTAACTATCAAGCCAAACATGCTTGGAGGTGATATGTGCGGCGTAACTATCACGTCCTGCACACTTAAAGTAGGGCTATTTCAGTGAGGGTCTCATTCAGGTTGAGCTAGACTCGATCCCATTTTATCAAAGCCCTCACTATAGCCCACTAGGTAGAGATTAAGATGGCATCCAGATTGCACAAATGGATATACCGTCCATGGAGCATCCTCAGTGATAGCTACAATTAAAGCCTAGTGCAGGAGTATAGACATTCTTTTGAATGAGGAGAGGAAGGTGGAGGCAGCAATAGTAGTATTTACAATTATCCTTGCGTTAACAAATTTTGATAATCGTTTGTATACAAGAATTGACACAAATGCAACAGGTGCAGCAAGGAGAATAGTTTGTCAAAAAATAACAAAATTATCATTTGAAGAGAAAAGTTCGACACGGAACAACCAACTCGTCTCTTGACATAGACAACGAAGTCATCTCTTGAAGAGATGCATTGATTGTTTTAGGTCAAATTATCTTTTGAATAGATGAGATCATTACATTTATATCTACCTCGTCTCTTCAAGAAATAAGTTTAGGTTGTTTAAAATTAGAATTATTTTCATCCTAGTGGTATTTTCATAATTTTTTATTAAAAATATTTTTTTCTTCTTTCTCCCTTAATTTGGCAACATAAATATGCTATGCATATCATTTTAGAAAACATGTGGAATGTAACCATTAGCTAAAAACAAATGTGAATCAATATAAAAATCATTATTAAATTTGATTCTTGAAAAAGTTTGAATTTTGAAAAAAAAAATAAAATTATATGTTCCTTTTTTAATTTGAATTTTGAAGACTATTTTAACAATTTATGTTCAATTCAATCCGAACTTGTTTTTAAAAAAGAAAATAATTGCAAACCAATTGGTTATTTTCTCTACTTAAGTTCCAGGGATATCAAGTGGCAACCCTATCACCAAAGATAACCACATATTATATCCCTTTACCAGAATGAATTCCTATTAGTAATTTTCCAAAAGAAAATTAGAAAAATGCATATGCTTACCATTTGTATACTTTAAATTATACAAAAATTCAATCCGCTTTTGGTTATTTTACAAAATGATCATGGTACTTGATTCAATATTATATTTATACAATGGGTAAGTTTTATTTTCTTGGTTTTTATTTAATGGTAGGTACGAAAATTTATAAGGGCTTTGAGTGATACTTATTTTACATTTTTTATATACGAAGGTATGGTAAAGGGGGTAAAAAACAAAGAAAAGCCATTTTACCTCCCATTGTTTTTTCAACAAAGGCACTTTTCCAAGTATTACTATATTAAAGAATTTGTATCTTATGGAAAGTATGTGATGATTGCTTAATAGAATAAAGTCACATGTGTTGCAACAACTTAATTTTACATGTCAACAAGATTAAAAGAATATCGCTAAGTCACTAATAGAGTATGTTTAAAGATCCATCCATCACATGGTTTAATTTCAAAGTCACCCTCTTTGGTTTTTGTTTCTATAAAACAAGATGCGAACAATTGACCAATATTTCTATTCACTCCATAAATCATGTGTAATTATAACCTTTTTATACAAATAATAATGTGCAAGCCATGCCTCATAAGGTAAATAATAGCGCTTGCAATTTTGAGACCTAATTTGTAGACCCATACACAATACAATACGATTATAAAAATGTTTGAGTAAATAAAAAATGACACAAATAATAAATAGATCAAACCTAGAATCAACACAAATGCAAACGTGTATCACTGTTTAAGTTTAGGACTTAAACCCATTTAACAACCTACAAACTCAATAAAAAATGTTGTTGTTATTTTGTATTCATATTTGGTTAAAATATAATTTTATTACCCTCAATTAAATTACAAAATAACAAAATTGTTCACATAAAAAACAAATTAGATATGTATAACATATTATGAATTATATATAGAACACACATATAACAGATATAAAATATAAATCTTATTTAACAAAATAGATATAATGTATATATTAATATGAAGTTGACTTATTTGCTACATGTATAGCATATGTACAAATATATACACAATATGTATACAATTTAGCATATAAACCATATATCTATAACAAAAATCTATAGATATAACACACATATAATGAAATATATAGGTTATATATATCATATAAACATCTATATTACAATAGAGATTGCATATAGAACATTTACAAAGTGGTTAAATTATATATAATACATATATGTAACTTATAAAATATATATATATAAGTATGAATTAGATGTAACTATATCACATATATTAATATATATATTACATGTTTATATACATATGTCAAATAATATATATATATATTAATATTTATAATGTATCACGTCAAAAAAAAAAATTATAATGTATATGTGTGTGTATATATTAATTTATACTTACATATAAGATCTAAAAATTGTAAATACATAACTTATGTATTATATATGTGCTATAGTTCATTGTTACATAATAAGAATATGCTATATATATATATTTGTATATGTGTTATAAAATATAGATTATATATGATCATTTATAGTTTGTAAAGACTATATATATATATATATATATATAACTTAAAGAGTATATACAAACTATATATAATATATGTCATAAAGACATATATACCATGATATGTATATGTATATAACTATTTATACATATGTACATATGTGAAATCTGTAGATTATAAATATAAAATGTGTAAATGTTATGAATGGTACATCAACTTTGAAATTAATCAAATAAGTAATTGAACTTTAAAATTAATCAGTTTAACACCTAAAGGAATATTTCATGTACATCAATAGTACCTCCACATATTGGTTAGATGTACCACATTAGATGATAATATGAGCCAATTTGACGAATATACTATTGACATGCATGAAAAGTTTTTTTAGGTATTAAATCGATCAATTTTAAGTTCGGGTACCTAATTATACATTTTATCAAAGTTTAGGTATCATCAACGACATTAACCTACATATATAAATGACATATATATTATATTATACATTATACATGTGTATAACATATAAAATATATATAATAGAAATTGTACATATCGCTTATTATATTGATATGTATATAACTAACATAATCTATATATTATATTAATTATAAAACTTATATAATAAATGTCAAAATGGTGTAGATACATAATCTATGTATTATATATTTGTTGGTTAAAAATACAACTCATATTCTTTTTTATTGTCAACTATTATTTCTTGACATCACACTCATTTAATAATGCAATAAGTCACATATGAGATGTCGAATTAAGTCACATTTTAAAACATCTTCTTTTTTAATTACACATTAGTCATACATAATTTGTTAAATATGTCTACCTAGAATAATAACATTTTTCATATATTAACTTTCAAGGATAATGCAGAATATTTAACTCCAATAGAATTTATATATTTGCGTATATTTTATCAATTAATGAATGAGTGGATACGAACATAGGACACAATATAAATAGGTTGAGCCATAGGTTTAGGCTTTCATACACGACTAATAAACAAGTCGAGTCACAGGTAGAGATTTTTTAGACGTAAACCCATTCAAACACAAATATGAGATAAAATATAGTAACATAGATTGTTAGCCCCAATAAATATAGCATATGCCTTTTTTGTAATAAAAGGAAGAGGTGAAACATATGTTTACCCTTGGTATAAAAGATAATTATCAATATAAAGTTGATACGAAAAAAATTACCAAAATACACTTTAAAATCACGTTTCTAAGTCGAGAAGATATTTTAGACATACGAAACCAAGTTTTTGTACAGTTGCTATATTGCTTTATAAAGATGCGATATAGCATTAAATCATTAACTGCTCATGGCTTAGTTGGTGAGTGTACTTAAGTATAGATGAGGTCATGTGAGTTCATGGGTTTGAGTTTCTTAGTAGGTGAATTCTTTTCCTTCTTATCTTTTACTTTTGCCTTCTTATTTTTCCTTACACACCTTGTTGTGGTTACTATTTTCCTTTCCTTGTGCTTCTTTGTTTTGCAAGTAGCAGCTTATATTGCAATCTACGCACACAATTTGCACTGATAATTTTTATGTCACATATCCTGTTTGTAAAAGGTGATTTTATGACTTTATATTGATAATTATATTTAATTCAATCTTATTTAAGCAATTACATTTGGCAATGGCACTAACAAGATAATTTCCAAGAGCAAGTAATCTAAAATCATGTCCATTTTTTCAAGTGTTCAATTCATTTTCTTTAAATATATATATATATATATATATATATTCTGAAAATCATTTTCTTCATCCTCATTTGTTTAATAAGATGAAATTTTTCACTAAAAATGATCTTAATGCATTTCAAAGCAAATAACAAATGGCAAAATTTAAAAGCAAGAAAATTAATTTTTGATTAATCTTGTAAAATCTTCTAACTCTCAAAAACAACATTTGTTTTATTTTCACTTGAATGGGCTATAAATTATATTTTAAACATAAAAAGATTGGTGGAAAAAAAAATTAATTCAAATGCTAGCTAGTAAGGCTACAAACGAGCTGAGTTACTCGTGATATATGCAAGTTTGTTTAGTAAACGAGCTGAGTTCAAGGCTAATATAAAGTTCATTTATCTAAACAAGCTGAGCTGGAGCTTTGATTCAATCTCGCGGCATGGCTCGTGAATAAGCTCGTTTTAGGCTCACAGATAGGATCACAAGTAAACTCATTAATAGTCTTGTTAATAAGCTCATTAGCAAGTTTATAATTTCTATTTTATGATATATTAATATATTATTAAAAATTAATTCCTAATTAATATATATTGAGTAACTCTTATATATTATTTTAGGTCTGAAAAAAGAGATTATTTAAATGAGTCGAACCTGAGCTTTAATTTTAAGCTTGATAAAAAGCTTGGCTCGTCTCGAACTTGATTTGTAAACAAGCTAAGCTTAAGCTTAACCTCGAAATAACGCTCATTTATCTAAAGGAGCCAAACTCAAGCCTAGATTTTATGCTTAATAAAAAATTTAGCTCGACCTTGAGTCAATAATTTTTAAATGAGCAGAGCCCGAGCCTTGAAAAGCTCGGCTCATCTTTGATCTACTCGTTTGCAATCCTACTAGCCAGAAGGTTTTAAAATGTTACCATTGCCTTTATGGAAAAATTTAGTTTAGGGTTCCTTAAACCCAACCATACTTGTTTAAGGTATAAGCTGACTTAATAGTTTATGGCATGACATGCCCCCTAAATCTTGTAAATGGCCACAAGGTCGACTAAACCCCTGAATTCTTTAGGTCTACTTGGTCCCTCTTAGTCAACTTGACATGTTACTTATTTTGCTCGACCAATGATAAACCTTTGTCAACACCACTCTTGAGAAACTCGAGATAGGACTTAGTGAATCAACATCCCCTCCTCCAATAGCCATCATGTTCCTTCACGTTCCCCATGACATCTCAACTACCTATAGTCGTTCCTTTAAAAAGACAACATAAGAAATCTTCATGACTCATTTGGTAACACTTAAGCCCGTACTCTACTACAATTACTTCTCACAATCTCATGTATCTTATTAGCCTAACCATTAGAGTGACTATACTGAACAACCCCCCAACGCTCATTCACTTGTGTGTGTCCTTCAAGCCTAACCCTATTTAAGTCTGGGTCCAATTGACTCTATTGGTAAAACTTTGGTGACAATGTGGATCGATGAAAATATTTTTGTCACAGCAACAAAGAATTCAAGATGCACTAATAATAATAATAATCTTGGCACATCCCAAGCATATGAGTAAGTTGCAACTTCGAAAGCGGTGACCCATGCTATTAATCTACAATGCTTTATGGAGTTGGAAAGAATGTCTCGCAAATTAGCAACTCAAAATGTTAACATTCAGAGGATATATATCGAGGCCATAGAACATGGCCAAAGGCTCTAAGCTTACATTGGTTAGTCAAAATATGAACATCATAATATCAAAAGCACAAGTGAGTGTGATGTTCACAGCCAAGACAATCAAGAGGAGGATTTACCTCTACCTTTACCCTCCTCAGATTGTTTAATCAACAAGTATGATCTACAAACTGCTGCAACCGCATTTCTACTAAAATAATACAAGCAATAGCTTTGACAAACTCTTAAAGTTAAGTTGCTACATAGCATGCATGTTACAGATCTAGTCTGAGGCACCCCATGGAATAATGGGACAATAATTAGATCAAAGAGTCATTAAATGACTTTGTGACATCAAAGAGGGTAAAAGGAATGCACCATGGAAAGCTTCACTTAGCAAGTCTCCCTTCATTAGTTGCACTAGACAACCCTTTAATATCCACTAACTTATATTTATCTTACGAAACCAACTCTATTTAGGCCTAAATATAATCAACTCCACCAGTAGAGCTTTAATAACAATATATTGAAATTCATTTATATTTATAATTTTACTTTTTCATAAAATAAACATAATGTATTGTAGTAATACCTTGATGATACCTTATCCTGGTATGATAATATATTGCATGAAGTTTAACTCGAACATCGGAAAAGTTTTTTATTTAATATCATGTTTGATATGCGGGAATGAACTTGGAATAGAATAGCGATTCTGGGTTTTATTTCATTCTCCTTGTTTGGATGCACTTTTAAAAGAAAAAATTACAGTTCCTTGTAATTGACAATTCCAGTTTTAAAGGGAAATTCGATTATGCCTTTAAGAAAGAGAATTCACGATTCTATTCTAGCTTCATTAATTATTTTATCTCATATAGACTTTTTAATTTATGAACTCATTTCATTATATTTTAAATCATTTTCACGTGTCAAACGTGACATAAGGACATTCCCATACACAGAGGAAACGAATCATTCTGTGTACAAGCTATATTCGTTGTTTCAGCACTACAATAAAAGGTAATTTTGGTTTATATTTAATGATCTGCATCATCACTCCCCTTAAACCCTTGTCACCAGAAAAATAATAAAAATCCATTTATTCTTTTATGTGGGTAATTAATTAGACCATATATCGACAACTATGAATTCAACGTTTTTTCCCCAATAATTCTATGAATTAAAAATTTTATATTCGACAAGCGTAACACAAAGTAAGAAGATAATCACATCTTAATTCAAACAGAAATTTCAAATTAAAACTATGGTCCCAATTGAATCATCTATGATAAGACAGCGAACATAATTAAAGCATTATGAATTCCGTGAACTTAATCGCCAGTAATTAAAAATACAAGACAACATGAAGCAAAGATTTCTAATTTGGCAAATATCGTTTGAAAGATCAAAACTGATATGATTATTATATTATAAAGTCATTAGTGAAAATACTAGAAGTTAAATCACCAACAACCATTCATTCTCTTCGCATTTCATTATAAACAAGAAAATAAATATTAAATCCATTGATAACCATTATCACTTTGTCCCACTCTACTAGCTAAATAATAAAGAATAATGAAAAATGAAAAAAAAAAAAAAAACAAAGAATTTAAGGATTGCAAAACCCTAGACAGAAGTCAATAAAAAATTTCCGTTATTTTGAGAAGAACAAGGAGAAACTCATCAAACATCACGAGGTAGTGGTCTTAGTTGACTGGTCAGGGACTTCCACTGAATCCCGTGGCGATTGATGCCCACGACTCTCCGTTTCAAGCACCACTTCCGCCCTTTTTTACTCGTACGGTCTCCCCATGTACGGTACCCACTACCACCATAATACGCCCATTTGTATTGGGCCGTGCATTACACTCTCTACTTTATCGCGTAAAGTCATCAGTTACGCTCAATCTTTCTTCACTGGGTACAGTCAACAGTCTCTCTCTCTCTCTCTCTTTCTCTCTCTACCCCCTACCCAAAATAAAACACAAACACACCACACACACAACATACAATAAAAACTAACCTCAAAGCAAAAATAAAAAATAAAAAATAAAAACAGTTCATATTCTCTCTTTTTTTTTTTTTTATAAACATTGTAACTGCTAAATAAATCATACCCTGAATTTTCTCCAGCACGATACCCATGTTTTGATGGTCACTCAATACTGGTTTTCCATTGGTATAAATACTTGTAAATAAACAAATTGCATTGAGTCAATAAAACTGAGAAAAAGGGGAAGGAACCGTTTGTTTCTTATTGTCTTCCTTTTGGGGGTTTTGTTTGGATTGATGTAGGAGTGGAAAAAATGAATGAGGAAGGGTCTCTCTCAAGCTTACTTTGTGAAGAAAGTTCTGTTGGTTTGAAAGAAGATGTAGTTTCCGAAAAGGATCCTTTTGATGACAGTGATGATGAGGAAGGTGATGATGAGTATATGGAAACGCTGTTCAGTAGAGAGGAATGCTCTTTCGGGTTGAGAAATAATGATGTGGCTCAAGGAAATTGGATTGAACGTGCCAGATTGGATAGTATAACTTGGATTCTCAAAGTCGGTCCATTTTTTGTCTCTCATTATTAGTTCTATACATATAAGCTTCAAATCGCTGAAAATTGATTATGTTATGTGATCTTTTGTGTGTATAATTCAGAGCAGTGCTGTCTATGGATTCGAATATCGAACGGCGTATCTCTCAATGACATACTTTGATCGGTTCCTTGCGAGGCAGTTCATTGCTGTAAGTATTAATTAACCGGTGAATGTCCTTTGCATAATTGGTGTCTATAATAGACATTGAATTTGAGTTTATCAAAGGTGTGATAGCGTTTCTTTATTGAATTTGTGATTGTTTTTGGATTTTGGTTTTGTATAGAGTGAGAAATCTTGGGCTGTAAGATTGCTTTCAGTGGCGTGCCTTTCTCTGGCTGCAAAGATGGAGGAGAAGACTGTTACATCATTTTCCAAATCTCAAACCGAAGAATATTGCTTTGATCACAAGGTGATCCGGAGAATGGAGTTACTCGTATTGAGTGTGTTGGAATGGAAGATGATTGTAATCACTCCTTTCATGTTCATTCGATTCTTTGTAAGAAAATTTTGCACAAGTCCTCCCACTGGCATTGTGTCTAGAACTGCGGAATTCATCTTGGGAATAATGAAAGGTTCGACACTTGACTATTGCATTGTTCTGATTTATGATCACTACAAGGAAATTGATCTGTTTTCTGAGTTTATGTTGATGTTGGATGTCTAATGCAGATGTCAATTTACTGGTTCACCGGCCGTCTTCCATTGCGGCCGCAGCCACTTTGGCTGCATTGAATGATACATTAACAAAGAGTGCATTGGAGGATCAGATCAAGAGCAATGCATTGCATCAATCTCTTGACATTGTAAGTAACATTTATATGAATTACTGAGAAAAGTACTCATTTCTCTGTTTGCCAATACTGACTAGTTATTTTTTAATGTTTTAATTGGTAATTCCTGTTGGTGAACTGTGCGATTGGTTTATCTCATAGCACTTTCTTTATCTCAGGATGCAGTGTTCACTTGTTACGGTCAAATGCAGAGATTGGATGCGGAGAATTTAGAAACAATCAAAGTAATTGTTCCTCCAGATATTTCTTTGTGCAATTCAAGGCCAGTTCGATTGCTAGATGGCTCCTCTATTACTTCTGCTATGGGTACGAAGCGAAAAAATTTTACATTCAATGATCATGATAATGATCAAAATTTCGGGCAGAGTGAGAAGCATAGCAAAACTTCATAGTGAAACTTGGGGTTGATCAAATATTTTCTTGATCAATACTACCAAAACAAAAAGTATACTAAAAGGAAAAAAAAAAAAAGGGAAGGGACTTTGAAAGGAGAAAAAAACTTGTGAAAAGCTAGCTTCGGGCACCATGCGAAAGCTGATTGACATTACACAGAAGCCATGACATTGGGAAAGGGCAGATGAGACTTTATGGTCTAAAAAGCAGCCTCTAGGAAAATTAAGGGGAAGAAAAAAAAATAGAAAAAGAAAAAAAGAATTACTTATCCACTGGATTTACTTGGTTTTCTTTTCTTTTTTCCGCTTTACTGTTTTCAAGATGATTTTTTAATTTTTTTTCCTTCCTTTTAGATGTTAATGATGTCTCTGGTAACCCAGCCTTTTGATGGGGTGCTGGGGATGCTTTGAAAAGGCTGATAACAGTTGTGGAGTAGGGGAGGGGGAAAAGGGGTTGAAGAGTTGTTTGTGTGATTTTCTGCATATGTTGTTGCATCTTGGCCAACCACAAAAGTATGATAAAGATGAATGTGATTGGGATTTGTTTGAATGTTTGGGGAATACCCTTTTGAGGTAGGACCCCTAATTTCTTCATGTGCTTTTAAGGAAACATGAAAAGCCATTGCCTTGTTTGATCATTTACATAGCAAACTTAGAGTTAATCTCATTTTCTGATGATTTGGTACATCCATTTTTACTCTTCTAAGCAATGCTTTCAGTAATCACTCCCTCTCGGTATCAAAAGTTCATTAATGTATATAATACTTGCACATGTATTTTGGGGTGATTAATATTATGTTATTCACTCATTGAATGCTCTGTTTCAGCCTTCAATGCTTCAATGCCTTACATAGTAGACCTTAGAATAAGAAAAGCTCTTATGTTTTCCTTCCCTAATGTTCTATGAGTTCAGGGATATGACTAGTTGAATTGGCTATTTTTTAGTACAGGAATGCATGATATATTATGGACAAGTTTTCAAATAAGTAACACTAGTGGGTATGGTCTGAAGTCCTACATTGATAGAATAGGTCACGAAAATATATGGAAATAAGGCTAATTCTTTCTAATTTTGGGTGTATGATACAAATCACTTTTGACTTATGCATTTTGCTGATTAACATGAAGACATCTTCACATAATAAAGCACTGGATGCTTGGTGAGGTAGTAATTTGCCATTTCTTAATATAATATTGAAAACTAGTAATTGTAATTGTAGCCAAGAATATATGAAATTACCCTTCAATTTGCATTTTGAGATTAATGGTAGCTATGGAACATTAGGTGCGGTAGGAATCTAGGCCCAATGCTTAGGCCATGCCAATAAAGATGTACAGAAGTAGCTTAATAATAATTTTAGCAACCAGCCGACTAAAATTGCAGAAAAAGCCACAAGTGGTCCATGTTACATTTGATATATATATATATGAGACTGCCATAAAAAATATGGACAGCTAAGAAGGTTTCATCTCATAGGACAGAATTTTCTTGGTAAAGTGATTGACCATCTTGACGCTCTTTATTTTTCCCTCCTCAAGGGCCAAGAACCAGACATGTCTGCGTAGTCAAAAGACTGAACTGGCATGTAGGAGTACCTGGTACTTGTTTTGGCATTTTACTCTCACCAGCTACCTTACTTCATTACTTGGCAGGAAATTTGGTAGGGTTGACCTGATCTTGGAAACTGTATTGTGATTTACATTCACTAAAGTGTGTCCTACCTTAGCTATTTTCATCAGGTCCGGTTTCATTGGTCATGTCATTCATTAAAAGTCTCTACAATTTGAAAAACCCATGCCCATACTTTCTGAAGAACACACTGAAATTGGTTCATTAAATCTCTACAATTTTCACTCCTACTTTGTACTTCTCAGTACAAATACTCTCTTGTTCTTTTCTTCGTTTTCGTTGGTAATGGTAGAGGGACCAATACGGTAGCAATTGAGGTTGAAATTGGAAGGAACATGAAGAGTATAGATAGCCGCATAAATGTAAAGTGCAAAGTCAGCTTATTCCCTCCACAAAAAATTAGGATAAGATGGATATGGGTGAAGATTTGACATTAGGCTAGTAATTGTACCAATATACCCTACATTTAAGTTGGAACCCGGAAGTCTTTCGTAAATCTAGTCAATTGGATCGGCCATTCAATCATATAACTATAGATAATATCGTCATTTTATAAGTTAATTTAATAATTAGATATATGATCGAATAAAAGACCATGGAATAACTCATGAAGATACTTGAAGATTCCTATACATATTAAGCGAAAAGCCAATTTATTTGCTCCATCAGAAATTATGATGACATCCGTATGACATCAAGCTGGCACTTATGCCAATATACCTTAGCGTAAAGGCTAAAAGACCAGATAACAAAATAAAACCAGAGCTCTTTCTACAATTCAATCAAATGGAACGTCTTTCTTTCTTTTCTTGTTTTTTTCCTTTTTTTTATTTTTTCTCTTTCTGGCTAGTGGATTCTCTATAAAGTCAGATCACTGTTAAAGATAATGTTATTTAGTGAATATATTAAACAGTTAAATGAATGATCGAACTTAGACCATAGAATAGCCCATAAAGATACTTAGTGAAGAAAAAAGACAAAAAGAACAAAGCCAACAAAAGCAAAGGACAATGCATAAAGGTTTCTTTTTATAATCCTCCCCAACTTTGAGATTCTTTTGATATATATATATATATATATATATATATATATAATTTGCCCACCCTAAATATTAAAGTTTAAAACCTTTTTGGTTTGTCGTTTTGGTATCGTTTTGATGTTAAATAAATACTAAATTGATACTTAACCGATATCGATATGATACTGATGAAAAACTAATACTTTTATTTATAAACTGACCAAACTGAATCAATATTGAGCTGATACCTTATAAACTGACTAAACTGAACTAATACTGAACCGAAAACAAACCAATATTGAATCGATATCGAACCGATACTGATAAAACACTGACAATCCAAAAAGACCCTTATTAACTTGCTCTCAAGTATAACCCTAAAGAATGTTCAAATATTAACTCATGTAATAATGTTTCGCTTATGCATAAGGATTATCTCCACATGCAAATAGGCGATAAAAGAACTGCATGAATAGAACTTGAGTCTTGACCGTCCTATCTCAATCTGTTCTACATATCATTTTTGGCAAAACCAAAAGACAACTTTGATAAGGCAAATCCAAAAGATACAATCCTCTTTATGATGAAGCCTCTTCTTCATCTGCTAGATTGAAATTCACCCTTCACATCATTATTCTTTGTTTCCATTTCTTGCACCACCATTGAAAAGTTCGTGTTCTACAAGTTTATTTCCATTCCCATGCAAAACCACACAAGGAAAAATTTTCCCAAGAGCTCTTAGCTATAGGAAGTGGAATTTCTCAGATAATTTAACGATAAATAAGTGGCATGGCAAAGATCTTCTTCTTGTCAATGATGGGAACTGTTATATACACTTTGATCATCATATTTCTAAACTGACAAGCTGAATACTGCAACATCAAATTTTTAACTCCAGACCTGCAAGATCCTAAGGTATATGAGTTTAAAGAAGATAGATCCAAAATCATGCAGAAAAACTAATTCCTCCAAAAGTCATTTTAAGTTATGAACTTGCATTTCCTTATCCAATAAGATGAATTTTTAAGACTTCAATTCTTTCACAAGTCTGATAAATAATCACACATTTTCTTCCATCTGCATGAAGAATTACTGGTCAAATGGACTGTCCAAACATGACTAGAATATGGTTGGATGTTATGGGAAGATGAAGCTTTCAGGTAGGGCTCAAACAAGAAAGTAAAAGAGGAAGCAAATGATACAGAAACCATTCACTTTATCATAGCAGTTAACCAATTTATAGACAGCTCATTGTGAAGTTAAAAAAGAATGTCAAAGTACAAACATTGAGCAACAAGGCAAAGTTTGTCCAAAATATTGCGTTCGTGTATCTTACAAGCCATCAGAAGTACTTTACAGGCCAAAAAACTTGCAACACAGCCAATACTGTGGCTACCCAATCAGCAGATCCTTATGAAAAAGATTAAATAACTGTCTATAAGAGGGCTCTAGCTGATACACGAGCAGAAAAAAATGAGTTAGAAGTACAAACCTACTTTTTTTCTTTAACTTGAAGCTAGCGGAATCAACTTCAGACCAGCTGCTATTGGCATCCCAAGGAATCCCAACAAAACGCTGACAAACCATTGCTGCAAGCTAAGGGGGTGCGTGTTTGCAAATGTACCTAGAAACTCTACTATTGTTACTTGGAAAATCACAGTACAAGTAAGCACAGATGCAAATACATAGTTTTCCAGTATGCCTTTGAACACATTTATCTTCTCCATCTCTCTTGAACTAATTTCATTGAAAACCTGGAGACAGAATTCTGCATTAGTAACACAATTCCACATACGCAGATGGGACTGTATAAACAAACATGTAGTCAAAGATGATGCAGAATTGCAGACCGCAAACAGCACCTAGGTAATTCTTAAACAGGTCAACATACAACTTGCTGAACTAGTTGAGGAAAAAAAAAAATTACCCTGGCCAATATGGTAATCATTATATTCCTGCTGCTTGTTAAATGGACTATGAGGCACAAAGCTTTTTCAAATATTTATGGATGAAGAATCCTATGTTAGAATTCTAAAATTTATAAATATTATTAATAAAAGCTTTCAAAATTACCTGACAGAAGACAAATGAGTTAAAGATTATAGTGTTCAATATTATATCGGAATCTGGACCTTCAAGATGAAATGTTTCTTTTCCTCTTGTTTGAAGGAACCACAAGACAACAAATTGATACAAAGACTGTCCCAAAATATTCCTCCACATGACATTACTGATGAAGTTCCCTTTCCTACCAACCGGTGGTCTTTTCATCAAGTGATCATTTGGCGGCTCAGTTGCAAGTGCAAGGGCTCCCAAAGTATCCATGATCATGTTGACCCACAGAAGTTGTACAGCAGTAAGAGGAGCAGAGCCTGAAAAGATATAGAAAAAGGATGTCAGGAAATGGTTACGACAAGCCTTACAGTAGTTGGATGGTGCCAAAAAATTACCAGTCAAGCAGGCAGACAAGAAGTTTACAATCAGGGCAACCATATTAACTGTCAACTGAAATTGGACGAATTTCTGAATGTTTATATAGACAGACCGACCCCATTTGGCCACTGTCACAATCGTTGAGAAATTATCATCCAGAATAATAACATCAGCACTCTCTTTTGCCACCTGAAAAATGGAATAACAAGCATATGACACCATCCACAGACCATGATGATAAGCACTGGCAAAATTCAACTTAAAAACACAACAGTCCTGGGAAGGAGGATGCATAACATGTTACTGACGCTTCGGAAGCATCAATGAACTTGAAAGATCAATAGTACGTAGTGAGGCAATATTAGAAAGTGAAATGTTGGGCATCAAAGAAGGTCCACAATGGATACATTAATAAACAAAGGACCTGTAAGAAGGAAGTGTGGGACTTAAAAAGTGGTAATTGAACTTCAAAAGCAAATGGGCCATCAGACAGATGAATAAGGGGTGACTTGCTACAATATGATGAGATGTTGGACATTGGATAAGGTACATGAACAGGTGTAAAAAAGTACAGAAGGCTATGGCAACATTGATAAACGTTTGGGAACAAAGCAGATGAGGCCCCATTGCTTTGCATCTCTGTGCAAACTTGCAAAGTGTACTAAAGGATAACATTTCACTAGTGACCAGTCACCAGTCATACATTATGTTTCTTCTTGTGATATTCCACCACAACCAACTCAAATCTAATCATATTTTCTGTAATTCTGTATGCCATTTGATCCAATGACAAACTTGATGGGAAATTTAGGTACACGCAGAACTCACCGTTGAAACCCAGAAAAAGGAGAATATTGACTCCTTGCTAGATTTATTAAATGCCCAATGTATGAAGAGACTTCCATAATATTAGAAATTCAACAACAAAAAATAGGGCGCACCTCAGTTCCAGCAATGCCCATGGCCAATCCAATATCAGCTTCATGAAGTGCTGGAGCATCATTAGTTCCATCACCAGTCACAGCCACCACTTCTTGCAATTCGGTCTTCAAAAACTTCACTAATCTATGCTTATCTAAGGGAGAAGACCGAGCCATCACCTACAAGAACAACCAATTCAGGAAAAATAAATAAATAAATAAATCAAAATGAATCTCAGATCCCCTCAGAAGCAAGAGTTTCCAAGAAGCTTGATTGTAAACTCATCTTTACAAATGAAATTGCAAATAGCTAACTGGCTTACAAACCATCATTCAGTAATCAATAGAAGCTATCCTGGAAAAAGAATTATGAGCATTTTCATCTATTCTTCCAATCATCCAGTTTCAAGAAATACAGGCCAACTTGTTGAAAGTTTCATTTGTAGGTGAATCTTATATATAATCTCAAACCTCTTAAATGTGATCAACATATTGACTGAAAACTATCATGCAAAATCAATTAAAGGTCTGATAAATTTGGAGCTGAAACTACTTTTACTAACATATAAGTTACTTAAACGGGTACACAGACAGGAATCATGTCAAACCAATTGATTGTCCTGTTTGACATTGATATGTCAATACACAAAATAAGCTTCTCTATCATGGAAAGGCACTTATACAGAAATTTAATAGAATAGTTACCTTCAAATAACTGCTAGGCAACATAGTAATGATCAAGGTGTATAATATCTCTTATTCTAAGAAGCCTTTGTATTAGAATGTTACAGATGGCTAATATAAATTTGCCTTGGATCAGAAGAATGACACACAACATTCACAAAGTAGCTTTACCAGTGACCATCTACAGCAGGATGAAACCACGAAATTTTAGGGTCTGTTTGTTTAGCTTTTTCTGACAGATACAGACACTTTTTTCAAACTTTTTTCTAACAAATTGTTTATCAAGAAATAAATATAAATAAAAAATAGTTGATAATTCTCATGAAAATACCAAATAGATCAAATATAAATAAAAAATAGACATAAATCAGACATATTTACACATATCATTTCGATACCGATAAAGATACAGATGAAAAACAGACAATCCAAACAGACCCTTAATGACTCAACCGTCCATATGATGATTCCAATATATTGAACATGTCATTAGTGGATTTTATTCTCTCTCTCTCTCACACACACATATACATAAAACTCTCAGCAAACCCTAGCTTTTGAGGGCCACCATGGCCGCCCCTCCTCTCGCTATCTTTCTTATTCATTCACCACCTTAAAACCGCATATCCATCATTGATTTCAATATGCATAGATCTTGTTCTTTAGTGAATAAAAATTTTCATATATACTTTACCACCATCTTTACCATCACCAACCCACTCCATTCTACCGTGATATATTTACTTAAAAAGATCTAGTGAATATGAAGAGATCGTAGTGATCGGGATATTGTTATATCAATAGTTTTTTAAATAAGCAGCTTAATTTTAATTTCAATTTTATGTTTTGCTATTCTTTTTCCTTTTCATGTTATTACCATCCCCTGTGTGGTATTGCATCATCTTTTTATGGGATTAGATTAGTTTTGTTTAGTAATTATTTTATCCCCTAAATGGGATTTGAAGACATGTGCCAATATATCCAATTACATGTTGAAACTTAACCCTTTGTCTATGAGCCCATATGCATCGATTGAATCACTTGATGTAATATTTTAATATATTGAATGAAATTCATCTTTACTTGGGAAAAAGAAAAATCCATATGGTTATACAGAACCTGAATCTTAGGTATCAGCTCCTGCAGCTCTACATCGGTCTTCTCTCGAAATACTGGACCTTCAATTGCTATGCCATCATTGGTCAAGATTCCACATTCTTTTGCAATTGCTCTTGCTGTATTTATGTTGTCTCCAGTGACCATCCGAACAGCAATTCCAGCAGACCTACAAATTGCAACAGACTCCTTTACCCCTGGGCGAACAGGATCCTTGATCCCAATAATTCCTATGCAAATAAAACCATCACTGGGTATAGCATTCTCAGGAGCAAATTCAGTCCTGATCTCTTTATAGGCAAGGCATAAAGTGCGAAGTGCTTCATTAGCAAATTCTTCAATTGTTTTCTTCAAATAACTAGTCGACATTTCATCTAGAGGACATATATTTCCATCTACATCTATAAATCTATCACAGGCAGCCAATATTATCTCAGAGGCACCTTTGCAGTGAGCCAGACAACCGCCATCCTGAAGCTCTAAAACTACCCCCATTTTCTTTTTCAATGAATTAAATGGCTCAATTTTTAAAATCCTCGACTTCTTCCTTTCTTCTTGAAAATCACCTCCTAACTTCAAACCAAATTCCAAGATAGCTGTTTCTGTTGGTGTTCCCAGTATCTCAGTTTTGTCGCTCTCGTTCTGTACAATTTCTCCCCCAGTATTATTAAATATGGACTGCAGTAAAACATCAATGGTGGCATTAGGAATTTCAGAACAAAGGCCCTTAGTTGCTTCATTGCTGTTTACTAGCCTTATTTTCTGACAGATACAAGCTTTCACAACAGTCATGTGGTTGGTAGTCAGTGTCCCAGTCTTATCACTGCAGATGGTTGTAGCAGATCCCATTGTCTCACAGGCAGCAAGATGGCGTACGAGTGCCTTATCATTCATCATCTTTTTCATTGCAAATGCAAGGCTTAATGTCACTGCTAGTGGCAAACCCTCAGGGACAGCAACCACAACAATTGTAACTGCAATGGCAAAGAATTCTAGAATTTCCATGGCATCATCACCAGACCAGGTCCAATGAGAACCTTCTTGGAGCTTTCTGCTAAATAACCCCTGTACAAGTACAGAGAAAGTAACAACAGCAAAGAAGAGGCCTATTTTTCCAATGATGGTTGCTACACCATTAAGTTTGACTTGCAACGGTGTCTCATCATCTCCACCTTCACTAAGAGTAGCTATTAGCTTTCCCCATTGGGTTCTCATTCCAACCGTAGTTACTAGCATCTTGCATGAACCATCTTGAACTTTTGTTCCTGAAAGCAGAAAAGGACTACTAACATGTACATTTACTGGTTCGCTCTCTCCACTTAAACTAGATTCATTAATCAACAGAGAGAACCCTGAAATAAAAAGTCCATCAGCTGGTACCACATCCCCAATATTAAGATGAACAATGTCACCAGGAAGCAGATCATATATGGATATTTTCTGTCTAAATCCATTTCTAGTCACCTGGACAGTAATCTTTTTCTTTTCTGCATCCAAATCCTTAAACTGAAGAGATTGTTTATAGTCACTTGTAGCAGTGACAAACACAACAAGCAAAATGCTGGCGACAATTCCAGTCCATCATGGGCACCCTTTGGCCATCCTTCCATTATTAGGCCTACAATCAGGGAGATAAAGGCACAAGCTGCAAGTATCATGAGAGTCATATCTTGAAGGGCTTCCCAAACAAAAATCCAGAAGCCATGGGATGGGCTTTCAGCAAATTTATTAATTCCATAAATGTCTTCTCTTCGCTTCAATGAATCATCTGAAGTATCAAGACCAGCATTGACTGACGTGGAGAGCTTGTCTGCAATGCCCTCAACACCACCATGACTATTCAGTTTCTTCACATCATGTCCCTCCACGATGGATGCCAACTCATCAGCACATATCTGAAACCCTGCCTCTTCAACTTCCTTAGGTACTTTATAATCACTAAGACCTGACATTCAGGGAAAAGTATTAGAGGGGTAAAGGACAGATCAAATAACCACTGATTGCAAATTTATATATTAAAAAAAAAAAAAATCATCACCTTGGATGAACTGAAGGGCAGCCTGCGAAACTATGACGGCTACTCTAAAATTTGCCTGCGACGTAATCAAGTTGTAATTTTGAGAGAACATGTGTATATGTCAACAAGACGTAAAATCCAGTTGAAGCAAATTCAAGCTTCAAAGAGATCAATTTCTGACAATGATTTGAAAGATACAATACCAAAATCTTCCAACTAAAATAAGAGGCTCCCCTTTCAAAAATTACTGCAAATTTTCTTTCTTCCAATTTTACTTTCTAAGCACTCATTTAATTAAAGAAATCAGAACGATTTAACTGAATATTCAATGTTAGGATGTTGTGAAATTCCTTTCAAAGCCTCCATCTCATGGTGTAGAGATCCATTGTAAACATTATTAGCTATTGCAAAAGCACAATTGCGAGTTATTACGGAATAATAAGCAAGCAAAACCTCCCTTCTCCCTCCCTCATAAGGCTGAAGCCCAACTAACACACAGAACTAATGACATGTGCCAGCATCCTAATTGATAAAATTCTACTAAATTGTGATCTTGCCTATCTTGTTTTTCTCCGTGCCTCATACCATGCTACAATTGGCTTTTATGCTTCAATTGGTTTTATGAATCTATTTGATTTGTATCTAATTCAGCCAGAAATGAATAAAAACCAACAAGTCAAAAAGGGTCCTAATAATGGGCAAAGTATAAGTTTAAGCTTAAAAATCATAATGCTTCACCTCCAAAGAAACCATAATAGCACCTTGTATCAGCCATAAGCATCCAAATATTTGCAGCACTTTTTGTCCAACTTATGTCCTTTAATTTAAAAACAAACTATGAAGATCAAGTACAATCTACAAAGGCACAGGACAACGAAATGGAAACTGGATCTCTCTCTCTCTCCCCTCAATTCAAAGCAGATCATGAGACAAAGATGGCAGGACAGTTCCTCAAATCACATCAAGTTAGCAGTCAAACAAAGAAATTAATAAAATCAAAAACATGTAGAAGCTCAAACCTTTCTCTCTTGAGCTTCATACTATAAACCTAAATAGCACGTCAGAAGTAAACACAGTAAAGGGAAGTAAAAGTAAAAGAACAAACCTTAAAAGTCCGACGGATGGTTTCAGCTTCAAATCTTTTGGAGAGATTAGCAGTGAAACGAAACCTTCTCTTCTTATTTTTAACAAGCCAACACAGCTTTCTCCATCTTTGAAGAGCTTCTTCTGATGAGTTCTTTGGTTTCACATCACCAAAATTCTCTTTCAAATAATTCTCCATAATTATCTATCTATCTATCAATCCAATTCCCTTCCACACAAAACACCTTCAAAGTTCACCAACTTTCTACTGATCAAAAATAAAAATAAAAATAAAAAAAAATAAAACACAGCTCTAAACTTTAATCCACTTCCTTTCAACTTCTACAACAAGAATAAGCATTAACATACAGGAACTAGTTTTTTTTTTTTACCCTTAAAAAAAAAAAAAAAGGTATAGATCTCCTTTAGTTCCTGTAGAGCATAGAATCAGATTCAAAGCTATTTTGGAATTCCAAGTTATGGGTATGATAAAAGTTTCAATCTTTTTTCTCTCATGTAACGACCAAAGGTTTGCCCTTTAGTAAAGTATATAACTCACGACTCAAATTTATCATTTGACTAATATAATTAATTCAGGACACCAATAATACTTGACGATGTCTTTTTCTATGATAACAGACATGGACTTGGTAATGGGTTTGGATCTAATTTGAGATCCAATCCAACAACTGTTCAGCTGTGTACATTGCACCTTCTCTCTCTATATTGAGAGATAGAGACAGAGAGAGAGATATTTATATATTGAAATTTAATGGAGGGGAACGGAAGTTGAAGCCTGAAGGTAATTGAATAAAGAGCAAAACTTCTTGACTTACTTGTACAGTGTGCCATCGGTTGACTTAAATACCCATCAGATTGGGACCATTTGGTTGTTTTCCAGTTGCTCATTGGGCAGTGTAATTCTTATAATTTATAAGTTTCATACGTTTTTCCTTATTTGGTTATTTATTATAGGAAAAGAAAACACAAGGTCAGAAAATTTGCAATCAAGAAAGTAAGATAACGTTATATAAAGATACATGAACTCGGTACCTCTGATTTCAATTTTTGTGCCGTTTAATATATTATCTTTAAATTTTAACAAATTAATAATAGTCATACATTTAAAGTATATGTGACTCAGTATATTTATTAAATAATATTTTATGAATATTTATTTTAATAGCAGGATAATTGCAAAGCAAGTATCTATACTTAATTTTTAGTAATTTTTTTCAGTTTAATACCGCATCTTTAGATTTTAATAATTTTTAACTAAATATCTATTATTATTTTATCATCAAAATTAACGATTATCAAATAATATTTAATAAAAAACTAAATTATGTATATTTTAAAAATATGATTACTAATTTACTAAAATATAAAAATAAAATATTAAATTATTAAAAATTAAAAGTGCAGACACTTGTCTTTATCCCAACATCAAACAGTGAAATAAAGAAACACTTTTCTTGGTCTTCTTTAAACTTAGTCTTTAGGTTTCCTTGCAAGTGGCTCTACCCCGAAGACACACTTTACTTTAATAAATTTACTTGCACCTTGTATATATGTATATATAAAGAGAGACACAGAGATTTCAAAAAGTAGGACAACATCACTGTGTTTTCCAAGATGATTAAACTTAAACATAAACAATCAGCTCGCAGTAAGTTGTGTCAAAATTTTAATGGTGGTGGTTGTGAAATAAATTTTAATTTGGGTTTGGTTTGAAATATATTATAGTATTGATAGGATAAAATTTATTATATTACATTTGGTTTGATAGATAAATCTTATATTGGATAAAAATTTTTAATTATTGGTTAAAATCTAAAAATTTTGTTCATTTATTTGATGGTATGAAAACTTTGGAACTACACAAAATATAAATATTTTGTTTTTTTCTTAATGAAGACCTAAATCAGTACTACACTATTATTCCATTGTCACCACCCACTTTTACAATAATCTACTACTATTATTATTGTTGTTGTTGCTGCTATTGCCATAAATATAACACTACCAATAAGCAACACTTGTTGCCACATTATTACCACCATGCCTCCAACAAAGCTCTCATCACCATAGCATTACCATTAATAGTATTGACTAGCACTGACAATAATAACAAAGGTCGACAATGATGGGATAAGAAAGTAGGGTTAATTATTAAAACATAACTTATATTTTGATCAATTTATAAATACATGATCTATGTTAATTTTTTTGGTAAATAGATGACTCGAGTTTTGTAAAAAGTATCAATATAATTAAATACCTATTAAAAGGTATGTGTTAGAGTCTTATTGGACTAAAAAAATAATTTAATAAAAAAATATTAGTAAATAAAATAAAATAAAAATATTAAAAATTATTTTTTTTGAATGAGAAAATTTAAAAATATATATAATTAATTTTTATGACCAATAAAATATTGACATGTGTCATTACAAAATTATTAAATAATATTGATATATTTGAATAAAACTCGAGTCACCTATTTATCAAAAAATTAACACAAATCATGTGTTTGCAAATTGGTTAAAACACAGGTCACATCTTTTACAATTAACTCAAGAAAGTATAATGCTTTAGGGACATTTACATCCACCATGTATCCATATGAAAAATGGACATGCAAAAGCTCAAGATTTTTCAGGAAAGTGTAATTTATTTCATAAATAACTCCAAAATCACTCATATATTAATAACCTCAAATTATATTAGCTTGTGTAGTTGCCATTAAATATGGCCACATAAATCCCATCTCATAGTCTACATGAATTCTATCGGTGGATGGCTCAAAGAGTTCGCCTTAATAATGTTACAAGAATTATACATTATAGTAAGAAAATTATTTCATACAAAACACTAAACACCTAATACCATTTAAATCAATTACATATGACTAAAGTTACTATTTTTCATAAATTATCACATGTCCTCTATTCTTCATTGAGAAGTCTTCAATGATAACGATATCGCCAAACCCACTACCAGTTGCAACTAGCAATAAAAAAAAAGTCTACATGTTCATCACATGTAATTGAAAAAGATGAAAGAATAAGTTGAAGCCCAATACAAATATATCACAAGCATATGCACATGCACATGAACAGGCAATCAGTCAGTTACATATGTACATACACATATGTCTAATACAACAGACATTTAATTCATTATTTAGACCTTTAGGTCGAGTAAGCATTAAAGGAATAACTCAACTATTATATGTAAATGCAATTATACATGTATATGTATATGACGTTGGGTACTCTCCAACATCCATGAGTCAATGAGCCTATATAATGTTAGGTACTCCTCAACATCCATAAGTCAGGTACTCCCCAACATCTATGAGTCCATGAGCCTATATGATGTTGGGTATTCCTTAACATCTATAAGTCCAAAATCACTAAATATAACCATAATCATCCCCGGTACAAACTCCATGTAGGAATAGCGTGATGAGGATCAATTTACAATTGATCAAGAAAAAGGAAGATCAAGAACAAGAAAGCTTGTCACGCTCGTGATCCGAGTTGTGATAATCAGTAGTGAACAACTAGCTAATAATGCTATACATTATGCCTGTGATGAAGGCCACGATCACATGATAACGCCCGTGATACTGTTTTTTAACTGAATTAACAACCTAAAGTTTAAAAGCATCAGTTTATTACTTACAAACTTTTCAAGTTCATTTATAATACATAAATGATTTAGCTAATTATAAAAACTGATAAAGTTTAAACAATTAATTACAGAATTTAGGGATAATAGCCAGCCAAGATACAATTGCTAGTTATCAATTAGTCCATCTAAAATTTACAGTGTAATGAGTATGCAAAACCTCATTTCTCCCTCTCTCATAAGGCTGAAGCCCAACTAACATGTAGAACTAATCACATATGGCAGCTACCAAACCGTGATCTTGCTTATTCAAAATGTCTTGTTTTTTTCATTTTGTGTCATATCATGCTACAACCGGCTTTTATGATTCAATTAGTTTTATAAATCCATTTGATTTATATCTAACTTAGCCAGAAACAAATAACAACCAACAAATCAAAAAGGAAGTACAAGTTTAAGCTTAAAAAACATAATGTTTCATCTCCCGAAGTAACCATGATAGCTCCTTGTATTAGCCATAAGCATCCAAATATTTGCAACACTTTTTTGTCCGACTTATGTCCTTTACATTCAAAACAAACTATAAAGATAATCAACAAAAGCACAGAAAAATGAAACTAGAAACAAGATTATTATATATTTATAATATAAGTTATTAATGATTAATACGTCAATACAATCTTAAGGTCCTTAACGCTAGCAGAATTTGTTGTCTATCAATTAGAGGAATAAAAAAAACCTAGTCAACACTTCAGTAAATTCCAATAAAGAAAGGGTACGTGGAGCCACCAACTGTGATTAATGAAAGCATTTCATCTAATAAATTCCAATAAAGAAAGGGTACATGGAGCCACCAACCGTGATTAATGAAAGCATTTCATCTAATAAAATCTATAGTGTATAGGCAACAGTAATTGTAAATAAATTTAAAAAATATAATGGTAATTGTTAAAAAAATTAATAAGTGGTATTTCTAATAATAATAATAAAAAGGGTGGGGTTTTTTTTTTTAACATAGATTGAGATTAATGAAGCTAGCAAATAATGACAAATAAACCAAAAAACTAAGATTCTCCCTAAAATAAATCAAGTAATAATTATCTTGGTGTAGAATAAAGCATCGAGAGTCATTCATAAGATTAGTTAACGGTTTTAATTAAACTTTTTAGTGAGTATAAATATTTGTTGTGTTGAAATAAAATTTGGATATTTACACTATTTTAGTTTAAATGAAAATTTTTTTCTAAGAAATTTGATGTAGATGGGTTTGATCATGGCAATTTCTTTTAGTATTGTCTCAAGTTAAATTTAGGTTAAAAAGTTAATTAACTAAATAAACAATATGGAATGTTGTTTTTAAAATATGGAATGTGATTGTGATAAAGTCAAAAAAGGTGAAAAGTAAAATAATCCCTAAAATTAATGAAGTAATATTTATATTTCATTTATGTATAGAGAGTAGTTAGATTAGATAAATAGGTATAAAATAATTATTACAGAGAACATATTGATATTTATTATGTATATTAACATATTTACTTTTCTTAATAAAGTTGTACATGATTAATGGGTCTGTTTGGATTGTCTGTTTTTCATCTGTATCTGTATCTTTTTTAAAATGATATGTGTAAATATATCCGATTTGCATCTAAATTTTATCTATATTTGTTCTATTTGATCAGAACTGTCAACTTTTTTTTATCTATATCTATTTCTTAATAAATAATTTGTTAGCAGAAAGTTTGAAAAAGTGTCTGTATCTGCCGAAAAAAAGTCAAAACAAACAGACCCTATAATTAATTAGTTGCCACTTTTTTATGTATGATCACTTTTTTTATTATTATTAATGATAAGTGTTAAAAAATGACATACAAATTCTAAAAAAGGAAAAAAAAAAAAAAGTAGCTAGTGTGCATTCTGCAAAGGAAAGAAAGGGAAAAAAAAAAAAGAGAATGTAATGCTGTGACACGTGGCAAACATGAAGTGGCTAGGACAGCCATAGCTACAGCCAATTTGCATCCCAGGATGTCTAACTCTGAACATTAATTAGTCTTGGCGGACATCTAATCTACCCATACAGACTTGAAAGATCACTAGGTGGAATAAAGGAACATGTCTCTTGGTCTTCTTAAGCTTGGGTTTTAGCTTTACTTGCAAGTGCATTAGCCTCAAAGATATCCCTTATTTACTAACCCATATACATATATATTTGTATATAAAGAGAGAGATGTAAAAAAGTAACGTAGCATCAATGTGTTTGTATGAGAATTTTTTCAAAAATTCTCAAGTAGTACGCCATCATGCATGCCCCCTTGTTTTCTGAAGAAGATGTATACACATTATACGCCTTCAATTATAATTTCATTTACGCGAAAGGCACGGGGATAGGAGTGCGCCTTTAATGTAATCTTTCGCACCAACATCCAATATTAGTAAAAGGCCTAATTTTGTTACACTACATCAATTATAATCCTTCACATCCAAACTATGATTGATATAATAAGCCCAGTCCAAAAACTCCATCAACATGCCCTCAACAAAAATATCTGAAATGAAATGTCCACAATGCAAACTAAGCAAATTCGTACAAACACAAACCCTCAACAAAATTCCATAACCAAGAAACACAAATTTTGCAGCTTAAAATTCATACCATAATTGAAACCAAGATAGCAACTCATTACACACAATGTTTTAAAGAAAAGTAAGAAAACATTTTTTTTACAATTCACGTATCTAAACAAATGTCTATCCTCTCTTTTTGCCCCTACTTAAGAAAGTATATGCTATATAACCTAATATGGAGTCTTGATCACTTTGTTCATGTGTGGGTGTTGGTCTTGAGAGGTTGGCTCAATAAAGTCCCGTAGAGGTACAGAACTACGCTAAGACGTATGCTAGAGTTATGTTAAATGTGCCACACCTTCCCTCATGTCATTGTCTAAATCAAGTGAATCCACTTGTCTTTCTGTAGTGCAAGCAGTGTTAAGATTGTAGCAATCCTATTTTCAGTGTGCAGGGTTTAGAAGGAGGTAGAATTGTATCTTTAGCTACCTACAATATCTCTTAACATGCAGCTACTAGATGACTCTAGATAGATGTTCTGAGATAAAGAGTCTATATTGGAGCTAGGATACGGTGTGGACTCTCTCTAGTATGGATGAAGTACTTTACCATCCTCCCCTAACTCTAAGTCTACGTTTGGCTCTAGTAAGAGTTTGTGGCACCTATTCATGCTATGCTAGCACATTGTATACTGACTCCCCATGTACTGGATCCTCTCCTTAAGTCCCATAATCTTGTTGAGCTTCCTTACCTCCCTAAGATCTCTCCTGGTCAATTGGTGAAAACAATGCCATACCCCTATGCTCCTCTTAATATGGATCAAGATTACTTTAATCAAGATTTGAAAGTAAATCTTCAAGAGGCCAGGGGAAATGATAGGAATCAAGTTCTAAAGAATATCATGGCCTTTGTTTGGTTGTGATCCTAATCATGATGGAGGTAAAGCTCTCCATGCCATCCATGATGAAGGCCATTGGCATGTCATTATTAGATATTTGTAAGCACAATGAAGATCGAAAGCCTCGTCATGCTCGCTACGTAGCCCGTGATAACCCTTATCACGCTCGTGATTGTTTAAAACTAGAAGAAGAATTTGATCTACAGAAGATTACAGCCCGTGTCACGACCGTAATCAACAGGGGATTTGCTAGTCCTGTTTTACACGTTTTTAAAATGTTAGCTTCCTATCTTATTTGTTTATCTTTCATTTTTCCATATTTTCCCTTGTCTAACTTATTGGAGTATATAAGAGTTCTTAGGGTTATGTTATTAGTAGTTTGAACCATTTTTTTGTCATTGATTGAGATCACTTGCCTTGTTGGCTTTCTTGGAATTGTTTCCAAAGCCTGTTGAGTTTTTCCTCAAGATTATTCTTTGTTGTTACTTTTGATTATGTGTCGTATCAATTGAGTGAAACAATTAATTTGATTCTTTTCTTAATGCGTCATATCCAAGGATAGATCGTTCATATCCTTTTACTTTCTTATTTTACATAAATCAAAAACTCAAAAACACATTAAATCTTGATAATTCCGTTGTGTAATTCTGATACGAATCCAATCCATACCACCTCTACATAATAAATAGCTCCATCTGTAGAAGCAATCGTTGTTGGAAGGTCATGTGTCAACTATGTCTTTTGGAACAAGTCAGCCTACAAGAAGATGAAATCCAAGACAAGTCGGTGCTAATCAATGCTTTAAGTTAAATGATGAGTATAATTGCAATTCTTATCAAATGTCTAAAGAAAGCTATAGCGTGTCACATGCCTCAAACAGTAGCATGGACATCAAATCTGCCAAATTGCATGATCTATCTACAAAGATGAAATCGCCCATCAACTGAAATATGTGTGCACATGTGTGTCGCATAACCTCAACCTCATTTGCTCCAACATGCAAGGTCCTAAACTGCTTCCCGCAACTAAGATAGACTGACATGTCCTCCCTTAATTTACCTTCCTTTAAAGCTACGTTTAGCAAACAAAGATAGCTATCCCTCTTTATAAGCAAAGTGCTTCATACAACTGTATGCCCATCTACCAAATGGCCAAACCATACCTCTACATCCTGTAATATGATGGTGCTCTCTCGATATGCCATATGGAAAGTATGTGTCTCTGGCTTCCATCACTCCATATGTGTTGTGATCGAATGCAAATGGAGTTGAATATAGGGAAGTGTGTCAGCCCAAAGAAGCCATAATCTTGCACCTTATTAAAGGGTAATATAAATACCCTCATTTGTAATCAGGCATTTGATCACATTGTACATTATTATCATTATTTTGGAGTCTTTACTTTCGATTCTTACTCTTATAAATCACATTGGTTGTGGCAAATGCATCTATATTAAAGTATCAAAAGTAATATCGATAGCTTACTAAAGCCTGGAATTTCATTTCTTAGTGAGTCATATTTGGTAAGTAGAATTTCTGTATTCTATTAATCCAAACTTTAGTTCAATTTGAATTTAGGGCTTCTATCAATTAAATGTAGAACTAAAATTAGATACACAAGTGATCAGTCCTCCTAAGGTATCACCATATTCCTTACACATATATTACTCTACATGAATTTTTAGCTTCAACAACACATAAACAATTTAGATTTTACTAAATCTAAGGTTTCCAATATATGCAAGAATGGAGAGAGCAAAAGTAAAAAATAAATAAATAAAAAGGAATGAAGCAAGATTTATCTAAAAATATAGCTCAACGAAGCGAGAATCTGTATAAGAGATTGAAGACGAGTGTAGAAGAGTGGTGTTGGAGTGTAGGATGGAAAGAAAGGGAAAGTCGAAGTTCTTATATGCATTTTTTGTGAGTTTGAATTTGTTATGTTCGTGCCGTTGCGTGCTTTTATGGTGCTAATGAAAGGTAAAAACACTGTGTGCATTGCACCTTCTTAGTCTATTACATTAATGTTGAAGGCGCATGCTCAACATGCCCCTTCAATGCCCATATTGGAAATAAGTTTGTGAATCATATTATTTTGAGGTTTTTTTTTTAGTTTCCATACCATTTTCATATGGATTTCTACTAAGTTGATTAAACTTAAACATAAACTATTAGGTAATGGTAATTTATATCCAACATAACAATGATGGTGGTTGTGAAGTAAACTTTAGGTTGGGTTTGGTTTGCAAGTTTGTACAATATTGGATAGGATAAAATTTATTATATTATATTTGGCTTGCAATATAAATCTAATATCAGATAAGATTTTATTATTATATTAGTTTAAAATTTAAAATTGTTAACCATTCATTCAATGATATAAAAATTTGGAACACTACAATTATTAATGAAGACTTATATTAGCACTAATGCCACTATTCATTATCAATGACAATTTTTACAACAAGGATTGCCATCACTAGCACCATAGCTCTCATTACTATCACTAGCATTATTGCTATTGCCACCATAAATATAAAACTACCTCTAAGCAACTGTTGTTGCTATATTATTACCACCATGTCTCCACCACAACCCTAACCATAGTATCACGATTAATACAATATTAGCAGCATTAGCTATATTATGGCGGTGCAATGATAGTGTAACAATAAGAGAGGTGGGTGGTGATAGAACAGGAAAATATAATAAAATTAAATCTACCATAACATCAATGATATAATTGCCAAATTTACTATTCTAATGTACACTTCTATATGAAAAATAATATAAAATATATAAATAAATATTAGACTATATCAAGCACACTATATATGGTAACCGTAGGTTATGCTTATTATTATATATTGAATTGAAAACTAAATACCACCTTAATATAAAAATACTTACGATTTGTGAAAATTTAAATTAGTATTACCAATCAAATCATGCCATTAGAGAATTGTTGATGGGGTAAGAAATATTGTCATGTAATCAAAATAATGTTTTTAAGGTTTAACCATAAATAGAAAGAGGATATATATATAAATAGACCATAAATAAAAGAAAAGAAACAATAATATTAATTGATAACAATAACAATAATGAGTATAGAATAAAAGTGCACAATAGCAAAAGGATGAAATAAACAAATGATAACTCCAGGAATTATATTATGCTCTTCTTCAAGGATTATTTCAGGTCTCCAATAATACTGAAAGACCTGCTTCCTGCATTATCCCTATAATACACTGAACTCTTTTACAATGTTCACAGTTATGAATTTACATAGTTGACCATGAGAAATAAATCAACTATTGAAGCCACAAAATAAACCATATTTTCACTTTTAACTTTTAAGGTATGTTTTGTTTCATAAAAAATGTTTTTCTTTTTAGAACTTTTATTATAGCATTGTTTAAAAAAAAAAAAAAAAATAGTTTTACCAAAAGTTTTACAGGAAGCAAACACAACATTATTTAATCGATAAATAAAAAGACATTTTACATACTTTTTTTAATTCATATCACGGTCCTATGCAACTGCAAATTTTATTTTATTTTATTTTTCCCTTTTGATGCTTATCTTTTGAAATAGGAGACAATGTGAGAAAAAGAATGGCCTATGCAAAGGTGCTGACTTTGTATGCTGCAGTTCCTAAAAAAATGAACAACTGAAAAGACCAAAAATGGAAACTATCATATTGTATAGCCACGTGAGTCTTAACCATTTATAGATTACATTAGGAAACAAAAATTTGAGTAAAAGCTTTGTTCTTGGCATTTCGATTGGTTCTTCTTCTTCTTCTTCTTCCACATTTTATTTTTATCCAAATGCTGCGTATGCTGCAACAAGAATTCTTCTTCCCTTTTCTCCCGAGTATCTATGGATGCAACACACAACTTCATATGTCAATCAGATCTGCTCAATCCCTTGACAAGCATGGGAATGCAGATGTCCAGCATTCTTGTACTTTCGCATTTGTTTCACCTCGCCTTCAAGGTCATCAGCAATCCTGGACCTGTCGCACATATCCTGGTTTGTCTTCTATTTCCTAGTTGCTTCATCCTGCAGAAGTTGAAAGGAAAAATGAAAATGGATAGACAAACAAACACAGAATATAGATGCATATGTTTTGTCAGGTTGTAGTGCTAATCTTTGATATCTTAGGTGTACATATATTAATACAGTTGTTTATAAAGTTTTACAATTCATTAATATTCTTCTTGTTGATTTGTCGTGCATCAGGCTGGATTAGTACTCAGTCCGACAGGTTTATCTCGTATAAACTTCATAAGAGACGCCTTATATCAACGATCAACTCTGGACTACTTTCCCATTTTAGGACTCTTTTTCAGTATGATCTTCATGTTTCAGATTGGTCTAGAGACGGACATTCCATATTCAATCCGTTCCTTTCGAACAGCTAGCACCATCGCACTTGGTGGTATAGTAGCTGCCCTTGTCCTAGGAGGAGCTGTCGCTGTTCTTCTTTCCAAATACATGGATTTTGAGGGAAGTGGTTTATCATATGGTATGTTTGTCATACTTACATCCGCCAGTGCTGCACCTCCTGCAGTGATTCGTCTGACAGCTGAAATGAAGATTGCCACTTCAGAGATTGGCCGATTAGCAGTTTCGTCTTCTCTGATCAATGATATGGCTTGTTTCTTGTTGCATTCTCTGATGATTGGCCTGAACTCATGGAAAGGATTCGGTCGTGGACTCCTCTGCCTCATGGTGACTGTAGGTACAATTTTTCTCAACAAGCATTTAGCGTTTTGGTTCAACAAGCGGAATAGGAACCAGAAGTACTTGAAAAACACTGAGGCTTTTATCCTCATATCACTTATTATAGTTACCTCCATGGTCATTGAATTGATGTCATACAACAGCGCGATCAACTGTTTTCTCCTTGGTTTGATGTTCCCTAGGGAAGGAAAGTCAGCTAGGACATTGTTACACAAACTTACTTATTCAGTTAACACCTTCATCCTCCCCATCTATTTTGGCTATATTGGTTTCCAATTCAATGGCGATAATTTCAAGGATACAGATAATACCTTTGCAATTGTCCTCGTTGTCATGCTTAGCATTGTCAGCAAAGTTGGTGGCACACTGGCAGCTTGTCAGTACCTGAGAGTACCTCTAAGCCAAGGCACCCTGCTAAGCTTTTTATTAAATTTGAAAGGCCATGCTGATCTTGTGCTACTTAGTGGAGCTGCAAACCTTTTTGTAAGTACACCGTCGAACAATGGAAGCTTCAAATCTGATGCAATTTTTTATTGACTTTATACACTACTCGATCCTTATAGAGATGGTACCATTTTCGCAGACTTGGACTACACGGTCCCATGATGTGATGCTAATGACCATAGTGATCAACACGGTGATATCTGGGCTTGTGATTGCTATTATTCTGAAAAAACAAGAGATGAATTTGGCACAGGCATATAGAGCCCTTGAATTGCAAGATCCTGAAAATGAGCTTCGAGTTTTGGCATGTGTGTATAGCTCCCGTCATGTATCTTCTATGATGGGGATTATTGCAGCGCTAAGAGGCTCTTCAACAGCACCCATCACGCCATATTTGATGCATCTGATTGAATTACCCAAGAAACGCAAGAGTAAATCGTTGTATCATGAACTTGAGGGTGATGAGCTGCTCAATGATGAGGATGATTATGGTGGAAATGATGTTCTAGAGATAAATGCTGCAGTAGATGCCTTTGTTGCAGATTCTAAAGTCATGATTCATCAGGTTAAAGCCGTGTCATCCTTTGGTACGATGTATGAAGATGTTTGTGATCATGCTGAGGATCTGAGAGTATCCATCATTATCCTTCCTTTCCACAAGCACCAAAGAATTGATGGGAAGATGGAGAGTGGAAAGGAAGGCATAAGAACCACAAATCAAAGGGTTCTACGACATGCCCCTTGCTCAGTTGGTATCATTGTCAATCGAGGACCTGGTGGAGTCCCAGGTTTCACCCAAATACTGAGTTCAGGAGCAGTGCAGCATGCTGCTACGTTGTTCTTTGGTGGTCCGGATGACCAGGAGGCTTTAGCTTGCAGCAAGCGAATCGCGACTCATCCCAGCATAAATTTGACAGTCATCAGGTTCATGCAGTCATCATCATCGTCCAATGAGAAGGAAGCCCATCCAGATGATGATGTCTACCTCTCAGACTTCTATAACAGGTACGTCTTGTATGCACAGATGCTTGAATTCAATCATGCTTCAAATACTAAGATTAGCATTGTGAAAAACTATTAGGTTCATAAGATCTGGTCAGGTGGGATATCTGCAGAAGCAAGTGAACAATGGGGCAGAGACATTGGCAGCTCTAAAAGAAATAGGGGATGTGTATTCATTATTCATAGTGGGAAAAGGCAGGCGGGGAAATTCATCTATAACGACAGGAATAAGTGATTGGGAAGAGTGCCCTGAGCTTGGAACCGTCGGAGATGTTCTTGCTTCATCTGAATTCAATATCGGTGGTTCAGTACTTATAGTGCAGCAACATAGAAATCCAAATATGTAAACTACTGCTGATATAATTCAATAAGTAGCACACCACACGTCTTTTAGAGATTTTTCAGCAAGCCAATACCTGCCCTATGCCTCTTTCAAAGTAAACGTCAAATGTCAGAGAACTTTCCACATTGATAATCATCACAACCTCGCCCTTTCTTTGATCCTCACTACAGTGTACAGAAGTCCTTTCAACTTCTTTTTATTTTCTTTTATTTAGGGCGTGACAATTGCTGTATCTAGGGGTCAAATCTGCACAAGAAACCAACTGAAGTTAGTAACATAATTGGACAGTTACGATGAGGCATCTACCAAATCCCTTAATTATTTGAAGAAATGCATGAGCTCTCAAAGTTTTGAGTACCATGCTTGCAACAAGCAGTGGACTGAAATTTTTTCTGAACTAGCCTACTGTGTGAAACAATCCAACCTGACAATATTAAATAATTATAGGAAAAACATTAAGAAGATTACAAGCATCTCTCCCTGTCTCTTTTCAACGGAGTAAGTGCAAACTTATGTTTTGTAATGACTTTATTGCAAATGATTTTGAGCAACTTCTGGATTTAGAGCAGAGAAAAAGAATCAGCTTTGTCATATGCTTCATAGAATGTTGTAATTTTATGCTTATCACATGAATCGTTTCGGCCACTAGAAACATCTGGTCTACCAACTAATTTAGAACTTTAGCCATAATTAGGACTCGGAAATTGTTGCTTACTCATTATGCTGCTAACAGCAATAACACCAAATTTCTGTCTTCTTTTGCTATGATTATATTATGGCTATGTAGAGGCTTGGGAGAATTTCCTTCCAAACATCTAATTGGTATTGGAGCGTCAATTTAACTCTGTGTAGCAGTTAATAATGCAGAATTCTGTCATGATCATCCAACAGCCAAATTTCTGTCAAAAGTATGAAAAATGGGGTAAAAGGTTTGAGCATCTAGCTCTATCCGCGAGATTATAATATGAAATGCCTTTGATTTTTGTTTTTTATTTTTTTGATACCATGAAATGCTTCCATTTAATTTCCAACAGCATGCTCAATATCCTTTAAAAAGGTAATATTAAGATATCTCAGAATTTGCTCCAACAAGTTTGGGCTGCTTATCCTCAATATCAATTGAGCACAATCGCCTGACAGCTGAGGTTAGTGACAAATCTGACGTATTACACAAAAACCTACAGGTAGACAGGCTTTCACTTTATACGCAAGTTTGTTTGGGAAGGTGCAAAAAAGTTTGGATCCAGTAGATTGAGAAACACTTTTATACAGCAGTAACAGTTCAAATGAATCAATCTTGACCATCTCTGTATCCTCCGGTGCAATCATACGTGAACCAGTTTATATACTTAGCTCTGCGAAGTGGCACTGACGTTCTGGAAACTAATCCCGTTGCATTTTCCTCCGTGCTTCAATCAATGGTGTTACCAATTAAAAATGCCAATTGCGAAGCTTCAACTGCTACCATAATTCTCTCCCCACGATCATGAAGAATGTTATGGTAACTGGCATGCTCAATTTGACAACCTAAGTATCACTCTTTTATGGGTTTTAGAGAAGATTGATTATACACCATCAAGTAATAGTAGTTAAAAGCAAAGAAAAGTTTCTAGCTCCAGCAGTAATATAAATAAATATCATATGAGATTTTATTTTTCTAATGAGATTGTACAATGTCAAGGACTCTTAATATATGTCCTCTTTCAACTAACAAGAGATGAGAGCTAAGTGATGAGAGCTTTTTACAACTTGCAGGTCATCGTAATAAATTGTACAACTGAAGTAAGAAAATTGTGCATGTGAGTTAAAAGTAATATTTGATAAATCCAAGCCAAATCAGGTATCATCTTCATCAGCCACCTAAGAGTGTCCAATCAAGCACTTCTGGAAGCCGACTCCCATCACTGCCGCCACAAGCGAACCAACAGAACGCTTTGCATTTTCATAATCCCCATAACTTCTTCCTCATCCAATTCTCACTTAGAGCTGGGGACCCAAAAGCCACGGAGTTAGGATACCAACCATGGAGTTAGGATACCAAAGGCATGTTTTTCCACCCTTTTAACAATGGTACTATCCTCTGTGTTTCTTTCTGAGTTCTTCATGCATGATCAGCAGTTGACTGTACAAAAGCTCATTCCAAGTGTCAGGAACACCAGGAAGGCACCAGTGGCTACAGTCTTGAATTCTTAACTGGGCACCTTTTTCCATCTGCGTCAAATTTTTCTTTCTATATACTGATGGGTGTGCATCTTTCCTAAAACCAGTCATTCTTGTTATATTCAGATATAAGATAGGGGTCTTCATCCCATTCATCACTGATTCGAAAATCCTCATCTTTGAAGGATACTTCTTCAGATAGGTTGTATTCGTTATCGGTTCAGTTTCACCATCGCATTGCCCACCGAATTCCAGCGCCCACCTCTAGATAAAGAAAAGTGTTAAGAAAAACACTGCATCAATCATTTCACTTCATGGTAGATTATTTTAAAAATACTTCAACATATTATGCCTACCTGAAGTGGGAAGAAGAAAATCCCCTAAAGAAGACAAGCGTTTTAGTAGGATTGATGTTGGAGTCCACCCATCTTCCCCAAGTTAACAATGCTTTTCGAAATGCCTCTTTCACTTTCATTTGGCTATATATGTGACTACCTTCTTGATAGTAACCCTGTCTGCAATTTGTATCTGTATGTTATTGCCTGCATCTGCTTTGTAACAAGAAAAGTTTAAAAGGAAGGATGAATTACCCCATAGAAGTTTTGTCATGAGTCCACCAGTGTCCTGTGTTATAGACAAGGATATCTGCATTCTTGTATTTTTCTGATGATCTATCAACCATATCTAGCCTAAGTGTCTCCCTCTTCAACCCATTTGTTTCATGGACTTCCCATTCTTGCACAAGGAATGGCGATCGAAAAAACTCCACAGATGAATTGTAATCCTACTCATATATGATCTACAATTAGTTCTACTGAAATGATGCACCATGAACTGAAAGAATGTTACCTAAAGTTTCCTTAATTACAAAAGTAAAAATAGATTAGAAACATGGCCAAACAAAATGCCTACACTTATAAGCTTCCATCTCAGTTTAGTCCTTCCTCGAAGATCCTCACTCTCTTGTAAAGGTAATTACAAAAGCTATGAAAAATAAAAGTAAAGAAAACATAAATACAAACAGCTTACTTTAAATACAAACGAATATGAACCCTTGGTCGGAAATTCTTCTCTTCCGGAGGCTTCAAAAACTCTGGTCTTGTCCTTAAGTGAATTTCTGAGCATACAAACTAGCGATTCCCACATATTCCTGTTGAGAGAATCACCAATAAAGACAAGACGCTTATTGGTTAACAGCTTCAGCATTTCCTGACCATTGAACCTGGAACGATATTTCACCATACCAGTTTTAGTAGAACTATGAAGAATGATCTCTAGTTATTGACAAAGCGCAAGTAACATCTTGCATCATCAATTGAGATGAATCAAAAATTCATACGATACCCTACTCAACCAAGAAATTCATGATGGACGATCATATTTGGAAAGTTAATAAAATAAGGCCACCGAAACCATCAAAATTAGATAATTTAGTAACATTAGGCACAATTCTAGAAATGCACATACAGCACTAAATAATCATTTAAGGACAAGGGTCACTTAAGCTACCTCGGGAGATTGCAAGCTTTAGGCTGCCATCTATACTTCTGATAACCAGAATCAGGCCTACCATTGACAAAACAATTGAAAGCCTCATCTATATGAGGACAAGAACCTGGTGAGTAAAGGGGATAATAACTACTATCATCTCTCACCCAACTTCCCTCAAACAAATTGCACTCCCTTAACAACTCCACCACCTTCCCCTCCTTATCTTTTCCTAACAAATCCAGACCTTCACCAACACTGCTTTTAGGCAATAATCCCACACTGCTTGAATTCTTCACTACACTCCCTGAAACATCATAAAATTTACAGCAAGGTCTAAATATACAGATCTTTATCTAACAATGGCACATTTTGTAAAAACTAGATACATCACACCTGTTCTCAATGCATCATTATCATCTGGATCAATTCTCAAAGACCACTTATGCTTTCAATGCTATCAACAGATTTTACAGTAGAGTTTGATCCTTTAACAGACCCATCAGTAAAGTTTGAATCTTTAACTGCCCCATAAACCGGAGTTCTCCCAGAAAAGCTAGAAGGGTTTCTGGGATCATGCATGCCAACACTTTGGGGAGAATGGGGTAAGAGGTGAGAAAAGAAAGAAGAGAAATGAGATCTGTAAGAGGAAGTAGAATGAGTTGTAAAAAAAGTATTGATACTAGTTAATGATGTAGCGGAAAATCCCGCAGAGTTGTTTAATATCAAGAGAACTGTACTAGCAGTGAAAGTGGCTATGAAGCCATAAATGAAAGCTGTGGTTTTCCTTGATGTGAATTTAGAGAAACTGGGCTTTGTGGGTGTTTTGTGTTTTAAATCAGACATGTTTAGGGGGATCAGGAGTAGAGGCAGTAAGAAACAGTATGGACGAAGCTAATGCTGTGTTTCGGTTAGAGGAAATCGAGCATGAGTGAATGAAATGGGGTGAAGTTGTGCGTTTGGCTATTTTAAATGGATATGAAACTGTATGCAATCAAGGGAAGTGAAGAGAAGTTTGGGAAGATATTATTTATTTTCATTTGTGGCATGAAATCAAGGAAAATATAGAGATCGCTTCGCTTCATTCTTCATTGCTTCCGTCGGAAGGTAGTTTCCAAACAGAGTGTAAAGTTGGAAAGTGGAAGAATTTGGGAACACTATTCATGAGCTGCTAAGGAAGACTGGGGAAGAGAGAGAGTGTGTGTCGGTGAGCTATTAATTCTGAGAAAAAATTAATGTTGATTGATTTTGATTTAAGGTATGATTTTTGAATGATTAAAAGATGAATTAATATTTATTATTAATCATTAAAAAAATTAATTGGAAACTAGTTTACACATTCTCAAAGTAACTTTATAAAATCTTTTTTAACCATCAATAACTTAAATAAATCTACCTTCTTATATAATTTAATTTAAATTAATAATATTGATGGCACTTGCGTGACAGAGCCTAAGTTTTAGATTGGTTTTTGACATAAGAGAGTTGTCCATGATGGTATTATCCTTGACACTAATAAGATACAATAATTTTGATATAAAGTCCATATAATTGATCACTTTATTGGATGACCTAATTATTTTATTAATCTTATGGTGACCTACGGTTATATAAATGTGATATTTATATTCTATGTACACGATTGTTGAGTACTAAGATAAAACTTATTGATTTCATGTAAAATATATTATAATGCCCGCTTCCACTCGACTATAAAGTGCATAACCAACAATTAATTTTATAATTGATCCATGGATTAGACATGCAATTAATGCTGCTTGTTTATTTAACTGAAGTTATGGATGGGATAAACATAGTGCTGGATTAGAAAATGGCAAATTTGAACTCCCAAAATTTGAATACATAAGATCGGAAGGATAAGCATGAATCACAAAATTGGTGTTTGGAGGACGAGTTGAGGGTTTCGGTTTTGGAAGCCATAAGATAAACGCACAAGTACTTCAAAACTGGTCTCGGTATATGAAACTCCAACTATGTTCGCCAAAGCACTAGTTGATAATTTTATGTTGCATTTCTTGGCAAATTAAGGTACCATATATATGGATAAATGCTTCAGGGTTTTCAAATGAAAACACTTGACATAGTAAACACAGACACAGACATCAACACAAGTCAGGTCCAAGTTGTAACTCGGTTTGACCCGGCACTAGCGAGCATGACCCATCAACATAGCTTGGACAGGTTATACGAGTTATGACCCATCAAAGACCAGCATAGGTGGTGGCGGGTCCATCCCTCCGATCAGCCAACCCACCGAGTTGTACTAGGTCACCCAATGAAATGAAAAAAAAAAAAAAGAAAAGAAAAAAAAGTATGAAAAAAATATAAATAAGAAAGAAATTTTAAAACAATTTTCATGTAAAAATAAAACTAATTATCCGTTCTCAACTTTAATACATTGTTGTTAATAATTCATTGTTGTTATTAACAACACATCAAATACATGAATTAAAGAGTAAGCCTTATTAATTTATATAGACTTTAAATCAAAAACAAAATCTTTTTTTTTTTTTAAATGTAAAACTTATATTTACCTATGTGAGACTTGGTTCTAATTTGAGTTTTGTAATCCCACATTGTTAAGTTTACCACTAAAAGTGAATTTACTTGTGTATAAACGAATGCATACCTTGAACAGTCGACAGTTTAGTTTGAGTATAATATTTTATCTTGTGGTTCATTTGAATAGTTAAATTAAACCAAACTAAATTTTAAAAAAGAAAAATATGCTGCACAAATTTTGTACTATTAATGTGTGGGTATTTTTTATTTGAGACCACATTTGGCCTTCTTCATTATCCCTAAGAGGGCTATTTAGATTGTAGTTCTAGTGTTGTTTTGGTATTGTTTTCAAACCAACTAAATATTGAACCAATATGGATATAATACTGATAAAAAACCGACAGTTTTACTCATAAACTAACCAAATCGAATTGACATTGAAACGATATCAATTCTGAATTGATAATGAACTAGCATTGATCCGATACAAATATGATATAAATAAAAATCCGACAATCCAAACAAGCCCAATTGACATTGAATATTACAATACTCCCAAGTTTCTTTCAAGATCCAAATTAATCTTCTTATCACGTAATGATAAATGATAACAAATATTTTTTCTATCAGCAATAGAGTTAGAAAATCCACATGGTTGGAGAAGGCATGTCTTTTAACTCCAAACCATCGCTATCTTCTATCTAGCAAATTGAAGATGCCTTTGGACTTCAAAATATAGGAAGATTCTATTACAACCCACTACTGTTTTTTTAGCCCACACTCCTTAACCCTACTTTACTCCCACGTCTTCCCTATTCACTTTGTCTCTATTCTCTCGTGAGTAAATTCCAAACCCTAACTCTCTCTCTGTTTATCCCATATTATGGTGAATACTAACAATGTGTTGTCATTTCCTCTGGCTAGGTACACAAGATGGAATAGCACATCATCTATTCGAGCTAGATCAGGCTCTTTATCACAGAGGCACTCGTATTTCTAGGGAATACTCCTCTTTGTATATTCTTTCACTATTTATACTGTTTTCTTTACATGCAATCTGCTGTTACAACTATATTTCTTGTTACAACTATATACTAGCTCTCCTTTTCTGTTTTAGAAGTTGTTATTAATGCTATTTACAGTTTGTAACTTCTAACTATACTATTGAAAGTAATAATCTTGCATCCAAGCTGACACCTTTCTTGTCCGATGTTGTTTGTCTCTAACAAGTTGCCCTCGGTTTCGAAAAAGGACCTTATCCTCAAGGTTGGAGTATGCATAAGTCTGTTTAAAACGATGCCAGTCCTCCTAGGTCGAATCCTTTGGTAGTAAACCCTTCCACTATACTAAAACATGTGGAATAGAGACTCAATGTTGGACAATATATCGAGAGTCTATGATAGCCAAAGGTTGCAGTAGCGAACATGAATTAGTAGATTCCTCAGGTAGATCTAGAGGCTGTAAGTCATGTCCATGTGCTTGTTTCAATAATGAAACGTGAAAAAAATTATGAATCTTCAAGTAAGTGGGTAACTCTAACGCGTAGGCACATTGACCAATCCTCGTGAGAATAGTAAAAGGCCCAAAATATCATTTGGACAGTTTATGACTTTTGTGAGAAGCCAATGATAACTGCCTATAAGGTTGGAGTCGAACATAAACTTTGTCTCCTACATGAAAAACCAGATCAAAACGATGTTGATCAGCTAAACACTTCATTCGATCTTGAGCCTGTTGTAAATTGGTCTATAATTGCTTAAGAGCTTTGTCTCTTGAAATCAATTCTTCATCCATAGCTTCCACTAAAGAAGAACCCCCAATATAAGAAGGAAGCATGGTGGTTCTCTACCATAGACAATCTAAAATGGTGTAGGGCCTGCTCCTTCATGATAAGATGTGTTATAGGCATATTTTGCCCATGGTAAAAAATTGATCCATTGAGCTAGATAATCCATAACAAAACACCTAAAATACTATTGAATGGTATGATTCAATACTTTAGTTTGGCCATCCAACTATAGATGATAAGCTGAACTCATGTGTAACCTTATACCACTCAACCGAAATAATTCTTTCCAAAATTTATTGAGAAAGATAGAATCCCTATCAGAAACAATGGTTTTATGAAATCCATGTAATTTAACAACCATTGTCATGAATAAATTGGCGACCTTGGTTGCTGTAAAGTGTCCCTCCAATGCCCCTAAGTGGCAATATTTGGACAATCTGTCCACCACAACAAAGATCACTGTATATCCCTTTGAATTTAGGAGATGAGTGATAAAATCCATGGCTACATCTTCTCAAATTCTAGTAGGGATAGGTAAAGGAGCTAAGAGTCCTGCTGGTGCCTTAGTCACATACTTAATCTACTAACAGATGTGACAATTTCTAACATATTCCACAATCTGCTTTCTCATATTGCTCTAATGAAACTGACCTGCAATTCGCTTAAATGTAGTCCCGAAATGTCCTGTTTATAAATCAGAAATAAGCTTCTAAAAAGCTGGTAATGCCTAATATTCCTTCTTAAGGTCTGCAACACAATCAAATACTGGCATGGACAATGCCAAAAGAAAAGCATCAGAATACTGTCGAGAGAATCCATCAGCCAACACATTTTCCACCCCCTTTTTATAAACGATCTTATAGTCATATCCCAAGAGATTTGTAACATAACGCTGTTGTTCAAGAGTTTGAATAACCTGAGAAAGCAGTTCTTTTAAACTTCTATGGTTAGTGTGAATTTGAAAATGAGTCCCCAATAGATATTGTCTCCACTTACTCACAGCTTCTACCATAGCATATAAGTCTCAAATATATATAGAAGCTTTCCGTAAATGATTAGGAAGCTTCTTGCTAAAATAGGCAATAAGATGTGATGCTTGTAATAAAACTGCTCTTATTCCCACTCTTGAGGCATCCGTTTCAACCACAAATGGTTGCTAAAAATCTGGCAATGCCAATATAGAGGCATTAATCAAAGCCTGTTTCAGTTGGTGAAAAGCTTGAGTAGCCAACTCAGACCAATAAAATCCATCATGTTTCAAAAGATCCGTCAAAGGACCAGCAATGGTAGCACATCCTTTGATAAACTTCCTATAATAGCTAGATAAACCCAGAAAAGCTCATAATTGCTTCACAGTAGTAGGAATCTCCTAACGTGTTACTGCTTCCACTTTGGAAGGATCAGGACGTACTTCATTAAAAGAAACCACAAGTCCCAAATACTCCACAGTGGTTTAAGCAAAAGAATATTTACTCGTTCAGTTAAACATGATTATCTAATAAAGTTGCCAAGACAACCATCAAATTTTGTAAGTGATCAGCCATTGTTCTACTATATATGAGAATATCATTAAAAAAAATGATCACAGACTTTCTCAAATATGATCGAAACATTGTATTCATAATGGATTGAAATGTAGAAAGGGCATTGCTCAATCCAAACGGCATTACCAAAAATTCATAATGCCCATGATGTGTGCGAAAAGCTATTTTTTCAACATCCTGAGGATCCATTCGGATCTGATGATAGCCTGCTCAAGGATCTAACTTTAAAAAAAATAGGCATCTTGAAGTTCATCAATCAATTCGTCTATAGTTGGAATGAGAAAGTTATCCCTAATAGTAACTTGATTGAGGGCTCGATAGTCAATACAAAATCTCCAGCTCCTAGCTTTCTTTTTAACCAATAAAACTGAGGAAGAAAAAGCACTAGTACTCCTCTGAATAACCCCTTAAGTTAACATATCCTCCACCTACTTCTCTATCTCATTCTTTTGAAAATATGGGTAGCGATATGGTTTGACATTGACTGGGGAAGTGTTTGGAACGAGATGAATTTGATGTTGGATATTGTGAAGCCATGGAAATGATGAAGGTGCCTGAAAAATAGAAGAAAATCTGCCCAATAATGCTTGAATAGCATCATTGTTGGTGGTATTCGATGAAGTATCAAAATTGACTTTCTGAGCCACCAAATGATAACAAGTAGCAATAGCATTAGTATGAACTAATCTCCACAATTGATGATGGGAAATCTCCTCAGTTAAGTCAGTCCTGTCGCCTACTAACATAATAGTCTTCCCTTCCACAAAAGATTCCATAGTTAACTTGGAATAATCGATAGTTACTGGCCCCAATTTATTCAACCACTGAATTCCCAAAACAATATCAGCACCCCGTATGGGAAGAACATAAAAAAGAATCTGTAAAGTTCCAAGACTATATTAAAAAAGAAACATCCGAACAAACTCCTTCACAACTCATTGTCGACCTATTGCCAATCATGATCGAAAACATTGGTGCTGACTGAATCAACAATCCTAAATGATGGGCCAATCGTGTTTGTACAAACTTATGAGTACTTCCTTTATCAAATAAAATCCACACCTCATGACCATTGATCCATCCTTTAAATTTCAGAGTACAAGGTTTTATAGTTCTAGCTAATGCATGGTAACTATTAGAACATGTTCCAAATTAGTCTCGCTATGCTCTGATTCCAACAACTCATCCATCTCATCCTTATCATGCAACAATAAAAAGAACTTAGATTTACACTTATGATTACGATGATATTTTTCATCACAATTATAACAAAGACCCTGCTCATGCCTAATTAACATTTCCGCTAGTGTTAATCGTTTAATGGGCATATTTGTTGGTTGTGTTTGAGGTAATTTGGTAACTGTGTTTGGTTTAGTGTTTAATGGAATAGACTGAATATGTCGTTTGGAAAACTATAGGGAGAAATGTGTTTGGAACTTGAAGGTGATGTGTATGGTTTTGAAAAAAATTGGTCATTATACTTACTTTCATGAATTTTGGCAAGCCAAATTACGTGCATAAGAGTAAGCAATCTAGCAATTTGAACTTCTCATTTTATAAAAGGTTTAAGACCCGATATAAAACAACTGAGAAGAAAAGATTCCAGTAATCCTATGACTCTATTAAATAAAGATTCAAATTGAGTCTGATATTCCTCAACTGATCTAATTTGTGTGAGTTTTGATAGGGTACCTTGAATATCTTCAAACTCGGATGGCCCAAAATGAATTTCAATAGCTTTCTTGAAATTTGTCCAAGAACTGAGCTGTTTGTTATTATACATCCATTTGTACCAATCCAAAACTCCGTCTTCCATTGCAAAAGAGGCAATTTTAATTCATTGCTCATTTGGAGTAACATGAAAATCAAAGAACTGATCGGCCTTAAAAACCCATCCCAAAGCATTGTCCCGATGAATTTAGGAACCTCTAATGTGATTCCTTTCAATAAGTTATCTGCAACACTACCACCATTAGCAGAATATGATGAACTCAAATTATGATCCCCTTGTTGATTAATCACCGGGTTCTGATTCTAACTTAAATTCTTGAAAAATTCGTCAAATTTCTTGTCCATTTCAACTCTCATAGCTTGTAACAAGGTGGTCTGCAACTGATTGGCTAATTCTTGAAAATTATCCTCCGTTGCTCCTACTCTAGTTGATGGAGCCATTACAACGAGAGCACCAAATTTATTACGGCCCACTATTATTTTTTTAGCCCACACTCCTTAACCCTACTTTACTCCCACGTCTTCCCTATTCACTCTACCTCTATTCTCTCGTGAGTAACTTCCAAACCCTAACTCTCTCTCTGTTTACACCGTATTATGGTGAATACTAACAATGTGTTGTCATTTCCTCTGGCTAGGTACACAAGATGGAATAGCACACCATCTATTCGAGCTAGATTAGGCTCCTTATCACAGAGGCACTCATATTTCTAGGGAATACTTCTCTCTGTATATTCTTTCACTATTTATAATGCAATCTGCTGTTACAACTATATTTCTTGTTACAACTATATACTAGCTCTCCTTTTCTATTTCAAAAGTTGTTATTATTGTTATTTACAATTTGTAACTTCTAACTATACTATTGAAAGTAATAATCTTTCATTCAAGTTGGCACCTTTCTTGTCCGATGATGTTTGTCTGTAACAGATTCACATTATACGTAGAGTGTTATATTGCGGATAAAGAGATGAAGAATGAGAATTAATTTACACATATCCAATCACTTGGAACCTTGAAGCCTCTATGCATATTTTGGGTCTCTTTGACTATAGTAAGGATTTTATTATAGTTTAACGATATAATAATTTTCTTTTTTATTCCAATTATTTCTTAATTTTAAATCATTGATTATGGTTTGAACATGAATTTGAACCTAATGGTTCCATTTTTTTAAATTTTTTTAAGCAAATCGATTTTCTTTTAAATTTAAAAGTAAATGAATGAAATGCTCTAATTCGATTTAAGAAAAATCGAACCATAAGTCACATTTCAACTACGATTGTGTTGCCGTGCTTGATGGTTCTGCGGTCGTGATCACAAAATTAATGCACCACAACCCCACTCTCAGTCTCTCCAACCAATAAATAAATAAATGAAAAAAATAAGGTTTTGATGTAATTAAAGAACACCTGAAAAAGACTGAAAACTTTGGCCCACTAATGTTGTGAAGAAACAAGTCAGGAACTCATTTGATAAAAAAATTGGACATCTCTAGCTCAAAGTTGTTAAAATCACAAGTTAAATATAATATTTTATAAATTTATCATATTTTATATATTTTTTTAATTAAAATAAATGACAAACTGTTTAAATGCATATTTTATATAGAAATATGTGATTTTATACGTTTATAATTTTATCGATTTCACACAATTTGATATGATTATACTAATTTTATATAATTCTGAGGATAATAAAATTATAATTTTGAAAGCCATACTTCCTCCTGCATGATAAACAAGAACCCTACATCTAAATTCTAAGCTACATCATACATTCGTTGGTTTTGTCTTATTTACTACTAATATCAAAAAAACAATGAATCGGTGATGACAGACACTAAGGTTTAAAGAGGGACTCAAATAGCGGACACATCTGGAGGCTATATACAGAAGCGATACGTCAGTATGATATTCCAAAAAAATAATAAAAGGGGACAAAGCATAGCGCATCAAGTTTCTTGCAGATAATACTAATCTGCATGCTCACGATCACTGCCAATTGCCTCTGGGTAAGCACTCCTTTCGCCTCTTGACGACGGCGAGGGGTCGCTGCTCTGGGGGTAGTCGGAGACTGCGGCAAGGATGCGACGGAAGCAAGCCGAACAAGCCGGTTTGAAGCTCATAGATCTCGTCAGCCTTTTCTTGGAGAAGATGTCTGATGAATTTGTAAGGATGAGATAAACTAGTGCTTGAACCAACATGAACATTACCATTCTAATCAATATGTCTTCCCATGATGATGACGATGACGACGACGACTCCATGATTATGCAAAGACAATGGAATGAACAATTGACAAATTATGATATTACACACTATGTTTTATGGAATGGGACCAGTGTTGATGTTTTTATACTACGTAGTCCTTTTTGTTTCACATTAATATAATACTATAATATATGGTAAGATAATTTGATTGGGGTTTTGCGTATGAAGCCGCCTCTTTGAATTTTGAACATTCAGCCTAGAGTTGCAATTCCTTCCTATGGGTTCTTCTAGATCTAGTGGTTTTGATTTTTCAACATGTGCATAAGCATGAATGGAAAAATTAATTAACATCATCAGGTGTTTGTATTTGGCAATTTAAATTGTACGGGAGACAAATAAATCATTAAAAAAGGGAAAAATCGAATTCCGTGCGTTTCAAGGAAAATGGTGCGTTGGATAAAGTTTTTTCGTGATTTTTTAGCGTGTGAATCTTACATTATTATATTTTTTTCTTCGAGAAGGTCAGTCGAAGGGGGAATTCTCAAGAGGCATGGGCTGGGGTCAATCGTCGACCCGATCAGAATCATCATCGGCAGGTTATGGCCCGTAGCTTGGCTTGATCATATAGGTCATGATCCACTAGTTAACCCGTTGGCTCAGTAGGTCAAAGTTGATTTAAAACCTCAACCCAACGAGTAGGGCGAGTCAAATAATATATATATATATATATATATAAGCAAAAAAATAAAAAATAAATATTTAAACTCATCTTAATGTAATAGATAGTATTTATTATGAAATTATCTTTTTTTTTTCCTTCATTTGTTCAAGTATGCTTTTTTAGCCTAAGTGTGTGCACGCTAGAATAACTTTCTTATTCAAGTATGCTTTTTTTAATAAATTTTGTTTGTTTTGCACAAGTTTGTAATTTAAAATTCTCCATATGTCTATTGTATGATGATCTAATTATGTGTTTTTCTTATCAATTTAATTTAAAAATTTCACGAAACTTTAAAAAAATAATTTAAAGGTCAAAAGGGCAATGAACCGGTCCTAAACCACTGGTTTAAATCAGCTCAGCCCGACCCTTCATGTCCACAGGCCGTTCCAGTTCAATCTCGACCTGAACTGTGGCCCAGCGGTGCCGAGGCTGTTCAATTCAACGCCCACCTCTAACAGGAACAACTAACTTTCCATCTGAGTCATGAGAGTCTATCCACCTTTATCACATCAACCTAAGTCATTAATATTATTAGGATTAATATCACGAATGGTACCTAAACTTTTATAAAATATACAACTAAATATTTGAATATTAAAATTGATCAATTTATAATCTAAACTTTAAAATTAATCAATTTAGTATCTAAAAAAATTTATGTGCACATCAATTGTACCTCCATCAAATTATTTTAAGTAATCAATTCTAAAGTTTTTTAATTTGATCAATTTCAAAGTTCAACTATTAAGTTAATCAATTTTAAAATTTAGGTATTTAATTGCATATTTGGGTAAAGTTTGGTATCATTTGTAACATTATCTCATAATATTGTGTTATCAACTAGTGACAAAAACAAGTCCCACATATTTGAAGGGCTATGTACAACAATGTAGACTTACGCACACATTGTTTAATGACATAAGCATACATTAGTATGGTGTAAAGTTCAATTATATAGCCAAAAGTGTATAGAGATAATATATGGCCTCATACATATGATGAAAGAGGTTGTAAACCCCCAAAGTTTTATGATCAATTTAAGCTTAAACCCCAGTTGAAAGGTCAATCGGAAATCTTAAAGTCAACGACACCCTAATCAGACGCAACCGTTCAAGTCCGGCAATCCCATATTCGTAACGCTAAATGAGTAAGTAAGAGATTAGTATGTAGAATAGTTCGTAATAACATGAGAAAACTTAAAAATTTCAGAGTAGTTAAACCACGATTTGTTTTGAGCCCGATCAGATACAATTTTCGAAAAGCTTGTCCTAGGGCTTGGAATAGTAAAAATATTCTAGATATACCGTTAGACTTGTAAATATATAAGGTTTTCAAAAATATTAGATATCGTAATTATACATGTATTTTCTTACTGCCGGTACTTTAATTGTCATATCTACTTTACATTACTCTATTCATTACTATTCTACACTATTTATCTATCTCTACTTTTTCTTACAACCTACTCTTACAACCATACACCTATTTTCTTACAATTTTCATTTCCAATACAACTTCACATATCTCATATCTTACTTTTCATTAACAAAAATTCAAAAAAAAAAAAAAATTCTCTCTCTCTTCCACTCACAATTTGCACTAGCCTTCCCTCATGCACACTCAATTTGTTTTATTTTTCATTTATTTAATTAACACAAATTATCCTCTACTTTTTCCTATAAATATCCCCTCTTCTTTCTATTTCCTTCACTCCTTTCATACATTATAAATACTCTCTCAAAATCTCTCCAAAAGCTCTCTCAAATTTTCTCTAGATTCTCCTTTCCCTATAGGTAATAGCCTAAGCTTTCTATGTGTTCATTTACTTAGTATGAACATAGTGTGTGTTTTCTAAACCCATAGAGGTTAGGAAAGCAATGATATGTTCATACTTTGTTTTTGTTCATGAATTCATTCCTCCTTTATGTTGTTATTATGTTTATCTAACTAAGGGTCTATTTGTTTGGCTTTTTCCGGCAGATACAGATATTTTTTTTAAACTTTTTTCTAACAAATTATTTATCAAGAAATAGATGTAAATTAAAAAAAGTTGGCAGTTCTCATCAAAAGATCAAATAGATCAAATATAGATAAAATATATATGCAAATCGGATATATTTACACATATCATTTTGAAAAAGATATAGATACAGATGAAAAATAGACCATCCAAACACACCTTAAATATATCTATATAATTATATATATCTTTTAGAGCATATAAGCTTATTTGTTATTACAATTTATTTATTTTCCTTGTAATTTATTTACTTTCAAGTTGTTTTAAGGCTAGTCTTTCTAGTCTTAGACTTGTTCTCATCAAGTCAAAACAATTTTCTTTTTCATTTGGGACTAGTTTATTCTTAGTCCTGGGAAGCCTTGAAGAAGTTAAGGCTCCCAATACTTGATAATTATTATTATGCCTATTTATTTCTTATGTTCTTTATTACCTTATCTTATGATATTTTTAGCTTTTATAAACTACATGATCATATTCATGCATGACTAATAAGTTGTTGTCCAAGTAAGAAAATGAATCTTTTAATGAAAGAATAAAATTTGATCAAAGTTTTTCCAAAGACTTAGAAATATATTTTCAAATAAATCTCTTTTCAAAGTTTATGTAAAACTCATCATGAAATTTCAAACTATTAATAAATGAAATTTTTTTTAAGTCTAAAGATATCTCCTTCTCAAATAACAAAAGAAGTCTTGATATATATATATATATATATATAATAACTTGGCACTATTTTTATCAACTTTCTAAACCAAAAGCTAAATAAGTTTTCAAGAAAATCAATTTACGAGGAAAATGAATTTTTAAAGAATAAACTCATCAAGTACTACTAAAGAAAACTTTTGAAAACTCTATTTTTCAATTCCTAGAAATAAATTTTGTAAATAACCTCAAGAGACCAAACTTTATTTTCAACTCACTTTTGATAAACTAAAGAATCAAAATATAGTATATTAGATCATCCAAAAATTTATAAGATACTTCACCCACATAAAATAAAGTAACAAATCGAAATTTCCAAAACACTAGGAAAGGTTGTTTTAAGGAAATAAATTAAATAAAGACAACTTCTATAGCTTCATGCATAAATTATGAGTCTATTTATATACATAAGGAATTCTTTTCAAAAATATATATATTTGAGTTTTACTTAAACAAAGCCTTAGTAAATGAAGGATTAGAAAATATTGTTTTTCAAGAAATGAATTTTCGTATTAAATATATACCATTATAAACCAAGACCCAAATGACCTTTTATAGTAAAAGTAACCTTAGAAATGAATAGATCTTTTCGAGTAGGTAGAAAACGATATATAATATGCGAAATTTCGAGTTAAAATGAGCAAGTTATGGCCATTTTAAATTGGAACTTCCTTCAAATCTGATATTACCGCAAATTGAAGATAGATTTAGAATCTTCAAAATAGAAATTCTATGAAAGACTCATTTTGGGTATTTCATCTTGTTTAGGTGAAGAAGGAACCGATATCACCTTCCCGGAAGATTATTTCAACTAGGAGAGATCATCATGGAGTGAGTTAATCCCTTACTAATTACATTTCATTGATTGTGCTTATAAGTAGTAGCAATAAGAAAAATATAAATGAATAAATGTTATGTAATTTATGATTGAATGATGTGGTTGTTGAATAAAAGCTAAGTATATCGAAAGAGGAACTGACGAATAACTTATGTTTTCTTACCATGGTATGATGAATATTGTTTTAGTCACCTCTAACTTGAACTTGACAATAATTAGATAAACCAATATTAAAAACGATTCATGCATAATATATTATGAGTCACATTTATTTTTTGCTACTATTCTTCTTGTGGGGAAACGAGGAGTCATAGTGGTGGCTAGTAGGAGCCGAAAAATCTACATGGGCTAGTAGGAGCCGGAAAGTCTACAGGGCAAGTAGGAGCTGGTAAGTCTGCAACTATTGATGGTCGTATGGGCCGGTAACTACCCAACCTCCGACATGAAGGGCATAAAATCCATGCTACACATGGTTTCCGGTTAATTGTGTGTATTTTGTTTGCTCATGTGATTAATGCATTTCCATATGATTGTCTAATATACTTGTATGTTTTATGGAAATGTTTTGAAGATGGGAATTATCTCACTAAGCTAGTTTTGCTTATACCCCTATAGCTTTTTGTTACAGTTTGATTACTTGTGGTTGGCACCAAAGAGCCCCTTTTGTCAAGTATGAGCCAAAGCTACTAGGAGTTTTTTGAAGAAGTTTATATAATTAGTTTTGGATATAGACTTCTAAGAGAAATCTCTATAGTAGACTTATGTTATATTCATGTATATTTTGAAGGTGACTTAGTTTGATGCAAGTCTTTAGAACGGGGGAATGCCCCTAAGAAGTTGTAAGAAACTTTTATCTTAATGATTATTATAAGTTTATCTTTATAAGTTCTTGCATGCTTTTGTTATCTGCTTAAACACAATACCCCTTTGAGTCTCCTACTATCTTGGAAGCACGCCTTGCACGTGATATCAAAGCTCTTGCGTGACTAAGGTTGTCATTCATTAGCTTTAATATTATGTGCGGTGGACTACCAAGTTTAGGGTACCCTCTGGGGTGTGATAGAGACCACAATATCGAGTCAAGAAAATTAAACATGTTTACAATATCAACAAAAAAACTTGGACAAAAATAACAATTGGGCTAAAACCACATAAATGGTGGAAGGAGTTGCATGGATAGCATGAGGAAAATATTACCCAATCCTCTTTCCTCCCCTTTTCTGATTTGTTGGAGTCCTTAGAGCTCAAAGTCCAACTTGGGATATCAAAAAAGTTAAGAAGATAGAGAAAGAAAATAAAGTATCATACTTGCTAAAAGATAGTTCAGGAGCACAGAATCTTACATTGGGGTGTTTTGCTTATATTTCTTAGTAGAATTTTGATGTTGTAGGCTAGACTATATTTGGACATTGGAGTTTGCTTTAAAGAATTGTGGGCTTTTGCCATTTTGAAATAAAAATAATACAATTGAGCTTTGAAAGACATCAATTTGGTGTTTTCATTGTTACCATGGATGATAATACTAGAGCATTTTTATATTATAATAAACTCATTGCAAGTTCATTAACTACTTTTTTTTTATATTAGTAAATAAACCAACTTGCTACTATTTATAAAGCAAAGTTGGTACACACATACATGTAAATTAGGCTTAAGCAGAACAAAGAATATATATCAGAATTCATAATGCAAGTGTACTATCATAAGTATAAGCTCAAAACTAGAGATTAGGTCACTTCATCATCAAGTAATCATTTTTTTAATACACCTTTACACCATTATTGTTTCAATATTACCTAAGGTTTTACTCTAAAACTAATGTTTGTGCACTTTTGCCTAAGTGATTTAACCACGTCGGGTAAAAGAACCCAAAAACATGAGATTGCTTTTCTCTAGCTCATCGCAACTGAGTGACAAGCATTAGCTATGCTTTGCATTAGTATTGAACCCTTTTGGATTTGGATCGTACAATATTATCTACTAAGCTCAAAGTTACTACCTTTAACCTTATGGGAAATAAATCTTAAAATTCATCAGAGTTGTGTTTTCTCATATTATATATATGTGTGTGTCTCAATTGTTCAAATTACCATATAATTGTAAAAAACTTACCGGGTCTAAGCCATCGACTTACTAAGCCTCAACCAAAAACTAATTAGGTTCAAACCACAAACTTTTCGAGTTGATTCATAATAAACCCCAACTTACTAAGCAGTATTTTGAACCTAGCTTTTTTAGTATTTCAGGAATATACTTATACTTAAAATCGATATTCTTTCTCCATAACCTTCCATAGAGAAGTAAACAAGATAGTTCAATGATTTAATTCTTTAGATATACAAGCAAGTAGCATATTAAGCACATATTCTAAGCACAAAAGCAAATAAAAAATTAAAGACACTCACCATTTCAATTGTTTGGTAGCATACATTTATTAATTCTCCAATAATAAACACACTAGTAATTGCATAAAGTATTCCTAACTTTTTAGTAGGATAGTTTACATTGTCAACCGCATCTATTTTGAAAGTACAAAAGGGGATACTCACTTAGTTCAAGATAAAGCAAGCAAGAGTAATTCTCCATGCTCATCTAAAATCCACGTGTGAGTGTTATGTCTAAAATAGATTAAGTCAAAATACATTTTTTAACACACATAAAATATAAATTATGATTTCTTATTATTTTTCAATATCATGTAGTTATGAGTAGTACATATGCTTGTTATTTTCTTTTATAACACATTTTGGTTACTAGTCATTGTAACCTGCCTTGATCCTACAATTGGAAAGTGATTTTTGGCCCTTTAAGAGCCAAAATTTAAGTATTTAATTTATATTAAGTTGTCATAGCTTCATATTTTTTCATTGACGATGTACTTGGTGTCTATATTCTTGATATCCTACACTTGCTTTAAAATACATAAGTACCTCATCATTCTCTTAATTAGTCCAATAACGTATAAGTTATTATCACTATTGTTAATGTCACACCCACCACCATCCCAGGTACACCACAGTGTGGGGGCGCCCCTAGGCCCTCTAGCTACTCTAGACAGGAAGCGTGATGCTAGGGATACTAACCCTTATCCAGGGCCTTCTCAAACAACTTTTTAAGGCATAAATCAATATTGTGCCCTACCCTAGGCTTCGAGTTAAGGTTACTGCAGCTCAAGAGCTCGAACCCATGATATAATTTTTTTGTTGGCCCCAGAGGCCATGCCCCTTGCGCCTCTAGAAGAGGGCTAGTGTCTCTGGCATCATGCTCCTTGCCTAGGGTGGCCTAAGGGCTTAGGGGCGCCCCTATACTGTGGTGTGCCTGGGATGGTAGGTGTAACATAAAAAGGCGCAGCTCATTTGGTAAAAAGCATGGCCTTTGGAGGTAACAAAACCCTTATGTCTTCGGTTTGAGCCCTTAGGGCTGCAACGACCTTAACTCGAAGCCTAGGGTAGGGGACAATATTGATTTGTGCCTTGAAAGAGTTATTTGAGGGGACTCTAGATGGAGGTTAATGTCCTTAGCATCATACTCCCTACCCAGGGTGGCCTGAGGGCTTAGGGGCACCCCTATACTGTGGTATACCTAGGATGGTGGGTGTGATAGTCAAACCTAGGTTGACCTACCCAATTCAACCTGGTTGAATTACAATCGAACCCTTGACTCAACCTAGTTTTACCTATTAGCCCTTGACCTTCTAACATGTCTAGGTCAAGCCCCAAGCTTAGTCTGATAATATTAATTTTTATCAATATAACACTAATAGTAACTTTCATGTTACAAAGTTCATATGCATGTGATGTCCTGTAGAAAGCTGTTACATCCCCATCTAACTAATTTTAGGGCATTATATTTAACATATCAAGTCATTACATCTACATATGCATTTATCACAAAACCAAATCCATCCCATTTGATAATAAGCACTTAAACCTGATGTAAATCATTACTGATTTAATTGATAATCCTATTACCCAGTGGTTCAAATCCAATCCTAGTCTTACTGAGTTAATTGATAATCCTACTTTTTATCTCAAGTTGGTTGGCAAACTTTTTTACATTACATTGACTAGACCTGATATTGCTTTTGGAATACATTACTTAAGTCAATTTGTGGTCTGTCCTCATGTGCCTCATCTTCAAGCTTTATTTCATCTTTTGTGTTACCTTAAAGGTATAGTTGATCTCAGGTTATTCTATGCTTCTAGAAATTCTTTGGTGTTGCATGGTTTTAGTGATTCTAATTGGGCAACTAATACTTTTGAATGTAAGTTTACTTCTGGCTATTGCATTATGCTTGGCAATTCTTTAGTTTTTTTGGAAAGTTAAAAAGCAAAACACTATCTCTACTCTAGCACTGAAGCTGAGTATTGGAGTCTTGCTTTTGCTACAAAAGAAATTTTATGGATTTCTTTTCTTCTTCATGACAACATCTTCCATGTTCATTTTTGGTGGAGTTATTTTGTGATAATAGCTCAACATTGTTGATTGCCTCTAAACCATGTTTACACGATAGAAAAAATCACATCAACATTTATGTTCATTTTGTTCGACATTCATAGTGGTTTTCTTTAGGTGTTGTTTTTTTCCCTCTAAAGAACATGTGGCTTGTCTCTTAACTAAATCTTTGATAGAGTGTCAACTTCTTCATTTGAGTTGTAAGTTGTTTATCTAAGGTGATCCAACTTAAGGGAGGGATGTGAGATTATATACATAGTTATTGTTGTATTATTTGTGATAGTATATATAATGTGTGGTTTTTGGGCGAATATGGGTCCGTTTTCAAAAATTTGTCCCGGAATGGGACAATCTGGAAAGATATTCCAGATCTGGGTTGGTGAAGGCGCTGTCAATGATTGCAAGGAAGGCGCCGTTACAAACGGCGCCTTTAGTGTTATAGGAGAAGGCGCCGTTTCTAACGGCGCCTTCAGTGCAAACTGAGAAGGCGCTTTTAGTAACGGCGCCTTCAACCCATCACCCCCCCGCATCCCCCTTGACCTGCCAAAAAAGCCCGATATACAACCACTGTGAACTATAAGCAGTAAAACAGATAAAAATGTATGAACCGAAGATTTTCAACCTGCAAAAATTACACCAATACTATCTCCCTGACTCCACAGAAATAATTCGAACACCCAAATCACAGAAATTGTAACACCAACAACAACACATCGAACAGCTCAATCCTGCAAACTTAGTTCAACACCCCAAACGTCCAGAAGCAACATTCAATGAGAACAGAACTAAGATAAAGAAAATATAATTACATGCCATAAATACATATGAGTTTAATAGTTTTAATGAAAAGCAAATACAAAGTAGGAAAATATAACGCTATCTCCTCCTAGGGGGCCTCCGTACGCTCCTAGAGATCCTAGACAATATGGACACCGCTGTGCAGGTGCTGGCTCAGGAGGATCAGCCCTCCTCAGTAGGTGATGCACTGAAATCTGGTGGAGGAACAGGGGAGGCATGGAAGGATCTCCTATGCTGTGATAACTGTGTAACTCCCTCACCCATATCGGCATCATCAGGTGGAGGTACTGGACGCCTCTTCTGCGGCGGTGGTGGAGGCTGATGAGATGAAGAGCCAACCTCGCTGTATGGAGTATGGTAGGAAGGCAATGATGAGGTGCTATGGCGTCCCCTGATAACTGTAGATGTGGATCGAGCTAGTGATGGAGCATGACGAACAGTCTGGTACTGCTGCTGATCATGCTCACTGTCATCCTCTACAGCTTCAACCTCGGTAGGTGCGGTGTACCGAGACTCAGGATAAAGATGGTCGATAACACCATGCTCATCTACAGTCTGTATGGCCTCATCTGCAATGGAATGAGCTTCTGCTATATCAGAAGTCATCCTGATCCTCCTAAATCGATCGGCCTGCAATAATGGAGAAAGTAAGATTCGCATTGCATATCTTTATATATGAGAAATGAAATATAATATCTATATCTCACCAAACCACCGACCATAGCACCAGTATGGCTAATATATCTCCTGGTGACACGTCTAAACCAACGCAAGTACTCAGGGTCGACCCCGAATGGAAGGTCAACATCGACCAGGCGATCATGTCTCTCATTCCACATTTCATGATACACAGCGTGATGAACAATCCAATTAGTGTCGACCCGCCCCCTCAAATCTATCTTATGGAGGTCCCTATCCGTGTTACATCCAGTTGGAACTGTCTGGTAACCCCCAAACTGTCGAATGACACGATCTGGGAAATACCACTCGATGTATGAAAAGCAAATGAGGGGGACCCGGGCTGTCCAGACATCCATACCCTGACGACAGTATGGTGGAAGTCTATGGAGGATGTCATCTGTGTAAGGGAGCCAAACAATCTGTGCCATAAAACAAAACTCGTTACACAAAGAAACAATAATACTTATGTAAGTTTTTGGGTGAATGTGAAAGGATTTATACCTGTTCGGACCCTATCATGTCAAACGCCTCCCTATAAGCTGAGATGACGTGAGATGGGTGACGAGTAGTGTCCCGGATGATCGACCATCGTGCAGCAAGGGGCGCTGCAGCATGCAACGGTGGACCAAAACGTGCTCGAGGTGCTATAACAGGGAAGCGATCCCATGCCCACACCTGCAATAGCACAAGCGCTCCACCAATCTGCTCCACACCCTCGAGAGAAGCACGACAAAGCTGCCGATATAACCAGCTAAGGCAAGCACTACCCCAGCTGTACTGGCCCGCCTGAGCGAAGTCCTCTAACAATGGCAGGAACATAGAGTGTACTAGTGAACCAGATTTATCTGCAAATATACACCCACCCATAAGCTGCAAAATGTAAGCACGAGCATGCCTGATGATCTGCTCCTCCGGTGCATCATCCGGTAAATGGCAAAATGTGACCGTAGCCAAGTAAGGCTTAGCCGACCTCCACGAGAAGTACCACCCTGTGGGTAAGCCCCTAGCCTCATGCACTCTGACTGCCACCCGGTAGCAATAGATGTGCTACCAACTACTGGTAAGCCATGTACTGGCAGTCCTAACTGGACCTCCACATCCTGTAACGTGATGGTCATCTCCCCATGCGGCAAGTGGAAGGTGTGAGTCTCTGGACGCCATCTCTCCACCAATGCAGAAATGAGATGCCAATCGAGCTGAATAGGGGAGACGTGCAAGACCAATGAATCCAGCCTGCTCCAGATAAGGCAATATACGCTCGTCTATAGGGCGTCCAACCTGGTCGTGCCTGGAGGTCGGTTCCCTACGCCTAACAAGGAGCGCTGTAGCGGATGCCTGGAAGAATTAAATGAAACGTTATTACCCATGTTTATATTATGTATCCACAAAGCTTAAAATGGAAGTGCAGTATGTGATTTGGTACCTCATCTAACCAAACAGCTGAGGAACGATGTCTGCCCTGCTGGGAAAGTACTGAATCATCTATGGGGCCTGGCTCCATCTACCCTGCATGTAAGAAGGAAGTGAGATTACATGAAATGAGAAAATGTGATTAAAATATGATAACTACATAATCGAAAATGAAACAACATTCGACAAATTCAAACCACGATATCACCAAACCTTGACGAACTTTGTCCTACTCTGTCTGGACAACTCCTCCTATTGTGACCATCCCGTCTACATAGGCCACAGGTTACTCTATCGGGCCGTTCTCTCCAATCCATTTCCATTATATCGCTTTGACCTAGGTTTTCCTTTTCCCCTTGCACTCGCGGGATCAGGAATAAGGCAAGGGAAGTTGGCTGGGGATGGCCAATCGAGTTCATCTCCAATTGGATAGAAATGAGATTCATAACATTGGACTTCATTCGTCCACCTATACCATGGGCCGACCAAGGAAGTCCAATCCACATTAGCAAATCCGCAGCTGCCATTGCATGGGAACATGGCAGTCGGTATATTTGCCATTTGTTGCATGTGCATGAAAGTTGCGAAAAGTCAACCTTATGTGTTCTACCACCACGTTTCAAGCGACCTTTCTCCCGGCGAGTACGAGTTACATGTACTAGAACAATTACCATATTAAATCGAGTTACTTGATGTGAAGTAGCCCGTGAAGCCCATAAATCTATCTTCTTCTTCGCATAGGATGTGAAAACCTCGCCGCCCATAATGGCATTCCTCGCTGCAGACAGTCTTTCCTCCCAATACATGACACAGTTGTAAAAGATTTTTTTCACCAGCCCACATACAGGTAATCCTCTAGCTCCCTTGATGACAGAATTGTATGTTTCTGACATATTTGTAGTCATGTACCCAAAACGGTAACATCCATCAAATGCAAGGGTCCAAGACTCCTTAGGTAGGATCATATCTCCATTTGAATGTACTTGATTGAACCACTCTACTGCTTCTTCATCAATATTCTTCACAAGCTCCATAGACTTCTCGAATTTTCGCGCCTGAGCCTGAAATGCAGCATATGTCACTAAGTTTTTGCACCTTTGATTCTTATAAACTTTGTTGAAGTTGCTGCAATATGCCGTACGCAAAATCGATGCACCGCAAAGGGAGGTTGCCACCCATTTGATCCATCCGCAACAGCCCCAATAATACCAGCCCCCCTGTCTGAGATGATGCATACGGTCTCTTCTCCCCTGTGTCCTATAACCCCTCGTTTCAACTTCCTCAAAAACCATGACCATGCTTCTTTGGACTCAGATGGAGCCAGACAGAACGCTAATGTAAGATGTGATTGTCTCCATCTACACCACATGCCACGAGTAACACATGCTTGTATTTACCGTATAGAAACGTACCATCAACACTAATAACAGGCCTGCAATGCTTAAGGCCTCAACTGAAGGACCAAAGGTCCAGAAAACCCACTTAAAATGCGCCTCCTCGGGTATAGGTGATCTTGTCCACCCCCACTCTACCATCGACCCCGGATTACTTGACTTGATTGCATTGAAAAGCTTTGGAAGTTCATTGTAAGATTTGACCCAGTCACCATAAACCATAGCAATTGCTTTTTTCTTTCCTTCCCAAATCCTTCTGCGAGAAACCATATACCCATATACCGCCAAACAGTGAGACTCGAGCTCCTTTGCTTTGCAATCTGGATTATTCCGGACAAAACTGATAAACTCTCGAGCAAGGATATTCGAGTCTATCTGTGAATGGTCCTGTCCAAGTAACGGATTAGTGCAAGAATGGGGACCATCAAGCTTGGTGATTACAAAAAGTCCTTCTAGTTTTTTCAAACAAGCTCGTATCCGCCGCGGACAACCTTGATCACTTTTACTGCAATGAGCAATCCACAGATTTTTCTTGGACTCATCAACTCGGAAGTTGCAGTATGTTCTAATGTGAGCAGCTTTCACAGTCTCAATTAGATCATTCTTTGTCTTGAACATCATCCCCTTCACTAATTCTTGGCTATCACAAATATTTGCAGACATAGCATCGATTTCATCTTCAAATGTCACATAGCCATCACCGCCTCCACCTACATTGAAATAGGGAATTGAGTCTCTTACCGAAGCTTGACTTAACATTGTATCTCGTGGCAGTGAACTATGTGGGCCAGCAACACCTGCAACGTTTCCCCTTTGAACTTCCTCTCCTACTGTATTGTCATCCTCCTCGTCTACCTCATCTTCGATTGTATCCCCATTTTCATCAACATCAAAACCGCCATCAGAGTGATCATCTTCTATCCCGGTAGCAAACACTGGTGCCACTTCCTGTGCTACTCTATTCTCAAATTCTGACAGTGTCTCATCAAATGGCATGGGTTCATATTGTTCACAGTGCATGGGCGAAGCTGGCACAGCTCCTTCATTCTGTGCGCGAATATTCGAAGACGAACCAAGCTGCAATTGAAACTGCTGACCACCAAACATGTCACAATGTTGTTCATTCAACTCATATGGAGCATGAGCAACATTTTCATGAGTCACAGCTCGATCAGTGATCTTCACAAATATTTCCTGAATCAGCCTAGCACCCAACTCAACAGCAAGCGAAATCAGATCCTCACAACTGTCATCATCTGCAATTGGCATCAACATATACACAACCCCATGACTCATATAATGTGCGTGTCTGTGTATTATCTCCACATCACTGTGATTACAATCCACACCTATCTTGCCACAAATGATAGCCTTAAAATTTTCAAAGTTGGCACCCACCCTAACCTTCACCTTCCCGATGGGCGGCCTGTCATATTGTGGCCCAAAATTTCCATCCACTATGTTGCCATGAGCATAAACAATGAACCTTACATAATTAGCCATTCCAAAACCTATCCACAGCAAACTCAAATGTTAACACAACACTTCAAACAGCATTCACTCACATTTTAATTCAACAACATGAGTCAAAAACCGATATCTTCTACACCACTTCACCACTAAAAAATGCTTCCCATCACTACTCCTACACGACTTTTAATCATTCGCATACGTTACTCCTACACAACTTTACCGATCTACATTATTCACTAAAGACAAACAAACTCACGTATAATCACATTCCTTATCACTCATGTTCATATAAACATCATAATCCTCAACTTAAGCTATTCGAACACCTTATATGCATGAAAAAATTCTCCATGAAAACCCCTTACATCAGCCAATGCAATTCCGCAAATTTCACATATACACTATATACTACTCCTACAACACTTCATAACTCAGCAACATTCGCTAAATATTCCAGATCTGACAAAATTTCTCAACCACATACAAGTCCATTTTTCATGATTTTAACACCGAAATTGTGAAAAATTTCTCAGCCACATACATTCGCTAAATATTCCTTATCACTCATGTTCATATAAACATCATAATCCTCAACTTAAGCTATTGAAGCATTTCATCGAACACCTTATATGCATGAAAAAATTCTCCATGAAAACTCCTCAGATCAGCCAATGCAATTCCGCAAATTTCACATATACACTATAAACTACTCCTACAACACTTCATAACTCAGAAACATTCGCTAAATATTCCAGATCTGACAAAATTTCTCAACCACATACAAGTCCATTTTACATGATTTTAACACCGAAATTGTGAAAAAATTACACTATATTGATAAATGATGAACTTACCTGAGATTAGAGAGCTTAATTTGCACAAAAAACGGCTTCAAAAGGAGATTTTGTGGCGGAATGGGCGCTGACCGGCAGAGGAGACAATGAGAGGAAGAGAGGAAGAGAGGAAGAGAGGAGAGGAAGAGAGGAAGGGGGAAATGGGGCTGCAGGTTCGTGTTTAGGGTTTACAACGGCGCCTACAGCGTGGATCGGGATTCAAAGGCGCCGTTTACAACGGCGCCTTCCCCTTCCCCCAGAGGCGCTGTCCCAGACAGCGCCTTCACCAACCCCCTCCCCGGAATATTTCCCCCCCCCCCCCCCCCCCCCCCCCATTTCCGGCGAAATAATAAAGAAAAGACCCATTTTGGGTCAAAAACCTATAATGTGTAGTACAGGAGTACTAACACATGGCTTACATGTGGTTTTTGTGATGTATGAATATATAAACAGTTGTAACTACCAAGAGTTGAGTTGTTGCATTTTACATCCTTCATGAACATTTCTTGTTTTCCTTCACAACTCTCTATTCTGTTTCATGGAGAGCTTCAGGATCAATTTCTAATTGTGTTGATTCATAACGTTGCATGTACGTGATCATGATTCTCATAATGTCCTTAGCTCCACTCATCAATATAATTAGTGTACATCACACCATTGGAAAACAATATACAGAGTACTAGAATGAATATTATCTATATTTGATTTATTAAATAGCTAATTACAACAATGGTTAATGTCATAAATGGTACCTAAACTTTAACAAAATATGCGATTAGGTATTTGAACTTCGAAATTGATTAATTTAATACTTGAAAAATCTTTTTATGTACATCAACAATACCTCAATCAAGTTTTTTTAGGTATTAAATTGATCAATTTTAAAGTTTTCTAGGTATTAAATTGATTAATTTTAAGGTTTTTTAAATACTAAATTGATCAATTTCATAGTTCAGGTACCTAATTGTGTATTTTACTAAAGTTGAGATACTATTTGTGACATTATCTTTTGTAACAAGATATTTAGTTTAAACAAACAGGTGTAATCCTACTTAAAATTTATGTAGAACTTATAATTTCCATTATCCACTCTTTCTATCACTAGGTTTCTCTTTATTTTCCTCTTAAATAAGCGATCTTCTTATCACAATATCTTAAATTGGAGTTGAGTTATTTTGCTTTGTGTGCAATTCAATTTATTCCTAAAGGCCTCGCTATCTTAAAAATCTACTGGAAAACGCTTCTTTTTTACATTTCATGTCAACACTCTTCGCCATCTATAAATCGTTATTTCTGTTTGAATAGCTTTTTTCAGCAAATATTGATACTTTTTTCTAACAAATTGTTTATAAAAAATATATATACAAATAAAAAGCACTTGGCATTTTTCATGAAAATATCAAATAAATTAAATATAGATAAAAAAATGATGCAAATAAGACATATTTATATATATAATTTCGATTAAAAAAAAAAAAGGGATAATCCAAACAGACCACTCAATAGCTTCTGTTTCATCTCCCAAGCGTAAACCAACTGGTGGAGGATTGGGCCTCATATCATTTGTGGAGTCTCAATTTAATAGTAGTCAATGCCATGGCAAGAAGTGATTAGCGAGGTTGTCCATTCATTCAGCGCAAAACCTTTTTTTTTTTTTCGGACTAACATCACTATTATTCATATGCCATATCGATTATCTTTTGGAGTCTCACGATTGATTTGAACCTGATAAAATTCCCAAATAGCGTCAATGAAACATACAAAAAATTATTAAAAAAAAAAGATGCACGGTTACATTAGTTTTTACTGTGAAAGATGAAACTATTTTTAGTGAAATTATAAATTATTTTTCTAAACTTTTACCTAAGTGCTGATTCATCTTCTAAACTTATCATTAAAGTTTAAAAGTGAGAAATAAATCCGCACTTTAATAAAAGTTTAAGAGAATAGTTTTCAAATTCTCCATTATTTTTTTTTTCTTCCATATTATTTTATTTTAATGATATAAATATGTAACATAACTGTGACTCTCCCGCGCATCTGTACTCCATTTATCTAACAGTTCTCCTCATTAACAGAATCCAGTATTATATTTCATATGAAATTTCTCATTGAAAGGCCATAAAGAAAAGTGGAGCCAATGTGACGGCATGCGAAAGGGAAAAAATAATGCGTATCATGATGCCTTGGTTCATCACTAGAACCATATACCGAAGTTTATTCGTGGAGCTCACTTTTTGAGTGCTAAAGGAATCGTTACGAAAACTTCATCATTTCTATCTTTACACATACCAAACAAAACGTGAGAATATCATCAAACTTCAGGCTAATTTCAAAAAGGCTTCTCATAAAATTCATCATGCACTAGCTGTTGAGGTGAGCATGATTCGATTAATCAGTCCATAATCTCTTTTGTTGAACTCAACTAAAATAATTGATTTTTTAAAATTTCAAACCTAAATTAATTCATTATTAACGGTTAACCACTTTAATAGTTAATCATTTTTTTCCAATTAATATTTTTTATTTTCAGTTTTTGACCATCTAGCATAATAGTTAATCAAAAGTAACGGTCAATCATATTTTCAGTTGGTTCATAAAAAGTAAAACTCTTTTGTTTAATGATTACATTCAAAAATTACAAATTAATAAGTTAAATATCTCAATTACATTAAAAAATCGCAAATCAACAAGTTAAATAATTATAAAACCAACAATAAATTAGGAATATAACTCTAATACAATATTATACAAATTAAAACTTTATAGTCTTCTCTTTTTTTTTTTCAAATTATAATACTACAACAACATAATAATTAAAATATAAATATTCAAAGTATCGTTTTTTTAACTGTTAGCGATAAACCATCGATTTGTCATGATTACAAATCGAAAATGAAGCCGAAAACAAAAAAATAAAAATAAAAACCATGATCCAAAACTGAAACTGATGGACTGGTTAACCATATTTTTCAAATTAATTTTCTAATTTTGGTTTGGTTTTATCAATTTTTTCCCCACCCCTACTATCCACCTTATCCATGTATGCCAAGACTTGAATCACATGGTGCAAAAGGCAAGTTAACGATCGAAATTGAAAGCGAGAGAGAGAGAGAGAGAGAGAGAGAGAGAGAGAGAGAGAGAGAGCTATAGACACAGAAAATTCAGTTACATAAAATTGATAAACAAAGTTCTTTCTCTACTTATAAAAATAACGACTATAATTTTTGCAATAGAAATCTACATTTAGAGATAAAAATTTTGCCTCTAAAACTCATTTTTTTTTAATAGTTAAAAAAAGATTTCCTTGACTCATGTGGAATTATTAAGTCCATGCTATTTATACTAATACAAGAATGTATGATCAAAATGACAATATGACATAATAAATTAACCCTATACAAATTCATATCGACACCATCGTTATTCTTTAGTGCCAAATGGACTTAGGCCTTGCATATTAAGTTTAAAATATTGTATTTATTATGATTAATATGAATACATAATTTTTATAGGATATGTATAGAATTTCTTAGAGTTTATATTCTTATATAACTTGGATTATTGGTCCCATGATGAGTATAAGATAGTGAGATGATGCAACCTTAAATAACCATGTGAGAGCTGGTTCTAGAAAATTAGAGTTTGAGCTTACTATGCGTTCTTTGATATTAAAACAACAAATTTCTTCTTTTTTGTTTTTTAATTCTCTCAAAAAATATATTGAACCATTTTTTAAAGTAAAATTCCATTCTTTTATTATGAGAGCACTTAACATCAATAAGAAGGATGAAAGAAAATCATTAATTGCAAAAAGGAGAGAAGTGATTGGAAGAAAGTCAATACTGTTCAATGTATGGAAGTTGAAATGATTATGTTAAAAGTTGCATTTTGGTATAACCATCTGAACAATGATCACGAAGATGACTTTCCCTTCCATTGAGAAAACTTGGTGTAAAAGGGTGCCTTTTAGCAGTCGTTTGTACCTTATCTCCAACTCCATTCGATAAATGAAATGATTAACTTGTTTTATTGACCGGTTGAAAGAGGACTTTCAAATTTTCTTCGAGCTCGACGTCGGTAATCTACCATGTTGGATCATTACCAAACTTCAAACCCGATTGATTGGCTTCCAAATACGAAAAGTTGGTCTAAAAGATTTACATTGCCCTTTACCAATTTAGGACCTTGTTGATGGTAAAATTGAATAGAAACATTTTTCCGATGACTAGGCAAAATAATAATAATAATAATAATAATAATAATAATAATATTATTATTATTATTATTATTATTATTTTGCATACTTGTACTATCATACATATGTAAAGACCCATCATACTACTAGATATATATAATTTAGGATGACATCACATAATCTAATTTAATCATAATAACACAACTAAGCCGATTTTTCATATAATAAATTGATCAGATAAATCATCTCAAGTTAAAAAAGCATAAGCCAATATAATTCTTTTAAGCTCCATTCATAACAACTAAGTTACGTTTAAAGATGTCTCAAGATAGGTCTTTAGTCAAGTCATTATAGTAATAGCAAGTAGCTATCATCCTACCCACTTTTATTAATAAGTCACAGCTTAAATCATCATATGGGTCCTATCCGTGATAATATTAATTAAACATCACATAATCTAATTCAATCACAATAACTCAATTGAATCAAGTCACTAAAAAATAAAACGATAATGTCATAGTTGGCACCAAAACTTTATCAATTTGTAAATTTAACTACATTAAGTTTAATAATATCAATTTACTACCTATAAACTTTTTAAGTTGATTTATAACACTTAAATAAGGTGGTCAATTACAAAAATGGGTAAAGTTCAAGTAGGTAATTGTAAAATTTAGCAATTTTATTGCAAAAATAAGCAAAGTTTAGGTTGTAAACCGATACTTTAAACTTCATGTAATTAATTACATAAATTAACAAAGTTTACATATCAAAAGTGACATTCACCCATAATAAAATGATCACATAAACTAGCTCAAGTTAGAAAAGCATATGCTAATATAATTCCTTTATGCTCCATACGTAGCAACCAAGTTCATTATTGAACGTGCTGTCTCAAGATAAGTCTTTAGCTTAGTCAGTAGTCACCATAATAGTTGCAATTGCTATCATCCAACCTACTCCCATTAACAAGTCATAGTCTAAATCATCATATGGGTCCTATCTTTAATAAAACTAGTACTTGAATAAAATATAATTATCACAAATGGTGAAATATAGTCTACTACAATAGCGACAACAAAATACTTGCAGATACTAAGAAGGAATGTTGCATGCGTACTTATTACTAATTTGAAAACTAGTAATTTGTTATCTCATTTAGATGGAAAAGAAAAATACCATCTTAGTATCCCAAGACTTGAAAATATGCAAAACTCTGTATCACACATATATAATACATATGCATATATGGGTATGCAGGCCCTAAGCCATCTCATCCTTACATCACCAAAGGTATCAACCATCAATTCCACTGGTCTAATACAACTGTTCATAGAGGTGTCTAATACCACTAATACAACTTAATTAAAATTTTCTTTAAACAAATCAATTAGTTTCATAATAGTTAGCTACTTAATAGCACGCGGTGGTTCAACAGTTAATGTACACATCACATCACGTTGAAATGCTACCCTATCGAGATGCTACAACTACAATTCCATGACTGTCTACCACTTATAATGCCCTAGTACTTCTAGTATTCTTGGCATAGGAGCAAGCACAAGTAGTAAACTTAGTGACTATGCACCTAAGGTGCTCTCAAAGCTATAAAGATAAATAATTAAGATATCCTTTTATCGGTACTACTAATGATGCTAACCAAAAATATGACATTTAAAATTTTATTCAACTTAAACAAAATCTCATTGTCACCCACTTATTTTGCCAAATCATCATCTCTATTCTCTTTAATATGTCTACATCTATTCCTACGTACTTCTTCAAGACTAATTCTATCCATTATTTTTGCATCTAAGGCCTATACTAATGTCTGTTGCACAATTATCATACTATGTATTACTAAGTCCCCTAGTTTGATTTCGATAACACCAAAATACATATTAGCAACTAATAGTATATATATAAGTTGCTTATATAAAGTATGTGTGTTTTTGAAAAGACATGAGATGTGATGAGTTTTATCTCTAGTTGTTAAAAATGTATTTCTAGATAAGAGGAAGCTATGGATATATAATGAATTATAAAATAGAGTAGATTTGAAGGAATCAATGGGGTATTAAGATATAAATCGTGATAATTATTTGAATGAATTTTCATGATATTTTGAAGTATTTTCCTAGTGTTTGTGAGAGATTTATCTAATGATTTTTGGAAAGCTGTAAATTCAAAAATTAATGATTTGTATCATGATCATGTTGTTGATTCTAATAATATTTTATACATGCAAGTCAAGACCTAGCTCCATCAGTTTATATATTTGACTAATGCATTTGAAATAATATTTCACAAGATATGTAATGAGTTTTATCTCCGATTGTTAGATATGTATTTCTAGATGAGAGGAAGTAATGGATATATAATGAATTATAAAATAGAGTGGATATATTGAAGGAATCATTGGAATATTAAGAGATAAATCATGATAATTATTTGAATAGATTTCCATAAGATTTTAAAATATTTTGTTAAAGTTTGTGAGAGTTTTATCTAATGATTTTTGGATGCTGTGAATTCAAAAATTTATGATGTGTATCATGATCATGTTCTTAATTCTAATAATTTTTTAGACATGCAAGTCAAGATCTAGCTCCATTAGTCTATGTATTTGGGTAATCCATTTGAAATAATGTTTCACTATTCAAAATTAGATATTAACCCAAGATAATTTGAAAAGAAGCATGAACATTCAACAGAGAAATTCAAAGTCCTTGACACAAGTAATGCTTAAAAAATACATGAGCATATCATATGAGATTTTTTGAATAAGCTTATATACAGAACTTATCATGTTTTTAGATGAAAGAAGGGGTGTACTATATATGGAAAGGAAGAATAATCAATCAAATGAGTATTTTTACAAAACAATCAAGCTGCAATAGTTGCGCTAACTAAGGTTTGCCTTTTCCATTATACAGTGGCTGAAGAGTAAAGCAATACGAAGTCTAAATATTGAAGCTTCCAAATCAAATGTATAGAAAAGCAATAAAAAAAGAGTACTTTCGATCTATAACTTTCAATGATATTTCGTTTGACATAACTTTTGTTGTTTTTTAGTAATAGTACTTATTAGTTTTGCTATACTTGGAAGCTTTGCACTAAACAAATTGTCTAGGGTTTTTTTTTTTTTTTTGTTGTACTCCTTATTAATTCTTCATTCTTCCATTTGTATTGAATTAAGAAGTTTGTCAAACACTCCAGAATAGCACAATAGGCTTTTGGAGAAAGTTAAGAGGCTAGGTAGTTGAGATTATAGATAAAAAAAAAAAAAAGTTGTATTATGCATTAGAATATTTTATTTGATTTAGTGGAACACTATATGAAGACAATTAGATCCCTAGATTAACATATAAGGCAGAAGTAGAACTACTATAATTATTTTGCATTACTCTTATCCCATAACTTGTTTGACTTTCATATATTTATTAATTGATGTTTATATGCTTTAAGTCATATATTAATATCGGTAGTCAAAAAAGATTGAATTTAATTATTTGAAATACTTTAAAGATATCAATTCATCTTACCTCCACCACCGCTTGCTCTTTATTTTGGAACCAATATTTGACATCAAAATTTGTGTTCTTTTGTTCCAAAAAAAAAAGTGCAAACTTTTGAGCAAAACATTAATTTTTTTTTTTGTGGTAGAAAACAATATATCTATTGCTATTAATCGTGTACATTTTATAATGGAACTAATTTATTGTATTGGAAACTCATAGTTGAAGCTTAAAACTATCACACTAGAAATCTTGGAAATATGTGATAATTTGAGCAAACCCTAACTAATACTCATCGCATAAACGTCGCTACAATTTTTGACACACCAACATTTTTTTTAGCAACAACAACCTGTATTCGAGACCCTAGAAATTAAAAAAAAAAATTAAGAAATTTGTGACTTATCAATATTACCATTATTGAACCTCCACTCTAATACCAAAAATATGATATACTACTGATCCTGACTGGATTTAAAACACCCTTTTAGAAACCAGAGATAAGATTATTTCATTATTTGATACCAAAAGGATGATATAACACCACCCCTAGTATGGATCTAAAATGCTATTTTGAATTGCATAGTTTACAAAAGATAAGGTTTTATCATTTTCATTATTATTCTAATAACAAATTATAATGCATATATTATATTTTTAATATTATATGGGTCTAATATAAATGAAAGAAATATTTTGTGTTTTGATGGATTTATAAAAAACAAAAACATAAAGTTTATAAACAGCTATTAAATCAAATTCATCCTTTAACTGAATGAGCTTTGATGGTAGAGGAGAGAACCGTGGAATTTGAAGGGACTAATTAGATTAACCGACATAACTTGCAATTAATCCGACTAACAAATTGCCACATTCAAAGGATAATCTTTAATTGATAAGATCAATGGGGCAAACATTTTCAATGTTTAAAGGAAAGGTTTCGCAAAATAATCAAGATGTAATAACAGTCATCTCTACCTCATTCATAGTGTTTTACAATGATAATTATGCAATGCTAAACATAAATAAAGATTAAAAAAAAAGGCAATTAAATAAAGATTTCATGCAATGAACGAATAAAACTGAAAATAAAATAAAAGCATCTAAAAATCTTGGCTTGGAATTTGTGGCAAGCTAACAATTCATCATTCTCCTTTTATATTGATTAGAAATTTCTTAAACAAAATCATCAAAAACTTCAAATGTTCAATCAAAAGCTTAAATTTCAATTGCCATAAAAAATCTTGAAGCTCTATCAGAACTAACGATAAAAACTTTTACCAAATTCAGAACCTTTAGTAGATTTAGAAATGGAATCAGAATCAGAACCTTCGAAAGTTCCATTGGTCGAATCACTAAAAAATCTGAACCATGCTCTATCTATTGAACCTTTGTGATTGAGAACTTAATCTCCATTGAGTGTTTTCGAAATAATCAATTCGTTTTAGTTCGATCGAGTCATGTTTCTTCCTTAGCCTTTTGATTTCAAGTTTGAGGCTCTAATTCCCATCGTATTACAAGATTTTATCAGAGAGACAAGGTATTTGTTGACAGGCAAATTTTCATGAAAGGTGGAATATCCAATATAATCAAGAGAGGGAAAACATTTAATTTTTACTGCCGTTTTTTATTTTCTGTTATACATGCACTAAAGATGTGTACTACAAGCTGCAATGGTTCAGCATGAAAACATGCCTTAGGTCTTTTTTTTTTCCTTCTCTTTCTACAATGGATAAATGGGCTTGAGCCCTTAGTAATATATTAAAATGTTTTTTTTTTATTATTAATTAATTGTCACACCAACCCCCCTCCTCCCGTTTATACAGACAAGGCAACTGAGATGTGATGCCAGGGACATTGGCCCCAATCCAGATTCCCCAAAGGCAACTCTATCACGACACAAGAGGTATTATTCTTCTACCCGTAGCATTCAACTCTTCACACGTTGCAATACCCAGGAGTCGAACCTCGGACATAAGGTAAATATATGGCATCATGGAACTTGTATTCTACATAGAGTTGCAAACGAATCGAGTCAAGACAATACAGTACTTAACTCAAGCTCGGCTTGAAACTTATCTCGAACTCAACCAAGACTGAAATATGAAGCTCGAATCCAGCTTAAAGTGGTATTGTACAAACTTAAGCTCGAAGTCGACTAGATTAAGCTCGTTGGTCTTGTTTTATTAAAAAATATTTTCAATTCTAACTGAAATAATATCAATATTCAAACTTGATTTAGACTCGAATAAGATTTATACTTGACTTGAGTTCAATTAAGCTCATGAGCTAATTGAGCTAAACATTATGAAGCTCATGCAACTCGATAAGCTACTCAAGTAGAGTTTGAGCTCAAATTGAGTATTATTAAATCGAACTCAATTAAACATCAATTTATGTTTGAGTAATTAGTGAACTGGTGTAATTTATTTATGCTCTAACCTTACGTACTATAAAGTGCAAATCCTAGGGTATGTACAAGTATGGAGATGTTGCATTCTATATTCAAATCTATGAGAGTAGATTCTTAAAAATTGAAATTGAAACCTACCTTATAAACTTTACTATCCACCTAAAATCGACCATGCAAACCATCCTACTTATACAAATAGGTTTGAGGTTTTAATAGGATTACCATCTTCACTCTTCTATGCCATGGATAAAAATGAGTGGATGAAACGGATGTATAGTCAGTGATTTGATTCATATAATCGGTGTGACAAAAAGTTTACAATAAATAATAGATAAGAACTATCACATGTTCCTACTATGGCACATTCTATAAATCAGAAGATCAAGATGATTAGTTAAGAGAAAGGTTAATTTGTTAACTTTGTACGATACAGTTGTTTGCCATTTTCAAAACGTTAATTGCACACTGATTATGTATTTCACCGCTTAAATCAAAGTACTAGAATTTTAATTTTATAATAACCTTTCTAAAAGAATATAAGATGTAGGGAAAATTATATGGTCCCATCAATAATTTTGATGAAACCGATCTTATCACTATCTAATCTCTCACACCATATCTAACCGTGATAAATAAATATTTAATATTTTAATTATTATATTTATTTTAATGATTAAATGGTCAACTGACCATAGAAGCTCCCTAATTTTGTTAGTAATAAAGTCTTAAGAAGAATAGTCTCTTCTTAATCATAAAGAACCACAAAAGAGGTTACGATTCGTTGCTAATTTTGTTAAAGTATGATTTTTGTTGATTCCTGTCTTTATATGGAGAATAATTGCACGTTTTTAAATAGTAAAAGTCAGATGAAAATAACCATCTTCCTACTTGACATGTTACAAGACTGTAGACTTTTAAAACAAAATAAATAAATAAATAAATAAAAGGAGGGCTCATAGCTCTTTTTCTTTTTACCTAGAATGGAAGAATATATATTGATACTTACATGGCAACTGGCAAAGCAGGGAAAAAGAAGGTAGGAAGAAAAAGCATATGGATAAGATAAGGTTCATGAGTCATAAAACCAATTTTGACTTGTAAGAAAGACCTGCCTCCACACAAGGTTTTTATACGATGTTCGTCCACATATTCATCTTCTCTTCTCAATCGCTACTCTCTCTCTCTAGATGTCCTTGTTTAACAATATGCCATTGTTGTGTTGTAGGGGGCCCAAACTCATCCCTGCTTATCTCTACATCTTTCTGAAATGTGTCCTCAAATGTCATTATCTTTTTTATTGATGTGAAATTCTTTGCTATGGCTTATAGCTTGCCCTAGCTCACATTTTTTGGTGGGCTCTTTCCTATTCTGATGCCTACTCTTGTCTGCTACAGTATTGTGTACCCTTTTAGAATTTATGGTGCTTTTCCAATAAAATTGTGGGCAATCGGCAATATATTGCATTAAATTAGGAGGGAAAAGTCCATTAATTAATTGTTTAAAGACCATATCGCTTTGTTTATGTCTGGCTTAACTAATATGTGTAGTAACTAGCACATGGAGAGGCAAAAAGTAATATCGAATTAGCTCGATGTTAGATATTATTAGGATAAGTTGCTACATGATGATTTAAATAAAGACTAGCTATATGTAAAGCAATCTGTTAGAATTCAACAAAACTTATTGTAATTAGAAGAAACCAAGCACTTACCATAATTGGACCAATCTACAATAATTGAACGAACTTATCATGATAAACTTACCACAATCTGACCTAACCTATTACAATTGGATAAAACCTATTATGACATAACGAAGCCCTTATTTTATATAGTCGCCAAATGGGACTTATCCTAATAATTTCCTACTTAACGTTGCATATAGAGATAGTTTTCTATTGTGCAGGTAAGTTTGTTTGGTAGGTGTGTTTTAATTTGTTTAGACCACTTTAATATTTATTACAATCAAAATTTTGTAATTGTCAAATATTATTGTCATAGTTTAACAAACTGTAAATATTAATACTTTTTAGTGATGAGTAATGATGAAAAACAATGGCAATGACCATCATTTTTAATAAATAATAACAAAAAAATTAATTAAAAAAATAAGAAAAATGATTCCAATGAGATGTTCCTCATTTTCAGTTAAAGTTTTCTATAATGTTTAATCAATAGTATTGATCATCAGATACAACCTTTACCTCCTACCGTTAGCTGCTACTAAAATTTGTTAAAGCATAATTAATAATGGCTAACCAATAGTACTGATTGTGGGTTATAACCTTTACCTCCTCTGGATGTAGACATCATCACGGGGCGGTTCCGAATCGTGAACCGCCCCGAACCTTCACCGGCGGTTCCTGACCCAGGAACCGCCCCATCGGTGACGGTTCGGAACCGTCCAAGGACCCGCCAGAACCGGCGGGTCCAAGCGGTTAGCGTGGCAGAACCGACGGTTCTAACCGGGTTGGAACCGCTAAATATTTTAATTTAAAAAAAAAAAAAAAAAAACCTGCGCATGATGCAGGTCTTCAAAGGCTGAAATTAAAAATATGTACGTTTTTAATAAATAAATAATAAAAGAGATGGGAGTTATGATATCCGAGAAAAAGGAATTGAAATGCCAGTAGACCAGGTTCCACAATGCTTGTGTTCATGGGAAAATATTTAGTAAGCAAATAAGTAATTTCTACACCTTTGAATAACTACTAATTATTTATTAATATATGAATAAAATAATAAATGAATTTTCAAAATGGTTACCACCAATACGATTACGTGGTTGAAACTTAGCGCCATATGCCACTGAAGGTTTTACTTCCTCGTGTTCATAATTTCTCAAAAAAAAAAAAAAAAAACGGTTCACGTGAACCGGAACCGGAACCGGAACGCCAGAATCGGCGGTCCTTGAAACCGTGAACCGCCCAGCTCTGACGGTTCCGGTTCCGGTTCCGGTTCCACGAAATGTGAAACCGTGAATCGGCGGTTCCAGTTCGGGTCCGGAACCCATCCGAACCGTGGCGATGTCTATCTAGATGGTTACTACTAAAAGTTGTTAAAGTATAATTCATAATCACAACCATTTTATATTATTACGATATTATTTAATAATTTTAGAGGAAATATGTTTGTTATCCTTAATATATTGTCTCTTTTGTTTTCCTATAAAAAAATATCTAATACGTGTCTAATTAATAAAAAGTATATAAAAATTCCTAAAATAAAGTAAATACTTCTTGATACATGTTAGATATTTATTTATGGCAACAACAATCTTAATACAACAAATTTTTCTTTTTTTTCCGATATAGACTTCTATTACAGCAAGGATGGAAAAATAAATCCCGTAAAAAACGTGCATGCGCTTAACTTAGTGGAAGCTTGTGCAGCAATTGTCAATTGTACAATTCAAGCCAGGACAATCATGCACTTCTTTCTCCAGCATGTTGGTCCAAATTATCAATTATCATAAACCTGCCGTATCTACGACCGCGCTGAATTGTTATATCGTCTGTGTGCTGTGTGTCATTATCGATCGATCTGGGTTGTGTTGATGCGCATGTGCATGTGTATATTGTTTGGAACCATTTAAGTTGGTTCGATATAGTACGAGTGAGAGGGCTGGTGGGATAGAGCCATGGGGGGGGGGGGGGGGGGGGGGGCGCAACTGTACGCAAGAAATTGGAGAAGACTTTCGTTTAAGGACAAAAGAGAAAGTTGGATGAGGAGGTCAATCAGCAACAAGAAAAGGCTGGACCATTGCAGTATATTTCTTTTGTTTTGAAGGCTACAGCCATTTGAATCAGATTCCTAAAGGACCCTACTTCTAGTATGGACACATGGGTAAAAAGTAAAATATTGGATATTGTTTGATATACTTTTTTCTTGATCAGAAAAGTAGCAAGTGTGTTTTCCCTTTATTTAACTTCATTTTTTTACTATGCGTTGACATTCCAATCAAGAACAAGGAGTACTCTTCTACAGGGAAAAGCAACACCACTCATGATGGATCATATCGATACAATGGATAATGTTGAAGGAAAAATAAGAATATTACTATAATCACCTTTCAATCAACCCTATGGTAATTATTGATAATTGAAAAAAAGAAATGATAGGTTGCCCAAATTTCAAACACGAACAAATTGATATTCCATGTTACACTGTCTTGTTAGGAGAATTTCAGTTAAGAACTGTAGATGTATGGGTTCAACTGCACTAATTATGTTTATTGTGGCGTACATTTCGTATTACACGTGATTTTCAAAGCGTGATGTGAAATGGCAAGATAAGGACACTTAGAAGAATAAGGGACAGAAAGGAGGAGCCGATAGTCTCAAGAGACTTAAAACATACCTAAGTAAAGGAAATACTATGTACCAAACTCCATTATTTTTTATAAAGGTGCTATGCTCTTGCATTTTAGCATTGTTTGTTCATTTGATATGGATGTATGGCAACATAATGGAGTTTGTCTTGATTTTATCCTCCTTAACTGAAGATAGGCTTCGCATATATGTAGAATTCATTTGTCGACATGTTTGTTGGATTGCAATGATGATTGATGATTGATATGTTTCTTTCTTAATAGTCACCTTAGGGCTTCTTTTGGACCCTAACTCATCAGAGGTCTCTCTTTGTGCTTCTACAAGTACATGAGCTGCCTCAAGAAAGTTAGTAAGGATGGATCGGTGGGTCCAACTATCTATACTCTAAGTTTACCATATCAATTCTTTTTCTTGATCTTCCAAATAAATAACTTTGACTCTTTAAGCAATTCACCTCAACTCAAAAAAGTCAAATCCAAATTATTTCTGGACTTAAAATCTAGGAATCGGATTTAGCTGTCTATAAGAGTCATGTTTATGGACCATGTGCATAATTATACCACTGAATCTATACGCTTCAGTACCTGTTACGTGGATTTGGCAAATTTAAGCATTCATATATTGTCCCTACAAACTAGATCTATCTTAGATTAGAGGTTCTTAGTTATTTGTGCTTCTAACTCCGACGGAAAAGCACATATTGTCTATAAGACGGAAAAATCCAATCTACTTCATTCCTATATGTTGCATAAAGTGTCAAGATGAAGACTTTAAAGAGATATGGGACATCACAAGTGTTAACAGTGGTAGATAAGCATGCTTGCCAAAATAAATAGACAATGTCATACATGGCTAAGAGTGGTATAGTAAATAGATCAGATGTAGGCGATTGCTTATAAAGAACCAGAGGATTTTTAATGCAAGTATTGCTTGGACATATGATCAAGTGTATTGAACTTGTGAAAATTCAAGTTCTAGTTGAATTCATACAGATTTGGATTTGAATTTATACAAATCGGCAAGAAGCCTGTGTGTTCTGATAGATTCCTAGTTATTCTGTGTTTTCTTGTCACTAATTTGCTTTTATTGCATTGATAAGTGTCTGGACTTCATTAGCCGAACATATATATCATTGTTATGTGCACTGTGTACAGTATGTGAGTGTGGAATATCCTAGACTCAATCAGAAGGAAGATTGCTCTTTGACTGCAAGAGAAATAATTGAACTAGCAATAATTGCTATTCCAGCTATAGTAATTTGTTTGATTTTTGCCTCTACTGTTGTTTTACCCTTATGTTCTTTTTATATTTAGGTTTTTCATACGATATGTATGGATGATGCTCTCACATCTACTAGGTTTTTCCTGTTTGTCGTATTACTCAATAATTGAATATATAAATTGATGATTTCTCGGTTGGGGAGAAAATACATAGATGAGTAAACGTACATTAGTATAAGAAGTTATAATTAACTTCATACCTTGTACTCATTATCAATTCACATGATGTACTACTCTTAGGCTTTATTGGCTTACTATTTACTCTGTTTCTCTAAATATGTGGCTTATTTAGGGTTTGTTGGTTTCATCTTATTCTAATTGTTTTGTTATCTTTTTTTTTTTTCAAACATATGTTTGTTAATAAATGAACATAGATGAAAAAAATATATTTTTACTCATAAATATATTGAACAAATTAGATACAGATAAGATATAAATAAAATATAGATAAAATACAGATAAAAATTAGATAAGCCAAACAAACCCTTAATAAGTTAAAATTCAGCTAAACTTAGTATGCTATTATTTTCAATTAATGGGTGTTTAGTCATATTGCTAGAGCCGATTCCTCAAAAATATAATAAGAAGTCCGAAAAATAAATTAAATAATGAGAATTTTTGAGCTATGAGTTTGAATGTTTTCATAGTCTTTCTTACAAACACTAAATTTTCGTTAAAAAAATTATAAATTGGAATATATATAATAAGTGATTACTTAACTTTTTTTTTTTTTTTTAAACGGATATTGCACTTTTCAAGTTACTAAACTTTCAATTCGAACGACTTCTTTATTGATTTATGGTTTTCTTTTTTTTTTCCCCAAGTAATTTGAAATTGTATTGCTCTAAAATTATTGATTTCTGTGATGTTATTGTCATCTCAGGCATAGTGCCATGCCTAGGAAAAGTCAATTATCGAAGTCTCCTCACAATTAGTATTAGCTAGACCACATGATATGTTCATAATGACAAAGGAATCACTTTTCATTTGGCATGGCCTAATCACAGAAAAAAGTTCTGGAGCAATAGGCTCTGTATGGAATATAAAATCACTAATCTCATAGGTTTTGTTCTTGTAACCTAGATTGTCTATTACGTCATCACCACACTTATTGCCTTCGCATCATCCATTGGAACAATCTCACTTCTTTCAATAGAAGTGATGAAAGTGTTTTGCAAGGTTATTTTGCAGAAATGACATTTATAATAATTGTAATATCTTGTGAGAGTACAACAATGGGATATTACCAAAATCTTTATAATCTAATAATATGAATATTAATATTTTAATATAATATATCAAATTCGATCCATTTCTTTGTAATAGTTGTAAGATATAGTTATTAAAAAAAAAAATCTATTTGAAGATAACCCAAGTAGTTTAACCATATGAACAAAATGTTGATAACAAGTGCATCTTTGTGGTTCATCACATTAAGATTATTCACTACTATGAAAGCAAGCTTCCAATAATTGACAAAAAGTTATCTAGCAATTAAAATTTTCATGATTTACCTTATTCCAATAGTATTATACCACATTAGCAGCGATTTACCATAATGGATATAAAGTTGATAATAGTTGTCAATTTATGATTTACCGCATCAGAAGGATTTCACCACATTGAAGCCGCTTTTACCAAAATTGAAGAAAAGTTTATATTAGTAATCATTTTTATTATATCCCACTTTAGTACAATCTGACCACCATCAATTGATATTACCATTTGTAACAAAAAAAAAATTGATATTACCATAATCATAAGAGTAATCAGCAACAACTATTACAACCGGTTTACGTGGACATAGAGAATGACAAGTAATAGAAAAGTTATGCTTCGAAAATGATATTACTAGTAATATACTAGGAATGATGCTTTTCAGCATTTGCTTTATTTGAAACTTTATTATTAAGAATATATATTCTAATGTTTAGTTTATTAGTTGCAATAATATTAATTTAGGAGTAGAATTATAATTGTCATTATACCCTTATTTGGATATTTTCAATAAATAAAAGGTTATATAATATACTCATATACATACCCTCATATCACACATATATGAATTCATTACAAATGCATCATAGACATAAACATATGTAATATATATATATATATATATATGACACACAATATATAAAAATATATAGATTATATGTGATAAGCGTGTGCACATGCGCCCACACACAAGCGTGTGCACACGCGCGCGCACAAACACACAAAAACAAAATATATAATACAAAGATTAATTTTTATAATCACTAGATTATGTATTTATATTTTTAGGAAATTTTTATATAACTTATAAATGACTTATACATGTAACCTATATCTATACATATAACTTATAAAATATAAAACATATATTACTTATATTTGTGATATCCCCTAAATATAAGGTGGTAAAACTTTAATCATGGAGGTGTCATTTGGTGTAATGACTTGAAGTTTATTATAACTCTAAAGTTAATTTATATATCTAACTTATAAAAATATAATTTATATATACATATAAATTATATATACAAGTTACATATTTTATCAATACTCTTTTTATTTGTTATATATATAACATATATAATACATATATATTTATAATCTCTAGATTATGTATTTATACTTTTTAGACATATTTATATGGATAACTTATAGCTTGTAAAATATAACTATATATATATATATATATAATTTATATAGGATAAATTGCACTAAAAGATCTCAATATTTGAGAGTAAGTTCATTTCAGATCCTAAGATTTCAAAAAGTTCAAAAGAGGTCTTAACGTTTAAGAAAATGTCTTTTGAGTTTTAATTAAATTTTTCTCTGTTGACATGTGTTAACAAATATCTCAATCGACTCATTTCTCTAAACATTGGGACCTCTTTTTGAGCCACTAAAAAATGCTGGGACCTCAATTAACCTATTTCTCTAAACGATGGACCTCTTTTGAACTACTTGAAATGTTGGAACCTTAAATGAACTTATCCCCAAACGTTGAGATCTTTCAGTGTAATTTACTCAATTTATATGTAACTTAAAACTTATATATATAGCTTATATATATAATTTATCACCTATAAAATGTAAAACGTAACTTGATTTTTTTTTTGGATCATTTGCCCTAACACAAACTAATACTGAAGAGAGATCTTGTTACATCATCCATCAATAATGAGATGAAGACCAGTGAAAAGAAGAATGAAGGCACAAAAAAAAAAAAATAGTTGCAAGAGTTCAAGGGTTGACAATGACATTGAAGAAACTTTGACAAGAATAATGAAGAAAAGAAAAAAAGAACATATGAAAGGGTTGAGATGAGATATGGTCAATGGAAATAAAATAAGTTTTGTGTATTATGCAAGTTTTTTTTTTTCTCAATGATTAATTTTATTGGGTGTAAAATAATACCACTGTTCGAATTTTTATTCCCATTGGAGAGGGAATGAGGGAAAAAAACACATGATAGGTGATTTTTTTTCCTTCTACATTAGAAGCATAAAAATTACCACCAATAAGTATGCTTAGTCTATATTTGCAAGTGAACGAGTTAATAGGTTGATTTTTATAAGTAGTTATTCTATTCCTCCTCTATTAATAGAGTATATAGTCAATTTCTAAGCTCCCTATATCTTAAATAATAGTAATTCTAAATCGTCAACTTGGTTCGAGAGCCATTAACAACTTTATATTGCTAAGTTTCATTTTTCAAATGGTTATTTTTGTGTTTATGTGTGAGGTTTTTGCAAACAAAAACTCTTCTTAGAAGACCAACTCCCCTTAAGTGCCCTTTGTCATTTTAATTTTTAGAGCTGTTAAGATCTTGCCTCAAAATCAATATGTTTGATCACCAAGCATCATAAAGACCATAAGGTAAAAATTTTTGGGTTTTATATCTTAAATGTAAATTGCAATATAAAATAGCTCTAGAGCTGTTCATACTCAAGCTCATCATGCTTAATGCCTAGAATTGTGGTTTTTTTGGCTGCTCAAATGGATCTTATAATTTTGCTTATGTGAATAAGAATATTGAACGGTGTTGATTTGTTCGAAAAGGTTTTACCATTGAAGATATATCAATAATTTTATTCTTAAAGATGCAATTTTTTTTTCCATTTTTAAGCCCATAAATTGTGATTCCTCTTGTTGTTTATAATAGATTTTTAAACTATTTGACATGTAATGAATTTTGTTTTAAGGCATCAAGCTTTGAAATTTTAATCATTTGACTATTCTTTTTCATTACGTTTTTAATAAAATGAGTTGGTTTTATAGAAAAAAATGGAGCATTGGAAGACTTTGTTAATCCAAATATGCCAAATGAAGAACAATGTGATATAAGGAGGATTGGAGTTATGAGTTATGTTCCAGCTTGAGTTATATCAAATTACAGGCTTGCAACCAATTTGATCTTTCTATAAATTTTGATTTGTGTGTAATCCTTGTAATTTTATAGTTTATCATTAACTGCCTATACATTCTTTGCTTCTATGCTTCATGTTATTGCCTTTAGAGAGCAATAATAGGCTTGATAAACATGTAGTGACATCTACATGTTGTATCACTTGTGTTTCGAAAATTGCATGCTCAGTCAAGGTGGATCTAAGGTGGGGTCGATAGTGGCCTCGGCCCCCTGACTTGAAAGAATTTAGAAAATTGATATATTATATATTGTAAAGAGCAATTAATGATGTAAAAGTAGAAGTAACTTAATGGTTTAGTGCTTTGTTTTTCATTCATGAGGTCATAAGTTCAAATCACATGAGTGTACTTTTTTTCCTCAACATGCATTTATTACATGACATTTTTTTTATTCTTATAATTTATTTTGTTTTTATGCAATGTCTCTATCACTTTGCATACTAATAGTTACATGTGCATCATAGAGCATTAGATTGATGATAAAATTGATGCTATGAATAGGATTATATCATTTATATTATTTTAGAAGACCAGACAAGTAAAGTAGTTGCCTCCAATATCCTTGATACCATTCTTGTGTATGATATTTAAATAGTTTTTAGTACATCATAATGAAATGTCTTCACTAACACCACTTCAATTCAATCATTGAAGTAGGCATTGTAACTAATATGTGATGGAAAGTTATTCCATGTTTAATATGTCAGCCACATATTCAACAAAGCAATCAAATTAGTATGCAAGCTTGCAGGTTGAATGAGCACATTAAAAAAATCTAGTATATCCAGGATTCCACATTGAGGAAAGCCAGGTATCTCGCAAGCTACTACAGGCACAACCTCAATGAAAAAGGTCCTACCTCTTGATTACTATGGGTGGACTTCAACGTTCAAAATGCTTAATGCAGATTTGAAGGTAAAAAAAGGCTCTCACAATTTTACAGCATCTACATAAGCCATCCTAACCCTAGCTTTAGTCAAATTCATGTCTACAATTAGAAAATGATGAAAGCGATGGCAAAGATCTCCAATGCCTTCTTTAAACAAATAAACCTTTTGTCTTAAACCTATTACCTCACAAATAATCACATACTTCCCTACCTATTAATATATCAGACATGTGGTGAAATATCATGAAGAACCATTGCTTCAGTCCACCCTGTCCACAATGGCAAGCAAATTTCAAGAATAGTTAAGCCCTTTCCTCATCTATTTTAAGTTGTAGTGATGCTTGAACCATGATCTAAGTTTGTGCCACTCGAAGAGTCTTCAAGGAATTTTACAACAATATTGAGTTGGAAAATGCTATAAGTTGTTGCAATTAATGACAAGGCATAAAGTTTGCTTATACTTGGTATCAGTATCATAACTAAACAATGCAACAACTATCCCAACCATTACAAACTAGCATTAACAACCACTCTTCATGGACGGTTCATTAAAAGAAGTAAACAAATCACTCAAGATGCCTAAAGAAGTAGTAAGGTTGCCTCAAACATTTATAGACTTGCTAGTATACCAAGTATAATGGTTTAAAGAGAAGAAAGAAGGGTAATGTTGATGTCTAAGCTTAGTGGTTAAATAAAATACATATATTGTGACTTTCCCTGGTTGTAGGAGATCTTCTGGTACTTTAGGCTTTAGTTATCTCATATGAGCCTTTTTTGACTTCGGTTGCCAAGTCCTTGACCCCTACCACTATTTAACTAACCCCAATACTGTTGAAGTATGTGCTAGCTTAAAAAATTGGAGTAATGCTGAGAACAAATGCTAAGAAGGCCTATAGTTTAGGTGGTCTAGTGATAACGACTTATGATAGAAGTATATTTAAACAATTGGAGTGATGTCGATGACAAATGCTAAGAAGACTTGTAGTTTTAGCAAATCCGGTAGTAGCAACTCATGGGAGAGAGCTCAAAATAACCACTCAGCATAGAAATGATGGGCTGGAGGATGAAGCTATATACTGAGGAGGGCTTCTTGTACATGACTCTATGATATCTTTCTTCATTTACTTATGTAGAAAATTTATATAAAGATGAAAAAGAAAAGTTTTTCTTGTTTTCAATGCAAGTTCTGGCAATTGGATTGTGTTGTATGTGTTTGATTGTAAAACTTAAAATCAATTCATGTGAATTATCAATATGACAAACATACTGAAGACTAATTGTCTTAACAATAAAAAAATTAAATATTTATTTTATTATTTATTAATATACATAATTGAAATTTTAAAAATTATTTAGCAATTTGAAAATTCAAAAATATCTAACAATTCAAATGGCATAGTAACTTGGAAATTATTTAGTAATTTAAATAATTTTAAATTTGAATAATCTAATAATTTACAAATTATTTATTAATTTAGCATTAATTTTTTCGTAAAAAGTGATTTATTTATCCCATATAATTAGGAATTAACTTGTTTAAACAATCAAATTTCTCATTAAAAATAGTCCAATTTTCCCACATACCCTCTAGGTGCTTGCATGCTTGTGCCCAAGCGGCCTATGATTTTATCATGCCCTTATGTCAAACCCGTGCATGCTTGTATGTTTCACTTTCTTCGTGTGCTTGCATCGTGCTCGTCCAAGCATGTGTGCCAAATCCATTTATTAGGCTTAGTAAAGAAAAGGATGATGTGCTATAAGGAGGATGAAAATTGTAGGGTAGGTTTTGTCAGGGGGTATATCTAGTTATCATCGGCATGATTTATAATCAATATCGATTTGCATGTAATATAACATATTGTCTCCTTTTAGATTCATTGTACTTAGTAATAGCATGTTGGTTGATTTTTTAAGTACTAAGAACAAGTGCCTATAGAGCTCACAAGCGAACTATGCAAGCTAATCCGCTTTAGCCCACGTTATTATGCAGATCATAATTTTTGGCTTAACTCACACTGCGTGGGTTGGTTGGTGAAGCACCTAATCCATTAATACGCTATTTTTTTTTCTTTTTCTTTTTTTAAAATTAATATTATAATATAATTGCATTAAAAGTATTATGTTATTTTTAATTAAAATTAAAAGTTCTTAATTACATATATAAAACAAATTTCTTATTTTTATAATTTCTTATAGGTATTTGTCTTAATTTGTCTTAAACAACTCATCATCTAAACATATAATTTTGACGATAAAATATTATAAATCATAACATCAACAATAGCTTCACTATAAAAGTATTAATACATCATCATTAGTCATCATAAATAACAACTCAATTTGAATTTAAATTAAATATACATTCTTATGCGAGTTTATGAGCCAACCTAACTGACAATGGGTTGATCTACTTTAACTTGCAAGTTATGCAAGGCAAGTCAACAAAGCCCGTATATCAATATGAATTTAAACTTTTATTGCAAATATTTTTTTAGGTTAAATAATTCAGTCTACATAACCCATATTGCTTGCAGTGCTCTAGTTGCCTATGTATTTAGCTTCTAGTCTTTTTGTCTGTTCGCTTCGTAGTATTTACAATTTCATTACAATCTTATTCCTTACAAATAGCTATTATGATGTTTAGTTAACTGAATAGTGATTTCATAATAAATTCTTAATACACAAAATATTGAATAGGTATTTTTTATTATTTAAACCTATGAATACCAATTAAATGCTATAACTGTATTTTTTTACAAAATACCACCATTTAAATAAAAAATTAATAAAAAAATATTATTGTAACTCTATTCCATTCATCTGTAATAGGAATTTCATTACAACCTTATTCATTCAATGAAATAAGCGAGTCGTTAATGTTGTTGTCTTTCGGAGAGCAATCGAGTAGAATTTGGTATTTTGGTACATTTTGTTTTCGTGTTTTTCTTTTCTTATTGTTACAATGAAGTTTTTAATTCTTCTGCCTTGTGTGTAATTAGAACTCTTCTAATGGTGAGAAGTTGGAATATGATGAAGTCAATCTATATTTTTTCATTTCTTTTATATTAACCAAACATAAAAATAGAAATATTCTATTTATTTGCTTTTATTTTCATATTTTATATTCAAATAAATATAAAATCTATATTTTCTTTTTTTTTTCTAATTTTTCTTTCATTTTTACGTTTCCTAAAAGTTTGTCAATGCAACGGTAAAGTTTTTCCCCTTTTAATAGAGTAAAAGATGGATAGGTCTTTAGTTTGTTGATTTTATAGATATCCTTTATTGAGGGTTTGTGATGTGAAAAAATAATATTATACATATTATTTTTTTTATATGATAGATTCTCAATAAAAGATCTAGCTAAGATAGTGAAGTATCTTTTTTTTTTTTCCAATTTAATGACAATTCCTAACCCTGCTGCTCCATTTCATAATGGGAACTGATATAAACCTACGGAGTTGGAAGCGTTAGTTTGAGATTCATTTCAAGAGATAATGTTATAAAAAAAAAAAAAAAAGACATTACTTTTGGGTAGTGAAATCCCAATCAATGTATTATTTCATCCAACGATGGAGATTCATCTGACAGACACGCTATCGAAAAGACACACCTGTCCAGAAATCATTAATTTCCACAAGAAAAAACAAGCCAACCAATAAAGAACACATACACCCGAACCCATATAAATATTAAATACCATAGGCTCCTGAACCTGCTACGACTTAAATAGACTGCCAATGAGTAAGACGGAGATCAGAACAAGCAATACCCATCATCTATCCTGTGCTCTACACCACAGCTCCACATTTATGAGCTCAGCCTGCAACATTACTCCTCCCCCACCATCCCCCTTGTTTTTCTTAAATCCAAAACAGTGACCATCACTATAGTACAGCACAAAACCTGACCCAGCACAACCCAAATTTCCACTCTCCAAAACACCCACTGCTCCTATTTTTGGTCGAATAGCGAAAACACGACCCGGTAACACGAATTGTAACGTTATGGGTAACATTCTGTTAGAAGCGCTGAACGTCCAGGTTGTAGGTTCTGGTGAAAAGTACCTAGTCCTGGCACATGGGTTCGGGACGAACCAATCGGCTTGGCAACGCATTCTACCGTTTTTCAAGCCCTATTACAGGATCATCCTGTACGACCTCGTATGTGCCGGTTCTGTCAATCCGGATTACTTTGATTTTCAAAGGTACTCGACCTTGGATGCTTATGTGGATGACTTGCTCACTATCCTCGACGCTCATGGCGTTGAACCGTTGTGCTTATGTTGGTCATTCTATCTCCGCCATGATCGGAATTTCGGCTGCTATTCGCCGTCCCGAGCTCTTCTCCAAATTGATCTTAATCGGTGCTTCCCCAAGGTATCATTCATTAATCAAATTTACTTTCGGCATAAATGGGCATTCTTCAAATATATATTTTTTTTACTGGGATTTCATTTGGAAGTTTGATTTTACCTTTGTTTGTTCCGTTTGGTTAAAAATTTATTAGAAAGAATTTCGTTTTTGGACTATTAGGAGGGTATGATAAGCAAAACTTAGTCATTGAAGCAGTATTCTTTAATTTATCTTTATAATTATATATATACGTATATAGGTTTTTAAACGATAAGGACTACCATGGAGGGTTTGAAAAAGGAGAGATAGAGAAAGTGTTCTCAGCAATGGAAGCCAACTACAAGGCTTGGGTGTACGGCTATGCGCCACTAGCTGTAGGAGCCGACGTGCCAGCTGCAGTCCAAGAATTCAGCCGGACACTCTTCAACATGAGGCCCGACATAGCACTCTTCGTCTGTAGGACGGTATTCCAAAGTGACTTCAGGGGTGTCCTAGGCCTAGTCAAAGTGCCCTGTTCCATTATCCAAACAGCAAAAGATGTGTCGGTCCCGACTTCGGTGGCATACTACCTCAAAAGCCACCTAGGTGGGCGGAACACGGTGGAGATTCTCAACGTCGAGGGTCATTTGCCGCATCTGAGCGCTCCCGTGCCACTCGCACAAGCCCTCCACCGTGCGCTTGCACGATCATGATCTGAAAATCAATCTGTAGTGGGTTTTGAAAGTTTTTAAGAATGGGGTGGAAAAAGAAAAAAATTGGATCTGTTTCGACTTATTTAGTATGGTTGGCAATAATGATATTGCATAAATCGAAACCTAAGATGTCCAATTATATTTCCCTATTAACCTTAATCAAGTGGGACTAATTAAATCTAGGTCCTATCTATCTAATGGAGAAGGGGGTCCTGGAGAACATAATAAGGGTGGAGAAGTTGACATTTGGCGAATAATTTGTGGACGCAGGCCTTTTTTGCTGTAGAGTTCCTCTTTTTTTTTTATTATTATTATTATTATCTGTTTCTGTCCATGATGATTAGATGAATGATGATTCTCAACTTCATCTTCTTTCTACTCAATAGGGTAAAATCGACACGTGATGATCACGTGGTAGGTTATTGTCTTTTCTTCTTTTTTCCTTCTTCCCCCACCCCACCCCACCCCACCCCACCCCCCCGCTAATTTGTTGTGTTGTTTTGATGTTATTTTTCGGAGTCTTGGGTGTCCTTGTTTGCCGGGGCAAAAAGTAGAAATGAATAGGAAAGAAAAAAATGAAAATGAGTTTGGCATTTTTTCTTTAGTCTTTTTGATCTGCATCTATATTATTGTTATATCGTCTTAACTATTTGATTCCATACTAAGCAGTATATAAATTTTAATATATATATACACACACACAATCTAAGACTAGACCAACCGGCATAATTTTATTGATAACTTATCGATATCGGATCAGTATCTGTTTAATATTAATTTGATTTGATTAGTTTATGAGTAAAATTATCAATTTTTTATTGATTATATCTCTGACGGTTCAATTTTGGTTCAATTTAATAAATAATGTTAGAATGATACTAGATCATATATATGTATGTATATATATATGTAATAATGATGGTACATGCATATGGATTGACTTTGAATGTGATCGTTGGGATAAGATACAAAAAGAATTGAGCCCACAGATGTGATGGGCCTGTATGGGTAAAGATTCTATAGCTTCGGCACTGGTCATTAGATATTTGAAGCCGGCCATGGCATTGTCGAATTGCTTTCATGTTTTTGTCTTATTTATTTATTTTGATATCCCACTCCAAACATATATATACATATGTATATATATATCTGGTAGGAATCTGTGGTTGATCCATCATGATCCAAAGCTATGCAGTTGCCACTCTTTTATATGTCCAACAAATTTTGATGAGGATAAATGTACTTCGAAACATTGCCATCAAGAGTTTTTGCCTTATTTTGCATGTATATTAACTGTAAATGAGCGAGCTTTTAAAAGTTTACATTTGGTTTTTTAAATAATTGTTGAGTTCATGTTCTATTTGAGTTTTTTATTAGAGTTTGGAATTAAGGCTACAGTTCGGCTCTTTTAACTAAACAAGTTTTTTTTCAAACTTAAGCTCGATTTGTTTACAAAGTAAGCCAAAGTTTTATCAAGTCTAGTTAGCTTTTTGTCAAGTCCTTAAATCCTAATCTCAAACTTGACTCGTTTAGATAGCTTGTTTTACATTATGTTTCACGTAAAGATAAAATAAGAGCCATACATATATATATTTAATAGAAATTAGATTTTGTTATTTTTATTATATATTTATCTATACAATGTTATAAATGTAAAAGTCATAAATCTATAAACCGAGTTTGTTTACCAGCTTAAACAAGCTCAGAATGAAACTCAAACTCGACTCATTTTGATGAACGAGTTTTATCTAAATTGTCAATTTGTTTATACTTTAAATAAATCATCTTCATGCTTATGTTTCATAAATAAGTGAAAATAAACTACTAAATAATGCATTGTCAATTATTAATGTATTCACGTTTGTATTTGAAATAATGTATTCGATTTAGTGTATATATATATATATATATATATATTTATATATGAAAGAGGATGAGAAATGGGGATTGGAAAGAAAAGTCAAACAAGGAGCGACGAGAAAGACATGAATGGCTGAATGGGGCAAATGGCAGCTTTCATGAAAGCAATTTATCATTAAATTTTTTTCCCCTGATGCTTTCTTTCGTAATTTCCTTTGATTCTTGAGCAGGAGAAATGGTGGAAAAGAAGATGTTTCCCCACATTGTACGATGTAGTTTTTTTATTGTATAATGATACGGATAGGTGTCATAGCCTAAAATATTGGGTTGAATCACAAGATAGAAAAGCTTTTATATGTGATCTATTCACAAAGAGGAATATTCAAAGACTTTTCAGATATATTATTACAATTCATGGTGACTGAACTTATGATGTAGAAGGGTATACATATAGTATACAATTAAAAACACAATATGATAAGATTACACAAATATATATGCATATAATAACACAAAACGATTTAATGGGGTCATGTATTAAATTAGGACAATTATCAACAAAGAGACCAAGGTAAAGACTTACACTATGTCTAGATTAAGGTAAAGAGAGGAATGCAGAGAACTTTAAAGGAAAAGTTTCACTTTCCCATATTTAATATAGGAAAGGAAAGGAGAATAATTGAATTTACAAGGGAAAGTTTTCCTTTCATCTCACTTCTCTTCCAATTTGAAAAGAAATGGAGAAAAATCAGTTAAATCACTATCTTACTCTTTAAATAATTACTTATTTTTCTTATGGTGTTTTAAAAAAATAATAAAAAAGATTATATTAGTATTCTTTTCTCCATTTCCCTCCTTCCTTATTCAAGGAGCTTGATTCATTTTACAAAAATGTTTCATGGTTTGAACACATGGTGTACATACCGTGAATGTAAGAAATTGGACAATTTATTTATGAATACAAGCTTATTAAGGTGGCCATCAGGAAAGGAATATTTGACATCAAATGAGGAATATCCTAACTAGAGCAGAAGATATGGGATAATATGAAGAGAACAATTGTGGGTTTGACAACAAGATTGAAAATCTTAATATAATTGATGTCTACTCACTAACACTTTGTTTGACATAATGGAATGATTTAGGGAGGAATGATTGTAAAAGGAAAGAAAGTAGGGCAGAGGAATTATTTGGGAATTTGAATCCTTTCATGTGTTTAGATAATGAAAGAGAAAAAATGGATGTAATAGTAATTATTATAAAAGAAAAAATAACATATAATAGTAAATTACTTGTATGTCCTTAAAAGATAATAAGTAATTTGAAAAAGAATGCTATAAGAGTAACTTCAAATGATTTTCTCCCTTTCTCTCCTAGTTTTCTCCATTTTGGAGGAGACAAAAGAATGGTGGAACTTAGGCAAAATATTTCATATACATTCTCTTCCCTTGTCTTTTCCTTTCAAAACAAATAAGGGCATGTGATCTATTCCTTCTCATTTCCTTCTCTCTCCAACCATTCCCTCTCAGGTCCCCTATACCAAATACAGTGTAAATGGATCTTTATGTGGCAAGTGCACTTTATAACAATCAATTTCATTTCATTCTCTTTAGGGGAAAAAAAAAAAAAAAAAACCATTCAATCGTAAGATCTCTTCAAGTTTCATATTACTTTTATACAAAGGCTAACTAATTCTACGAGTTTATTCAAAATTCTAGGAAACAAAAATGTCATGTCCTAAAAATCAAGACATGATAGGTTTGCTACTTGTAACACTTAAAATTGTTCACTTAAAATTATCATTAAATCTAAGTGGATTTTTAATTCTTTTAATATTTAGGCGATCATGATTAATTTTATAATTTTCTTTTATAGAATTCCATTTGCATTTTAATCATCCAAGTTTACGAAAACCTGAAAATTAGAGCCTATACAAGAGTAAAAGTCAAAGTGTGAGGTTAAATTAACTCTTTACAACCATACTGAACACATGAATAAGTTCACAAATTCGAGCTATCAAATGCCATTAAATAAAACTATAGTTAGCCAAAAAGAATGTTAGTGTCACTAGTATAATTCTTCACCACCATCACCCAAGCCCAAGTACAAATCATCATACCTAAAGCTGAGAGAATTGTAGCACATATCTACTAACAAGTCAGCATCACCCATAATAAAAAAGTGTGAGTGGAATGAACTCAATACATAATAATCAAGCATATACATGCATATCACACGTTCTTATTCTCATTTAGTAACCAATATAAACTAAAAGCCAAACAACCACCATATTTCTAGCTTCTAGAACACACAAACATAAAATAGAACTCGTGACTTTAGAACTTACAAGGGAAAATAAGGATTCAAATCAAGCATCAGAAATTGATAGGACTTCCATTATCTATGTTGAGGGGAAAAAAAGAGTAGGCACTTATAAACTTTATATGCTTAATCTTGTCATGATCGACACAATCCATATGTGATGTTTTATATAAGGTCCCATTCCCTCTCTATCATAAATTTGTCCTAGCTCAAGTCATCGTACCAACTACAAATCCCTTCTATTGACCACCTACCAAGTTTATCCTTTGAGTATTACAATAACTCACAACTCATTCCAAAAATGTCACTTGTTGTATCATGTAACCACGTAACAACCAAAATACATCTTTTTAACCTTATTTATGTTTTAGTCTTGTTTAGTTTTTTTATGTTAGCACGTAACACACAATTAGGGGTGGGTAAAAAAACCAGTCGAATCGAACTAATCCGTAACTAAACCAAACCAAACCAAACCAAAAATTTGGTTTTTTTAACAATTTGGTTTAAAAAATTTCCAATTCAAACAAATCCATATATTTTTTGTTTGGTTTAGAAAGTAAACAAAATCAATCCATAAAATCGAACCAAATCATTTTTAAAAAATATAATAATAATTTACTTGTAAATTATAACTATAATTTTTTTTATGATGATTGATTAAATGTCACATATGTTCATATGATTTCATTTGATATTTATTATTTGGTGAATATTGATTAAAATCAACTTGTTTATTTTAAATTTGTTTTTTATACTCATGATATATTATATTTTTTTGTTGATAATGAACTTTTTTTTAAAATAGTTTTTAACTTTATAAAGTGTGAAATTTATTTATTTAGTTAGAAGCTATTATTATGTATTAATTGTTTAAATATTTTGTCAGTGGATCATTTTATTCGTTGACGAATTTATTGATAGATAATATTTTTATTTTGGCTAAATTATTAGTAATGATTAACTTGATGGATTTATTATAAATTAATAATTATGACTTACCATTTATTGGTTAGTGAATATATTTTATTGGTAGATAACTGGTTTTATAGAGAACAATATATTAAAAGTATGATGAATTCATAAGTAATTTTGTTGTGATTTATAATATAAACTTTGTAAAGTGATATAAATATTTAAGTATCTACACAAATGTAAAAAAACTGGAACAAACAAAATTTTTAGTTAAAATTTGATTTAATCCATAATCCAAATCAAACCAAACCGTTATTTAATGGTTTAGAAAATTTCTAATCCAAACCAAATCATTACTTAATGGCTTGGTTTAGGATGGAAAAAAAAAACAAACAGTAAATTATGGTTTGGTCTAGTTTTTAGAAAAAACCGAATCAAACTAATCTGTGCCCACCCCTACACGTCAATTACTTTGTACCTAATGAAGTAAACGCAGCACCAAACTTCTTGGTACACAAAAATGTATTAATATTTGTTCATGATTTGGAAATTTCATATTATAAGTGTTGGCTTAAGGTAAATTATATCGGAAGATCCTAACGTTTTGAATAGTTTATTTGAGGTCACAACATTTGGAGAAGTGAGTCAATTAAGATCATCATTGATATATGCCACAACGTGGTGGCTCTTTTAAGTTTTAATTAAAATTTTCTTCTATTGATATGTATCAATATTGACATCAAGAGACCTATTTCTTTAAACGTGGTGACTTTTTATTATAATTTAGCCTATTAACTTACTATGATATACTATTCAATTATCCTAAGTCCAGTGCACTTATTAAGGCTTGTTTGAGCTAGGTTGCATATAGATATAGATCTTATACTGTTAGCTCAATTAATTTATTAAAGTTAAGCCCAATTCGGTAGTGGCTACGCATGTAGATTGAGAGTCATTCACATTTTAATTTCTCATAATGTCAGTCAATTCGATTATCAAAGGCTCGAATCGGCTGAGGGAGATCATGAAACCGAAATAGTTCTTAGTGGGCTTGTTTTGGTGATGACCGGCGCTTGTTATTTCAAGGATCAGTTCTAAAGTACTATGTCTGTTCACTCCGCTGGAAGAATAAAGGGGAATGGAACTCTAGTTTAAAAGGAGTGTAATAGAGTTGCAATGGTTATTATATTGTTTACTTGGTGAAAAAATAAAATAAGTAATTACTAGAGTAAAAGGTAAAATATCTATAATATTTGTGTTCGTTATAGAGAGAGGATAATTATATAGATGTTATTTTTAAGATAAGGATATTTATGATAAAGTTGAAAAATAGACCATTGAATAATTCATGGGATGGAGATGTGAATTATTACTCTTTATTTTAAGTAATAGCAATTTATTATGAATTGATATTCTTTTCAAGCGAATACTACAATATTAGCTTTACATTGAACGAGGAAGGAATGAATAGCCATTCATGTTAAGTGAATGGGCTGTAAAGAGTTTCCACGATTGAAGTAATTTTTAGTAGATTCCATTTTATTTCAAGTTATCCTCTTAGTCGGTTAGCAACCTATGAATAGATATTATGTTATATTTAAAACAAAATCCATATCAATTATCAAATAAAATTTTTAATCATATCAACATAGTTAGTGCTCTAGGTATATTCAATAAACTCACTTGTCCTAAAGAGAATCATTCTATGGATTCAAGTCAAGAAGGCTTCTTACTTTACTTTATTCCTTATCAATGGGTTTTTTCATGTGATTACTGGAAGATCAGAAGAATGCCATAAACAATGGTAAAAATGATCTGGTATACAAATAGAGATGTGTGTATGGCTGCTGATTGAAACTCTTCTCTGCCAAGATAAGTGAGCAAATAATAACACATAAAATACTCTACAAAACATGAGCATACATATGAAATTACTTCTGAACACCATCAGCGGCGTATTTGGTATTTCCTCATTTATACAAGAAGATTAGGAATGTGATCAATAATACACTTCATAAAATTTATATAAATAAATTAGGGTAGATAATTAATCTGATCAGATATTAATGCCTAATGGTACTGACCCGACCCAAGCCATTGAGTGGAGCGAATTAAGCAGGGGGATCAAACATAAAGGATAGATTCTTTCCACCTTTGTTTGCTGTTAAATGATATGCATATTGTTCATTAAAGCATGAGAGACTGGAAATAAAGATGAAGACGACCGAAAAATTTTGTCCAAAAGAAGTATGTCTATACCATGGTTCTTTTAACCTCTGACTGAGTATGGTAATATCGTGAGGCTACTGACGTTTTAGCGACATGTACTCCTTTGTAATGAATTTCCAAATAAGAATATATTAGATCCTTAATTTATAATGTGAATTTTAACTTTTTAGTAGTCACCTAGCGTCTATATTCAATTTATTCTTATCTCTATATCTATCCCCTAATTTTCATGGCACCATTTTAGCATCTTTTATTTTCACTTAAATTTTTACTTAAAACGTAACATTTACTTATCAAATACACACTAGTGTATATTTGGATCTAGCATATGAATAAATATAGTAATTGGTATATTAATGTGATAGTATAAATTTGAGTAATTAAATAGTTGATGAAGGAATAGATCCTTTAAAATTAATAATAAATCCACATAATTTTTTCAATACATTTACAATCCTGGAGGTAATTAATTGTATGATCGTTTGTGTAGGGGGAAAAAGGCATTTATTAACAGAGCATGACCCGTTCTTATCCGTTCCCAAGCTGCCAAAAATTAAAAAAACCTCAAAGAATCTCACAAAACCAACCAAACTACCTAGAAATACATAGGAAAAAATAAATAGTGCAGAAAAGTAGAATCAGGTAAGTACTTAAGACAAGTAGGAAAACTTTCCAATAAGTTGCACAAGACACACCATGGTTCTAATGCTTTGTCTACTTTTTATACTCTTAACAAAATTTAAATAAAATAAATAAATGAATTACTTGGATATTATTCAAATGAAAATTCAAAATGGGTTATCCCCACACTATATTAACAACAAAACCATGTTAATTTTACTTACCTCAATAGCCAAAGCAAACCATTGATGATATTGGAAATTAATGTTATTAAACCTGGTCTTGGGGTTTGACTCAGACATGCTAAAGAATCAAGAGCTGATAAATAAAATTGGGTCAAATTAGGATCAGATCAAATCATTTTCAAAGCTAGATCAAGTTCAACCAATTGAATCAGATAGAACAACCCATTCTGGCAACACTATAATGGAAAGTCATTACTAACTCCTCTACTAACAACCTAAGGGTAAGAGACAAATCATTTTGGCTATTGTCTAGCGTGCACAAAGTTGTTAGAAAAGCCTCTACTCTTACAAGACCACTTCTACTATTATGCAAATAATCAAGTAAAAAGTCGAGACAAACAATCATAGAGCTATACAAGACCACTTCTACCATTATGCAAATAATCAAGTAAAAAGTTGAGATAGACTATAAATAGAACTAGTTTCATTTTTAAGATATATATTCAAACCTTAGTAAGTTGTTGAAATCGTTTGGACTAAACTTTGCATCATATGCTCTGCCATAATTTGGTTTTAGCTGCAGAGGCTCTTGTAAAAAATCAAAGCCCAAAGATTATTGAGGTAATCTAATACCAAAAACATTAAAAAGGCATAAGCCTTCATATAAAAAATACAATATCTTCAACCTGCATTATATTACGGCTGAGAAAAATATACATCTTAAGTAAGAATTAACCAATTATTTTAAGGAGATCTGCAACTCAATGTTCTAAGATTATAGTAAAAAATGTCTAATTACAAAATTCAAGATATGGGAATTCATTCTCCGTCATAATGTAGTTGCAATCTTAATAGAAACATGATAACTGTTGCTACATTGAGTATAAATCCCAATTAGATAAAAGATGCTAAAATTACATCTTCATAGAAGTGGCCCCACATTTTAGGCTTGCCCTTGAAGCTTAACCTCTTACTTAAAGCCACCAAGACGATGATGTAAATGAAATAAAAATCTTAGTCACTCTACAATTTAGCAATATTCCTAGCCTGCTCTTTTCCATTAGTGGGTTTAAAACTGATATCTGAGTCCCCACTTGCATCACAAATGGCAACACAATGACTTTTTGGCCTTGACAACCTAAAGTTCCCTTCCAACCATCATGTCATAACCTTCTTTACACTCCATCACATGGTATCTTCTTATCCTAGTTTAATGATCACAAGACAACTTTATATTTACAGTAAAAATCCTAAAAATGAAGAGGTTGTTCACTAATGAATTAACATAACACTTAAAATCTGTCATAAAAGAAATCCCATTCTCACCGCAATTTGAGTAGTTGGTTTTACATTCATTGTAGAAAAGATCTAAAAATCAACCTCATAAAACCTATATCATCGAAACAATTTTAAGAAGTATACATGATAAGATACCCAATGTTTTTCAAGAATATCATTTTAAACAATGAAAGTTCATCATTCTGATCAGGCATTATTGATTTCTAGAAAAAAAAAAAGGAGATATCCAAACTTAGACAATATCTGCTACCAATCAGATAAGCTCAACACATCAAGTCGAACATGAATGCCTCTAGGCTCTAGTTACATATAGTAGATGGTCGTTTTGGTAATTCAGCATTTAATCTAATTTAATATTGTGGACTGATCTTTTGGGCTAGTGATAAGATTTAGAAGATCAAGTCCAAAAAGTGGATGTCTTGAGAAGATTTAGTTTTCTTGGCATGGAACAAAGATAGTTAACTAGTTTATTTTTCTCTTGAGTTTATTCATTTTTCTCTAGCACAAAGAGTAGACTTGAAAAACATATTCTAGGCAAATTTGGCATTTATTTGACTAAAATAGGACTTATATGGACTAAAATATAGCCATAAGATCTATTTATATTAAAATGAGCTATGTTATAAAAAGATTGAACTTTTTATAAATAATAAAAGCCCTTAAGCTCTCTTCACGCCTATATCCATGCCAAGTCTATTATTAAAAAAAAGAAGGCTTCAATACTAGTTGTTAGATCCTTAAAAATAATCTAACGTTGATTTACGGTGTTTGATCTCAACCATCTATCAAGATGTCATCCATTAGCTAGCATCAGTGTCTAACATTTATAAATAAAAAGGCTTCTCTCCTCATTTACGGACATTCTACATATTTTCAAAATTGACAATAATGCAAAACTCTACTGAAATATTCTCAAGAGAGATCAAAATATCTATTTAGTAAAGAATGAATCAATAATGATCAAGTCTACTTAATTTGATTTTTTTTTTTTTTTTGTCATGCTCATGTACTTGAGAAATAAAATTAGCATGTTCCTCTTCCCATGCTTCTCCCTATAATATTTATACATGTATCATCATTTGAAGAATCCTCTCGGATTGGTCTGTATGTCTATTGCACATGATTGACTAGTTGCAACAATTCCACCGTATACATATTATATACAAGGCTTATGGTTGGAGATTTAATAATGTGTAAGCTCGTGCACTAATTTATGAATAGTATAACACCGTATAAGTCATCTTTTCTTACCTAAAAGCAACGAAAATCAATTTTACTCTATTCCTTTAAGATTAAAGTTTATTATAAGATCTTGAAAACCTAGATAATAGTGGGTAAAGGCGAGAGTTATAAGAATGTAAATAGAAATCGAGTTAGATGTATAAAAAGTTTTAAGTAACTTAATTGTGTGCAATTCAAGTAATGGATTCCAATATTCTTAACAAAGTGATTTTCTAGGTACATATATTGTCTTTTTTGATGGTTGTGCTTATTGGGGTAGATAAATAACTTACCTAATCATATATCAGATTATAATCATTGTATGTTGTGTGTATTTGGCTATAGTTTGTGGACTGAGAGTACCAATGATGTCGATGTGACACCCGATTGATCTTTTTGTGATGTTGTCCCTCCTTGGAGTCGCACTTGGAGATGATTACGGGTAGATCTAAGTTTAAACTCATTGATGTTGAGGAGTACCCAACATCGTATATGTATATATTATACATATGAGGAGTGTTCTTGGAATATTGAGTTAACATCGTGCTACTTGATAGACTTTAGGAAAAGATAATAATCGATTGTTTGTTGCATAAGACATATATATGTCTGCATGCGAATGATTTCTTGCTTGCTTGTGAGCTTCTGCTTATGGTAGTACCATACTGGGCTTCAATTCACTCTTTTTTTTTTCAATTTCAGATAGCAATCCTGTCATATTTGACCTCTCTAACATGATATGGTTGTGGACTATGGGGAAAAATGCTAATGACGACGACTATCCTAATAATAAGTAGACTAATATGAAAAATCTTGGAGATAGAGAACACTTTTGTTTGTCTTATAATCTTATAAATATTTGTGTGTTAGGTTGTTAGTTAGGGCCTAGACTCAATTTGCTCTATTTGTTTTTTATTTATTGTAGGATGGATGGGCTTTTTTTGACCTGTCTCTTAGTTTAATTATGCTGATGTGTATGTCTTTAGTTTGATGGTTTGTAAATATGTTTGACACCTAATCTCGTTAAAGTTATCAATTCACATATGTATGTGAATGGAAGTTAAGAACGACATTATTGTAGTTATTAGTTGGTCTTGAGCATTATTTTGTATGAATAAAATGGAGACACATGAGGAGCTACAAATGACCCTAATGCTTCCGGTGTTACATCATCAATTTTTCTTGCTTACAAACTATTGTTTAACGGTCCATATTCTCACTATTGTGTTTTATTGTTATTGCAAATATCAAATCTATTTAAGTGAAATTAAAACAAGTTCGTTTAAGAAAACATATAAAAGAGATACACAAAGGAAAAATAAAAAATAAAATTAATAAGAAATTTTATCCTAATTATATATTTATCTTCATCTTTGTCTATTTTTCATTTTATAATAGAAAAATAACGATTAAAGACTTCTAGTCTTTACCTATATTTTTGTCTTATATGTAAAGAAGATTCTTTTTTAAAAAATTTAAATAAAATAACATATTATTAAACTTTTGTGTTAGAAAAAAAAGGAAAAAAAAAAAGATCTTATGGGCTAGTAGACTGATTTGCTGATCCCGTCGAGTCGGGAATGGCGAGCTGAGCTTAAAATTCTGACCCTCTTTATCATGCGATCCAAAACAATAGCCTATCACATATTACCCACAGGTCAAGAAGAGTGGTACCGACTTAATAATTTCATTTGCTTATTTGGAAAGCTCAAATTATGGTGTTTTTTTTTTTTTTATTGGAAATGTTTAATATGCGAATATATGAATGTTATATAGAAAGAAAAAGTGGAGGAACGATCCATTACAAAGTTAATTAATTCAAAAGTCTTACAGATGAAAACCAGCATCCACAAATCCGTAAAGAGAAGTCCATCTTCACCTGTATGCAGCCGTCCATAGTGGGCTCAAGTTCAGGACTTATTTTGGTTGGAAATATAATTCTGGCCGCCTTTTTTCGCTGAAAGTTTAGAGACCCATTTGAGATTTCTGCCAATATATATATATATACTATTACTTTCCCCACGGAAATATTATTCATGATCCTGGCACATTTCCTTACTTCTTTCAAAAGGTTTTAAAAATAAATAAATCAAAAAACAATGGTAAAACTTATTTATTTTGACGATTACAAACCAATTTTCACCCATTCATAATAGACTCCAATCAATATGTTCGTTATCTTGATTACAAAATCTTGAAAGTAATTCATTTCAGCAACACCGTTTTGACAAAGTAAATTATGTATATGACGGAAGGATGAAAGAGAGAGGATCCAATGTTTATGCCAACTGTGTTATAATACTTGGAAAAATGTCAAATTTGCTAACTACATTTTCTATAAAAATTTAATATGGTATTTAAATATTAAAATGATTAAATTAATTCTCAATCAAAGTTTTTTCTTTTCTTTTTTTAAATACCTTTACTTCCTCACTCACACCATTTATTTTATTTATTGTCATGTAGAAAGAAAACTATTGGTACTACACAATACAAGGTGTATTAGTGAAAATTCAATCAAATATAATGTTTCTTCCACATCCGTAACCAAAGCATATAGTTTTAAGTAATAAAAATAACTATAAAAATATTTGATTAATTATTAAATTGAATACTTAGAAATTCAGAAATTAAATTAATTTTTTATACAAAATTCAAATATCAGATCTAGCATGTACGCTAATATCTTAACAATGATTGATTGGATTTAAATGAAGGCAACTTAAGCTAAGAATGGAGGAAAGTGTCGACTTAATTAAAATAGGAAGCTTCCGAAAAGCGGACGATACCCAGGTTTACAATATATGTGATTCATGGTCAAATGGAGCGGCTTGTGTTGTTTCTTGTAAATAACTTCGCCTGCCGATCGATCACTGTTTAATTGCGTGTGGAAAAATTATGGGCTTTCTTGTAGCAAAGCGTGGGATGCTTTTGACTTTCTGTTCATTTCGCCCGGTATCCGCACGACGGCGAAGGCCTATGCTCTATGTGATCATTACGTATCATGTACCAGCTCTTGATAAATGACCAACACGATTTTCATGTGTAATATTCTTTTTTGTAAGTAACTATTTATTATCAACTAATATGTGCTCAAATGTAACTTATATTAGTCAATATTAATGTCTTGATACGGTATATCATACCAAATAAATAGTTTCTCGACGCGTGCACACGCACATATATGATTCAAGGATTTTTATATTTCTTTGTTCTTTGACAAAAACTTGCCTCCTGAGATATTCTTGCACTTTTAGGTGATATTCGTGTATATTCAATTTATGACGATCTTTGGCAGAGAACAAATACATCAAAGATTATAGGCATATATAGGTCCAATAAATCAAAAGGCTTCTCTTTGTATGCCAAATTTGGATCTTTGAAAACCCTAGTGGAGCCTTGAGAGCATTTTCAACTTCTGTAACGACTTCCTTCTCTAGGAAGAGCAAGAATTTACTGGTCAAGATAGCCAATTAAAACTATTTCACTAGATAATGGATGAGTTGATCAAAAGAAACAACTTATTTGAATACACAAATGCAAAAATCTAGGAGTACCAGTATCTCATTTTTAGCAGATATGGAAGATTAAACTTTAGATCTTATGGTCTCCATCTAGAACATCCCTTCATTCAGCCTCACGTATTCCATTTTGTGGATCCATTCCTAAGAGAATTGAAGTGGTTTTAATTGTACTTATTTCATTATTATACTTCTGTCATCTAAATGCTAACCATGAGGGCATTAAGGTTCTTCTCTAATCTCACATATTATGAAGGAATTTTAATTCATCCTTTTGACAAAATTGTTAATATGGTCCTATTCTATTTATGATTGGAAAGTGATCATCAAGACATTGTTAGACCATATGGAAGAACAATATCTATATCACAACAAAGAAGATTTGAGATTATTCATCCAACATAGGTAAGAATGTATTCAAATTGAGAGAGTAAAATTTTATCCAATTCCAAATCATGTTATCTTATATAGTGTTCTCTTTGATATACATGATGATGAATATTATTGAGAGCTGCGGATGAAGTTTTGTATTCAAAACATGACAATCTCAAAGAAAATTGGCATGCCTATGAATCTAAAGTTCCATGGGATTATAGCCAAGACTATGAAAAACAAAGCTAGAATGAAATAGAGCCTTAGCCAAATTCCAAGATTGAAATCTAAATCAGACAATAGACATGGATCAAGCTGGACCAAGTCATGGACTAATCCATGTTCTTTAAGAACTTGTGGATTCTTATGTCATTTTTTTTAGAACTTGTAGACTCAATAGGGCTTAATGATTTGATGAGGTCTATACAAAAAATCTTTGCTCTATTTAACTTTATAGGAGTATTTTGAAAACCCCTCCTGCCATAGGATATGAGTACTTGTGGACGTTGTTTTCTGCTTGACTTTGAGCATTATGGGGAAAGAGCTCATGCCCATCTCAATTATACATTTTCTAGAAATTTTAAAAGTTTGTTTAGATTGTTCGATTTTTACCTGTACCCAATCAGTATCTATTCTGTTTAATCTATTTATGAGTAAAAATATCTATTTTTCATATGTATCTATTTCTTAATGAACAATCTGTTCAATAATAATAAAAGAAAAAAAAGTCCAAATGGCCAAAATAAGATGAACCAAACAAACTCTAAAAATTTTATATATTAGGAAGTGTTATGCCCCGAAGTCAACAACTTATTACATGCTTTACTGAAAAACAAAAGAACTATTGCCTTAAGGAATCCTAGCCTAGAAATGGTCATTACCTGACTGTTTCTAATAAGTATCGTTTGGTTAAAACCCTGCTTTCGCATACGAAAATGATAACGCGATCCGACGCTTCTTCCCAACGACAATAGTAGAAGACCAGTACAACACGGTTTCGTCACCTTTGCCTATAGTATTTTCACGACCCTATTCTGAAAATATATAAATATAATATTATATATGTATATGCGTATAATAGATAATACATTACATTAAAGTGAATAGGACAGGGGTAGGTGTCTTATATATATATGATATAGATAACATATTCATTAAATAATTTTGAAAAGGATGATCATAGTTGCAGATAAATTATATTTTTGAATTAAATACCAATAACACAGTAATGTTCCTCTAATATAAATATACGTGTGTGAGTAGAACAACTAAGTGAGACTTTTTGTTCATTTGTTAACTTGTTGTACTCTTCCTTCTATGGGTATTCAATCGTTCGAAATAATTTAGTTACTAGAATTTTTAAGACAAAATCGACTTTATTCCACATTTAAATTAAATCGAAGTGTTTGGTAAACCAAAAAAAAAAAAAACTTTATATTTTGTATTCAAACAAAATATGGATACAAAATATAAACACAATCATTAACTAATTTAATAATACGGTACACCAAATTTAATATATAAGGAGAAATTAATTATTTACACCAACTACAGTACATAATTATTATGCCACTACAAGGTCTAACCATTATATTATAAATTGGAAATGCCGTCCTCAATGACATAGAATATTATGATATAAATTTAAATATATATATTTTTGGTATATATAAAAGGCCAAAGGCTAGGAGACAAAGAAAACTAAACAGAAGAATCATTAGAAGACTCAAGAGAGTCATGCAAGAGCAACAAGTGAAGACTGCTGAGAGAATAAAAATAAACAACTCTTCCTTCTTGGATATGGTGACCCAAAAATGCCATTTGATCAGCACACAAGTTGCAATTTCTAGGGACCCAGGAGAATTTAACTCTCCAGGATTTAGTTATCCATTACCTTATATGGGAAAGAACCTCATTATAAGCAACACATGTAGTCATAAAGTTCACTAGATTGTAGGCCTCTTGAGAATTAGTTTCCACCATGATTGGGGTAAAATTCAATTGCCATGAAAGTTGTAGTCCAATAAGAATGGCCCAAAATTCTGCAAGTAAAGGGGAGCAGGCACCAACCTTTTGAGCAAAACCACCACACCATTCACTTTTGCTGTCCCAAATTACCCCTCCTGTTGTGGAAACTCCTGTTTGAACATTACATGAGCCATCAGCCTTCACTTTTACCTAGTTCTCTTTCGGTTTCTTCCAAACTTTGCTAACAGCAGGTCTGAAATTAGGAATCAGCTTATGATTGCAATCACATGCTGCTGATATTTCCTCAGCTCTACAAACAATAGATCGAACTGGGTCTTGATCCTTTAAGTTGCTGCCTCCAAATATGGATTGATTACGCCACTTCCACTGAAGCCACACACACGTGGAAAACAACATGTCCCAATTTAGGTGGCTAAATCTATTCAACTTTATCTAAGGTAGGTTATCAAAAACCCACTTAACAACATCTAAATTGAAAAAATTCTGCCACTCTCGCCTATCCAAAATCATTAACCAAATTGGTTTAACCAAATTGCAATCATGAACTGCATCAAAAACAGTCTCAATCGCCATACCACATTGAGGACACAAATTCGAATTAATAATGCACCTCGTTTGGTAGAATTCTATAGTTAGCAACTGATTCTTAGCCAAGAGCCACAAGAAGCTTTTGATCCTCTGTTGAGATTTCAATATCCATATTTTCTCCTACCTATGTTGATTTTCTTCATACTCCCTCCATTTTATAAATTGGAAGGCCGGTTTAGTAGTGAATTAACCGAAGAACTGTGAAGCCAAATAAATCCATCTTCTCCATTACTAGAATTTGGAGCAGGAATAGGCCTGATTAGCTCGACAATCTCTTAAGGTTGCAATCGATACAATTGATTCCAGTTCCAATTACCATAGTGATCAACAAACTCCCCCAATCTCTTATTCTTGGAATTTTCTGAAATAGGACTTAGAGAGTGGTTTAAAAGGTGGCCTGCCTCCTCAACCCAGGTTCTTCCCAAAACCTTACCTTATTTCCATCCCCAGTCAACAAATAAGCACTAGTCTGGAGAAGATGCCATACTGAACAAATCGCCTTCTTGGTGGAAGAAGCAATGGAGACATTATGAGAAACACGACTAAATGAAAAATTAATCCATCCATATTTATCCTTCACCACTTGGACCCAAAAATCGTTCGGATTTTGAAGGATCTACCAACCTAGTTTCATTAGTAAAGCTTGATTAACTTCAGCTGTTTTCCGAAGTCCAAGGTATCCCTCCTTCTTGCTCTTACAAACTTCATCCCAATTAACAAGATGTAGCTTCCTTCTACCCTCTAAAGCTCGCAAGACAAAACTTCTAATTAATTTGTCGATTTCATCATAAATACCCTTAGGCAATTTTGCTGTATGCATTTGGAAAGTTAGAAGAGACTGTAAAATCGACTGAGCCAAGGTGATTCTACCTACCAAAGACAAATTATTCACCTTCCACCCAGTTAGTCTTGACTTCGCTTTGTCAATAATAAACTTAGAAGTCTCCTTACCAACATGATCATGAATAATTGGAGACCCAAGATATTGTCCTAAATTGGTAGTAGTGGTAAAACTAGATTTACTACTAATAGAATGACTTAGACTAGTATTGACATTAAGTGAGAAGAAAATTCTAGTCTTAAGATTATTCACTTTCTGGCCAAAACATGTGCAAAACTCATCAAGGACTGCCTGAATATTATCAACTTGATCCAAAGAAGCCTCAGAAAAAAGAAATAGTTCATCATCAAAATATAGATGAGATAGCAAAGGACCATTCCTACTCAATCGAATCCCTTTACAGTTTTTTTTTTATTCAGTAGCTGACTGGATACCGTAAGCTAACCTTTCCATACAGAGCACAAAAATATATGGAGATAAAGAGCCCCCTTGTCGAAGTCCCTTGGATGGAATAAAATTATCCGTAACCCCTCCATTCCATAACAAACTCATAGAAGAAGTGGATAAGCACTTCATAATCAACGTTATCATGAAATCTAACATACCCGTAAAGTCTCCTTGATGAAAGACCATTGCAAATGGTCATAGGCTTTTTCCAAGTCTACTTTGACGGCCATCTAACCCATATGACCCATCTTTCTTTTCATAGAATGTATAACCTCTTGCGCTATGATGATGTTGTTCGTAAATCTCCTCCCTGGCACAAAACTATTTTGAGTTTGACTAACAAGCTTCCATGTCAAACTTTTCAATTGATTAGCGAAAATCTTCGTTATAATCTTATATATGACGTTATAGATACTAATTGGCTTGAAGTTAGACAAAGATGATGGATTATCTATTTTTGGAATTAAAACTAAAAGAGTCTTGTTGACCTCTGGGGGGAGGCTAACTGTTACGAAGAAATTTTGAACAAGATTAGAGACAATTCCTCCTACTATGTCTAATAAAACAAAGGATTCTATCCATTGGGTCCTTAAGCCTTATATGGCCCCATACTGAAAACTGTTCTCTGAATTTCCTTAACACCAAATGGGTCATTTAAATGCATGAACTCAGCAGCTTCCAAATTTGGAAACATATACTACTAAGATAGTTTAGGGGCTAAATGATTATCTTCAGTATACAAGTGTAAAAAGAAATGAACTGCCATTCGTTGGAGCTCATTCTGATCCTCCACCCATTGGCTATCAGCATTTTTCAATTTTTCAATCCTGTTCCTTTTTCGTCGAACCAGAGTACTCATATGAAAGTATTGTGTATTTCTATCTCCCTGACCAATCCAATTAGTTCGTGATTTTTGAAACCATAAAATATCTTCTTGATGAAGAATTTCATCATAATTTTTTCGAGCCTCCTCATAATCATCCAATAAATGTGTTGTTGGTTGTACTTCAAGTTTCTTCTCAATGGCCTTAATTTTATTGCAAATCGTCTTTTTTCGGCTCTGAATATGGCCAAATACATTGACATTCCAGTCCTGTAAATACTTTTGAAACTAAGCTGATGTAACTTCAAAATTAGTGTCGTGTTTCCAATTCGCCTTGACAAATTGATTGAAAGATGGATGTGTTAACTAGAAAGCATTAAAGCAAAAAGGCCTACGGTCCCTTGGAGGAGAAGTTACCCTATAACATTTAAGAAGAATTGGCCTATGATCAGATTTTACCATCAGCAAGTGATGAAGAGCCACTTCTAGGAAAGTCAATTGCCAATTTGCATTACAAATAACTCTATCGAGTCGCTCCTGTAGTAAGCCTTTTCCCCATGTGAATTTGGATCCTACAAAACTAATGTCAATAAGGCCGCGCATTTGCATAACTTCTTGGAATTCTCTGCATTTGAGAAAATTTGTTCCAACACCACCTCTTTTCTCATTGGCATGTAGGTATACGTTAAAATCCCCTATGATTGCCCACAAAAGGTTCACATGCTGGTTGTTTTGAATAATAACATCCCACAAAATTTTCCTCTCGCCAGAGCGAGACTAACATATACAACGATCAGCAAACCTTCTTGTTGGCTTTGAGACCATCTCAAATGAAACCATTGTGACCTAAATTTAACAATATCAACATAAATGTTCTTAGAGTTCCAAAGAGCCCAGACACCCCCTGAGTACACAATAGCATCCACATAGAACCAATTAAAATACCATAGCTTCTTCACCACTACATAAGCTCTACTTTTACTACATCTTGGTTCATTAATAAGAAAAATGTCTGGCTTGAATTTTCACTTCAAATCCTTAAAGCAATGAAGGAAATGAGGACTACAAGGCCCTGAAAATTCTAAGGTAGAAATGACATGAAAGTAATAAAGAAAAAAATAAGACAACAAAGATTAGACCTGCAATTCAGAGTTCTCTGAAACCACAACCGAAGCACCCATAGCATCACTAGTACCTCCATCAACATGTTTCTCACGTAAACTATCTTTCACACATGTGGAAGAAGAAAGAGATTTGAGAGTAGCATCTTCATTGGCTTTTGGCTCAGTAATTCTGCATCTTTTTTTACCCAGGTCTGGAGGCTTCTTATTTGAGAAAGTGTCCACCATTTTCGACAGCTTAGGAAAGTCAACATTAAAATTCTCCAAATTAGTCAAAAAAGTGGGAGGATGGTCTTGGATGTTAACTTGGTTAGTTTTATTCGATAGAGGCCTTCTAACAGAGGATGAGCCAGCTGCAAAAGAACCAGGCTGATTTCTTCTATTTGCTTGACTACTGGGCTTATTCGTTGATGTAAACTGGAATTGTCCTTTCCTTTGAGCATTTCCTATCTTTTGTTTCCCCTTTAAATTCTTGCTTGGTTGACGGTTGAGTTTTGGTGAAGATATATCCTTATTTAATAAGATTCCTTGAGCAACTAAGAATAGCGGATTATCCGTAATTTCTATATCACATTCATTATCTAGATTTTCTAGGATTCTAAATCGGGATCCTTCAATCTTGGAGTTGCTAGATTTAGCCAAGTTCGAATCATTAATATTATCCTTTTTTGGCACCCTTATATTACGTATAGGAGCTAACATCTAGGGGCTAAATATGGAATCATTTGGATCGATAGGAAGGGATGTCGATTGTTCCCTCCGATCAGTTTGGTTTCCTGTTGGAGCTACATGCTCTGTTGCATTCTCTTTAAATCTTTTTGGATAGACAGCATAATTGCGGCCCACACATCCACAACAAAAACAAAAATGGGGAATGCCCTCATATTCCACCCTTTGCCAAAAACCATTTAGCTGAAACTTTGGAATAAATGGATTTGACAAATCCAATTGGATTGCAACCCTTGCAAAACGGCCTCTTTGGGCTGAAGAAGTATTATAATTAACCTTCAAAGTTTGCCAATCAAATTCCCTATCCTTGTCAAAACTGCTTCATGATAGTATTGCACTAGCATGTTTGGGAAAAAGACCCAAACGGATGCTTTCGAGATCAAGGCATCAGCAACTTTAAATGAAGGACTCCATTATTGAATTGATAGACAATGCCCCATAATCACCCATGGGCCATCCAGCAATGCCCTCATTATGTCAGAATCATTTGATAACTACACTAGGAAAAATTGATTATCCATATCTATTACCTTGTAGTGGCCAGAAGGTTTCCACAATTCTTGAATACAATTACATAACGTTTGATAACCAATAGATCTTCCTAACAAATTAGCAATTACTGCTTGTGGCCGTGGCTTTTCAAGAATTTGATGAAGCCGAGGGGATAATTGGACATGAGGTCCCTGTTCATCAATCGTAATTTGGAAATTTGATTCTTCAATCTCCACCTTCCCTTGATTATTCTCCTCTCCTAATAGACTCTGTATATAGGAAGGGTGAACATCAGCCATAACATCCTCATTAACATTGCCATCCACTGCATTCGGCGAAATAAAAGATTTTTTCTTCTTCTCCCTCACTTGTGAGGTCTTTATCTCTAAATTTAACTTTTCTGATTGGATCATCTTGCGCAGGCGAATGAGAATTCGACTCCATTTTTTGGACTTTTGAGAGCTTTTTTAAACGTCTATGTTTTCATTTTTTTGAAACCAAAAACTAATTTAAATATATAATATTGTGTGTTATGTTTTATAGTTGTATATTATTTACTATATGCTCATAATTTTTTAAATATGACATTTGACTGTTAATCGTTTGTAAAATCCTTTTATTGGTGTTTGTTTATTCTTTTTCATGGAAACATCCTCATAACAAATTCAAACAAAACTTGTGGTCTGAAAAATTGCCAAACCACAAGCAAAAGATAAATAAAAAATTCGGCTTGATTTTTCTGTTTGCCATTAAACTTTGTTGATATTATTTTTCTGCCTTGTGTCATTGTCGTTTCATTAGTAGCTATTTTTGCTGGGGAACCGCCATGAGAGTCGGTGCTCACTCTTCACTGCCTGAGGGTCCCATCTCATATTATTTAAAGTAAAGAAGAGCAATTAAAATAAGAAAGCAATTAACGCATGGTTATTCAGATTAATATATATATTCAGAATTCTAGCAGCTTTGTGTCATGAGCGTAAAGTTAGAGGTGTAAACTTGATTCGTGGGATTTTAATCCCATTTTGATTTGGAATTGATTAACTGAGCTAAGGTGACGAAGTTTCAAGAATTATTTAAGTGATAGAAAAATGATATGGTAGTTTTAAAGTAAGGTTTGGTAAAATTAACCTGTTCAATTTCAATTCTTTTTTTAACAACGTACATGTGTTGTAACGGAAAGGGGAGAAAAAAAAAACTTAAATAAATCTAGATCCACAAGAGAATCCACTTCTAGATCTACTATTTTAATAGGATGTCAATTATTTATGCGACCTAATATCGAGAGCCAAATTCTATATGTAATTCTAGTCTCTTTGTTTTCATAAGAAAATTTGGGGATATGTCATCGTGCTATTGTTGTCTCATCCTGTTCCATTAAGTGTAGTAAGTTTGATGCTTACAAATTCCTCAACTGTCACACATGTATTCAAGCCTACTAAGATTGTCTACTCTCCTTTCTCATAAACTTTTCTCCTAATAATCTCTTTCGTTATCATTTCTCCTGCATCAAATATAGTATTGTATCTATGAAGCACACACGTGATTATTATAACCAAATTCTAACACCTGCACTAATGTGATAAAGGATACTTTCTTTGATCAACTAAAAAGGGAAAATATTAATATTTTTTTTCTAAATTTAGTCTAATTACAAATATTATTAAAATTTTTGAAAATTGTAAATATTTATACTTTTTAAGCTTCTAAAATCAACAAATCCTATCAAGCTTCAACCTGTCATCTCAATATAAAATAAAATACTTTATTAAATTACAATATAACATATTTGAAACTTTATCCTTAATGCGTACAAAAAAAAACATTACTTATATTTTCAGCTTATCAAAACTCAAGAAGTTATTTATAACCTTTAAATGTTTATGATATATATTCATGTCAAAATCAAAATTGAACTATATACTATTTTATCAATATTATATTATTTAATCCTGGTATTTGAGTGGTCATTCATCTTAAAGTAATTGGAAAAAAGATAGAGATTGCTTAGGACTTTAATATTATTCGCGATCCTGGCACATTTACTTCTTTCAAAAAAAATTTAAAAATAAATAAATCAACAAACTATGCAAAACTTATTTATTTTACGATTACAAACAAATTTTCACCTACTCATAATAGATTCCAATCAATATGTTCTTTATCTTGATTATAAAATCTCGAAAGCAATTCATTCAGCAATACAGTTTTTACAAAGTAAATTACGTATATTACGGAAGAAGGAAAAGAGGGAATCGAGACCAATGTTTATGCCAACTGAGTTATAAAACTTGGAAAAATGCCAAATTTGGTAAATGTATTTTCTATAAAAATTTAATTTGGTACCTAATATTAAAATGGTCAAATTAATTTCCAATTAAAGTTTATATATATATATATAATTTATGGTTAAATGTGAGATTTTATATTTTTATCACCCCACTAACACTGTTTGTTTTATCTATTATGATGTAAAAAACAAATTATTGGTGCTATTCAATATTAGGAGTATTAATAGAAATTCAATAATGTAGTGTCTCTTCTACATCTGTAAAGAGAGCACATAGTATTAAAGTATAAAAATAGATATAATAATATTTAATTAGTTATTAAATTAAACACCTAAATGTTCAGTATTAAGTTAAAATTTCATATAAAATTCAAATATCAAATCTATCCTTAACCCTAATATCTTAACAATGATTAATTGGCTCCAAATGAAGCCACCGGATCTAAGAATGCTGGAAAGGGTTAACTTAGGTCGATTGGATTATCGGATTTTTATTAAAATCTTATCTATATAAGATCTATTTATGTGCATATATGTATCATATTTGTATTGTATTTATTTGATTTGTTTATAAGTAAAAAACTAAAATCTGTTTCTTAATAAATATCTATTTAAAAATAATAAAAATATAATATCAAAATGAGTAAAATACATCAAACCACGTACACTTAATTAAAATAGGAAGCTTCCGAAAAGAGGACAATATGCAGGTTTACATGTTCAAACGTAGCGGCCTGTTGTTTCTTGTAAATAACTTCGCCTACCGATTCACTGTTTAATTGCGTGTGGAAAAGTTATACGTTTTCTTGTAGCAAAGCGTGGGATGCTTTTGACTTTCTGTATATTTCGCCCACTATACGCACTACGGCGAAGGCCTATACTCTATATGATCATTACGTCTTGTGTACCAGCTCTTGATAAAGGACCAATAAATGTGTAATATTCTTTTTTGCAAGTAACTATTTATTATCACCTAATATGTGCTCAAATGTAACTTATATTGGTCAATATTAATATCGGATACGGCAGGTAATACTAAATAAATTGTTTCTCGTGTGTGTGTATATATATATATATATACGACAAGCTTTTTATATCTTTTTTCTTTAACCAAAAACTTGCCTCCTAGAGATATTCATACATCTTTAGATGATATGCGTGCATGTTCAATTTATGGCAACATTTGGTAGAAAAAAAACACATCCTAAATGATAGGCATATATAGATTCCAACGAGTAAAAAAGCTTCTCTTCATATGCCACATCTAAATCTTTAAAACCCTAGTGGAGTCGAGAGCATTTTCAACTTCATAACTTTTTTTCTAGAAAGCAAGAATTTAGGGCCAAGATAGCCAAATGAAACAATTCCACTAGAAATGGATGAGTTGATAAGAAGAAACAACTTCTTTGAAGACACCATGGAAAAAATCTAGAAGTACCAACATCTCATTTTTAGCAAATATGGAGATTGAACCTTAGACCTTATGGCCTCTATCTAGAACATCCCTTCATTTATCCTATATTCTATTTTGTGGATCCATTCCCAGGAGAATTAAAGTGGTTTTCTTGGTACTTATGTCATCATTATACTTTTTTATGTAAATGCTAGCTACAAAGGCATTAAGGTTCCTCTCTAATCTTATAGACCATGAAGGAATGCCAATTCATCCTTTGGAAAAATTATTAAGATGGTTCTATTCTATTTATAATTGAAAAGTAACCATCCAGATATTGTTAGACCATACGGAAGAAAAATGTCCAAGCTACAATGAAGAAAGATTTGAGATTAATTATCTAGTTAAAGCAAGAATGGATTCAAATTACGGGAGTAAAATTTTATCCAGTTCCAAATCATGTTATCTTAGATAGTATTCTCTTTGATATACTTGATAATGATGGATATTATTGAGAGTTGCAGAGGAAGCTTTGTATCCAAAACATGACAATCCCAAAGGAAATTTGGCCTAGAGCCTGTGAATCTGAAGTTCCATTGGATTATAGTCAAGATTATGGAAAAATAGAGCCAAAAAGAGATAGAGCCTTAGCCAAAGTCCAAGATCGAAATATAAATTAGTCAATGGACATAGATCAAGCTGGACCAAGTCATGGACTAATCCACATTCTTTAAGAACTTGTAGATTCTAATGTCCTTTCTTTTAGAACTTGTAGACTTGGTAACGCTTGATGATCTTGTTGAGGTCTAGAAAGAAAATCAACAATTGAATATTTTTGCCTTAAATGTGTTTAACTTCATAGGATTATTTAGAAAACCCCTCCTGCCATATGAGTAATTGTGGATGTCGCATTGTTTTCTGCTTGAATTTGAGCATTTTAGGGAAAGAGTTCACATTCATCTCAACTATACTGTAACAGCCTAAACTGAAGACGTTATCAACTCGCCACATGTCCTCACTAGAGATGGACATGCTAAGGCTTGGATTCTAATAAATTATAATTAAAACATAATATAACTTCAATATTTCACATTTATGGGTATTCTTAAAACATTGATATTATAAATAAACTTCTAAACAACTCTATTGGCATAAACTAGGTGCCAACTCAAAATCAAACTTAAAAACATTATATGAAAAGGTCTCATAATATCAAAATCATAAAATCTATTTAAAACTTTACAAAGTCTTCAACTATCACTATCTCAAATCTGAAATATTTAATAGTCAGCTAGAAAATTGGCCCACTATTATCCTCCCCATAATCCACAAATACATCATAACTTGATGGATCAAACACTGTAGGTTCTTCACCTGATCCTGAAAAATAAAGAGTGAGCGCAAGGCCCAATACGCAAAACCACAATCACATGCCATGATCAAACATCATGTAAATCCATATGCATTGCAATAACATATGTAACAATCACATGTTATTATCTTTAATTAGCCAAGTAACCTACATAGTTTAGAACCATTTGCAACTAGTCCTCAATCCAGAGTAACTCATGACTCCGTGAAAATAAATACATATAAACTACTATATATATATATATATATATATATTATTCTTAGGTACTCCCCACACAACATGGGTACCGTACTCGTATCACTCATAAACTACTAGAATCATTTCTACAAAAAAATTCCACTCAGGATAACATCACATGCAAATCATCAGGGCGTCATCCTAGTAACATCGATACTCTCAATCTATTAAACCGAACCAAACACAAGCAAAAATTAATTATAGTCAAATATCAGTTAGCCTAATTACATGCTCTACTTAACAAGCACAATTATCAAGCAAGGTAATGACATGCCCGATACAACTTTTAGAATAGATAACCCATCTTCACCAGAAATACCTATTACATAAAGCAAAACTAACTTAAAACTTATTTCCAAAAGAAAAGCATATTTCTGGTTATCTAGTCTCATAAACTATCAAGGACTATACTATCCTAGGTCTGGATATGCCTCATTACATAGATTTAGGAGTGCTAGATATAAAGGTAAGATTAATGAGATTAAAGAGGTCAAAACATGGATTAAAGAAGGTTACTCAACTGCCCTGCCAGTCACATTTGTGATAAAGGGGCATGAGAGCCTCGAATCACAACACATACCCACGTTACGCCTATTATAGGGGGCATGACCTCCATTATGGCCTCCGTCACGGCTATGATGGGGGTGGTGATGGCCATCACAGCCTATGTCACGATCATTATCGGCTGGAATCAACACATCCGAGTAGATCACGGCCCGTATCACGGCTGTTATCTCCGTCCGTACACCTACTCGACCTAAAACTTGAAAAACATCAAAAGAAAACCCCTTTTTCTTAATTTAACTCATACCAAACTCCCAAAGCATATTTTTCAATACAAAAACACCATAATAAACACATCACCTGAATGCAAACGATGTTTCTTCCTCTTTTGATCGTAAAAAAACAAAAATCACAAAGATGGAAACCTAGGGTTTTCCCAAAACTCTGCCAAAAGATTAGATCCCTTCAATTCCAACAAGGAAACTTAGAAAATACTACTCATCTTTATAAAAAAGGGATGAGAAGGAGCAAACTTATCTAAATATTTGACCTTTGATCATTCTTAAAGCAAGATACAAGCTTGATGGATTTTTTAGCGTTTATCTCCTTGTGATACTATAGAAGAATACGTATGTTTTAGGTGAAGAGAGGAAATGGTTATCTTTCAATCATTATCAACAATATTAGGGTGGACCATAAAACCCTCTCATATGTCAACATAGGACAACTTTGTCTTTTACTATGATTTATTTTATTTTTATATTATATGTTTTCCCTCCTAAAAGAAACTTTTGTCCTCAAAAGTTACATGGATCATCAAAACGTTCAGGAAACTTTGTTCTCATTTCCTCCTATAGCTCCCATGTAGCTTCCCGTTCAAATTTATTCATCTATTGCACTTTCATATACTTGATCACATGTCTTCTTAAACTCCATTCTTTAACATCTATAATCTTTACTACTTTGCAACTATAGTGAGATTCGATTGTACTACCAATGGTTCTAATGTTGCTATCTGTCCAACATCCTTCACATACTTTCTCAACAGAGAAATGTAGAATACATTGTGTACTGCATCAAAAATAGGCAGTAAAGCTAACCTATAAGCCACATCGCCTATCCTTTCCAAGACTTCAAAGGTCACACATACTGATTGTTAAAAATCCTTGCCAATCGTAGTTAAAATTGTAAAGCTCTTTCTCTATACTACGAAGACAATAGGCAGCGAACCTATCGAAATCGTAATATAGTGTTAGATCGAGGTCGTCCACGGGGTAGAATAAGTACTAGTAATCACTATAACTCCACTATTTAGCAAAAAGATTGGATGAAAGATCGTTTGATAATAGTCACTACTAAAGCAGATTCGGAAACACAAGCACTAAGACACAAACGAGATTTGAAAGTTTGATAACTAAGCGATCCATATCTTTATTCTTCATTTAACTTCATCACATGAATCATAGAAAACTAGAGTTTAACCTAATGATTTCTTTTACCGTTGAGTTTCTTATACAAGTTAATAATCCTCTCAGATGTATCAACTCATCTAGTCTTAGACCGATTAACTAGGATCTCTCCTCAATTAATTACAACTAAAATCGCATGACACTCATAAACTCAAGTAACAGAGGATTTCGGAAGATTCTGCAACCTATATCTAGGATCACAATCAAATCTCATCTAATTACATAGATCTATTCATAAAACGATTTCACAATCAACTTGAATGAAATCAGATTAGAACTTGTATTCCCGGATATACAAGTCGAAGAAAAACGAGGAAGAACACTGCAATTAGAATAAAAGAATATCAACAGAAATCATTAAGTTCATGTTCTCAACACATGATGAAGTTAAAATCCGAATTAGATCTAGATCATATGACCTACTCTCCTCCATCGAGATAATATGAAACAATTGAATTATGATAGAGAAGGTCGAAGTCATGATTACAACCTGTAAAATTGAAATTCAGCTGATGTATTGGATCTACAAATCCGAATTATCTCTACTTGAATCGTCGTAGCTTGTTTCCCCAGTCAAGAAGTTCTTCCAAAATCAGAGAAAAAAGATGAAAATTGATGATGGAAAAATACTATTTCAAAGTCTAACTAACTTTCTCTCTCCTCACACTATATATATAAAGGTTCAAAAACAGAGAGAAAAGGAAAGAAAACAGAGCCAAGGAAAACTTGTCGCAAACGGGGGCACAAACAGCCCCGTTTAGTCGCCTGTTTCACTGCTGTACATGGAACTGGAGCAAACACCCTAGCAAACAGGCTGTTTGCTTGCCTGTGATGCCTTCTGCTTATGGAATGAGAGCAAACGCCCCAGCAAATGAGGCCGTTACTTGCCTGTTGCGGCTGCTGCCTACGTCCTGGAGATCCTTGTAGCAAACACCTCAGCAAATGAGGCCGTTTGCTTGCTGTTTGCTCTTCTTTCTTGTATTTCAACTCCAAAATTGTTGAATTTGATTTGTTTCTTTGTATAGACCCTGACATTGAAATATTAAGCATTAAAGACCATTTCTAGATGATTTTTACTTAGAAAAACAATTAAATGAGCCTAAAATCATCTTAGAAATAAGGATATTATATCACTTATCACATACTTAGGGTTTAACTTGCCCTCAAACCAAACCTGACAACACCTTTAGTTGGTGAAATCTTAAGCAGTACATGTTCTTTTACTTGAAACTCCAAAGGTCTCCTCCTCTTGTTTACATAGCTTTTCTTATGGTTTTGAGCTGTTTGCAACTTTTTTTATTGCGTTCACCTTATCCATAGCATCATGTACCAGCTCTGATCCCATTATCTGCCTGTTACTTACTTCACCATAATTAATCAACGATTGGCATTATTTGTCATACAAGACTTCATAAGGTAGCATCCCAAGCAATGCTTGATATTTATTTTTATAAGCAAACTCCACCCAATGTAAGTGCTCATTCCAGCTACCGCCAAAATCTATAACATATGCTCTCAACATGTCTTCCAGGATCTGGATGGTCCATTTAGATTATCCATCTATCTAAAGGTAGTAAGCGATATTGACAACCACTTTAGTACCTAAAGCTTGGTGTAGGCTTTTTCTAGAACCTCCTTATGAACATGATATCTCTATCTAATACGATGGTCATTGGTATTCCATGTAACTTCATTATCTCCTTGATATACAGCTTTGCTAAATGCTCCAATTTCTACCGATTTTAATGGGTACAAAGTGTGCTACTTTGGTAAGCTTGTCTACTATTACTCATACTGAATCAAAATTTTTCCTGGTTTTAGGTAGAACCGTAACAAAATCTGTAGTTATGTGCTCCCACTTCCATCAAGGTAAAGGTAAAGGCTTTTATTCACCTGTTGGTCTTCTATACTCAATATTTATCAATTGACACATATAACACTTGGATACATATTTTGTAATCTCTTTCTTCATATTATTCCACCAATACAACTTTTTCAAGTCATGACACATCTTGTTACCTCCTAGACGGATAGAATAACCAGAGGAATGTGCCTCTTTTAGTAACTCCTTCTTGAGCTCTTTCTTTTCTAGTACACAACATTCCTTTATATCTCATGACACCCTCATTATCCATGTGAAACTTAGCTGCTCTGCCCACTTTCATTCTTTTCTTTACCTTTTGTATACTTGGATCATCCACTTGTGCTGCTTTGATCCTTTCTATAATAGTAGGCTGAATCTACAAGTTTGCTAGTCTTGCACCTACTCGTTGTTCACTATTTCCAATTCCATCTTGCTCATGCCATCTATTAGATGATGTTTAGAAGTAATCAAAGTTGCTAAATTCTCAACTCACTTTCTACTTAAGGCGTTTGCTACTACATTCGCCTTTGTAGGATGGTATTGAATATCTATATCATAGTCCTTTACCAGTTCCAACTATCTCCTTTTCCACTTCCTCCATCCACAATTAAGCCTTAAGCGATGTCCCAAGCTTTGGTTCAAACTTGTCAACTAAGTCCACAAATTTGTCTTAACTCAATAGATCAACATGTCTAGCACTATTGCCACCATTCTTATTCTATCTTTAAGTTTCCTACCTCAGGCCTCAGCATTGGCTGTATCACCTGCACATCCTGACACATGTTTTGATGTTGTTGCATAACTACCCTTAAGAGGGTATTCACTGTCTGCATAAGCTGAGCAACATCAACTAGTACCTATTGACCTAGGTGGGGGTGGTGGTGGTGGTAGGTCTTGTGGTAACTGATAGGTAGTTGGTTCAAGGGTAGCTGTCCTCCATTAACTTCTTCCCCACCAGCCCTAGAGGAACTAACATTAGGTGTTATTCTTCTAGTGACATTCTAACAAGGAGAAAAGAGGTAGAATAGCTTAAAGGAACAAACACTATAGGGATCAGTTAGATAACATATACTGATCAAATGAGGAGCTCCAAGTATTTGCTACCACACTCATTATTGGTTACTGTCTTAAGGATTTCATAACTTAGATCTAGTAATATCTATGACCTATGCTTTGATACTACTTAAGCTATAACGCCTAAACTGAAGGCGTTATCAGCCTGCCATGTGTGCCCATTAGAGATGGACACACTAACCCTCAATTCTACTAAACCACAATTGAAACACAATATAACTTTAAATCTCACATTTTTTTGGTATTTTCAAAATATTGATATTATAAATGAAACTTCTAAACAACTTTGTTGGCATAAACCAGGCGCTAACTCAAAATCAAACTTTAAAAAATTATATGAAAAGGTCTTATATTATCAAAATCATAAAAGCTATTTAAAACTTTATGAAGTCTTCAACTGTCACTATCTCAAATTTGAAATATATAATAGTCAGTAGGAAAATTGGCTCCACTATCATTCTTCCCATAGTTCACAAATACATTATAGCCTGATAGGTCGAATACTATAGGTTCTTCACATGATCCTGAAAATAGAAGGAGTGAGCGCAAGGCCCAATACACCAATCCACAACCACATGCACATGAATAAACACCATACAAATCCACATGCATCACAGTAACATTTGCAACGATCACATGTTATTATCTTTAATTAACTAGGTAACCAACACAGTTTAGAACCATTTGCAACTAGTTTTAAACCCGAAGTAACTCATGACTTTGTAAAAACAAATACGTATAAAATACTTATATATATATTGGTCTTAGGTACTCCCACACAACCTGGATAACATACTTGTACCACTCCTAAATTACCAGAATCATCTCTGTGTACAACTCCACTTGAACAATGTTACACACAAATCATTAAGGCGCCGCCCCAGAAGCACTGGTACTCTTGATCTAATAAACCCTACCAAACACAAGCAATGAATAGTTATAGTCAAATATCAATTAGTCCAATTACATGTTCTACTTAACAAGCACAATCATCAAACAACGTAATGATGTACCTGATACAACTTTTGAAACAGATAACCTATCTTCGCTAAATATATTTGATCAATGAAGCAAAACCAACTCAAAACTTGTTTCAAAAGAAAAGCATATTTCTAAGGTTATCTAGCCTCCTAAACTATCAAAAACTACACTATCCTAGGTTTATATATGCCTTACTACTTAGATTTAGGAGTACTAGATATAAAGCTAAGGATTAAGGAGATTAAAGAGGTCAAAACATAGATTAAAAAAGGTTACTTAACCCCCTTGCTAGTTATGCCCATGATAGGGGGTGTGATAGCCTTGGATCACAACACATACTCGCGTCACACTTGTTATTGTAACTCCATCATGGCCATGATGGGGATGGTGATGGCCATCACTGCCTATGTCACGGCCGTTATCAGCCTGCCATCAACACACCCTTAGGAGATCATGACCTTTATCATGGCCGTTATCTCTGTTCGTATATTTGCTCGATCCAAAACTCAAAAAATATCAAAAGAAAACCCCTTTTTCTTAATTTAACTCATACTAAACTACCAAAGCATATTCATCAACACAGAAGCACCATAATAAACACGTTAGTTGAACACAAAATGATGTTTTTTCCTCTTTTGATTGCAAAAACACCAAAATCACAAGGGTGGAAACTTAGGGTTTTCCCAAAACTTTCCTAGAAGATTGGATCCCTTCAATTCCAACAAGAAAACTTAGAAAAGACTGCTACTCTTGATCGAAAAGGGATTGAAAGGAACAAACTTATCTAAATATTTGACATTTGATCCTTCTTGAACAAGATACAAGCTTGATGGGGTAAATAAGGTTTGTCTTCTTGTGATACTGTAGAAGAATACAATGTTTTAGATGAGGGAGAGGAAAAGGTTATCTTTTAATCATTATTAACAATATTAGTGTAGATCATAAAACTCTTATATATCAACATATGACAACTTTGTCCTTCACTATGGTTTATTTTATTTTTATATTATATATTTTCTAGAAATTTTAAAGGTTTGTTTAGATTGTCTAATTTTTATGTATCTGATCAGTATCTAGTCTATTTGATCTATTTATGAATAAAACTATATGTTTTTTATATGTATTTATTTATTGATAAATAATCTATTTGAAAATAATAAAAATAAAATATTAAAATGACCAAAATATATAAACCCAAAATTTTGTTGTCAAATGAGAATGCTCAACTAGTGTATAATTCTCTAGGTTATATATTAGGAAGTGTTATACCCCGAAGTAAACAACTTATTACATGCATTATTAAAATAACAAAAGAACAATTGCCTTAATCCTGAGGAATCCTAGCCTAGAAATGGTCATTGCCTGACTGTTTCTAATAAGTATCGTTTGGTTAAACCCTGCTTTCGCATACGAAAATGATAACGCGATCCGACGCCACTTCCCAACGACAATAGTAGAAGACCAGTACAACACGGTTTCGTCACCTTTGCCTATAGTATTTTCACGACCCTACTCTGCAAATATATAAATATATATTATACATATATATATGTGTATAATAGGTAATACATTATATTAAAGTGAATAGGACAGGGTAGGTGTCGTATATATATGATATAGATAACATATTCATTAAATAATTCTGAAAAGGATGATCATAGTTGCAGATAAATTATATTTTTGAATTAAATACCAATAATACAGTAATGTTCCTCTAATATAAATATATGTGTGTGAGTAGAACAACTAAGTGAGACTTTTGGTTCTTTTGTTAACTTGTTGTACACTTTCTTCTATGGGTATTATTCATCGTTCGAATTAATTTAGTTACAACAATTTTCAGGACTAAATCGACTTCATTCCACATTAAAATCAAATCGAAGTGTTTGGTACACCAAAAAGAAAAAAAAAATTATTTTGTATTCAAACCAAATATAAATACAATCATTAACTAATTTAAATATATGGTACACCACATTTAATATATAAAGAGAAATTAATTATTAACACCAACTATAGTACATAATTATGCCACTGCAAGTGTAACTATATATTATAAATCGTAAATGTTGTCATCGGTGACATAGAATATTATGATATAATTTTAAACGTATTATTATATGCTCATAGCTTTTATATATATATATATATATATAGGACATTTGACTGTTAATTGTTTGTAAAATCATTTTATATGTATTTGTTTATTCTATTTCATGGAAACATCCTCATAACAAATTCAAACAAAACTTGTGGTATGAAAAATTTCCAAACTAGAAGCAAAAGATAAATAAAAAATTCGGCTTGATGTTTCCATTTATCAATAAACTTATTAGTTGATATTATTTTTCTGCCTTATGTGTCATTGTCGTTTCATAAATACATATTTTTGCTGGGGAACTGCCAAGAGAGTGGGTACTCACTCTTCACTGCCTGGGGGTCCCATCTCATATTATTTATTCCAGTTTACCCAAAGTAGAAAACAAAGCTAAAGTAAAGAAGAGAAATTAAAATAAGAAAGCAATTAACGCTTGGTCATTCATATATATATATATATATTCAGAATTCTAGCCGCCGTGTGTCCTGAGTGCAAATTTGATTCGTGGATTTTAATCCCGTTTTGATTTGGATTTGATTACCAGAGCTAAGTCGACGAAGTTTCAAGAATTATTTAAGTGATTGAGAAATGATATGGTAGATTTAAAGTAAGGCTTTATAAAATTTACCTGTAATTTTAATTTTCTAATAAGGTACGTGTGTTGAAATGGAAGGAAAAAAAAAAAACCTTAAATAAGTCAATATCCATAAAAAAAAAAAAAATAAACCTACTTTTAGATCCACTATTGTGGCCTGATAATATTTTTGTCTCCTCTTGGTCCATAAAGTGTAAGTTTACTGATATTTTCTACTCTGTCTTAAACTTCTCTCCTAATAATCTTTTTATGTATCATTTTTCCTATATCAAGTATGATCTGGTATTCATGAAACACACATGTGATAGTTGTAATCGAAATTGTAACACCTACACTAATGTGATAGAGGATCCTTTCCTCCATAAACTAAAAGGAAAAATATTAATATTTTCTAAATTTAATCCAATTACAATATATTATACAATTTTTGAAAATTGTAAATATTTATACTTTTTAAGCTTCTGAAATTAACAAATCCTATCAAGCTTTAAATGTCTTCTCGTTATAAAATAAAATATTTTATTAAATTACAATGTAACATATTTGAAACTTTATGCTTAATACTTTAGAAAATTAAAAAAAAACTTATATTTTCAGGTTATCAAAACTCAAGAAGTTATTTATAACCTTTAAATGTTTATGAAATATGTTTATATCAAAATCAAAATTTATCAATATATACTTTTTCCCCATATTTTATTATTTAATCGTCATATTTGACTGGTCATTCATCTTAAAATAATTGGAAAAAAGATAGAGATTGCTTCAGACTTTAATAACTTCAGGCCCTTTTCATGCCTTTTGTCGTGGACTTGGAGAGAGATTAAGACGTGTATGTTTTTGTTTCAAAGATGTATGTCACTATTAAATGAAATGCCAACTCTCACCAAAGCCACCATCCATGATCCTTCCGGAGATTTGGATTTAATGTGTGGTTCTTTTCTCTCTTTAGATTAACCGTTTATTTTTTGTGTGGTAGCAACTAAAACTTCCTTTTCTAAATGCAACTTCCTCCCTCCTTCAATTCAATAAATAGCACAGTGGAATTAGAATTAGTGATGTGATGCCACCAACTAATTTCAAATATTATTTAAAAGGAGTAAGCTCTTTTCAAATCTCAGCAATTACTGATAAAGTAAAATAAATAAATGGTTGGTATTGAGAATAGAAGAATAGCCATATATTCCAATAAAGGATCTGTTTAGATAGTCTGTTTTTCATTTGTATTTATATTTTTTTTTAAATAATATATGTAAATATGTCCGATTTGCATCTATATTTTACCTATATTTGATCTATTTGATCTTTTGATAAGAACTGCCAATTTTTTTTATTTATATCTATTTCTTGATAAATAATCTGTCAGAAAAAAGTTTAAAAAAATGTTTGCAAGAAAAAACCAAACAAACAGACCAAAAGTCACTGACTCTTTGATTATCTTATAATAAGATATCCATGATTGTACTTCTAGCCAGATGTAATAACTTAATATTTGAATTCCTTCTTTTATGGGGAATATTTATTTATTAATATGACTTCAATAGAAAAAAAAAAAAAAACAAGAAGAGAACTTTAAATATCTTAAAAAATGATTACGAGTGCACAAGACATTTTGTAAGATATCAAAACAAACATTTTCATTTTCTCATGGTCAATGTAACAATTTAATTATCAATTTGTAAAAGAAGAAAAAAGAAGGTAAACCCATTTTTAAATTTAAATTACAAGTAGAATAATAATGTTATAAGACAAACAATGGCAAAAACGAAAAATGATAAAGCTCACACAAGATTTACGTGCAAAACCCAAATCGAAAAAAAACCACGGGTAGAGGAGAGAGAATTCATTATATGTCGATAATGGAGTACAAAAGAGATAGAGTAACAAAATACAAATCAAAACTCTCTCATTTTCTCACTCTTATACAAACCCTAACAAAACACATATTTATATGTGTATACAGCTAGCCGACAATAAATATCAAAATTATGTCTCTTAAATATATAATGAATGAATAATAAATGTATAATCAAATATCCATTCATTATACAAACACCAAAATTATGATCCTTAAATTATAATGAATGAATAATAAATGTATAATCAAATATTCATTCATTATATATTTAACTATGAAAAACGGCTACTGAAAACGGGTCACAAACTCCAATAAATAATAGCAATGTAATTTTGATGTAAAGTAATATACAATCATAAAAAATCTTTCGGTCTCATAGCGATTACAATGGGACTAGTTCCGTCATATCAACAAATGGTTAACATCTTTTCGAACTATGATTGAATCTCTTAAATTTTTATATATTTATTTTTTATAATTAATTGAATTTTGATATTAATAACAATACACTCCAGACTATATAGAAAGTTCCACACAATCATTTGAGATTTCATTTTTAAAAAGTAGCCAGGTTATCTCATTAATGCTATAAAAAATATTCCTTTTCAAATTTACTTATTAAATAATCAGCTATTCATAATCCTCAACGTGATTTCACTTTGAATTTCACATCAATCAATGTAAGAAGAGAAATAAATTTAGTACATGGAGTCATTTAATTATTATTTACTAATAATTTTATGTGTGGGTCCCAAATACAATAAAAGTAAGATGAATTGATTGTATTAAAATTGATTAGAAACTTTTCGAATTTCAACCCCTTTTTACTTTATTTTGGAGCCACTTACGAATATTAATTTGAGTAAATTACGCAAATCATCCTTAAAAATTTTAAATATTACACCGACCTCAAATATTTAAAAAAATCAACACTTACCCCTCAAAAAATAGAAATAATTATTTCTTAAAAATGTTAAGACATACATAGATGCTGACATGGCATTTCATTAATTGTATTGAACTAATAAATTATAAAAATAAATGCAAAATCTAAAAATAAAAATATAGAAAATAATCAGAGTTTTATCAGTATATGACCAATGAAGAAGAATAACATGTAATGATTGTTTTATATGCTTTATTTATTTTATTTTTTTCAATTTCCTTATCACAAGATTAATTATATATATTATATATTTTCTCATATGTTTTTCTTTATTTTATTGTATGTATCGTATATTTCCATATTACAAATGAACTTATAACTTCTTGTGCCCTTTGTAAAATTAGTCATATGCTTATTTTTTCCATCAAAAGTGAGATTTTAATATTTACATAAATTTGCTTCACCTTATATGTATTTATCAATTGTATAAAATCTTAATTATAGTGTAAGTTGATCTATTTTTTTCCAATAAATCTAAAATTTGAATTAACTTAGAAAAAGATCAAATGAAATTGTTACTATTTTTAATTTTTATCATTTCCTACAGTTATTTTTTATTATTTTTTCATTTTATATTAATTTTGACATTAATTATATTTAATGAAATGCCATGTCAACTGCATGCTAGCTAAAATTTCCCTATGCACAGCCAATTTAACTTTTTTAGGAGGGATAGGTGTTGATATTTTTAAAAAGTTAGGATCCATGTTAATTGCAAATTTTTTAGGTAGTTCGCATAATTGATCCTATTAGTTTTGATGCTTGACTATTAATAGTGACATGCTTTTTTTTTTTTTTTTTGTTATTTCCTTGTCTATTACAATGAGGAGGTGAATTCAAATATTGTTGGACTTTGAGTCTAACCATATGGGCTTGTAACAATAACAGAGGAAACCCTAAATATTATATATATATATATATAATGTATTGTATATATTTAGAAGAAAACTTGGAAGATAAGGAGATTTGTGCAAAAAAAAAAGCTTGGAACAATGTATGCTGGTCAAATGAGGATCAAAGCTGTTGACCTTCAACAACATAAAACATCAACTTTCAACAACATTGTGTACGTTGGCCAAAAGCTGTCGATATTGAGCCGGCCTTCAACATACACCAGCCACAAAGGCCACCGGCATAGAGTCGGCTTATGTCATCTGGGAGTTTTCCTTTGTCTTTTCCTATAAATACTACTTATGTTGTCTTTTAGGGTATCACTAGAGAGTTCTAGAACCTAGAGAGTTGTTTCTACAATTGTTTAAGATCCATCGTTGTAGTGAAGGATTGGTCATCCGCTAATGTAAATAGTAAAGAAAAACATTGTAATCCCATTATTAATTGATAGATAGTGGTTTTTCTCTAATTGAAGTTTTCCACGTTAAATCTTAATGTCTTTATTGATGATTTATTTTGAGTTTGTTATATTGTTATCGCTATAGGTAAGAGGAAAAATTATTTTTTCAATTTAGTACATTAATTTTACCTAGCAAATATGGTACTTCTTACTTGAAAAATCATGATAATGCAACTAAACTAGAAGACCATTGGTTTAACCATAACATGCTTGATATGCTACTTAAGCAAGAATAAGTAAGATGTAATAAATGCAAAGTAATTAAAAAGAGGACAAGAGAGGTTAGACCCTTATATTGTGACTGCATCCTTTCTACAAGCAAACTAGCTCAATTATTGTCTTTTCTAAATGATGTACAAGTGAGCTTTGTAATTAAAATAACCCTGATAGGACAAACCTAAACAAAAATTTCAATTTATGCATCGTTTGTGGTTCTTCGAGGTTCTCTTAACGCTTAATTAATTATTCCTTACCCACATCCAATTCTTGCACGATCCTTCTGCTTTTAGGGTAGTATCAAAATATTTTATTGTAAGTCAATGGTCTTATAACCTAACAGTATTTTTCTTGATCATCCAATTATAATGTACTAGGTTTGAATTCTCATAATCCTATAGTAATGGCTAAAAAAAAGTAAAAAAAAAAAAAATCTTTGGTTACAAACATTATTTGATTATAACAATATTATCTCCACTCAAGAGACACATGACTAGAAAAGTAAACCACAACACTTGTAATTAAAAACCCCAAAAAGCCTTTTTAAGTTCATCCTAAAAGCCTAAAAATTCGCTAGCAAATCCTAGCGCACATGTGTAGTCTTTTCTTCAATTTGGTCTTTAATTCATAAAGGTTTAGCTTATTGAAGTATAAAAGGATCCACAAATACTTTAAGGGAACTTCTATGGTCCCGTTTACTAAACTCTCCAGTTAATAATCTGATTATTAAGATAAATATAATAAGTGATATATTAAGTATTTTATTAGTGTGATTACAGTCAGTTATCAATCTAAATCGATAAACAATTTATTAAAACAATCTTGTTAAAAAAAAAAAGGATGGAACCATAGAATTCTTGTTACTTTATAAATGATACTTGATTGAATTTTGGAAATTTGATTCGATAATCTAACAGCCAAAAAGAAAATGTTTATGGTAATTATTTTTATTTTAAAGACACCCTTCTTTGATAAAATAAATCTTCTTAAAAGAGATATGGAAAGTATAGTTTGAAAAACAACCTTTTTGATAGAAACAATCTACTCCAAAATGAAAAATTTTATTTATTAATTTTTTATTTAAATGAGATTTCTTTTTTGGTTAAAAAAATCAATCCTACATTGACTGACTATTTAATATATATTTTTGTTAATGATATTCCTTATAAATCCCTGTTATGATCAACTAAACATCTTGATTGCTTCATTAGAAATAATACTGTAATGAATTATTACTACAAATATAATGAACCAATAACAATAGATAAATAGGTGCAAGTTCCCTATTTTTTTTTTCACACTTAGAAAAAGTAATTAACGATTATATTATTATTATTAGGTAAATTACATCGAAATGTATCCACGTTTGGAGTAAATTTATTTACAATATCAACATTTCAAATGGTTCAAAAGAGAAATCAATATTTGGAATAATTTATTTAAGGTTTAATGTTTTAAGCAATTAAAAAGAGATATTGTTGTTTTGTAAAGTAAGTCAAAAAATGTATTAATAATTGACCATTAACAAAAATTATGGAAACTTAATTGAAAAATATTTCAAATGTTGACACCTTAACTAAAATTTTCAAATATACTGAATTTGGAAAGTGCAGAATTTTGTAATCTAGTTTTAGCTCTTATAATATCTACATAATGATATACTTCATTAAAAATCAAATTATCTATATAAAGCGATAAAACCAAGATATATATAGGGAATTAATTTCTTGTTTAACACACTAATTGAAATTAATTCCTTAAATAAGGTCAAAATGAGAATAATTACCAATTTACCACCCAAAATTGCGTTTTTATCAATGATATATAGAGTGAACAGTAAATACATGCATATCGCGTCTTTAAAACGCGATATACAATATATTGCAACAATAAAACACGATATATGTTTGACGTATGGAGCAATATCACAATTATTAATTACGATATCCATACAAAATATTTATATCGCGGTATTGCGACAGTATCAAACATTAAATCACGATTCTTTTACACAATTTTTGTATAAAATTACATATATTGTTTCTTAAACACGATTTTGCAACTGAAAATTGGTAATTAATTCCATCCAAACGGTATATTAGTAATTATTTTATAGGGACCTTAGACATGTATTGGACTGTATATATAGGTATAGCATTGATATTACATTTTAGTTTATGCTATAACTGGTAATTAACAAATAGTACGGTGGGAGAATCTTATTACTTAACATTTGTTTCTTAATTAATGAAATATAATCTTTTTACTTATTTCTATCAAAGAGACAAAGAAAAGAAAAAAGAAAGAGAAAATGGAAGCTTAGACAATGATAGTGAAAATCATTTCTTAGTGTTTCATGATTTATTGGCCATTCAAGTCAACATTATGTGCAGAAGGCACTGATTCCCTTTTAGTCCAATTTAATGCCTTCGATCAATCATTAGGTTAGTGACAAAGTTCAAAAAGTTGGTTAATTAAGGATATTTGATAGATTAGGATTAATAGGTTTAGAGCAAGGACCGTTGGATTGATTTTTTTTTTCAACTTTGAGCCTATTAATTGTCTCTTAGTGAAAAAAATAAATAAATAGACTAAGAAAAAGTCTTTTGAAGTTCATAAGGGCTTTATTCAGCTTAAAAAGGAATTATATGGATGATACGAAGCAATAGACTTATTTATATGAAAGTGGACTTTCTTCTTTCTTTTATAAGCTATTAAGCGTATCAAGCCATTTACAAGCCTAGTCCAAGAGCCTATGACCATTTGAAAAGAGTGAATAAATATATGTCGTTGGATCATAATGATTGATCTAATGACTATTAACAACATCAAATCTAATGGGTATTAACAATTTCAAATCTAAGTCATCCATCTCAGAATTATTTGATGATGGAGATCAATCTCTAAGATTATAAATAGGAGTCTAAACTTCTCATTTGACATGTTTCTTCCATATTACTAACTAAAGAGTAACGCGAAAGCCCAACCAAAGTGCCTTCATAAAAGATCAAAGTGGCTATCACACCTAAACCCTTTAAACCCTCATCAAAACTTATCACATTATGATGCAGCGACCTAGATGACACATATGTGAACAAGAGGTAGTTATCCAAAAAGAAGAGAAGGAAACATTGCGACCTGAGAAGAAATGCCACCAGTGTTGGACCCAACCTTTATTGTTTACAATTTCAATTTTTAAGTTTTGAAACTACCAATATTAGTTATAGGTTGCCAAATTTTATTACAAGTTAACTTTTGTTATACATTTATTTGTATTTATTATTTGCCTTTTTAGGATTTTGTCTTTTAGAATTCCTCATGCAATCGTATAAATAGGCTTTTAGTCTCACATATTTTATACATTTTGAAACCTTATTGAGAGAGAGTTTTCTCTTGGGAAATTGCACGATTTTGTAATTGTGTGTTTTTAGAACCATCCGATAAGATTGCTTTCTGTCTTTATGTTTTAGCTACGTCAGATTGGTATCAGAGCACGATGAGTTCCTGCGAAGATGGCAACCAACACAATGTTGACGATAGTTGCATTCTTGACGATTATCAGGATGTGGAGTCCAAGTAACTAAACCATTGGTTCCTAAGGTGGTGTTGGATAGCTTGGATCAGAGATTCCTGCATATGAACAATGCTTTGATGACCCGATCGATCGATTCATGCCAACAGGAGAAGAATGGTTATGAAAGACAACCAAGGTAAGTATGCACACGGCATCCTGTTGTCAAACCTATTATTGCTAATTGTAGGTTACATGCTTATGAAGATAATGAATATGAAGCAAATTTTCGTGGTGGCTAGAATTATTGTGGTGATGGGCATATTTATGATGGAAGAGGTAAGGCATATACCACCTGTAATTTTAATGATTATTATGAATATAAGAATGAATATGGGAGGAATATTTTAATCTAGAGGTAAATATTCTATATTTTAGAGGAGAATTAGGGAATAAGGATTTTTTTATTGGATTGCTAGATTGAGCAACTCTTTGATTATTTAGGGGTGCTAGAGGAGAAGAGGGTGAGATTGGTGGCATGTAGATTGAAGGTTATTCATCTATATGGTGGGAGAGATTGAAAAAAAGTTAAGTTTTAAAGGAAAAACACCTATTAGACATGGTTTAGGATGAAGATTTTATTAAAAGATGAATTTTTTTCCCTTAATTATGAGGAAATCATGTTTCAACAGAACCACAAATTTCATCAAGAAAGAAATTGATGCATGAATATAATGAAGAGTTTATGATGTTGGCGTATAATAGTGATTCGAAGGAGGTAAAAGATGAAATTGAAAAATTAATAGAACAACAAGAGACGTCCAAGGTTACTCAGGTCTATTGTGAGCCTAATGAAGAGGAAGAGTATTTTTTTTTTCTTTTTTTGCCTAAGCAGGGAAAGGGGAGAAGGAGAAGTCCACGTTAAAACACCAATCGTGGGTGTAACAACGAGGGCCTTCATCCTTCCTTACATAGGGAGAAATAACTTAGAGGAAGAGTATTATGAGGATGCTAAGAAGGAATTTATAGTTATGCGTGTACCTATAGTGAAACAGATCATACAATAGAGGGAGAGAGCAGTGGTGATATGCTAAGAGTAGTGAAGGAGATATTGAGGAGTGTAAGGATGTGTTACCTGAAGACTTGTCAGAGAGATTACCAACTATGAGGGACATCTAACATCAGATTGATTTGATGTTGGGGTGAGTTTACCTAACCTACCACTATAGGAAGAGTCCTAGTGAGATTGAGGTTTTGTAAGAGGAGTAGGAGTTCTTGTAAAAGTTTCCTTTCAAATTGAAACATAAATTTGGAGTGCAGAACAAAGTTGCTAATTACCTTGAGCAAAAGAGCTAAGGTATTCCCTTTCTACCCAGAAGATACATCTCTATATTCAGAAGAGAACTTAGGGTAGAGTTCTTCTCAGATAGGAGAGAATGATGCGGGCGATCTATGACACATATGTGAATAAGAGGAAGTTGTTACACAATTTATTTGTATTTATTATTTGCCTTTTTAAAGTTTTTTTTTTTTTTTTAGAATTCCTCATATAATAGTGTAAATAGGCCTTTGCACTCACATTTGTAAATAATATGATATTTGATACATTTTGGAACCTTATTGAGAGAGTTTTTTTGGGAAATTGCAAGATTTTGCAATTGTGTATTTTTAGAAATCATCCATATGTGTCTCGAACCCAACAATTTCCCAATTTTGTTGGAGTCAATGTTTGAAAACAAAAGGGCAATATTTGCTTAATGCAATAGATAGATAGTTTTTATTTTTATATCAATAACTTTATACATATTGATGATTTATTAATAATTGTTAAGTATTTAGAGAATTTTAGCAAAACAGAAAATTACAAATTCATGAAAAGAGGTAAGACACCAAAATTTAGTTGTTACATTGTAATATTGCATAGATTTTACTCCTTAAATACAATATATATATATATATATATATATGTATTCATTTTACCATATAACTCCTCCAACCTTTCACACCCAAACCCTTTAACCCCCAAAGAAAAAAAGAAGAAGATATATATATATATATATATGTATTGATTTAGTAGCTAATTTAGGTAGTAGTAATAAATTATAATAAAGAAGGCAAGTCACCTATTGTTTTGTGTAGCATAGTTAATGAGACCTAGTGTTGTTCCATAGAGATCACGAAAACAAATAATCACTTTAACCCAATTAGACAACCTATAATTAAGAATGTAATATTATCTAATCTATTATAACTGAGTACATATTAGTTATTACTTATCTAGAATTGAATATCAAATTCATATATATGTATGTATCCAGAAATTACTGTCCTAGAATTTATTATTTATTATTCAAGATTGTGGAAATTTCTATTGTTGACTATAGTATAGATGGCTAAAATCCACAATCACTGGTCCTTTATTAATCAATTGAAAGTTTTCTAATTTGATAACTCCGCTTGCATTACTTCTATTAATTAATATACGCATAATTAATTCTTTTATTTATGAATTCTCTATCAGTTTTCACCTAATCCAATAATATTGTGTCTTCTAATATCCAAGATTGCATGCAACTCTATTAAAATATGCAAACCTAATATATATATATATATATGAAAAACCATCCACTATATAACATCCAATGAATCATATTAACACTCTAAAATTATTAATCTAATTCCAATAGAAATAATACTTTACAAAATAATTTGTGTTTACACAAGTCTAGATACTTATAAAATAAATAAATATATAAAGAGGATAGAAGATGAGATCTTTCAAATCTTCTATATTGATTTTCCTATTCCATAACAATACTATAACTAGTAGACTCTCTAACGAGACTTCTCTTAATATTAATATCTCCCTCCCTTTGCATGTTTACAAGACTATTTATAGCTGTGTTTGTCTAAAGAAGAATATAGGTGTCAGGTGTAAACTGGAGTGTCCTTCTAGCTGTGTTTGTCTTGTAACTCAATTAATTATAAAATTTAATTTTACTTTCAGCATGCTTTACTCTCCAAGTTGTGGTCCTCGAAAAAATCCCTTTATTGCATTTTTTTTTTTTCAAAATTTTATTACCAAATATGTCTCAAGCTCCAATGATAAGGTCCTTTGATTCTTATTCAAAGTTCAAGGAAAATCCGCTATAAACTTGATATTTTTTGGTTAATATCATTTTTAAATCAAAATATCTTGAAATTAAAATAATAACCAATTATATGTAAATTTCATGTAGAATACTCTTAAATATTATTATGAAAAATACCAAAAATCAACTCCATAATTAGATACAAGTATGATTTATCATGTATCTATGCATATAAAAAGAAGAAAGATAGGAGAACTCTTCTAGTCATAAGGTGAACCTTCAACATTCTTAGATTGTTGAGTATAAAGAGATTTCTCGTTAAGTATCAACCATACGCAAAAATTATTAATTTACGTTATTTTGTATATACGATCCATTGAACTTATAAATTATTATGAAATCAATGCAAGACTTACACTACTTACACCTCAATAAATAAATAAATAAACAAATAAATAAAGATTTGGCCTATATATCACATTAAGTATGTTAAAGATATCCCAAAATATTTTTTAAAATTAGGGGTACAAAAATAAATATTATAGGTTTTCTTCTTTAAATTGAGGCTCACTTTTATTATTCTATTTTACAAACTCTCTCATAGTCTCTGATACTCTTCCTAGCGCTATCCCCCCTTTTGCCGCTGGTGCCATTATATCAGTTACCGTGTAGTAATTATGGTTTTTGTAGTATGACATATTTATTTGTGTGATGTAGTAGTTACATACTAAGTTCTACCGTTCACCTTTTTGGAATTTTTAATCTTTTTAGGTTATGATATTACGTGGATCTGTACAATAACTCAGCATATAACTTGTATTTGGGTGATGGAATATACAATAGTTAGTGCGACCCTAAGGATGTCAAGTAGACTAATTTAGAAAGAATTTGACGAACAACCATTACCACAGGCTAATGTTTTCCTTGTTAGATTTCTTGTCCAATATAATTTTGAGGAAACATCTTGCAACCGAGATTGTTAAACTTGTAATTCTATGTAGGATCGCTAGAGGGTCAGTAGAATCGGAATGTAAAATCGAAATATAGAAACGTAAGTTTTTATAGCCTTTTCAAAATGGTTTTGAAAATTTACGAAAATGCTTATAGAAGATGTAAAAAACTTAGAATACATAATGGATGTAAAAAAATAAAAATTAAGAAATTAAGTTCTTTTTTCATAATAACTCTTAATCCATATATAACATATATAAAAAAGAGCGAATAGAATCAAAATTTATTTATTTTCTATTGTTTTGTTTGAAATAAGTGATAAATTAAAGAGAATCAAAATTTTTAACTTATTAAATGCTTAATTATATAAATAAAATAAATAAGTTTTCTGATGAATTTTATAGCTATAATGACTCTCGTAAATTCTATAAATATACAACAGGGGTTTTCAAGGGAGGGAGGAAAAAAAGATAAAGAGAGTGTATCGAAACTAAATAGAACAATAGCAAGAGAAATACGTCATTCTAATTCCTAATAGTTAATCAGATTATAAACACACGGTTGTATTTTTTATATTTTAGCTTATTTGGCTCAAATAGGTAGAATTGGTAAGTTCGGTTAAAATCATAAAATTCTACTAAAAAACGATCATATCCACGAGTCAACTCGGAAGGGCCTCTTAAAGTCGTAAACTCGTAGAATCGTATAGGTAAAATCGCGATTTTGACAACTATACTTGCAACATAAATTTTGAGAGATACTTAGAAAATTTACCTTTTATGACTATTTTTTAGCTCTTTGGTTATTTCTACTTCTAATGTGTAGTGGAGTAGTCGCATTTATAATCCTAGAATATCACATATTCAAGTGGTATCAAAATTAACATTTGTTGTTATAGGATACCTAATTCTATTGTCCGACTTGATAAAGTGATGTGTGAGTGTTACATTTGGTGCTTAAATTTTATTAATTTATGCATTTGACTATATAAATTTTAAAAGTGTCAATTAATTGTAAAAGTCTATGTAATTGCAAAACTTGACAAAATTTAGGTAAGTACTTGAATAAATGAACAATATTTTGATACAAAAATGACATTTTTAACACTACAAGAAAACTAGGTTTTAGATACAAAATTTTTGTCTTTAAACATAAATTTTTGCGCTGTTGATTCTATTTACAGAGATGTAAGTTATTTAGTTAATTTTTCATTATAGAAATTCTATTTGTAAATGTCAATTTTCTAGCGGTGTAAATTTTATATAGTTAATTATAAAAATGGGTCAAATTTAAATACCAAATGTGACAATTTTACCTAAAATGTTGTATAGTAATACCCTATGGGGTTTTTATAAGTTTTGAAACATGATTTGCTATAGAGTTCAATATTTGATTTTGAGGCAAAATAAAAACCAGGTAGGGAATCCAATCCATTAAAAAATCTACAATTATTTTATTTCTTAATACAACTAAACTTTACATGTACATGTACAATAATCCTAACACATTTCTTCGAAATTGTGTTTCGTTTCGTTTCATTATTTGCTTTAAATTTGCATTTATGTGAAAATTGTGTCATACCACTCACACAATTGTTGAATATGGAACAATACAATCTAATTTAGAAACTTACAAGTTTTTTTTAGATGTTAACAATATATAAGGTTTTATATATTTATTTTTCTTGTGGATTTATGATCTTTTGGGCAATTAATTGACGTTATTTTTATAAAATAGATAAGTTTCATATGAAATCGCTGTTAGGCAACAAAAGTAAAAATTCACACATATGTTATATTAGTACCAACAGCAAAAAAAAAAAAAAAAAAAAAGCCAAACCTACACTAAACTAGTTATCGTTATTCTTATAGGGTAAGATTACACACTTAGTACAAAAACGTTTTGAGAACCTTATGGAGTGTAAAGATCAATTGGATTTTTCTAACATCCATTCCAAGCCTATTCCGTCACATCTACACTTAGATTGGTTAATTTATAAAAACTTAAGAAAGTGATTTACAGGAAAGTTAATTGAAGAGTATAAGTAAAAAACTAATTATATTTTACTTTTTATGTGAATTTCAAAATTATTATCGTTTTTCATGGTGCTTTTGAGGTTTCCTAATATGTATAAATATATACATTCATAATTCATTGAAGAAAAGCGCTATATTCACTTTCCTATCTCTTCTTTTATTCAAAACCCAAGAAGAAGGATGGAAGAAACAATAACTATCACACCAACTGACTCGCTAGTGTTAAATTGAACAATTCATGAGGATGGCCATTCACTTACGATATGTTTGACGCAATTGAATGAAATCAGTATTCCAACTATATTATCGTGAAATATATATTTTTTTATTTAGTTTATAAAAAAATTTATCAAAAGAATGTCTATCTAGAAGAGAATGAGGATTCTCAACAAAAAAAAAATATTTTATTTTGAAAATAACCCTAAATATAAAATTACTATTCCTTTTCACGTTATTTCATTGAACTATTCATTTTCAGCCTTATTAAAGATCGTAGGTAAGATTGTAGGTAGAGACTAGGGATGCAACCGGGGCGGGTCATTATAGGATACCCGGTCCGCACGAACCGTTAAAAACCCTATAGGGTCACCATATAAGGTCGCGGGACGGGTTTGGAAAATTACTTGCTGACTTTATAAGGTTTCGAGGCGGGTTCGAGTCATTAAAAAAACCCGATGGGTAACCCGAACCCGTCATAATATAAATAATTTAAAAAATTAAATCTGAAATTTTAAAATCACAATTATGTAATATATTTTTATTATTTCTTAACTTTTAATATCTTGATCTGCACCTCCGTTGTATTTTAAGATATAAAAGCCCTTACGAATTTTCTCGTTGAGCTAACATAGTAAACATATTACACACTGACCTTGTTGCTTCTTCACTTTCTCTTTTACTATCGACATTTTTGAAAACATGTTTTTCTATTCTTGAGTCTTCACAAGACACGGTTCCTACATATGCATTATGTATATTTATAAAAGTGAAGTAATGTCTTTTAATCTACATTTAAAAATCTTCTTATGATAGTTTCAAACCTTTATATTTTTTAATAAAGTTGTGGCATATCTTATAAAATTCATTCAAGCATAATTGTAACTAACTATTATGCTCCTATAGATAAGATTATCGTTAAATTTTGTAATTTAACTAAGTGTTGAGAAGAGGAAAAAAAATTAAGCAGGTCGTGGGGCGGGCGGCGAGGCTGTCAGGTCAAACCCCTACAGGGGCGGATTTGAGTATTGAATAGAAAACCCTGTAGCATCCCTAGTAGAGACTGCATCTTCAGCTGAAAACGAACTACCAGTTTAATTGGTCCTGCCGCTAGTAGGATTAGCGCAAGCTCAACAACATTGGATGTAACAATATTGCTACAAATGGCGACATAAGCACAGGAGGGCCCAATATATTTTCGCCCATTCCCATCAAGATGTTTTATGATTTTTCAATTATCATCACTAGTCATCATCTATATATGTCTAACTCATGTTATAATCCGTTCATAAAAGTTATTAGTGATCATAGCCTTTGAAGAATGTTATAATAATATTCAGTAATGCCAAATGAAAAAGTTTTCAAGAAACGTTCGTCGTGAAGCAAATACAACCACTCAAAAGGAGACTCTTTTCCCCCGAGAAATGTGAAGGACAATTTCGGCATGTGGTGATGAGAAACCGAGAAAAACGAATTTATTTCGAACCCATAAAAGAAAAGAGGACAAAAAGCAATTACATTACCACAAACGCAAACAACAAAGAGAAGATATTTACAGCGTCACTTTGCTTTCTTTTGTTCTTCTTCTTCTTTTTTTCCCCGTGTCGTATCTTTAGAGATTTTCCTTTTTTTTTTTGGCACTCATTTCGATCAAATACACAAGCAAGTCAAGTCACCATGTGATGGCAAGGCCTGAAAGAAGGAAAGACCATGTGGTAGGACCGGAAACATCATATAGAAATATCAGACACTTCGGCAGCGGAGTCCCCGGATCTTGGTTGTCGCAGAAGCTCTATCAGTGTCTCCGCCTGTCCACAATATCAGTACAAAAAAACGACAATCAAATCTTTGCCCCTCGGCACCATCAATTATTTCACAAGGAAAAAACAAAACCTGGCCAATACATGCTTCTAAACCTTATCTTATCCCTACAAAATTCACAATTATAATTCAAAAATTGAAAAAAAAAAAAAAAAGGACAACACTGTACTAGTATGCATAAACACCACGCCTATGACATTCAATTAATGTCAGAAACTAAAGGATATTTCGATAAATTGAAATGAAAAGCATTATTTGAGCGAAGGACCGGATTGTGCAATTAATTAATGTTGCAGAGTACTAGCACAACTGTCATAATCGTGCAACTTGTGATGGGTTTTCAGCTTCTCGCACTTGTATAATTTTTCTTCTAACATTAATTAGCAATATATTAAATTTACATGACTATGAAATAAATATTTTTTTTCCCTTTATAAGCATCAATATTTTATTATAGGTCTAATGCTATCACCAGCGTCATGACAATGAATATTCTAATGCATCATACGGTTGAGTAACCTATCCTATCGAGCTAGAATAATCTATTCTATGGTGGGAATTAAAATATGTCATGATTGAGATTTGAGACAATGCTCGCATTTTTTATTTGATATTATATGGGACCATAATCATTCTTTTTTTTTTTTTTTTTCCTCTTTTCATAGGATAAGCAGTAGGTACAAGGGCAAGTATCCCACCTTCACTAGCCCTACTCTAAATGACCTTTTTAACCTCACAACATTTGGTAAATCACTGTAAAACATTAGTTAAAATGACCTATAGCTTGTGGGGAAAATAGGCTAATGTAAGTCCGGAAACAGCAGAACATGTTGATTCTCTCTCTCTCTCTCTCTTCGATTATGTCTAAGGAAATCGGGTTGGAGATTTGGAAATCGGAACCCTATTATATAAGTGGAACGACTATACAACTGGATTTTATATATCTTAGCGGTAATGATACAGTTTTATGAACCATTAATTGACATTGGACAGGTTACGAAAGTACAGACAGGTTCGCACGTGACGATGCCTATTTATTATCAATGAATTGCCATTAATGAAACTTCATATATGCAAACCTGTTAACATTCAGGATAAGAAAGCGACAGGGACAACCTCACACGTCATACCGACCAAACCTAATAACTGCAAAAAGTTGGAAGTTTATTTTAAAATTTCCTACCTTTAGAGTGAAACATAATATTCCTAATTTCTGGACCCTCCTAGCTTCGTTCCCAGTTGAGAAAAAAGAAAAGTAATAACGCCATGAGCAAGCTAAAGAAAAGAGAGATCTAAGCCCTAATCGGTAGGATTTTTATTAAAATATCAACAGAATTGAATAAAAGCAAACAATGAAAATCAAAAGAAGAAGTCAAGATTCCACATTGCTACTGACGTGGCAAAACACCGTCCTCACTTCTTTATATGCCTTTTCCTCTTCTACCTAAAATCAACTCTCTTCCAAATCCATTATATGACCACCACGTTAAACTTATCGGATATGCATATCATAATATTATATATATATGAAAAATGTGAAATTTGTATATGATCTTTACATAAATATTTAATTTTAATTCAATTCATTTTATGGTTAATATTAAATTTGATATCTCTATCACTTTGTTCTGTTTTATGACGTAAAAAAAAGGTTTATAGTACTAAAATAATATTAAAAAAATAGCAAAAATTCAATTATATATTATCTTTTTTTATATCAATAATAAAAATAATTATAAAAAATTAATTAAATATTAAATTATCCACTTTAAACATTGAAATATCAAATTAAATTTTTATATAAAATTTATATATCAAATTTTAGTTTTTACCCATATATATATATATATATGTTTTTTCCTAATCTATTTATTTTACTTGGACCGTAACATAATTTAGTGAAAAAAATTTAACATATTAAAAGATATGGTCTAATCTGTATCATTATATTCACCTTTGAATCTCTATATATTGTTTAATAAATTAAAAAAATAATAAAAATTTTGTGTAAGTTTCTACCCGCAACCTCATCAAAGAGTCCCGGGAACCCGTTGAAGGGCCCTGCGTATAATTATAGAAGCATAAGTGCTACAGATCAGCGAATACTTGCCAACTAAACTACTACTATAAAATTTTTTCCCACAAATGCCTGCCACGCCAGCTGCCAACAAACCACAGCTCAACCTAGTGACTCCTCACATTCCACATTATAGAAATGGATTATAGAAAAGGGGTATAAATAACAATAAAAAATTCATGCATTAATTAAATTAGTATTGTTTGAAAACAATTAGCATGGTTTTTTATATGTTAGAAATTTTATTAGTATGTATGATGCTTGTGGGTAAATTAAAAAGAAAATGTTTTCTTAAAAAAAACGCTAGTGTTACTTTTATTCTTTTTTTTTTTAAATAAACGAAATGAAATTTTAATTTTAATTCCGCCAATTAATTCCGAATTTGTAATCACAACTGTTATAGCATTTTACCTTCTGCTTACCGCGGCTGGTACCGGACTGCGACAACGCCACGAGAGGAGGGATCGCGCCTTCACGCGCCACCATAGTCCTATAGACCATTTTGTCCTCGCAAAGCTGCAATAGAATAACCACTGCGATTTCCTTCTGTCTCTGCGAACCAACCTCGATTATCTCCACCAGCACCGGAATTCCACCTTCCTCTACTACCGCCGTCTTTGCTTCAGGCACCGTCATCAAAACGCTCAACACGAACGCCGATTTATCCACCATGTTCGATCCAAAATCCGCCATCAGCTCCACCAACGGCTTTATGATGCCCGTCTGTATGGCTCTGATTTTGTTCTCCTTCACCGAGCACAGCGAGTACAGAGCCGTCGATGCATCTTTCTTCCCGCGGATGTTTCCGGTTTCTAGCAGGTTCACTAGAGGCGGAATCGCTCCAGACCGTCCGATCACGACTTTGTTCTCTTCTATCTGCGATAGCCGGAGCAAGGCGCACGCTGCGTTCTCCTTCGCCGTTGTGTTTCCGGTCCTTAAAACCCTAACCAACGGCTTAATCGCACCGGACAAAGTAATCAGCTCCTTGTTCTCGTCGCAGAGAGAGAGGTTTAACAAAGCCGTGACACCGAACTCCTGAAGCTGCACGTCCGACGACGAGATTATTCCGATGAGAGGTTTGATCGCGCCAGCTCTTGCGATTGCCAGCCGATTCTCCGGTTTGTTCTTCGCGAGGAGTCTCAGTTCTAAAGCAGCATGTTTCTGTTCTTCGATCGAAGAGGACTCGAGATCAGCGACGAGCTGTTGGATTAGTTCGTCAGAATTATCGGAAGCGCAGGCGACGAGGAGTCGCCGGCTCTGTGACGACGCCGTTGCGAACTCGCCGGATCTGTCACTATCGCAGTCGCTAAAAGCTGACGTGGAATTGCCATTAACATTCAACTCGCTGAAATTCTTTCCCAAATAAGTAAAATTCAAGGGACTCTCTGTTTCCATATGAAATTTTTATAAAATTCCTTTTAGTTCTCAATGCATCAGAATTTTGGTATATGATAACTCCGGTTTTAAGGTATCCGGGTTTTCGTTGGCCAGGGATATTGGTAATCGAGGAAGGATTCAGTTCAGAAGAATAGCCACAGGGAGAGAGAGATTGGTGTTTGGTAATGCAAAAAAGTAAAATAGAGAAGAGGAGAGAAGAGAAGAGAACACCTGGAGTAGAAGAAAGGGCCTAGGTAGGACACGTGCAAAGTAGAACAAGACCGTACCCAATCCCCAGTCAAGCTGCACGTGCCAAACCTGTGCCTCGACTTTAAGCGCGTGGGGGGAAGGTTCTCTATTCGATGAGAGATGGCTTTGGTTTTAGGCTCCAGCTTTACTTTCCCTTCCCCCTCGAAGTTCGCTTTTTAATCTCGTCTTTTTTTATCTCCAGGCTCAACCTCCTAAGTCCTAACTGCCCCCTAGCCCATTAGTTAGTTAGTTTCATCAACGGTGCTTAACAGGCAAAACCTGGAGAGGGGCAAAGATTCGCCGGGGTTAGCATTAGGATTTTATCTTTTTGGGTGACCTCATGATCTTTGCTTTTTAGCAAGGGGATTTAAAATAATTGATGGTGATTTTTTCTTAAAACAATATTTATTTGAGTTTTTTATTAATAAAAAAACGAAATTATTATTCATCTCTCTATAAATATTAAATCAAAATACCTGGAGCAGAAGAAAGGACCTAGTTGGAGTTTGTGATCAATTTTCAGTAGCCGTTTTTCATAGTCAAATATATAATAATGAATATATATTCATTCATTATATATTTAAGAATCATAATTATGATATTTGTATAATGAATGAATATTTGATTATACATTTATTATTATTCATTATATATTTAAGAGACATAATTTTGACATTTATTATCGGCTAGCTGTATATACATATAAATATGTGTTTTGTTAGGGTTTGTATGAGAGTGAGAAAATGAGAGAGTTTTGATTTATATTTTGTTACTCTCTCTTTTTTGTACTCCATTATCTACATATAATGAATTCTCTCTCCTTGCTCGTGGTTTTTCCGACTTGGGTTTTCCACGTAAATCCTATGTGTGCTTTATCATTTTTTTGTTTTTGCCACTATTCGTCTTATAACAACTCCTTACGGATTTAGACATAAAAGAATGCCATACAAATATCTATAAAGAAAAGTGCTTATCTCGTCCATCAGCTCATGGTAATCTCATACACGGTATGGAGCTCTAAACTCTATAAACACTTGGCTATTAGTCTTCCTTTCACGCAATTCAAATAAGCAAGAAATGGAATTTAACTAGCCACTATGCTCAAAGATCAAAGCAACAATCCAAATTATTTTCAGGTGCCTTTATTTATGAATCACAAGGTTAAGCTCACCATATTTATTATGAGAGCATTTGAACTCTTAAGGCCACCTATTGGTTTTACCAGCGACTCTCTGTTTCTCATCCTTCCATTTTCCATCTCTACACCAATCCCTGGGAGCCATATTAGGCATGAGGACATAATTTAGACATGTGCTCCTATCTTGTTAATATTATGTGTGGAATAAATTAAAAAATAATTACGTTTATTAGGATTAGTGAGGAAAATAACTTGCGGTAAAAGTCAAAAGTAAGCATGTAAATGAATCAAGTTAGTTCACAACTTACTCAAGTTCGGATTAATGTTTATTCAAGTTTGATTCGAAATAGTTGAATTGAACTTGAATTCGAATTATTCAACTAGTTTATCGAGTCAAACTCGAATTTTATATGTTTAGTTCGCGAGCCTAATTGAGCTTTATCAAGCATAAACGTTAATTGAATTCGAATCGAGTTTAGATATTAATATTATTTTAATTAGAATTTAAAATATATTTTAATAAATCGTGCCTAAATGAGCTTAATCGAGTCGAACTCGAGATTATATAATTTTATTTCGAGTTCAACTAGAGCTTAAAATATTAAACTCGGTTGAACTTGAACCAAACTTAAACTTTAAAATATTGAGTTTAACTCGAATTTGAACTCGACACAGTATCGTTTCGATTGATTCGATTGTAGGCCAAAGTCAAACTTATGCATTCAGTTCATAATCAAATAAGAAGTTTTAATCTTTCTTCTTTTGCCTTAAGGTTCTAGATACTTAGACACGAATAAAAAACAATTCATCTTCTTATTCAATCCATTGAGCTATGTAAAATTCTATTAATTTTACACTCATTGATCTACTCTTGTTGATCCATTCTCATTTTAATTCATTTTGTTTTTCATCCATTATCAAAGATTCTTTAAATTAATTTCATTTAGGCTATTAGTTCAGTTATTTCTTACTCATGATAAATTTCGAAGATCATACTAATGATTAAGAGTGGATGCAAATGGAAGAATTGTTGGTGTGAATGACGGAAAAGGTGGATAGATTGTAAGAAAATAAATGACATTATAAAGAAAATAGGCAACAAAAATAATAGTGAAAGTGGAAAAGGAGTGAGAAGTTTTGTAAGAATCATTCGTTAGATACGCGGAAGATTAGGAATTGATGGGATAACAAGAAAACACTACTATAACCATAAAGGTTAACAACATAACAAACTTTCAAGGGATGATGCAAGAAATTGTTATGATAACGAATAATAATGTTGGGAAAGATTTTATACCAAAGTCCAATGTGGAAAATAATCAAAGAAATTGTTTAAAAAAAATAAAAGAAAAATGTTCCATAGATAAAGAATCGGAGGTGACTTCCAAGATTGGCATCAAAGATAATTTTCATCTTGATCAAGAAATTATAGCACTTTAACTACTCAAATTGTCAAACATATGGAAGTGGATAGTGGCTGTCTTTTTGGTGTCAATTCATATCTTTTATTCTTCCATTCTATAAACACATAAAGACTCATATAACTATTTCATTTCCTTATATTGGATCTAAACAACCTAAAAAAATTTAGACTTTATCAATTGTTTCATGTAAAGATCATGCCTTTGATATACATATGTATATATATATATTGAAGGAATTTAAGCACATCACAAGTTTAATTTTAGTATACTTGTTATACTCGTACATTAAACGCTTCTTAACTTGGGGTACCCATTCTAAGAACTCTTTAAGCGAACTACTAAAAGAAAAAATCTTTAATTTTGTCACACCAAACCCCTTATAATATTGGTCGACTAGATAACTCTCTCAATTTCATCTTCATCGTCATCATGCTCTTCCCCCCTTCCATTTACTCTACCATGATTCTTTATACAATCTCTCTGAACATCCATCCTCTAATGTTGCTCATTCAAGTGCACCAATATCATATACATAGATGATGATAACTTTTGCTAAAACTACTAATCATTGTACATTCTCTTGTAAACATAATTCATATAACTTGCATGAAAAGTATTCATGCTCTTTTCCGACATAGTTACTACACTTTAACTAGCACATGGCATTACAAGGCAAAACAACCTATTGCAACATTCTCCAACCAACACCACCAACAAACACACACAGTAATTTCCCTAAAATATCAACAATATGCCATGAGTGTAAACCCTTAGATTTTACGACAATTCTTAAGATCAAACCCTAGAACTGGAAGTCAATCGAAAATTCTAGTCAACAAAAACCTATGCAAAAACCTTAGAGTTTAGATCCGGTAATTCTGCACTCTCAAACCCTAACAACGAAAATGCGTTAATGATTTATAATAATTCGTAATAATGCAGGGAAGCCTAAAAATATCATATTTGCCAATTTCTAGTCTCTCTCGGATCCAAACAAAATTAGTTTTCGAAAATCGTGCTCTAGTAAACCAGACAGTAAAAATTTCGATGACACCGTTAAATTCATAATAATATAAGAAATCCACAAAATCAGTTCTATAATTTTTCGGTAACAAAAAATTATAGATATCATTATTATACGCGTATTTTTTTTACTAGCGGTAACTTATTAGTCTTATTTACTATTCATTATCCTATCTTACTATTCATGTATCTCTATTTTTTCTTACTACCTATACATCTATTTTCTTATTTTTTACCTTTCCAATACATCTTATATTAAATCATATCTTACATATTAATTATTTTCTTACAGAATTACAAACTTAATCTCTCTCTGCCCTCTCCCTCAAGAATAGGCACACGCCCCCTCTCTCTCTTCCCCCCCCCCCCCTCCCCCCCCTCCCCAAAAAAAAATATTTCTTTTTTAATTTATTTTATTATGCACAAATTCTCTTCATCTTTAACTATAAATACCTCCATTCCCTCCACTTCTTTCACACATTCATTTTACATAATAAAACTCTCTCAAATTCACTCCACAAATTCTCTCTACACAATTCCTCACTACCAAAACTCTCTTTAACCAATTCCTCACAAAATCCTTCTCTATACACAAACTATTGACTACGTATCACTAACCACATAATCCTATATTCATCATCTTCTTCCTACCACAAAAACACTTATAGGTAAAACTTTCAATCATTTATTTTACCCATGTTATATAATTCAGCATGACCATGGTGTTGTTTCTTAAAACTCATATGAGTTGTAAAGTAACAATATGTTCATATTTTGTTCTTGCATATGCTGAGAAATTATGATTTTATTATCTTGTTATTATGATAATATTAGGTTGTTATTATTGTTATTATGCTTCTAACTTAACCCTATATATATATTATTATCTACATGTGTGTATATACGTATATATATTAATTTCTTAGAGTCTAAATGTTCATTAACTCTTACTAACTTGCTTTTATTATTCTTAATGCTCTTATTATTGATTTTCTTTTCTTTCTTTTGGGACTAGTCTAATCTTAGTCCCGGGTCGCTTTGATGAAGTTAAGGTTCCCAATACTTAACTGACTTACCTTGATGAAGTTAAGGTTCCTAATACTTGATATTATTATCTTGCTTATTATTTGCTTCTTATATCTTTCCTTTATTTTCATAATTTTCATAGTACATACTCATATACATGCATAATCATAATGATATTGTCTCAACAAAAATTAAGAGGAAAATTTCTTTAAAGAAGGAAAATGAAACCAAACACTTTTCATAAATATACCTTTGTCACTAAATCAAAATTTTGCTATTAAACACATAGTAAAGTTATTTTTCCAACTTCTTTTCAAACTCATCAAGACTTTTCTTAAATGAAAATAAAGATGATGTTCTCAAAGAAGATAATTAACAAAATAAACATTTTCTTTTATATATAGTCACATAAAGTTTATTGAAATTTAGTATTAATAATTCTTCAATTAGCAAAATTTTCTCAAAAAGCTTACTTGTAGGATTTTTACCAACTCCATAATAAAATCAATAACTAGATTAAATTTTATAATTTAAGATAAAATCAACTCACTAAATTATAAAACGCACTTAAAAAAATAAAGGTTGCCAAGTTTCTAAATGATAAACCCATTTTCAAAGAAATAGAAAGAATTTAAACTTGATATATTGCAAAAACAATAGATATTATCAACAACGTAAGAAAATATTGAAACATGATTTCCTTCCAAGTAAAATTGATAAAAGACTTAAAAGACTAAGTTTTAAAAACAAAACTTATTTTTAAAAGAAGCTGGGAAATGAAAGTATAAGAAGAAAAAGACTTGTTTATCAAAACTATATATATTTTTTAGAGAAATATATATATATATAATATATAGCTCAAATTATTATAGGTTATCAATAACTTAACAACAATTTTGAAAACTTCATTCCTTATCACTAGAAATACAATTTTATAGAAAAATCAAGGTTAAAAAAATTAACTTATTTTAGGAAAGAAATTGGAAAACAAAATAAAATATACTCATTTATAATAACCCAAGAGATTTTAAAAGCTCTTTCAAAACATTTAGAAAAGAAATTGTTAAAATTCAAGTTTTCAACACCAATGAGATAAATTGCTTTACAAAAAATAATTGATGAGACAATACCATTAAATTTTGCATACAATATGAGTCTATATATATGTATTCAAAGGATTTTTCAATCATATAAATATCTATATCTTTACTAAATGATTTTTGGGTAAAGAAAAGTTTGAAAAATAGTATTTCAAGGGTTGAGAATTTCATGGAGATTCTGTACCGACCTTTTTCCTGATCCAAAAGAATTTTTATGACAAAAATAATCTTAATAATAGATATAAATTTTTTAGTAGATAGAAAACGGTATATTATATGCGAAATTCCGAGTTAAAATGAGCAAGTTATGGCCATTTTAAGTTAGAATTTCCCTCCATTTGATTTTTGATGAACATAGTGAGATAGAATTATAAGTTTAAGTATAACTTTTAGGAAATACTCATTTTGGGTATTTCTCTTGTTTAGGTGATGTGGAGATCGAGTTCCTGTGTCCCGAGGATTACCTTTATCCACGCAATCCTCGCAAATGGTCGAGTGAGTTTATTTCTTACATTTTTGCACTTATAGTTTTGCTTATAAAATTAGTGGCATTAGAATTAAGAAAAAAAAATGAAAAGATGCATGTGCTTATATTTGGTTGAAATTACAATTAAGTATACCGAGGCGAGGAATTGTTTATTATGAATATTTGATCTAGTGTAAGAATGATTGTCTGCAAATTTGATCACCCATAAGATATTTAATTATGCTATGGGTACTTAATTAAATTGATTCATGCATATCATCAGGTAAGTTCTTTACATTTATTATTATACCTTTGGTGGGACAAATAGGGTAGGCATGGACCGGTTAACCAGTCCATGATCCGATTTTTTTAACCTAACCATTATGATCGGTTTTTTGAAATACCAAACCTAAACCGGTCCATTATTAATAGTCAACCGCCTTAACAGTTAATCATTTTTCTCGATTAATATTTTTGGTTTTCGGTTTTTAACCATTTAGTATAATGGTTAATTAAAAGTTATAGTTAATCATATTTTCAGTTGGTCCATAAAAAACTAAACTATTTTGTTTTTAAAGTTACATGCTATTAAAACCTCATCTTAACTGTAATGGATAAAATCATGTTAATTTATGCACAAAAGGAGAGCAATACCAATAACAACCTGAAAATAAATTTCATATCTATTGATTCAAAACCTCTCGAGCTCATCCTAGAAAAATCAAATGCTCATATTTCTTATTACTTCTTTTCCTTCACAACACCAACAGCTTTTAAAAGAAAATAGATAAATAAATAAATACTTTATTCATATAGATAGAACTATAATATCATAAAACACAAGTAGTGGAAGTCATTTAGACCATAACCAATGGTTAACAATATTATATTATAGTTTTAACTCTTTAGCCTTTTATATTAAAAAAATTAATCATATATAATATTATATATTTATAGATATCGATTAACCATTAATTGTCGGTTTTTTGCAATTACAAATCGAAACAAAAAAAAAATTATAACCATAAACCTAAACCAAAACCGATGGTTGGTTAACCATACAAATTGGTTATGTAGTTTCGGTTCGGTTTCTCTCTTTGGTCGGTTTTTTTGCCCACCCCTAGGGATAAAGGCTTAGTAAGAAGATTCATAGAGTTTGTAATTTCTATAAAGCGGCAAAGGGTTATCCGAATCAAATGGCGGTGAGAAAACACCTGACTAAAACATATCTTGTAGCTAAGTAGTGGCTCGAAAATAAAACTACAACTAAGTTGGATTATATTTTTGGAAGCAAGGTAGTAGCTAAAATAAAAACTACCATGAAATTATGTTTGTGATAGCGGCCTTTACGGTCTAAAACACCTAAGCCCGAATGGAGGGGTAAATCCATTCAATATATGATTCCCGAAAAATCGTATATATTATTTGCTCACGTGCTTATGCATCTCATATGGTTGCCTATATAAACTTGTTTGATTATTAGCTGTCGAGTGTTTAATTGTGGAAATAAATCTCATTAAGCGTGTAGTTTATACCCTCTTAGATACCTTTTGTAGTTCTTGTACCTTTGGTTGGAATCAAGAGGTTATTTTACCCAAGTAATGCTTTCGAGCCGAGATCTTATGGATAGAAGTGAAGGTTAGAAGTAGAAATGGAATTCCAAGAGAAGTTTCAAAAGCGTTAATTATTTCAAGATAGACTCTATTAGACTTAACTATCTTTGATAAGGAATGCCCCTTAATGTTGTAAGAATTTTTATAAGATTTTATGAAACTTTACTTATATTGTTATGATTTATCTTTTCAATTGCTATTATGCATAGCTGCTTAAACGGCATTATCCAAAGTTTGGTCCACTAAGATCGTGAAAGTATGCCTTACACTCGATATCGAGACTTTTGGGATGACTAAGGTTGTCACACTTAAGTCTTAATATTGAGTTTTGGACTAATATAAATAGCCCTAGTCATGTCATAAACTTAATGATTCTTGATGATTAGCTTTTGAATAAATTTTTTTCTTTAAGAGTTGTTACTCTTGAAACCCAACTCTTATCAATCAACATTCTTAATTGTGGCGAGTTATTACTCTTATTAATCGTAAGATTATGGCCAGTGCAAACATGAGTGAATCTTTATGAGTCATATCAATTATTCACGAGTGTCTTCAAGATCTTTTATTCTTGGTGAGTCATATCCAAGGTAAGGAAGATTTCATCCATCTATTAACTTAACCCTGATTTCATCTTGAGATTAGGATCTTTATTAATTAATTATCTTGATACCCAATGATAGTCTTTCTAGGTGTTATATTATTGATATTGTGTTTATCAATAGAAGACCTAGTGATTATCTATCTAGGTATATCCTATTTTAGTATCAGTGTGCTTTTTGCATATCATATATATATATATATATATATTTATTTTTAAAAGTATTTAAAATCATTTTTTTCCAAAAGAATTTAAGATATTGCTTACTTCTGCTATAAATTATAACTTGTTTTGATTTTTGATGCGTTACATGTAACGATGTAGGGAAAAATTTATGATCCACTTTGTGAAATATTGATACCTTTTAGTGTAACTTATCATTTATTTTAGTAGTTAAATAACTAACAGGATAATTGATAAACTCATATTATGCTCACTTTTGAATGTATGAATTATGATTAACTATTATAGATTTTATAGAAATCCTAAGAAAGGGTATTTAGTGTGTTTATTTTGATATTTCAAGTCGTTAAAGGACTTGTAATATAAATACAAGCAATTGGGAGAAGTTTTCTACAAATTAAAAGAAGAAATCAATTTACGTCAGCAAAAACATAGTGTACACCGCTAGCTTTCATCAAAGAACAATTCAACACGAAATTTGAATCAACATAGTGGCCTAGAAAAGATTTCCAACAGCCTACATTTTTCATCTGTACACCGGCAAAATTATGCACATACGCCATTGGCGTTAAGCAACAGGCGTAACAAAAACTTAATGGCCGGCATCTGGAGATTTATGTCACCAGTGTAGACCTACACTATCTCAACACTTGCACAAATGCTGGTAGCCATCTCAATTCGGAAATAATTTGTTTCAATGATCACCGGCATCTAGACATTCTACATCACCAGCCTTGAAACTGGTGTACAACCACAAATGCTCTCGAAATCAATTTTATAGAGGAATGCCGACTGATTTATAGGTCATTGGTATACAATGTCAACCTATGTCTCTGACAACTTTTCATATTGAAGCATCTCTTGTTGTATCTTGTTGTGGAGAGAGAAACCCTAGGCACGAAAAAAAAATATCATTTTTCCTTTGCTCCTAGATTTAGATTAGGGCTTAGAAAGTAGAAAACTTTTGTTTTTGATTTGAATAAGGATTCCATACCGAGATTCAAGTGAAAAATCTCATTTGAATTTGAATTCAAGAATAGAATTTTCTTGACAAAGTAATTTTGTTCTTTTCTCATATTCATTTTATGGATGGTGTTTGATACTTATTTCTTTTGATCTTATAAGGGTTTTGAGTTATTGATATGAATTATTTGATTGATCTTATCTGCTGCTGATTGGTTCCTTATATGTGTTCATGTTGTTGATGTTATTTCACAGATCATGTATTTTGGATTGATTCTGGAGTTCATGATAGATTATGATTGTAATTGGAAAATTCTTTTCTAATCGAGTTTGTGATTATCTAATTAAGATTACATATCACATAAACATATGAGTTTGAATTCGATTAGGGTTTGGTAATTTATACAGATTAGTTAATTGATTACTTTCCTAGAAATAATGAATATTGATTGGTTAATTTAAGATAATTGCTTTCTTTGGAAAAAAGAAGTTTTTATCTAATGCTTAATTGTTTGAATACAATAAACCCATCATCAATTTGGATTTGCAAGGATATTCTTATTGATAATATACATTTGATTGATTATTCAAATCTGTTGGCTCTTAACCTAAATCAATTATAGGTGTTGGAAATCCTATTTCTTTGTAGGCTAGTTCTATATAAGAAAATCTAAAAATAGAAACAAATTTTGATTCTCCTAGTTACAATTAGAACTAATACAGTTGATAGCTAGTTCTCACTTTCTATGAACACGTTCGATTTATCGAAATTTATTGCTGCACATGCGCTCGGTACACTGTCGATAAATATCTGCACATTTAAAGGAATTTAAAAAGAAAATTAAAAAGGGTTTTAAAAAGGACATATAAAAGAATGTGTACCATCAACTAGACCATAAAAATTTTCAAAATTTTGCAAGAGTAGGCATTTTCTTTTATCTTTTTTTTTATGAGTAATCCACAACTGACCAAGCAATTCCATTTCCAATTTCGTCATATTGTCGCAAGAAATTTACCAATTTAAGAGTTTAGTTTTTAATTTTTTTTTATCTTGGGTATAAAGTTCTTCATTTGGCCGTAAATATACAAAAATTCTTCATAATGGGGGCTTGCACCTAGTTTGTTATTAGTTCTATACTCACACTTTTTAAACAAGTATTATGTTTTTTTGAAACGGTCCCTCGTTGCCTTTGTGCAAGAGACACATCCTGTTAATACAAATGACATAAATTTTAGAATAAATGTAATTTTTAATTAAAATTACAATGTACCTTTGCAATTTTTACATAATTGCAAAGTGATATAATTGTTTATATTTTTTATACTTTACACTTGTATTTTGAAGATTATAGCTAATTCTATATGATGCATCATTCCATTAAAATTGTTATGTTATCACATAAGAGAATAAGATGTACATTCATATATAAAGTAGTAGTATATTTTATGTGTATATATTGGTATTATATGCATTGCCACAATTGTTTAAGCAAATTTGTTTTATTAATAAGTATATTTATTGACTATTGCTTATGCATAACATGTGATTTTACCTAGTTCAAAGGGGAAAATCCAAATATCTCTAATGTTTCATATTAATTCGAGTGTGTGTGTATTTTATAGACAACAATGCAGATCGAGAAGGGAAAAACCAAATTTTTGTTAACAGATTATATTTTGTTTTATTTATTTTTAAACTAGATGAAAATTAACGGCCCCAAAAAAAAAAAAAAAAAAAACTAGACGATTTAATTGGATTGATATGTTATTTTTAGATATCAAATTTTTAGTCTCCATAAAAATTAGTTTCCTCATTATTAGTTTTTTTTTTTTTTTTAACACAGATAATGTGTGAATGAGACATTAATTAAATGAAAGTAACTTTCTCTTGTACTTGGTGTAATGTCTTTTTCTTGAGTATAATACCATTAAAATCTCATTTGTATAATTCCATCAAGTACTTATTCCTCTTTTATTGTTTTCTTTTCATAAATTTCGGGTTTGGGGGTGGGCTGGTGTGTTAAGAGAACGCATCTTTTATCCATTTTCGTAATTTCCCATATGTTTCAATATTGTTTTATTGATCTACATATTTTATACCATTATCCCAAAAATAAATGAGATAATTGCTCATTTTGTTAAGCCAATCAGGAAAAAGTCCCCGCTTTTCGGACCAAAATCTACTTAAACATGGTTGGCATTTAATGACGCGAACAACTTAAGTGGTACGTACAGTTACTAAACGCGTAGACTATGTATTTTGCTGCCGCGATCGTCCAGCTAAAGCCCAAAGTCCTTGAAAATGGGAGAAAGGAATGGCATACTTGGGGTAAAGGAAAATAACATGTAATTTCAATAAGGAATCGTCAAAACCAGAACTGGGAGACAATGATTGTAACTGAAAAAACACGATTTTAAATGCTGAAATAATGTCTTCTAAATACGAATGGGGTCAAATGAAAGTTTTCAAACAGCTGCTGGTTTTATTTATGTTTCCATTTCACTTAAAGTTACAAACACCTGCATGATAGGAAAATATTAAACTTGGTATATGAACTTCTTCACAAAAATTTATTTTCAAATACAACTCTAAGGTAGTCAATTTAATAGCAAATCAACCTTTTTATGGTTATATTTACCATCTCATTAAAATCATTTGCTTTGTTTTTTGATGTGAAAAAGGTAATTTATCAGTGTTAGACGTTGTTAAGAGGAGTATAAATTCAATAATATGATGCATCTTCCAAATCAGTAAATAAAGCAAAAAGTTTGATTGGGTATTAAATTGAACTTTTTAAAGTTTAGATACCAAATTCAATTTTTGTGCAAAATTTAAATAACAAATTTAACATTTACCATAAACATAAAACATGCAATACCATCATCATAGCCACTCCAAAAACTAATTTGAGCAACTCCACCCAATTACAGAATTCCAATATACAATCAAAACACTAAAGAACCCTATCCAAAACCTTACAATCAACTCTAAACTCCATTGTAGATAACTAATTGACACTCATAACTATATGTACACAATGCAACAATAAAAAATATTATAGAAGTTCTAAAAACCTTCACTAACATTGTTTATGTTGTACAAATGAGTATGACCACAATGAGATATGAAAAAACAAAAACTAATCATGCCATTTCCTCCTCCACATGAAATACTACAATTCCTGAGCAATATCTAGTTGCCATGAGACTAAGCTATACCATCTATTTTGTATCAACCTAAGTGACCTATGTGCCATCCCACTTTACACTAAGTGAGCTAATCTGAGGACTCACATGCATCAGGATCACAGTAGGATCAACCTATATGAGTTGCTCCCCCATATCATTAGCTACAGCTACAAGCCACCTCTTTTGTAGAGCTGGTGAGGTCCTCATGGCTACAATAGAAGTCTCTCCTAAAGGTGACTCAAGTGAAGCTGATATAGGCACAAAAGGACCTAAGTCATGGAACTTCAATAAGCCATGTGCATGAGATGCATGAAGGGAAGACTCATCAAAGATCTTAGTCATCTCCAATGTTAACATGTACACACCTATGGCATTAGCCCTTACCTTAACCCTATCCTTATGCCCTATTGTGACCTCCCTAAGCTAGTTGGGGTGATAGAAATCAACTCTTGCAACATCAACAGTGTTTGAAGGTAGTAGATTGTCTAAAGTGATGCCTTTAACACTACAGGAAATTTTGATTTTAGAGGTAGAAATTTCTCAAAAAGTAAAAATTTGTCTCAAAAGACTTTTATAGATAGAATTTCTATTGCAAAATTCTATCTCTAAAATCATCTTCTACAGCTCTATCTTTGATTTATAATTAGTTATTAGGAAATCATACGTATTTAAAAAAAAAATAAATTTATTCCACTGTAAATCTATCCCTAATTTTAAGATAAATGATTAAAAGAATTTCATTTACCTCCTATAATTGGGTTTGTTCTTCCGAGGAGGACACCTATCGAGAATGTTATGCATTGAGCACACTTAACATTAAAGTTTTGACAAGCACTAAACTGAAGGACTAATTCATATCTTCATAAATAAAATTCAATTACTGTTTATTTAAAATATATCACAATTTACACTATTATAACTATAAAATATTTTATGTATCTTTTATAATTTATTACTAACTTAATTTACTAATTTTTATTTTATAATTTCACCTTACCTATTTATGAAGGATTTTTCATTAATATTTTATTAAAATAATATATATTATTTATATATACTAAGTTTACGTTTTATAATAATTATTTTATATTATATATTTTGTAAAGGCCCAACTAACCTTAATCCCATGATTATGCAAGCCAAGTCCCCAACCACGCATAATATATAAGGATGTTATACGTAAGGTTGTCCCAAAAAAAAGGTATTTATATTAATTGCTTGATTAAACATGCTATATTACAAAACTTTTACAAAACCTACTCATTAAGAGTAAACTTACTTTACATACTAGAATATAACAGTACCATCAAGTTGGTACCTGTAAAGATTACAAGGTTTTGATCTTTACAAAACATAACAGGAACTTGAATACTTTAAATTACAACCCTTAGGCTTATGGGTAAGCCCTAAAAGAAAACTATTGCATCTTAAGTCTCTTCTCAAATAAACATAACAAGGAAATGACTCCTAATCGTCCCACATGTCCAAGAATTCATCAAAGTCCGTCTTATATCCTAAAGCATCATAGAATTCATCATCATCAACACCTGAAAGGGAAAAGTGAGCTAAGGGCCCAGTACCCCAGTACACAGCAACACAAGCAAATACAAGTGGCATATGTTCTTAACTAATGCAATGCAATAACCAATAAACTCAATTATGAAAACAAATCAATATTAGAGTGCTCAAACTCCAATTACAATCCTTGGAAACTTGGGGTCCTGAGTAACAACAACTACTTAAGTGGTTGATATAAGTAGCCTAACTATTTATATCTCCTACGTAACTTTACAAAGAAAAATAATCTTATTTAAGGTTCATAGTCGTTTTTTATCTTTACTTAACTTAAATCCATAATATCATCTAGTTTAACCATGCCTATAAATATGAACCAAATCATATTATGTCTTTTTAAGAATAAGCAAATATTATATCGATATCATTTTTCCTATTGATTATCTGCTGAGCCACTTATAAATGTCATTGCATCATGACATTGGTAGACTAAGTACCTAAGTACGATGCTAGGCTCCGAGCAGGGTTTTCACTCTCCGAACTGGATTAAATGACATAAGCACAACCAATTCAAACATTTTAAGTCAATCTTTAATTAGAATTGATTTAATAAAGCCTAACCTAACACTCAACAAACAACTTATTGAATGCCTGAAAGATTTGATATTCCTGGTTGAAAACTAGCAAATAAATCTAACTGAGTAGGGAGATATGTTAAAAGAAATTACTTATTTATAAAACTTAACATTAACTCATGATTACAACTAATACATTTATCAATTTTTTGATTTAATCAAAATCCCTATCAAAACATAGCTTAGTACACATTTATGCATATATTTATATTTCACATTCCATTGTTTTTAATTTTGAAAAATTTTAATTTTTTTTAAGTGTACACGGGAGGTACATGGTCGTGCATGTCCTTATGTTTCCCTTAAGTGAGAAACAGAGTGGATTGCAAATCATGTATTTGGTTTGCCTAGAGAGAAACATGGCTAGATACAAGTGGTTATGTTCTTGCCGTGCTTCCTCATTACATAAGCACTTCAACAATTAGGGAGAAGCATGGGGTAATAAAACAACCCGTCTTCTAGTCGTGTATCATTGAAATTCAAGATTAGGAAAAAAACACAGAGAAAAACACGATATGATAGAGGCAACATGTTTTGGCTATGTATCATTGAAACTCAATTCTTTTCGAAAACAGAGAGAAACATGGTTAGATTGAACAAACCATGTTTATTCCATACCATCTTAAAATACATTTGTTAAACAAATTAGAGAGAAGAACTGCTGAATGGAATACCCTGTTTACCAGCCATGTTTCTTCTTGATTAACTTGATTTTTGAAATCAATGAGAAACTTGCCCTAATACACAATCTCGTATTCCCCTCGTGTTCATCTTGAAAAACAAAGTATGCTACGTTTTCCACTTTAACTTCATATTTTTTGTTTCATTTAGTCAATATATAATCATTACATCAACTTAGCAGATCATATACACATAAACTTCACATCTGCTTCATCCTATGACATGAAAAACTTCAATTTCAGTATTAATGCATTACTACTATCATACCAAGTCACCTATCTATAAAAATAACTAAACAACTTCATATCTTACCTATTTTACACTTAACGTATATATAGACTCAATATCCACTTCATTAAACAACTTCCACAACTTCCTTCATAATTTCACAACTTCAATACTAATGTAACTTACTAACCATACAATTCATTTAATTATCAAAATAACTATAGCAACTTCAATTCTTGATTCTACCCGAGTTCCTAAGAATCATTTAAGTCTAGAAATCCTCATTTAGACATAAATGGTATTCATGAAAGAAATTAGGAAAGGAATGATTAGAAAAGTAGCTAGAACATTACCTTAGCTAGTCTTAATCTTTATATGAAGTCTTGAAGGGATTTTTGACAAGTTTTAAAGAAAATTGTAATTGAAGAAGATGGTAGAATGAAGCTTGGAATAGGCATGTTTGAGGGTTGGTTTCGGTTTCTGTTTTGGGAGAAATTTATTGCAAAAATTCTAACTCCCAAATCTGCCTTTTTGACTTTTATGGCAAGTAAAAGATAATAGAAGATTATCTTAAGGGCTTGGCTTGTGTGCATGGGCTTGGCTTGTCATGTAAAATTAGGCTTAAATAAAAAAAAAATTGCAAACTTAAGAAAATCAATTTATCCCAATTTAACTAATTTGTAATTAAGAATGTTGCAACCAAATAAAGAAGAAATATATAACACAAAGGATTCATCTATGCTCTAATGGTTAAACATATCAACATAATTTTTTATCATCTAATTTATTATATCCAAAGTCAAACACTAATTAGCACAAGGAAATACAATTCAACACATTTAAATACTAATACTTAATTTTATCATCATTTCAAATTCTATAATTTAAATCATGAAAATCAACTCATGCATTAACAAACAAAATATACATGCAAATTTTAATTTTTGTATATTTAGTTTAGGATATTTCATATTTACTATTAATATACAATATTTTTAATTGGTATATTTACCAAATATGATATTATTATTAAAAATATTATATAGTATGTTTATATAAATAATAAATTATATATATTTAATTATGTATATAATAATTATACTCTTTACACTACTTATTTTATATTTTTATATGAAATTAGAAAATTATATATTTTTAAGTAATATATTTTTTATATCATTTGTTATTACACTTAATAAATTATGTTAAAATTATGAATATAAATTTTGTTAGAAATTTATAATAAATATACTATAAATAAAACAAGTATCTATTTTTCATTAATATATTTTAATATAATAAATAATATCCATTTATATATATTTAGATATACTAACTTTACATTTTAAACTAATTATTTTATGATATATATTCTATTATTTAAATATACTATAGTGTTAAGTAGAATATTTTTGTAGCATATATGTTATTATATTTTAAATAATATATAGTATGTAAATATAAATTATGTAAGATATATATATATATATATAACAATTTTTTTATATACTTAATGACTTGTGAATATAAAATTATAATAAATATATAAAACAAAAAGTTATAAATAATATGAATGTATCATTCTTATTAATATATTATTAAAAATAAAATAAAAATATTTTTATATACTAAGTTTACATTTTATATTAATCATTTTATTTTGCATATTTTATTATTGAAATATTCTTTATGTTTTGGTGTATCATGATATTACTTATATATTACATATTATATTACTGTTATACATTATTTTATCAAGTTATATGTTATAATTTTTATATTGAAAGTTATTTATGTAAAAAATATATATATAATTATAAAATATAACTCATGAAATATAAATGTTTATAATAACATATCTTAAGTACTATTTATTATTTATACTTTATCATATATTAACAAATATATTATAACTAAATTATATAGAATTAGTTGTAAATGACATATGAATATACATATTTTATAAATATATTATATAGTAAAATTTATTTACAAATATAATGTAATTCCATATTTGTATTACACATTTATATATATATATTGTATTTGATATGTATAATTAAAACTATATATAATGTAATTCCATATTATATATTAGTTTAGATAGATTTGCAACAGAATTTGAAAAGAAAAATAATGGCGCTAAAATATTATATTTCCAGCTAAGATCAGAAACAAATTTGCAATAAAAAACGTTCTATCACATATCAATTTGCAATCCATCACAAAAGCACATAAAAGTTGTAAAATGATTCATAATTTATGTTATCACAAATCTATCGCAAATTCATTTTTTTTAGAGATAGAAGTTTTTCATCGCAAAATTTCTATATCTAAAGGCTACTTTTCTAGTAGTGTAAATTGGTGTACCACCTTTCAACTTGCAGTGCCTCAAGAAAGATATCAAAGTGTAGCATTTAACGTAACTGATTAATAAAATTGGCTTGCATTGTCGAGTAAACTCAGAGGTTCGCATAGAAGATTAATAAAAAAGGAAAATAGGTAAATAGGTTGGTTGTCCAAATACCATGTAAGTTAATATGGTCATGGTACAATCAATATACCATCGTTAGTGCCCCTACATCATGATACATAGTCGGCGAAAAACCATAATTAAGAATCATCTCTAACAATATAGTCTTATCCGGATGAGTAGCCAAATCCTCTAACTACCTAACATAAAATGTCCCCATTTCACCTCTATCCAACCATGCAAGTCAACTTCATGCAACTGGGCTCCTATATTTACAATTGTAGAAATACATTAGAGTCCACCAAACAACTATGTCGCACCCCAAATTAAGATTCAAAGCATATTCAACCTAGCTGTGCATAAAACTTAAGCATTACACATAAGGCTATCTAAAATGATATCGTTTATTTTAACCATTGCTAATTAATTTTAACTTTTGAAATCATCATCACACCCGTGATTAAAGGCATATTAAACTTTGAAACCATGTAGAGGATTATGCCCTTTGTCACAACCGTGATTTTATCATGGTTGAATCCCTGCCATGATTGATTTAAAAATTTGATGCCAAGGAGATCACGAGTATGATCATGCCCATGATGAACAAGGTACCGACTCAATGTTCTTTACTTGGGAATTTTAAAAATTTTACACCATCTAACTTGCTAATATGATCTCTTTTCAGTAGAAACATTATAACATCGCTATAAAATCTTAATACCAAACTTCAATGACTTCATATACTTATTACACAATTTATATTCACACTACATTCATATACATAATTTTAAACTTATCAAGTGAACAAAATACATGCATTTAAGTACTAATCTATCAACTTTGTTACTTAAACTTTGCTTATCTAACTCCAACAACATCAACCATTATATATTCTACTAAGGCTTAACATGTAATTAAAGTAAACTCACCTATTCTATAAGATAACCTTTACTTCCCTTCTCTTTTATGTTATAAAAGCTTAATCATGCCTAAACTCAACCTATCTCTAAATTCTAAACTTCAAACTCATCTAAGAATTCATTAGAATAGAGATTGATTTGGTAGAAGAATTAAGTAAATAAATGAGTGGAATAAGTAAGTATTATTTCGCCTTGGTTAAACTTGACTTGAAGATGAAAATTTGTGTGAGTTTTGGTGAATTTTTGCGATAACTTTTTGAGGAAGAAGAGGAAGTTTTTCCTCTTACAAAATGGCACACGAACTAGGGAATTTAGGGGATGATTTTTGTAATTTCTTTACTTGAATAATTATCTCTAAGATTAGATAAAGTCCTTTGACTTTTTGCACCATGTAGAGATTATTAGGGGTGGGCACAGATCGGTTTGGTTCGATTTTTCCTAAAATTAAACCAAACCATAATTTACGGTTTGGATTTTTTACCATCCCAAACCAAACCATTAAGTAACAGTTTTTTTCGATTAGAAAATTTTTAAATCTATTAAATAACGGTTTGATTCGATTTAGATTATAGATTAAATCAAGATTCTAAATAAAAAATTTCTTTATTCTAGTTTTTTACATTTGTGTAGATACTTAAATATTTATATCATTTTACAAAGTTTATATTATAAATTACGACAAAATACTTTATGAATTCATTATACTTTTGATCTATAATCCTCTACAAAATCAGTCATCCACCGATAAAATATATTCACCAGCCAATACATCATAAGTCATAATTTTTAATTTTTAATAAAACCATCAAATCAATTATCTACCAATAAATTTAGCTAAATAGAAAATCATCTATCAATAAAATTCATCAATGAATAAAATAATCTGCTGACAAAAAGTATTAAATAATTAGTATATAATAAGAGTTTATAACTGAATAAATAAATTTCGTACTTTATAAAGTTAAAAGCTATTAAAAAAAATAATAGCTCATCATTAACAAAAAAAAATACATATCATGAGCCTAAAAAAAATTTTAAAACCAAACAAGTTGATTTTAATCAATATTCACCAAATAATAATTATCAAATGAAATCACATGAACATATAGTAAAATATTATTATAAAACAGTTTGGTTCGATTTTACGGATTGGTTTGGTTTTCTTTCCAAACCAAACTATAAATTTACAAATTTATTCAGATTGGAAAATTTTTAAACCAAACCATTAAAAAAACCATATTTTCAGTTTGGATTGATTCGATTACAGATTGATTCGGTTCAGTTGGTTTTTTTGCCCACTCTTAGAGATTATTGAGTGTGTATTGATGCATGGTAATTTAAGGTGAAAACTAAGGCTCATGGGCTTATGTTTGTTGATTGGGCTTGGGTTTGTATTAAGAAATGGGCTCAATGGTTCTAATGTGTAAACACGAGAAGATAAATTAGCATAAGGCCTTAGCTAATTTTTGAAATTAGAATTTATTTGCATAAAAAGTTTTCATAGAATGAATTGTGATAGAAATTTTTATGGATTTTAAAATCTAAGTTTATACGTGTAACTCTACATATAATACCCTAAGTATTATGTGCACAGGCTTTCTTTAAAAAATTTGTTTATGTTGAACATTTGCTACTCAAATTTTAAATTATGGAATTCTATAATTATTTTCTTTTTTCAACTGGATTTACAATAGTAAAATATATCTCATAAAAACATCTCTTAAGTTTACTCACTTATTTAGATCAATTTCCATAAAAACAAAACCTTACCATCAAATACCTCCAATACTTTATATGATGATAGAATAAAGCTTGAAAACTTTAGATTACAAAACACAGACTCCACCCGACCCCTTGAAAGAATATTATAAACTTAAAATACAAATCCAGTTCTTGAAATAAAAGCAAAGAAAAACAAATTAAGTACATCCATGGCCCTAACTCATCTCATAACTCCTAGATCGCCGATCACTAAGACAAATATCACCATCGACATCATCATCAACATCAATCACCAATACAACATCTGGAAAAAAAAAAAAAAACAGCAACAATAATGAGTCGAAGTCCAGTACACGGTAACATAAATACATACTAAGTGACACGCGAGCTTAACTAAATGCAATACATAAACCAATAAGTTATTATGTTTCATTATAGTAAACCAAACAACATGGGAACACTCACATTCTGGAACAATCCTGAGAACATAAGGGTTCTGAGTAACAGCAGCTGCTCATAGGGTTAATATAGGCAGTCCGAATACCTATATCTCCTATATCTATTCGAAAAAGAAAATAGCCTTATCTAGGGGTCACAGGTGTTATAAAAACTCTACCTATCATAGTCCATAATATAATAAGGCTCAATCAGTTCCATAAACATGAGCCCTACTATATTACTTTTCACTAATCAGGATAGACGTTACGTCGATGCTATTTAACCCATCAGCTACCCGTTTAGCCACTTATAAATGTTATTCCATAATGATAGGAGTAGCTTAAGCGCCAAAACTACCATGTGCTACTTGGAATAAGGTTGTCACTCCTCAGATATGATTCAACGGCATAAGCATAAGCAACACGCAATCACTAAAGCCATCTTTTAGTTTTAGTTCATTTTATATGTCTATCCTAGTATACAACATGTAAGTCACTGCGTACCTTTTATATCATTTTCAATTGTACAAATTGTGAACCTCGGTAATAGTATCCATTACTTAACAAAGCTCAAACAAGCTTATTTCCTTTTTGAGAGAGAGCCATTAATTCTTTATAAAGTAATTAAAGATCCATTTAGTTAAGCTAAACTTAGATCTACTAACTAACTTCAATTTATATATATATATATATATATAATTATTCTCAATCTAATTGATTATTATAACACTTATGTCAAATCTTTATTGGAAATCCTATTTGATCAGACACTAATTAGGAACCCCGCTATGACTGCGAAGATTGTCTCACCAAAATACGAATAGTTCTTTGTTATCTATCAAAATATTTCTTTCTCTTTGTTTATAATTTCTTATTACAAAAGCACCATCAAAGCATTTACATCCAAAGCAAACACATATTTGGAACAACATATTCCCCATGTTATTTATAGTTTATCCTAACTCTTTAATCTAAGCCAATTACTAGCTACTAAGTCTATTTTAACTTAATCATAACTAAATTGATTAGAATTATTCATTTAATTTATTTACTAAGCCAAATTGATTAAATTTAATCAATCTAATTCATTTTAGCTCATTATAATTTATTAGGTTAAGTTGAACTTAAGATCATTAACTAAGTTTATTTTATATCTAACTTCTATGTTTAATGCCATTATTTAGTACATTTGTAAATCCACTTAAATCACGCTTCATTATATCAATTAATAATATAATACATTAGGCTATTATTAACTTTTTTTCATTTTTTTTTATTTTTATTTTACTCAATTTTTCATGAAGAACATGGGCAGGTATGCGGCTGTGTACTTACTCGTGTTTCCTTTATAAGAGAAACACGCCTAAACAAATAATTCATGTTTCATTCAAATGAGAGAGAAGCATGGTGAAATCCATGAGGCCGTGTTCCAATCATGTTCCCTTTAAGTTGAAAATAAAAGGTAAACACAACACAAAATCAAGTTGTATTTTGTTTTGACGAAAAGCATGGCGTGATAGGTTAAGTTGTATTCATGTCGTGCTTCTCCCTAAAATAGAAACACGATCAAATATATAGGATTGCTTGTTCCGTGTTTCATTTGACATGCAAGGCATTCAAGGATCAGAGAGAAGCATGGTAAAATAGAATAAGCCATGTTTGGTCCATGTTTCTCTTTATTATACGAAGCACGCATAAACAGAGAGGAATACAAGAAGATACAATATCCCGTGTTTTAGTCGTGATGTTTTGGGATTTGGAATCATTTTTTGCTAAAATAATCAGAGAGAAGCAAGGCATAATACACGAAACTATGTTCCATTCGTGTTTCTCCTTAAATGTGTAAACTTCGAAAATTTCCAAGAACAAGATGAAGAGCATGGCCATATGTAACTCCTTATGTTCGTCTTGGGCTCATTGCTCTATCTTTAGTTTTGAAAACACAATCTCTTTATTGCTTATTTTACATCATTTTTCAACCTCTAACTTCCTACACTCATCATACAAACTAAGATTCATCGTCTATAATTTCTATAAACATGTTTTGCTTCATTTAATTCCAAATCATGCCGTGAATTCTTTAACCTATGCATGTATATACTAACCTAGAAAACTTACATGGTCATATATTCATTATTCACCAACTTCATCACAAAATTTGTATGTAATTAACATTAATACATCATATATATCAGAAACAACAATCAAAACACAAATAAAAGAATTGTACTTAGCTTTTAGCAAATACATGCACTTGATCTTCTTTTCTTATTATTGTTGTTACTTTTAACTTGATTTCTTTCTCCTATCTCATCTTCTAACTTTAATTTCCTTTTCTATTCTTGTTTAAACTCAGATTTGAGGGTTGAATTTGAAGAAAGAAAAGAGAAAGAAGAAGAAGAAGAAGGAAAGGGAAAGAAAACGGGAAAGAAAAGACGAAAACAGAAATGGAAAAGGTAAAAAGAAAGAAAGAGATAAGAATAAAGGAAAAAATCGGCCTAAAAAAAGGATAAAAGAAAAATTAAAGATATTTTTAGAACATGGTATTAAATTTAAACTTTTTTGATAAATATCTTTAGTATAAAAAATAATTAGAAAATAATTTGAGAATACATGTATTAGGAACTTATAACTTGATATAAAAATAAAATTGTAAAGTTTAATTTACAAAAATTTGATATTTAATCAATGGTTCGGGCTTAAAACTAAAATTATTAAACAAATAATTGATTTCAAAATTCATAAAGATTTAGACAATGAAAGTTAACTAAAGTTTAAGGGTTTTAAACAATTTATCAAGTATTCAAATTGATTGTTTAGGAGTTTAGAGATAAGAAATTATAAGAAAAATAATTTAAATTGATAATTGAGAGAAATTGGATAATTTGATTATAAAATTGATAATTAAAGAAAATAAAACATTTTGGAAAGAATATTTAAATCTCAAATCTCAATTTAGCCTATTTACTAATTTAATTATACACATTATCTAATCATGTTCTATTATCTATTCTTTTTATTATTAAAACTATCTAACTATATTCACAATTAATTATCTATTATATTATTCAATTGAACCACCTCTAATTAACTAGGTGAAGGTTTGGGATATTTCAATATGAGTATTTGAAAATAAAATAAATAGATGAACAATTTGATTATTGAATTTCTACTCTAGTATACTTGAATTCTAATCACATACTAATATTTATATAGACTTATTTACTAAACCATTTCTATACTAAATAATCAACATTGCTCTAACTAACTACGGAGGGAAAGTTTGGACTATTTCACTTAAGTGACATGGTCGAGATAACAATGCTTCGTGATGTTAAAGCAAATGATTGGCACCTATGTCAGTTGGATGCCACTACCTCTTATGCTATATGAAGGTTAGACGACCAAATCAACACGTATGTACAAACACCATATGACTTGTTAATTCAAAAGTAGCAAGTTTAGTAATTAAAAGAACATGTAGCAATCAAAGTGTATGAGCCTATTAGATTTTTCTTGGGGACTAGTCATAAGTGTTACGATACTCTCTCATGACATGTGTAGGGTAATCAATAACATCACAATCTGCCCTCCATCAACATGGAACCTAGCGATCTTAGATCATCATAGTGATGCAATAGCATCATAAGAGGGCAATATGTGGGAGGTCGTCCTATTGCAGGTGGAAAATCATTGATAGAGATCTAAGGGTGAGTAACCAGAAAATATGATTAGTGGTGTGTTAGGGCATGGTCCAGCACGATCACTTCTATGCTTAAGTCAGTAGTGGGTAAAAGGAGAGTAAGGAAGTGTGTAAATCAAGTGTCTGAGTAAGCTTAGTTACCAATCCATCTCTTTGCCTTGTGGCATCGGGTTCCATTAATTGGTGATGGTCATGCCGAAATGGGGGCATATTCCCAAAGGAGGGAAATAAGCTTCAGTAGGGATCCCCTTGTTGATAGTTGACTGCAACCTAAGGTAGTAGTGGCAATCATCCGAGGAAAGTGATCAGACAGGTGAAAAGTAATTTCTTTGGAGCACCCCTAAGGAGGTATAGTAAGCCAGGAACATTTAGAGTGGTTTTGGGGAGATATAGGTGACCAAGGAGATATTTTCATTAGAGAAGGAGCTCAAAGGAGGAGGACTTCAGTTTGTGTCCTTATATGTTCCAACGGAAGAAAGTTGACTTCTATCCCAGTGAATGACTGAGACCCATGGGTCGAAGTGGTTTAGGGTGCTTGGTGGGCTTTGAAGACCCTATTGTTAGTTCATTTTAGTGCATAAAGTTCAAGGACTTGTCTACAAACAACATCCTCCAATAACCTACCAACTTAGTTGCTAGGGGAATATTTTAAGAGTGGGTGGTCTTAAGTTTTATCTAGGACTACAAAGTCAAGTACATAAGAAAAAGGTCAGCTTTCCTTAAATTAAAGGTCACTAGTTTTAGTTGCAACACGTGCCTATTTTTATTTTCTATTTGGCATTTGTAACCCCTATGCATGCTTCTTACAAACAAAATGCTCTAAACACCAACATGTACAATACTAAACTCTTCAAGACTATCGTTAGGAGATTAATTTAGCTGTTGGCCTTTCTACCATAACACTCAAGCTCATGCAAACTAAAGATAGATGCTTTGGAGAAAAAAACTCTATAAGAAATAAAATGAAATCAAATTTAGTGGATGGTTTACAGATGAGAATTAAACCTCCTTATATACAAGATGCCTCTATGACAAACAATTTAGATTAATCTATTTTCATGGATAAGATCTAATCCCATCCACCCTATTTAACACCAAAAGTTGGTTGGAGCTAGATACATTTAAAAGATAAAGAAAGAGGTCAAGCCTTATTTGTGGACTTTACATTGTATGTACCTCTATATATATATGAATAAGAAAATGAAAAATGGGTTTGTAAAAAAAATTTCTATGGTTCGATATTTGTTTAATAAGGCTAATCTCGTCAATTAATTAACAACTCAAATCTATATCCAACCATAGCCACACAATTAAAATACTTAATATATCCCTTACTCTATATTTATTTTAATTGTCAAATGATTGAGTGGACAATCCTACAAAAAATTTTAGAAGTTTTTGAACAAGAAATGACGATGATGATTAAAAATGATTTAAAATTTAAAATTGATCCTGTAGAAATGGTTGCCACAAAATCTCTCTCTTAATTGTCCTTTACCTTGGCTACCTAAATAATTTCAAGGGTACTAAAAGCTTTTCTGTTATGAGTAGAGCATGGAACACCCTTTAATTACCAATGAATTACCATAAAACAAGTTCAATTGAGAATCAAACATCGTACCTTTGCTCAACCCTAATTATGATGTTCAAATAACCATCATAAAATGTGTCCATCCTAATACTACAACAAAATTGACATTTAGCTACCAAGATATTGGGTCTGTTTGTTTTGGTTTTTTTCCGGCAGATACAGACACTTTTTCAAACTTTTTTCTAACAAATTATTTATCAAAAAATAAATATAGATAAAAAAAAGTTGACAGTTCTCATCAAAAGATCAAATAGAATAAATATAGATAAAATTTAGATGTAAATCGGATATATTTATACATATCATTTTAAAAAAGATACAGATACAGATGAAAAACAGACAATCCAAACAGACCCTAGCTACCAACATAATCTAGTCACAAAATATTGTTTTTAGCTACCAATTTAGTAGGTGGTAGCAAATATATTGGAGGAAAAATTTTAGTGCAGGAGGGATAATTTTTTTACTACCAAATTACTAATTTGGTAGCTAAATATGACACAATTAGCAACTAAATTTTAGTATTGGTGGCCAAAAAGCATTTTATATAGTTTTTAAATTTACTAAACTATAGCTACCATAATACATTAGTCACAAAAAAATATACATTTAGTTACTAATTTTACCTTCAGTAGCTATTATCTTAATAAACCTATTATTAGCTACCAATATGCTATTCTTAAAAATGTAAAAGAAAAAGAGGCGGTATTAATTTTTTCCCTCTCTGTACTAGAACGTCAATTGGTAAGCATATCAATCTATTTCCTTTTTTAAATCTTCTTCCATCTTTATCTTTCTTCTATCTTTATCCTATCCCTACTTTTTATAGGACTCGGACTACACTGCAGAAACAACCTACTTCCTCATTCTCGTTCACGCACACTGTAATTTCTGGATTAGGCTATCATCAAAGGGATTTCTAGAAGTAAGGTAACCCCATCAACTTTCTTTTGTACAATGTATATAATTGTCAATATTAGGGTTTCTTATTTATCAAGAAATTGTTGTGGGATTCTGCAATGTGTGTTTGTCTTATAACTTGAGAAATTCATTAAAAGATCAAATTTCAAATTGTTTCTGAAAGTACTTGCGAAATAGTTGGTCTCCATTAATTTCTGGGGCATGGTGAGGGCCTTTGGTTGTGTAAATCTTGTCAGTGCTTGTAATTGGAGTAAGGTGTTCTATAGGCTAGGTAATGAATGGAAATAGTTAGTCTCCATCAGTCTATAGTTCGCACTCTCTTCCCATTGAGAGTCTTCTACTTTAATTTGAATAGAGGCATCAACTCACTCAGGGTTGCTTCCTTCCCATTAAATATGTGGTCTATTTCCTCAAATCAAAAGCTGAATTAGAGCGATGCTTGGTAACTTCTTCCTTCGGTAGGCATTTGCTTTAACAGTATTCTTATTCTTTATTTTTTGAATTTTTAATTGGTAGATTATTCTTTGGGTTGGTGGCTTAAGAGCTTATATTTCATCAAGTATTCATATCTCTGCCTTGAAAACCTGCATAGCAACACTAAAGTCAATTTCAAAGATATTGCTGGTAATATTAACAACACAGTATCACGTTACTGAAAACAGATGAGCATATACACAAAAGTCAGCACTGAAAGTCCTGCTAAATTTTATCGGACTTGAGCCATCAGATTCATCTTTTTATGCTTCAACAGATTCATTTTCTGCTTCAAAGCAGTTGTTTCCTACAAACAATAAGCAGAATCAATTCACACATGGCCAAGGATATGGCCTTTATGGGCGGAGTGCACGCATTGTTTTTAGATATATTTGAACTTTAGATAAAAAAAAATAAATTGATTAATTGAAATTAAATAGCACACTTCACTTTGAGGAGTAACCCTACTCATAGAATTGTCATACTATAGCACTGTCAGCTAAGTTAATAGATGATCAGAATAGCCGCCATAGATGATGAACTATTTTTTACTGAAATAATTTCTGTGTAGTACATCTCAGACCTTTTATCCAAACACAAATGAAGAGAAGCAAAAGTTTATAACAATCATTACGGAATTTTCAAATCAATGTTACAAATAAATAACACAACAAAGGGAGCAAAAAGCATAAATGATGAAAGAACAGGATGGTTAAAGGGATTTAAAAACAAACTAGATTGACAGAAGACATTGCCTTTTCAAAGGTCCATTCCATATGTACTCACTACTCTCTGTCTTAATATTTGTCCTTTATTCTGTGTATTTAACTTTAATGGTTTTGAATATTCTTCAATTTAGCAACTTTTAGCTATTTGTTTGTGCCACTCGCTTATTTTTTATAGAAACACTCAATGGCACTTGTGATTCTAGTGATTGATTCTCTGATATTGACATCATGACTACAAATAAGTGATATGTGAAATCTTGTACCCACACTTTGTATCATTATACAGTTACCAACCTAAGCTCTTCGAATGTTAATTTCATTTTGTCCAAAATACTAATATTCATTATTGGTGTATGCGACAATAGTGATTGATTCTCTTATTTTCTTTCCATGACTTCAATTCTATTTTATCTAAGAACTAATAATGAATAATGTCAAATTTGATACCTGAATTTTCAGTTATTTTGCAATTATTGATCTAAATTTTTCAAGTGCCAATTTCAGCATCCTATAGAACTTTCTATTATCATTGTTACTACTACTCATAACTCAATTAGAAAAGTATGATGACATGACATTTACATCCAAGCGTACCCATTAAGAAAATCTCATAAAAGCTAAGAGAAATTCCAAGAAATGTTGCATGAGTTAATTATTTGAATAAGTCATTTTTCATTGAATAGTGCCTATAATATCACAGAACAAACTAGTTGATAGCATTAACAGTGATGCTAGGAGTAGCACCTCCAAAGCAGAATTCATCAAAATGTTAAGCATTTACATGAGTTGCATTTTAGTTTTCTCTTTCTCTGTTCTTATTTATATTTTTTGTTTTTCTTTACAATAATCCATTTCCTTCATTTTGTCTCGATTTTGACAGTGAATCAGTGATGTGGATCTAATGTATGTCTAGAGGGTTATCCTTTGCAGCCATAGATTGAGAATGTTGTTATGAAGTTCATTTCTATTGAGTGTGCAATATTACTTGATAGATCCTTCCATGTTATCTAATTTGAAAGGTAAATAGCATCTATCTACTAATAAGATGATTCACCTTCAAGCTACTCATCTTTTTACATTTGAGGTGGGAATATCTCATTTGCTAGTTTTGCCTGTTGTTGGCTGACTCTGAAATTTGATAGCTCCAACAAGTGATTGAGTTATAGCTTTATCTAGTATTGTATTGAAGTTAATGACCAGCTATGGCAGATGTTATTTTTTTGCCATAGCTATGGCAGCTATGGAAAATAAAATTGTCTAAGCATTTGTTGTCATTTCTTTTTTGTTTTAGGCTATAACAGAGATTGTGAAGTCACTGAAGTGTAAGGCTTGTAAGTTACCTGGTGAAGCGGAGTCTGCTCTTAAATATGTGAAGCTGAAAACATCTGAGATGAGGGAGAAATCTAGAAAAAAATAAGGAAGAGTTCTAGCAAAGATGTTAATGCCAATAATGTCGGAAAGATTTTTCTGATATTGAATGAGGTAATGTGTCAGAAAGCATAGTTTGATCTCCCAAAGCCTGAATTATATTATCATATTATTTGTAATTTTTTTCTACATCCATACTGGCTAATATATGCACCTAAGCCATTATAGTGACTCTGGAAATTGCTAATTTAGCTTAAAATGTCACATGCTCAAGATTTTTCTTACTTAGTGTATTCCATGTTGCATTCTTTTGTTGTTGCAATAGTTATGCTATTAAGGTTAGTACGGCTCCTAGTGGATCTGAAATAATTTGATCTTATGCTTAAACAAATGCTATTAATCATTTTGTCAACCATAATGTGCAAATATATCAATGGGAGGAAATTGTGTTTGAGTTGAATGCTTCAAAGAGATATAGATGAATAGTGGGTTATCTAGCAGGTTCATGTTTGATGACTGCAATGCCTTTGCTCGCTTCTTCAGAACAAACAGCATGCTTAGCGGCATTGGAAATCATTGAGGTATTGTGTGGTCACTTTTGCCAAAAGAAGGCAAATCAAAATGGAATGATTTGCTAGACATATATAATTTAACCACTACCGACGAAGTCTTACCCGTAGTTGATCTCCAGTGCTTAGAGGTTCAAATCTTTTTCTTATGTTTCTGCTCCCTTTCTTTTTGGATTTCTGCAAGTGTAAATTCTACAACTCTATAGAATTGCAACAGTTGATACATGCAGTTATCAAAAGCATTTAATCTGATTTCATCTTTTAGATGATATATCATTATAAGCAGGTTTTTCTTTCTAATCATTTAGGTTTATCCTGTGGCTTAGGCTTTCATTGTTTCAGTTAAAGGTTCCTACATCATGTCTATGATACTGAATATTGATATTTTTCACCTTTACTGATTTAGTTAATAGCACATTTTGGAAATTAAAATTAGGCATACACTAGGATATTATTCTATACAATCTCTTCAATTTGTGAAGCAAGTTCCAAGTTGCTTACTGTGGTTCATAAAGAGTTTCAAGATAAGCAAAAACATAAATATTCATATATATAACTTGTACCTTAATATAAAATAAAAATATTCATGTATTGTGTTCGAATTGAATGCTTCAATCCTTTCAAGTGAAGCGAACAAAAGAGTGGATTGAGGAAACCTTAGCAAATGTCAGTAAATTATTAGTTGCTACTTTTCCACTGTATCCATCTATTTTTATTGTTTCTATTATAGTTTATGCTTGTATAAGCAATCTATAAATTGTCAAAGTTATATAACAGTATTAATATACCAAGAGGGTTTTGTGGTCACTCATGGCCTCTTCACAAGTGTGACGGTCCCAAAATGGAATGATTTTTTAGACATATATAATTTAACCACTGCCAAAGAAACCTCACCCATAGTTGATCTGCAGCGCTTAGAGGTTCAAATTTTTTTCTTATGTTTTTGTTCCCTTTCTTTTTGGATTTATGTGAGTGTAAATTCTGCAACTCTATAGAATTGCAGCAGTTGATACATGTAGTTATCAAAAGCATTTAATCGGATTTCATCTTTTAGAGGATACATCATTCTAAGCAGGTTTTCTTTTTGATCATTTAGGTTTATCCCGTAGCTTAGGCTTTCATTGTTTTAGTTAGTAGTTCCTACATCATGTCTATGATACTGAATATTGACATTTTTTAGCTTTACTGATTTAGTTAATAGTACATTCTGGAAGTTAAAATTTGGCATACACTAGAATATTATTCTATGCAATCTCTTCAATACGCGAAGCAAGTTCCAAGTTGCTTTCATAATATGTTTCACTTAACTGGCTATACCATATATGTGATGAAAGTTCTAACCAAAATTACATGGGTTTCCTTGTAAGAGCCATTTATCTCTTTTAATTATTATACAAACCCAACTAAAAGAATAGTTTTCAGTAAAATGAAAGAAACCAATATGATGGGTTAGTTGGCTTAGAGAAGATTGTAAATGAAGAATATGGCATTGATGAAGGAATTAATGTAAATAGTGATTTTGAATGGTATGAATAATATGTTGAATACATATTTTGAAATTATAGAAAATAAATTTTGTATAATTGTTGGTTTGTAGTTTTTTTTCTTCTTTACATTTATTTTATGTGTTATGTGTTCGTAGACAATGGTATCTAGACTTCGTTCTCGTTCTTGTTTACAACCATTAGCTGAAGGAGGAAATGGTCAAAGCAATAGGAGAATGGCTGAGGTTGATTCTCTAAATGAACATGGTATTTGTTTGATGGTTAAATAAGTTCATCAACCAAAGTATCCTTCCACTTGCTATTCAATAGAAATTTTCTTAAGAAAACCTTGCGCATATACTTTTTTACTTCTAAATTGTGAACTTCTTTCACTATTTAGTTGTGATGTCTATAAAATTTTCTAAATGTGCAATAATTTTCTTCCTCAATGATTTTTTCTATGGTATTCAACTAGTTGTCGATATTTTTCCTAGCTTTACTAGTTTGTTAAGTCTAAAAAACAGCAGATACTAAAGTTTAATAGTTATCTCAGGTAATCTTGTTGCAGCTTTTGTTGCTTTGTATTTTCTTTTTAAACTCTATACATAAAGAAACTATTGTGACACAACCAAGGAGCTTGCATTTGTCCCTAAGCTTGTCTGTTCTTTCGGCAAGAAGAAATCCAGATCTTCAAGAAGCACCAACATAGGTTTCTGACATTAAGTTGTTACAAGATAAAACTTAAAAGTCAGTATCTTGGTCTTTATTTGCTATCATTGGGCTTAATGGTTCCTGTAAATCCAACATTCTTGACTCTATCTGCTTTGTTTTGGGGATTACTAATTTGCAGCAAGTTAGGGCTTCCAATTTCCAAGAGCTTGTTTCCAAGCAAGACCAAGCTAGTATTTCTAAAGCTACTGTGTCTATAGTCTTTCATAACTCCGATCGGTCCCGAAGTCTACTTGGGTATGAGGACCACTCCGAGATTATTGTCACACAACAGGTATATTATATCCTTTGTGGTGTTTGGATTTTTTTTTTTAATGCGAATCTATAATGGTCTCGTGTTTGGGTTTGTTATGTTATGTTAAGATTAAGGGTGCCTTTGTTTATAGCAAATCATTTTTCGTGTATGTTATCGCAGTTGTTATACAATTTAATAGGGTGCTAACTTTTAAAAGCTATATGTATACTCTTTCATATTCTGGTTGGTTAAATTATGCTACCACCTTGAAAACTTTTGAATATATGGGTAACTTCGATTTTTTTAATCTTTTTTTTTAACTGTATTCATATGGACCTTTTACACACATGATGCCCCTGCTTTACAGGAAATTATTGAGGTCTCAAGTTATCGAACTTATGCAAGGGGAATTATGGATTCTAAAACTTATTAAAGCTCTAACATAACTATAACTGGGAGTACATGTGTATAACTAACGAAATTGAGGTTGTTGGTATAATTCAGAAGTTATGATTTTGTTCTAATTAATGAACATGTGCATTTACTTATCCTACAGAGAGTAGTTGGTGGAAGAAACAAATATCTGATTAATGGAAAACTCGCCCAGTCTAGTTAAGTCCAGAATCCTTCCACTCCGTGTAAGTTAATGTTAATAACTCTCACTTCCTTATCATCTAAGGGCGCATAACAAAGGTTTCGAATATGAAGCCTCTTGATATTTTATCTATGCTTGAGAAGTTGCTGGGACAAGAATGTATGAGAGCTCTTAAAACACTTGAGAAGAAGTAGACTAAGGTGGATGAAATCAATAAACTTCTTGACCAGGAAATTTGGCCTACTGTGGAGAAGTTAAGGAAAGGATGCAATACATGCAATGGGCTTATGGCGATGCTGAACTTGATCGGCTTAAGAGGTTCTACATTGCTTATGAATATGTTCAAGCATAGAAGATAAGAGATGATGCAGTCTCAGGAGTGGAGCAAATAATGACCAAAATATCTGAGCTAGAGGAAAATGCAGCAAATCTGCAAATTAAATCGGTAGAAATGGATAAGCTAATGTTTGTTGGTTGTACTATTACTAGAGACTAAATTATGTTTAAACTTTAGATTATTAATGACAATGTTGAAAATTCATCAACTTCAATTTACTTTTGAGTTTATTTGTTATAAAATCGCATGCAATATATTTACATGAATGGTTAAAGCATTATATTGTACAACAAGCTTTTATAAACAAAAAGCTGGTGATAATACTATAGGTATTTTAATAATAATACGAAAGAAAATTTTTTCTACCAAAAGCAATAATGGTGGCTAATTGTACTATGTACCTAGTAGCCAAGACAGATTTGGTAGCTAATAACATGATTTTTAGCTACCAAATATTGTCATTTGGACTATTTTCCAAAGCTTTTAATCATAAAAAATTGGTAGTAAAAGATATGATATTTCGTTACCAACTTGAATTTGGTAGTTAATAGCATGACTTTTAGTTACCAAGTCTTGTTATTAGCCACCATCCTATTAGGTTTGTAGTACCAAATTTAGAAGTAAGAGGCGTAATTTTTACTGCAAAATCATATTTGGTAGCTGATGGTAGCACATTTTGCTACCAATCATTATTGTTTGCTATCATTTTACAATACTTTTAACTACCTAAAAACTTGTAGCAAAAGGGGTTACTTTTCGCTACCAAATAAAATTGGTAACCTATACCCTTTAGCAACCTGTCAGATATTACCAAATAAAAATTGGTAGCTAATGCTTTTGGCTACCAAGTTTTATCCTTTTGCTACCAATTATGTTGGTAGCTAAATGTTAATTTTGTTGTAGTAAGGTTACCAAAAGAAGGAGCACCCCGTAGGGACAATATATCAAGGTATCAATGTCGGTTGACCGATTGACTACTGTTACTGAAGCTTCCATCACTCTTTGCACGTGCTAAATTTCTTCTTCATCTTCTTTTTACCTTGTTGTTTTTTAATTTAACTAATTACTTAGGTAGTATTACTAAGTAACATCCTTGTTAATTGTGTTAGTTTGTGTTTTCTTTACTAAGGGGTTAAAAAAATTTAAAAAGAAAAGTTATTTATTTTTAAAATTTTCCTTTTAGATATTACAGGAACATAATGATCTTCTGCTAGGGTTAGATTGCTAAAGTAATTAGTAAATTAGAATTTATGACATTTGGATTTTCATAAAGTGATACTAGATGAAGGTTCTCGCTGAAGCTTTAGAGAATTCATAAAATTAAATAAAAATTAAAGAAAGTTAGTAAATTAGGGTTTTATGTAATTATGGTTTTCATTAAACCTTAAATTCTTGAGTAATCAGAATTTCAATAAATAAGTGGCTCTTTCTGAAACCTAAAAGTTGGATTTTTTTTATTAGAGGAGAAAAGTGATATTTATGCGACTACCCAATATGAGTTTTGACAAGAGAAAACAAGAGGAATATAAGTATGAATCAACATGAGTCACATAGGTTGAATTCAAAATTTCAGACTTTGATATAAGAACAAAAATGTTGAACCAGGTCAATTTGATGGATAAAGATAAAGCCCGAAGCTTGAGAGTAGAAGTGAAATCCCCATGAGCTCGATATGCATTAACAAAGAAGCTTACAATAACTATTTTCAACAATACGACAATCTTTGAGACTAAAAAGGGTACCCTCAAAGCTTACATTCTATATGTTAATGATTGTGTCTTAGGCCAATCATTGGATATTATCATTCTTTATAATTGCTTACATGTTTACTTTATAATAATATCTTTAACTAATCATGAAATTATTCTAGATATCCCTAAATACCCATTATTGTGGGAACAATAATGAATTGAATCTAGTATGAGGTTTGAATGATAATTATGGGATGTTTATTTGTATAAAGATACAAATAAAACTCATAAGTACGTATTGGAGAATTGAGTACCAAATCGACCCTCAATGAGATCATTACATGGATTAATATTATAAGTGATTCTCATAATAACAATGCCATAGTATCCTTAGATGAAATCACCATAGATTCCACATGAGAAACATTATAATTTGAATCAATCAGATGTTATCTTTAACAAGGTTATTATAAAGGTTAGGATTAGACATAGTGTGAACCATGTAAAGGGAGATGAGTGATTAAGATGGAATTTGTCCTTCTCATTATTGGAGAAATATTTCTAGGACCCTCAATAAGTGAGACTAAGAAATGTATGGCTATGTTGAAATTAATTGATAGTATGATCAACATCATTTGTGTTATCAGTCTACTTGGAGATAAAAACATGACAAGGTTGAATAATATAAGGGTGACGCTATCCATGCCTTTGTATTCAATCTAGATATCATGTGACAAAAGAATTATATCATAAATTGTGGATCAAGTAAAGTTAGATAGTCGATCTTTACTTAATTTGGGTAGACATAATGTCTTACTAAATGCCACTTATGTGTTGTGGGCTAGAAAAGTATTTGGGTCTACTGTCAATATTAAGTGAACCTACTGGATTGTATGTAAAGAATGAACCAAATGGGTCATGGGTCTAATTTATAATAAGCTCAGCAGTGATTTTCTAATTATTTATTAATCTTAAATAATTAAAAAAATAAATAATAATTTTCTTAATTTGGAAGAGAAAACTTCTAAAAGAGGTTGCTTCTTTTAGAAGGTATTTCAAAAAAGAAATTAACTTCTCCAAGAAATACTTCCCAAAGATGTAACCTCTATTAGAAGATGTTAAAAAAGGAGGTAACTTCTCCACGAAGTACTTCCCAAGAAAGTAAACTCTTGAAGAGGTTGACTCCGTCTACTTTCTATATATATAAGTGATCTCTTATGAAGTGGGGCCTTTCATGACACCTAAAAACTGGAGAAAAACACAAGAGATCGTGTAACGGAATTCTGTGGTAATCTAGAATGGTTCTAAAGAGTACTAGCACACCAATACTCATTTCTAGCATGTTCTTTTGTGTGGATACTAGTAGAGGACATTCGTGATTTCGCAACCAACAAATCCACCTCATTGATGTTTCAAAAAAGCATCTAAGGTAAAATCTTCACTCCCTTTTGATTTATGTGAACCACATGAATCCATTCGTGTTTTAGGGATTCTATTTCGAAAAAAAAATCCATTGCAAAATATGAATTTCGGATCTCTAAAACCCAACACTATTATCACAAGTTCATGAAGTAGTAATTAAGTCTTATTTCAAAAGCACTTTCTATAAAACTTTTAAAACCTTAAATAAAGCTAAAAATACAACCAATAAAGACAATATAAAGAAAATCAAATAGCTTCAAATGAAGGCCAGAGACCTAAAACTCATAAACCATAAATTATCATAATCTTATGACATAATCAAAAGAGTAAAATTTCCTAAAAATACCATGACATACCACAACTTGTACCATGTGAATCGTCCGATATTGCACAACCACGTATCAAAAGCCATATTATTCAAAATCATACAACCTATTCTGCTCCTAGAGATTTTACAATTCACCTTGAGTGGGATTCCTTGACAAGTCACGTGCAACAGGGAAAAAATAGGACATGAAGATACTGTCCATGTATGTCCGCTACAGCAAAGGCAAAACTAACCTCCATGCATTTCTCTAGGCAGCATCACTTCATGTACCCCACCACCTCTGCTAGCGCCGACTCCAATATGAACAAAATTGTTGCTAATCCTATTTATCACGTCCCAGTGAATCTATTATGCTCATTTCTGTCATGTTCCAGCTAAGGAAAAGGAATATACATGACTTTGTTTAGCTAGGTGTCAAGGTGAGGAAGACCATCTCCATGCAAATTAACACCTAAGTTATCCTCATTAATCCTAATGTCCTTCCCTATATCCGACCGAATAACTTGTATCTCCTTCAACTATTTCTCTTGTGAAATATAAATATGAGCCTATCATCATCTTCTCAAAGTTTAGCATCCTCTCTTCCTAACCTCTTAACAATTCATCCATATTGCAATCTAAATATTCTATACACACACTCTAATTTCTTCTCCTTAAGTACTAGCCACTCATTGGGAGTGAAGGAACCTACACTATCATCTAAATATCTTTCCAGCAAGTGACCCTTCACTTAGCAATCGTCAAGGAACAAGGTAAGGCAAACGTTATGTATAATCGTGCTAATATGAGACAGATCAATGGTACTTGTGACGGACTCCTTCAGCTAACCATAAATGCCTTGAAGATTATAAAAGAAATATTTATAATTCGGAGGCTGACGTCTAGACTATGATATCATTGTAACACCCTTCTTTAAGAAAAACTAATTACACCATTGCAAAGGACTCAAAAAATTGAGTGAGAATGACTATTCACTCATTCAAATAGGATTTTAAATTAAAAAAAGTTCTAGACAATTAAAGTTTAAGTTCAAAAACTAAAAAAAAGAAAAAACTAAAGTTTATATAATTTAGTGGACTAATAGCTTTTATAGCTATTTTCTTATCCAATCTTTGTAATTTTTACTACATCCAAGTGAATTTAATCCTAACTTAGACCTACGCAAAGACTACTACAACACATAAAGGAGATGGTTGGTTGAGTATAAATCCTTGTGCTTGTAAAGTAGAGCATTTATAATTACTGTAAGAACTTGATTTGTACGTGAGGTTGGGTTTGTGCATGTATCCGCATTATGCTTGCTACTTGCAATGCAAAACTACTTTAATGGATCAAAATAGCTATTGTGTGCTTAATCAGTATAGTAGAGGATGTGAGTGTACGCCAAAATGCATGGTCATTAAAGTAAAATGAGCTTAATCATATTTGGCTAAAGAAAATAACTAGAGATCATGGATAGCATACTGCATTGTGGAAGGTCATCATCGCCATGTAATGAATTGGGTGGGCTGCGATCATGGTAGGCCCTGTTCTGGCAAAAGGAACTAAGTTGTACTTAAGGATATGTCCTATTGTTTAAGGTGTACCAGTGTCAATACTTAAAGACTACTATACCCACTTCAGAAATATATGTATATAAATATTATTTTCATGTACTATAGTAAATATAGTGTTCTGATAGTTTAGGTCATGAAGCGCAGGGATTCTTTGGAGCTAACAAAAGTAAATTTTCTCTAACCTTGTTACAAATGACGTAAATTTGTTCTATATATAGTTACCAGCAAACTATATATATGCATTCATCTGCATTTTCATGTGATTGCCTACACTGTATGTGATTCCTAACTAACTTGTTTGCTTTTACTTGAATGATATAGTGTGAGGATTATACTTCAAAGAGCTATGGTTGCTCATCCCCTTATAGTTTGTTGATGCAGGTTTACCTTTGGACAAGACCAAGTGGAGGGATGCCAAAGGTAAGAAATGAGTAGCATATGGGACTTATGGGAAGAATTGTGAACTAAGAGTTGTTTTCTTTTCTCCTTTGAAGATAATGTTGATATTTGACTACACCTATAGATGCTATGGTTTTGTAAGAACCTAAATGTTGGAGTTGCTAATGAAAATATTGTTTATCCATTATATGTTTCATCATGTTGTGGCCTTAATAGGGTGTTGTATACCTCCTTGGTTACCTGGGAATTGGATACCCTTCTGGTAAATATAAGAAGCTTTTGACAGATACTGGAGTTATTCTAAAGTTCAATATTGTATATGGTGAATTGTCTTGCTTAAGGCACCCTCGGGGCATGACAAGCTTTAGAGAATTCATAAAATTAAATGAAAATTAAAGGAAGTTAGTAAATTAGGGTTTTATAGTTCCTTATGTAATTATGGTTTTTCATCAAAACTTGAGTAATCTATATTTCACTTGATAAGTGGCTCTTTTGAAAACCTAAAAGTCAGGCATTTTAATCAATGGAGAAAAGTGATACTAATGCCATTGTGGACTAGCCAATCCAAATTTTAACAGTTGAAAATGAGACAAATATAAGTATGAATCAACATAAATCGCATAGGTTGGATTCAAAATGTGAGACTTTGATATAAGAACAAAAATGTTGAACTGTCAATTTGATGGATAAAGATAAAGCTTGAAGCCTAAGTGAAATATCCAAAAATTTCAATGCATAATTAATTTGTATATACATATAGTGTTTGCTTGAGATATAGAAATTATAGTGAATAATTAGTTAATAAAATATGATGTGTTAGTGTAAATTAATATAAGTGCTTGTATTGTGTTTATATTATTTGATTTGTGTAAGTTATAGCAGATTTTGTTAAGTCCCAAACCTAAGCCCAAATTAGACCTAAATTAAAGCCTTAATTAAGCCCAAGCCCAAGCTTTTAGCTCTCTTTTTGCAATTGCCCCAAACTCAACCAAAGATAGGATAAACACAACTCATTTTTGTCAAATTTCATAAGCCAAAAATAGACCAAACCCGATGGTGCCTTTTTTCCTTTGCATACCATCTTTTCTTTTCAAATTTTCTTACTCAATTTGCCAAGAATTCTTTCCCAAGACTCAATTCTCAAGTTAAAGCTTCATAAGGTTAGTTTGCATGCTTTTATGGTTGTTATGTCCTTTGTTTTTATCACAAGAATGACTTCTTGTTATAATAGGATTTTTAGGTTAAAATGTGATTTTGATGATTCATGTTAATCACTAGAGTTAAATAGGTCCTTGAAGTGTGTTGAAGTGTTTAGAGATAGATGAGTCGTGGTAGACAAATGGTTGCATGTGTAGGAGTTGTTTTGAGTCAGTGCATGAGTTGGTAATGATGGTGAAGTGTTCAAAAGTGGATTAAGAAGTAGTTTGATGTTTAAAATGTGAAGTTTATGTAAATTTGGAGTTGTTAAGAGTATGTGATAGGTTGTGTGATGCTTGTGTAGTGCTTTAGATGAGATATGATTTGTGAAAAATGTATAACGAATGGAGTTTGAAATAAGGGAAGTTTAGAAAACTGCAAATATCCAGTCAAATAGCTTTTTTAGAAGGGCGTATGAGCCATACACCCCTTGAAATGACTTGTATGCAAGGATGTTTTACCTTTTGGAGCTTTTTACATATTTCCCCTGGATTCAAACAGCCTCCGAAATGACCCGTATGGCAGGGCTTTTCCTGTACACCATCAGCCTTGCCTACCTACGCCATCGACCTATATATTTACACCGCTGGCCTTTGAGCCAGCATACCTTATAAAAAAATTAACTAGATTTTGTTTGTTATAATTTTTTTACTTTATATGTGTTTCTTTATTTGTTACTTAGTTTTGTTATTAACTAGAAAGCTTATATAACCCTATTGTATGTATGAATACTAAGTTATGCTTTTATATGAGTTTTATTTGAATTTGATGAATGTTAAGTACTTAGCAACTAATTGTGATTAATATTCAATTTAGATTTAGTGATATTTGATATAGAATGGATTTCTTGCTACAGCTTCAAATCCTCAATTGAGTGAATCTATTGATCTTTTATGTGACAAGTCAGGTACACAATAACTTTGTTGTTGTTTGCTTAGGATAGGCGTATTTTAACTTGTTTTTAATTAAAGATGGTTTAAAAAACGTTTGCATTGGTTGTGCTTTTCACCATTGAATCTGGTCTGGAGAGCGGCAACCCTATTATTGTAATTTGACAATTTATAAGTGGTTCGACGGGTAATTAATAAGGAGAATAGCATCAGTATAATATTTGCTTATTCTTAAGAAAAAATAATATCATTTAGTTTATGTTTATAGGACCGATTGAACTAAGTAATATTATGGATTAAGTTAAGTAAAGTTGATTAACGACTGTTAATCCTAAATGAATTACTTTTCTTTTTCGGTTATATCATCTATGAGATATAGGTATTTGGGCTGCCTATATCAACCCCTTGAGCATTACATCGTTACTTAAGACCCCCAGCTTTCCAATGGCTTGACACGAAGTTTGAATACAGTTTTGTTGCTTGACAAACGTAATTATTAGATAATATGTTGATGGTTTATGCATTGCATATAGTTTAAGTGTGTCTATCACTTCATATTTTGTTTGTGGTACTTGTGTAGTGGGCTTTTGGCTCATGATCCTCTTTTTCAAGTATTGATGAGAACGAGTTTTATACTCAGATGGGTTATGGAACTGATTTTTTTGAGGACTTTTTGGATGCATGAGATGATTAGAAACCCCAACCTTGATGATGGAAAGCCTTTGAATAGAATAAGAGGAATGTCTTTGGAACATTGTAATAGTTGTTAGATATTTTGATAAAGTTATATTTTTTTTTTTATATAGGTTTGATCTTAAGCCTATGCTTTGAAATCTTAAATATATATGTTTATTAAGTCATTTATCTTAATGATGAAAGGACAATGAAATTTTGTAATATAATGTATTATGTTTCTCTTAACTAGATGCTTTTGAAATGGTTCTTATAATAGATTTGGACAAACAACTCATACAAACTCTTTTTTTTACAAACAGCTTTACATATAATATTGCAGGTTATATGTGGTGGAGACTGGATTTTTATGTTTTAAATATGAAGTGAATTTGGGTCCTTACACTGAGGGTAGAAGAGAATTCCCTACGAGTTCGACATGCATTAACGAAGATGCTTACAATAACTATTTCAGCGAGAGGACTATCTTTGACACTCAAAAAACGTAGGAATAGGAATAACTCGAAGCTTACATTCTATAAGCACAAGGTCTTGGAGTAGTAGTTAGACATATTTCAAAAGCAATCCTTTTAAAACATAAATAAAGCTAAAAATGTAGCCAAACAAGACAAGATATAGAAAACCAAATAGCTTCAAATGAAAGCTAACGGACTAATAACTCATAAACCATAAATTATCATAATGCTATCACAAAAATCAAAACAATAAAATTTACTAAAAATAGTATGACATATTACAACTTGTACTATGTCAATCGTTCGATATCACGCAACCATGTTTCAAAAGCCATATTATTCAAAATATACAATTTTAGAGACCCTTGAACACTATCGAACCATAAAAACCCTTTTGTGAATAGTAAAACTAGTCCTAAATAACTTCCAACAATCTAAAAAACGTAAGAATCCATATTTTAAGAATATCCATTCAAAAACTTCAAATTAATTAGTGCGTCTGTAAATCCTTAAGATTTTATGAATAACTCACCAAAGAAAAATTAAGAATCCTATTAACATTAAAAAAAAAAAAAAAGATTTAAGGATCTATTTAGATTGTTGAATTTTTATTTGTATCGTATCTGCATTTGATTTGCATATGTAACTTATCTGTATCATATTTATATTATATATGTATTGTATCCGTTTGGTTGGTTTATGAGTAAAACCGTTAATTTTTCATCGGTATCTGTTTCTTAACAAATATCTGATGCAAACGGTATCGCGATGGACTTCATGGAAAAAATGGACGCGAGGAAGGATGCGAGGAAGATGCGGAGTTCACATGGATGAAGACCGGTCAAAGGACATTTATTACGCAAGGAAGGATGCGAGGAAGATGCGGAGTTCACATGGATGAAGACCGGTCAAAGGACATTTATTATTTTCCGTGTTTTTACATTTATTACTTTCCGCGTTTTCACATTTATTACTTTCCGTATTTTCACATCCATTCCTTAAGATTATAAATATGTGCTCTAGGGCTATGGATGTACTCATGACTTATTTTCTATTCAATATACATTTCTTTGAGAGGTTTTCTCTGAATTACAATTGTGCGCAATTGTGTTTTATCCTTAAGATCGTTCCGGTGTGAGTGGTCTTGTTTATTTACGCTATCACGCTGCGTCAGATTGGTATCAGAGCAAGGTGAGTTCCTGCAAGATGTCTTCTGGCAACGACGTTGACGGCGGTCGTATTCATGACGGTGTTCATGGTGCGGGAGTCCAAGGGGCCGTCAGATGGTTCCAAGGGCAGGTGTTGATGCCATGGATCAAAGGAGGAGGCGAGTAGAGCGACTCGTCGAAACTTTGGTCGATCGGCTAGATACCATGGAGGTTGTTAACAATAGGGGTAGGATTGATGATGGAAGAAGACCTAAGGCGAGACACGGATATAATAATCCAATCAATCAACCCATCCGTGCCGATCAAAGAGCACAAATCTTTGATGATGATTCAGAGGAGGAGGCTTGGTATGAAGAACGACAGCCGCGAAGGCAAAGCAGTAATGTTAGAAATGGTTATCGACAGAATTACTACGGCTACGATCAAGGCGACGGTGGAGATTTCCGTTTAAAGGTAGATATTCCCTCTTTTAATGGTAATTTAAATATTGAGGAATTTTTAGATTGGTTGACTGAGGTAGATAGATTCTTTGATTTTATGGAGATTCCTGAGGAGCGTAGAGTGAGGTTGGTGGCTTGTAGGTTGAAAGGGAAAGCCTCTGTATGGTGGGAGAGGTTACAAAATAGGAGATACCGTGAGGGTAGACAACCGGTAAGAACCTGGTATAAGATGAAACAATTACTACAACGTGATTTCTTGCCTCCAGATTATGAGCAAATCTTATTCCAACAGTATCAACAATGTCGCCAAGGAAATAGATCTGTTCATGAATACACAACAGAATTCATGAGGTTGGTTGAGAGGATTGAAGTGAGCGAAGGCCAACAGGTTGTGCGGTATGTAGCTGGGTTGAAGTTGCAGATTTGGGACAAAATTGGGGAAACGGTTTTGAGGAGTATGTGTGAGGCTAAGAATATGGCATTGAGGGCTGAACTTATGCTAAATGATGAGAACACCAGATTCGATGGTGGTAGGCGTAAGAATGGAGTTGATAGGGTTGAGCGTAGTGGAGCGAGTAAGGCTATTGATAATAAAGAAAAAAGTGTTGTTGAGAAGTCGAGAAGTAGTGGTGAGAAGAAGAGTGAAAAGGCTATGGAAAAAGAACCTATGGAATACAAAGAAGGCCAGAAGCAATCCAACCCATATACCAAACCCAATCCTTGTAATCAACCCAAATATAGGTTTGATGAATGCCCTAATGAGAAGAGTGCAAATATAATAGAAAGGGTTGAAAGAGTGAGCAAATATGTGGTTGAGAAAAGTAATGTCATTTTGGAGACACAAGGAGAGGTTAATGATGATAAAGATGATAAAATCGTTGACCAAGAGTCTCAAGTTCTTGTTCATGAACAAGTTCCTATTAACATTGCTGAGATAGAACAAGTACCTTCTATGGTAATTCATGACAATGATATGGAGTCGAAATTAGAGGTTATAGAAAATACTGTTAAAGAAGAACATGTGGAAGCGATTGAATCTGTGCGTTTGAAAGTTGCAAATAAACAACTGGAGGAGCAGGAACCAAAGTATGAAGTTGAGATTACATTTTCAAACTTGCCTAAAGAGATTGGTGTTTTTGAGTTTATGAAGCCTCAACAGGTTCATTCTATGCATGAGTTAAATGTTCAACATTGGGTTTGTGAGAATTTACTTGATAGGGCTCATGATGATTGGTATGACTTTTTTAGAGAGCTTTCGATTGTCAGTATGGATCATAGTGCTAATGAGTTTAGAACATTTAGAGTTGATGTTGAAAATCTCTGGGAACTACTTTTCCAAAGGGGATTTGAGGAGATGGTTGCAATTCATGAGTGTCGCATGGATGGATGTTTATACTTAACTCTTGTTGAGTTTTGTAGGATGACTAAAGACATGCATGAGAAGTGTATCCCATTTGCACCGAAGTGTACTTTCAAGTTGAAATGTCAATCAAGTGTGATGAATAAAGTGGCTAATGCTTTGGATAGGCGAGCCAATCTTCTTATGAATCCAAGTGTGGAGGAGATGCAACATCATATATTTCCTTTCTATCCAGAAGATGTTCTTTTGTATCCAGATGAGAACTCGGGGACGAGTTCTTTGCAGGAGGGAGAGAATGATGCAGCTGGGGTACGTGGGCTTTGGGCGACTTTGATCCAAAGTCGACGATGCTCACGTAAAGTAAATATGGCTATTTCGAAGACTTTTAATGTGGCCGACTTATATTCTTTCCATCTCGATGACGAGCCGCTATATCCAAAAGAGAACTCGAGGTCGAGTTCTCCATCGGTGGGAGAGAATGATGCAAACGGTATCGCGATGGACTTCATGGAAAAAATGGACGTGAGGAAGGATGCGAGGAAGATGCGGAGTTCACATGGATGAAGACCGGTCAAAGGACATTTATTATTTTCCGTGTTTTTACATTTATTACTTTCCGCGTTTTCACATTTATTACTTTCCGTATTTTCACATCCATTCCTTAAGATTATAAATATGTGCGCTAGGGCTATGGATGTACTCATGACTTATTTTCTATTCAATATACATTTCTTTGAGAGGTTTTCTCTGAATTACAATTGTGCGCAATTGTGTTTTATCCTTAAGATCGTTCCGGTGTGAGTGGTCTTGTTTATTTACGCTATCACGCTGCGTCAATATTTGCTTAAAAAAAATTCAAAATAATCAAAATATGGTGAAACAAACAGATAAAATAACTACAGAAATTTAATAAACATATAAACTTAGCAAAACAAACAGATCAAATATGTCACAAATTTATCTGCACTCACATTTACAGGAGTACATTCAATGTCATGAGTCATGCGATCTTCAAAAATTAATCCAAGTCACATAATTAAAATATGTGTGCGAGACACTTAAATCTTTCCAGAAGTTAAACTAGATCAAATCCTAAATGACCACTGGGTAATGGGTATAAAAAACTTAATAGCCAGACAGCCAAAAAAGAGTCCGTGATTGGAGCGCAAACTCTTATTCGATATCGGAACTCAACCACCCAGAAAAGTATATTTTACGTCCTAGATTGGTCCGAATAATAAAATATCTCTAAGCAATTAAATTATGTGACTATAGAAAAATTAAGAAACAAATAAATGCAGCAAACTTTAAAAACCGAGTATATGAAAACACTGATGGCTAATCCACAGTGAACCAATTAGACATAGGCACTAGTTCCAAATTAAACTGAACTGAAACCGGAATGGATTGAAAATTGTGGAACCAAGACTATAATCAGATGTGTCAGTTCCGGTCCTATTTTTGTGGAATCGGCGATTCCAATTCGGGTTCAAGAATCGGGAAAACGATAAGGTCGGAAGTAATTTTTTTTTTTTTTTTTTTTAGAATAAGAAAGCTATGGGAACCAATTCTCTCTAAAATTGGGTAGAATGTTCTGCTTGTTTCTTTCCATCGCTTTTCATATCTTTCCATCTACCACAAGGTTACCAAACAAGGTGTTAAGCACTACATGTCATACTAATTAGCTAGAGATTTTCCTTTCCATGTGTACTTTCAACTGGTATCATGCCAATAACCACACCAAATACAAGCGTAAGGAATTTAGAAAAGAGACATTTATTACACAACCACATAAAAATACTGGGATTACGTATATTACAGACAATTGAAAAAAAGGAAAAAGAAATTTGTCATATCAAAATAAAAACTCAAATGATGTATAAATATGATCCATGACGACATAGCAAACTACAAAATAAAAAGTAACCTTAATAGACATGCAACTATAACCCCAGTTATTTATGAGCAAAAAAACCAAGAAAATGAAGACAGAGCAAGTCTCTCTCTTCATATCAAATTAAACCACAGTAGAGATTTCTGGAAGAAAAGAAAACCATTTGAATCCACAGCTCCATTTCTCAGGCAGTGATGGGGGTTTAGGCAACCAATGCCAAGTCTTCCTAGAAACCTTGTAGTACAATATCTCTGGCCAGGTATAGCAGCAGATACAGATCAGTCCCCGGTGCCAAAAGCAGTACACATGTTCATAGTTATGGTAACACACAGACATCAACTTTTTGCACATCAATTCGGGTAAACTCTCCACTTCACTCCATCTGTTTCCTTCACAAAACTCCCACAATTTCATGCCTCTTGATATCCCGTTTGCACCAATTCCTCCAACCAAATACAACTTCTTATCACCATTACTCACCAATCTAAGAAAAGTAAGCTCGTTTGGTAATGTAAAATCACATCCTTCAACTTTCCCACTTTCAAGGTCAAAGCAGATTACTGAAAACGGCTCTGACGTTGTAAAATAAAGACACCCATCAAAGTATACACCTTCCTGACGATAAGTGTCGCTCAGGATTGGATCGGAGCAGGCGAATTGCTTCCAAGAATGAAACCTGGAATCGTAAAGAAAAGCTGTGTTTCGGGCGGACATAGAAGTGATGAAAAATATGATGTAATTATGTGGGTTTGAAACAAAAGTGAGCAGCTCGAAAGCAAAAGGAAATGTTGGGAAGGTGATTTTCCTGGAGGACTTGGTCAAAAGATTGCATACAAGGAAAGAGGATGAATTAGGAAGAGAGAAGCAAAAGAGGCCATTGGAGGCTGAAATAAGGGAGGATTGGGAAGCCTTGGGTAATAATTGAGGGAGAGAAAGGGCCGAGTTTCGCCAATTGCCGACGACTGAATCATAGAGAGGAAATTGTTGATAACAGTGGGGGTGAGAGAGCAAAAGAAAGGAAGGGAAAGACGAAGCAGAAGGGTGTTTCAATACAAAAGAAGGGGAGCATATCAAAGAGTTGAAATGCTTACAGGTTGATCTTAGATTCAAGAAACTTCTTAGAGGCAGGAAGGACAGAACTTGGTCAAGGATCTCCCGAGGCAGGAACCTCCATATTCTAGGATCCATCCTCTTTGAATCTGAAACTTGGCCCATGAGGTAGTTCTTGCCTCTTGAGTTGCTTGTAGCACAGAGGAAAAAGAGAGAGAGAGAGAGAGGGATCCTCTTGCAAGGAAAATTTATATTCAATTACCGGTCTACTGACTAGTATACATTGGCTCCTTCTTAAGCAAACCGTTTGACGAAGACCAATTTTAATAATGTGGAAATGGTAATATCTAACATTCTTAAAATCTGCATTAAAGTAATAGGTGTCCAATGTAAAATAAATTAAAACATAAGACTGAAGCCCCTGTAGCATTCAACTACAATGGACCCACTATCGAGAGACTAAGGAAATCAACGACCATATCTCTTTCAGGTAAACTCCTCATGTCCTATTCATTTTCGACTAATCCAATCCAATTGCAGCTCCCAATCGTCATCATTTTTAGCAAATTCAATCTAATGGCAGTTCCGTAAGGTCAACTGCATTGCAACTAGCAATATAAAGACTGGAGGAGCTTTTATGTGTATATGAATTTTTGGTCCTCTTATGAGGTTGATGATGCATCCAAGTCTTATTAATAGCATTTAAAAAAAAAAAAATGCCACAGATCCATCGAGTGAGAATACTTTGTGATTTAAAATAATAACTGGTCGATCCACATCAGCGTTAAATGTATAAAAATGATATTTCACATAATAAAATTTAAAAAAATAACACAATTATTAAATAAATTCATATAAATATCAAATGATTTGAAAAGAAAAAGAAATAAGGAAATGTAGAAAACAAAACAAATATGATAATATGAAAACTATGGAAAATTCTATAATCCTATCATATTATCTAGCGAAACCGATCTATCGGTTGATTAATAGCTTAAATTCACACTTAATATTTCACTAAAATACTTAATATATCAAATTCTATATTTCTTTTAATGATTAAATGATTGACTTTAACAGAAATCTATATAAACACACATCAATTAAAAAGAAAAGAAAATAAATATTCTCATATTTGTTTAAAAAAGAAAGAGATACATGGTTCTTGAAATAAAAACTGTTATTTGTATAGTACCTGCCAGGATAGTAAATTAATAATGTTGTTATTTATTTAGTGTTCAATTTATAGAGATCAAATTAAGAGAGTATTCGCATAATAATAATAATAATAATAATGAACCGGGAACCCTCCTATAGCGTTCAGAACCAAACACTACCTTGACTTGCATTAAATCAGTCCCATGTCACAGCTACATCCGTTATGCGACTTTATACACACCCACTACGGTAAGGATCTTACAAAGTGCGTGGAGCATGTAAAACTTGTTGATTTTTTCATTTATTTGGATGTACATTCTCAACAAGTCACGATATCCATATCCAGAGTGACAATAAATGAAATCACGAAATCAAATAAATTTGTCCTACTATACAAAATTCATAATATACAGGTTGAGCATTGTGCGCACATGACAGACGACAGAAACCGCATCTCAGTCGCTCCATCTATCCTCGTCCACAGCAGCCCTTTCATCCTGCATAACCGTTCAGAATAGTAAGGGATCATCCATATGAATGATTGTGCAAACCAATAGTGGTATGATGCAAATTGATGCATGTCCTTCATGTCTAAGCGCTTACAATTTCATAAGAGGCAGAGGGTGACCAGACAAGTATCTGTCTATCATTTCCACCTGTATACAGTTCCTGTGAGTTATATAATTAGTAAACATATTAAAGTAATAAACAATGGCAGTTGTCAACATTGTAGTTGGAAAGAAATTCATATCAATCTCTCCATCATATTTCATGGTAAGGAAAATCGTACCATAGAAGACATCTCTTATTTGGCAGGGATTAAGCAGGATGGACAATAATTCACAATGCTAAACGACTTCATTGAGATCACCAATCATCTTAAACTATTATGCAGTACATTGACAACTTTGTGCAAAAAACATTTGATCAGTAGCAAGAACTTGAAAAACATCAAAAGAGATTCAATAATTTGACAAGTCATACAGAGCCACTAGCACAAGACATCTAAATATTCAAAGTGGTAGCCCTTATGGAGATTTTTCATGAGTCACTTGTCTAAATAAGAATTCCGTTCATGGTCAAGAAACATAATTTACCTGATCTTGTGAATTATACCAGCAACAGTTGACATTCTCATAGTGTCCACGAAATGTTAGGCATGTCTTGCCTGACCAGAAGTCGAATGCCTAAGGAGAACAGCCCATGCACAACTCAATAAACTGGTCAATCTAATAAGAGAAAAAAATGAGGAATATAAGACAGGCACGTACTTTTACCACCGCCATGCAAGGCACAAAAACAAGTCCTGAATCTTGTGATATGGACAACTGTATTGCTTTGCTTGTCTGTAGCCGCACAGTTTCAAAGTTGACCAGTGTGTTGCAGCCTGATTCGACATCCCATAACCTTAACCTTGAATCAGAACCTGAAAGAAAGAATTGAATAAATAGCACAAAGACTACAAGCATTTCATAGCAGTGCATTTTTTAACAAAGTACAATCATGCACCGCCATGTTTGGCTTTTAGAAGTAGGATTCTGATTCCTAGGTCTCAAATTTCACCACTTGGTAATGATTCACAAATAGTTGGAATGCTGGAAGAATATAAGAGAAGCTGACCAACTTCTAGAGAGACGTAATTCACTGCATTGATCTCCATAAGAGGAAACATTTAAAGAACCACTAGAGGCACGTGCCACATACTGTGGAATGTGATAAAGCTACCATAAATTTCCTATTCCTTAACATTTAGGAGAATCCTACTCATTTCTTACCCGATCATCGGATCCCCCCAACCAAAGCAAACAATCTTCATAAGTCTCTGTCTCTCTCTCATTGATTTATGATCAATATGCACATTGTCAACAAATCAAAAAATTCATTCCAAGTCCGTTGTTAACAGATTAAGAAACAATGAACTGATATGAAATTCCAAAAACTTGGATGCCAAAATTGGAAATGAAATAAAATTATTTCCTTGACAATATAATATTTCCCTTCATCTGTACTATACCTCTTTTTCTTTTTTCTTTTTTCTTTTTTTTTTAATTCACTTAAAGTTGATTAACATGATTTGTAAGTGAATAAAACTTTGATGCAGCAAGCTTCATGAACATAACCTAGGAAATAGAGAGCCATAACCAATCTAACATATATTGAACCCTCGGTGATCTTTTTCCAAAGTATTTACTTTGACAGGAGATCTGATATATTGATTTTTGGGTTCACCAGACCCTGAGAAGATTGTAACTATATGGCAACACAAGTCAGAATGGACTATCCGAATAACACAAGATAACAATATTCAGAAATCTATTTATGCGGTTGTGCATTATAATGAATGCGATTTTATCCAGAGTAGGACAGATAAGAACCTGCACTAAAGAGATGCATGCCATCATCAGTAACCTTTAAAGCTGTAACAGCACCATAATGAGCTGTGGCACGATCCTGAATAGAAAGCATTCCAGGATGCAGTCTCTGTCTCACAGAGCCCTTCGAATGAGTTCTGCTCGATGATGATTGCTTAGCACCATGGCCACTGGAACCTTTCCTTAAGGATGTACCTGGTTTCACAGCATTATTTTGTCCGGATGACTGTCTAGCAGTGGAAACCTGAGATGCGATTTTAAAGCCTATGTTAATCACTGAAAAGCTCAAAGAAACATTATCTTATTATGGTTTTGCTTATGAAACCCTGGAGAGAGATATTTAGTAACAATTCAACATTAATTTACTTAACAGCGATATGTTCATTTCAAGATAACCAAATTAATTGAAAAGAGGGCAAGTAATATGTTATAAGCTCATGAAAAGGTCCAGCATATGTGGTTTTATATCAATATTTATGTCTAAAGTCCAGCATGTGTTATTATTTTGTATTAATATTTATGTTTCTATTTCTGTTGCCATCGTGTTTTGTTATTAGTGTGATAACAAGTGTTGTCAAGCCTCTAAGTTCTACTACCATGCATGTTGTCAGGTGTTGGTGGCAGTTATTGGCAATTAAGAACAATGGTTATGTGTGTGTATGTGATGTAAAGCGTAGTTATTGGGTGGATTGTGTGTCACAAAAAACAAAAGAAAACAAGGAGCAATTTTCATGTATAAACCACCACTTATGGCAAAAAAAAAAAAGCTGCCGCTTGTTTTTGTGTATATATATATGTATATAAATGGGATACAAATGAAGAAGTGGCAGTGGACCTAATTTTATCAAAAAAAATTCAAAACATTTGAGAGCTTTGAAGAGATCCAGGTTCTCTCAAAATAGTCCTAATTATCAACCATTTTTTCATGAGATCTAAGGTTTTCTCTTGGTATCCCTAACACTTGAACAAAATAAGTAAATTTGGTAGAGAGCAGAATAAAAACAAACACATCTTAAGACAAGATCACAAACGCAATCCTATAACAAATTGGTATTAGAGCTAGACTACATAAGAAAATTAAACTTCAACAACAGTTTGAAGCATTTTTGGCCTTGTACCAAACTGATTGTATGCAAGTTCAAGCTTTGTCAAAAAACTGGAAAGCCTATCACATAAAGTCTCAAAGTAGCTATCCTAAGGTTTTCTCTCGGTATCCCTAACACTTGAACAAAAAAAGTAAATTTGGTAGAAAGAAGAATAAAAACAAACACATCTTAAGACAAGATCACAAACGCAATCCTATAACAAATTGGTATCAGAGCTAGACTACATAGAGGAAATTAAACTTCAACAACAGTTTGAAGTATTTTTGGCCATGTACCAAACTGATTGTATGCAAGTTCAAGCTTTGTCAAAAAACTGGAAAGCCTATCACATAAAGTCTCAGTCAAATGTGAAAAAGAGACACAACGGGAGGAGACTAGCAAGGCAAGCAAGAGGTTGAATGCGAAAAGGGCCAACCTACTGTGGGGGAATGACAAAGGTGTTGTTCTTAAGATGGTGAAGCCTGATTTTCATCATGATGGATCCTACAACCCTTCAGGATGGCTTAACAGATGTGAACACTTCTTTAGACACCAACGAATTCGAGATGAGGAGGGGGTAGAGCTAGTTGCATTTCAAATGGAAGGGGATGCCCAACTTTCGTTTTTGAAGTTAGAATACGACAAACCTGGTTTAAAATGGGAAGGATTTAAGGCCTTTTGTAACATAAGCTTTGGGCCTCCATTGCGGAGCAACAAATTAAGAGAACTATTGAAGGGTCCAGCAAATGTTGTTTTATATTAATATTTATTTCTAAAGCTCAGCATATGTTATTATTTTGCATTTATATTTTTGTTTCTATTTTTATTGCTGTTGTATGTTGTTATTGTGTGATCACAAGTGTTGTTAAGTCCGTAAGTTATGCTATCAAGGATGCCACCAAGTGTTGGCGGTGGTTAAGGGTTAAGGACAATGGTTATGTGTATGTTTGTGAGAGAGCAAGATAGGGAGCACTTGTCAAGTATGAACCACCAGTTGTGTATATATATATATTGGATATGAACAAAGAAGAGGAACATAAGCTGCTTTTCTCGAAAGGAATTTCATAACTTCTAGAGTTTTGAAGAGATCCAGAGTTCTCTTAAAGTAGCCCTAACTATCAACTATTTTTCACGAGATTTTGGGTTCTCTCACACAGATAACAAGGATTTCATCCTTACTCGTCCTAAGACAAGATTACAAACACAATCCTTTAACATAATACTTTGCCTTCCTGAGTTGTGGGACATTTCATTCACTCAATTTGTCTTTTGCGTCATTTTTCCTATGAGAGCTCTGGGATATTTTTGCTTTAAGTTTGTGTTATGTGATTTATCACTGAACATTCCAAGTTTCTAAAAGATTTTCCTTTGCTTACCTAAGTTACCTTATTTCACTTTTCCCATCTAAAATTCATTCTTATGGGTCCAAAATAGGATGAGACATGACGTTGGCAAGGTAAACCAGAAAATACTCAGGTGGGCGGAGTAACATAAAACATAACATAGGGTAGAGTTAAAATGTTGCAAAAATCAGACAAAGTAAACCAGAAAAAACCTCAGGTGGGCAGAGTAACCACAACATAGAATAAAGTTAAAATATTACAAATACTGGGATGGCATGGTGATGCAGGTACAGTAGTAGTAGTAGTAAAATAATAATAATAATAATAAAGGTTAAAACTTCCCACAGCTTAAACAAACAAACAATAATTTACCAAAAAAATATTTAAAAAATGATTTTTTTGCAAAACAGCACTAAAAAACGAATCAAACTTGTATATGAGCAGTTCCCATTTCATGCTACTCCATGAAAGCATGAAGGCTAACACAGACAAATGATATTCATATTCTAACAATAAACAATTCATCATTAGGTACAAAAGCATGCACGACATAGAAATCTCCCAAAATTTTGCAGGGAACGCACTCTACAGGACATGATCAAAGTGCGACCTGACAGCAGAGTATAATCTTTATCATGTGGATATAACATTCTAAAAAACTACATAAAGGTCCAAAGAAGAAGAAAAGAGAGACCTTTGCCATTGCAGAGCGCTCCAAAATAGGTGGACGTCTTCCAAGCTGTGAGTGGGATTGATCTAAAACTCGAAAGCAACCTGCTCGTCTGATATCCCAGAATCGTATGGCACCATCACAACCACCGGTTATGAGGACCCACTCACTAGAAGAAGACCACTGAACAGCCATTACACCATCTGCCAAAATACGATAGAGGTCATATTTATCTATACTGCCAATGAACAATGACAAATCAAAAAGACAAAATCATCAATGGCAAGCAATGATTACATCCTGTATTTCCAGAACAAAGGCTATGCCAAACAACATACCCCTGTGACCAGACAATGTATGAGAAAATGCGCCTGAAGCAATATCACAGAGACGAACTTGGACATCTTCCGTTCCAGTAGCAATTAGCATGTGAGATGTTGCTAATGGAGACATTGCGATGCCATAAACTTTACCAGGCATTTTAAAGTTCATCACCACCTGTACAATAAACCGAAAGGTTTTTGTAAGACACATCACAAACAAATAGCCATGTAGTGAACCACATGGAAACCAAAGTCATTCTGAGAGATCTTGAATAAAAGATTTTGCCTGAGTAGTATTGGTATCCCAAACTTTGATGCAATGATCATATGAACCAGTAATGAAAAGCCCTGTGTCAATGGGATACCAGATTGCTGAGGATACTGCATACTTATGTCCATGCTCGTGCTGCTTATCAACAACAAACAAAGACTTGTGCTTTGCTATCACCCCACCCCCTTCATAATCTCGTGGTTGCTGAATATCATACACAGCTGCAGATGCATCTGCTGCAGCAGATAACAAGTATCGGCCCTCTGTCAAATCAACCTGATTTCATGGTCAAAACAAAGTTTCCTCTGGACTATCAACAAAGGAATTACACAGCAGGAATAGAGCAATGACAATAACAAGAAGAAGAATATCCAAGCCTTGTCCCCACTAGATGGATAGGCTCTATTTATCCTATTCTGCGTTTCTTTCCATCATTGTTGTCTATGAAACAAATCATGTCTTCATCCAACTACGTGATAAAAATTGTATAAAGATTGCAATTGCGTTAGGTGCACCACCTCAACAGACACGACATTTTAAAGTAGAACCTAGATTACCCCACTCCTATAGGAAATTAGGGAGGAGGGTTCGATTAAGTAGAAGAAAATAAATTGCAAGAATTACTATGAGTGTAAATAATACTAGGAAATGAAAAAGAAATCTAAACTAGGAAACCTAAAAGAAAAAAAAGAAGTACAAAATGATTTGGTCTTTTCCATCCAGGGATTCTTCCAACTAACCTGGTTGTCTTCTATTATAGTTGGGGTAGCCTTCAGTCACTTAGTGCCTCTTCCTAACATTTAAATTCAAATCACACATCTTCCACCTGATTTGAATTTAAACAGTGCCTTTTGTTAAAAAATAATTCAAATAGTGTCTCTCCAATTTGGTTTAAATTTACATCGTGTCTCTTAGATTTAAAATCAACTCATGCCTGTTTGCTCGAGCCAATTAAATTTCTTAACTATTAGGTTGATGCCAACATATGTCCCCCATATTTTGTTCACCAAACATGAATTCACATACGTTTGATGGAGAAAAATGTAATAGGATTAAATTTTGAGCAAAGCGGCAACTTGCAGTGTCATGCACACTCCTATACAAGAATCCATGTAAGGACAAGGGGAAAGCCATCTATTTAGGATACATACACAAATCCTTAATTAAATAACACAACGCATCTCTTGAACTTCAAAATTGACTTACACTCACTTTGGAGATTATAAATTCTAGCAATCTACCTAAGGATCAGACTGTTTCTCATAAACTCCACTTCCATCAAATAATCATTATACTCTTGCAACAAAAGGAAATCCCCTTCTCTTTCATTAAATTTGTTAGTCATCCCTTTTCGAATGGACAACTCCTTGTTGCAAGAATTGATGCTCGACACCACCATATTTGCAGATCTCTCAATGTTTCTTAATCAATTCCTACTTCTTGTCCTGAAAACCACTGGGCAGAAGAGTTCCCGCACTCATTCATGTGTCAATCCAAGGCATGCCAAAAATTCCCAGCTTTAGCCATCTGATTGCAAACCCAAATTTGATAGAGAAGAGAAATAAAAGTTCTAATTATAATGGGTCTTAAATAATTCCATCAGCGAGTCTTCACTTGAGTTTCCAATATTATTGGGAACTTCCGTATCTCGTCATATCATCCTTGCATCGACCTTTAACTTTCTACTTCTGCTGCTTCCACTACCTCACAAGTCACAGCAGCAAAGAGAATTTTATTGCAAGCACAAGTCTCCACTGACCATTCTTTGCTCGAAGTCTCCCAATTATTGTGATTTGAATGTCAATTCACCATAACAAGGCCTCAACTTGAGTTGCCACCATCCTCCTTGCCAAAGAACTCAACTCGAGCTTTCAATATTTCTGGGAATTTCCATGTCAAGTTTGTCATGACTGAAATTCTCAATCCAACTTCTCTTTGAGGACAGAAACTCCATGAAACTTCCAATATTTGCTTAAGTTTCCTCCATCACCTCAATTTGGGCCACAATGATTGAATGCAACAAGCTTCAAACAATATTTCTCAATTTGAGCCATTACAAAGGTCTTGATTCAATTTTCAACATCGCAGACAGCTTAGATGGTATATTCACCTGAGTGTATATCAATGTCACATTGGAATCACCTTTTTTGTAATATAATTGCTCTGGACACCAACAATCTTCATCAATCATGTCTCAATCAAGTGATCTTTGATAACAGATCAAATTGAACAGCAAGCTCACAAAAGACATAATCCTTGACACTTCATTGCTTCTAGGATTCAAAAGCAAATAAGGGTTGAAACCTTAAAATCCAAAAATGTAAAAACTTAAAATCCATGTTATTATGGCCATTAATGACTTCAATATTTTCTACAAAAAGAAAACTTCTGGTCCTGAGGCATTCAAAACCGCAAATGAATATTTACATTTCTCAAAAGTCATGAGACAAAAGTGAGACCCTAAAGGCTAATAGATATTGAGCAAAAGGAGAAATCTCTTGAAGACACAAACTAAAACTGAAATCATTAGATGTAGTTGTATCAAGGGCAGCAATTCATGTTGGCAGATCACATTCAAGTCAGGCCAGAGCCAAAGACAATTAAAATCGATTAGCAAGCAATAAATTGCCGCGTCACATTCCAGCTTAGACATGTCCGCCGTTTCCCTTGTTATTTGTAAATCACGTTTCAAATAACAAACTTAAACCATGATCATTCAGCATGATTTGCTATTTCTCTCTACACAAATGGCTATCAAACGCAAACAAACTAGCACTCATGACGCAACTCATTGAATAAAACAGCAATCACTTCTGAATTTCATCAGTATTCAGATTCATCCATCCTTATCCTTCACTACAAAACAAACTCAGCCCTTTTTCCATTGATTCCCGCCAAGATTGTAAGCTAAAACACACACAACACAAGGGAAAGCATGGAACTTTCTAGAACCGACCAGAGGCAGCTAAAACGGAACAAAGAGAAAAAAGTTGAAAGTTAGAAGGGGGATGGACCTGGAGAGTGTTAATAGAACCCTTGTGAGGAGAGAGAATGTCTTTGAAATTGGAGAGTTGGAGAGAAGCGATTCGATGGGATTTGATACGGTTTTCCATGGACATGGGTCGGGTTTTGCCAGATTCTCTCTGCTCTATTTGCTTCCACATTCTCTTCCTTTAGCATCTTCCCTTCCCTTTCCCGGTAGACGTAGATTATTGTGGAGCCAACAAAAACCCCAGTGTCTCTCTCTCTCTCTCTCTCACTCTCTTCCAGGCACTGCACCACACTCGAACAAAGGGAATCGATGATTAAACAGGGAAATGGATTTGGTTTTTGGTTTTATAAGATTGTGATTATGGAAGTGTTGTTTTTACGGGTGAAAACCCAGATAAAGAAACTTCAGTTTTAAGGGATGCTCTTTTTTTTTTTTACCTGCTCTCTTTTTTCTTTTTCAATTAATCGCAATTCGCAACAAGCTAGAACTTTCACTTTTCCTCGCAATTAAATCCAGCTTAACCAATTTGGCTTGGTATCTTGATTTATTTTTTAACAAAATAAAATTATGGGATAGGTTTCAATTTTTTTTTTCTTTAAATGAATTAATTCAATTCAGATCTATAATAGCATCATCAGGATCCAGTAATTCTTTGTTCTCAACTATGCCCGTTAATGTTATTTACATGAGTTTTTCTTTTCTGCACTAGTCTTACTTTTATATAATAATTAGAATATTCTCAAGGAATTTATTTTTTTTATCTCAAAAAGTTAAAAGACTCTTCACGGGCCTTTGCCTTTCACTTGAAAGGCGTCTAAAATACACGGGTATGAAAAATGAATTGCTCAGACTAATTATCAAAAAGTTTCTTTATATATTAAAATGCGAGCAAGCATCAATAAGATAAAAGATAAATTACAATAAAAAATTCAACATTTGCGGATAAGTTTACTTAAGATCTTAACATTTTGATAAGTTCATTTAAGGTATTAATATTTGAAAAAGTATTTTATAAATTTTAATTAAATATTTATCTTATTGATATATGTCAATGAAAATCTTAAGAGAAGAGTTTTATAAATTTTAATTAAAAATTCTCTTATTAATATGCATCAATAGAAATGCCAATAGGCTTACTTCTATAAACATTGGGACCTCTTTCAAACCACTTGAAATGTTGGTACCTGAAATAAACTTATCCTCAAAATTCTATGACATTTCGATTTAATTTAACCGTATAATATGGGGTTTAAATATATATATATATATATATGCATACTTACATATATATAGTTCACTAAGCAAGATTTCTTTTCCGCCAAATATAAAGAAAGATTAAATAAAATATTAGGATTATTTTATGATTAACATTCATTTAAAAAATTACATAAATACAACTTAGATTAAAAATAATTACATAATTATCATTACTACAGCGATATAGAGTTTTTTGAGTATTATTCAACATGTATCGCAATATCAATATGCGATACACATTCAAATCTATAGCATGATATATCGCATATTGATCATGTGATACACCTATTTTCAAAAGTTTATGAAAGTACATTATTGGGAATTTAATGATTCTAAAATGGATTTGCCGTGGAATATTTTTTTTATTTAAATTCCCAACAGGATCCATGCGTTTAAATCAAATATAAAAGGAGTAATTTGAAAGTTACCTCTCTTGGAAGATTTTGATTTTGACGATAGATCAGATCTACAAATGTTGCAGACAGCAAGCACCCTTTTATGGTGTCCACACGCAAACAAACACCTAAATGGGTTAAGGTATATGTTTATTAGCACTTAAACACAAATCTAATTCGTGTAGGAATTGTCTCCCTAAAATGATTTTTCTTTCTCTCTCTTTTAGGCCTGCAGAATTTCCCTACTAGCCTAATTTGATGTAATGACATCTTCCAAAAACCTAGGAGAGGTTGTCTATATCTATATATAGACAAGTGAGAAACCCTAATGAGAGATTTATTGAAAATTAATAATATTTAATAAAATACATTACTTCATTAATTATTAATTTTCTCTTTATTATTCTTAAACCATTCAAGAATAATAAATATAATAATTCTTATAGGTTTAAATATAAATCCATAACCCATTTTATTCGTTCTTTTGTGTGCAACCCTATAAGTTCATCTAATGTTGGTAGTAGGCTCTAAAACACTTTTTAGACCTATAGACATAATTGATCTCCATCAAGACATTATACCTACCGAAATTAAATGAAGATTGGTGATCCGACTCTTTAAATGGTCAGTTATTTAGTCCCTTATTACACAATATCTTATGATTAAACATAGAGTGTAGACCAATGTACTCTTATATTGTCTAATCACTTATCTTTTGAATCCAGAATCTGACTGACTTAAACAAATGATATCGATAACTCCTTATCATTTCATTCGAGCACGGCCATACATTTCTTAGTCTTACTCATCAAGGGGCCTAAAAAGTTTCTCTCTCAAATTAATGAGAGGAACAAATTCCCTTCACAAACACGCACATTCCTCTATATAGCTTATTCCATGTTTAAGTACAGTCTTATGACCATCCGATTAAAGATGGCAAAGAACTGAATTAAAATACGAAATTTGTTATGTAGGAATCCATTGTGCCATCAAGTTCAATGACTAAACAACATTGTGATGAGAAATACTTATGATATTGATTCATATAGTACTATTGTATTTGGTCATTCCTATATAATGTATTCTTACATGTATCTATATGCCGAATCGATATCTCATATCCATAATCAATAAAACATGATCCCATCATACTAGTCTTACTTCATTATTATTCCATATAATGAATGATTGGGGATAATTTAGAATAAAGTTATTCTCCGCCTTATGGTTTTACTATTAAAGTCACATACTTTAATAACATAAGGAATAACTAGTTTATTCATGAAATCATTTCATCAAAGTAAAAAGGCTAACAATAACTTTGATAAGGAATAGACTTATTATAAAGATAATAAACATTCAAAATGACATAGAATCCATAAAGCTTAGGGCACATCACTAGTAATCTCTCACTTGCACTAAGCTTGGTTAAACATAAGTCTGATACATAATGCTCTAGTATGACCATCATGCTTGGATTGGGGAAGAAGCTTAGTCAATGGATCTGTAACATTGTCATTTGTATGTACTCTGCATATCTTAACATCTCCTCTATCGACAATCTCTCAAATGAGATGGTAACGTCTAAGTATGTGTTTGGATCGCTGGTGTAATCTTGGTTCCTTAGCTTGTGCAATGGCCCCATTGTTGTCACAATAGAAGTATACCAGATCTATAGTGCTAGGAACAACTTCCAAAGCACTAATGAACTTCTTGATCCAAACTGCTTCTTTATCGGCATCTGATGCTGCTATATACTAGGCCTCTGTGGTGGAATCTATAACTGTGTTTTATTTGGAACTCTTCTAGCTTAATATTACCTCCATTCCAACAAAACACATAACCAGATGGTGATTGGAAATCATTTAAATCATACTGGAAGCTGGCATCTGTGTAACCATTTACAACAAGATCACCTTCCTGTCCTCCATATGTCAAAACCATATCCTTAATCCTTCTCAAGTACTTTAAAACGTTTTTTATTGTTACCCAGTGACTCTCACCTGGATCTTACTAGTACCTACTAGTGATGATGAAGGCATAAGTGACATCTGGTTAAGTGCACAACATGGCATACATGATGAAACTAATAGCCGAGGCATATGGAATTCTACCCATACGTTGTTGCTTATCCTTTGAAGCAGGACACTGAGTCTTACTCAATTTAATTGACATTGGTAGAAATCTTCTTGTAGAATTTTCCATAATAAATCTTTTTAGTACTTTGTCAATGTATACACTCTGACTTAGGCTAATAATCCTTCTAAATCTATCTCCATAGATCTTGATACCTAAAATATAGGTTCCCTCCATAAGTCCTTCATTAAGAAACAATTTCCTAACCATGTTTTGACATTTTGTAATGTGGGAATATCGTTTCCAATGAGCAATATGTCATCTACATAAAGCACTAGGAAAACTATTGCACTCCCACTAACTCTTTTGTAAACGTAAGGTTCATCTTTATTCTTGATAAAGTCAAACTCTTTGATTACTTCATCAAAACAAAGATTCCAACTCCAAAATGCTTGCTTCAATCCATAAAATGGACATTTGAAGCTTGCAAACCTTATGTGAATTCCCTAGATTGTCAAAACCCTCGGGTTGTGTCATGTACACATCTTCAATGAGATTTCCATTCAAAAAGGTTGTTTTGATATCCATTGCCATATTTGATAGCCATAATACGCAGCTATAGCAAGAAGAATTCTAATAGACTTAAGCATGACTACAGATGAAAAGGTTTTATCATAGTCTATACTATGCGTTTGTTTAAAACCTTTTCCAACTACTCGTGCTTTGTAGGTATACACTTTAACATCCACGTCAATTTCTTCTTAAAAACCCATTTACACCCAATAGTTTTAACACCATCACGTGGATCAATCAATGGTCATACTTGATTATCATACATTGATTGCATTTCTAATTCTATGGCTGCTAACCATTTCTCAGAGTCGGGACCCTTCATTGCTTCTTGGTATGACGTGGGCTCATCTTGGTCTATGATCATCACATCACGATTGTCGGTAATGAGAAATCCATATCTCTTAGGCTCATGATGAATCTTATGAGACCTACATGGGCCTTCAATTAGTGCTTCAAGCTCAACAACTAATTACAAGTCTGATTGAACATCCATCATAGGTTATGTGTTAATTTGTAGTTCTCAGGCTTCTTCGAGTTGTATTATACTCCCACCAGTTCCTACAGAGGGAAACTCTCTTTTTAGAAGATGACCATTACAAGCAACAAACTCTTTGTTCTCGGATCGATTGTAGAAGTAGTATCCTTTCGTTTCATTATGATATTCCACAAACAAACATTTATCAGATTTAGGTGCTAACTTATTAGACACTTGACGTTTGACATAAGCATCACAACCCCATATCTTTAGAAAAGACAGACTAGGATGTTTCCCATTCCATAACTCGTATGGTGTCCTTTTAACCGATTTTGATGGAACCTTGTTCAGTATGAACGCATCAGTTTCTAGGGTATATCCTCAAAAGGATATCAGAAGATCTATCTGACTCATCATTGATCAAACCATATCTAATAAAGTTTGATTTCTCCTTTTAGAAACACCATTCCATTGTGGCGTTCCTGGAGGGGTCAATTGTAAGATTATCTCACAATCTCTAAAATAGTTAGAAAAATATTGGCTTAAATATTCATTGCTTTTGAAATGATTGAAGTGTTTTAATATTTTTACCAAGCTGGTTTTGCACTTCATTTTTGAATATTTTAAACTTTTAAAGTGATTCGGATTTATGCCTCATTAGGAATACATATACATACCTACTAAAGTTACTAGTAAAAGTAATGAAGTACGAATAACCTCCTCGAGCAAGTGAACCTAGTAGTCCACACACATCGGTACGTGTTAGGCCCAATAAGTCAGTAGCTCACTTACTTTTTCTTGTAAAAGGAGCCTTTGTAATCTTACCCATTAAACAAGATTCACATGATTCATATGATTCAAAATCAAATGGATGTAAAAGCCCATCTTGATAAAGCTTTGATATGTGTTTCTCATTAATGTGTCCTCAGTGACAATGCCTTAAGTAAGTTGGATTCAAAATATTAGATTTGAACCTTTTGGTATTAATATTATAGATGGACTTATTATCAGATTCATCAAAGTTTAGAACATAGAGACCATTCATCAAATGAGCAAGACCATTAAAATGTCTACATGACGGTTGAAGATTGTACTATTCTCAATAATAAATCTAAAACCATCCTTATCCAAACATGAAAATAAAATAATGTTGTTGCTTATAGCAGGCACATAGTAACAATTACTTAAAACCAAAATAAGTAAAGAAGGCAAAGTTAATTCAAATGTTCCAATGACTAAGGCAGCAACACTTGCTCCATTGCTACATCTAGGTCCACTTCATCTTTAGCCAATTTTCTATTTTGTTTTAGATCCTACACCTTTATACAAATGTGAGATCCACATCTAGTATCTAAGACCCATGATGTAGAAGTAGATAAATTGACCTATATGACATAAATACCTAAAGTAGTAGTCTCATTACTCTTCTTCTTTTTCAGATCCTCCACATATATCTTGCAATTTCTCTTCCAACGACCTGGCTCATTATAGAAAACCAAACCCCTTCCTTAAGCAGCTAGGCCTTGGGTTGGGGCTTGCGCCTTTTAGCATTGGTCTCATCTTTTGCTTTGCCCTTGCTCTTACCATTGGCAATCTTTTTCTTGCCTTTTCCCTTTTGAACCAATAGAACATTATTATTATTTGTCTTAATATTCTGTTCAACATTCTTTTAAGCATCCTATGTAACTCCATTATAGACTTATCCATTTTGCGCATGCTATAATTCAACACAAATTGATCAAAGCTAAGAGGCAAAGAGGCTAAGATCATATCAGTAGACAACTCTCTGCTAATTGGAGAACCAAGCTTCTCAAGTCTATCAACATAGCTCTATATCTTGAGTACATGTGCACTAACAAAACTACTTGGAGCCATTTTACAAGAATTTAATTCTATTATGACTACAAACTCTCATGTCTTGCCTGCTCTTGGAACATTTCCTTGAGGTGTAAGATCATATTGTATGCCTCCATGTCTTCCATTTGCTTCTAAAGCTCAAGATCCATGGTACCAAGAATGACACAAATCCAAAGAGTCTTCTTTAGGCTTACTATAAGCATTATTTTCAGCTTTTGGAGCATCAATAGTAGTTTCATTAGGGATTGGTTCATCAATCACATATAACTTCCCCTCTTAAGAGCAATTCTTAAGTTACGATTCCAATCAAGAAAATTTGTGTCATTTAGTTTTTCTTTGCCAATAATTGATAACAATGTTGTGTTGTTTGTTGCCATGACCTACATATAGAGGTATACAAAGTTGATTATCTTTATTCAAGCCATTTCACGTGCTCCCACTATTTTACCAAATCAATAACCCTCCAATATTATTTTGGAAACCATTTAAAAGCAATGTTTCCTAGTGGGTTAAGATCCATATTTCACTAAACATTAAGTTAGTTGTGGCATGACACTCAAAATTTAGTTATTTAGGTAGGAAACCCCTTTTCAATTACATCACATGTAACTCTTGTTATGGGATTGACATTGCATGTCATGGCCCACCAATCCCATGAAATGCCATAAGCCCAAAACCGTTTCGATAGCTTATTTAAGTTTAACCATTATGACATGTGGATAGCACCATTATCGACCCTACCTAACTAAGATAATCTATTGTACCCTGCTTTGGCAGAACCTACAATTGAGTGATCTAATCCTTGATAAGTGTTGAACTATGGAAAGCATTTTATGACTTAATATTAGGTGAGGGATTTTTAAAAAGTGATATTCCATATTATTATCACATTTAATGGATATTAAGCACATGTTGTATATATGGTATCACATATGTATACATATATCATCATGCATGATATATCATGCTTATAGAATAAATAAAATTGTGTCATAGTATGGCCCTTAATCTATATTGATCTTCATAAGTCAATATGAAGATCAATGGTCCAATCCTAAGGTGAAAAATGATCAACATGGATTTGAGTTGAAAATTTCCCTGTATCTTCATCATGGCCCTTGCTTCTTCATCATCATAGATTAGGAAACGTCTTCATTACATCTCCATGTCTTCATTACAATAATGAACAAAATACAAAAGGGTCTATTACTAGTAGAAAATAAATTATAACAAAACAAAATGACACGTATGTCGTATTTATAAAATTAAAACCCATAAAATGAAAGAATAAAACATGCCAATCACATAGGTCTTAAGGGGCATACTACACAAGAAATATACATATAACTCAAAATACTTCAAAAGGCCGTTTTACGTTAAGTATTGTTAATAGGTGCTTATGGAATGAAGTTGTGCGCCTTGTAAGGGTCAAGGGAACAATGTCCCTTACGAGGTTTTAGGGGCAATATCCCTAAAAGCTAAACAAAATTGAAAATCTTGGTTTAGAAAATACTTTTTTTAAAAAAAGAAGATTCATACGAATTTTAGAACGATTTGCTAATTTGAAAAACCTATTATAATTTGTAATGAAAATTGGTTCTAACTTGTTGTTCAACAGTTTCAAAAATCGCATTATAGTTGGTAATACAAATTTTAATCTACAACTTAACAAATTGTCATAAAATTGCTTGATTTTCAAAAACATCATACATAGTCATCAACATGGTAGTGTCAATGTTGATCATGTCATACACGATATCTAAGGTTTCTTCATAAAACCACATATGCATCAAACTAGTTGATAACCCCACGTTAATAGATGATTATGGCCATGTTTAATCACATTAAACACAACAAATCTACTGCAATATAAATACATAAGATCTTTTTAACAATTAACAATCAGTGATCTTTTGTAATCTAATTGCAACAAATTTGTTTGACACTTCATAAACGGTTGCTCTTATCACACATTGAAAAACCTCAAAATTATGTTCGTACTCAAATTACAACAAATCTATTCAACAATTGAACAATCTACCATACAAATATTTTTACCATACCGATTCTATAAACACATGTTCGTTCGCATCATGTAACGTTTAACAATCCAAGAATTTGAAAAGGGATTAATTGACATTAAACCCTAACATACATGTTTATACGTATCATACATACATATAACACATGCTATCAATTTAATTGAAAACACAAGTAGCTTTGATACCATTGTCGGGAATTTAATGATTCTAAAATGGTTTTGCAATGGAATATTTCTTTTTAAAATTCCCATAGGATCCATGCATTTCATATTATATCTAATATAAAAAGAGTAATTCGAAAGTTACCTCTTTTGTACAATTTCGATTTTGATGATAGATTGGATCTACAAATGCTGTAGACAATAAGCACCCTCTACGGTATCCATATGTGAATGAACACCTAAAAGGGTTGAGGTATATGTGTGATAACACTCAAATACGAATCTATATTTGTGTAAGAATTATCTCCCTAAAAAGATTTTTCTTTCTCTCTCTTTCGGGTCTATAGAATTTATCTGTGGATCTAATTTGACGAAATGACGTCTTCCAAAAACAAGCGAGAAACCCTAATGAGAGATGTATTGAAAATTAATAATATTTAATAAAATACATTATTTCATTAATTATAACAATTCCTATATGTTTAAATATAAACCCGTAGCCCATTTTGTTCGTTTTTTTGTATGTAATCCTATAGGTTTACCTAATGTCAGCAGTAAGCCCTAAACACTTTTTAGACCTATAAGATATAATTAGTCTCTAGTAGGACGTTATGCTTACCCAAATTAAGTGAAGATTGGTGATCCAACTCTACCCATTAAATGGTCAGTTATTTAGTTTCTTTATTATACGATATCTTATGATTAAACATAGAGTGTGAATCAATACACTCTTATATTGTCTAATCACTTATCTCTTGAATAGGGAGTCTGATTGACTTAAACAAATGACATTGATAACTCCTTATCAATTCATTCGAATACAGCTATATATTTCTCAGTCTTACTCATCAAGGGGCCCAAAAGATTTCTCTCAAATTAATGAGAGGAGCAAATTCCCTTCACAAACATACACATCCCTCTACCTAGCTTATTTCGTGTCTAAATACAATCTTGTAATCACCTGATTAATGATGATGAAGAGCTAAATTAAAACACGGAATCGCTATGTAGGAATCTATGGTTCCATCAGGTCTAAGGACTAAAACAACATTGTAATGAGAAATATTTGTCATATTGATTCATATAGTATTCTCATATTTGGTCATTCCAATATAATGTACTCTTTTATGTATCTATGTATTGAATCGATATCTCATATCCATGATCAATAAAACATGATAATCATTGAGCCAACATACTAGTTTTGGTTCATTGTTATTCCATATAATGAACGATTAGGGATAATTTATAATAAAGTTATTTCTCACTTTATGGTTTTACTATTAAAATTATATATTTTAATGATATAAGGAATAACTAATTTATTCATGGAATCATTTCATCAAAGTAAAAAAGCCAATAATAACTTTGATAAAGAAAAAAGACTTATATTATAATGATAATAAACATTCAAATTACATAAAATCCATATGGCCCAGGGCACATCACTAACATATATTACCATATCATATGCTAGAAATATATATTTGTGCAAATCCTTATATCACATCTTCAACATACGATATATTGACAGTAATTTTGTAATTTTTTCTCTAATTTGTATTTTTTCCTCAAAAGTGGTAGACATTTTTTTTCTCCAATATCATTATAAGTGTGTGGATTCAAATGAAGTTGTTAGTTACATAGTGTATACTTGTGACTCTACAAGCAAGCTCAAATATACTCATAATAGATGAGAAAGTTAATAAATGTCATACTTCACTATAATTAGTGAAATTAAGTATGTAACACATAGATTAATGAAATGAAATGTATTTAATTTAAGATAAGTACTTGGATGTTTTCTATAATTCTCATTAATTCATATGAAGAGGCCCTGGACATACTTATAGAGTTCAATCATCATGTCATTTGCCAAATCACATTAACAATCAATGCTAACCTATACCCTTAAGAATCTTTAAAAGCATAAGCTTAACTGCCTAAGCTTAGTTTTGGAGTTAAACAAGTCAATTTCAAATAGGTACCACTACTGCTATCAACTCACTATAGGATATCAACATTGATTATCTTAAGTGATATATGAGATTATTCTTGGTGCAAATGAGTTGGGCTTTTGCCAACTCATTTATATCCTTAATGGGCTCGAGCTGAGCCGGGCTCTTAGCGAGCCTAGTATTTCAACATTGATGTAGGTTATGTTCTTTCTTGGTATTGCCTTAATATGTTCAATGGTTATTACCTTGACGATGTATAGAGGAGAAGATGATGACTTCACATGCAATGCAATGATTCTTCTATATTGTGTACATGTGTGATGTGGAAAATTGAAGGGTTAGCATGTTAATTTTAGGTATTTTTGAAAAAAAAATTGTGATTGGAATTTTCTAGGGATCATCAATGAGGAAGATCTACGGATGCTTGAAAGTTTAGGGTTTTGTTTAGAGAGTGAGAGGGAGGATTTTGGCTTTGATTGAAGATGAATGCCAATGTTGGGTGAACTAGTTTTTTTTTTTTTTTTTTTCTTGTCAGGGTTGGGTGAACTAGTTTAATGCTTTGTTTTATTTTTTAAATGTCACATGCCTTCTATGTGATGGAATCAACCCTTTTTTTAAATGGAACATCACAACATGTAACACTTGTAAGCTCTTTTGGGCGAACTAGTTTGATGCTTCGTTTTATTTTTAAATGTCACATGCCTTCTAGGTAATGAAACTAACCCTTTTTTTTATTTAGAAAGCTTTCAAATCAAATTGAACTGAATTAAAAACTTATCATTAGTTCGGACTTCGAATGATTGAATAAAGTCATAATTTATATTAAAGTGTTGGGAAAAAAAAAGATATATACCCTTTATCTAAAAAATAAACAACTAATATAATAGCAAACTAAAATATCAACAAATAAGTGACATATGTTTTCACATTTTTTGCAATTTGGTGAACTGTGCATTTTTTTTAAATATTAACTTTTACTTTGGTTTACAAATTTTTTTTCCACTACTAAAATCTAATAAATAGATGTTTTGGAAAGCATAAAATTAAAATGTATATTAATCAAATGTGTAAATCAATATAATCAAAAGGTAAACAATAATTGTAACAAAGTATATGATAGCTTATGGCCAATAAGGCTACAAACTAGTTGAATTACTTACAAATTACTCAAACTTGACTTGTTGTAAGCTCGTCTTAGCTTGAGTACGTCTAGTGAATAAGTCAAGCTTGGGTGCAAAATGAAGCTCATTTAGTTAAATGGTCAAATCTCAAACTTTTCTTTAGCTCACGAGTGGGCTCATGATCAACTCATGAAGAACTTGTGAACAAGCCTATGAATAATTTTTTTTATAATATTATTATTTTATGTATAATAATTTGTATTAATAATCTAATATAACATTATATATAATTATTTATGTAAATGGGTCTGAGCTTGAGCATGAGTTTGTTCGGCTCATTAAGCTAAATAAGCCTATGAGCCGAGTTAGGATTTACAAATCCTTAATGAGATTAAGCTCGAGCAAAAACTCATTACAATCTCCACTCAGATGAAGCTTATTAATTTGTTACACAAGCTAAGCCCAAGTTTCAAAAGCTTGGCTGGATCTAGCTATAGTGCTTGTAATGGCCTTGCCCTGTGCACATAAGGCGTGACAATTACGGCATACATATTACTTCCAAGTGATATGTGTAAGGTATTCCGTTATTGAGTGAGTTTCTAATTAAGTTTTAATTTAAGAAATTATGATTAATTTTTATAAAAATTTCGACAGAGTACCATCTATTTATCCATGGTTCAGGTTTATGAAAACTTATAAATTCAACCTATTTAGAAAATAAATAATCATTTATAAATATTGGTTATAGAACCCATCAAGAAATTACAACTCAAATATAAAACTTTTGGACTTAAAGGTCCGTATTAAATCAAACAAAAATATTTGATACTTAATTTATTACAGTCATCCAAGTTTATAAAACATGATTATAATAAATCTCTTCCAGGAAAACTTCTAAAACCCAATTTTTGTGTATTGCCATCTAACTGGATCATCATGCGTATCTGTTATTCCCCATCGAATCACACACAGGACCTGAAAGGTTAATAAAATGAGCCATTAAGCGTAGTACTAGTAATACAAGCACACACCCCATGTCAAACGCTCTTAATCTAATGCATCACTATAATTTAGGATATTTAAATTAAATTCCACAAGCAAAGTATCCCTAGTATCTTATAAATACCAACACGCATAAGAGTACTTATGACTCTTGCCAAATAAAAGGGGTAAGATTCTCTCGGCGGATTACTACTGGGGAAAGGGGGGGGGGGGGGGGGGGGGGGGGTGGTCGATAAGAAAAGAAAAGAAGGAAATAGTCTCATCCGAGTTACCTCTTCACAGTATGTCACAGACTAGAATGGTCAATTATGATGCTTATACAGGGTCCCATTACACCATATAACTCGTCACAACTTCAACCTGCTCTTAATCAACTAGTTGATCTCGAAAATTTCCCTATTGACTATCTGTTGAGCCCAAACCATGCATCAATGGTGCATAAGTGCCTAAACTATCACATTATCCCAAAGTTGTGATCAAACTCAGAACCTAGTCTAAAGGTGCCACTTCTGGAGTAAGCGACCAAGCAGCAACCAACATTCAATTTAGCTGGTGTAAATTCTTAATTCAGTTAATAATATTATTCTAACAAGCAACGCGTAATTACTGCATACCTGTTGGTCAGTTTAAGCTTGCCATCCCTTTCCAAGCTCGATATCCAAAGCTGTTCATAATTAAAGTCGAGAATTAGTTCAAGATTTACTACCTTTATTTCATTAATGTTGCTTGTTACACCTAGGTCACTTTCATCTAACCATATCTACTCAAAGGTAATGTTTAAAGGGTCATTTTTTCATTTAGTCAAGTTGTCTAGTTAATTATGCAAGTTAGGGTTAGTTTTGGGGCTTAGGTTAACCAACCCTTGTTCTACTCTTATTATTAAGTATGAATTACTTTCATTTATGTGTAGCTTTTGTACTTAAGTGTTTGGATGATGTACACCGTGAATATGGCATTAATACTTAATAAATATATATCTTGAAAGTTTTAGAAGGTTACTTAAGGTCAAGGGAAGAATTAAGTCAAGTTTCATGTAATTTGGGCGAGAAAAGGCAAAGTTATGAAGGGGTTGGAAAAGAACACAACTAGTATATAGAGGGACATATCATCCCATGTTCAAGTACACGATTAGATAGGTCAGACATGTTTCGAGTTTGTTCCTTCTTTGTTTGGGGGTTAGAGAGAAGCACGAGGGGAAACACGGCTACATATATCACTCGGTATTGGGGAACAAGACTGTATATCTCCTCGTGTTCTTCTAGGTTTCAAGCGTTTTTAGAACAGAGAGAAGCATGGGGGGAACACAGTTGCATGTATCCCCTTGTGTTATTTTAGGTTCAAAAATGTTTCAAGAACAGAGAGAAGCAAGGGCAGGACAAGAATTTGTGTTCATGTCATGCTTTTTCTAAGTTTGTAATATTTCACATTTAAACTTGATATTTTTGTCAAAAATATTTTTGACGATAAAATTTAGTGATCTTAAAGGTATCATACTATCGTGTTCATACCTAGACTCATATATTTTTATCTTTCATTTGTTAACACATGATTTATCAAAGTTGAAAGCCTAAATAATCTAGTTTTGACAGCAACCACCAACTTATTCATTTTCTCTAAAATTTTCAAAACTCCTTGTATAAACTCTTCATTTAACAACTTTAATATCATCTACAATAAAATCTAGTAGTCTCAAACTCATTCCAACAAAACTCAACCTTCAAATCACACCCAAAATACGATTTAACACTACCATAGCAGACTTAACTCCAAAACTATTATAACCTCATGAAAATAAGTTAGTCTTGATGTCTTTCCTCCCTCCAAACAATAGTTTTCACTTGCGCAGTTGAAAAGGGAATTTAAGACTTCAAAATCGTTCCAAAACTTGATTTCCTGACACTCGAAATATGTATCAACTCACCCAAGTCATTTTTCATGCTTAAATATTAAAATACTCACATTACAACATTTTAAAATCCCATGCTTATCTTGACACGAATTTTTTTGTGTTGGTGGGTCTTCTTCCTCTTCTAACACTACTTCATCCTCTCCATTTTCCCAATGCAAAAGACATCACATGAGTTAATTAGTGCTATACTTTGCTAGTTTTACTTATTTAGCACGAGGTAAGGGTTAAGGTTTAAAGTAACTCACCTTAGGGTTTTAGTAGGATTCCTAAAAAGGTAGGGATAGAAAAAATAAGATATATATATATATATATATATATATATATGGAGCTAGTAGGATAGAGTCCTAAGGTTTTAGAAAAGCTTTTTGCCATGTAGCATGATCTTGTGCGTCTAAATATCATGCGTAAAAGAACCTTAGTTAGCTTTACAGGTTAAGGTGTTTAATTTACCTCTTAGGATAATAATGCTTAAATAATATATATATCAAATAAGTCTAATGTAATTACAATTTTGAATTTTTATTTCGTGTAAGTTCTCGGTTTGGGGTAAAACCGTAATTTTGCGAAATTAAACCTCCCAATGGCATTTTTGATTTTTCTTGTAAAACTTTTCATTTAGACAACTATTATTAAATTAAATTTCAATTTATTTCATCATTTGAATTGTTTTTAATTTATTTTTCAAAATTTAGTTTTTTGATTTTCGGTGAGGCTCATATAGAAATTTTGAAGAATTTAACAATTTAAATCAGTATGTGGACCCAATTGGATTTCATCAACTTTATATGATTTTGATTTCTTATTATTGGTGTCTCGATCCTTCTAGTGCTAATGGTGAACAATCGCTTATCGTGGGTTTGCCAATATCGGTATGGATATAATTTAATTTGGTACGATTTCGTTATCCAAAGCAAATTGAGTTATAAGCCCAACCTTGAACTAATTAAATTGGAGTTAACAACCTCATTTTTTCAGTCGCGTTTAGCTTTTGTCCCCTTTTAGGGTAAAAATTTATTTTTTATTTGAATAACAAATTTACGCTATAATAAATATTGTAATTTAATTAACCTCTATGAAACGAGTCGTGGATCGTTAATTGACTCGTAAATTAAACTACAAATAGGGTTAGATTTTCAATTCAATTCTATTTAAAATTTGATTTGGTTCACTTTTGTTTAATCATTTGAATATGAAAAAAAATATAGAAAAAGAAACTAACCAGCGAAATTTAAAATTAAAAATCAACTTTATACATTTTAATGTTTCTTAGTTTAATTGATGTCTTTTTAATTGATTATGCCCAACCTAAAATTTAAGTCTTCAATGTTGACCTTCAACGGTGAAAGCATAAATTTAATCTTTAATATTACCTATATGAGACAAGCAAAGTGGAGGAAGCAAAGAAAAAGTTTGTTGATGTTGAGATCCTGTACAAGTCATCTTCTTAATATTTTATCAAATAATTTATACGATCTTTATACATAATAGAGATTTAGAAAACACTTATAGAGAAATATAATAAAGAAGAGACAAGGCATGGGCAAGTCTTAGATAACATTTTTAATTACAAATCTTGTTCACGAATTATAAGTATTAGTTAACCTGCTAAATGACTTTGACATGCAGATTCCTAAATCAATTCAACTTAAGAACATTTATGGTCTGTTTGGATAGTCTGTTTTTCATTTGTATTTGTATCCGTATCTTTTTTAAAATAACATGTGTAAACATGTTCAATTTGCATATTTATTTTATCTATATTTAATTTTTTTATGAGAACGGTCAAATTTTTTTTTATTTATATCTATTTCTTGATAAATAATTTATTAATATCTATATCTATCGAAAAAGCAAAAAAACAGGCCCACATGTTGAAATTGCCGCCATATTGATATGATTATGGGAAAAGGCTAAAGCAAATAGTTAAGGATTTCACAATCAAGAACATCCGAAAACATTTACAAATGAAGGAAGATTCCTGGAAGTGGTGAGAGAGTGGCAGTAAGAAAGGGGAATCCTTGGGATTAGGTGACAAAATAAAGTTCAATGAATGTCACAACTCACAACAGTAAAAAAAAGGCCACTATTAATACTAATAATAATAATACTGTAAATTTAATTAAAGAAAACAATGGTCACTATAATAATCAAGATTTCCAAATACAACATATCGCTATAATCTATGGCTTAGATATAGTTCTCATAGTTAAGTCAGATGAAAGATGATCAAATTTAAAGGCAATATTGACATCTTTCAATAATGTTGAAGAAGTAAAAACTGTGATGTATGACGGGAAATGACAACCATATCGATATGCAAGGAATGTTTTATATTATTGAAATAACTATACCAAATTAGTTGAGGTGGAACTTTACATGGTGCTTGCTAAGTCAGAAGTAAAACAACCCATTCGCCTTGCGTGACTCCGGAGGTGGGCTCATTAGTGTAGTTTTACTTAAGCTGGCATTCCTTTTTTTTTTTTTGTACTTAACATAAATTAATCTATTAAAAATTATATTTAACTAAATAAATTCTTATAAATAGCTATATTTTATTCGAGTACATCGTAAAACAATCATTATATTATTTGTATTACAAATGTTTTTTTTTTTTCTATCAAAACTTATACCGATTTCATCTATTATTTTCATTTTTTAATTAGTAATTGATTTTCTAGTATTATATATATACAATCTCTTATAAAATACACTAAATACCCTTAATTCTAACCTGTAATACTTCATTGTAATGTCTAAGCAGCACACTGGAGATGTATATAAATATTAAAAGGATATCACCATATGTGCTTAATCACCTAGTATTCCATACAAGTGAATAGGAAGTAATTTCATCAATCGTATGTGGGAAATATGTCTCTCAACATCCATTGACATATATAATCAATGATTGAAATTATAAATATGTGACATTATAATAATATTCAAGGCTGTCAAACCCGGACCAGGATTTGACCCGGATATGTTGGGGGGTCAGGAGTCAAGGGGTCGAACCGGGGGTTGAATCGGGGTCGATGAAAAATGAATTTTTATGTTAAATCCCAACCGTTACAAAGTAAATAAATGAAATTTACCCTGTCAAATCCATCATTAAAGTAAAATTACCCTGTCAAATCCATCATTAAAGTAAAATCACATTGTACATATCAAAAACAAAAACAAAATAATATAAACTAAGATATTAATTTAACTTTCAATGAATGTCATCCCAATCTTCATTTGATTCAAAGGTATGCATAAAGTCAGCTCGGTCTTCAATTGCATCCAAATCAACCTCTTCATTAATCTCTGTATCATCTGGGAGAAAAGAAGGAAAAGAAAAAAGAAAAGAAGAATACTAAGTCTTAAGAAAAAATATTCAATGAACATATACAGAATTAATAATTCAGAAATAGATGACTAACCTTTAGTCAAACCATCAATTGTTACCGGGGTAGCATCATCCTCATAAATTGCTTGTTCAATTATCTCATCAAAATTAAGTTCAGGAGGTGAATCTTCCTCTTCTTCAGTAATCCAAAAATCCGTCTTCTCAATGTAATCAAAATCTATTGGATCATAACTTTTCTTCTTATTTTCATGCCTATAAAGAAATAATTAGCAAAGGAAAAAATTTTAAAAATACATAAGGTGAACTATGATAAAGTTAAGATAATTTACATACCTATTCTTCAAGCGCAAATTGTAGTTCACATAAACAAGATCATTAAGCCTTTGATGCTCTAATCTATTTCTTTTTTTTGTGTGGATGCGCTCAAAGAAACTCCAATTACGCTCACATCCAGAAGCAGAAGCAGTTTGACTTAGTATTCGAATAGCAATATTTTGCAATGTAGGAGCACTATGACCAAAAAACCTCCACCAATCATCTACAATTCAATAAAGCAAGTCAAACAATTGTGAAAAATAAACAGTAACACCAGTTTTGATTCTTTATGGTCACTTACCTGGTTGCGATGTTTTGACAGATTTGATGGCTATTTCCCGACCAAAACTCTCTCTTCTTTCACGATACAATTTCATGTCTTTGATTACAGCTATGCTATCACCACAAATACTTTTTTTCTCAAGCACATCATATAAGCCTTGCATAACTTCTGCAGTTTCTTCAAATGTATCATCATACATGAAGGCTGGATTCAAGAAATAAGCTGCAGCATGTAGACCACGACGAAAATGTTTGTCCCACCTCTGATCAACAATTTTGATATAAGGACTATACAATTTTTGTCTATTTTTAAAAACTGATATAATCCCCTTACGAATCCTAGAAAATCCTTCATAAACAGCAGAAAGAGAAGGCTTTTCATCAGCATCCACAATACGCAAGAGCTTCATAATCGGAGTTGTGACTTTCACCATGAGCAAACAATCTTCCCAAAATGATGTGTCTAACACAATAGCAGTAAAAGCTTTTCCAGCAGCACATTTTGAAAGCCTATGACATGTGAAATGTGTACTTGTTGCCAAAGCTTGCAAGTCATGCTTATGTTCAAAGATACTTTTCAAAGTAATAAAAGTAGTGGCAAATCGAGTTACTGCAGGACGAACAATTTCTTTCCAACCCTCTCTTTTTCTCAACCAAGACAACAAGTGAATATGGTTATATACAAATATAGTTACCTTAGAAGCACGCTTTGCAAGCTCATCTACATGATCCATCTTGCCAATGTCTTTCAACATCAAATTCAAGCAATGTGCTGCACAAGGAGACCAATATATATGATCATACCTCTCTTGCAACAACCTCCCAGCTGCAACATAATTGCTTGCATTGTCAGTCACAATATGCACCACATTAGAAGGCCCAACCCACTCAACTATTTCTGAAAACATATTGCATAAATTATTAGCATCCTTTACAATGTCAGATGCATCAATGATTTAACAAACATCATCCCAGCAGGACAGTACACTAGAAAATTAATGAGGGTCCTTTGTCTTTGATCAGTCCAACCATCAGCCATTATTGTACATCCTGATTTAGCCCAATTGCTTCTGTATGAATCAATCAGCAATTGACACTCCTTTTTACAATCTCCCAGCAACTGAATGCGCATGGCATGATAAGATGGTCCCTTATATCCAGTACCTATTGCTGCAATAGCATCTACTGCAGGTTGAAAATAAGGTGACTTCAAAGCATTAAAAGGTATACATGCATCAAAAAACCATCTAGCTAATGCCATGTGTGCTCTTTGAACTGCTTGTTTACCAGCTAGTGCACTCTTTATACCTGGTTGGAACAATGGAGGGTGTTCTTAGTGACATATTTCTCTACTCCAACCTTTCTTTTTTGTTTTGGTTGCATTGGCAAAACTTGTAACTCTTCCACTTCAACCTCTGCTTCACCATCTTCAAATTGAGTATAGTGAACTTCATCAGAGTCTTGATCCTTATGTTTGACAGATTTGAGATATGCCAACATTTTTTCTTGGATCTCACTTGGTACTTTCTTGCAAGATGCAATATTGCCTCGAATCCCTGCCAAATGATATTTCATCCTATTGATTCCTCCACCTTGATATCTAGATCCACAATAAAGGCACGTGAATACCATCTTCCCTTTCTCATTAGTAGATGAGCTAAAATGCTCCCAAGCAGGATCATTCTTTGTACGAACTGAAGAAGAAGATTGACTACTCGACATGTCTCTTCTCTATTCTCTTCTTCTTTTTCAACAACCTATATTTTTGTTAAAAAAAAAAAAATTATGATTAGTTGAAATACATCAACCTGTGAATTTCTTTTTCATGATATTCAATGAAATTGTGCAGCTTACAAACATGAATATCCAAAAGAAACCAAGTATATATTTCCAAGCAATATATTGCCAAAGGCTGATAAAATCAACAGGTTGCTTTTATTAATAAATTTTTAATGGCAAGTATGATAGGAAGTGAAGTTAACAGGTTTAATCAAGTAATCCTATTTAGCCAATGCACTTGCTTGTCTCTTGTGAGCTAGACCACAGGAAGTTTCTTATGATATGATCTAAACGATCAAATAATTTTAAAGGAAGGACACAGGTTTGCATATAGTAGGTTGATAAAGCATTTAAAATTGACTGAATTAAAGCTACTCTTGTAGACATATTAAGCAATTTACTTCACCAGCCACCTAACTTCTTAAGTTATCCATTAAAAATTGAAAGTCTTTAGTGTTGGGGGTTAAATGATGTCCTAAAGGAAATTATAAATACTTATTAAATTGTTGCTCCTCCTTCATATTCAAGAAACTTACAATCTCAGAGTTAGTTGATGAACAGACATTATTACTTGCACAGATTGTAGAGAAGCCTCAACCAACAAGATAAGATCATGAGCAAAAAGCAAATGAGGGAAAGTCGTAGATGTGCCTCTAAAATGAATAGGTTTCCATGCTTTGAATTAGACTTTTGAATTGATAAGTTAACTGAGGAGTTCCCTGCATATAACGAGCAAAAATGGAAATAATGGATCCCCGCTGGAGAAGGGAACCATTAAAAATTGTTGATGGTTTGGTTATGTTGCTAAGAATTAGGCTCTAGCTGTTCAACATTCTAGTGATGTAGTTTTCTTGAGATTTCAATGTGTTATGGAATCCATGGGCTCATTTTCGTGACATTAAAAGCAAAAATAGAATATGAAATTGCTGAAAGGGGAGGGGGGGAAAGCGACCTTATTATTATTTTCGTTTTCCTTTTTATCTTGTTACTATAAAAAGTGAAATAATGAAAATTAAAAGGGGTTATATGATACTTGAGGGAGACAGAACAGAGGGGTTAATGTTCTCTAGTCTAGAGTCCAATGTCTAGTAATCCTTGAGCTTGACCCCTGGTTTTTGATGATATTTAGTTGTTAATTTCTTTTTTTTCTTCTGTAAATCTGGGTTCGACTTCGTTGCATTCATGTGAAATTTTTTAAAATTCTTTTAAAAATTCTTCGATTCCTTTCTCTCCAGAATTCCCATAGCAAGGAAACACCCATCACTTGCAAAGGACAATGCGAGAAATTTAACAAGGATTTCTTCCATTTGAAATTTTTTTCCAGCCAAGTCTCCATCGTCGGGTTCTAATCAAATCTAAGGATTTGTTCCAAACCTAATTTCCTCACAACTAACTTTACTTCATTGCATTCCTTAACATATGTTTAACATTCTCATCCAAACCACAAAAGACACATCTCACTTCCACATCCATACCCTAGTGAAACAATCGAGAATAAAACACTACTAAAATTACTTAGCTTTATCCAAGTAAAAGGACTGGATCAAAACACTCCAAACCCAGTTCAATAAACTCCAAACTAAAACAAACCCGGATATTAAAACAAAGACTCAAGATCTGGGTTCGAATCGAAACTTACCAAAAATTAAACACGGAGCCAAAACACGTCGAGTATGGACTTTTTCACTGTATAAGCAATAATACTCCAAATCATCCAACACAAGCGTATGGATCTGGATCTGGATTTGGTTTTCCTTTTTGCTTTTGATTTTGATTTTGCTTTGGTGTGTTTAGTTTACTGTTTTCAATTTCTGTCTCTTTCAATTTCATTTAGTCACTGGAGCCTCTCCTCTGCTGCTCCACAGTCCAGGCGCGGGAAAACAAAAGGCTGGGGCCGGGGAGGTTTTTTTTTTTTTTTTTTTTTTTTAATCTATAGCATTTTGACCCGTCAGACCCCCGGCCGGGTTGACCGGTTCACGGTCGAACCGGCCGGGTCGACCGACCGGTCTCTCCAGTTTTCTTCAAAAACGGGTCACATAAGCGACCCGCCCCCCCACCTCCGGTTCCGGTTGAACCGATTCGAACCGCCGGTCCGGTCCGGTTCCGACTACCTTGATAATATTATAAAGTGTTTAAAATTTAAACAATCTCAACCAATGATTTCTAAATAGAAAAAAACAATTTAAAGAAAAAAAATAGTATATAGAGAGGATTCTCTTTAGAGTTAATTGGAATTGTTCTAAAAGAAATCTTCATATGAGATTTCATTAAACAACCACCATAGGGTATTAGGTCAATTTGCCATTTCTAAAGAGCTAATTTTTAAAATAATGCTCTAGTGAAAGGAATTCTTCAGATACCAAGACAGCATCACACATCCAAGTTGTGATAACTCGCAAAGAAATCGCATATTGTTCGTGTTATTTGTAAAGGGCACATTTTACTTTAGATTTTGTCGGATTTTGTCATGGGTACTTAGCGAAGAAAACTCATTCTACGATAGAGGGGAAGAAGAAGATAAAATGAAGATTTAAAAAAAAAATAAATAAACATGGAAGAGGACTACGACTTATAATTCACACTTTCTAGTTGCTATTTGTTTATAAATTTATCAACTTTGTAAAATGGCATTTTCAAATGGCGACTCTAGAACGCTACTGGACAGAATAATTTTGCTCGAACCCTTTTCTAAAATTTTGCAACCTCTACCATTTCTCCACCGTAGCGTGTTTGTACTTGAATTGGTTCATCAAACGCAAACCTGCCGTTAAAGAAGAATGTATACAAGTAGAGTTCATGACACGTTTTAAACAAATTTACTCCACGAAATCAATAGCTTGTAGATGTTGAACAACCACGGATATATACATATATATTATATACCATTAAGCAAAAATCATAATTAGTGTAAATGACGATTACTCTACTCTCTTTCCCCTTCATCCTTACTCATATCTCTCTCTTATCTTCTCTATCATCTATCTTCTTCCTTTTAATTTTTACTTGCATTTACTTTTTTATATCCTCCACACTTCTCTTTCTCTTCCGTTTCAACTTTTTGTAATAAAAACGTTCCCACTTTTTCTTTCCTTTTTTATTTTTGCACCCATAGGAAAAGTACATTATACGCTAGTATATATACATATCCTAGAAAAAGGTGCACCGCCATGCATATGCCAAAAGAATAAAAAAACGAAAAAAATATATAAAAGAATAGTCATCAATTAGGATTTACAATGAGGCTAACCATCACGCAAGTATTAAAAAAAAAAAAAAAAGGCCATCATAACATATAATATAATACCATGTAAAATAAAAAACATACTTATATAAATATTTACTAATCTTATCGATCCAAATCACCATATCACATTACTTTCACCGCTTAATCAATTTTCTACAAAGTTAAATCACATAGCCAAGGATATAAAATAGTAAATAAATTAAAACATCATAACTTAGGGTAATATTTTATTGCTACCATGGAACATTATACAACAAAATTCTGTTTGTTTAGCTTTTTTTGATAGATACAGACACTTTTTTTAAATTTTTTTCTAATAAAATATTTATCAAGAAATAGATATAGATAGAAAAAAGTTGGCAATTCTTATCAAAAGATCAAATAGATAAAATATAAATAAAATATAGATGTAAATCGGACATATATACATATATCGTTTTTGAAAAAGATACAGATACAGATACAGATGAAAAACAGACCATCCAAACAGATCCTAAAAACTTGAAACTTATCACCTAATGAATATCAATTTTCTTACAAAAATACCTCTATCAAATATCCCAAGCATCACCCATCAATCTCTTCCACTGGAAACGCTTTCCAAAATCTCAAGAATAAAGAAGTTCAAGATTTTTTATATATATAAGGAAGGTATAAAACTGAGCAATGAGGTTGACATCTCGACTTCTATTGAGTCACAACAAGAAATATAACCTAAAACTAAAAGGAACACTTCATTACATTGCAAAGTGGACAAATATATACATCGAAGAACACCGGTGAAGATCTTATTTTGCTTTCATCAAATAAAAATCATGTGATAAATCGAAAACCTAAACAGCCTAATTGAAGACACCTGACTGTTCACTTGTACAAGGATGCTTCAAGTACCAAAGAAATGGTCCAATAAATAGTAAAAACTGCATCAAAAGGGGAAAAAAAACAAGGTGAAATGAATGAAGCATACCACACCCATCTAAACTGAGTCAGGACATCAAATAATTTTTGGCTGAACAACTTACAGTTACACAATTGCACAGCGAAGGATAAGCATCAGCCCACTTGCCACTGCAATAGTTGCATAAACAAAAGAATCAGATTTATATCAATTGATATTGTTTCGTTCGAGGAAAAGATAGTTAAGTTGTCTATGATTGATAAACCCAGTCCGCACTGCTACACAACATTGAATCCATTCAAGTTTCTTTTCTTATAAATCTGGTACAGGGTTTTACCTTATACATATGACTAACCGACTATGTAGTGTTTGATCACCATAATAGGGCGGTGCAAGGAGAACTAGACAGCACTATTGTATAGCATAACACAACACAACCTCCTGTACTGTGTTTAATATACATGCTTTTAGAAAACAGACAATCATTTTAGGAGTTCTTTAGAAGTTAAGCACTCTGTCCAGTGACAAACAAAATTTTAAATGTCCTATTCTTTGATGGACTTCTTGTCCAGGACAGTATGCATGATACAAAGCTACAAATCAATCCCTTAAACATTATGCAATCCAAAGGCTACCATACTTTTTTTTACATCAACATTAATTATTCATACAGATGCAAAACTATCAATCTTAACCAGTTTTATGAGAAACTATACCCACAACCAAAAATCAAACACATTTATTATCTTAAGTGAAGTAATTTTCCAAAAAGAAACTCCTTTACAACAGGAACACATTTTTAACATACATAACTGACAATGAATCAATAGGATATATAAGACTAATAAAATCTTCACAACAAGCACTGGAATAAATTGGATTTGACCACAGAAAGCCCCTCATACTGATGTATAATCCTCACAAAAAAATTATGAATCGCGTTAACTGCCATAGCCATAACCAAGTCAACAATTCTGGGTACATCAGTAAGGCTGTGGCTCCGTTACTACAATCAGAGAGCTCCATCTCATGCTAATAGGATAGAAAGGAGGTAGTCATATCACAATTTCTTACTTCCTTCAACATATTACACGCTAACAATTGATAATTAATCACCCCAAATATCATGAAAACGCTCACCACCAACTCTTGACATATTGGAAAATTTGCTATAAACCCCAGTGGTTTCACAGAAAAATTTTCTCCATTTTAGAACCAATTCGAATTCAATCTCTCAATTATCATAAGACAAAATTAACGATGATAACGAGCTGACAACACAAAGGGGGGAAAAAAGAAACGAACCTTTAAAACTGGTTCGGAATTATTCGTCGCTGAAGGTTGTTTAGCGGCCTGCATTTGGGCACGGGCGGCTCTTCCAACAGCAGACTTCTCAAATTGCTCCTGCCTGAAGTTATGATACGATACAACTAACTCAAACCGTAAAAATCAAACCCTAATCGATTTTCGACAGCTATGAACACTGAACCCAATCCATTTACGTAATTATGACATGATACGACAATACTAGAAAATGACCATGAAAACTAAAATAACATCGGGAAATAAGAATCACAAACCGTTTCTCTGCGGCTTCGGCGGCTTTAGCCCGGGCTTCTGCTGAGGCTAATCTGTCTTGCTCCTTCCTCTGCTCTCCGTTTCCGCCATCGAAGCAAGCACAACACCACCCCATCCCACGCCTCTCTGTCTGTCTGTCTGTCTCTCTCTCTCTCTATCCCTTGACTTTTTTGGGCTTTTGTAGTTTTCTGTTGCGTTCGATCGTATCAAACGCGTTTTCTCAGAGTCACGGGGGACGGAATCGTCTTTTTACTGGTTCTTTTTTTTTTTTTTTTTTGAAGAATTTGCTTTTAAATCTTATTATTTTTCGTTCACCTTTTTGAGTTTTCCAAAGGTATACAGGAGTATCGTCTAATTCTAATAATCCTATTCGTGAACATAATTATTAATTACAAGGCACGATGAGAGGAGCAGATAGGAAAAGAAATTGCTCATACTCATAATTGATCTTTCAACTTCGGCATCTTGATTCCTACGTCACGTCATGGTTTAAATGGCGGCTTATATAAATTTTCTTTAAAAATCATGACTTTGTTGGCAGTAATAAAATGATAAATTGGGTCTGTGTTTTTGGCTTTTTCCAGCAGATATAGACACTTTTAAACTTTTTTTCTAACAAATTATTTATCAAGAAATAGATATAGATAAAAAAAAGTTGACAGTTCTCATCAAAAGATCAATATAACAAATATAGATAAAATTTAGATACAAATCGGATATATTTACACATATTATTTTAAAAAAGATACAGATACAGATGAAAAACAGACAATCCAAACAGACCCAATATATTAATTATTACAACCGTAACACGAAAGTCCGAGCCGACGTAATAGGAGCTTAAGTAAATCCATTCATGACTCAGCTATTTTTTATTGAGTAAATTCAATTAGTGTATAAGAATTAAGTAGTTCACAACTATTTAAGTTTAATATGATTTTTACTCAAATTTTATTCTATTTGAGTTAGTTGATAAGTGACCATGAGCTTTTCAAACCCAATTCAACCTGTTCAAGGCTCAAACCAATTTTCTTAAATCCTTTGAGAGATTTACAGCCCCTTTGCTTTCTTTGTCTTTTATATTCATCTCATTCTGTTTAAACCATGTTCTATTATGCATTGTTGCATCTTTAACTATTTAACTACTATTAATTGATTATCGTTATACTTCTATGAAATCTTCATATTTTCATGGAAACTTCCTTTGCCTTGTATCTCAATCTTTTTGAATTGTAACAATTGTCTCCAGGTTTTAAAAAGAACCTTGTCCTCAAGGTTATACTGAGGATAAAGCTTTTGAAATTCATCATAGTCTTCCCATGTAGTGTCATCAAGCAATAACCCTAACCATTGTGCTAATAATTGTCGAACCACTTGACCTTATCTTGTAATAATTCAAGAACCCAGTATATACAAGGGTTGTAAGAGAGGATGATTACCTACGACTAACTTCAAAGTAATTCCAAAGAAGGAATTGAAACATTCCTGAGCAAACTTCGAATTAAAAGCATGAAACACATTATGCATCTAAGCAGTAGGTAGTAATTATAGCTCATATGCCACCTCGACCACTCCCCTAGTAAAACGGAATGGCCCATAAAAAATCTCTTAGCCAGCTTGTGATATCCATGGGACGCTGACATTTGTTTATAAGGTCGAAGTCTCACAAAAACCAAATTACCCACATTAAATTCGGCTTCTTGTCTATGTCTATCCACAATTGCCTTAACGCGCTTCCAATTTTTTGGATCTTAATGATTGTAATAAGTCATCTCTATCTTGTAGATCAAAATCTAGTGCCTCCAATTTTGAACCACCTCTAATATATGTTGGCATTTTAGAAAGTTTTCTACTATAAACAATATGCTACACCTTGGTGAAAAGATGTATTATAAGAATACTCGGCCCAAGATTAGAACTTAACCCATTGGTTAGGAAATTCCATCACAAAGATCCTGAAGTACTGCTGGATGACTTTGTTCAATTCTTCTGTCTGACCATGCATTTGTGGTTGGTAAGCACTTAACATATTCAAGTGAGTACCATTAAGCTTAAATAGCTCCTTCCAAAAATTTGGTTGTAAAAATAGGATCGCTATCGAAAATAATGGTACATTTCATCCCTTCCCCAAAGAAAGAAGAAGTTAGCCTTTTATAGGTCTTAAGTATACCAAAATGACTAGCATTAGGAAAAATATGAAATTTAAAAAATAGCATAGTAATGAGCTTAGATCGAGGCATTGAAAACAGTCTTGATCGATAACATAAAAGCTCATTTCACCAATATAGATCATATTTCATAGGCTTCCCTTAGTTCAAGCCAGATAGTAATTCTTTAAATGCTGGAAGTACTCAATATTCCTGTTTCAAATCATCAATAAATTTGAAATAGGGTGTTGCTATGCCAAAAAATTCACCTTGATCACTTCCTTGGCATGACAAAGCATCGACTATTATGTTATCACAACCTAGTTCATAAGTGATCATATAATCATATCCAATTAGTTTTGACAAATATTTTTGTTGCTCTAGAGTTTGAATCACTTAGCTAAGGACCTCTTTCAAACTTCTATGATCTGTCCCTATTGTAAAATTATGACCAAGTAAATACTGGCTCCACTTTTTAACAAACTCCACTATGGCATATAGCTTTCTTAAATATGTAGATGATTTGCATAAATGTGCTAGCATTTTTGCTAAAAAAATGCAACTAGATGGTTTTGTTGCAATAATACTACTTCAACACCACATCTTGATGCATCGATTTCCACAATAAATGGCCTAGTTAAATTAGGAAGTCAAAATATTGGAGCTGAGCACATGGCCGATTTAAAACTATCAAAAGCATTGACTCCACTCAAAGTTGTCTTTTTGTAACATGTTAGTCATAGGGGATGCAATAGATGCATAACCTTTGATAAAATGTCCATAGTAACCTAACAGTCCTAGGAATGCTCTTAAATCCTCAATTGTCCCATGTTTAGGTCAATTCTTAATTATTGAAAACTTTGAAGAAATGAAGAAGGCTGATTTATATCCTTTCATCAAAGTTCATCTATGTCACGCTCCGGAGGGTACCCTAAACGTGGCAGTCCGCCGTATATAATATTAAAGCTAATGTATGACAACCTTCGTCATGCAGAAGCTTCGATATCACATACAAGGCGTGCTTCCAAGATAGTAGGAGACTCACAGGGGTATTACATTTAAGTAGATAATAAAAGCAAGCAAGCAAGAACTTATATAAATAAACATGAAATCTTTATTTAAATAACAAACTCTTACATCATCTTAGGGGCATTCCCCCGTCTTAAAATGGTCCATTAACAAAGTAAACATAACTATAACATAAGCCTACTATAGAGATTTTCTTAGAAGTCTATGTTCAAAACTAAATACATATAACTTCTCCCAAAAACTCCTAGTAGCTTTGACTCATACCTGGCATACGGGGCTCCTTGGTGCCAACTAACGATAATCATACTGTAACAAAAAGCTATAGGGGTATAAGCAAATCTAGCTTAGTGAGATAATTCTCATCTACAAGACATTTCCATAAATCAAACAAGTATTTAAACAATCATATGAAAATGCACTAAACACATGAGTAAACAAAATATACAAGATTAACCGAAAATCATGTGTAGCATGGATTTTGTACCCTCCATGTCGGGGGTTGGGAGGTTACAGGCCCATACGACTATCAATACGTACAAATTTGCTGGCGCCCTGTAGACTTTCCAGCTCCTACTGTCCCATGTAGACTTTCGGGCTCCTACTAGCTACCACCACTACTTCCTCGTTTCCCCACATGAAGAATAGTAGTGAACCATATGTGACTCATAAATATGGTATGCATGAATTATCTTCAGTATAAGTTTGACCAGATAATGTTGAGTTCAAGTTATAGGCGATCAAAAACAATATTCATCATATAAATGCAAGAATCATAATATAATTATCAATTCCTCTTTCGATATTCTTAACTTATATTCAACCAATCATAAATTCAAATCACACAATAATTTTATCTTTTCCTTAATTTCTAGTGCTACTACTTACAAGTACAAATAAGAAAATGTAACTTAGTAAAGAATTAATTCACTCCATGTCGGTAGCTTCCTAATCGAAGTAGTCTTCCGAGAAAGTGATCTCGGTTCCTCCTTCACCTAGACAAGATGAAATACCCACAATGAGTTTTTCATAGAATTTCTATTCTTGCAACCCCAAGTTTATCTTAAAATCGCGGTGAAATCGGATTGGAGGAAATTCCAACTTAAAATGGCCATAACTTGCTCATTGTAACTCGGAATTTCGCATATTATATGCCGTTTTCTACCTATTCGAAAAAGATTTATTTATTTCTAAAACTATTTTCATCAAACTAAGTCATTGGGGTTTCGAAAAAGTGGTGACCAGATTCACCATAAATTTTTACAAACTTGAATTCCTTCTTTTAACAAAAGCTCATTTTGAAGAGATAGATATTATAATAGTTTGTAAAACCTTTGAAATCCATATACATATATTTATTGACTCATATCAAATTTATGAAGTTAATGAAGTTATCTCAAACCATGAATTTTTTTTGGTAAAAGTAATGTCTTCTAAAGAAAAGTGGAACTTTTGAAAATTCTTTTTATTTTTGTTAGAGAATATGTCAAGTTATGAGAAAATTCCTTTTCATCTAAATTTTCAAAGAATGATTTTATTTCCTTTGTTTCTAATTATATCTTTATAGAAATAATTTCCTTGTTTCTTAAAATTATTTTATTTTCATGAAAGGAATTTGTTGTACTTGATGAAATGTGAAGTTTTAGCAAAACTTTTGTCTACTCCAAAAAGTTCTTTCTATAAAAATTTCTATGAACTCCTTTAAGTTTGTTAAGATGAATCATAGAGTTATGAAAATATAAAGAAACATAATAACTTAAAAGAATAGCAAATAAATAAATCAAGTATTGGAACCTTAGCTTCATCAAGGTATCTCGGGACTAAGAATAGACTAGTCCCATAAAGAAAAAGAAAAAAGTTTTGACTTGATGAGGATAAGTTTAAGACTAGAAAGACTAGTCTTAAAGATAACATGAAAATAATCAATTGCAAGGTAGTAAATAATTGCAAGAAAAGTAAATAAATTGTAAAACAAATGAGCTTATATGCTCTAAAAGATATATATATATATATATATAACTACATAGATATATTTAGTAACATATATATAGAAGCAACATAAAGAAATTAGATCATTAATAAAAACAAAGTATGAACCTATTGTTGTTTTCTTTAACCTTCATGGTTTAAAAAATACACACTAAGCTCATACTAAGTGAATGGACATAAAGAAGACTTGAAGAATTTTTACCTAAGAGAACTAAACTTGAGAGAGCTTTAGGAGGGAATTCTTGTAGAGAATTTTAGAGAGTAACTTTGTGTATGAAAGGTGTGAAAGAAGTGGAAGGAAGATGGGGTATTTATAGGAAAATATGGGAGGTTAATTGTGTTAATTAAATAAATAAAAATAAAACAAATTAGAGAGGAAGAGAGGGGGGCCAACGCAATCTTGAGTGTTGTGAGGGAGTGAATTTTATTTTTTTTTGTATTTTTGTTAATGAAAAGTAAGATATGAAAGATGTGAAGTTGTATTGGAAATGAAAATTTGTAAGAAATAGAGGTATGGGTTGTAAGAGTAGATTGTAAGAAAAAGTAGAGATAGATGAATAGTGTAAAATAGTAGAAAATAGTGCAATGTAAAGTAGACATGATAATTTAAGTACCAGTAGTAAGAAAATATGCGTATAATTGTGATATGTGATATTTTTAGTTACCGAAAAATTATGAAATTGATATTTTTGAAAATCTTATATTTTTATAAGTCTAATGGTATATTTGGAATATTTTTACTAATCCGAGCTCCGGGATTTGCTTTTGGAGAACTGTGTCCGGTTGTGCTCAAAACAAATCGTGATTTGACTAATCTGATTTTTTAAAGCTTTCTTAGGTTATTACGAACTATTCTACATACTAAACTCTTACTAACTTTCCTAGGGTTGCTTAAATGGGAATGCCGGACCTGAACGTTGCAAAAGACTAGGATTTTGTTGACTTTGGGATTACGATTGACTTTCTAATTAGGTTTTAAGCTTAAATTAATCTCAAAACTTTAGAGGTTTACAATCTACAAATAAATATTGAGTGATGAGCATGATATATAATTTTTCATATAGAAATAGATGAGTATGGCACAACTTGTCAGTTTTTAACTTTTTATAGGTTTTACTTCCACAGGTTGTGCATCATCAACTCCAACCTCTAGAAAAAGCATGACTACAAACTGTTGGATATATGTTCTCTATATGTAACGCCTTAAATTTAGGGACATTTATAACCCGCTACATGTTCATATTTAATATGGACACCCAACGACTCAAAACCTAGTGGGGATCTACCATTTATGCCATAAATATCTCTAAGATCCCTTATATGTCAATAACTCCAAATAATATCAAGTAGTACTTGTCACCATAAATAGTCTTATAAATCCTATCTCATAGTCTACATTAAAATTTAACTGAAAATATTAACACTGTTCATAACAATGTTATGAGGATTATATATTGTATCTAGAATGCTTTACTACAATATGCAGTAAACTCTTATTACCGTCCCAACCAATTACACATAGCTATAATCCCTATTTCATAAGTCATCACATGTCATCTAGTTACCATCTAGAAGGTCTTCAATATTAGTGGTGTTCCCAACCTACTAGTCAATTGCAACTAGTGATATAACAGTCAACATGTTCATCGCTAGTACCTAAAAAATATAATGGGATAAGTCAGAGCCTAGTATGGTGTATTATAAACAGACATTCTTATGCAGATATATCAATAATGCAACACCCGATATGTTATTATCTTTATTTTAAGCTGAGTAAGCAACACATGAATAACTTTGTATCCTACCACACATATATATAATAATATATATAGATTGTTGGGTACTCTTTAACATCAATAAGTCCAAAAAATTGAATATTGAGTACTCCTTAATATTTCCAAAATGGAAACACTTAGATGTACCCAGATTGTTTCCATATAAGAATAATTATGCATATAAATTCAACTTGCATTAAATTAATAACACTTACCTTGTTTGATCTTATTTCAAGCCTCAAAACTTCTCCAAGACTAATTAATAATAGTAAATTACTATATATATTTCAACTAATCTTGGTTAAACATAATATTAGTGATGACCGCTTACTTTGCATGAACTATGGTGAGGCTAGAATTGATCGCTATAGTAGAGATCAAACTAATGACCTTTCTTACTACTAAGATGATGTGTGAGTTTTTCTTGTAATGAAAAATGATGGCCAAAATAAAATTAATTAACAAGAATAAGAATAGTCATAATTCTAGATTAAGGAACATTACACTTAAGATATCTTTCCATGCCTTCCTAACCATATTTTAAAACCAAAATTTTATGGGAAAAAAATGATAAGATGCTAGTAAAAATTGAGAGGGAAAACACTCATTAATTTGAGCTCTATGAAGATAACTATGATTTTAAAAATTTTGGTCGATAAAGATAGATATTAGTACCAATCAAAACATAAGAGCCATCTTATAGAAGCTGGTTTAAAGTCTTCCTAATTTATTTCTAGGTGAACATTTGTGGGATTAAATTAGGAAATTTTTTTAGAAGGTTGGAGGTAGAAGGTCCTTATTTTGAGATCTATGTTGGTTGTAGTAATTCTCAAGATTCTAGTCAACAAGATTAGACATTAATACTGAATTTTTAGTTTTGATGTTCTAGCTTAGAATGGTCATATCTTGATCAATATGAATGGGTCACACATATGAGTAGATTTTTTGAAATTTTATACGTCTACTTTTTGTCAGTATGGTCTAGGCTCTATTATAAGCTTATAAAAGAGCAAAATATTTTGAAAAATTTTCTATGTGTGCAAAGATGTGCTATAGTGTATCTATTTCAAGTGTTTTCATACTTGTTGAATTTATTCTAGAGTACTTGATCAAGGATTTTGGTAATGATTTCAATAAGTATTAGTAGTTTAGGTAATCATTGGTACTTTTAAGTTCTTGTTACTTCTAGTTTTTCATTCGACCTCGAGAAGTTTGCTTAAGTTAACGGTTGTAGATTCAAGTATTAGTAACTTAGTCTCTGCACTTTAATCACTCTGGGGTATATATGTCTAAATCCTTTTTTGTTCTTAACTTTTTCTCATTAATTTTTACTATAGGAATTGTTTTAGACATAATCCTGGTTAAGTTGTGTTCAAAATAAAGGTATGTCCATCAACTTGAAACTTAGCTACACATAATGATATAACTCTAGCACAATAAAGGAAGTTTAGCTTAACCAACATGCACGAACAATTTTTTGTTAAGGTATGGAGTATGCCTTCAATGGGAAAAAATCCAATGGACTTTGTGAAGGATAACACAATTGGGCTTTTGACACCATCTATAACCAAAAACTTTAAGGCAATGGGTTAATGGGTCTTCCCTCTTATAAACTCTTCACACAAGTCCCATATTTCCATGTGAGATTCTCACATTTGCACCCTAGCAATCTCCCCCTCAAGTGTGAGTCTCCACAATGGGGTAGGCTATACTTCCCCTCAACAAGAGCTTGTCAAACTGACTCCACTAAACCCGCTTTGTGAGTGGTCACACCTACTCACCATGGGTTTTTTCACTAACGATTCATGCCACAAAGCTTTTCTTTCCACATGGTGGGCCAACCATGGGAGATTCTCAGCTGAATCATCGGCTCTAATACCAATTGTTAGGGTCTGGAGTATGCCTTCAATGGGGAAAAATCTAACGGACTTTATGAAGGATAACACAATTGGGTTTTTGATACCATCTATAACCCAAAACCTTAAGGCAATGGGTTAATGGGTCTTCCCTCTTATAAACTCTTCACACAAGTCCCATATTTCCAATATGAGATTCTCACACTTGCACCCTAATATTTTTAAACATATGGAACAAGCAATAATAGAAAATTCTAAAAAATTAAGATCCTATTCAAAAGAATTAGCCAAATTCTTTAATATGAAAAATGAGGTTTAGTTTTTTCCTTTAAGCACCCATGAATGGTGGATTATTTATGTAATTTGAACTTTACACGTTACACGTATTATATTTTTTTTGCATGTAGATATATCAAGGCAATTAAAGTAAGAATTTTACCTTGATTTGCTAGGAATGGAAGAAGTTTATTAGTTCTTTTTGTTCTAAGAATTATGTATAACTAGAAGTGGATTTAATAACCTCTTCTTATTGATTTACATGACCAAAATGAAGGATTCAAGCTTAGATTGATGGAATTATGAAGGGAAAAGGAAAATAAAGTAGATAGGGAGGGAGAAGTAGAGGCACACTACAATTTTGTGTATTGGTATTTTTATATATGTTTTTTTTTAACCTTTGGTAGTTTGATTAACATCTCTTGACAATTATTATGTGTTTGAGTACTTTGCATTTTATGGGTATAATATATTTATTTCAAGTAAATCTCAATATACCTTGCATAAATATAACATTTACCATCGGTACTCATTATTTTATTTTGCACAAAATTGTAATTTTTTCTACAAATATTGATTTGATCAGTCACTAAGTCCACTTGTAGTGTCTCACTACATTTTCTTACTGTGAGTTTTTGTCAAATAGGAAATGAGCTATATATCAATATTTTATAATTATTATGGACCATTATAGTATATCTTTTACTGAATAAATTTATGGGGTCATTTTGCTTATTTATTGTGACTATATTTTACTAAGGTTGACCGTATGGGTGTTGACGAGAAATTTATCTTAGTAACTCGAACATGTGACATTACACATTTTAATTTCATATATATAAATATGAATAATGTGGTCCAATGGGTAATAAGCTAGTAAAAATTTTCCAAAGGGAAAATATGTGCCCTAGATGTAATCTATAAGAGAAAGATTTATTACATGCCTTAAGAAATTATATTGAAGTAAGAAGGATCAAGTTTTCACTTAATGTAGAACAATATATCAATGAGTGATTACCCTTATGCTGCCAAGATTAGGTCATAAGATTTGGAAGACAAAAAATGGATGCCCAACTATTGCATCTACATAGACAAGTGTTATTCAACTATGTTTTATGGCACATATGGCTATAATGAAATGGTAATGTGCCTTTGGTTATAACTGAAATGATGCATCACATTATCAGGATGCAGCAAATTATTTATGGTTTCATCATAAGAAGAGAAATAAGATAAAAAAAAAAACAATGCAAACATTATTCTTGAAATGTAAATCTTAAAAGCTTAGATGAATTGAAGTTAGTACAAATGCTTTAAAAAATTATGCTACCAGTTCATCCACTATTGGAACTGTTAGTGGAGCGAGGAAGGACAATAGATATCTAGACTTGAAAAGAAGTTTAGCATGACCTTATTCCTGGAGGTTGAGTTATAAGAAATTATCTATCATTTAAAATATGCAAACTTAAATGGATTCCAAAAGGTGGAAATAGAAACAGATTTGCAATTATGAAGTTTATTCCTTATTATGCAAATGTTACATTTAGTACTTGAATTATGCTAATTTGTGTAATTACCTGAAGTTTAAAAGTTTTAATCGTTGCCTATAAATCTTTTGATATTATTAATATTATCTAGATGAGGTAATTAATTACAATAATAAGTAAGTTCAAGTAGTAAATTTTAAAATTTGATAAAGTTCAGGTAGTTAATTGTAAAAGTGGATAATATCAAATCGAAACTTTTAAATTTTATACAATAAATTGTAAAAATAGATAAAGTTTAAGTACCAAATGTGGTAATTATCATTACTTAATTCTACTACATTAGATAATATAAAACTCAACTAAAATAGTGTTGTTGCTACTTATAAAAATGAGCTCATTAAGTTTAAATAGTACTAGTTCTTATATGCAACAAGCAAAACTAGTACTTTTCTTGATGCAAGTGCATGAAGGAGAGAAGGAGATTTGATGCATTTTCACTCCTCCAAGGATACTACTTTTGTACTTATATAGGGATATAAGTCTCCTACTTTACACAAGTGAAGTCCATGATCCTAGTTGATACTCTATGTTGCCTAAGATTTTTTGTGTTTTGTAACACTTCTTTTGTTTAAGATGTATGTTCAATGGCTTGTACTATTATGTTATTAAAACTTGTAATATGTAGATCCATTAGCAGTGTAAATATTCATGTTTCATTAAAAAAAAAAGGATGTGTATTTTTGTTCCCTATGATATGATATTAAAAAAAGGGTTGTAAAAGAGTAGCTCGCTAATAAAATATGAGTGCACTTTACAATTTTCATTTTGTAGATTGACATCTACTTTATGCATCAAAATTCACTTATAAAACAGTTTCTATTTGTCATCAAATACAATTACTAATACACTGAATGGGAAGAAACAAAGGAATCTAGCTACTCATCACATCTTAGAGCCAATTAATTGAAGACATGCAAGAAATTGACTTAGAGATATTTACCATTAGGTAGGGGTAAAGCTAGCAAATTTAAGAGTGTAGCCTACCTTGATTGGCTAGATTAGAGGACCACAAGTATAAGATACTAAAAGACAATAGGTTAAGAGGCAAATTGAGCGAAGAAAAGGAAATAACTTGAAGTATATCCTAAGATATAATGAGGCATAAAAACCATTTATATGTGCTAGACAAGCCCATTTGAAGAAAGAGATATTTAAATTGCATTACTTATGATTTTCAGGATACCCTGGAGGTACTAAACTATACGGGACATGAAAGCTAAGTACTTATGGAACAAGATGAAAGAAGAGATAGCAAAGTATATCTTTAGATGTTTGACTTACTAGCATATTAGATTGAATATTGAAAGCTAACTTGTGATCTATAATCTTTGTCAATACTAGAGTTAAAATGAGGGATATAACCAAGGACTTTGTGATGATGCTCTCAAAATAGTGACACGGCATGAATTAGCATGGATAATAGTGGATTTATTGACCATATTGGCTCACTTTATAGCTATAAAGATTGTTTAAAGCCTATAAAAGCTAGCACATCTATGTATAAAGGATGTGGTGAGACTACATTATAGTAGAACAAAGCTATAAGCAAGACACACTAAAGGGATTGGATGCTGTCATCTTTTATTATAGTATACTAGCAACTTAGTGGTTGTACTAGTTGAGTCAGTATGCAATTACTAGATTGTATCAATAGTGATATTACAGGATCTTCACATTATTATTAACATCGATGTAGGGATCAAATGAACCACATAATATATTGCTTGAACTTATGTTTATTTATGGAATTTAAGAATTCGAAACCTTGTGATGCTAAGATAAATGTTACTTGTAACCTGCATCACACTTTAATCAAACATATGGTTGCTGCATTTACTATTATATGAATGCATTCATGTTGTCAGAACACCGTGAATAGAGATATGGTTACATGTTGGAGTTTGTGTTCAGCCCTTTCATAAACATCTTTTCTTTTCTTATTTCCAAGTTGAAAGGTGAATGAGATTAAAAAATTTGAGAGTGTAACATTTGAACCTTCCATGCTAGTACTAAGGCAACGGGGACAAGTGATGCATTGATAACGTTATTAGATTTGCATAGTGGCTACTAGACAAAAAGAAAAGCACAAAAATAATCCTCTACCTTTTGTTGCTTTTGTATTTTTTTTTTGATGAATTACTACTTTTGTACTCAAATGATAAATCTTACAAATTTTAATACTTTTATTTGAGTCTTCTATTTCCATTTCTATTTAATTTAAGTCCTTCACATTTTAAATATTAAATACTTTTCAATTTTTCAAAAGGTTTTAGTAAAGCTCTTCCCTGTATATATCAACGATTCCATTTTATACTAGAAAGGACAAAATTTAGTTAAATAGGTGTCTATATTGTTAATAAACAATCCATGTAAAAAATTTTAAATTAGAAAGAGGGACAATATCATAGTTACTGCCTAAACTTTACATAAATCTTCAATGAACTACCTTAACTTTGATTTAATCAATTTATTACTTTGCTCAACGATTCATTATAAAAAATACTACCCCATTAAACTCTGTTAGCTCTGTCTATCCAATTGACACGAATGTCCAATAGATGCATGCCACATGTACCTGGCCCACACAAATGATTTTCCACATCTATATCTCATGTTAATTAAAAAAAAATTAAACAAAGTTCACTGTATCCTACTTCTTCTTCTTCTTGTTTGAATCTCTCTTTCTCCTTCCTTCGCTTCTCTTCTTCTTCTTCTCCTCTAAATCTCTCTCTCTCTTTGTCCCCCTTCGCTTCTCTTCTTATCCTCGTCCTCCTTCTTCTAAACCATTTTTTTATATGCTAATGTAAAAAACCTAAAATTAAACACACCATACAACTTCTAAATAAAACCTTGGTTGAGTCAACTTAAAATCTGGCAAGAGTCTATCGATGTTCAATTAAGAGGTCTTAATTGGATTGGTTTGTTAGTGTATCATGTCCTAAGAGATATCCTAAACGTAACAGTCTATATAATATTAAAGTTTAGAAATGACTTTCTTAGTCGCACAAAAGCTTTTATATTCTGCGCAAGGCATGTTTTCATGAAAAAAATGAGACGTCGATAAAGTAATGCATTTTAAGAGGATAGTAGTATTATAGCATACAAGAATTTATAATCACAATTACATAACCTTGAAAAATTTAAAGTCTTACATCATCATAGGGGCATACCCTCATCAAACTTAGATATTACATATCATCGAGTCTTTCTAAAAGGAAAGCATATCTATCTTAAACTGCTAATGCTATAAAAAAAAGATTTTTAAAGAAGTATACTCCTCAAAATCTTCTAATAAACTTTTGTCAGAAACTCCCCAATGCAAATGTCAAAATACCTAAGAGAAGACACCTCGGTGATAAAGCCACAGCTACTCTTTTTACAATAAAAATCTATTAGGGTATAAGTGTAACTAGCTTAGTGAGATAAATTCCTGCATCACATATTCAAAACAAATAACAAATAGGTTTATTAGCAAACATATGAAATGCACCATCCATATGATCGAGCAAATGTATACGATTAATTGAAAACCATATACAAATGTATTTACGCCCTCTATATTTGGGGTTAGGAAATGCTTTGAAAATAAAAGGGTCCTTCTGATCATCAAACTGTATTGGGTTCTAAATAACCACCACTACTTATTCCTTAGGCTTCATGCCTAAAGCAATTGATTCGATATGACTCCTTCATGAGATTGTATTCCTTGAACGACTTAGTCCTTGATGCTAGAGCTAGGTACCTTATCTTTCCGATCCCATGCATAGAAGTAATAGTTAAATAATGTATTACTCAACAACATGTCATGCATGGCCATTTTATTAGTTCGTTCTAAACATATTAATTATCCATTTAAGGTGATCATCAAATTAGTTGCACACCTACTAATATAATAAAGTTACAAAAGTATTAATCAATAATTCATGTTTCAATATACTTAAACGTTCATTCATTAATCATAACGAAACACAAGCATCATCCCATGATAACCCACATGTAATTCCATTTTTATCTTTATTCTATTCTAATGCTCTACTTTACAAGCACAAACAAGAATATGAAAAAGCGAAGAATTAACTCATTCAACCATGTCGAGGGTTATAATCAAATAAAATAATCATCGGGAAAATGAACGTTGGTATCCTTGTCACTTGAGCTAAAGAAATACCCAGAATGAGTATTTCATATTAGTCTTACTAAATTTTCCAACTCTCTTAATTCTATTCTTGGTTTTTCCTCTATTACAACAATTCTAATTTTAAATGGTCATAATTTGCTCATTTTAACTCAAAATTTTGCATATGAGTAGTTGATTTCTACATACTCTAAATGCTCTATCCATTTCTAAGGTTATTTCAAACATTTAAGGTCATTTAGGTCTTAGACACGTACTGCACAAATCATGCCCAGCTAGTTCCAGTTTTGATTTCTACTAATTTTTATAATTTTTACCTTACATAAACTCTCTATATCAATTTCATATTACTTGAAAATCATTCATCAATTATAATAGTTCATGATACATGCATGATGCTAGTGATATTGCTCAAAAGAATAATTTTTCATTGATTATTTTCATGACAATTGAAAATTTCTTACGTTTACAAAATTTCAACCTTGAAAACTTATAGTAACTTCTTATTTCTTAACATTTATAAATAGATGAGTTGATCTTTTAAAATAAAGTGTATTCTTTATTTTATTCTTTAAAATTATTGTTCAATATTTTTATTGAAAACTTGTTTGTCAAAACATTGGTTTTTCATGTTTTTCTAAGAAAAGAACTTCATGTTGTGAAATTTTCAAAATACAACATAGAATTGCGATATATGTAAAAAATAATAGATTGTTTTTTTTTTTTAAAGTTTTTCTTTTGTACAAAAGATTTCTTAGGCCCTAAAAATTAAGTTTTAGAAAATAATTCACATAACAAAGAATTATCAATATTAAAAATTTAAAGATTCATTATACCATTATGGGAGCATCACTATGAGCACTTGTATTCATGAACTTAAACTAAATATGTGAACTTTTAACTTAGTAAAACTAACTCAAATAAGAAGTTGACAATATCATAAATGAAGATATATGCAAAAAAAAAAAAAAAAAAAGGCGTCTTAGATTATGATCTAGGCTCTTCGGTATTCGAAATAATCCAGTTACCATGTAGAATAAATAAAATCAAGGTAAGATAAAAAAAAAAAAGGGGAGTTTTAGATTCTTACCAAGGCTCCCCGATACTTGATATATTTTAGACTCATTCATACTTGATTTTTAAACCAATCCAAGACTAGAATGGACTAGTCTTATGAAAATATGAAACATGAAATAAATAAAGTATATGAAATAAATAAAGTTATGTCAGTGAGCAATAGACTCTAAAGATTATAAATATATACATATACATATTAATATATAAAAAGTTAAGTTAGCAACAAGAACAAAAATGAATATATCATAAACATGAATTTAAAAATAACATTGTGACGTGAACTTAATGTGTTTTCTTGCATTTTCATTGGCTAGTATTATGTACCATGGGCATTTTTATGGAAAATATTAAGACATGCACATACACATATCATATAATAATATGTATGGAGAAAGAGTTTTGTGTATATACCTAAATAAATATGGAAGAAAAAAAATGAAGAGGGCAAAGCGGGGGTGGCGAATCAAGATGGGAAGAGAGAAGAGAAAAATTTAAGAGTTTTGGTAAGGAAGAGAAATATGAAGGGTGAAAAGTAAGAGATGTGATAGGTATTTATAGAATAAAAAAGGAGGGAATCAAGGTATGAAAGAAAAATGAAAAGGAAAATAAAATGGAGGGAAAAGAGAGGGAGAAGGGCATCGGTTTTGGAGAGGGAAGGAGAGAGAGAGAGAGAAAGAGAAAGAAAAAGAACAAAAAAAAAAGAAAGAAAAGATTATAAAAAGTAGATGTAAAGTATGGTAGATTAGATAGTTATAAGAATAGGTTATGTAAGATGTAAGAATAGCGTGTAAGAGTATAAGAAAAAAGCGAGTGATGTGAATAGTAATGCATAGTAGAAAAGATAATTTAATTGAGGGTAGAGATAAAAATACACATACAAAAGCTATAACTGATGTTTTTATAACTCAATAAAAGTTTATATGATATTATATGGATATCTTAATATTATTATGGTATAAATTGTTTATAAAAAATTTTGCCTCATTTTGTATGCCGGTGATCGGATACAAAAACTGATACTGTGAAGGTTCAATGCATTTTGTGTTTTGGAAAAACTTACTATTCTAAGGTATATCCCTTATAATCAACTTATATATCTAATATATTAGGGTTTTATAAATTTTCCGATCGGTTCTAGGATTTACGGTTGATGTAGATTTACTTTAGGCTTCCAGTTCCAATGTTGACTCTAAAATTCTACTTATAAGATTACCAAAAAATCTGGGGGTATACATAGTGCTTGTTTGGAGATAAGATGAAGATGGCAAGGATCAAGTCTACTTAGTTTTGGTTTGGGTGTTTGATACTGATGGCAATATTAAAGATGTCCGATGTGGATATTTGGCGAAGAGGAGTCCGTATGTTCAGATGGAGGTTTGGTGAGTGAAGAGCCGATTGGATATGGGAGGTGTGGAGGACTTGGTTTTAGCGAGTTAATATTGCGGTGATTTAGTATATTGGTTAAGGGGAGAAAGCTCAATGGAGGTTGAACATGAAGGCTTGGTGTTAGGTTTAGTTAGTAGCGATAGAAAGTGCCAAGTTGACTCAGTGATGGAGATTGATGAACTAGTTGTTTGCTTTCGGTAGTATGAGTGGATTTGGTTCAGCAATAGTGAATGTTGCGATGTGAGCTGCCATGTAGGTGTCTGCATTTGTTGAAGGTTGTCAATACGGCCGGTTTGGTGTTTAATGTGACCCATGGTTGATATGGCTCAAGTTGTTTAGGGAGAGAAGTGAAGGAGAGAGAAAGGGGGTTCAGAGATGAAGAAGGAAGAGCAGGACCCGCGTACATTATTTTGGGCTTACTAACACGTGTCAAGACGCCATTGATCACTAAAGTTAGCTACATTAACAAAGGTAACGGAGTTAGATGGGACAGTGTTTATGATCACAAAAAATTGATTCAGTAGTGAATTACCTAAATAAAAGTTCGGGTAGTAAATTAATTATTTACACAAAGTTCCAGTAGTATTCATTACATTGTCCCTTAGAAAAATGGTAAAAGAGATTTGAAAAGCAAAATTAAAAGGTGGATAATTCACATGAAATATATCCGAGATGGAAAAAACATTTTCTTTATTTTTTTTTCCCAATAGAAGGTTAGTAAAAATTAAGACTGCAACTAATTAAAATCGTCAAGCTTCCACTTTACAAAACCCGTCATGCCATACAATTTTCAACATGACATCGGTCCCTTTCTGTCCTAACCCGAAAGAAGTTGTTCAAAATTTACAACAGCACAGAGTTTCTAACATTTTGACCCCAAATGTACAGACCAACAAACTATTCACAGATTGAACAAAACCTTGATTACATCGAACAAAAAAATGAAATTGTGGATCGAAAAGGACAGAATCAACAAAATCACGTAAAACCACCATCGATTTTCACCAGCTTTTCCGGTGGCCATGATGCTGCGGCGAACGATCCGGCGAAGAAAGACGGCTGTTCTTATGAGAAGTCTTGGATTTCTTGTCACCGGTCACCATCTTATTCTCACTATGCCTTCTTAAAAGTTCCTTCTTCCTCCCAGACTTCCTCACATGTGAAGTAGAAGAAGAATTACTACGTCCTTTTAATATTGGCACTATGTACCACCCGATTGAGGTACATAATATGGCAACAGACCGTCCAAAAAATACCAAAAACAGCAAAATAAGTATCAGAAATGCTGGCATATAATTAGAAGGCTTCTTCAATTGATCCAACATCGTATTCCAGGATATTAAGCTCTTGTTTTTGGCGATGTGCTTATCTGATTCACCCTTTGTCGTGTTCTTCATTGCTTGCTTTAAATCCGAGGATTCAATACGAAACTTGTCGTCTATAACAGGTTTTTCTCCAGTGATTTCATGAGTGGTCTTTGAGTTCCTATCCTGTTTCCTATCTTTCGACTTGACAACAATAGGAACCAGTCGTTTGAGCTCGTGTACTTGAATCTAACCAAAGAAATCTCATCTGAACCTTTCTGGGTATAGATTTTTTGCTTCTTTTCTTCAAGATCGGCACGAAGTGCTTGAATTTGTCCAGGCCGACGGTGGAATAGGGATTCTTGCTGTCCTTGTTGCTACTCCTTCCGAAACTACTGCTTTTCCTTGTTGATTTCTTCGGACTATTACAGCACTTGAGATCGGCCTCTTCTTCCGGCTGGAAACCGCCGCAAACCAAAGCACTCAACATTTGAATTCTGGAAAACTAGGAACAATATGGTACGCGTTTAAGGTCTATGGTATTGTGTTGTGTTGGTGGAAATTTCGGGAATTGGTTGGTCATAAAAATAAGAGGGTGTGGGTAATTATAATGGCTGTTGTGGGGAAGACTTGATCCAAGTTCAAAAAGTATGAAATAACCGGGTCAAGCAAAACATTGGAAAATCTAATATTCATGGAAGCTTCCATTATTATATGTGGATCCTGTTTTGTCTTGTTTGACTTCTTCTCCTTGGGAAGAAAGTCATGAAATAATAATACTATGAATATTTGGTAGATCTGGATAGTGGAGACATTCTATTTATAATTTACAATTTTTACTTATTTGCCTATTATTGTTTGAGAAATTTTCAACTGCCTTATCATGTTATTATAACACGATTTCTTTTCTTATAATGTTTTATTTATTTATTTTTTTATCATTACCACAAGAAAAAATAATCAAAAACCGTAAATACCGCTCATTAGAGATTAAAGAAAATACCACTACTCGACCATAAGATCATTACTATTTTCTTATAACGTTAACTACATATATTATATACCATGATATATAAAAGTAATGTTTCTGAAAATGTTACTGTTCACGTTTTACTAATAGTAGCATGTATTAAAATTTTATTGACCGATGGTATTTAATGAATTTATATTGATTTATCTTGTTGGCCGGACTTTTTGTCCTTGCCGAGAAAGTAATCTTAAAAAAAAAAAAAAAATCAAAACGAATTCCTTTTCATTTATTTCAAACAGCACATGAAAACCCAATTTTATTTTATTTTGGGTGCATACCATTGATCAAATGTATTTAAGCAACTACCATGAGCAACGAGATTTTCAAAGTCGATGGTTTTATAACATGGACATATATAAATAGTCTAACTCCAGCACATTTTATATTAAAGATAATTCTTCTTGCGGAAATTTTCATATCCGCCATACTTGGGCACACTTGTGATGTAAGATTATTTATGTAATGGTATCGTTGGTAGTATTTTCAATTAATACTTTGGAATTTATGTCGCATGATAGGGACATGATAAGGAAATATTATCACACATGTGCCCCTGAAATCCATCCATGATCTTTCATTTGAATTTTGAAAAAAACCAATCCAATTCGCAAAGCAAATTGACTGAATTAAACTGAAATTTCGATTTTTTTTTTTAATAGATTTGTTTACGATTTGGTTTGATAAAGAGTAATAATTTTTTATTTGGATTTTTAACAAGATGATATATTTAAATCAAAGTGAAACTGTTATATATATAACTCAACATATTATTTTTTTAATTATTTTTATTAAAAAATAATTTTATTTAAAGTTTTTTTATATAGATATGTATCTTTCATGGATTAGAATTAAATTGTTATATCATGTTTCAATTATTGTCTTGTGTTTACAAATAAATCAAAATTTAGGTTTTGTTTATATTGTTTTAAACACTCTTTTCTTTTTTGTTTTTTTAAGTCTCATTGATTAGTCCACTTATTTTATCTAATACTTCTTGAGTTATATAATTGATAATTTTTTATTTAAAAACACAACAAATTAAAATTCGTACCTTATATTGAGATAGCATATTCTAAGTTTATTGACTTTAGTATATCATTATAGTTCAAAATAATTAAAAGAATAAGACTAGTATATGATTATAATTTTACGATGATAAAATCTCCTTTCGCTATAAGTTTTACATATTTATTTTAGTAAATAATATTTCTTTTTTTTATTAAAGGTAAATAATTAATTTCAAATACTATTATTAGTATTTACATTAATAATAAAAAATACGCAATAGAATGCATTCTTATTTTTTAGTAAGAATATATTCTTATTTTAAGAATATACAATAACAATTCAAATTGTAAACTAATTTATATCGAATCGTTGAAATATATATATATATATATATAATCAATTGTACGGATAGTTTCGAATTTTTAAGATTGAAAAGAAAAAAGCTTTGATACAGTAGAGATACCTGCTCAATTTGATCAATTTCCACGGATTTCAATTATTTTATGAGGCACATGGAAACTCCATCAATTTACTTTGCTGCATACCATTAATCAATGTATTTAATTAGCTACTGTATATATTAAAACTTTCAAAATTGATGGTTTTAAAACGTGGACACGTATAAAAAGTCTATCGCTGCTAACGGATGACGAAGGGTGCATGTGGAACCTCAAGCACATTTTCACATTAAGAACTACATATACTTCACCAGAAAATTATTTATCGGGTCTGGCATTCATTACTCCGCCGCCTGTGATGTAAGATTATTTATGTAACGGTATGTCAGGTAGTATTTTAATTATTATTATGAATTGTGGACAATCAATACAGTGATATTTTACTTATTTCTAGAAGATTGCATATATGTATACGTGTGTGTATGTGTGTAATGTCCTTGGTATCTTAATATCATTTTAATTTAGTAACAGTTTTTTTTTTAAGTAATAAAAGTATTAGGTTTGAATCTCTTTTTTTTTTTTAATTCTAATGATAAAAAAAATTATTGTTGTCTAATACAATGTTACTTAAATTTTTTAAAAACGTATATTTTCCATTCTTAATCTTTAGTTGTTTTTTTTTTTAATTTAAGTTGTGATCCCTTTTCTTTTTCTTTTTTTTTTCCAATTTTAGCTCTCAATATATGCAAAAGGTAACAAATAAGTCATTTCTTTAATGCTATTAACTTTTCCATTAGTTTTAATTACATGACATATTTTGATTAGTCCAACTATCAATTTAAATAAATAATTAATTAAGCATTATAAAATAAAAAAAATATGTCTATCTTATACCAATAACTGCAAGTAAGTGCATGATTTTAGAATGTAAATATGAACGCAAGGACCTTATTATGAAGTGTTTTGTGAATAAGGTTCTTGAAGAGATGAGACAAATGAAAGTATGAAACCTCGTTAAAGGGAAGAGGAAATTTGTTGAGCAGAGGACATTTTTGAATGTGCACAGGGGTTTCGACCAGTTTTGGTTGTGTGATATATTAGTTTTGTTTCGACAAGTGCTATAATTATTGCTTAGGAAGATAGGGAGTGCCCGCCCACATGAGACATGACAGGCTTTGGAGAGCAGTGAGGTGCAAGTTCCGGTTTTGACTGTGTCTTTTGCTTGGAGCAGGATACGATTAATGCAATCATTGCTTAATAGTTAATATAGCAATGCAATAGCGTGGATTGTCGTTTTAGGGCTTTCCATGGGCAGATTTGGCTACAATGGTGGTCTAGTGCTCCTTTTGCTTCCCATTCTCTCTCTATCTTCAAATTTTCTTTTTATATTTTTTATTATATCATTCATTTAAGTTGATAATTCTTTTACCCAAAAAAAAAAAATGCGCAATGTGTCCAAAGCTAAAGGAAGCATAATGCTATTAAAAAATAGTTTATTAACTTTTGCAATCGTTAGAACTTAAAAAAAAAGAAGTTATACTTCAAATAAGAAAACTGTGAAATGTTGAGGACTTGGAAATTTAATTTTCCAAAATTTAAGAGTGTAATTTTAGTTACTTATAGCTTTTGAAAATATGTACCTATATTTAATTATAACTTGGCACAAGTTGGGAACTAGCTTAATGTGGACCTTACCCACCAACTAATAAATACAAAAATTTAGACCTAGAATCAAACCCGTCTGCAATGGATAAAGAGTAGGTGTTGGACTTGCCATTTCACGAGGTGGGATTGAGAACCCATGATCCATCAACAACTTTTTATTCTCCTAAGTTAAAGTTAAAATAAAAACATAAAAATAAATTAATTTTAAATAAATTAAATTTTAAATGAAAATAAAAGTTAGACCCAAAATTATTTTAGCCCATCTTCTAAAAAATTAATAAAATGTATATTTATTTATACACAGTCACCACATCCAACTTCAGCTGTAACAGAGTTAGATGAAATTAAAAAAAATCTAGAGGCTATGGACCTAATGGGTCTTTCTTGGGTCTAGACCCATTCGTTGGCGAGTTGAGGGTTAGACTTGTTGTGTATAGTTTGATTGGATTCCAATTTGTTCCAAACTCCTAATTAATATAATTTAAACCTTTCCAAAATTTTATTATCATCCTTATTTATAATATATTTATGATGGTTACAGAGTTGTAGTTATATGTTAGAGCTATATATATCCTCAAAAGTAGTTAATTAGTGAATATAATAATTTAGTCACGCCTAATTAATAGTTTAGGTTAAGTATTCGATATAATCCTTTTATTAAAAAATTAAACTTAAAAAGTGCCTGCCAATAAAATTTCCTGATATAAACCGGTTGAAAGGATTATTATTAGTTGAAAATAATGACTTAATAAATTATGAGCCGTCGCGCATTCATTGACAATAACATTTTAGCGAGGGCGTTTATGATAAGAGAAGAAAGAAGAAGAAGACACTTGAAATCTAGAAGAACATCATGAGGTTAGATTTTTCTAATTCTTCTGATAGCGGTGAAGGATGGGCATTGAGGATAGTCGTGTGGAAGAAATCTATCTCCCACGTCACAAGGGATTAGGCCATTATTGACTTTAAAGTTTTGAAAATAATTTTGGCTCTTTTCTTTTCTAGAGCGAAACTTATCGGTAACCATCATTTCGTTGGTAATTTGTGTCGTAAAATATATATTATATATGTTCATTAATTAACTTTAGTCAGAAAAAAACATGTTTCTTAGGAGCACACGTCGTTCTGGATCTTGAAGGGGATGGTAGCGTTGTCATATAGTAATGGTTCATTCACGATACAAATAGTTATTAATAACAAGCGATATAAAATGTTTTATATTCGATAACCTGAATTATTTGGACGATTTCGCTATCAAATACTATCCCCAATATATAGAACTCAATTGAATTTTGGTACGTAAAAGCATCATCTTTAATTTAGTGTGTCATTAGCAGTAATAAATCTGTGTTATGATGTTTAAAAATATAAATCTATCATACAACGAAAAGGCTAAATCTTAAATTTTATTATCTAAAATGTGCTTTATTAGAAAAAAATTCAGAACAAGATGCACAAAGCTTTTAAAATTAAAATTATATTATTACATATAACCACTCTATATTCTATAATTGAAGTACTTTCTTTCGGAGAGAAATGATTGATATAATAATTTTATGCGTCATGTTAAATTCCTCCCCCTCTTACAGTTTTGCCGATTCATCCAATTTCCCTCGCTTTAGCATTTGGAGCACCATCACTTCAATGCCCATTGCATCAAATGGAGTTGGAAAGATTATGTTTTTTTTTTTTCCCTCTAATCAATGATTGAGAATTAGGCTATACTAGAACATAATTAATAAGGATAAATTCATTTAAAGTATAAACGTTTTAAATAACTAAAAAAGAAGAATAAACCTTTTGTAAAAAAAAACGTTTCGTAAAGTTTATTTAATATATTAATATTTTATTAATTTTTCTTAATAAGTTTACCTTATTTAACTCTTTTTATAAGTTTTGATTTCTATTTTTAACCACTTATAATACTTTCAATTGATTTATTCATAAATGCTGAATTTTTTTAACCATTCAAAATGTTGAAATATTAAATGAATTTATTCTTAATACTGATATCTTTTAATATAATTTATCTTGAATAGAGACGTTAGTTTAAACTATTCTTGTTACCTTAGATGGAGAATTATTGAGAAGAAGAAGAAGTAGATGGAGGAAAGAAAAAAAGATTATAAAAGAGGTACATATTTAACTTTGGGTTGGGTGGGGGCTGAAGTAATAAACCATATCTTGAATAGTTTAATATGTATGTTATCTAGAACACGTCATTGTCGAAACTCGAAAAGCAACTAACCGGATAAAAAACGGTTGTATGCTCGATCGTTCATTCTTCGAAAACTTTCATCAAAGCAAGTTGCGTAAAGACTATGTAATTTATTGGCAAAAGAAAGAAAAAAAAAAGACTAATTTGTTTTGATTTAACGTGAAACTGGTCGCCCATACCCTAAGCTATCAAGTACATTTTTGGGTCTCCGTCCTTACAGTTTGTAGGCTACTAGCTATTAAGAAAACCAAAACAATGTCCCCTCTCTTTATGTGAGATCCCAAAATCCCTAGCCCTCATCATGGGAAGAAAAGGGTTTGCTTGCATCATTTCGGAAAGAAGCTAAGTATCTCTCTTGTCGAATTTTGGTTCCTGATTGTTACGAGATGAGGCACCCAGCAATCAGCATGTGACAAGTTTTAACGTAAGATGTGATGGAGACAAGTTTAACACAAAACGTAATTGCTTACATCATTTAATTAATACGGTCATCCTTTTTTTTTTTAATTGCAAATAAATCCAATCCTTACTAGATGTGTGGCGTTTAAACTTATTATATTTGATATTATACATTTGAACCTAAATCTTTGTATAAGGGGTTTTTAGGTTTGGTTTACTATTTTGATCTTAGATGTAATGATTTAAAAATACTTTATTATTTTTAAAATAGTAAAATGACTATATAAGCACCAAAAAGCACCTTTTCAAAAATTTAGGTTTTTCATAAGAATGAGTAGATAACTCTATTGTATAAAATATCGATATCCTATTCGACTAGAGAGGTTTGGTGGGTGTTGCATGAATTGATTTTACCGGTAGAGGTGGGTTTCTGCAAACACAAAAATGCATTCAGAGGTACGCTAGGAGGTTGCCCGACCACTCCGATGCCTAAGTTAGTCCATGGGTCCTTCCTTATCCAAAGAATATTCACTTACGTAAGGAAAAGTTGGCTCTCCCTTTCCCTAGAGGGAAAGATTATTTATTATTCTTAGGGCCATACTAGATTGGGTCCAACAAATCTTTTAGTTAGGGCGAATCTCCACCTAGTAGTTGATCTAGCACCCGAAGTGATAGGGATGCCTGAGTTAGAGAGTTGTGACTACATGGAGTGTAACCAAGTTGGTTGTGTCTCCTTTGGTCTCGAGATGGGACTCAAGTGTCTCATAATCGCTGTGTCTGGGTTGATTTGTGGAGGTTGCTTGTTTAGTGAGCCCAATCTTGCGGAAGCAGGTCAATGACGAGCTTGGGAAATTATCTTAAGATTGAGTTCCCAGAGAGGTCATCCACAGTCCTCTGTGATTGGCAGCTTCAATGACACCTTATGTTTCCTTACTGGCTCAGAATCCGATGCATCATCTTGAGCGGGCCCTTCTTGGGCTGGCGAGACTAGCTCGTGAATAGACTCGTTAAGGGCTCGCATGCTAAGTTCGCAAATAAGCTTGATAAGGGCTTGTTTAATATATATTAATATAATATTATATAATTATTTATATTAATTTAATATTATAAATATAATTAAAAAATAATTATATATGCTAAACGAGCCGAACTCAAGTTCATTTAGCTAAACGAGCCTAAGCTTAAAGCTTGGCTCGTTTAGCTCAAGCTTGAAAAAGCTTAACGGGTTCGGGCGCGAGCCTGCATATTCTAGACACATTAAAAGTTCGGCTTGGCTCAAGCTCGTTAAAAAATAAATGAGCAGAGCAAGAGCCAGCAAAAGCCCAGCTCGGTCCGGCTTGTTTACACCCCTAGTTACAGATGTCATCAAAGCAATTCATTAACCAGAAGTGGACGAGTGTCCTCCCTGCTTGGTATGCAACAAAACTGACGATGACGTTAGTTCTATAAGTAAGGGAGTATATGATACTCCTTAAATACAGATAGTAGAACTCTAATCACAAAGGTGTCTTTTGGTGTAATGGCTTAAGTTCATTGCAACTCTAAAGTTAAGCGTACTTTAAGCAGAGCAACCTAGGTAAGGTTGTGAAAAAAAAAGAAGAAAAAAACTGAATGTTTAGGATAACCGAATAGAAACCTGAAAACTAATAAAAAAAAGGGTTAACTTGTCTATCGGTTTTAGTTTAGGAATAAAGTTTTTAATTTTTTCAGTTCTCGGTTTATAGAATAAAAAATCAATGGTTTCGGTCAACCACACCGTATTAATATATAATTTATAATATACTTATATAATTATTTTGTTAAAAATATAAATAGTCGGATATTATAACTTGTTGAGCATACTTGTATTGAGTTAAATACATCTTCTTTTGGTTTGACATTAAACCAAATTGACAAAAAAAATATGTATATAATATGCAAATTGATAAAAAAATGTACAACCCAGTTGTAAGCAAACTTGTATCTCTTTTAATAAAGATCTATTAATTTTATTATTTAGTGGAAGGAGGGAGTATATTGAATACATACTTATATAATTATTTTGTTAAAAATATAAATAGTTAAATATTAATGGTTTTAAACCCTAAACTTTATTTCATTCTCTGCAGATCGCACCATTATATTAAATGGTTAAAAACCGAAAAAAAAATTTAATCGTTAAGGTGGTTAACTGTTTATAATGGATCGGTGTATTAAGAAACCGATCATTTTGGTTAGATTCAAAAAATAAGGTTACGGATCAGTTAACTAACCCGTGAACACTCTTAACCCTAAGATGGGTGATCTCGTGTGAAGCACTAGCACTAAAAGATAAAACCATGCGATGTATGGCCAAAGCAAAAAATACTTTTGATTATGATGTGATAATTTTCTTTAAGGCTTACTTATAAGCCTAAGAGTTATATTTAAATTATTTAAGTTTTTGTTATGTTTTGTAAATGATCAAGACTCTATAATCTTTTGAAGTAACAACCTGATGGTACTATTATATTTTGATATGTAAAGCAAGTCTACTCTTAATGAATGGTTCTTGTAAAAGTTTTGTGTTATAGTAGGTTTAATCAAGTAATCAACATAAACACTTTCATTTTGGACAACCTTACGTATAATGTCCTTGTATATTATTTGTGGTTAGGGACTTGGCTTTCCTAACCATGCAGTTAAGTTAAGTTGGGTCTTTATAGGTGGTATTGAAGCTTTAGTTTATGGGATTGTTTGTTTAAATGTAATAGAATAGAAGATGATTTAACCTTTAGATACAATGAGCTGAGATAGAGGAAAGTTTAGGATCTTGCTTGAACAATATATTTTAGTTGATTATTTACTTTTATTAATGTTGAAATGGACCTAATTGAAACTACTTGGATGATATATAACTTACCATTTATATTGTGAATATGTTGTGTATATATATGTGTGAAAGATGAATAGGTCTAGGAGACAAAGTTGACAGCAGTCATAGTGGAAAGGTATGTCACCTCTGCCTCCATAGTCATCTACCTCGACATTGGCACCGACTCCAACTACTACTCCATCTCTTACTTTAGGTTCAAGCACTCATATCCTATAGCCTCCCTAGATGTCTCAAGTACCAGTGGGAGATACAACAATTATGTGCACCATGTTTAGAGATATGCTTGCTATGATGCAACAATACCAGCAAATGATGTACTAACAGTAGCATCAATTGAAACAATACACTCCCTAGATAGTAGAACAAGGAGGAAATATGCAAGTGAATGAGCAAAATGATCAGGTTAAATTGCACAATTTTGTCAGGCTAGTACCTTAATTTGATGGAAATGCTTAGGATCCAACAACTATTGAAAGCTGGATCGAGGAATTTGAAAAAGCCTTTATGGCTTGTGAGATTCCTCAAGATAGGAAAGTTAATTTAGTAGCTTATATGTTGAAATGGGATGCTTATAACCGGTAGAGATCGATGAGTGAGAATTTGGCAGTGCCGGTCACTTGAATTAGATTTGAAGAGGCTTGCTTTATGTAATACTTTCCAGTTATAGTTAGGGAGCAAATGATTTCAGACTGGTTAAATCTATGACAAGGGAGAAAGATTACAGATGAGCATCATGAAGAGTTCTGTAGATTATTGAGATTTGCTGGAGAGGGTTATCAGGATAAGCATTTAAAGGTCTAGAAATTCTAAAATGGTTTGAACGTGGAGATTAAGGGTGAAGTTAAAATGTTATAACTCCCGACTTTAGCAGATACAGTAACTAAGGTTAAGCTGGCTGAGTAGATTTTAAATGAGAATAAGATGCAAAAGGATAGGAGAATTGCTTTTCTTGGGAAGAGACCAATATCTTTGGTTTCATTTAGGAAATATGATAACTCCAGAAAAGCGAAAAAGCCATTTTTGGGAAAGAAGACAACCTCAGAATTATTAACTAGGGCTTTTACTCCTCTCTCAACCCCTAAAGAAGATGTATCAAATGCTTTGGACCCCATGAGCTGACTCAATGCAAATGGAATCTAAGAGCATGCTTTACATGTGGAAAGGAAGGGCACAGAGCATCTAAGTGCAAGAATCCAATACTATAATCGATTTTATGTGCTTATTATAAACAAAAAGGACATCATATTGCGAATTGTAAGGATAAACCAAAAAGTGATGGTTTAAACTTAGGAAAAGGTAAGTAAGTAGCAAGAGTCTTCATGCTGCAACAATGTAAGGAAACCCCTTTTGTTGATACATTGGCAGGTACTTTATTAATTACAAAACATCATGCTTATACATTGATAGATATAGGGGCTATACACACAAATGCATATATGAGAGATTCATGAATGATTATGGATTGGTTTCCAAAGTGTTGTTTGATAAAATGATGTATATAAATACTACTTTTGGTGTAAAATCCAAAGAGACTTGTGTGTGTAGAAATGTTAATGTGATGATTTCTAATGTGAATATGCCAATTGATATGTTATTTTTGTCTATGACTAATTTTAATGTAATTCTAGGCATGAGTTGGTTGAATTCATATAAAGTTGTTATAGATTGTAATAAGGAAAAACTGAGCTTTAAATTAGAAAATAGGAAGTTCACTTATGGTTTAGAGAGACAAAGACAAAAAAACATGTATATCATAGAATTGCGGAAAAAGCAGCAGTAGCAATAGTTAATGTTGAAGAGTTAAATGTCAGTACGATATTGGTAGTAAAGGATTTTGTAGATGTGTTTCCTAAGGAATACCTGGATTACCATTAGATGAGGAAATTGAGTTTGGGATTGATATAATTCAAGGGATAACTCCTATCTCTAAGCCACCATACAAAATGGCCCCAATAGAGCTAAAAGAATTGAAGAATCAATTGCAAGAATTACAGGATCTTGGCTTCGTTCGACCTAATATTTGACCATGGGGTGTTGCGGTACTTTTTGTTGAAAAGAAAGATGGAAGTTTAAGAATGTGTATAGATTATCAGGAATTGAATCTAGTAACTATCAAGACAAATATTCTTTACCGAGAATTGACGATTTATTTGACTAGTTAAGAGATGTTACTGTATTTTCAAAGATTGATTTACGCTTTGAATATTATCAGCTCAAGATTAAATCACAGGACATCCCTAAAATTGCTTTTTGCATCATATATGGACATTTCGAGTTTTTGGTTATGCTATTGGGGTTAACAAATGTTCTTACTATATTTATGGATTTGATAAACCGGGTAGTCCAGGATTATCTCAATTGTTTCGTAATCATATTCATTGATGATATTTTGGTAGATTCTAGAAGTATGGAAGAACATGAAGAACATTTGTGATTAGTTATTCAAAGACTGAGAGAAAAGAAACTTTATGCAAGGTTTAGTAAATGTTAATTATGGCTGGAAGAAGTGGCATTTCTAGGATATACTGTTACAAAGAATGGGATATTGGTAGATCCGGAGAAGATCAGAGCCATAATAGATTGGCCAAGACATGTGAACATTACAAAAGTGAGAAGTTTCCTAGGATTAGCTAGCTATTACTGAAGATTTGTTCAAGGATTCTCCAAGATTGCGTCTCCGATGACCAAGTTAATTCAGAAGCACGTGAGATTTATGTGGGATGAAAAATGTGATGAGAGCTTTCAAGAATTAAAGAAACAGTTGGTATCCGCTCCTGTGCTATCCTTACCAGTCAGTGGAAAAGAATTTGTAATATACAGTAACGCTTCAATCTGAGGACTTGGATGTATCTTAATGCAATAGAGTAATTGCTTATGCCTCAAGACAATTGAAGCCACGTGAGAAAAATATCTATTCCATGATTTGGAGCTTGTAGCAATAATCCTAGTTTTGACACTTTGAAGACATTATCTCTTTGGTGAGGAATGCAAGACATTCATAGGTCAAAAAAGCTTAAAATACATCTTTACTTAACGAGCATTGAACATTTGACAGAGGTAATGGTTAGAATTAATCAAAGATTATGATGTCAAAATTTTATACCATCAAGGAAAAGGAAATGTGGTTGTGGACACGTTAAGTAGAAAGAAACAAATAAATATAATAACCATGATTACAAGTCAAAAAGAAATATTAGAAGATTTCTTGCTAACTTGACTTTGCGACCTACGATATTGGATTAGATTAAGAGAAATAAGAAAGAAGATCCAAAGCGTGAGAAATTAATCATTACTATAAAGAATGAGGCAATAAAGGAGTTGAAACTTGATGAAGAAGGTGTTATTAGGCATACCAATCATATATATGTACCAACAACTAATGATTTAAGGAAAGAACTTATGAAAGAAGCTCATGCATCAACCTATTCAATACATCCGGGAAGCACAAAAATGTATAAGGACTTGTCACTTGTAGAAGACTTATTGGTGGGACAACATGAAACGTGATGTGGCCAACTATGTATCTAAGTGTTTGACATGACAGCACATATGGATTGAACACTAAAGACCGAGTGGTGATCTACCGATTCCAGAGTAGAAGTAGGAAGATATCACTATAGATTTTGTAATTGCCTTTCGAGGGCATTTGCTAGACATGAAGTAATTTAGGTTAGTGTTTATCGATTGACTAGTTTGTACATTTCATTCCTCTAAAGATTGGATGTACATTTGAGAAAATGGCATAAATCTATATTCGAGAGATAGTAAGACTCCACGGCACACCAGTGTCTATCACGTCAAATAGAGACACAAGATTCGTGAGCCGTTTTTAGGGAAGTCTACATGAAGAACTCAATACCATACTTTAATTTAGCTCTGCTTTTCATTCCCAAATCAATAGACAATTTGAGAGGACAATACAAATTTTGGAAGATACTCTTAGAGCCTATGCTTTAGATTTTGAAAATAGTTTGGATGAGCATTTGCCATTAGTTGAATTTTCATACAACAACAGCTATCAATCAACTATACAAATGGCTCCATATGAAGCATTATGCGGAAGGAAATGTAGATCTCCCCTGCATTGAGATGAAGTAGGAGAAAGGGCTTTAATTGGACTAGATTTATTACAACAAGCAGTTAACAAAACTCAAGTTAAGCAAAGAATGAAAATAGCTCAAGATCAGTGTAAGAGCTATGCAGATACAAGATGAAGATATTTGGAGTTTAAAACTGGGGATCACGTGTTTCTTAAAGTGTCTCCAACCATAGGAGCATTCAAATTTGAGATAAAAGGAAAACTCAACCCAAGATATATTGGTCCATTTGAAATACTAGAAAGAATTAGACCGTCAGTATATGAATGAGCTCTCCCACCAAGTTTAGTAGGTATACACAATGTTTTTCACGTCTCTCTGTTGAGAAGGTGCATATCAGATCCATATACCATTCTTGATACAAATCAATCGAAGATACAACTAGATCTGACTATAGAGGAGAAACCTATCAAGATGTTAGGCCACATGGATAAGACCTTAAGAAACAAAACAATTCCTTTTGTTAAAGTGCAATGGGGTAGACAAACAAAATGCGAAGCGACTTCGGAAGTAGAAAGTGTTATAAGACAGAAGTACCCTAGTTTGTTTGATCAATAAGGTAAGGTAAGTTTCGGGGATGAAACTTCTTTAAGGGGGAAATAATGAAATATCCTAAACTAAATATACCAAAATTAAAATTTGCATATCTGTTTTGTTTATTAATGCAAGAATTGATTTTTATGATTTAAATTATAGAGTTTGAAATGTTGGTAAAATTATGTATTAGTATTTAAATGTGTTGAATTGTATTGTCTTGTGCTAATTAGTGTATGACTTTGGATATAGTAATTTAGGTGATAAAATTATATGTTGATATGCTTAACCTTAGAGCATAAATGAATTCTTTGTGTCGTATATTTCTTGTATATTTAGTTATAACATTTTTATTTAAAAAAAAGTTAAGTTGAGCTAGATTGATTATCTTAAATCTATAATTTTTTTTTCGGTTAAGCTCAAATTTACAATAAATGACAACCTAAGCCCTTGAGATAATGTTTTATTATCTTCTACTTGCCTTAAAAATAAAAAAAGGCAGATTTGTGAGTTAAAATTTTTGCAAAAATCACTCTAAAAAACAGAAACCAAAACCAACCCTCACACAAACCATTTACAATCATCATTCTATCATCTTTTTCAATCAAAATTTTCTTTCAAATTCAACAAGGATATGGATTTCTTCTAATATCATCCACAAGTCAAGCTTAACTAAGGTAACGCTCTAGTTCCTTTTCTAATAATTTGTTTCCTTGTTTCTTTCATGAATGCCATTTTCGTGTAAATGAGTTTTTAGATAATTATAAATAGTTTGATAGAACTAAGATGATTTCTAGACTTGGATGATTTTTAGGAACTTGCTAGAATCAAGAAATGAAGTTGTTATGGTTGTTTTGATGAATAAATGAATTGTATGGTTAATAGGTTATACAACTGATGGAGTTGTGAAATTATGAAGGAAGTTGTTTAATGAAGTAGATATTGAGTCTATATATGTTGAATGTTGTTAATTGTATAATAGGTAAGATATGAAGTTGTTTTAGTTACTACTATAGATAGGTGAGTTGGTATGATAGTAGTGATACAGAAGTGTTGAAATTACAGGTGTTAACGATGTAGGATGAAGTAGATGTGAAGTTAATGTGTATACGATGTAGTTAAGTTGATGTAATGAGTATACATGAACCACTTGAAGAAAAAAATGTAAAGTTAAAGTGGAAAACGTAACATGCTCTATTTTTTATGATAAGCACAAGGGGAACACGAGGTCGTGTGTTAAGGCATGTTTCTCACTGATTTGGAAAATTAAGCTAATCGAGAAGAAACACGGCTGGTACATAAGATGTTCTATTCAGTTGTGCTTCTCTTTGATTTAACAAATTTATTTTAGGACAACATGGGATAACCAAAGCTTATCCAATCTAATCATGTTTCTCTCTATTTTCAAAAAGAATTGGTTTTCATTGATACACTATTAGAACATGGGTTATTCTATTTCCCTATACTTCTCTCTAGTTGTTGAGGTGTTTACATAATGAGGAAACATGGTAAGAACATGACCACTTGTATCTAGCTATGTGTCTCTCTAGACAAACCAAACACACAATTTGTAATCCACCATGTTTCTCACTTAAGGAAAACACAGGGACATGCACAGCCGTGTACCTACTTATGCACCCCTTAAAAAAAATATAATTTAAATTTTCAAAGTTAAAAATAATGGAATGTGAAATATAAATATATGTGTAAATGTATATTAAGCTATGTTTTGATAAGAGTTTTGATTCAATTGGATAATTGGTAAATGTATTAGTTGTAATTATGAATAAATGTCAAATTTTATATATAACTAATTTTTTCAATAGATTCTCCTACTCAGTTAGATTTATCTGCTAGTCTTCTACAGGGAATATAAAATCTTTCAGGTATACAGTAACTTGTTTATTGAGTGCTAGGTTAGACATTATTAAATTAAATCTAATTAAATATTAACTTAAAATTTTTTTAATTGGTTGTGCATATGTCGTTTAATTAGGTCCCGGAAGCAACAACCCTGTTCGGAGTCGAGCATGGTAGTTTAGGTGCTTAGCTACCCCTATCGTGATGCAATGACAATTTATAAGCAGCTAAGTGGGTAATCGATAGGAGAAATAGTATAGGTGTAACATTTGCTTATTTTTAAAAGGAAATAATATGATTTAGTTTACATTTATGGTACCGATTGAACTAAGAGATATTATGAATTAAGTTAAATAAAGATGAGTAATGGTTGTGAACCTTAGAAGAGTTATTATTTATAAAGTTATATAGGAAATATAAGTATTCAGATTGCTTATATCAACCACCTAAGCAGCTGCTGTTACTTAGGACCTCCAAGTTCCCAAGGATTGCAATCGGAGTTTGAACACTTCAATGTTGATTTGTTTACTTAATTAAAGATAATTAATTTATTGGTTATTGCATTGTATTTGTTAAGAACATGTGCCACTTTATATTTATTTATGTTGCTGTGTACTGGGCCCTTGACCCACTTTTTCCTTTCTAGGTGTTGATGATGATAAATTCTATGATGCTTTGGGATATAAGACAGACTTTAAAGAATTCTTAAACGAGTGGGATGACTAGGAATCATTTCCTTATGATGTTTGTTTTTAAAGAAATCTTTTCAAGACTTTTGATTAGGATGTGATAGTTTTCTTTAAGGCTTACTCATAAGCCTAAGAGTTGTAATTTAAAGTATCTAAGTTTTCTTTCATGTTTTGTAAAGGATCAAGTCTTTGTAATCTTTTGAAGTACCATCCTGATGGTACTATCATATTCTGATATGTAAAGTAAGACTACTTTTAATGAGTAGTTTTTATAAAAGTTTTGTGTTATAGCAGGTTTAATCAAGCAATCAACAAGGATACTTTCTTTTCGGACAACCCTATGTATAATATCCTTATATACTACGCATGGTTGGGGGCTTGGTGTGCTTAATCATTGGATTAAGGTAAGTCGGGTCTTTACAATAGTTCTTAATCCTTTTCACATGATTTAAGTTGTAGGGTTTAGATGCTACTAACTTGGTGGAGAGAGGAGAGGGGGAGGCGAGCACCAGTCTATGAGACTTGAGCACAAGTATTGGCATGATTATTCCAAGCGGCGGTTCAAGTCTGAGAGGCAGTAAGGATTTGGAGTCTCTGGGAGACAGAGGGGACTTAAAGGTTACCGGCTCTTATGTTGGATCGTATGTTGAACTTGCTAAGGCAGCATCTTAGATTCCTTTGGATAAGTATCTAGATTATGGTAAGGGGAAAGGACATATGGAACCATTGCATGATAGGGCGGTAGTCGGCAATAGCCCCCATGGAGTTAGTAGCATACTTATCAAGGCGGAGCTTGATGAGCTTCGGAGGGTAGAAATGCAGGGTTACGTTAAGGATTGTGAGATCATACGCCTTCTTGGTTTGATTAAGTTTGCTTGCTGGGAGGGCGGATGTTTGCCTTCTATGATAAATCATTTTATTTTGGCTTGAGGATGACATTTTCTCCCTTTCAAAAGGGGTTTTTCAGCCACTGCTAGCTTTCTCCTGTGCAATTGCTTTCGAATGATTGGCATCTTCTGGTGGCCTTTGTGGCCTACGCCTCAGCTTGCATATGAGACTTACTCGAATTTTGTTATGGAGGTATTATTTGTAAACCCCTAGATTTTACGGTAATAATAAGTAAACCTTAGAACTGGAAGTCAAATCGGAAATCTTAAAGTCAGCCTATGTTTACCTTAAGAACTAGAGTGTTTAGATTCAACAATCCTGCACTTGAAACCCTAAAAGAATAAAAATGAGTTAACCATATATTATAGTCTAGAATAAAGTCATATAACCTAAAAAGATTAGATTCGCCTAAAACTCACTCATTTCGGACCTGAACGAGATCAGTTTCTAAAATTAGGATCCTAGCACGCAAAATGGTGAAAATATTATGACAACATATCTGGACTCATAATAAGATGAGGAATCGTAAAATATCAGTTATAGGATTTTTCGGCTTCTAAAAATATCAAATAAATCCCTTTTACATGTATTTTTCTTGCTATCGATATTTTATTTGCCTTAGTTGCTATTCAAGTTACTATTTAGTACTATTCATTACTATTTCTCTATCTGTACTTTTTCTTACTACCTATTCTTATACTCTTACATACCTATTCTTACATTTTCTTTTCCAACACTACTTTATACATAACTTATCTTATACATTACTTACTTTTATTTACAAAAATACATTTTTAATCAATTCACACCCTCTCTCTTTCATGGAATCGGTGCCCCCCACCTCTCTCTCTATCTATTTCATGTTCTCTTCCAATTAATTTTATTCATTCTTATTTTAACTCCTCAATTATATAAATACCTCCTCCTCCTTCATTCTTTACATACCTTCTTCTACACAGAACAAAACTCTATCAAAATTTCTCCACATATTTCTCTCTTCTTCCATTGCAAAACCGTGAGCCCCTATCCCACATACATTGTGTTTCCACAAAATTTTTCTTTCATTCATCTTCCTCATTCCATCTTCAAGTTTAGGTAAACACTAAACCCCTTCTTTTCTTTCATGTTAATATAACATGAACACTTTGTGTGTTATGATTTCTAAAGCCCCATGAGTATTATGCTAGGGAAGAAATCATGAAAACAACAACTTGTTTATGTCTTGTTCAACACCATATTCATATATGATTCTTGTTATGTTCTTGATATGTTTATGCTCCTAACATAACTTCTATACATTATTATGTATACATACGTATCTATATTTCTAGAGCCTAAAGCTCACTAATCTAACCTCTTGTTATGCTCTTATTTTGCTTCTTATCTATTGCTTACACTAAACAATACTAGTCATTCTAGTCTTAGACTTGTCCTTCATCAAGTCAAAAAATGTTTTAGGACTTGTCCATAATCTAAGTCCCATGAGCCTTGTACATAATCTAAGACTCTAAATTTCTTTCTTTTTCTCTTCTTTCTTTTTCTTAATTGCTATATTTTTTTAGACTGAAAATATTCAAGTCTTGGGGAGCCTTGATAAAGTCCAAGACTCCTATAATTATTTCTTGCTTGATTGATGGGACTGGATGTAATTCAAGTCTTGGAAAGCCTTGAAATGAATCTAAGACTTTCATGATTTTCTTTCTTCTTTCTCTTTTCCTTCTTTTTTGTTTCTTATTTTTTTCTTCTTTTAAGTCAACCAGAATTTATTCAAGTCCTGAGAAGTCTTGATAACAAGCTAAGACATCCATATTCTTATCCTTATTTAGCTCTTTGATTTTCTGTTCTTGCTATTTGTTACATAAGTTTATAAATTGATTCTTAGCACAAATAATATGTTCCCTTGCATGCATGATCATCAAGTAATGTTGTTGCCTTAGTAAAAATTTTCAAAATAAAAATAGAAATTATGTCCTATTTTTTAGACTAAAGGCTTTTAAAATAAATTTGCAACACTTAAAAGAATTTTCCTTAAGGATAGTAATAATCAGCTAGTCACACTGTCATTAAGATTAAATGTTGGCAATTCTTTGCCATGCAAATTCTCTTAAAATATTATTAGACATATTAAAGTTTTGCTAAGAACCAAGAACATGCCAATTTTTCATAAGCTAATTAAGGATCATCTAACTTAAAATAGAAGTTTACACTCCACATAGGGAAAACCAAGTTTATAAAATATGAAATTTATTTTATGAGATTAAGAAGATGTAGATATAGTGATCTTAGTGGTTATATATTTCCATTACTCCAAACTAAAAATTTCAACTCCCTTTTTATAAGAAAAAAGATTTTCCTTCTAAAGTCTACTTTTCAAACTTCTAAATTAAATTATTTTATGAGAAATCACTCTTGAGGCAACATTACTAAAATCATGCATATGATGTGAGCTAATATGAGTATCAAATGATTTTCAAATGAATAAATATCTTGTACTTGCTTTAAAATGTCCAAATGGTGTAGAACTTGAAAGTTGTAAAAACATAAGTGATGGAACCTAAGATCCGACTGTGATGCATTTTTTCGAGACCTAAACGACCTTAAATGTGAAAAGCAACCTTAGAAATAGATATATCTTTTCGAGTAGGTAGAAGATAACTGCTTATATGCAAAATGTCAAGTTAAAATGAGTAAGTTATAGCCGTTTTAAATTGAAATTTCCTTAATCCGAATTTTATTGCAAATTAGAAGATAGAATTAGAAAATTTAAGTAGAAATTCTACAGAATACTCATTTTGGGTGTTTTTCTTGTTTACGTGACACGAAAGGCGATACTTTCTATTCGAAGGATTATTTTGATTAAAGGTGCTTTTTCAAGACATGACTGAGTGAGTTTACTTTCTCCATTTTTTGTACTCATGATTGCGCTTGTAGTTTAGTGGCACTAGAAATAAGAAAAGATAAAAATGGGAAGGGCATGTAATTTATAATGTTTGACAAATTTCTACTGAGCATATCGAGTCTTGAATTGTTGACAATCAAATGAATGATTTATTACTATGTTGAAGTGTCTGCAAATTGTATGATCGCCTCTAAGATACTTTAATTACATGCTAAGAACTTAATACATTGATTCATGCACATCATAGAGTAAGTCTCATTGCATTCACTATTATACATTTTGTGGGACAAGGGCATAATAGTGGTGGTTGGCATAATCAGTAGTATTTGCATTTGGCAAGTAGTAGTTAGTAAGATCTATAAAGTGACAAGTAGTAGCTGGTAAGACCTACATGTTTTTGGTGACGAGTAGTAGTCAGTAAGATCTACAAAATTCCATTTGCGAAAGTGATGGCCATAATTAGCCTGTATACCTAATCCCAATGAAGGACGTAAATTCATTCAACATATAGTTCTCAGAAAACCGTATGTCTTACTTGCTCATGTGTTTTGATATATATCATTTGCTTGTTTAATATAACTTGTTTGATTTTTTGCTTCAAGTATGCTAATCCGTGAATATTCTCATTAAGTTAGTTAAGCTTACACCCCTATAGATTTTTGCTTTCACAAGATCATTTACTACTTCATCTGAGGTCTCCTTACGTCAAAGTAAGATTGCTTTTGGGGGAAATCCAATCAAGGACCTTAGATCGGAATTCCCTTAAAATCTTTTAGTGATAGTTATTTTTTAATTGTATGTAAGACTAAGTTGTATTTCGATCCTTGGAGAATTTAGCGAGGGAATGCACCTAAGTTGATGTAAAGAATTTATATCTTTATATTTTATGGGTAAATATTTATATAGATTTTTGTATGCTTTATATTAATATCTCAAATTACACATCCGACTGGTGTCTCCTGTTACTATGTCGTACGGTTTACATATAATATCGAGACTTTCGCGTAACTAAAGTTGTCATTTTTAAGTCTTAATTTTGTATGTGGTGGACTGTCACATTTAGGGTATCCTTTGGAACGTAATATTATCATTTCAAGAAATCCAATGAAGGATGGTGGTATCTCACGAGGTGGTGCAAGAGCTCGTTCATGCTTTTGATAGCCTTATCAGCTCCAACGGTCAACACTAGGAGAAAAGGTTCTGGATCGTTTGGGCCAAAGAGGGTTCCCAATACCAGTTTAATTTTTGGGTGAGGTGATGAAACCTATTCATTCCATGATGTTGTCGAGGTTAGGGCCTCATGATTCTAACACTCAAAAGGCTATTGATGAGTTTATGGGGTTGCGAGGTGGGAGGCCGTAAAGGTGATGGCAGTTTGACATGATTCTTTGAATGTGGACATAGTCTATCCCTCTCCCCCATCACTTGTTGAGTCGAGCTATGGAGGGAGGATGTTGTTGTTGTTTAGTGATGGATCTATAGTTTTTGAGCGTTTGAGCTCAACTAGGAAGGCGTTTTCTTTTCCTACTAACTCTTTATTGTCATTTTTGTTTCAAAGCTTGAGATGGAGGTGATGGACGTGAGCAATCTTGTTGCTAGTTCGTCGAAGAAAAGGAAGAGAGCTTCTATTAAAAGGAAGAAGCCTACGAAGAAGTAGGTGATTAAGGTCGATACGTAGGTTATGGAGGTCGGTGTGCAGATAATCAAGATGGATACACTAGACTAGGAAGGTGTCGGTCCTAATGTTGGTTTAGATGCCTAACTTGTGGAGACCCTACTACGCGTTTGGTCTCCCAATGTGTAGGGTAGGGCTTAACCTTCCCCAATTGTAATCACAACGAATATTTTATCGTCCCTTGTGGCTAAAGCTATTGGGAGCAACACTACTATCTTAGGTAATTAGGCAAGGGATGGAGCTCATGGGGGTTAGCTGGGTAAAGGTGTTACTGATAGCCCAATTAACTTCATTGGAGGTAGGGCCTTAAAGTAGAGTGGCGTGCCTATTAAGTGGCCTTCTTTTGAGGAGGTTGCTTGTCTTGAGGACAATAAGAGGTTGAAGGCATCCCTTGGCGAGCTCCCATCCATGGATTTGACTATGGACTTTTCAACACATAAGATGTATGAGATGAGGTGTATTCATTTATATATATTTATTTATTTTTTGTGTGCTGTAGACAATCTCTAGGCTGTTCTCATCCTCCTGTTGCTCGGTTTCAAGTTGTAGTGATGACTATTGAAGATTCTAGGTTATTGAGGAGTAATTGTGTAATGGTAAGTGATATTTTTGTGTTTGTTAATCTTTTGGTAGGCATTATTTGAGTTCGAAGCCTTTTGTTTAAAGCTTTAAGGAGGTTGAGAGGTTAAAAGCAAGTTTGGAGAAAGAACTTGCCAAGATGAAGAAAAGAGAGATGAGGCACAAAAGCGACCTACTTGCATCTACAGAGGAGAATGAAAGGCTACTGAAGGAGACAAACAAAGAAGATCTTGTGTTGCCAGGCCGACGTTACTGATGTAATCGAGGTAAGAAAGCAACTATCATTGGTTGAAGATGCTACTGTATATTACAAAAACAAGTGGAAGGGCATGAAGCAAGAACATGATTCCCTATCTCACCAATTGAATGATGTCACTTTGGGGCTTCCGAATCGATTAAGGGAGATTGAGCTAGTCGTTTTGGAGCTCGATAAGATGAAGGAAGAGGTTCGAGCATCCAACTTGGAGTAGGAAAATCTGAAGGTAAGATTGCTTCTATTTGCTATTACGATGATTATTATTGTTGTTTTTATTTTTTCTTGCTGTTATAGATTCGCATGGAGGGCTTAGAGAGTGGTCTAATTTGTCAGTGAGACGACTAAGAGGCATGTCTTGAATGAGCTCGTTAAGAGAAACCAATGGAAGAAGCTTTAGAGGAAGCTTGCTTTAGATATGGCTAAGCTGAAAATGAAGGAGCTGTTCGAGAGGTATCTAAACCTAGATCTTGGTTTCTTGGTTGTGTGCCTTGGTGAGGTCCTTGTTGATGCTGCTGGAGAAAAAGACAACGATGAGGAGGATGGAGATGGTGATGAGAGGGGCATTACTAAGTTCGGGGACGGTGACAGGCTGGGAGATGCTTGTGTTGAGCAAAGCGAGGGTGCTAGAGGTAACCCAAAGGGCCAATCAATAGGCTTCTAAATCAATGGTACCCAAGATTCCCTTGAAAGGCCAACCTGAGGTTTTCTGGTGGTGCTTTTGGTGAAGGTCAAGTGGTAGCTGCTGTTGCAGCTCCTTTAACTTGTAATGAGCAAAGAGATCTTTGCTAACTGTCAGGTGGATTGAATTGCTTTATATTCAAAATTATTTTTTTTAGCAAGCTGTGTCATTAGATCTTTGGAGACGTTCGTTAACCCTTCAGTGGCTCTAAATGTGTAATTTTTCCTTGATTGAATTTTTCTCATAATTGTTCCTCTAATTTATGCTATCCTTCCCTTTTATTTTTGGGAATCGTACTAAGTACCTATAGCTTTATTAAGTTTTTTGCAAGTCATGCTAGGGCTCAACAAGCTTGATCTTCAACATCGATAATCACTTTCTCCTTAGTTTAGTTTTGGATTTATTGTACAGTAGTTGTGTAAGACAGATTAATCCTATCGACTTCGTACTTATGAAGTGGCAGTTTGTGGTAGCCTAGCTATAGGTGATGATGTCGATTTGTGGGAAGACTTCCATGTACCAGAAGACTTTATTTTCCAAAGGCTATACAGCTCTAAGGTCCGATTGAATGGTTGGAGCGAGTTGTACTAGAGATCTTCAAGATTTTGTGGCATTAAGAGTTGGTTATGGTGCAATTTACTTCTACCTATAAATATCTCTCTTAGCCAAAGTGTTTATTTACATTTCAATTCTAGCCTTTTATTTCATGCTTCTTCTTGTGTGAGATCCTCTCTTTAATTCTCATATTTTCAGTTATTGATTGGACCATGTGGTAACTTTTAGTCGATCTCCTCTAGCTTGAGAGGTTGAGCCCTTAGCAGCCGTAGACTGTAAAAAGAAGTTTCTGGCACTTTATTGTCTCTGTTTAAGGGGTCGGACGCCTTACGGTCCTTGTTTACATGGGTCTTTCACTAAGGTCGGCAAATGGGTTAGGCATGTTGCTCAAGTTTCGATCTCCATTACCACCTTGCCACTCTTTTTATAGTCCGGTTGATGGGCCTATGTCATTATTGGTGTAGTCGTGGTGACTTTAGTGATGTGTTCTAGGTGAGTAATGACTTTTGCCCCTTCGATAATATAGTCCTCTGACGGGTTACTTAAGGTTAAGGTCATCATGGAGGAAGCATTTGAGCCTTTCTCTTGATTCCTAGCTCCTTTCTTTGGGCCATTTTCATGGCAAGTGGGGGTGGTAAGGGATGTAAGGGCTCATCCACCTCCTTGAGCTCCGTCTCCTGATGGTTATTTAGGGCTAAGGTTATTGTGAAGGGAGTGATGTCCCCTCTCTCGTGCTCCAAGTTCCTTTCCTTGATCCTCTTCCATGGTGAGCTAGTTGGAAAAACGCTTAATGCTTGGAGAAGATGTGACTAGTTGCCTCCTGAGTTATTCTTGTGTAAATGATACACCACCATCCTATTGGCTTCAGGTCGTGGGATCATCCATGTGCACTTGAGTTTAAAGATCGAGCTCCCTTTAGGTTGATAGCTTAATCCTTTTCATCTTGAAGATTAGATGTCCTTGTAGTTTTCTTATGTTTGTAATATGTTGTTCTAAACTTTTGCTGGGATGCCAGCCAAAACTAATTGGTCGAGATGCTAGTCAAAATTATTGTAATAATTTGCTTCGAATCGATGAACTTGGTTTTTGCACTTGTTCTGAATTTCTTCTTGTATGACTTTATCTCGCAACTGATTTTTTAGGTAGTATGTAGATGGTAATTCCGGTTGAAATTATGGACTTAAGCTAATCGTTTGTTGTATAAGTTGTGTTATGTCTTATGAATTTCGATCTCTTGATAGGAGTTATCCTTAAGAGGGAGTTACCTAAGATCTTAAGGGGAGTTATCCTTAAGAGGGACTTACTCGAGTTCTTGAGGGAAGTTACTCTTAGGAAGGAGTTACCTGAGCTCATTAGAGAGAGTTAGTTGAGTTCTTAAGGGGAGTTAGCTTTAAGAGGGAGTTACTAGAGCTTCTGAGGGGAGTTACCTAATAACTAATAACTCGCACTCATTATCTAAATTAAGCTCTTGAGTAAATAGTGGTGAGTTAAGGTTATCTCCTTAGGGAGCTAATGGCTAAGTACTAGGCATTGAATCTGATCCCTAAGCTAAGCTATCAAAAATTTGATTTAACTAAAAACTACACTAATAAATTAACTGAGAACTTTAAATTGAATGTCCTAGCAATACAATTGATGGTCTTAGGATTAGGAGATGCTAAAAAAGATTAGGAATATTGCACTTATATTTTCATATGAAACGAACCCATGCCTTGAATGGATATTGAAACTAATTACTTAGGATTTAACCAAATTCACTAGAACTAGCCCACGTCCCGGAGTAGCAAAATTCCAATTATAGCATAAATCATCTTGCTAAGGCGATTTATCTATAATTATCAATTAAAATAGTAATTCGTTCGTACCAAAATTGAAAATCTAGTTAAAATTACAAATCGAATATCGCCAAGTGACCCAAATTTATAATTCTAACTGCATTAAGCATGTGAGTTCATGAGTTTTTTCAAAACCCACATATCTTTACAACAAATTTCTTTCAAAAACTCAAGATGTGTTCATATGGATTATCAAACATCTTCTAAGTGTCTTTAATCTTAATCTGCTTATCAGTACGACCCTAATACTAATCAAAGAAATCATGGACAACAATACGTGAATTCCCAAATAATCAAATAACAACATCATAGCAAGTCAAATAATCTATTTCATCTAATCCATTAATGCATATTCACAAACATATTAAGCACAACACCTCAATAACATAATCAAACAATAAACATAATAGAACAAAGGTTAGAAACACCTCAATGGAATTTTCACTCATCAAAGTCTTCAAAGCCATAAACTCAATAAATGAGCATTTTTTTATTACATACAAAACCCGAGAAATCACTTCTAAGTGTTGTTAGAACAATAAGGTTTTAGTGCCCTTTAATTAAAACTACACATGTTGAATTTTGCAAAGAAAATTCATATTACTCTCTACTCTGTACTACTACTATTCTATTCCCCCATAATGTTCTTTGCTTACTCTTTTCTCTCCTCCCCCTTGTGTATTCTGTACCTCCTCTTTTTCTGTTCTATGAAGTTTCACATGTGCCATAACTTTTACCACATGGCCCCCTTTTTAGAACATTCAATATCTTAAACTAAATAAGAAAGTAACTTCTCCACTCTCTGCACAACATACCTTTATTTTCTTACCTTTTATTTTGGGTCATTGGACTAAGAAATGAATGAATGAAATGCGCCTGTGAACTTAAGTCATGGTCCATAATTGCTAATTGTTGCAATTTAATTTCTATTACAAGGATCCCACTAGGTGTCTTCTAATAAACATCACTATCGCTCCATGTGCTCAATGATTAACACCACCATAAAATGCAATTATATATTAAGAGGGCCTAATTCATTTATTATTACTATTCATGAGCAAATTTTGCACTTAAAGAACGTGTAATCGAAACATAAAAATAGCTATAGACCAACGGTCCTCACACCAACTTAAGCTCTAGTGTCAATCTGAAAGCTTGCTACTCTTGGTGTTATGTGTTTAGAGTGAGGTTTTCAGGTCTATTCTGTCGCTTCTCCAATGAGTTCTCAAGCCTAAGCGCTCTGAGTTAATGACAGGTGCCTACTAGTACATGATGTTAACTCGTGGGTGCTTGCTGTCATATTGACGCTTTAAGTGCTTGACCAGGTTTTTGCTAGATAAGGCTATTGATCGGGTTGTTGCTGCTGTTAAGAACAAAAAGAGTTGTTGTTGCATGAAGCTTTTGCTGACGCTTGGAGTGGCACATGTGAGCTAGAGTTGATCCTTGTTGTTGTTTAAGTGCTGGTGGGAGCTCTCTACTATTGTTGCTGTTGGGATGCTTGACTTAGCTAGTGAATGAGCACTCTATTCTTGCATAAAATGTAGGTGCTCAATTGGGCGCTCGAGAGCTGACGCAGGGATGTTTGGACTAGTGTGTACTTCAGAGATGGTTAAGGCTACTTGGGTACTTATGTGGTCGTCCAGAACATTCTAGTAAGTGCTCCAGGTATGCTCTAGATTACGATAGGAGCCATCAACTTGGCTCGGGTTTATTGCTCTATTTAGTAGTGGAGTTAGAGCTTGAGTTCGGATCAGTTGCTATTACTTGTAGTTTATTGTGTACTGGAGCTTGTGTGTGCTAAAGTGGTGTTGTTCATGAGCTGTTGGAATGGCATGTCAACACATGAATGCCATCAACTTACTTGAATTGTTGACTCTAAGTGCTTCAGATTGGGATGAGTTGGCTGCTACTAGGAGTACGAACTAAGTTGCTGCTAAAATGAGTGTTCAAAGTGCACCATCTTGGCACTCCTTGTGTAAACCATGAGAGCTCAAACATGGCCTGAATAAATGCTGTTAATGATTAGCAAGAACATGTTCTCAAAACTGAAATTGGTTCAATTATGTTCTATCTTAACTAAAACTTCTAGTTTGCTATGATTAACAATTACAAACACCTTTTGATGGCTCGGATGTCTTGAATTGGGGATGGATTGCTCTTGGAACTCAAGTTGTGTTGTTGTTACATGAGTTGCTATTATGTTGCTCGTGTAGCTACCATTGAAACTGTGTAAGAGCTTTGTACATAGTAGTGATCGATGGCCCTTGGCTATGACCTATTCCACAAATTTGCTGCCCTCCTTGGTCAATGAGCCTTATGATTTTGCCTCAATTGTAACCTGGTATTTGCAATTAACTCAGCAAGTTAGACTTGAACAAAAACACTACCTGAAACTTGATGTGCTATGCTTTGATTGAGTTTTTTAGTTGCTATCACGTGCATAACACAGATGTCAAAATGACTTTAACCTGACTTCAAGATTATAATGCAATTGGAAACACTATTGCTCTTGTGAAGTTCCATTTAATATGCCATAATAGTTCAAAAATATAATTTATGCTGTAAAATATACTAAACCAGGATAAAGCATGTAGTTCTTGATGAATGATTCAAGCTTCAATTTGATCTCTTTTTAACTCTTTATGCAAAATTGATCTTAGAATATGAAATTGTTCGTTTTAAAGTAATATTTTTGACTAAAAGCTCATAAAAACTGCATTAACATGAGTGATTTAGCCTTTATGAGGGAGTTATCTAAGCTCACAAGGGGACTTACACTTAAATGGGAGATACCCTTATGAAGGAATTACTCGAACTCATCCACCACATAAGGATGGAGTTCATTAAACTCCTCAGATACCTACTGGACTTTTTTTATCTTTTGTTCAAAAGAAGACTTGGAGAAAGCGTATCAGTGTAGAACTTTATTTCATTCATGATCTTTTCATGACTTTATAAGGTCATATTTTGAGCTTTACATGTATGTGGTGAAAGTAAGTCGTGTCTATTCGAAGAACTTTCTTAGGTTGTTAGCGTTCCAAGTTTTGGGGATGAGCTTGCTATCTAAGGTTTTGAGCTTGTATGCTCCATTCTTCAGGACTTCCTTTACTCTAATGGGGTCTTCCCAATTCGAAGTGAACTTTCCATGGGCTTCTTTTGACCCCATTGCCTCTAATTCTATAGATGAGGTCACTAGGGAGGAAAACTTTGTGCTTGACCTTTTTGTCGTAGTACCTGGTTGCCCTTTGTTAGTAGGTTGCCACTCTCTTGCTCTCTATGTCTTGAGTTTCTTCTATGGCATCTAGTTTAGCTCTATGGCATACCTGATTGATGAGCTTGTCATAGGACTGGACTCTGGTGTTGAGTAGCTTAAGCTCAAGTTCGATAGGCAAAATAACTTCAGATCCGAAAGCCATTCAAAAGGGGGTCTCTTTTATTGGGGTCTATCTAGTAGTGCAGTATCCCCATAGTATGCTGGGAAGCTTGTTTGCCTATTTGCCACTTAAGCAGTCAACTCTAGCTTTCAAGCTTTGCATGATGGTTTTGTTGATCACCTTGACCTGGCTATTTGCTCGAAGGTGTGCGGTTGAGGTATAGTGTTTCGTGATTTTGTACTCGGTAAAAAAATCTTTGATTGCTTTCGAGCTAAAGTATTTTCTATTATCCACTATGATGGAGTAGGGGACTTCAACTCTTACTAAGATTTTATTGTAGAGGAAGTATTGGACGTCCTTGTTTGTGACCTTAGCTACAGCTTAGGCTTGTACCCACTTCGTATAGTCACACCCAACTATGATGAAATTTTTATCTTGTTAAAGGAAGGAAAGGATCGAGAATGTCAAGTCCCCACATGGCGAACAACCATAGGTTGGTGAGGCATAGTAGATTTATGCTCGGCATATGGTCAATAGGGGCGATTTTCTAACACTGTTTACATCACCATACAAATTCCTTAGCATTAGTTTTCATCCTAGGCCAAAAGTAGCCTGCTCGCATGACTCGGGTGTGCAGTGACTGAGCTTTGACATGGTTGCTGCATCCCATGATGTGGAGGTCTTCCAAAACTTGTTGTCCTTCTTCTGGGTGCAAATAGTGGAGTAAGGGAAGGCTGAAGCCCCTTTTGTGCAATACTCCACTGATCAAGGTGTAGTTGACTTCCTTTTTTGCCTCTACTCTGTTTAGGGGTAAGATACTGTCTTTCAGATATCTCTCCATCAATGTCATCCAACTTAGTGGTGGGGTTGTCTGCTGTAGCCAAAGTACTTCGTGGGTTTTGCTCATAGTAGATTTTTCTAAGAGGAACTCCACAAAGATTTTCCCTCTAATTTTTCTTAGGTCGGGGACTATCATAGAGGTAAGCTTGGAAAGCTCGTCAGTCTCTAAATTGTTGGCTTTGGGTATTTTGATGATGTCCTAGGAGAGAAAGTTCTTAAGTAAGAGATCAGACTGTCTCCAGTATTCAGCCATCTCTTCACTCTTTGTTTCATGCATGCCTTTAACTTGTTGTACCATGAGCTAAGAGTATGAAAAGGTTTTGAGGTCCCTTGTGTTTGCACCAATGCTTGTTGCAAGCTTAGTCCCGGCAGTAGGGCCTTGTACTCTACCTCATTATTGCTTGCAAGGAATCTAAATTTCGAGGCATAGCAAATTTTAACCTCCGTGACGTCCTTCCAAGACTAGAACCAGCCTCATTCCCTCCCTCCTTGAGTGGAGGATCCATCTACATAGATAGTCTACATAGCTTTTTGCTAATCCTCAGGCTTAGGTGTACTAGAGTACTTAGCCACAAAATCTACTAGGACTTGTGCCTTAATGGCATATCGGGATTGATATTGTGCCCCATATGCATTGAGTTCAATGGCATACTTTATCATTCTTCCAAATACATCAAATTTTTGGAGGATCATCCTCAACAGTACGTTGGTGAGAATGATGATCTGGTGCGCCTGGAAATACGAGTGTAAATGGTGAGCTGACACTACTACTGTTAAAGCAAACTTTTCTAACTTTATGTATCTTTGATCCGCTCCATGGGAAACACGGCTAATGTGGCATATAGGTCGGTGCTATCTCCTTTTTGCTTGAGCTAAGACCAACGGTGAAGCTCGGTCACTCACCACAAGATAGGTCCAGAACTTCTCCTTGGACAAGGGTTGATAACACCGGTGGTTCCGCTAGGAAATGCTTTAGGTTGTCGAAAGCCTCTTGGATCTTTTCATTCCACTTGAAATTTTCAGGTTTCTTAAAGATCTTAAAGAATTTCGAACACTTGTTAGCGCTTCTAAAGAGGAAGATGCTTAATACAGTTACTCTACCTATGATTTGTTGTACTTCATTGACTAAAGAAGGAGATCTCATCTCTAGGAGTGTTTTGATCTTGTCAGGATTGGCTTTAACTCCTCTCTGTGACACAACATAACCTAGGAATTTTCCTGAAGAGGTGTTAAAGGCTCTTTTCAATGGATTGAGTTTCAAATTGTAGAAGCGAAGACAATCAAACGTCTCTTGGATGTCGTGCAGGTGGTCGTTTACTTGTTTGCTTTTTACAATCATGTCATGGACATAAATCTCCATGTTTTTCCTAATATAGGGTTTAAACACCTCGATAACTAGTCTGTAGAAGGTGGCCTCGATATTTTTTTAGCCCAAACGGCATCACTTTTGTAGTAGTATGTGCCGAAAGATGTGACAAAAGATGTGTGAACCTTGTTGGCGTCGTTCATCTTGATTTGATTGTAGCCCAAGAAAGCATACATGAAGCTTAGTAGTTAGTGTCCCAATGTGCTACCGACGAGTTGATCAATTTTAGGTAATGGGAAACAATCTTGTAGGCATGCCCTATTTACATTGGTATAATCCACACACATCCACCATTTCCCATTGGACTTATTGACTAACACCATGTTGGACAACCATGTTAGGTATTTTTCCTCCCTAATGAATCCAGCTCGAAGAAGTTTTTAGATTTCTTCTTTAATAGAGCCTGTCTTTCTATGGTAAAGTGCCTGATCTTCTTGTGAATCAGACTCTGGGTTTTGTTAATGTTTAACTGATGAGTGATCACATCCGAGCTAAAGTTTGACATGTTAGAGGGTGACCATGCGAAGATGTCTTTGTTTACCTATAGGAATGCGATCAAACTCTCCCTTAAGTTAGGGGAGATCAATGTCCCAAAATTTATAGTGTGCTCGGGATTATCGTCTAAGATGAACTCTTCAACGTGCTCAAGATTATTATCTAAGATAACCTCTTCAGTGTGCTCGATGGGTTTACCATGGTGCTCGAACTGATCTTCTAGTTCAGTATCTACAATGAAAACATGATCTCCTTTCAACGCTTTAAGGTATAACTTTCTAGACTTTTCTTAGTCTCCTTGGTACACCCATTATCCTTATTGGGGTGAGGAACCTGGCCTTGAGATAGGGTTATGAGACGATTAGACCAAATATTAACTATATAGCTCTTCTTAATATAGCGTTGTATGGGGACCAACAGTTGACCACGAGGAAGTCTATCTAGTATGTAGCATGACATTCCCCCTCACCTAGCTCGAGAAGTAAGGAGGTGATTCCCTCAGATCAAACAGGTTGGTTATCAAAACCACATAACTCATGATCATAGGGTCTTAATTTTGGTCAAAACTCATGTTTCATATGTTCATAAGGTTTATTGAAGAGGATGTCGGCATTGCTCTCTGTATCGATTAGCACTCCTTTAACTTTCCAACCGATATATGAGCTGAGATAACCATAGATTCTTAGTGAGGAGTTTGAACCCCTTGGTAATCCTCGTCACTAAAGGAGATGGTGGTGTCAACCTTGACTCTTTTTGGCTCTAATTTTATCACCTATCGTGATTCGCTCAAGCTTGATTATAGTCCTGCTCTAGTAGAGGTTAGGGGTCTACCTATGATGGTATTGATCTTTTCGTGACATTCTCGAGTGAGCCAAGGCTGGTTCAAGTTATCTTGAGTGTTTTTCCCTTTCTCCTTTTCAACGCTTCTGTGCATTGGATGTGTAGTTCTGGTTTGACGTCATGGTCGGTGTATTGCTTAAGCTAGCTACGTTGTATGGCATCTTCGATAGTGCTCTTGAGTTGCTAACAATCCTTCGTATCATGTCTGAAATGATACTTAAAATATTCTCTCGATTCTTTTCACTTTAAGCTGAGCCTCATTGGATGAAATGGAGTAGGAGGCCTTGGTTTCTTACTTCTAGAAACATATCATGCACAGGTAGTTTTAAAGAGATAAACTCATCATACATCAAGAAGAGCTTTTTCTTGTTACCGTCTCTGTGACTCCAGTATGTCTGCTTGGTTATTGAATTCATGGTGATCCTTTTAGTGCCCTTCATCGCAATGTTGGTTCTATTCGACTCGAGTAAGCATGACTTTTACTTCGACCTCCTTCCTGATGTTTCTAGCGTCTTCTTATTGAATGTATTTCCATGCCTTCTTCTTTACTTACTTAAGCGTAGTGAGCTGGCATTTTAACATTGAGTCAAAGAACGGGCTATCCGCAAAGACTCCTTGTTTGATAGCTTCAAAGGCTATACCTTGATTCAGATTTAGGACTTCTAGACATGCTTTATTGAATCTTGCTAAATAAACTCTTAAGATTTCACTTTGACTTTGTCTCATATTGTAGAGATATGAGGCATTACTGACTTGCTTGCCATGAAGTGAACTAGGAAAAGGTCGCTAAGCTAATCAAACAAACTAATCGTATTTGGTTTGAGCTTATTGAACCAGACTCGAGCTATGCCTTGGAACGTGATAGGAAAGGTCTTGCACCAAATTGCGTTTGAAAAGTTATGCATCACTATGGTAGATTGGAATTGAACAATGTAATCTTTAGGATTGGTGGTTCCATCATAAGACTCTAAGTTCAGAAGTTGAGCTTTAGTTGAGAGTACTTCTAATTGGATTTTGATCACAAAGGGTATTTTTCCCGAGATCATCTTTGTTGTGGATCCATCCTCAAAGCTTTCTTTAATGGTTGACAACCTCTTCATCATTTTTTTTATCTCTTCAAGGGCGTGTTCTTTTTCTGAACTCGATTGGGTCTCCTTGGCAGGGGTGTTGGTGCATGGTCCTTATAAGCTCGGGTCGAGCCAGGACCTACATAATCTACCTTCAAACATCTTCCATCATCTACTCGGTGCCTCGAGGGAGTTTGAGTCGAGTATTGGGATGTTGTGTGCTCTCATGAGTTGATGTAGTGCCTCTTATTGGGCTCTTAGGGATAACAGATCCTCGGTATACATTTGAGGTCAATCTCAAGTTGTGGGATTGTTCTCTACTAGAGATGCTAGTAGGGTGTTCATGGTTCAGTTAACCGATCTGTTGCCTTATTTTTTGAACCAAATTGTAATGATCAATTCTTGAATATCTTGATTCAAAACCAATCCGTTATTAATGGTTAACCATTTTTTTTAGTTAATTTTTTTAGTCTTTGTTTGTTAACCATTTAACATATGGTTAATCAATATTTTAATAAAATAAAATTTGTGATCCTTAAAATGTTGGATTCCTATATTGATATGCATATCTTGGATTGTCAAATCATTAATGGGATCATGTATTTATCATTAATAGTAGTCAATATAGTTGAGGCTTAACAGCTCCTTGCCATCATTGATAGGTGGATGTCAAACATTGTGTGGACTACAAAGAAGGAATAAGATACGGGTAAAGGGAAAAGAGAAAGAGATTAGAGAATACACGATGATGGCAACAGAGAATGAAATAAATTCAAACTTTGAGTATCCAACTATTTATATTTTTAACAAAATAATTATATAAGAATTGCAACGCTCTAACCTGATGGCATTACAACCCGCCACATGTCCTTCACTTTATAAGAACACGCCAAGGCTATAGAACTCTAAATTGCAATTAAACAAAATATAAATCTCCATAACTCTCATAAAGGATATCTATTTAAGATATCTCATAAAAAACAAACATCTTGTTGGCATAAATCAAAGCCAACTAAACACGAAATATAACAATAAAGGAAAAACTCTTAAACAATCTTAACTCGTAAAAACATATAAAAATTTTAATTTTAATCTTCCACAACTATCTGTGTTCCAAAGCATCTCTAGAACTCGGCTGGTAAATCTAATCCACTAATGTTTCCCCCCATCATATACAAAGATATCATATCCTTAAAGATCATAAATCATCTGATCTTCTTCTGTACTTGAAAAATTGAAAGGAATGAGCAAGAAGCTCAGTATGCCAAACCACGTACAAATTCATATGCACACACAGCATATATAATTACATGCAACTATTTCTAATGCAACAAATGCAAATTATTATCTTTTAAATTAGCCAACAAGCAGCACGGTTTATCACAATCTGTAATCCAGTTTTAAACCTGGAGTAACTCATGACTTTATAAAAGCAAGCATATAGAAAATAGGTAATTATACATATATTGGTGTTAGCGAATCATCCACATATCGCGGCCTTTGCCAAAACCTAATCTACCGAAATTATTTCTATGCACGAATCCACTCGGGATAACCTCACATATAGATCATCAGGGTACCTTGTTAGTATCACACTTTGCATGGTCTTTACTAACCAAAACCAAACACAAGCAGCAAAATAATTTAATATGTCATATAAAATTAAATTGATTTGATATTCTAACCCTACACATATACAAAAGATAGACCTAAACCTACAAGCACATACAACAAACAAGGTAAAGCTGTATCTAAATAAATCTCAAGGAACAAAATTCAAAATCACCAAATCTCCTTTAGAATCAAAATCCTAATTCACCAAAACCTGATATTATGAACAGACACAACTTTAATAATATACCCCATCATCCTTCTAAAACCTTGATCTCCAAAAACCATCAAAACTAAACCTTTCTCCTTGATTGAAACACCACAATTCTCCAACAAAATCAATCTACTCAACAATCTAACAAAACCCTAGAATATGATTCAACACCAAACAACTAAAATCAATAGAAAATATATCTATGATATAATAAAGGTTAAAAATTTACCAATTTACTTATAATTTAATCGTTATTTCGCTTTGATCATCCAAGAATCCAGATCTCCAAGAAACTAGAGTTTTCTCCAACTTTTTCTTTAAAACAAATAGAAAAACCCTAAGAAAACTAATAGATCTACAAAATCCTAAAGAGGAAATAGTGATATGATTACCTGATCTAGATTATTGAATCCTCTTGGCGGCTATGAACACCTACAAAGAGAACTTCTAGGTTTAGGGTTATGTTTTGGAGAAGAGGGAAGCCTAGTTTATATAGAAGACAAGGAATAACTGTTTATCTTTAATAACACATCTTCATCTTTAGTAACGTTTCTTCATCTTTAGTATTGATGTCTATTCATCTTTGATAATGTCTCTTCATCTTTAATGATATCTCTTCATATTCATTCACACATTTGATAATCAACAAAAATTAATTTAATTTTAAGATTGACCATAAAATTCTCTTATTTTATATCAAATGACATCTTTACCCTTCAATATAAATATTTATTTGTATATTATATCGCCTTTTTATGCAACGATTTACCCCGATATTACCTTCAGGCCATCGGGCTTAGCGGCATTGTACACAATCGAGCATTGTTCTCCCCAGCTCAATTCGTGAGAGATGTTGCCTTTAAGGCAAACAAAAGCCTCATGTCCTAAGTTTGAATTGCGATGGCTGCAATAGGTTAGTCACGGGCATAGGGGGAACAATACTCGATTGTGTACAATGCTGCTAAGTTCGCTGGCCTGAGGGTAATCTGGGGGTAGATCGTTACAAGTATATTATAAATTATATATATAAATACAGACAGTTAACTAAAACCATCAATTTTCTAGTTTTATAAAATAAAACTAAAAACCAAAAAAATTAAAAACTCTAATCCTAAACTAAAATTGATAGGCTGGTTAACCCTTTTTTTAATTGGTTTTCTGGTGTCGGATCAGTTATCCTAAACATTTTTTTTTCGCACACCCTTAGGTGTTAGCACGTAGTGGTATTGTAGTACGCTGGTGATCCCTTCTAGGTAATCCTCCATCAAACTTGAACGGTGGTGAGGTGCTCTATCATGTACTGGAAGCTTGTTCTTCCAAGTGTAGGTTCCTTAACCCTTCCAACTTTGTGATTTTAGCTTGCACGAGGGCATTAGAACTTTCATTTTCAACATTCTTGTACACCTAGTTGCCTACATAAGTTCTCAAGCTCCAAGATATGCCTTAGGTATGGGAAACCAATGGTGTTTATACTGGTGGTTGAATCAGGGTGCAATAGCTCAAGAGCTTTGTCATCTACTAGAGCTGCTACTGGTGGAGTGATAGCTAGGTCAAGTTGGTTTTTACTCCGCTGGGGTCTCAACATGGTGGTTACCAGGAGTTACTTTTCGTTTGATATGCATTTTCTTTTTTACCAAGAAGGTTGGGGTTTGTGAGGGGTTTTTACGAAGAAAGTGATCTAAAGGAGAACAAAGAAGGAATAAAGAGTTCCCGTATATGGCACCACGTGTTGTGTGAGCTAATTTCACTGGTAGAGATAGGCTCTTGCAAACATAAAAAGTAGTTAGAGGTATGTGTGGGGGTTGCTCAATACGGCCACTCCGGCGCCTAAGTTAGTCCGTAAGTCTTTACTTACCCAAAGGATATTCACTTATGTAACAAAAAAGTTAGCTCTCGCTTTCCCTAGAGGGAAGGGTTATTTATAGTTCTTAGGTCAATACCAAAATAGGTCTACCAAATCTTTTTTACTAGGGCGAATCTCTACCCATAGCTCATCTGATGTTTGAGGTGACAGAGGTATCTAAGCCGAAGAGTTGCGACTGTATGGAGTCTAATTGAGCTAGTTATGCCCCCCTGATCCCGAGGTGAAGTGTCTTGTAGTCACTGTGTTTGGATGGATTCGTGGAGGTCACTTGTTTAATGAGCTCGGTCTTACGAAAACAACTCAACGACGAGCTTGGTTAATTATCCCGAGATAGAGTTCTTAGAGAGATTGTCCGTTGTCCTTTATGATTGGTGATTTCGATAACACCTTAGGTTTCCTTACTAGGTCGAAACTTGAGGCATTATCTTAAGTACGCCCTTCTTGGGCCAGCGAGACTGGTTGTTCCTTGGGCTTCAAGGTCTAGGGGGATTAAGTGAGTCGTAACATGTATTCTACTATCAATAGTAGGTATTGAGGGCCTTAAGGTAAAGTATGAGTATAAATTTTTTTGAGCCTATTCTCGCAAGGTAGAGTATAGGTTTAAGGTTTTCATTATCTCAACTTATCTTGAAACTTGTACTCTAATATATAAGGAGAGTATTTTATATTGATCATATTAAAATAATAAAATAATATTATTAAATAAGAGATACATAATGGTACTCCATTTATATATATGTATATATATATTTGAAAAAAATGGAGCTCAAACCCACTTATTATAGAAAGCTCTAAATAAAGTGTGACCTTAGTTGAAGCTACTTCTCATTTCATATCATCACCCGTTATCTTTTTATTTTACATCCCCTTATTCTTTCTTATTTTAAGTCCTAATTTATTCTACCTGCCAAATTAGGATACTTCGAGAAAATATATATTAATTATTGATAAGTAATTTTGGTTATGGGCTCCTTAAGTCTAGGTTAACCTCTATGCGCTAAGGACCTGCCTAATTAAACCATGAGCCAACCTACTTGAGTCCATGACTTCTATGGGAAAGGCATAAGGCAGGTCTTGTAAGATTAAGTCGAGTTGCTTTGCTTACCAGTAAGGTAGTGACTCAATTGCTTCTTATCGATCTTTTACTTTTCCATTAAGGTCGCTTGATTATTTTAAGGAAATGAACCAACTTGCTAGCTATTATTAGGTGGTACGATATTTATGATTTACTTTCATAAGTAGTCAGAGCTACTTTCTAGAATTGGGTATTCACTCTCCCAATTTATTGTAGATCTACTCCTATAAATGTTCCCCACGTTACGTCTAGATAACATTCATTCACTCTAACATTACCTTCCTATCCTCTCGTGTTGATTTATTCTCTCACATATTAAACCGACTTAAGTATTAGAGTGGCTACATTTGATAACTTTTTCGCATCCACTTTCATGTATTGTCTTAGCATAGGCAAAATTTTGCTAGGAGCATTAACTAACTTCACTCATTAATTTTGTATTTGAGAGTTATAAGGTTTGGTACAGGTATAGATTTTATGGATTCTACTTTTATAGAGTTAAGTGAATGTATGAAGGTATAAGGATTTCATACCTTGCATCTAGCTAAAACCTATGCTCTATTATATAAAGAGTAGTTTCAAAGGTACATTATACAAAACCTATTAAATATAAAATAATATTAATACCGCCTAAACTTGCCCATTATGGAAAATTCTAAGTGTCAAATTAACTAAAGCACTATATTATTTGAAGCACCTATTTTCTTTAACATCTCCTCTCATATCGTTGTTTTTTCATTTTTATCTTTTCTTTTTTTTTCTTCGCTTGATTCCTTATCTTCTTATTTACTATCTCTTTTTCTTTCAAATTTCAAACTCCAGTCTATTGTGATTTTGAAAGTAAAGTTGTATAATAAAATGTACATTCACTAACTTTACTCATTAATTCTATATTTTTTTTAAGTTAAAAAATGCTTATGAAGTGTAAGTTAAAAAATTTTAACAAAAGGAATTAGGTAATTACCTTTTTTCGTGCTCTCCACTTGTTATTGTAGATAATATTACTCTTCCTCTTGATATAAAGGTTGTAAAGAGTCATTTTGGTGATTGAACTTTTGACTTAATTTAATGCCATAGGCGGGTCTTCAGGGCTAGTGACAATGCTTAGAAAATTGAGTCAAATAAGAGATGTCGTAGAGAGATTTGGCTTGGTAGGCTCTAAATAGGGATCGTCAAATCAACTCAATTTGCTCTCAACCTAATTTGGTTTTCTCATGCGTGAAAAGTAGACTCCAAAATTATTTTTCTAGACTAATTTAGGCTTTGTTTGGCTAAAATATGGCTTATATAGAATAAAAATAAGTCCATTTCTATTTTATATTAAAGTTGAGTCATTTTAATAAGAAAATGGGCTCGTTTTACATTATAAAAGCCTTAATTCTATTCTAGGCCTATATCCAAAGCCTATGCTCATATACATGAAAGAAGGGATGGATTTTGGCCATTGGATCCATGGAAGAAATCCAATGGTTGTAAGTAGTACTTCATCTCAACCATTCATCTAGGAGTCATCCAACGGCTACTATAGCCTTCAATATATACAAATAAGAGGTTCTCCCCTTATTTGGAGAGAATTCAACATATTACTGAGTTGGACAGTAATATGGAAACTTTGTTGGAACATCTCCAGAAAAGATCAAGACATCCATTTCACGAAGAACGAGTCAAGAACGATCGAATCTAACTAATTTGGTCTTCTGTCACACTCGCATACTCAAGAAACTGGGTTTGTCTGTTTCTCCTCCCACGCCTCTTTCTATGACATCTATACATGTGTCATCAATTCAGGATTTCTCTCAGGTTGACACCACGCTTATTGTATATGATCGGCTAGCTGCAACAACCCCACCATACAAAGGTATTTCAACTTTCACACAATTAAATTCTACATATCTAAAATATAATTTAACATTTCTTATGTATAGATCATAGGTTGAGCAACTTTTTCATGGTCCTAATGCATGCTTTTCAAGTTGCTGATGAGCACATCTAGAGCTTATGAAAACAATTTATGGCATTAATGTCATTTTTAAATACTAAAATATTAATTTAAATGGCTAACAATGAATCATACATTTATTCTTAGTAATTGTCATATTTGATATTTAAATTTCATCTATCTTTGCAATTAACTATTTGAATTTGATTTATTTTTACAACTAACTACTTGAATTTTAAAAGTGTTAATTCGATATCTAAACTTACTTATTTTTGCAATCAATTTCCCAAACTTTATCAAATTTTACAATTGCTTATGTGAATTTTACTTATATTTGCCATTACATACCTCACGTAGGTACTATAAATAATTTTGAAAAGTTTATAGTTAATAAATTGACACTCAACTTAAATTTTAGTTAGTTAATTCTATAAATGTGTAAAGTTCAAGTTCCAAATATGGCATTTATCCTTCATTCTTTGGTTCAGAACTATAACAACTAATGGTAAATGTTACATTTGGTATGTAAACTATACCGAGTTATGCAGTTAATAACTTGATGTTTAAAAATCTTAATTTACTACGTACGAATTTTTTGAGTTCATCTATAGTATTTAAATGAGATACTTAATTGAAAGGATAAATAAAGTTCAGGTAGCTAATTTAATTATAAAATTTGACAAAATTAAGATGGTAAACTGCAAAAGTGGGCAAAGTTTAGGTTGCAAATCAATCCTTTAAAACTCCAGTGGTTAATTGTACTAATCCATAATTTTAAGATTGTATTCAATTCAATTGCAGAACATGCACTTCTAACCTCTTAGTTTATAATTGATTCATGGAATAGCATAAGGTTGAAGAAAATAATGATTCTTTTGATATTATTTTAACTTTATCATGAGAATTAATTTCTAAATAAAAAACCACATTCTATGGAAATGGTAATTTTCTAATTGGGAAAATAATAAGACTAAAAAATATAGACAAGGTCACTTATTATCAGTGTTAAGGAGAGAAAATAACATAGAAAGGACAAGTTATATAAGTGACATAACAGCAAAAGCTAGACTCAAGACAATCTTGATAGACATAAAAGAATATTTAGAAAATAATGTAGCAAAAATAGATAGACAAATCCAAATGCATAAAAACAGCATAGTAAGGTCAAAGATTATATATAGCATAGCTTGTAAATAAGAGCACCACCACACCAATGCTAGTGTCGTAGCATAAAATCCAAGAGCTAAAAGGGAAATTCTTGAAAGTTTTTAAGTCTTTGTGAAGAATTAAAAAATGCCAAAAAAGATTTTTTATTTTCATTGGGTAAATGTAATTTTCACTTTAAAAAATTGGACTTTAAAGACAATTTTTATCTTTAAATGTAAATCTTTATTATAAAAATCATCATCGCTGATTATATTTGTAGAGATGTAACTTATTCTACTTATTTTTCATCACAAATTTATATATTTAAAGATCAACTTTCTTATAGTGTTTTACTTTATAAATCCTCTATATAATGTAAATAAATTAGGAGTCCTTCATTTGAAAACCTTAAGGATAAAACGGAAATGTTAAAAAAAAATGAAAAGACGGTTTTTCATATTATTAACCTTGTAATTTTAGATTGGGTCCTTAACATTAGGGATGTTGTAAGTAGATAGGTGCAGAACGAGGGATCATATTCCAATTAACGAAAGGCAACATTAATATCTTTTCTTATATACAAGCTGCTGGGCCATTGCCTGCAGCATTCAGCGGATTCAACGCTTGTATGATTGCCAATTTCTGAACTTTCTAATATTGCAGTCTTTTGGGCTATATTTCATTCGTTCTTCAATATTTCAAAGAAGAGACTTTGACGAAGTCTTCTTGCATATTTTAGTACCTGCCCTGTCTTACCTTCTGCGAGGAACTTTGAACGGTCTACTCAAATTGAGAAACCCTGAGTTGCACGTTAGAAGTATTCCCTTGCCCTGTCCGATGTTCAGATAAACTGGATGATAATTTTATAAGCAAAATTTGTAAAATCATGATTTATATTTTGATGTATTTTTTATATTATATAAATATGTATTTTTTTCTTTTAACAAATACATGATTTGTAATTTTTTATTATAAAATTACCAAGTAATTTGAAATCTTCTTCTATGATAGCAAGATGCTCGATTTTGTATCTGAGTCATGTTATCTTTATTCCTTGAATTTTGTATATGGTTTTAATAATTCTTTTGTTCTTTGCTTAATTATGATAGTTCAACTTATATTTTATAATTCAAAAGATTATATATATATATATATATATCTGTTATAGATGAATCTTATTCCTTTGAAGAAATAATGTTTAGCTAGAAACCTTATCTTGTTATGTGTCGTATTTTGGTCATTATCTTTTTATATCTTATTGCAGTCATATTATATATTATAATTTATATTTTTGAATGTATAGTTAATCATGTTTGTTGGATTATGAATTGAAACCATAATAGGAGTTTCTTTAAGTATTTAGAAGCAATAGAATATTTAGATATGTTAGATATAGAAGAAGTTAAAGAATATGTTAACATTTTGGATCCAGAAATAGAAAGTAATCTTAGTGCTTTAAATGAATTAGTTAGGGATCAAGGTAAATAGTGGATTGATATTCATCTGTTTTTAGCTGGATATAGGTTATATATATGAAGGAATGTTTCTAGAAGTATTTAGTAGATCTAAAAGATATGGAAAACATAAACTGTCTAGGAAGACAACTGAGTCATATTTCATTAGATGAACTAGAACCCTCTAATAGGAACCTATGATAAGAAATAATAAAATGTTTGAATGGTTAAATTTAAGGAAAATAACAAGTTGCAATTTCAAGATAATAGTTTTTCATATATATGTTATTTTAAACACTCATCTCATCAACTACACATAGATCACAAACAACTAAATAGTATAGTAGATTTACTTTTATGTTTAGTACATCAATCCATAAAGATTTAAGTATTTTATATAAAGCTCACAATCATCTAGAAGAATGGATGATAAGGAAGGATAAACAGTATAAGGATTTAATAAAAAAAGGTAGATTATATAAAATAGGCATAGATAACAAACTAAGATAGTTGGAATACATAACGGTCATCAGATAAACTCAAAAGGAAGAGGCAAGAATCACTAACAAGTAGTAGCAAAGGAATTGAGGAAAGAAGCTAAACAATTGGTTGAAATAGGAAAAAAGACGAATAAGATGATAGAAGAAATAAAAAGGTATTTATAGGATGAGTGAATTGGAAGCAGATGAAGAATATGTATTTGTGTTAGGAGAAACAAAAGGAATAGCAAGACCACATATAGGATTTTGTGGAGACTTAGAAACAGTTAATGATAACATTAAGCATTAGTTAGACAAAATAATACTATAATAGCTTTATTAGTTAGGCTTCATCAAAAAATTACTAATATTAAGCAAGTTTTGAGTAATTTACGTACCAAAGTTTTAGGAAAAAGTGTAGGAAGCTATGGTCAAAGTTACCAAATGTAATTAGACAAAATAATTAACAAGCAAGAAAAATTTCTAGTGGAAAGAAAAATAGATAAACCAAAGGATTATTTTATGAAAGGAAACTGGAAGTCAGTTTCAAAATGAGCAATACAAGAACATTTGAGGAATAAGTAAATAGGTCTACAATGGAAAGACAAGATAAAAGAACTTCAAGATTTAGAGGTGGGCAAGTGGGTTAAACGGGCCAAAAAAATTTGGCCCACTTTAAAAACGGGCCAAAATTGCCTGACCCTAACCCAACCCACTTTAGCCCATGGGTTAAACGGGCCAGCCCACTTTTTGACCCTTTTAACCTACTTACATATTTTGTGAGTTAAATGGGCCAAGTTGACCCATTTAACTTATTTATACTAATTAAATAAGATATATATAATAAAAAAGAGAGTTTTATAAGGTTATATATATTAATGATTAATTTCATTATTATTTTAATTACTTTTTATATAAAAATAAGTTTTCTAAAATAACTTATTAGATAATATATTTCATTTAAAACAATAATAATATATTTTTATAAAATTTTATGGTGCATGTGCATCAATTTGTTATTCTTTGTTATAATTAACATATAAATTTAATCTCAAGTATAAAAAATCTCAAGTATAACCTTCATTAATACATATTTACTCTATAATTATTTATTTTATTTTCATAAAAGTGGGTTGATGGGTCAACCCACTTAACCCGCGGGCTAACCCACTTTGGCCCGCGGGTTAAGTGGGTTGGGTAAAATTAACCCACTTTTAAACGGGCTAAAAAGGCTGGCCCTAACCTGTTTTTAAAGTGGGTTAAACGGGCTGGCCTGTGAGCCATAGCCCATTTGTCCAGCTCTATCAAGATTTACTTCTTTCACAGGAGAATCATACATTTTGCAAATAGGAAGACATAGTACAAGTTCCATATAAACCACTGTTAGGATAGGGATATTAGACATGATAAATATAGGGAGAAGGAGACAAGGAGATCACATGACACGGCTAGAAGAAGCACTAGATATAGATAGAGACATAGAAGTATACCATAATCACATAGTCTCATTTTTAAATCCCATAAGGCTATATCGACCAAGTATACTAAGATGGAGAATAGAGTTGTTCAAGTCTAATAGGGAAGAAAGGATTTCTATTACAATAAATCCATTAAATTTTAAATTAGTCACAAAAGAATCATTAAGAAAGCTGAAACAATCAGAAAAAACTTTAGTCTTTCTTGGATTAATAGTTATAGGAATAAGAGGATTGACAAGAGAAAAAATAGGAGGTAAGGTACTAGTTTTAAATATTACATCTTGTACTGTACTTGTATTTGTATATAACAGTTAATGAATTACACAAAAATTGTTGTCTAATATAGTGTACATGAAACGTGATACATGAAAATTATGCTCAAGTAATAATTATTTATGAGCTAAGCATAATAAATTAGTATATTACTTTGTCTAAATATAGTGATTTAATTTATAAAAGGACAAAAATACATATTAGAATATGATGTGTTTATAAACTTTATGTACCTATGCATGTGTTGTCGTACAATTAGGGTATAGTAGCTTGAACTATATTTTGATTATTTCATTATTAATGTTAGCTTGCTATAGTTTGTGACGCCTTAGGTTACCCTACCATTTGCAAATCGAGCAAGTTTTTCACTAGTTTAGGAGAAAATATAATGATAAATTAAAAGTTGGATTCTCAAAAGATAATGTTAAATTTAGCATCTAATTTTTGAAATGGTAAATTTAATACATGATCAAATGTTTCAAAGCTATTTTTACTCTTATTAAACTATTTACTTTGTTTACAGATGACAAATAAGTAGTCTATCAAAGTCAAATAGTTTTTGAAAAAATTATAAAAATTCAATAATATATTATCTTTTTTATTTTTACAAATAGAGTAAGTGATATTAAGAAAATAATATAAATAGTTACAAAAAATTTAATCAAGTATTAAAATAATCACTTTAAAATTTGAATACCAAATTAAATATTCCATTAAGTTTAGATACTAAATTTAATATTTACCATTCTCAAAAATTGCTTCTGATTTTTGGTTTTCGCTGCACGCACATATATAATGCAGGTAAGCTTCTTAAAATTTTAAACTACGCCTGTCCATTTGAAAAGATTAAAACCAAGTTTTCTCATGATTCTTTTAAAGGGGGAAAGAATACCCAAAATGAAAATCATGTTATTATTATTATTTTTTTTTAATTTTTTTAAAATATCTATAATCATAAAAATAGAATTTCCATTCTTTTCAACTTTATTCTATTCAAATCGACCAATTAATGTAAGTTTCTATAACTAGATTGTACTTGGTTTTTCCACCCACGTACTATGCTATATATTAATTGTCTCTTAGCCTATAGGATATAGCTTAGCAACAATCAATTAGATAGGCCTGCCCAACTTTTCTACTTTGTCCATTTAGCGTTCCTAACTCTATTATCATAGGATGGTCATGGACCTAGGAAGTAGGAAATAGATCTCTACAGAAACGATGGAGATGGAGCGCAATAATTAGGACACGTAAAATGTGTAATGTTAAATTAACAATGGTTAGATAATGTTTAAGAATTTTTTTTTTTCCTTTTTTCCAATTACGATACACATTACAGCTGATGAAAACGGGAGTATTAAATCTTATTTATTCCGTTAAGTATTTATACAGCCAGAATATAATGTTTAAGATTGAACCGGCATATATATTTTGTACTCTAATTATAGAAGGATCTAATGTCTCAGAATTAAGTATACGAGAATTTGATTTTCAAAGTTTTTGTCATGTTCTTTGGATAATATTTCGGAGTTATTGATCATGTCTTTCTATTGTGACTTTTATAGTGTGCTCAAAAAATTTGCCGTGGACTTACCATTAGTCAATTAAAACTTTTATTTGAAAGATAATATATATATATATATATATAGGTAGATTACAAAAATAGTCATTGAAGTTGCCTGCTATTTTATCTATTTTATATGAGTATTTAACTTTTTTCCTTTGTGACTTATCAATTTGTTAAATATTTCATCTAGACAAAAACACATAGTTGGTGCTCAAATATGGACAATTGGATCTAGGCCTAGTTAGACCCATTGTTCACCCGGGCCGACTTATCAAGCATAAGCTTAGCCATTCCAACTCTCTTCAGAGTATATACCAACTTTTTAAGCTCAGGATCCTAACATGTCAAGTGCTATGATTGGACGAGTCTCAAGCTATGTTCACTCGGTACATTACCCTCAATCGCATGGGAGGGGACATGGTAAACATGGAAGGGTTGATATGTCCCATGTCCTCAGTAGTTGTCGTCAACCTTACACTATTCCATGATACCTTTATATGTGGAACCACCAAAGATTGGTCTACTATAATTATTTTTGGTACCATTGGCGAGGTATTGCCATATACCCTAAGATTTCATTTCAACTAATATACCATTGGGATGTGAATCAATTTGAGTATCGAAGTGACCACATTAGACAACCTCATGGTGTACTACTAATTGTGTCTTGTTTTACATGCCCAATGTCTAAGCTTAGATCCAGTGACTACAATCATCTCTACCGAATTTGAATTAATGACATTTGACGCCATTTGCGGGAAACTTACTCTGTACGTAGTTTCGTTCTCCCCATGTCTTTTCTTGAAAACACGACCTTAAACTAATAAAACCCTTTATTAACCATGCATCTACATTGTAAGAGTAAGAAAACTCCTCAGGACCTTAACCTTGGGAATAATTTAGACTCTATTTCGAGTCATTCTAATCCCTAAGTGCCTGCAAACTCTCAAGTGGGTCCTAGTGCATTTCTTGTTTTTGGCTCCTCACAAGACCAGTAATGATGGAATAATTTACAGAACATGCTACAACAAATCATTAAGCAGAACATCGAAATGATAAACCACCACAGATAGGTGAAGCAATGCCTCAAAGAGCTTAAGTTAGAGGTAAATGCTCCCTTGCACCAAGGAAGTAGTAGCGAAGTCCAACTATCTCAACTCAAGCAATGACATCCTAATTTTCATCAGAGTAACAGTGCCAAAATGGACACCCACAAGCCCAAGCACCAACTCAAGCATAGGCTAACCTCAAGACCTCCCATATTTAGGGGTCCCCTAAGGTCAAGAATCCCTCCATGTAAGCATTTCAAAGACGTAGCTTAGGAAGAGTTGGAGAAGGAACCTAAGAGGATGTCGGAGATCAAAGAAAGTAAGAAGAGTACACATATATACAAAGAAAAAAAAACATCCTTCTTAACCAGAACCACATTAACACAATGGATAATTGAAGAACCATTCTCATTAGGCATGAAACTGCTTGCATTTAAATGTGCGATAGAATTACCATACCAGAAGAACCCTTGCAATGATACAAATGTTAAAGGGATAATGGCAGGTGAAGTGTCTATACTTTCAATTTTTGGCAATTTAGTGTCCCTTTTTTAGATTTTGGCAAATTAGTACTTGTATTTTTAAAGTTTGTGCAATTCGGTGCTTATGTTAAATAATATTTAATGGACGTTTATTTTGTTGATAGTATAGTGGTAAAAAGTACCTGCACTATTAATTTTTGGTAATTTTTTTGTAGTTTAACATCACAACTTTAAATTTTGGCAATTTTTATCCAAATGTTTGCCATTATCTTGTCATCAAAATGAATATCCATCACATATTATTTTACAAATATACTAAATCTTACAAATTTTGAAAGTGCAAGCACTAAGCTACAAAAATTGAAAGTATAGATACTTTGTCTACCTTTATTTCAATGTCAAATGCTATTTTTAGTTTTAGGCCCCATTTGTTTTGAGAAAAAATATTTGTTAATGAATAATATTTTTTCTTAAAAAATTTCTCTTGAAAAATAGCATATGTTTTAATATTTGGCTAATTTTATGAAAATAGTTTTCCTCTATATGTATAAATTTAAAGTAACTCATACATTTAAAATATAAAAAATAAAAAATACATATATTATAATGAGAAACAAATCTACATAAACGAAAAGTATTTAAAAAATTGATAATAAATGTCTTTGGATAGCAAATGATTAGTAGATGAGCTTGTAAATTAATGAAAGACATTTTCATTAAAACAAATAGAGCTTTAATGATGCTGGTTTTTATAAAGTGTTCATTGGAAAACTAGAAAAAGCAATGCACAATTAATGCTATCAACTCTCGATTATAACTATTACCAAGTTTGAGGGATTGGCGTTTGCCTCTAAAATGCAATTTACAATAAGCCATTCCCCCTAAAAAGGACATCTCCTCTCTTTTCCTAATAAAATTAAAGGAGGACAAATCCCTGAAGGATATGTTAATCATTTCATTCAAATAATGATAGAGGTCAAAGGCTAGGATTTCAACATTGCAATTTAGGCAAAGATTCAAGGAGCCTACCAAAACAGAACCTTTTTTACTCTCTTGCTAAAATCAAGCTGAAAAAAAACTTAGAGGAATTCCAATAATGAATGGGGAAGTATATACTATAAGAAGATTTTATCCTTGCCCAAAACGGGATAGAGAAATTTGACAAGGAGCAGTAGAAGATAATAAAGAAAAAGGGTCAATTAAGGACTGCTTAGGAACCCTTGAGGATCAAGAAGGGTCATCGTGGCAGAACACGAGAGGACTAAGGAAAAAGAAAATTCTTTGACTCCAAAATTATCCCTCTCATCTACTCTTTAGAAGAGATTTTCCTTGAAGTTAGAGATTCTTGGATCCTAGCTAAACTTAATCGAATGTGTAATAACCTTAGTCGAAGGGATCAAAATATTATGACTACTGATAAGTATATTTTACTCTATCATTTTCATAGGAATTTGGAATTTATTTTATTCATTTTGGAGAAAATTCTTATGAAACTTGTGCTTTTAATGAAAATTGTTGTTTTGTAGCTCCTAGAATCTAACAAAGTAGAATTTAAAGAATTTAGATTTGATTTGGAGCGAAAACAACTGACAAACTTAAAAATAAGAACAATCGAGCCCTGCAAAATTCATCATCAAGGCTAAACACTTGAAAAAAAACAGGAAAAATGGTCTGTCGCACCTCAACTTCGAACCCTTGACATGACTCTCGACTTTTGTTTGAGCATATTGAGTATCAATTTACAGAAAAGCTTCTGTCAAACCTCAGAGCATGGTAGTCAAAACCGGCCCGGACCGGCCGGTTCGACCCGGTTCGACCGGAACCGGTACCAATGCCGGGCCGGGTCTCGCCTAAAATTCGTTTTTGCAAAGAACCGGCGAGACCCGGGTTGAACCGGTCGACCGGGCGGACCGGCGGTCGAACCGGTTGAACCGGTCGACCCGGGTTGAACCGGTCGAACCGGTTGAACCCGTCGACCCGGGCCGGTTGAACCGGTCGACTCGGTCGACCCGGACCGGTTGACCCGGATCCAAAAAATTAAAAAAAAAAAATAAAATAAAAAATTATAAATTTAAATATTTATTCATACTTTATTATAAATTTATAAAATATAATCATTAAATCATATTTATTTAATAATTAATTGATGAATTTGATCCAAATATAGATTTAATTGAGTGATTACACACATATTGATCTTTTATAATTAAATTATCTCCTATATTTTTATTTTTTCGTGACCCCGGTTCGACCCCCGGTTGAACCCGGTCCGACCCCTCGACCCCTAACCCCCTAGCCTGCCCGGGTCAAAACCCGGTCCTGTTCTGACAACATTGCCTCAGAGTCGAGCCTCGTATTCGACCCTCGATAGTTGCCCTTTGAAGGTCATTTTCTATCCATTTTCTTTACCATACGAGCCTCGACTGCCTCAATTCAACCCTCGATAGAGTAATTGACAAAAACACAAGTGCTCTTAAGCATTTTAAGTGTCGAGTGTGACGTCTTTTTTCTACGAGCACTTGACCACAGCTTTCATGTGACCTGCGACAATTGAGTACACAATTCAAACATGCGTGTGAATAAAGAATTTGCTTTCCGTTATAAAGAATATGCTATGTGTTAAATCAAATTCATCACGCTTTCTGTACCCTATGGCTTATAAATAATGGGGCAAGCATGTGTTGTAAGGTGGGGGTACCAAGAAATATACCATAGCTAACGTAGTATAATTTTTAGAGAATGCAAAGGCGAAAGAATTTCTGTGTTCTTCTTGCTTTAGAAATCTCTAAAGTTTTCTGGATAAAATCATTTTAACCTTGATGTTTGTAATTTCTGTAAATTTTTTAGCAATCAAAGAGAATTATCTTTTCAAATCGATTTTATTTCTTCAGATTTGTGCGTTGTTGATTAATTCCATGGAGAAATAATCTCCTATAGCTTAGGGTTTGCGAATCCAATTCCTGATTCAACTAATTTCAAAAGTACTTTCAAGTTAATTGATTGGGTGTTTGTCATCAATAACTTGAATTGCATTTTGTGGGTTTTAAGAGAGTGGTACACCCTTTTAGATTCACGTTTGATTTCAATTTAATAGATCGAGAGATCATTCTTTTGAATAGATCTATGGTTGCTAATGGAGTTGTTCCTAACTACCTTGTGTGAAGACGGGTGAAAACTTTCTGTCCATTGTTTATAATTCATTGAGTTGGGTTTTCAAAACAAATGATTCTTAATCTTTATGTGGACCTAGCATCTAGATCTAGAACTACTGACTTCGAGAGAAGCTTTAGTTTACATTAGTGGATCAAGCGGTGTAAATATCCCAATCAACAGCTTTTCTAGAAAAACTTTGTCTTAAGAAATCGATTGATAAGGAATTGGTATAGTGAACCCTGGGCTGCTAACTTTGCAGAAGTTACAAATCTATCTTTTACTTTTGCCCACTCAATGCTTGTGAAATTTTCTCAATTAACATAGGTTAACTTTTTATTTTCCATTTTATGAGTTTCTGATTTTCTTTGGTTAGATAATGGATGGGTTATGAGTACAATAGTTGCCACTATTCCTTTGGGACCGACCTAATTTTTCCTATATTACTTCAGTAGGAACGCTTGCCACAATTGTTGGAAGTTGCTAAACCGAAGTTGAAAAAGAATAATTAGCTTTTATAAATTTTGAAAACTTCAACTTCAACTTCTAGTCGTGTTCTGAAATTGTGATTTAATCTAATTCCAACAATCCAATAAGAGAAATTGAACAAGCAACTACCATCAAGATGTATGGCATAACATGAATGATTGCATCCATTTAAAGGCCACCCAATAGGAAACCATAAAGAAAGGGTTCCTGAATGGAATAATGTCACTAATGGTATATGAACTTTGGCAAAATATGCAATTAGGCATCTAAGCTTTCAAATTGGTCAATTTAGTACTTGAACTGTGAGATTTATCAATTTGGTATCTAAAACTTTGAAATTGATCAATTTAGTATAAGAAAGAACTTAACAGAAGTACTGTTGACATGAACAAAATGTTCTTTTAGGTACCAAATTGATTAATTTCAAAGGTCAAGTACTAAATTGATTAATTTCAAAATTTAGATACCTAATTATATATTTTGTCAAAGTTCAGATATTTTTATAACATCAACTCATTCCTAAATTGACCTAGCTAATAGGGTGGAAAGTTAACTCAATATAGACAGTCAAATTGTTTCAATGAAGGCACAAACAAAACTGACCATGTCATGGAGGATGATGCTTGAGGTGTAATCAACATCATTGTTAGAGGCCCTCACTTTGATGTCTTCTCCAACTACTTAAACAATGATAGGGGTAAAGGGTGATGCTCCTTGCAAAAAGGGATAAATTAGACCTTCCCTTAAGCTCACGAATGTCAATCTAGATAATGTCGAAGTTCCCACCAAGACATGCTCGTAATAAAGGCCCGAGTAGTAGGCTTCAATGAGATGAAAAGATTGGTTGACATTTGAAGTAGTATGGATATTATCTTTGGTTACGCTTTCGATCGACTATGTGATGAGAACATAAAAAAATAAAAAAATAAAAAAGAAAAAGAAAAAAATTGAAGTCGTACAAACATGAGATATTCGAGTTTAATAACCAGCCAATCAAAGTTAGAGGGATTATAACCATCACCATGAGGCTTGGTGATGACAAACACCAAGTGTAGAATGATATTAGGTTTTCTAGTTTATTACTATTGGTCAACCTATAATATGATTCTAAGTTACCCTAGTCTATTTCTTTTCCATATGGTCCTCTCACTAATCCATTTAAAGGCCAAGTTCCCTGCATCCATAAGTATTGGTGTTTGTAGAGGAGATCAAGAATTGTTTAGGAAATTGTATGTCAGAGCTCTAGCAAAGGACGAGGTATGCCAAATAAACTTCTCCCTTAAGTGCCTGAATGAAAGACGCAAACACATCATTGAGCAAAATGGTGAACCCGTTGAATTAATTATAGAAGTTCAAGTCCATAGTGAAAATACCCGTATTACGTAGATTGACTGAAACACCCTAAACATCCATCTAGATTAGAAAATGAGTTTAGATAGATTAAATGAATTATAGAATAATTAGATAAGTTGACAAAACAAATGTTAGTAATTAAATAAGTTGAAATTGGAGATTTTAATTCCTGAAATCTCTAATCATGTTATTAAAATGTTTAGAGGATTCCTAAACTCTTGATTCTTAGCCTAAACACTAACTCCTAAATCTTTACAAAATTTGAGTTCATTCGCTTGTATAAAAACATCAGTTCTTAAACTCGAACTCAAATTAAATATCCTTTTGTCTAAAATAAATTTCTAAATTAAGTTCTCATCTAGAGTTCTTAATTTCCGACTTATCAGTTCTAAAATTATCTTTTCAATACTTCTAGAACCATATATATTGATCTGATAGTTCTAAATCTATACCTTATTTTTAAAATATCTTAATTTTGATTTTATCTTCTCCCTTTTATTCTTTCTCTTCCCCTGCCCTCTCCTTTGTCTACTTCGGTCCCTTTCTTTCTTTCTTTCTTACTCTCTCTCTTTTTCTTTGATCTCTCTCTATCTCAAATTTAGACAAGATCAAGAAGAGAAATTAAACTAGGAAAGGATATAGAAAGAAGAAATCCAAGTAGAAGTAGCTCCAATAAGAAGAAAGAAGAGAAGTTTCATGTCTTCCAAAAGCTAAGTATATGGTTTATATTGTTTTGTTTGTAGTTTATGAGCTTATATATATTGCTTTGATATTGAATTGAGTTGGAAGTGCTGTTTACATTTGTATATGATGGATTAATGTTGATGGAAGTTGGGTTTGAGGAAAAAGATGATGAATAGTGGGGTTGAAATTTGTTGAAGTAGTTTGATTGTGTTTGGTGTTGTTGATGATTATAGAAGTGTTGCTTAGACTTGATATAAGTTGTATATAGCTTTTATGAGGTTTTGATTGAAGTAGAATGTGTAAAAGTTTGATAAAATCAAGTTTGAAAAACAAGGAAATTCGTAAGTCGGGGAAAACCATCAATCACGGGCATGATTAAGGCCTTACTAGGCTTAGTTTTGTAAAATTTGATGAATCACAGGCGTGATTGAGGCCTTAGTAAGCTCTGGTTAGACAATTTTAGGCAATCATGGGCATGATTTTTGACTTAGAAGTGACTTTTCGCAAACTTTCCATCAATCATGGCCGTGATCCATGCCTTGCTAGCTTCGGGTTGGTCACAAAACTTTGAAACTCAATAATCACGAGCGTGATTCATAGCCCATAAGTCATTTTATAATAGCTTTCCAAGAATCATGGTCGTGACCTAGGTCTGGTTAGCCTTGGGTACAAAATTCCCTATTGCGATGATGTTTTGTAATTTAATCATAACTTTTTCATTCGAACTCGGATTTAGGTGATTCAAATTGCGTTAGAAAGCTTAAAAAAGAGATCTATAACTTTCATGTTTTAAGTTTTTGCAAAAACAAAAAGTATCAATGCTTAAAACTTCTTTTCAACTGAAATATTTTCAAAACAAAGTCAAAACTTGTAATTACTTTCTAAATGTTTGTTGTTAAGTGTAAATGAATCTTTTTAAGTTAAAATAAGATAGATAAGTGATATTTGATGTGTTATGTGAGTTAATTGATGTAATTAAACATGAGTTAAATAGATTTATAAATTTAACAAATAATTAGATTAAATATAGAATTTAGTTATAAAATGAACTTAGTTAACAAACCTAAGTCCAACTTGACTAAATGAAATTGAATGAACTAAAATGGAATAGATTGTTTAAATTTGATGAATTTGGCTAGGATTTAGTTAAAAAGAGTTAATGGTTAACAATTGGTTTAAGTTAATGAGATAGAATAACATTAGATTAAAATGGTGAATATGTTGGTTCAAATGTGTGTTTACTTAGAAAATGAATGTTTTTGGTATATGAATTCTTTGTTGATGCTTTTGTAATAAAACACTATAAACAAAGAAAAAAGGAAATACTTTGACAGACAAAGGAGAACTGTTCGTATTTTGGCAAGTAAATGTTTGCTCAAATAGGGCCTTAATAAAATGAGTTAGAGATTAGTGAATAATTGATATAAGTTCTTGTATGAGTTTGATGAAGTGGATGTTAGTTTAAGTTCTTATAAGTGGTTAAATAGTTTAGGTTCTTATAAGAGTTGTTTCTTGAGCCAGTGGTAAATATGAGATATATCTTTGAAGATACCTTCTGCCCTACCTTCTGAGACTTTGTTTTGATTTCATATTCAAGGTACGCAGTAACTTGCATGGTGATTGTTAGGATAGGTATCTTAAATGGACTAAGAACTTAAACTCAACTTAATAATTGTTTGAATTGGTTATCTATTCCTCTGTTTAAATCCGTATCTGGCCCGGTATGGCATATTGATATCCGACTCGGGGAGCATCACCTTGCTCAGATTGAGGGCATGGTAGTTAGGCGCTTAAGCCCTTCATCATTGAGATATGACTTCCATTGAGGGTACGGCGGATAGCTGATGGGGTAAATGGTATCGAGGTAACGTTTGCTTAAGCTTGGAATGAAGTAACATGATTTAGTTCAAACGTTTATGGGAACATTGGATTAGGTCATGTTATGGACTAAGATAAGTGAAGTTGTGTAACCGCTGTGAACCCTGAATGAGGCTATTTTCTCATTTTCAGATATATCATCTATGAGATATAAATATCCGGGCTGCTTATATCAACCCCCTGAGCATCCAGTGCGTTACTTAGGACCCTTAGATTCCTTGTTGTCTGGAGTTTGAATACCCTCGTGCCGTTTGTTTACTTTAAAGAAAAGATAATAATTTGTTGTTGATGCATTACATTTAGTTAAGCTTGCATGCCACTTCATGTGTGATTGTGTTACTATGTACTAGGCTTCGGCTCATTCTTGTTATTGTTTTCCTTTTGACAGGAATTGATGAGGATGAGTGATGATATGATGATGGTGATGATTATTGTTATTATTGTTGATGATGATAATGTTGGTGATGATGATGATTTGATGTTTGATTCGGGAGATGGATGAATCTGATGACCTGGGGAGATGCAGTGAAGTGTGATAGGGGCGTTGATTGTCTATATTTTCTTTTATTTAGTGAGAACTAGATTTATTTACAAATTGTAATTCTTTTAATGGGGCTTCTTAATGCCCATATGTTTTGTAAATGATAATCTACCCCTAAGAGTAGATTATAAAGTGTTTTTCTAAAGTTTTGTTTCTTAGAAAATTGGTCTGCTCTGTAGAGAGTAGAGTTTTATAAATGATTTTAATAAATTATTTTCCGCTGCTAAATCCAGTTGTCGCCAGAATCTAACTGAATGATTTCAAAACCTAAAAAATGAGTAGCAATGTCAAACATAAACAAAATCTTTTTAAAAAAGCCTTAGCGTATAATACTTTAGAGTATTATACGTAGCGGTAGCGCCTTAAATGATTTAATTAATCGGATTAAATTTTTGGGGCATTACATTGACTTATAGCTATCTCCTGAGCTTAAATTCAAGCTGCTTGTTTTCCTTAAAACTAACAGTGATGTGTTTGCATGGTTCGCTACTGAAATGCCAAAGATAGACCCAAAAGTGATCACATAGGTTCGACATTGATCCAAATGTGAAACTAGTACAGCAAAAATGAAAACACTTTGCTATGGCATGTTAGATGGTCATAGAAGAGGAGGTTTGGAAGCTGCTCAAAGTTGGTTACATCCGAGAAAAGAAATAACCCCACTTGGGTCGCCAATGTAGTCATGATAACCGAAAAAAAAAAAAAAAAAAACTAATGGCAAGTTGTGCATGCATGTCAACCATACAAATCTCAATAAAGTTTGCCACAAAGATTGTTTCCCTCTTTCAACTATAAATCACTAGTAAATTCCACTTTTGGTCATTCGTTGCTAAATTTCGTGGACATTTTCTTTAGACATAACCAAATCATGATGGAACTGAATGACCAAGTACACTTCATTCATGACTAATTTCGACACTAGTAAAAATAGAAGGATATGAAGAAGGCTAGGGGGAAGTATTAAAGAAAAAACCTCATAAATATCCTCATAGGAAAGAAGAAAAAATATGTAGGTAGAATAGTGAGAAAGGTATAAAAGGTAGTATAAACATGGAAATTCTAGCTGTAATATATGGATTAAATGATTTTATACTTTTTTTAATAAATAAAAATGAAATCCTAGTAAGGACTAGTTGTCAAACCATTGTAAAATATTGTAAAAATAAAAATGAAAAAAGCATGTGACAAAGGAGATGGATTAAGTTTGTAGTCACAATGATAAATAGTGGATACAATGTAGATATAGAATATATTAAAGGTGAATAAAATAACCTTGTTGATTCCTTGAGCAAATACATTGGAAATATTGTAGAACAGCTAGAACAACCCACTATCTTCTAGTAGCTTTTCTAAATAGATGGACACAAACGGTCAAGTAAGTACTGTGTAGCAAAAAATGACTAATCTCAATCCTATCGGCTCTTATCCAAAACAGGGGTCATATAATGGACCCACTTCATGTTCTTTTCTTACACAAAGGACACAATACAAGCCTCAAAATTCTAATTTCCTAAAGATCAACTTTAATGGGATAGAATTTCCTATTCATCTCAATGGAGCATCTACAGAATTTAAACAATCTAGACAAGTTAATATAAATGAAGCACACAAAGTTCTTATTAATGCTGCATGAAAGTTACAAACTATAGACAAAAATAAATTGAAAGTATGCTTTGCATTATCAAACGATTTTAACAAAATAAATTCAGTTTACAACTAAACAACACAAAAAAAAATTATTTCCCTTTGAAAAAGTTTATTATGTAGTTATGTAAGGATTCAATCTTAAAATCTATAAATATTGGCCAAGAGTTATTCCTCAAATATGAAAAGGGTCAATGCCCCATTTGATGTCTGAACTTTGACCAAAAGATCAATTAGGTACCTGAACTTTTAAAATGTTCAATTTCATACCCTACTAAACACTACCTCACCCAATCATTGTCTAATATGTGTCATTTTTTGAAGGGACAATAAAAGAGAGAGGCAGTGTTTGGGGCACGAAAAGTTCAATTGGGGTATGAAATTGAATATTTGAAAAGTTCAAATACTTCATGTACCAAATAAAGCATCTACCCAATATAAAACTATGTCAATCTAGTATGGAGATATTATAGCTCTATACATGAAGCAAAAAATATGCTTGAAAGGTTTCTTGGATGTAGTGATTTCATTATTGATCCGAAATTAATTCTTGAATTTAGACAAACTCAACATATAGACACATAAATACAAAAGTTTTCAATAGACACATGAAGGACATATAAGCAGTTGTTTCCTAGATAAATTATTAAATATGGTACAGATAAAGCAGAGCAATTAAAAAATTACTATACATATTTTCTTATATGGATGTCTACATATACAAATTACCTTATAATAGTAGACAACTCTCGCTATGTTGTAAAAAAACTTTTAGGAACCATTTTCTAAAATCCAAAAATGTTGTAGAAATGAAATAGACAATTATTATAGCATAACATCACATTATTATAAAAATAAAGAAGAAAAAAGTGGACCTTTATATATATAAAAGTTCAATTTCAATTTGGAACAATTCCTAGACATACGCATTGATGGACAGTGGTACTCAGAATAGACTTTTCTGGATTATGGACTTTTGAATTGGGTAATTGGGATGCCCAAACATTTTAAAATATCTTAATATGGGATAGCCACAAAAGAAGCTATTAGCATAGGTACAAAAGGGATGGATACACCATTAAGTGGATATTCCATACAAATCAAAATGATAATAAAATCTATCCCTCCAAAATAGATCAAATATGACAACAAACCAGCAATACACAACATTTACATGGAAGGAGAATACAACTCCAGCTTTCTAAATAAGTAAAAATGGATTGTGAAACACTTTACAAGAACAAATTGAAAATTTGATTGGATATTGTTGCACGACATAAACCTAGGCCAATAGATATTGCTTCTGTAAACACTCAAAAGAGAGATCAGAGGAACTTCAGAGGTTATCTAGTGCAGCCACTCTGATGCTTAAGTAAGTCGGTGGGCAGAAGTAAGGTTAAACAAACAGAATGTCAGATATCTTGTTTTTATGTCTGTACTATATGTCTTTCTATTCTCTTTCCTTGTCTTGTCCCCTTTCCAAGGGGCAAGGGGGTATTTATAAGTTTTGGGATCATACTAGGATAACTAATACAAGGATCAGTATTAGGTACAGAAAAGGTATCCGAGCTTATGGACTTGACTTTGTGGCCAAGCAGTTGGTGTCCCCTTGATCATGAGATATGACTAGGATGTATATCTCAATTAAGAGGGATGAGGACCCGAGGTGACGACTCGTGGTCGAGTTTAGTTGAGGTCGACCTAGCAGATCCAACGACCTAATAAGCTCTTGAAGAAGTTCTGAGGTAAGTGTTTGATGGTGAGTCGAGTCCCACAACACATAGCCAATGTGTCATGTTCCTTGAGCTTGAGATGTACCGAGCTGCCGTCCTATTAGGCCTTCAAGGGCTGATAGATTTTTCAAGTCCGAGAAATCGAGTGGGCCAAAGGTTATATTTTACTATCAACAAATATGAAATTGCTCAAGCATCAAACCAACCTCCAGAGGATTATTATTTAATATTTCAAAGCAAAATTTGTAATCTCTATTCTAGACATTACCACATCATATGACATACCATTGAGACATGAAACTCTAAGTTGGAATACCAATATGAAAATGAGCTAGAAGATGAAAACATGGAAATGCAAAGTTGACAAGTCAAATAGCCACTAAACAAGGTAAATATCCCAGCAGCAATCTTTTACAAAAAGAGGACAAGACAAGTACAAATGAAATCCACCACCAATTAAGAGGCAAGCACAAACAGCACCAAACAATAGTAGATAGTTTTAAAATTTTATATTTTTACCATAAAGCTTTTTTACTATATACTATTTAGAATATTATGCTATGTACTATATATTTTTTCTTTTTTATAATTTGACCCTTAAACAAAGCCTGGAGCAAAAATGTCTCCGATCCTTTAGTTTTCTATATAAATCCATAGCATGCAATGTAAGAACCAAAATCTAGCAGTACAAGAATCTACACACACTTTGAACACTCCCACTCCCACTTTCTTAAACACTCTCCTATAATTTCCTCTAATAATCTTCCTTAGACATCTTAGGGGAATTTCATTTGGGGCGTTTTTTTTTTTTTTTTTACCTGTTTGACTTAGAAACTACATTTTTAAAACAATACCTTGCAGAACGTGCAGAATCCGCTCCGCCGTCAGTAGAAACCAGAAAACATCGCTTCACAAGATATGCACGATACATAATTGTTACATAAACCATGTATATTGCCTTTACAGTTTAGTTTCGTCGATGGATCATCTCATAAATAATTTAATAATAGATAAATATAATAAATAAAACATTAATTATTTTAGAAATTCGATTATAAGTGAGTATCATCTCATAAATAATTTAACCATTAAAATAAATATAATAAATGAAATATTAACTATTTTAAGGATTCGATCACACCTAAGTACGGTATGATCAGTTGGATCGTAACTGAATCAATTCTGTTAAAATTAATTACGAGACCATAAAATTTTCCAGTGTAGCTTTGTTAATTGACTACACTAAATTGTACAAAAGAGGCATGCATAGAAATGGTAAAACTTCTCTCTAGACGTCACAAACTTATCAAGAGATGTTCCAGCAAGAGGGAAAAAAAAGTAAGAGAGATAAGATAATGCTTAGAAAATATAAATATACGAATTCTTTTAATAAATTTTAATTATAATAGCAATTTAAAATATATATATATATAATCATATATTGCAGTATCAAGTTGTTTACTTTAGCCTGTACATAAAGATTTTGAATTCTAATAAAATAGAATATATGTTTTGCTTCTACCAAATTCCATGTAAAATATAGCAAAACTCAGCTGAAAAAAAGGCCCTTCTGTAAGACCCATTAATACTTCCTCATTGATGGAAATTTGAAGTAGAGGAATATGAACCAAAACTACCAATTTTCAATTTTGAAAATAAAGAGAGGATCATGGGCCCATACGGTTTCAGATATTAGAGAATACGCTGTTTTCGTGATTTTGGTATCATATTGATCAATTTTAAAATTTAAATACTTGATTATATATTTTATTAAAGTTTAAGTACCATTCTTAATATTGACTCTTACTTATACACAAGCGCATCCGCTTTTAGCTATAATGCCAATAATACTGGATTATAAAATATTCAAGATATAAATAAATCCCATAAAAACAATTCTCAACTTGTCAAGGAATAAAAGTTTACTTTGGTTAGAATTCAAGATCTCCTTTCAAGTACATTTATTATTTGTGTTGTTAAAACAACACACTAAATATCGTGAAATTGATAATAAATTTTATTATTTATATAAAAATAGTTTAAATATTTATTTGTTTCTTGTTACATTTATTTTTTTCTTCTATTTTACCTTTTTTTTTTCCTTGTTTTCCCTACCTTTTTTAATTTTTTTTTTTTTTGGCGTGGAACCACTTGACTTATTGATTTAATAGTTCTCTAACCGATTTCTTAAATGGGTAGATCATGACTAGCCAAGCTAAGCTGTTTAGGAGAGTTGACTTGGCTAGAGTTGCCAGAACTAATACGTCTTTGGCCTATCTAGGCTCGTCTTTTTCAAGTCAATTCTCATTTTGAAAATAGCAGTGATGAATTGATTCAAAACCGACCCATAGTAACGTATAGCATAACTCTACCAAATGGAAGCCACTCTAAAATAAAACAAAGGCATTCATAGGCTCTAGTGACCTTACATGTTCACTTAGTTTGGCAATACGATACAAAATGAATATCAAGAGAAAGAAATGGAAGTAAGTTGAAATGAAAAGAAAGGAAGAGAGATGATGCAAACCCGACAAATTGGCTATAAACCTCACAAATTTATCTTTCCATTTCAAGAACCATGTTGATATAATTAGAAGCTCAATGAGGTTCTTTCTATTATCTAAAGATACTAAAGACGATATTTCGTGTGTGATAATTTCTTTATTTCTATATAAAACTATGAGTTCTTATGTTGATAAATGTCTTGAAAGCCCTAACCTAAGTTGCATGATTTGAAACGTATCATCTAAGAATTATAATAACTCACAAACTAGATGACTTAAGCTCCTCTCAAGCACCTCATTTGACCTAGTTTAGTGGAATTCTACAAGTTAGAAATAAGTTATGTTTTAATAGGAGCCACATGTCTAAGCTAGGATGCGCCACATGGAGCGCTATTAGAGTGACACATAGAGAGTCCTTAAAGTGACTTGGTGCACTATTTGAGCGCCACATGGGTGATGCTTGGAGCGCCACTTGTCAAGCTTGGAGAGCGCTAAATGTCAAAGCTAGAAACAACCATTTATCAACTCCCTAAGAAGCCATGTGTCAACACGAGAAGCCTTAGAAGCAACCCACAAAGGATGAAGCCTAGAACCGTGCATCACATGAAGCTTCTAAATGCCTTATCATTTAGCAATTCTAGAAGAACAACATCATGAGCCCTAGCTCATCCTATGTATGCCTAGCCCATCATGGATATGCATGAGTTCACATGCAAAAAACATTAAAAAAACACACCCATTACACATCCCCATAACCGTGAGCTCAAAGGAGGATGAATGGGTCACCATAGCATCACATCAACTTATCATCAACATCATGACTAAGCTACTTGCAAAGGAGTGCTCACACCACAACTTGTCAAGCTTGTCTCCTAACCCCATGGCAGCCTTGTCTAAAAATAGCAAGTGGACTACTTGATCATTAATGTGGCCACATTTCATCATGAGCCTTAGGCTAAGTAGCTCACCATTCAAACTTCGAGGACAAGACTTCCCTTAACCCTCCCAAATTAAACATGTGCAGTAACAACAAGCAAGATTCTTAGGAAAAAAACATCCCATGTGCGGTCAGAACTCTTAAGCAATAAGACAAGTTTGCCTTTGGCCACTTGCATCAACCGTCCATGATCATAAGCCCCATCAACCACCTCATTAACCTTAAAACTCTATAAATGCAAGGTAGGTCAATGTGGTCCCAATTCGTGTGCCCTATGTCTCATAAGATCTAGGTGATAGCAACATAACTCCAAAAGCTAGCATTAAACAAGTTACTTCCACACTTTACCCTACATAACTCCACATGCCCACAAACATAAAGCTAGTAGCAGCACACACACTAATCCTAGGATCAACATGCGCGTAAACACCACAAAGCAAGGGTAAGTCATAGTTCAACTCAAAATTATTAATCAAAATCATTAACTAACACAATCTATATCCTTTGTTTAGGGTCTTAGCAATCTAAAGAGTGAGGTAAAACCCTAAGTTCCTCTTGAATTTAAATTGACATCTATTATGTAACACATGTTCTATACGCTTAAGCATGATCTGTACGCTTGACTCCTATGTGAGCTTTAACTATCAAACATGAAGCGCTTCAATAAGGGTATACGACCATGTGGCATGCCTAGGACATATAGCCATATCAATTTTGTTAGAGAAAACATAGCCCACAACTTGTTAAAATAACACTCATCAAGTTATAACTATGTATGAATCCGACCCTAAAAATTATCAAGTTAGATTATGGAACTAAGTAAAAGTTGTGTTCGATTATGCATGATGAACCTCTTGGATCAAGCCATAACATGAATGATACATTTATTTTATATCTCATGCTAAACCTATCTTATGGAAACACGAATTATGAGGGATAGTTGCGTGTAGGGAGATGAAGTTCCTTTTCTCATAAGTGATTTCAGGTGATACAAGTTTGTTGAATTCAAGAAAATTTATATTATGAACTTAGCATCTATGATCAATAAAGGAGTCAAATGGACTTTCACATGAGCTTAGATCCTTAACCACGGATTAAACTTAGTCTTAGAACAAAAGAAACATGATGAAACTAAGAAATATAGGGAAAATTAGCTATATAAGCGAAAGAATGAAGCATCTAGTGAAATACTTGAAAATTTGCTTAATGAATCAATCTGGTTCCTTGGGAAAAACGGAAAAAAATGTGCACCTTATAAACTGTAGGATTATAGATTTAAAAAGTAGAAGAAACGAGCTTTCCAATGCCTCTTCATTTGTAGAAATCCGAGTTGAAACGAGAAAGTTATGATAAAAACAAGATTTCACTGTATCTTTGGGAATCCAAATCTGTACAGGACTAAACTCCTATCATAACTTGCTTGAAACTTCAAAATGAGATGAAAAATAGATAGTAGACTTTGAAAGCTTTGAAATGATTATTCATATGTTAAAAACAGACTACAAATGAACAAATGGCAGCAAAAATAGTAAAACTACAAGTACATGATGTAACACTGCTACGTCTAGTATTCAATCTATGTTGATTAGTGACAAACACATTCTTATTATTTCACTAGCATCTTCATAGTCATTCTTGGATTTTCCTATCAATTACTAAGACGATTAAGGAAAATGGACAGGTGAGTAATTCTGATCTATCATGTTGTTTATGCTTGTAACAGTAGTTATACTATAATTATCAAGAAAAGAAAGGACAAAAAGTGCTAATTGCTTTGGGGATTGGGCATGATGTGTGCTAATTGTTGCTTGGATGAATTGCAAATCGTATGCTCTAATCAGGGATAAGAACATTGCTCATTTTTTATGAAGGCGTTTTTCATGTTGAGGATTGCCTAAAATTGTTTGATCACAAATGAACGAATTAATGATTATCTAGATCAATAATAAATTGACATGCATTGCATTCTTGCATTTTCTATATATAAGTGTGATAACTCGCTACATATTAACATTTCGGATCTCTAGTAATGTGTCTAGTTTTCTATATGAAAATTTTCCAGTTCTCACAGGAGTACCTTTGTTTCAATCGGTTCCACAGGAACTAAGTGGCATTAGAAGAAACGTCGTCCGTGATATCAACAAGAAATGACTATTACTTAATGGTGTTTTTAAGTTCCACGATTTTAAAATATTAACGTTTTGAATTGCTTATGGTACCTTTTCTGTCATGGTTCTTACATTCTCATGGGTATGGCGGATCATTTATAGTATGGTTCCTTCAATCCTAATTGAGAGGGCGTAAATCTCTATCCTATTTAGATTTCGATTGTCTGAGCTTGTAATTGTTCATGTGTATTACTGCTGCATTGCATATGATTGTCAAACAACTTGCTTGATTGCTTGATATATGATATGATTTGGTTACATCACTGAGCCGTAGTATAACTCACATTCTCAAAGATTTTTCAGGACTCGCTTGAGGCCTTGGCTTATTCCATCAAAGAGCTTTTCTCCGGTAAGAGTCAAGATTTAGCTATAGAGAGATAGAGGAGTCCTGATACAATAATCTTAGCATATCTTTCCTTTTTTTTTTTTTTTTTTTTGAATTTTAGTATGTAATATGTAAACAACAGACAATATAGTTTGATGATTTTATTTTAAGCTATAACTTGCATATATACATTATTTCTCATTAAGGCAACTAAAGATCTTGTTACACGTCACAAACCCTTTAGAAAGATTAGTTAGATTATGTAATGGTGAATCTCTCTCATGACCTCAAAATATAAGTTTTATAATATTCTAAGTGGCATCAGTTTGTTTCAGAATTATGTAAACCAACTAGAGTACTCCTTGGGACATGACAAATGAAAAAGAAAGAAGATTATATTTTTTATTTAGATTATTAGGATAGAAATGAAAGAAAGTAAGGTGAAATATTATTGAAAATAGAGTAAAATGTCTAATATATTTTAACTTGAGCTTTGTTTTAAGGCTACGTTTGTAATTTCAATCCATTTTCCCTTAACTTCCACTGTTTTCTACCCAAGTGGAGAGAAGAGAAAGGGCATCAAATTTCCACAAGTTATAGCAAATTTTTGCTCTTTTCTTTTACATTTTAGGAACCCAAACACCCTATTTCCATTGACTTCCTTTAGTTTCTATTAGTTTCATGGTTACCAAACGCAGTGATTCTACTAGTTTCATGATTACCGAACGCAGTGATTAGCTACAAAGGGATAAATGCAAACACCCTCAAGCTCGTGATCATGTCCAACAGGCCAATTTAGGTCAGGTTCCGTTCTTGAACCATAAACCTGTCAAGTTCAAATTTGAATTTTCAATATTTTTTTTAATTGTATGAAAAACTTTTAAAAAATTACTTTTATATAAAATTTTAAATTTAAAATAAAAATAAGCTTTAAAAATATTATAATTTTTAACCCATTTGCACATAAAATCATTAAAAATATACATTTATTTATACACGAGCACGTTTCATTTCACTAGCAATATTAGTGTTATAAGACTAGAGTACACTCTAGCCTTAAATATAGTTATAAAAAAAAAATTAGCCTCATATTATTGAGATAGCTGTTTTGATAGAACTTTATATAATACAAATGAAATATATTTATTTCTTATGATATTATCAACAACGCATTAAGTACCATAATAACTAATAATTTATTTTTATTCATATGTAAAATAGTCTAAATATTTTAATTTTTGTATTAGTTTTTACTATATTTCTTTTAAATTTTAATTTTTTGTGATATGTTTTTTTAAATAAATTTGTTGAGGAACTGGATGGACACGGTGGGTCCACTGCCGGGTCCTAAACCTAGTGGTTCGGGGCGGATAATGGGTCAGCCGTGCCACCGTGGGATGTCTCATGTGAAAACTGCAGCAACAGCTGAGATTTTGAATAAATGCCTTCGCATCAGAAGCAACCAATATTTTTACCAGGTTTAACGAATGTAAACTCTCCTATACAGGCTCTTCAAGACTTTAAATTTAAACAAAACAAGAAAAGGCATACAGCCTTTAATTTACAACAGCTTCTCACCAGTTGACAATCTTCTCGGAAGTGCTGATCCAGGTAGGTATCGTCCCAATCGCCAGCCACCAGATGAAATTTTGCTGTCTTAAGAGTACTGCTTTGTTCGGCCAAAAAATAAAAGAACTTCTTTGGTCTCATCCCGGTGAATAAACACTTATCACTTTCTTTATTTTAGCGATATCCTTTTTTTTATTTTTTTAATTTATTTGATACATGTTATGTATTTATTCACAGAAACAATAATATAACAGTATTTCTGGAACAACAAATTCCTACCTGCCTCCTGGCAACTCTCTGCAGATGATACCTGCACCATGCTTTTAAGTTTCAAATGCCTCCCTGAAGGATGAATAATTTACCTGGCATTAAGCTTGACGGTGGTGGTTGAGTCAGCTGCATACATTAACAAAACCAAAAACCCATGAGACAAGATAAGCAACAATTAGTAGCTTGAGGTAATTTGTGATGCAGCACCACAGGATGAAAAATCTAACGCAAAGAACACTGATACTAAAGCATAATTATTTAAGGATCAATTCCAGTTCTGCTTCATGCATTAGAATAAATCCGGCTAGCAACTAAAATCAAGTGTCTCAAGCCTATTACTTTCTACAGAAATCTGCTAAATTTGGGGTCTTATCTGCAATCAAGGAGATTTAAAAGCCACAACCTAAGTGCATGGGTCAACACTGTTTTGAGGATTCCCGGAGTTTGGCATGGCATGTGACCTTCTATATCAACCTTTTCTTATGCCCTTTAGGCCTTCGCAACTTTCCAAGTTCAAACGGATGAGGGTGTGCACAAGCATTTAAAACAGCCAGAAGCCATATTTCGTCAGATCGTTTGTACCAGGAAAATGAATCAAGATGTTGCAAGAATACATTCTCCTGTCTAGGAAATCAAAATTGTTAGTCTAGCTCTTCCTGTAACAACACATCCTCAAAACTTACACAACAATGGCAGTCACATTCACACCACATTACACATCCCACACCAGCTCTCCCAATGCATTATGGGGAAGACAGTGCATTATGGAAAAGATCCTTCCGTTAAAAATCTGTTACTAAGCACAAAGAAATTAGTTAACATGGAATCCTTCACTCAAGCATCTCCGGCAAGATATGCATATTCTGCAATAGAGGAAGAAAGATTTCTTTCTTTTTTTCTTTATTTTATTGAAAACGATTTATGTTAAATCAATCAGTTTTGCTTCTAAATGATTCAAGCATTATCATACAGATTGTCTATCCTATAAAACAAAAGAAAAAACAATGGCACTGAAGAGAAGACAAAAGGGTACCCAGTGCCATGGATCTTAGATGGCACCAACCTACAAATGACATATGTACAAACATTTGTAGAATTTGCTAGTCCCCATAAGGATTGATTGAATCAAGAAGACAATCATCTTGGGAAATATGCTTCAGGTCTATGATAAAATTATCCTCAAGAAACCCAAAACCAAATGTGCCATTTTCATACAGCCATATCCTTCCCTCCAGATGGCGAGGATTTTGGGAAGTTCTAGCCATTCCAGGAGTTAGTAAATCATGACTTGAATTGATGCGGAGAATGCAAGAAACCACGTCATTCTCTGCCAAATGAAGCTGTTCATTATTATAGTCATCACCATCGAGTGGATGAAGGTGCATGCGGCTATTGTACAATTTCTTTTCCTCTGGGGAAAAAGGAGACATGGTAAATGTTGATGTCCAAAACACAGGGGTGCAACCAGAAAAGCAGTCAGCTGATTCTCCAACCATTCGGCATGTGAGGCCTCCAATGCCATCGTATGTCACAAGATAAAATCCTAATTTCATATCATTTCCAATTCCCTGAAACATAAGCAGCAAAGAGCCTCAATTAAGCTAAAAGGCCACCGTATGGCCATGCCAAATTAAATCAATTTGACCAAAAGAACTGAGATTGACCGCCTTAAGAAATCAAGCCATCCTAGAGCTGCATCTCACATTCTTTCACTCATTCAAATTTTAGAGTATCTCTGAACTAACCAAAAATGACTCTCTATACTTCTACTTAAAGAATTTACCAATCATTCCTTCATCTTTTTCTTGAAACAAAAGGTCCACTCTTGGACCACCTACTATTGTAGGTATGCATCACACATAAGAACTAGCCATGTGATAAATCCACAAATTATAATCATAGTTGAAATTAATGAACCCTCGAATAATTGACATTTGCACATGACAAAACTGAAATGGCAGATGTTTACAGAGAGAGACGTAAAATTTACATAATCATTAACTAAACAACATAAATTCTTCCCAAATTTGTTTCAATTGTCCACACATTGCTATTTTAACCTTTGTAGCACATAAAAGACCAGCATTTGGTCATTTTAAAGCAAAATGGGAATGAAAAGCCATAATGCACTATAGCAACCATCAATCCACACCAAGCATATCAAAATATTTTATCTGCATTGACTAAAGAGTACATTTAAGGCCTGTTTCATCATCCTTTTATTATTTTTGTTTCGTCGTTTTATCGTTTTTAAATAGATTATTTATCAAAAACAGATACCGATGATATATTTTTACTTATAAACCAATCAAAGAAACCAAATACTAATATGAAACAAATATGATACAGACGCCGACAAAAAACAAATCATCCAAACAGACCCTTAGCAGTTAGAATCACCTTCCAAAGACCCTGCAGGGGCCGAGAATTGGTGGGACAACAGTCAACGATTTTCACAAAATGCTCAGGCTCCCACTTCCTCTTCCCCTGCCTCTCCTTCTCTCTTTTCCTCTGTCTCCTTGCCGATCCATTGCCGCCAGGACTGGTCCAATTTGCGAAGTACTGGTACATATCCGACATATACCGATCAGGCAAACTACCAGATGACACGGGCGACGAGCTCTCACCACCCCCATTCCCCTCCTCCTCAAACCTCTCCAAACTCACCGAACTGGAACTCCTCCCAAACCCCATTTTCACATTCTCCTCCACCACAAAATGTGTACCCCCCATAAAATTCACATTGACCATAATCAACTCACTATCATACATAACACTATCATAATCCACACCCCCAGATGACGATTCAATCGTCTTCCCATCAGGATCGATAAAATTTACAACTTCGCCACTCCTATCAATAGACAAAAATAAAAATGGAGTCTTTACCACACTATAAGCCGCGGAACGAGCCGGAGAGACTCTTGAACCCGAAATATACGATGGACCCCACTCGAACAGGAGCAAATGTGGCGGCGACAAGGCCGAGGCAGAGGAGGGACTGAATTGACCACTCCGACGCCAGAATCCAATTAAACTATCCCACTGGCATAGGGTTTTGTAGAGAAATTTATACGAAATCCTACCATTAGCCCATTGACGGATATGGGTTTTGTAGCCCCATTTTCGGTTGCAAAGAGAGTACCAAATTTTGGAGTCTGTCCGGCATAGCTCAACGGAGCGTCTGGAAGTGCAAGCGAAGGAAGCAATGTCAGATGGGTTGAGGAACGAGAGAATACAGAGCTGGACGTCTTCTGGAAAGTCAGTGAATGAGATTGAAGTGAGATTTGAGTCGGGACCCATTTGAGGGTTTGTGATTTGGGGTTCTGGGTAATGAAAGGATTTGAGAGCTTGAACGGATTTTGTCGGAAAGTCGGGTACTTTGGTGAGGTGAGGGAATGGAGAAGGGGAAAAAGAAAAGAAGATTCTTGAAGTGAAGGGGAATGATTCCGTAGAGTTGAGGTGCGTCTGCGTGTGGGGCTTGGGGGGAAAACAAGTCGTGGAACACCGAACCACGTTAATTTGATGAATTGGTTCCTTCAAAGGAAGAAACAGCGAGTTGATCTTCACAATTCTAATGTTCATTTTGAAACATAACAAACCCTATATATCATCAAATATTTTTTTTTCAACCAGAAAATTTCGTAAAAAGAAAAAACAAAGCAGATTACAACCTATTTTTAAAAGTGGCACCAACACCACATCAGCCAAAGGCCATATAAGCCTATCTAAACATAAAGGTGATTCGTCAACAACTTTATAGGCTAATGATATTTCAAGTAAGAGATACCGAGTTTGAATTTCTCACCTCTGTTATTTGAGAGGAAGAAAAACACAAAGGTAAATCCAACAAGAAAAAGACATTGTCCAATTAGCACAAAATTTGACATTGAAAAGAAAAACAAAATTAGACCCAGAAGGCTATTGATGCATCAAGTCTTCAAGTCCCTTTTTTGCAATGCTATCTGCTAGGGAGTTCATTTCTCTTGGGATGTAGCAGATTTTGAACCCCTCCAACCTCTTCATTTTATCCTTGTATATTGATAGAAGATTATCAAACAAATTAGATAGCATTATGATGTTGTTATTTAGTACATTAACAGCTAATGAAGAATCAGTTTCAAAAATAACAAGTCTAAAATTATTTTCCAAGCTCAGATTGAAAGCTTCAAGAATACTAAGGAGTTTTGATTCCAATGATAAGTTCTAGGTAATTTGTTTGTAGAACCCAATAAGGATATTTGATTGTTGATCTCTGCATATTCTGCCAATCGCCGCCTTCTTATCTATGCTGGAGACAACTGCCTCACAATTGAATTTAAGCTTAGGTGGCATTGGTTTCTGCCACTATAAGCCTTCAAGGGGCATCCTGAAATACTTACTATCTTAGAGAAAGCTCATCACTTCGCCACCTTAACTTTCATAGTAGTCCTCTAATTTTGAATAGGTGAGGCAAAAATATACATATTTCTTTTCAGCTAGAACCCCTAAATGAAGAAAACAAAAGAACATGATCAAGACATGTCCTGATTTCTCATTGACTTAGGTCAGGCATCAATATTTTTCTTCATCCAATCTTTGAAACTTAGCTAAAAGGAAAATGTAAAAGTTGTCAAGTCATTCAATTCTCTCCACCATTGCCTTGTGATCTAACACTCTTTGAAAATGTGCTCCATTGTTTCATCATGATTTTGATAGAAAGGACAAGAATTACTTGTGTTGACACCCCTTTTGGCAAGATTTTCTTTGATAGGTAAGGCATTTTGAAAGGCTCTCCATATAAGCATACAGATTTTTGGATATCTCAGGCTTTCCATATCTAACTCCAATCCATTTCATCACCCTCATGACGTTTGACTAGATTATGATATATATATTCTTAATTTCCATCCCGGCATTACTGCCAAAAGACCATGATAGGGAAGCAGGCTCCATGCTATCATCATCAAGGAAAATGCTCCCAAGCATATTCGTAATATTCTTGTATAAGGGATATTGTATAAGATCTTCATTCCAACTCCCTACTCCACTCCAAGTGTCCTTAAGGGTTAATTTGTCTATATCTTTATTCATTAACCCAAACAATCAAGCTTAACTGTCCTATTTTTATCCCATTTATCCTTCTAGAAGTAGATATCTCTACTAAGTTTAAAATTTAGAAAAACTATCTAGACTAAATAATCATCCACTTTCCTTAGCGTTTTAACAAGGCTGGAGCCACTTTTTGGTCTTTTGCCATCATTTCATGGTCAAATACTCTTTCAAATTAGAAACGTCCATCTAAACCGATATGGTTTAATTTTCCAAGCTAGTTTAATCATCCAAGCTTTATTTCCAATGTTAAAGTCTATTATACCCAAACCTCCTTTTCCCTTACTTCTCTTTAATTTATTCCATTCAACCAAGTGGACTTTCCTTTACTCCTCCATGGCATCCTAAAGGAAATGCGTCACTACTTTCTCCACTTCATTGTTAATCTTTTTAGGAAGTGGAATCAATTATGCATAATAATAATTCATTACACTCTCTAGCTCTTTGGCAATAACAAGGCATCTTCCTTCCATGCTTAGGAATTTAGCTTTCCAACCCACCATTTTTCACTTCATCTTTTTTACAATGAAGTCTAGATCCATTGATTTAACATGCTTCCCTTCCTTAACAAGCAGACCAAGGTACTTCTTAAGATTATTCCTATCATTAATGCCTAGAGTATCAACGATTTCTCTCTTTTCATCATCTTTCATATTATTTTAAAAAATGATGGTTGATTTATTTGAGTTCGTCCTTTGTCCAGTGAGATTTTCAAAGAGTGACATTACGTTCCTTATTGTTCTGGCATTTTCCTCAGTGGCTTCTCCCATTAGAATAATGTCATTCGTAAAGAATAGATGTTACAGCTTAAACTTCGTTTCACTTGGCATAATAGGTGATGAAGACACGATGGCACCAAGCTCACTACAACAAGTTCAAGTACTTGGAGGCATCATCATTACAAGTTCAACTACCTAAAGGCATGATCACACGAAGCCGAGCTAAGAAGCTTTGGGATGAATTCAATGGGTATTGCAAGAATTTCATGGAGGAGCATGTAAAACACATTAAATCGAACTTAGAAGAAGAACTAAAGCTATTCAACATAGTAGGACTAAATGTCAAAGATCCAAATCACTTCATCATATCCAATCACACTGAAGAATAACATATGTGAAAATTGATGCAAGGCTGCTAAAATTAACTCAACACAGCCGACCTAAAATTAACAAATAGCTAGCCTTCACTTCATGCATTTACAGGATCTGTGCCTCGCCTCTTAACATCACCAGCCTATGGGTTTACACCATCGACTTCCATAGATTCGAAATTTTTAAGGCTGATCGCAAGGCCATCAGTTCACTTCTAATGGCCGCCAGTGTAGATATATTAACTACCAGCTTTCTTTATGTGGAAAACATGTTTTATTTTATGTCTTTTAGCATTCCTTTGTTTTGCTACATATATCATTTGTATAGGGTTTTGAAAACAGAATAGATTACTTTTTTATTAACAATCAAGTAAGAGAATTCTTCTCTTTGAGTTCTTTTGAGAACTTGTAATATCTTCAAGAGTTTGATTTCTTTGATTATACTAAGGTTTTTTGTCGGTATTTCCTACAGGGTCACGATCTCCATATTAAGGTTCTTAGGATTACTTAACCAACAAGTCAAGGTCATTCCATCTAATTATACCAAGGTTCTTGAAATTTCAAATCTAATTCTAAATATTTCATCAAGTCATGGTTCATTTCGATTCTTAGAGTCCAAGAAAATTCAAGATCCATACCAAGCACACATCAGATTTGGTATCACAACAAGGCTATCTAAGAATCACTCATCTAGTTTGATTTTGAGTGCGGTAATCCGAAACCCTAACTCATATCGTCCATATCTCAATATTTGGTTTTGAATTCCTTTTATCGTTTTTAAGGTTCTTGTTAAAAAGAAAAAGAATATATATAAAAAAAAAAGAAATATAGATGAAAAAAATTGTGAAGGAATTGATTTGTATGAAGAAAAAAACCACAATTGGATTTGTGATCCGTTTCTATTGATTATTTCTAGGAGATTCGATCTTGATATATATACTTATCAAGAATGTGATCCGTTTCTATTGTTTATCAATATAATTAGCAATAATAACTTGATTATAAGAAACTTTATGTACATGTTAATTTAACTAATCCATATTCTAGATAAGGATCTATGATCAACATAGCTAATGTTTTCTCGCCAGTTTCTCGTTTAGAGCCATTCATGCATTCATTTTATTTTAGGGTTAAGTATAAAAACATGATTTGTGTTTTGATCAATTTGCAAATATAGAACTTATATTATTTTTTTAACAAATAGATGACTTGAGTTTCATACAAAAGCGTCAATATTATTTAATAATTTTAGAATGACATATGTCAATATTTTATTGGTCATAAAAATTAATTTTATATATTTTTTATTTTCTCATTTACAAAAAATAATTTTTAATATTTTATTCATTTAATTTTATTTAGTGATATTTTTTATTAAATTAATTTTTTTAAACTAATAAGACTATATCACATATTCCTCTAATAGTATAATTAATTATAATGACACTTTTGTATGAAACTTAGATCACCTATTTATTAAGAAAATTAACACGAATCATGTATTTGTATAAACCTTTATTTTAATAATCACAACCTCCACCAATTCCTTAAAGTAATAAAAAGAAGTTGTCTTTCGATGACCAATGATCGACATTGAAGTAACTAATTGGCAATCTTAAGAGCATGCGACGTAGGTAGCTCAAGAAATATAAGAAAATGTACATAAAATCAGATTTTGATTTCAGAACCATTACATGCATTTCTTAGTAGACATCAGGATTTCAATTTTCCAAAATGAGGCGTGTTATGCCAATAGGACAACATCACTGACATTTGATCTAGACCGTCGATGATCCTTGATGCTACCGTCTCCTAGAGGCTGGATGGGTCCTGATCTCATGTCCCTGGCATTGCGTCTTCTCAATTTTGTGCTATTCTCTGGAATTACATCCTCAAAGATCTGTCCTATCAAGTCCTGGATAGACTCTGGAGTCATATAGGAATTCACTTGTAGCATGGAAGAGTAAGAATCCAGGAACTTGGTATATGCAGAAATCAGATATTGGATTGTAGCTTCTTTAATTTGCTCCCTCAAAACCACATCAGGAATAACATAAAAGCCTCTATGCTTCTGAGATATTTCCTCAAAACCTTGCAGAAAAGCATCCATTTTGCCTCTAATCATAGTGCCGGCTTTCACGGATTCCCTCTGATTAACTTGCATATGCAAATCTTCATCATCCAACAATTTCACTAGTGGTCCCCAAGCTTGGTTCTGATACAGGTAAGCCGATTCCTCAGCAACTACCTTGTAGTTTATCTTCGTGTACTGTTCTCCCAGCAGCTTTCCAAGTTCTGTATTCCTAGTCCTCACGTAAATATACCAGTAAGTGTTCATTGCAAAAACATTTGAAAGGATTTTGTCCCGGTAACGTGTTCTTTTCGATTCCACGTTTCTTTGGATAGCTTCCATGACATTGGAAATGGCATCTTTCAGTAAGTTTTCATCTGATTCGGGTTTTGACAATATTCCTGCCTTCCATATCTGCTCTGTCCTGAGGACTTGTGCCATTGGAACACTATAATTGTCGGTTGCGAGGTATTTTAGATAGTTAATAGCGTACCTAACAAGTTTCGGAACAGAACCATCTTGTGGCGGTGGAATTCCATCTGAGTTGCCTTCTATTTGCAGGCCGAATTCCCAAAGCACTTTACTGGCTGCGTGCACAAGCAGCTTCTCAAGCTCGCGGAATCTAGTGCAAATGCCTAACCCAGGTTCGCCTTCAAAAACGACCGAGAACTCAGGCTTGAGTTTCTCAAGCGAGTCGAATATGTCAAGGAGCTTAAATAGCTTCTGTGGCTCTTTCCTGCTTCTCGAAACTCCCTCACTAAAGCGGAAGAAGACGGCCATGATTTTGTCTGCAATCTTCACAAAGCATTCTGGCCAAACCAAGCCTTCCATGATTCCTCCCAGAACTTGGTTGCAAAGCTTCTTTTCTGAGACGAAAACTAGTTTGAGGGCTAATTGGAAGTGTTGGATCCAGAGGGATATCGCTGTCTCCAAGGACTCCCATTCCATATCATCAATTTCTTCAGGAGTATATGTTCGTAAGTACTCCGGGTTTAGCCTCATCAGCGCCTTCGCTGCTCTTCTGTATCTTACCTGTCAGGATTACATTTCATGCAAAATTTTATCATGTTTCAAAACCCTTTACTGAGATCCTGTTTATTTAGATTATTCTGTTAATTTTTATCTATATTCTGATTCCTTTACCAAGTATTTGATATTAGAGTTTAGACAACAAGAAGAAATATTTGGTACTGTTAGATTTCACAATTGGCTATAGGCCTGTAAAATTTAGAAATATTAGGACAATATGTAAATAAAAAACAAAGTATGATATTCTTAAAAGTAAGTTCATAGGAAAAAGCAGCAAACCCATGATTCTATGAAACTAGTGATGTTCTTTACCTTGACAAAGATATCAATGCAGATATCTAAACAATCATTGGCAGCTAAAGTTTCCGAAATTCGCCTCAGAACTTCAACTTCCTTCTCTGTGCCTAGATCACAAGCCACCGGTTCCCCTTCATTATCTTGAACTTCCCCTAAGTTTTGATGTATTAATTTTGTCAAAATACTCTCATACTCATCCTGCAAATTCAGCAGGGCTTCATCGAGCAACCCTTCGAACCTCATGCCATCCACCTCTGTCTCATATAGTGCTTTTAATGTGATTAGAGTCTCCCTCAATCTATGCGTACTGAATTGATCTGTAGCCTTAGTCCTGCTCAAGAACTCCACCACTTCCTGAAGCTTTTGTATAGCGGGTTCACCGTCTTCACCAATAGATGTTATTGCATCCTTCAACCGATCAACTTGATCGACGTATTGCAGTAGACGAATCAGACGTTTCTCAGGTGATTTCTCTTCAAGCAGTTTAGGGGAAAGTCGGAGAAGTTTGTGCTGAATGGACTCAAACACTCGGAAGTTATCTAGGAGGGAAAGAGCAGGAGTTACTGCACGGTTGATTCGGGTATCGAGAGCCTTATTTGCCATGGCTAAGGACTGAAGAGGAGCCATTCTTTTTGATGCTGTAGTGAGAGTTTCATCTATGATGTCAAATCTCTTATCCATGTTGGCAAGGTCTTTTTCCAAGGTTTGAGAATTTTGAAGAAGAGACTTCAAGTCCTTGCATGCTTGCTCTAGCTTGACTATGGTTGCATCATCGTCTTGTGTAGCTTGGGATGCCATCGGTTCTAGAAATTTTTAGGGGGGAATTGCTTTAGGAAGAGAAGCTTGTAATGTAGGAAAATGTGAAGAGGCAGTCAAGGAACTATGTAATAAACGATGTAGTGATAAAAAGGACAAAAAGAAAGTTGGATTGCGATATAAACTAGGAAACATGAGCCAAATGTCATTTATACATAGGAAATAAACAACTTAGACGAGAAGAATGTTTGGTATATACAATCGGTACAATAAGATGGAATAGAATTAGTCTATGCTACACACTAATGTTTGGACCCTTTCTATATATGTGACCTTGCTCATGATGTTCTTCATTTTGAAACTTTAATTTCCAAATAATTAGGTTTGATTTTGATTTGAAACTTATTTATATTCCTTTCTTTTCTTTTTCTTTTTTTTTTTTCGTTTTTTCATATTTTTTATGTTCATTGTTTTAGTATATGTTATCTTAAAACATTCAAATTGATAATTTTTTTTTTACTTCTCAACCATATTCTATTGTAAGAAAATACAAATACCTTTTACTTATTCAATAAATGGATTTATATCAAGAGATATATAGGTCCATGCTATGTATTCAAATTTTTCCTTTATTATGAAAGAGTAGTTATTGGCTTATTTAACTAGGGGTCCCTTCACTAATAGACTTTTAACCTCTCATTCCTTTTATGCATTCTGATGATTCACTAAGCTCGAAAGAGTAATTATTCCCTTATTTATTATTCACTGACAGCTAGTTACTTAGACATAACATAATTTAAGAAAAACTATGACTTTCAAATTAATATTATTAGTATTAAACTTGTAATATGATATATATTACACATATAATCTTTATATATATATATATATAGAAGTTATATAATACATAAACCATGTATGACCTATAGATTATGTATATGATTTTTACATATTTGTTATACCTTTCGTAAGTGTATATATATATATATATATTACATACAGAATATGTTAGCTATATATACATATTAATATAATATATATTATATATAATTCATATATTATACATGTTAGAAAATTTGTTATATATGCTATATGAATATATATATATATATATGCAGGTTATGATAAATATTTATATGTTATATGCAAAAGGTGAAGAAAAAGAAATAATAATAATAATAATAATAATAATAATAATAATAATAATGAGGATTTTCTTAATAGGCTTAAACCATTTATAGGAGAATCACATGTTTTACAACCATCCACACCTAGCATAAGTTCTACAGAAACAACTTCTAGGGTAGTAATACTAGATAGGATAAATATTGGAAGAAGAAGATAGGGTGTCTTGTCCTCTAAGTGCTACAATAGAATATGGAGAATTTGACCCTGTATCTCCATCATCTATTATTCCTATCCCAAATATATGAGTCCATTCTTCTATTATCTCAGTTTCTTCTTCTTGTGATTCTAAATCTTATTCAATCTTTATTATTTTATTTGCTAATTCTGGCAAGATATTTTCACTTTCTTGTGTATCTTTTTTGAAATGATATATATCCCCTTTTCAACTATTTTTTCAAAACTTAGCTCTTGTGATTCTTTTAGAATTCCCTTTTCAATTAGCCATAATTCATAAGAAATAGGATCTTCATTATGGTTTATTATGAATCCATTTTTCCAATATTCTAATGGTTCTAGCAACAAATCTTCTTCTCCTATTATTTCATTATCCTAATTCACTTTTATTTCTTGCATTTGAAAATTGTTTAGTATCCTTTTTTTCAAAATATTTATTCATTTCTTTTATTTGGTTTATAGTTTCATCTACACAACTATCTTCTGAAGTCTTGGATCCCTTCCATCCTCAAATATCTATTTGTTGTAGCACATTCATCATTCCTAATGTTTCTCTTTGTTCTAAAGTTTGATTAAAATTTTCCAAGATATTATCCTCATTATCCATGGGTCTTAGCTTGTTTTCATAGGATTTGATAATGCAGCAGTGGATTCTCAACTAAAGGCCACCAGCTTTTACAAAGAAGGCAGCCAACTTTGGATTGTAGGCCTCCGACCTTGAGCCAGCTTAAAGCAAAAAACAAAAGCTAGCTTCTACCATGGTCCAAATCACAGCTGTGGAGTTTTGACAGAAGGCAACGCCAGCATCCAACGCTTCCGGCGTATATTGTAAACCCCTCTATTTCTAGGAAAAAATTGGAATAAACCCTAACCCTAGTCAAACTGGAGTTTCAAAAGTCAACTATGATCAAGATAATCTAACAGTTTTAACTACGGCAGTCCCACGCTTAAAACCTAAGGAAAATAGAAATAAATTAATGGTGAATTATAGTCCGAAATTAATGAGGAAGCTTAAATAGATCATATTAACCCAAAAATCATTCATTTTGAACTCGAATGGGATAAGTTCCCAAAAAACGTGCTCTAGTACTCGAAATAGTAAAAATATTCCGAGAATATCGTTAAACTAGTAATTATGTAAGGATTTCAAAAATATCAGTTTCATAATTCTTCGGTATCTAAAAATATCAAATAAAGCTTATTTACGCGTATTTTCTTTACTATGGTATTTTAATTGTTTAGTTTACTATTCACAGTACTATTTCTATTATTCATTATTATTTCATTATCTCTACTTTTTTTTACAATCCATACACCTATACTTACATTTTTACATTTCCAATACAACTTTTTACTAAATTTATCTTACACTTTATCACAATTCTTTATCAAAATTTTTTTTTCTCATTCTCTCTCCTTTTCCCTTAGTAGTTGGCGCTACCCCCTCCTTCCTCTCTCTAATTATTTCTTTTTCAATTTATTTTAATACATCAAAATTCCCTCCACAATTCTCTATAAATACCCCATCTCTCTCCACATTTTTCACACACATCTACTCTTACATAACAAAGCTCTACCAAATTCTCTCTACAAATTTCTTTCTACCAAAAATCCTCTCCAATCAATTCTTTTCAACATTCTTTCTTCTACACAAAAACCATGTTCTACATATTACTACCAATATCTTTTCCTTTCTTCAACAAATACACAACTTTAAGTAAAAATCTCCTATATTAATTTTTTCATGTCATGTAACTTAGCATGACCATTGTGTTGTTTCTTAAAGCTCATGTGAGTCATGGAACCAACAACATGTTCATGTTTTATTCTTGCATATGCCAAAAATTCCCATTATGTTATTTTTGTTATTATGATATTATGTTGATATTATTGTTATTATGTTCCTAATCTAACATTGTATATATTTTATTAAGTATATGTATATCTATATATTTTTTAGAGCTTAAATGCTCACTAACTCTCACTAACATGCTCTTATTGTTCTTATTATTATTATTGCTCTTATTATGCTTTTTCTTTTCTTTCTTTTTCTTTTTTTTGGGACTAGTATATTCTTAGGCCCGATATACCTTGATGAAGCTAAGGTTCCTAATAATTGACCTTATTATTTTTCTTATTATTACTTCTTATATCTTTCCTATATTCTTATGTGATATTTTAATCTTTTCATAACTACATAATCATATGCATGCATCATTGTAATGATATTGTCTCAACAAAAATAAAGAAGATTTTTCTTTAGTAAAGGAAAATGGAACTCTTTTATTATATAACTTTATCACTAAATAAAGTTTTTGTCATGAAAAACATAGGAAAATTATTTTAATAACTTCTTTTCAAACTCATCATGAATTTTTTTAGATGTCAATAAAGATGAATTTATCAAAGAAATTAACTAAGAAAATAAACACTCTCTTTTTATGATCAGTAACATGAAGTTTATTAAAACTTAGTGTTAATAATTCTTTTATATGCAAAATTTTGATAAAAGTTTAATTATAGGATTTTCACTAACTCCATAATATAAACCAAGAACTAGACTAGTTTTCAAAGTTAAGATAAAAAATCAACTCACTAGTATTATAAATCCACTTAGAGAAATAAAAAAAAGTTTGCCAAACAACCTAAGAAAATAAGTTTTTAAATGATAAACTCATTTTTAAAGAAATAGAAGAATATAAAAATGATAAATTCAAAAGTAATAAACATTATCAACAACTTAAGAAAATGTTGAAAGTATTTCCTTTCAAGTAAAGGTCGGTAGAGAACTTAAAAGACCAAGTTTTTAGAAATAAAAATTTGTCTTTAAAGAAGTTAGGAAATAAAAATATAAGAGGAAAAAACTTATTTATAATTTTCAATCAAAACCCTTTAAAACGAAAAATATATGTATTACAACTCAAATTATTAGAGACTATCAACAACTTAAGAAAAATTTTGGGAACTTCGTTTTATCATTAGAGGTAAAATTTATAGATATCCTAAAAGACCAAGTTAAGAAAAATTAAATTATCTTAGGAAAATTAGAAAATAAAATTTATAAGAAAATATGCATTTATAATAACCTAAGAATTTATAGTGTTCTTTCAAACTACTTAAAGAATAAATTGTCAAAATTCAAGTTTTCAACACCATAAGACAAGTTGTTTTATGAAAAAAATCATTGAGACAATACCATTAAAATTTTGCATACAATATGAGTTTATATATATTTATTCAAAGGTTTTTTCAATCATATAAATATCTATATTTTTGCTAAAGGATTTTTGGATAAAGAGAAGTCTGGAAAATTGTGTTTCAAAGGCTGGGATTTTCGTGGTGAATTTGTACCGATCTATTTCACGACCCAAAAGACCTTTTTTGACATAAATAACCTTAGAAATATATAGGTATTTTCAAGTAGATAGAAAACGACATATGATATGCGAAATTTCGAGTTAAAATGAGCAAGTTATGGCCATTTTAAGTTGGAATTTCCTCCTATCCGAATTTTAACGCAAATATTAGAATAGAATTAGAAAGTTCAAGTAGAACTTCCACAAAATACTCATTCTGGGTATTTTTCTCAGTTAAGTAACGAAGCTTTGGAGGATCCGTATTCAGAGGACTATTACGAGTAAAGAATTTTGGCCAGGATGATCGAGTAAGTTTATCTCCTACTTTGACTTACTTATTTGTGCTTGTAGCTAGAGGCACTAGAAGTAGGATAAAGACAAAAATAGAATATGCATGATAATATTGGTTGAAAGTATACTAAGCATATCGAGACATAAATTGTTGTTAATTAAATTGTGTTTTATTATCATAATGGAGTGTCTACAAATTCTATGATCGCCTTTAAATTACCTTAGTCACATATTAAGTGTTATATTAATTGATTTATGTATATCACGTAATGAATCACATTGTATTAGTTATTATACTCAATGGGACAAGAGTATAGTATGGGGTTCGTGGGAACCCGTAAGTCTGCAAGGATGGGTGAATAAGAGCCCAAGAGAACTATTTTAGATGGGTGAATAGGAGCCCGAAATAACTATTTCAGGGTGGAGCAAGCAGGAGCTCGAAATAAACTACATCATCAGATTTTAAAGAGTCCAAAACACCTAACCCCAAATGGAGGGTTAAATACATTCAAACATATGATTTTTGGTAGATCACATGTATTACTTGCTCACTTAATTGATGCATTTCATGTGCTTGTTTAATAACTTATTTGAATTTATTGATACGAGTACACTAATCCGGGAATATTCTCACTAAGTCAGTTGAGCTTACACCCCAATAAACTTTTGTTGACACATGACCAATATCTCTTTTGCCCAAGGACTCCATATATCCGGATGGAATTATGTTTTTGGGAAGCTTTTTGGGAAAACCCTTTTGAAGATCTTAGAACAGATTTCCTTTAAAATCTTTTGGTTCTAGTATTGTTTCTTTTTGTGTAAGACTAAGATCATATTTTGATCTTTGGAGATTTACTTGGGGAATACCCCTAAGATGATGTAAAGACCATATTACTATAATTTTTGAAGTTAGATATTTATCTAGATTTCTTGTATACTATATTTACTTTCTCGAATTACACATTCTATTGATGTCTCCTATTATTGTGATAAACGCCTTACATATGGTATCAAAGTTTTCGCATGACTTCGGGAAGCCATTCTTAAGCTTTAATACCATATATGGCAAACTATCACGTCTAGAGTACCTTTTGGGGTGTGACATATACCCTTAAGCTGCTAGCGTATAGGACTAAAGCTGCTAGCTTACGTTGACTTGTCATGTTCCGTACAAATTTTTAATTTATTTGTTTTATTGAGACTATAAGTAGTCTTTTAGGATTTTGGTTTTGTCACTTGATATTTTTTATACTTTTATTGATGTTTGAGAGAGTTTTCTATTGGAAAATTGCTAGTTTTGCAATTTGAGTGTTTTAGGAATCATATTGTGAGATTGATTTCTATTCTTGACGCTTTCACGCTACATCATTTGAACCTTAAAGAGTATGTATAATCAGGATTTTGGTACATCAAAATCCTTGTAAAAAGTCTTTGTGTTTCACTAACCATATTCTTATTTAGATTCCATCATTCTCCTTCTATAGAAGAGGAATCTATCTCCATAGGTTCTATCATTTTTGTTCCTTGGGAAGCCATGGCATCTATAACTCCTTTTATATCAAGCTTATAAGATATTTCACTATTATTTTCCGTTTTGCAAATAATCAACATCTATAAATAAATTTTCACCTATGTGATCTTCATATTACTTTGAAGTCCTATATCAATATTACTAAAATTGTTTATCGATACCATAAAGTTATGAGCATGATAGAATAATCATTTTCCACTATTTACATCTACTTCCATAGATGAAAATATAGCCTTTCTTATGTCATTTTACCATGATTTATCTATTAATAATACAGAAACTTTGCCTCCAACTTTTTCTCTTATTAATCCTTTGATTTCTATAACTATTAATCCAACATGGACTAATGTTTCTCTTAACTATTTTAACTTCTTTAAAGATTCTTTTGTTATTAAATTGATATTTAATGGATTTATTGTTACCAAAATTGTTTCTTCTCTATTTGACTTAAACAATCTTATTCTCCAACTTAGTATTTCTGCTTTATACAATCTTCTAGGATTTAAGAGAGTAATAGCATGGTTTGAGTAGATTTCTACATCTCTATTTATATCTACTACTTCTTCCAATTTATATATATGTATTTGTATGTAAGGACCCGCTATCACCCCTATATTTGAAATAGGAGATAACAGTTCCCCAACCACATATAACCCCTAAGATTATATGTAAGGTTGCCTAAAGGAATTGTTTGAGTAATTGTTTATCTAATTCCATAAATATATTATACAATGGGAGACATAATTTTTTTTTTTAAATCCCTAAGCAAAGCTATACTACCTCACATTTTGGCAAAGGAAACAATTCAACATCTAAATAGCTAAAAACATACATATATATACATATTACATCCAAAGGCTTCTTACAAGCCTTAACCAAAATTCTCAAAACACAACCTAACTAACACTATAATTACACCATCAACCAAAAAGAATATCATCTAATCTATTACATTCATAGGGTCCATTGAGTCCATGGTCATCTCTAATCCTCTAACCCATCAAGAAAATCTTCAAAGTCGGTTCTGTACCCCATACTCGTATAGAACTCATCGGAATCATCGCTTGAAATAGATAAAATATGAGCCAAATGCCCAGTACACAAGTAACGAATACAAAATGCAAAGTGAATCACACATTCTTAGACTAAATGCACTATGCACCAATCACTTGTTCATTATTAAGTTTTTAGTTAGTAAGACAACATGGGAGTATTCAAACTCCGGACAACAAGGATCTAGTATTACGTCCGCCTCCCTGAGTGGTCCCTACTGTTCATACAGACTAGGTAGCCCCACCTTCCGGCGTAGCCCGTAATACTAGGGGATCCTGAGTAACGCATCACGATGCTCAGGGGGTTGATATGAGTAGCTCGGATACTCATATCTCCTAAACAATTCTATCCATTAACGAGAAAGTACCCTGCCCCCAATCTGAGTAGGGTGCCGCTCTCTGAACCAGATTCAACGGTAGACAACAATAATCAACACTCATATATCAATAGTATTTTCTTATTTTAGAGTAGTTTGATCTTGATGCCTACCCTAGTAAAGAGACAGACAAGTTACTGCGTACCTGAGATAGCTCGGGAGTTAACGAGGTTGACTGGGCGATGATCTATCACTATTTAATCAATATTAAATTCACACTTAGCTTAAGCACTAGTTAACTAGTATAAAAGATAAATATATCAAAGAAATCCAAATAAATTAATAAAGGTCATAATAAAGCATTTAAACATCCTAATATATCCTAGATCGCTTAACAAATACTTAATTGATCATATGTCAAACTTCGGAAAATTTTGAAAAAAGTTTTTAAAATTCTAAAGCACAGGGGATACGCTGGCACTCAAAGCCGACGGCTTTGAGTCGGTGTTCGATGTTTTGAAAATCCACACTGCCAACGCTGGCAGTGTTCAAGGGTACGCCGACTGCCCTCATTCTACGCAGGCGGCTTTGAGCCTGCGTAGGATCTAAATTCAAAATTTTTCAAAACGTCCAGAGATGTGCAAGCCGTCCGCTTACACAGATACGCTGGCAGCCTCTCTATATACGCCGACGGCTTTGATTCCCAGTAGCCGGTGTACAATGTAAAAGGATGAACGCCGGCTGACTTTTCCAGCGAAAGCCGGCGGCGTTTGGTCAGTCTTAAGAAATTTGATTCTGTGGGCTTTCAACACCGCCTCTAGGCCGGCGGCGTAGAAACTCCAGATGCCGGCGTACGTTCAAAATCTGACCTATACGAAAATGGTTTTTATTTTCCCCTGTTTTATTACAACTTGTTCATTTTTCCAAAAATTCTCAAACTTAATCCAAACTTTCTAAAGCTTGTTATATGATCCAAACACTATCCTAACAACATGTATCCTACTTCTAAGCATCAAAACTCTAATCATACTTCTAATTCACAACTCAACTACTAAATCCTTCAATCTCCCATAACATTCATCCCCTCAAAACAACACGCCTATAAGATATAAATTACCACTCCATTAACCACATAATCTCATTCAAACTATCATCAATGCATCAAATCCATCTCACGCCAATTATCACATCAAAATCATTTCTATTTTAACATTTACAAACAATACAATAGAGAACATATAATAAAACATAAAGTTTGTATTAAACTCACATGACTAAATCTTGACTTGGAATGATATTCAAATCCTTAAGCTTGTAATAAACCTTGGCTTAGGGTTTAAGATTTTGGAATGAGAAAAGGAAGAAAGAAAAGAAAAGAAGTGAAAATTCGTATGAAAATAGGGCTGCCCAAAAAGAGGTCTTAACTTGTGTAAAATCAAGCCAATACTCATCCAACAATTGTCATTAGGGGTATATTTGCCCTAAGGTTAATTTAGGCAAATTTCAAATGCATTTGAATTGAATTTAAGCTCAAAAAGTGGGTTTAAAATTGGCCAAAATTTCTGTCATACATCTAAACAATTCAAAAGTGAATTTACTAAATTCTAAACATAACACATGCATATTAATTTGAAAAAGACACACACATTCATTACATTATACACACATCTATAGATATCAAATAATAATATAAATTTTATAATACTATACACATATAAATTAACACATTCACTAATTATATTAACTAAGCACACACACACATATATATTTATATATATATATTTCATTCCAATAATACATTAATATGCAATTTAAGGAATTCATGACTATTTCATTGTATAATCAATACAGTCTACAAATGTTATATCTAAAAACTATAGTTTAATATAGATATATAATATATGTTAAATTTTTAGTTATATACACACCACTATAATATGTATTGCATATAATTCATAATACGTATTATATATAATTTACACAATATATATGCTATTTATATAGTCTATATGTTAATATAAATTTATATAACATGTTTTATATAATTTATATATTATAACATGCACAACACATATATGTACTATAAACATCTTTTAGAAATATTATGTGATATATAAATATTACTATATATATCTATATGATATACGTTATATATAATTTAAATTATAAATTTATATATTCTATAAGTTATTATATATATTTATATATAATATATACAATCTATAAATTAATATTTTTTATATAGTTTGATATAGATATATAAGATATATTTATATAATATGTTATATATTCTATATTTTATAATATGAACATGCACACATATAATATATTCATTTCATATAAAAATAAATTATAACATATATAATATATAAATTATGTATTATAACTTATAGATTTTATATGTATATTTATAAATTATGTTGTGTATATCAATGGATATACATTATGCACCATCCATAACATGTACTTTATTAGTTTTATATATGTATTATATATAATCTACACATAGATTACGTACTTATAAACTATAAAATTTTACATATATGTGTGTGTTATATATGTACATACATCTACTATAAATATTTGATTTATAAGCTATATAATCCTTATTTGTTGTGTGTGTGTGTATATATATGTATATATGTTATAAATATATATCAAACAAATCAATTTTATATTAATATGTTATATATTTCTTAGTACAAATAGTTTTGTTAAGTTGTAATTTAGCTTATAATAAAACAAAACATTATCTAAATTTTTATTCTTACTATAGGTAAGTTTAATGGATTGAAAAGGAGCCACTCTTTTTGATGCGGTAATAAGAGTGTAATACAAAAATAAATAATTTATAATGAAGGGAAAAAGTATCACCCTAATATGTAAATATATGTTACGTCAATTGGCAAACACGTGATTGAGAACAAGAAGATGTAGCTGTACACTACCTTATAAGTCGCCGATCTTAGATCTTATGCCGCCGACGTTGGTGGTCGGCCTTCATTCTAGGCGCCCAACCTATGTTCCTACATCGCCAACATATGTGCAGCGTACATATACAGAATTTTTAAGTTTTCCATGTTCTGTATATAGCTCGAGCCTATTTTTCCTTTTCTCAAAATATTTTCTAAGTTGTAGAAAACCCTAAAAAACTCTCTAACTTGCGATCTTGCTTCAACGAGGAAGAAGAATAAAGAAATAGGTAAGTTGATCCTTTTCAATCCTTTTGGTGATCTAAAAATGTGATCTTTTCTGAATTTCTCGTTGGTATTGAAGGGAGTCAAAAGTTGTTGGAGAGATTTTGGAGAAAACCCTGATTTTGGTGGTTGGAGATTATGTGATTCTACAATTAAAAGAAGAAAGGTGTGTATGAACCTAGGGTGGTTGTAGTTCTTTTTAGTTTAGGGTTTTGATGATTATAGAATTATGTTTATCATGTGAAAATAAGTTGTGAATGAGCATTTGATTGTGATCAGGTGTTTTTAGGGAAGATTAGGGATCTGTTCAGGTATGCGCTTACCTTGCTTGTTGATTATGATTGTAGGTTAAGAATCTATAAACGAACTTAATATTATCTAGCTTTAATTGGTTTGCTGCTTGTGCTTGGCTGGATCTAATAGATCGGGAGTACCGTTGCTACTAGGACGACGCTTTGATGATCTATGTGTGTCGTTATCCCGAGTGGAGTCATGCATAGAGATAATTCCAGTATTCTAGGAGTGGTACGAGTATGGTACCTAGGATGTGTGAGGAGTACCCAACACCAATATATGTATATATTATTATTTCCTATATTGATTGTTTTTATAGAGTCATGAGTTACTCCGAGTTTAGGACTAGTTGTAAATGGTTCTAAACTATGTTGTATGTTTTGCTAATCATATATAATAATATGTGTTTGTTGCATAAGTTATTAGGTTGCATGTGAAATTTGTATAATGTTTATTCATGCACATGTGTTTGTAGTATGGCATACTGAGTCTTTGTGCTCACTCTTTTATTTTCAAGAACAGGTAATGATCCAGTAGTATTCAATTTATCTAGCTATGATGTATATATGGATTATGGAGAGGACGATAGTGAAGTCGACTTTTCTGTTGATTTTTAGATATTTTGATTAGAGGAAACTATAGTTGAAGACCTGATTTGGATTTCTCTTACACAATAAGAAGCTAATCTGAAATGGATTCGTGGGTATTTTCCTCAAAAAAGAAAGAAGTACATAGATGGAAAAGGAGAAGCAAGAATTATTCCTTGAGTTGAGGAAAAACAGAACTCGGATTTCCCTCTCTAACTCTCAGTCTTTCTCACTTTAAGCTAACTGCGATCTCCACAATCACAGATGCCAAGCCGCATACAGAGCCTGTCACCCACTAAACTTGAACGCAACTCACATTGACTTCTATCCATAAAACTACTAGCCAACATCTACTGAAACCCATTGCCATCATACCAAACTGAAAACTCAAAGCCTTACCCTACGATCACCTGCGTGTTTGTCAAAACTGAAGTGCTACAAAAAAGACATCACAAACCCATCTCAACTAAAACGCTTGGAACCATCTCCACCAACAAACCTACAAGCCGACGAACTTAATCAGACCTACGTGATTTTGAAACCTCATCCTCAACGATGACTCATGAGCATCACAAAGAACAGACAACCAAGGTTTTAGTAGGAGGGGAAGAAGGTTGAATTTAACCCAGTGGAAATTCGCTAATGCTCCATCTCCACACTGAAAACCACCTCCCACTTGCGCATGCCTTTGGATCTAATTTGCTTTGACATGAGTCTCCTTCTTTATGTTTAGATTCCTTGTCGAATCGGTTCATTATTGTTGGGATATCGTACGGTTTCGATCTTTCTCTACATACTCTCTTCTCTCTTGCAAAGCTCAATCTCTCCCTTCACCCATCTAAGTTTTTTTTTGTTTTTTTTTGGCGAAATTCACCCATCTAATTCTAACCAACGTTAGATTACTTTTTTTTTTCCTATTTGATTATTTTTAGATTTTTGGATTAATCCACATGGCAAGGTATTTAGATGGGCTACAGACACGTGTGGCGATGCAATAAGACATGTATGCATATCAACTATGCAACTGGAATTAACGAAGCTATGGGAGATAGCAATATTATCAGAATCGAACCGGGGTTTGACCTGAACAAGCTAAGGAGTCAAGAGTTGAGGGATCAGATTACGTTCACCCGAGGGTCGAACCAAGGTCATGAAAAAGTAAAAATATGAGGGATAATTTAATTATAAAATACCAATATACATGTCATCACTCAATTAAATCTATATTTAGATCAAATTCATCAATTAATTATTAAATTAATATGATTTAGTAATTATATTTTATAAATTTATAATAAAGTATGAATAAATATTTAAATTTCTAGTTTTTTATTTTATTTTTTTCGATCCGGGTCAATGGGTCCCAGTCGACCAGTTCAACTCGGTTTGATTGCTTAAGTTGACCGGGTCAATCCCACTCTAGCTAGTTTGTTACAAAAACAAGTCTTAGGTGAGATCCGACCCAGCATTAGTGTTGGTTCTGGTTGAAGTGGGTTGAATCGACCGGTTCAGGCCGGTTTTGACAACCATGGAAGATAGTATTTTCAAGCGTAAAAAGGTAATATGAGTAGTAAATTGATTAATCTTACCTTCAAGTAATTAACGAAATATTTTACAAAAATTCATATAATATTGTGATATTAGCTATTTATTCATTTTATCATAATTTTAATAGTTATATTTTATCTTAATACATTTAAATTGACTTTTTTCCTTCTAGATCATGTTTTATTATAAGAAAGTGCAAATATCTTTTACTAATTTGATGAATGGCTATATATTAATAGTTATAAATATTAGAAATTTTAAGGTTAGAATATTTTAGATTTAAATGAATAAAGAAGAATAGGCTAATCATAATAAAGTTAATAACATTGAAGGTAGGGAAGAAAAAAAAAAGAACTTTTCTATATAAATTAGGTTTTATTTTTCTATTTTTTTTAAAGCAATTTGGTTTAGTTTGCGCTTGATACCAAATTGAGGGGCTAAACCAAAAGTTAATTTGTTTTACTCCTTTAATTGTAGATGTGGGTTCCAATTAAAGTGATTACACATGTATCACACAAATCTCATGCTTGACATGTTACCTAAGAGTAAGATGATACCACTTGGAGAGAATAATAAGCAAGAGAAATATGCGGTCTAAGCGTCTAGAATAACAACAATCAGATCATTTCATTGATTGTTTGATGGGATGGAATAAGTTCATTTCTTACTTATCCTAAATAACCTTTTCATGGCTAATTCTAGTAGTCTTTATTCTATATGTATGAGGTTAGATACAGATAGACCGATATAATAATCTTTATTTCGATCCTATCTAGCCAAATCTCTCGAACATCTAAGTACATGAACTAGACTCTTTGAAGCTAATCACTTAACTCAATAATCAGGCCTAGCATTTAATATATTTACTTTTAACTCCCTACAATAATCTATCTCTATTTTTTTTTTAATTCTAATGATATGCCTTAAAATTGATGACCTAATATGATCTATTAAATAGTGCAAAACAGCAAACTTATGGAGCATTGCATTGGCGCCTACCTTTCTAATATAAACTATCTAAATATAAGCTTGTTAAGATAAGGTGCAAAAATGATAATATATATATATATATATGATATATATACACACTCACGCATATACCTCTTGAACTTATTTATCTTTTATTTTATACACACATACCCCTCTTGAACTTATTTACCTGTCGTTATATTAAATTTTTTTCTTAAAAAAAAAACAGAATTTCATTTTCGAATTTATAAGTTGTATTTTCAAACCTTTTCCTCTTAAAAAAAAAAAAAACATGAACTTTTACACTCTTAACTCTCATTCCTTTCCTAGATTTGCACTGTAGAAAAGTCAAGAGTTAATGCGAAATGTTTTAACTGTGATTTTGAAAAACCCGTATGTAATTGGGTGCGTCGAATGGCTTTAACTCTCTTCTTTTTCAATTTTTACTTTTTTAGTTAAGATAAATGTTATTAGAATCAGATCGGGATTTATCCGGACATACTAAAGAGTTAGGGTTGAACTTGGTTCAATCGGAGGTTGAACCGGGATTAATAAAAAATAAAAAGTATAACTTTATATTTTAGTTATGAAAGATAAATAAATGTAAATTATACAATTAAATCTATAATCAAATCAATTCCACTAGTCTAATTATATTAAAAAATTTATATCCAATTCAAACTGATTTAAAAAAAAAAAAAACGTTATAGTTGAAATTGAAATCTCACATTACATATTCAAAATTCAAAATTATAAACACTAAACATTAAAACCTACTCTTCAACAAACAACTAGATTCGTTTCCCTATGTGTTTATTTATACTATAAATTTTGAGTCCATTAATTTTATCCTTAACACATAATTATCAAGTATTATATTTGCGAAACTTGCCAAATATATATCTTATTTAAAATCTCCATTTAATTACCCCACCATGCTTAGAATTTTTTAATGCTGTAAAGTGATGAAAAACTAACAAAAGGACATATGATATGACAAGCCACAAACACCGAAAAACTTGATAATAGTAGAAAACTTGAAACACTTTTCTATGGTCCCATTAAAAACTATGACTATTTTTTACTTAGCCCAAGCCCAATAAACAGCAGTTAGGCAAAAGTTATTTTTTTTCTTTTTATCTCTCTTCATCATCTCCTTGTCACTCATACAAAATAAGAGTAGTAAATAGTGAGTAGTGCACACTACTATCAACACACAATTTTGTTTCAAACTTAGAAACATTGGTCTCTCTATGTAAGTTTCTAGTGCCAATTTAAACTCAGTGAACCAGTGTTTTATAGAAATGATAGAGGAATCATAGCAATTAGAGCCGAGTATTGACCACAGATACCAAGCTGCTGATTGGTGACGTTTGTGTCATGCCATAGATGGAGACGGGAGTTGCAAGTTGTCCATGTTTGGCTACAGATATTACAAAGAGGAGAGTAGGGGAGAAAGACGAAGAATGGCGTCCAACATTTTTGTTTTTTATTTTTTTTATTATTATTTTTTTAAGGTGGTACCTTCAAACCTTTTAATTCGGTCGGCTCAACTGGGTTTGGTCGATTCAATGCAAAAACGAGCTTCTAGCATGGACCGGCCCGTTTCAAAGGCTAGTTCCGATCGAACCAACCAGACCGGTTCAATTTTAACAATATTGATTAAGAGAGTTAAGAAAACTATATACAATAAACCTCTATGATTAGGAAAAAATGTCATCGATGATATCTAATAACAATCACAAGTTTACTGTACAAAGAGGTATTAACAGTTGAATAGGACTTGAAATTTTCTTTTAATCTTTTCCCATTTTTCAATTTTTAGGTCTTTAATGGTTATAAGAAAAACTTATAAGGTATGTCCTATTTACTAAAGCATAGTAATATTCACAAGATTGGATCTAAGCTTAAAACTATTCAGTTATTATTATATATATTTATATGGAAAGTTAATTTTTTAGAATTTATTTATTTCAATTGATTCAGCATAACTTTTGTATTTACTTAAATTGATAATGACCCTAACAAATCTAACATGTACGTAAGCAAATCACAACAACTAGTGATCCTAAACATATATCTTGAAAATTCCTAATTTTATGTACGAGTTTATATCCTAAAACTGTGTTATAAGACTTTTATTTATTATGTTTCAATGAATCTAACCAAATTAACATTCTAAATGGTGGCAATTTCAACAAAGCACAATATAAAAATAATATCGCAAGGAAGCATAAGATGCAAAATTATTATTTTCCTGCACAAATCTATATAACATATATAATACGCGTACGCGTATTGTAGGTCATATACGTCCATGGCTTTTTTAATATGAATATCATACGGTTCAAAATTGTGTACCATGCGATATCTATAGTATAATAATGTATCTATACTATCCTTTTTTTTTTTTTTTCACTATTTTCGGCTGAGTACATGTATATGGATTAGTATTGGTGAACAATAATCAAATAACTGACCTATCTGACTGAAAAAAAAAAAAAAAAAAGAGAAAACAAAATGGAACAAAGAAATTAAGGTAAGAAGACAACAATAAATAAGAAACATGAGCTCCAGGCTTGTTGGACTCAGGTCAGACCTCGGGTTGGCGGCGTGGGTATTGATTAAGGGTAGAAGCAAACCCCCCTCTCTCTTTCTATCGGCTCGAGTCTAGTTTGTGGGTCAGGGTTTAGGGTTTGTGTAAGGTGTATGTACCTGGGTGCTAGGGCTTGATGGCGATGATGGAGTGCTTTCAAATGATGGAGGTTGCTTGGCTTGGTTGAAGGTTTAGCGGAGGCTGGTATGTAGGTCGTAGGTCGTGGGGTCGACGATGGCAAGGGAGGTGGCGCTTTTCGGTTCTATTGCTGTAAGTCTTGGTAGGTGGGTTGATGGTGTGGAGTTCTATGGTGATCGTCGATGGTCTAGGTTTGATAAGTTGGGGTGTTCAATTTTGGGTGTTTACGTTGATGATGGTGTTGTTTTGGGTGATGGTAGCGGTTCAAGTGGTAGTCTTTGTGGTGGTACTTTTGGGTAATTAGATGGTGGTTTGTGGCTATGTTTGTGCATTTGGTCTTGGGTTACGTGTTGGTAGCTTAAAATCTACTTTTGCTTCCACTCTTGCCTTCTTTTCATTCTTATCTCTGCTTGTGTGTTTAAAATCCAACCTTCTTAATGTTGTAAATGATAGTCATTCTTTATCTTCGAAGGTAGTTTTTTGTTTTCTATCCCTCTTTGTGACTGGTTCTATTTAACTACAACGATATAGCACACATTGTAGTGGTCTCACTCAAAAACTAGCCACTTGATTGTGGCATACTCTGTTTGGTGAAGTTAGTTCCAATGGAGCTTCTAGTTGGTTCAAGTGAACTTCTATTAGTGTGGTTGCTTCATTGCAGTGGCTTAAACAATCTATAGGTTCTCATTCATCAACTTCTGTAGAATAACATTGATTTTTTTACTATAGTGGCTTGTATTTCTAAGACATCGTTACTTGGTTGAGTTTCTCTTGGCTCAATTTAATATACTAAAGTTAATGCACTCCTTGCTCATGATATTCATAATGTTGTATTCATGGAATTGAACTTACTAATTCACTGGTTGTTTTGGGTGTAGATATGCCTACTTTATGGTTGGTCTTGCATTGTTGATTTATCTAGTTATCTTTCTCTTAATAAGTAAAAGGAATTTTGTTAAATAATAGATTAAAATAATGTCTATCAGAACATTCATTAATAGACCTCACTAGCTGGTCTGTATTAGCTCATGTGTAATCAGTATTTGCAAAATGATTCATATAGTCATATTAAGAGGATCTTTGATTCTCATGATAGCCTCAATTTAAGTTACCCATATTCATCTTGGTGTTTAATCCTTCGAGATTTATAAGGAACTTGGCTGGAAATCTTCTTGGCTTACTATCTTTAGTCACTTCTCTACCACTACTTTTCTTAAATAATTTATTTATAGAACATGTTTGATTCATTTCTTCACTATTTTGAATTTTTTTTTCAGGTGGCGTAGCTTCTCTTTGAAGTGCTGATTTTACCTACTCGTCACTTGGTTTCATGTATGCTCTCTATAATCGACTAAAATTCCTGCATTTCCTTTGTGTGACACAATATGTTCCATCTCTCACCTCACAACACATTGCTAGTAATAGTAGTCAATAATGGGCTCAAAGTACTCTTATTTCCTCATTTTGTGCAAAACTATAGTTGATGTGTGCTTTAGGTTTGATTTTAGAAACTTTCTAATGAACCCTATATAGGAATACCATATGGCTTCATTCTGTTAACAATATTGTTAGGTCTACTAGAAGAGAGGTTCTCATTCCATCCGACGCTATTGCCGCCATTCTTCATTGGTAATGTTTGTTACAAATAATTTCATCAATTATGCCTTTTCATAGTGGTCTTAATATTGTCACCTTCATCGGTTCTGCATATGAAAAGAGTATTATTTGCCTTTGTTAAGAAGATCTACTATAGTAGAAATTCATTCCGAATTCCACTGTACACTATCTTGTTTCTTGTTCTCTACATGGTTTTTGAGAATGATGTATTGATGAAACTTGCGAAAGAGTTATAATGAAATGCATATAACTAATGACGAAGTTAGTTGAATGCTTGGAAACTTCTGTTGATAGAGCTTACAAACCATTCAATCAATTGCTTTCTCCATCTAATCTGCAATTGGATCTTCACTACTATAAGCAACTAGATAACTATTAGGTATGCAATTTTCTTCCTTTGTTCTCTTTTCCTTTAACTATATGATACCTCTCACTTATGAAATCTTAGATAAACTCTTGAATGGACTGCTTTTCGGAAGACCTTTAACATGCCCATCAAAGAAGATGCATTCATATGGATATTTAAAGGACTTGCACTAAATTCGATTGTGATATTTGCTTTTCATTAGAAGACTACACAACTGTTATTGATGGAGTCGTGACACTTTGGATCATGTAAAGGAAAATTGTATTAGAACTTGGATCAGTAGTATTCTGTGCATTTTGACAGAGGGAGATATAGTACACATTGATTATAACATCTACTTAGGTAAAAGGCAGAGGTTAAAGGTCCCTGAGGTTATTTCCTTTCACCTTACTCAAATGATAGAAAGTGCTTTGGGCTTGATTGGTGTTGAGAATATCGTTGGAGCTAACTTCACATCAGCTATAAGTGTGTTAAGAAAGAACAGAGGTATAATATTGATATTGCTACTAGTTTTGTTGGCATTGGAATGGCTCAATTGATGAAATGGTGCTTGATAAATGTATTCGAGACAAAGGGATATGAAATATCCTTGAAGATTGACACTAGTAAAGTTGATTCAAGTGCCAGTCTTGCATAGTATCCAAACTAAAGGGCTAGAAAAATGGAACCCCCTTTTATCGAAACCAAGTGTCTACTCAACAAGTTGAACTCTATAAAATATTCAAGCAATATACAAGCAATTGTTATAGTAGCTCCTAAGCTCAACTTGAACAAAGTTTCATCCTCACAGACTACATAGTGCACTCTTTGTCCTAATCGCCAAGCAATAACAGTTGGCAAAAGCACACACTTTGGCTCCTGTATAACATTTGAAACTCTTAAGATGTTGTAGCATGTTCAAGCATGATTAAAATAGCAGACCATACTGAGTTTTGACCATAAGTCCCATGTGTTGAGTGACAAGCTATTATGTTCAATTGAAAGGCGATTGAGTAGAGATTTTAGTGGTATTGTGCAACTAAGATTCCATTCTGATCTGAATAAGCATTCAGGAATAGATGATTTCCTTCTAGTCGCATATGTCATTATGGCATATTTCTAGAATTTAGGGCATTTTTTTCCTAGTTTAGTGGTGTCTCTCTTCATAGTTGGCTAGTAGTGGCCGAGTCAGGTGCTTATATGTGGACTACTTGGCCTCTTACATGGCGTTGCATTCACCCGAATGCAATTCTTCTAGAACCAATAAAGCTTCCTCTTTTATGAGACATCTAAGGCATAGCTTTTGTGTATATGTCGATATAGGACATCATGTATCAAAGTGAAGTTGGTCGCACGATACATTAGCCTTATTGATTCTTTCTTGTCACATAGGACAATAGTGTCCTTTGGGTAGTTCATCATGGGGTCCATTCAACAGGGTTGTTCTCATGCTTTCTCAACCTCTAGGGTTTTATGTCATTCTTCATCAGCAATATGTTGGGGTAGGTGTTCCACAAATATTTCTAGATCCATTGGGTTAGGTGTTGGGAGACTGATCGCAATAAACTTGGATAGCTTGTCGTCTTCTGCATTATCTGCTTGGGGGATTTTGTGGATGTTACAAGTGTTGAAGTTTGAGGCTAAAGATCAGAAAATTTCTAAATACTTGACCACCGCATCCACTTTTGTTTCATGTTTACCTTTAACCTATTGGATGATTAGTTATGAGTCGGAGAACACTTTTAAGTTGTTTATCCCGACTTCTATAGCAAGTTTGATGCCTGCAATAAGAGTCTCATACTCCACCTCATTATTGCTGGCTTCAAATCCAAACTTGAAGGTGAAGTATATCTTCACATTATATAAGCCTTGCAACACTAAACCAGCTTTACATCCATCTTGATTAGAGGACCCATCGACATGGAGGATCCATTCGGGTTTTCCTTCTTCAAAGGTTTCATCCGGAGGCCCTATATTTTTAACAACAAAATTAGTTAAGACTTGTGTAATGGCATCCCAAGCTTTAAATTGTACACTATGCATGCTAAGTTCTAGTGCATATTTCATCATGTGTCATGAGTCGTCAAGCTTATGGAGGATGTTGTGAAGTGGCTAGTCAGTCAAGATTGTGACCTGATGGACTTCAAAGTATGATCTAAGCCTCATAGTTGAGATAGGTACTATTAAGGCAATTTTTTCAACTTTGGAATACTCTTTTTTTTTTTTTTTTTTTTTACCTTGAAGAATGTAGCTTACATAGTAGACTGGTTTATGCTCCCAGCCTTCTGCTCAGATGAGGATAGATGATATGACTTTATTACTAACAACTAAGTACAAGAATAGTTCCTTGCTTGACATGGGCTTAGCTATGACTAGAGGAGTGGTGAGTAACTTCTTCAGCTTAATAAAAGAAATTTCGCACTCATTGCTCTTCCAAAAGTTTGCGGGGTTCTTTAAGATCTTGAAGAACTCGACACATCGGTTAGTGCTTCTGGATACGAATTTGCTCAAGGAAATTATCCCGCTAGTGAATCTCTAAACATCTTTAACAAAATTAAGAGATTATATGTCTAACATGGTTTTGATCTTTTCAAGGTTCACCTCAATCCCCTACCGAGTGACCATGTATCCCAAACACTTTCCATGTGATGCCTCATAAATACATTTCTTGGGGTTAAGTTTCATCTGGTATCGCCTGCAATAAAGTGATTCCTTCAAATCCTTGAGGTGGCCTTCAAGGTTCATGCTTTTCACTATCATGTCATTTGCATAAACGTCTATGTTACATTTGATTTGCTCTTTGAACATTGTGGTTACTACCCTTAGTTATATAGTGATGGTGTTTTGGAGACTGAATGGCATTACTTTATTGCAATAAATATCAAAGTTGGTGACAAAAGATGTGTGCACTTGGTCATTAAGTTCCATCATGAATTAGTTGTAACCTAAAAAGGCATCCATGAAAGTTAGCAATGAGTGGCCAAACGTAGAATATACTAATTGGTCTATCCTTGGTAAAGGGAAGTAATCTTTAGGGCTAGCTTTGTTGAGGTCGGTGTAATTGACACACATCTGCTACTTCCCATTAGCTTTTTTTACCGTAACCACACTGGTAAGCCCGGTCGAGTATTTCTCTTTTCGAATTAAGCAGCTTTAAGTAACTTATGGACTTCTCCCTCTATGGTGGCTTGGTGAGTAATAGCAAAGTGTTGATGCTTCTATTGTACTGGTTTGACCTTTAGGGTCGATGTTGAGCTTGTGAGGGATCACCAATGGATCTATCCCAAGCATGTTAGCCGAAGACTACATAAGCACATTACTGTTGCCTTTGAGGAAGCTATTTAGCTCAAACTTGAGTTCGTAGGGTAGCAGAGAGCTTGCCCTCATAATGTAGGAGGGGTCATCACCTAGTTAGACCTCTTCAGTTAGCTTAGCTGGTTCCCCAATTTTTCTCGATAGAGTCCATTCCCTTCTCAGTCAGACATTCGAAGGAGAAGTCTTTCCGGTGTGCTTCATCCTTTTTCTAGAGCTTTGATGTATAGTTTTTAGGACAATTCTTGATTGCCTCCATAAATGCCCATGTTAATGGACTTGGGGAATTTAGCCTTCAAGTGGATTTAGGAGAAAGAATCATATGGAATCGAAACAAATAGGGTTGACTCAATATCATATTGTAATGCGATCAAAAATTGACAATTAAGAACTCGACTTCGTTTGAGGCCCAGTGTTTGTCATCTTGAAGCCTCATTAGAAGGGTGATGATCCCTTTTACTTTAACTAGTTAGTTGTTGAACCCAAAATCTCATGCTTATAAGGTTTTTACTTCTTCTAAATATTATCATTTTGGAGCCGATCAAAAGCATGTTTGACTATGATGTTGGTGTTGCTTCCCCTGTTAACCAGGGCTTTCATGATACTATAGCTTGTTACTCGAGCTTTTATCATAAGTGCATCTTGATAGGGGACCTTGACGTTGTCTTGTCGAAATTTGTGAACTTGAGGGATAAGTGTAACCTTTCCCTTTTTTGCTAGAAGCATGACTTCCTTTCCTTTGTCCTACTAAAGTAGTTCGAGTGGATGATTGAATGAGGCCCTCCAATAATAGTGTTTATAAGTCCTTTGGCAACGTCCTTTGTGGCTTGATCAACATTATTTGTTGTTTACCTAGGGTAGTTTAATCACCTGCACTGGGTCGGCCTTCTATAGTGATACTAGGGTTAGTAATGTATTGCTTCAAGAATCTTTTCTTGATGGCTTCCTATAATGCGTGCTTAAGCTAAAAGCATTAGCTCGTGTTATGGCCAACATTATGGTAGTAATCACAATAGTTGCACTAGTCCCTTCGGTCGGGGTTTGCATGCATTTTGCTTAGCTTAGGTATGATGCTTAAGTTTTTTATCTCAAGGACAAGGAATATTTTCTCCTTAGATTGGCTTAGTGGGAGGAAATTGGAGTCGAAAAATCTTCATTTCCCTTAATCTTTCTTGTTCCGTCTTAGATGATCCCTCGTCAAAAAAGGGTCCAAGTCGATCTTTGGCTGACCTTTTGTCTTTCTGATCCTTTTCCATTCTCTATTGGATCTTTTGATCTCATTCTAAGCAAAGATAAAATCTTCATGCTAGATATATGATGGGAATCAGGTCAATCAGGTTGCAAGACCGATCACTAGAGGCCAAGCTCGAGGGTTACAGAATCTTACCCTGCAGGTTCTATCAAACAATTTGGAGTTAGAAGAAGCTAATTTAGTTAATGTTCCATCCATATATTATGACTTCAATGAGCTATACGTGTCAGTGCTTCAGAAGGACCGGCAGATGAAGATTGGAGCATCATGGGATGTATGTTGCCACTTAAGCCACCATCTTACTTTCTATGCCGACAAACTTATGTATTTGGCCGAACTATCCTTTATTATTTTCACTAGCTTTTAATAGTTTTTGCCTTGTTTAAGGGTTTTACAATAAATACCCTTTTATGTAATAGACTCTTTAGCTTTTGGATGTTATTGAAACCGTAGTGGGAATTTCTTTGTATTTTCTCTTATCAATCACTTGTTTGATTGTGGCAAGATCTCGTTCTTATTGATCCTTGCGATTGTGTCGAACTACCCTTCATGTTTCTCATTTCTCTTCAATTTATGTTTTCCATCTCTTTATTTATATTCTTCTTTGGTGGATAAGTCGTAAGTGTTAAATTTAGTTTTCTGATTTCGCCATTCCCTTATACTTTAGGATTCCTTTTCTTTTCTGTTCTTTTCCCCTCAATTCTAAGGTTTCACATTTTTTTTTATTACATAAACTTAAAATATCAAAGATTTAAAATAAGACTCTTTTCATACTACATGTTCCATAATTGTTTTGCTATAAGTTCTACAAGTTATGTATATAAAAGAGCTTGTAGTATCACACATACACACAAATATATAACTTTAGGAAAAATTTATGATCTTGCCATTTTTCTTATCAACCCCGTAAGTTATTAAATGGCTCACATTTATATGTAACAATCATTACACCATTAAAATAATTGTCAAATCAACTCTTATAATTATTTTAATTATCAAATGATGGTTTAGATAGTCCAACAAACAAGATTGTAAAAGTTTCATTAACTTTTTTTAATATAACAAAAACATAAAATTTATGAAAAATTTGAAAAAAGTTTATATCTTTCACATAGCGCTACTATATCTAGTAGGTTTTACAAAATACAGGTTTCATGATGGTTTCAAGTCTTGCAAGATAATTTTTTTTCAAACTTCAGAATCCTCCCTTGTAACATGGGCTACGGATAATATTATATATCCTACTCATCTTATAAGCACCCGATCCTAAAGATTATTATTCCCTTTATCTATTTATTAGATAATATTTATCACCATGAGAAAGGATACTACTTTTTGTGTATTTGATATTTTATAATATTCTTTTTCTTTTTCATTTTATTATATAGTCACTGTCTTCTTAGTGAAAAAGTTTTAATAAAGGATTTATATTGTGTTATAGTAAGAAAGCTGAACCATCCATCTTAATTCTGCGCACATGTAATTATTTTTCTGCATATGTATTACCAATAGCAATTAAAGGGCTATACGAGGAAAAGTATGAAAAATTAAATTTTGTGTGATTTTTAAATTATCGACATTATTTATTAAATTTTCTACTTTCATCGTGTTTAAAAAAAATATGATGTGACTGTTATAAGATAAATATTTATTTATAATATATTGAAAAGGTTGAGATGTGTTTGACATATTGAGAGCATAGTAATTGTATAAACGATTATATCCAAGAAAGGAGTGGGTAATTATCAAAATATGCATAAATTGATATACTCTCTACTCTGATTAAATTTTTTAATATATTGTTTTATATCCGACTAATTTATTTAGTTATCTTTATTTTTTTTTAACACCGATATGACGATAGATGTCAAACTTATCTTTTTCCCTTAGCTTAAAGAATTATTTTTAGTCGGTTTTTGGTAATACGTTGTAAAGGTTTGGGAAAGAAAAAAAGTAGGGCTTACGCTGCAAAGGAAGATGAAGACGTACTCAGCACCAAGAACTTCTCCATGAGGTTTGGTTTGTGTGTGTGTGTGTGTGTTTTTTTTTTTTTCCTTCCCCTCCTTTACTTCGCCATAAAGTTTTTTTTTTTTTTTTTTTTTTTGGGGTGGGGGGAAGGTGGGGTTGGGTCGGGGAACTTCGCCATGAAGTTTAGAACAGGAAAAAGCAGTCTGACACGGCCCCTCCTCCCCGTTATTAATGCGTTCGTAATCACTTTACCTAGAAGTTGACAATAATTCCAGAAACTATATAAATATATATATATATATGTATATACTGAAACGTATTTGGATATTTATATTCGCCTTCCCTCAATTTCTCTCAAATTATTCTTTTTAATTTAGGGTTAGTTATAAAACTAACTATCAATCGTGTTTTAATCACTTTACAAATATATGAACTATGATAAATTTTTTAATAAATAGGTAATCCAAGCTTTATACAAAACTGTCAATATAATTAATTATTATTAGAGATATTTATTGATCTAAAAATATTAATTTAATAAAAAATAATACTAAATAAAATTATACATAAATAAAATATTAAAAATATTTTTTAAAAAATGAGAAAATTAAAAAATATAAAAATTAATTTTTATGATCAATAAAATATTGACACATGCTATTTTTAAATTATTAAATAATATCGATACTTTTATATAAAATTTGGATCATTTAATTATAAAAAAACACATGTTTGCAAATTAACTAAAACATAGCTCATTTTTTTAATTAACCCTTTATTTTATACCTTTAACTATTTATAGATAAACTGTTTGAGAAAAAAATTGCATTAGAATAATATTACAAAATTAGTGTAAAAATTTACATAATCTTAACAAGCAGTCCAACACCCATGATGCATGTATAAAATTTAAAAGATATCAAATACATAAAATATTAATTATAAAATAATTGTGAATGCATGTTTAAGAAGACAAGTATAATGAAATGAAAGCTTTTTAGGAGAGCGGAGATAGATAGATGTTAACTATAAGCACATTGACTAAGGAGTATAAAATATGTAATGCAGAGAGAGAGAGAGAGAGTAGATTAAGGGAAGCGAAAATTGTGGCACTTTAGTATAAATATTTATTTTTTAATATGAATAAAGTGCATTCACTTAAGTAATAGATGGATAATTAATTTCAGAATTTATGAAAACTAAAAAGTGAAAATTGAAATAGAACCAATGGCTGGAAAAAAAAAATGAACCATATTATATAAAGAGATTAATGTTACTTTTAGAATGGTAGAATCCATATGAAATGAAAGAAGACTGAAGAACTGGAAGGAAAGCCAGTGTTTGGATATTTTGTCCTGAGTGGAAATATAATGAATACAATAGAAATGAGGAAAAAAAAAATCATTTGTGCTTTCGGGCCGCCTCTCTTTCTTTCCAAGATCAAAGAAAAAGCAGAGAAAACAGTGAATGATTAATAAAGTTACGTATAAATGACCCCAAAAAAATTGAGAGGAAAAAATAGTTAAGAGTTGAAATTAGATAAAAATATATATATTAATTCATCTTTTATTTTATTTTAATTAGATTTGCCGAACATGAAAAGTAAAAATTATTTTTTACTCATTTTCTTTTATTTTCACTTTTTTATATCTAAATAATAATAAAAATTGTTTTCATTTTAACTTCGTTTCCTCACTGCGGCTTTATAAAGTTAGTAACTTTCTACCCTTTAAAAGGTCTGCCAGACGCAGTGTAGAGACATATCAAAACCTGTGTTATAAATTTCGTTCCATAGCTACTACTTCTTTTATGAAGTTTCAAGTTTAAGAAGACTAATAGTCATACTCAATGGGTGGGGGAAACATCAGAGAAGGGAAAAAGCAAGAGAAAAGCGTCTCAAAGCCTAAAGGAGGTGGTGAGAAACATGTTAAAGAGAAGGTGAAAATCCACTCAAAGCCTGGAGGCGGTACTGTGGTGGTGTTTGAGAAAGATAGCAAACATGTGAACGGGGGTGGGTTCCGTAACAAGCATGGGAACCAGAGAGTTCGGAAGGAAGAGCATGCGGGGATGCAGAGAGGTAAAGATGTGACCGTGCGGAGCAAAGCCATGGGGGGACACAGAGAGAAAGTGACCAAACCATGGAAGCCGCCCAGGGCATCCTTAAACATAAGTTTCAAGTTGAATTGAAGTTTCCTACCCTACCTGCTCGGAGGAATCACCGTCTGCGTCTTCTACTTAGATAGCTAGAGTAGACAGTATATGATCGGTTTTGTGGTTAAAATAATGTTCGCTGTAATTTCCTGCTTTCTTTCAAGATTTATCAACTGTGCTAATTGTAGTGTCTATGTATTGTTGCCGGCAGCGAGTCAGCTTTCGGTTTAATTTGGTCTCAATTGTAACGGGCATGGTTTTTATTTGTGGATAATATTTACTTTAAACTGATTACATGTTTTCATATTTTATACTTGATGATTATGTAGCCGAGCTGATTGTGTTCGGAAAGGGACGTTGTTTCTGGAGGAGTGCTCATTTTACTTGTTGAATGGAGTTATGGATTGTTGTTTGTTTGAGCGTATGTAAAATTCAACCGTTTTACAAAAATTGTCAAGGTTTTGGAGGTTTTACCGTGAAAGTGCTCTTTGCTTCGTACCATTTTCGTATTTTTTACCATTTTGGTAGAAAACCGTGAGCAGATGTTGTGTATTACTTGATATTAAAAGGAAAAATAAATAAATAAATAACATCATAGTAATGTCACAGGAAATTTTATGAATTTTGACTGATCTGTAAACTGACAATAATTAAGAGAAGAAAAATCGATCTAAATTCTACTCCCCCTAGAACATGGAAAAGAGCCCGGATCCATCTGAAAATTTGCACTTCTCATTAGAAAATCAACGTGTTTCCTGCACATCAAGCTCCACTCATGCTTTTGTCTTTCGACTTTCAAGCTCACCCTCATTTAGGAGACCACTGAAATTCACCACGGTAGACAACTGAAAAGTTAATGACTAGAGAAAACTCCACACACTTCTTATTATCGTTCATATGTTTATATACATAGTTATATGAGTTACAAATATCAGGAAACAAAGGATGCTAATCTATAATCTATATTGTTATAACAACTTATCCTTATCTGTATATAACAACTTATACTTATCAATATTAGAGTGGTGATCCTTATTAGCCTCCCTCAAGTTAATGGGTTTTGAAAAAACCATCAACTTGTCGGAAGAAGGTGAAATTTGGACTTAGCAAGAGGCTTGGTGAGAATATCAGCAATTTGATCATTGGTAGAGATGTAGTTAACATGAAGTTCTTTCTTTGCTACCTTGTCGTGAACAAAATGAAAATCAATCTCCAAATGCTTTGACGTGAATGAAAAATAGGCATGTTGGTAAGGTAGGTAGCAGAAACATTATCACACAAATAATAGGAGCAGTAGAGAAGACAACGCCTATCTCAGTTAGAAATGATTGAACCCATTGTAATTCACAGTAGTCGTTGCAACAACACGGTATTCAGCTTCAGTAGAGGAACGAGCTACAATTCGCTGTTTACGTGAAACCTAGGAGATGAGATTCGGACCCAAATAGATACACATGCCTATAGTGGATTTGCGATCCTCCAAATTGCCTTCCCAATCTGCATCATATAAGCATAGAGTGTGCGATTGGAAGAGGAACGAAGAAATAAGCCATGTTGAAGTGTAGACTGAAGATATCGTAGGATTCTTTTGACAGCCACCCGATGAGAATTAAGAGGTCGATGCATCTATTGAGAGACCTTATTAACAACAAATGAAATGTCTAGTCGTTTCATGGAAAGATATTGCAACACACCAACAATACTATGAAATAAAGTTGGATCGCAAAAAGTAGTTTGATCAGAATGTGACAACTGGAATTAAGAACAGTAGGGAGTAGACACACCTTTGGCTTCATGCATGTGAGCCTTCTGCAACACCTCAGAGGTGTACTTGGACTGAGATAAAAATAAGCCTTGAGAAGTCCATTTAGCTTCCACACCCAAAAATAGTCTAGGCGACCAAGATCCTTAAGCGGAAATCGAGATTGAAGCTTGTGAATAATGGAGTGAATAAAAGCTGGATCATTACTTGTGCACAAAAGATCATCAACGTAAATGAGGAAGAAAACAATACACTTGTTATGCTTGTAAAAGTAGCAAGCTGTCTGTCTTAGACCCAATAAAACCAAGAGCTAAAAGAGAGGCAGTGAAACATTTGTGCCATTGTCGTGGTGCTTGTTTGAGCCCATAAATGGACTTATGTAACTTATAGACATAAGAAGGTCTGCTATCATCAACAAATCCTGGAGGTTGAGTCATGTAAACATCTTCATCCAATGTAACATGTAAGAAGGCATTTGACACATCATATTGATTAACTTGCCAGCCATAGGAGAGAGCAATAGATAAAATAATACGAACGTTGCTAGTTTTACTACAAGACTGAATGTTTCTCCATAATCAATGCCAGGTCGTTGGTGAAAACCTTTGGCAACTAATCTAGCCTTGTAACGATCAATGGAACCATCTTTATTGTATTTGATTCGGTAGACCCATTTACAGCCAATAAGATTCTAGGATGGAGACAGTGGAACGAGAGTCCAAGTGGTATTGTGAATCATGGCATTGAATTCTTCATGCATTGCTTGCCTCCACTGCAAAGATTTGGCTGCATGAGAGTAACATGTGGGTTCGATCATATCGCCACAATTGGAGAGAAGAGCTTTCGGTTTTAGATTGCCTGTTTGAAGTCTAGTTACCATTGATGGGCCTTGGCAGATGATACGGTGTTGCGAGACAAATCAACAAGTGAGGAAAGACCAGGGGAGGTTGGGGAAATAGGTAGATGAGGTTGAGAAGGATCTGGGTGTGTATGTGTGGGTTGGAGAGTGGGTTCAGTTGGAGAAGATATTAGTCGGTCAAATGGGTCAGAAAGGGGTTGATTGAGAGGTCTATCAGGTAGAGGAGAGTTGGTATTGGAGGGAGAAGAGAATGCTGTGTATGGGAGTTGCATGAGGTCGTGATTGGTGAGTAGATGATAGATAGGTAGAAGAATGGTTGCAGGTGGAGTTGTGGATGTAGAGTTCCCAGATATGGATGAAGCGTAGAGCGACCATCATCATGTCTTCAAAATGGAAAATTCTGTTCATCAAATACAACATGTCGTGAGACAAAGAATTTATCAGAAGATAAATCAAGACAGATATAACCTTTATGAATTTTATCATAACCCAAGAAAACACATAGGCAGATTGAGGAGACAATTTATGTTTTGAGTAGGGCCGCAACCATGGATAACAAAGACAGCCAAAAATGCGTAAATCACTATAGTGGGAGTTTGATGAAATAACTTGTGATATGGATTGTCAAAATGAAGGATAGATGTAGGTAGTCTATTAATCAAGTAAACGGTAGTGTCAAAAGCAAGTGTCCAATATTTGGTAGGTACAGAAGAATGGTGAAGCAATGAAAGTCCAGTCTCAACAATATGTCTGTGTTTATGTTCAGCACAACCATTTTGTTCAGGTGTTTTAGGAGAAGATGATCGTTGAGTAATACCATGTGTTAACAAGTAATCAGTTAAAGCACGAAATTCACCTCCCCAATCAACTTGAAAGATTTGATCGGGCATTGAAAATATTTTTCAACAAGATGCCGAAATTTAATGAACACACTTAAAACTTTAGATTTATACTTGATAAAATAGATCCATGTATATTTGCTATAGTGATCATAAAAGATGACATAGTATTTGTAACCATCATATGAATCAATCGGTGCCAGTCCCTATACATCATAATAGATTAATTCTAATGGAGAAGTAGAATGATGAGCAGAAGGAAAAAAAAAAAAGGCAATTTGTGACTTTTGTGATAGCGCAAGAATTACAAATAGTAGACAGATTTATTGCTAAAGGATAATTTATTTTTTCCTAAAACATGATGAACAGTATGAAAATTGGCATGGCGAAGACGAGAGTGTCAATCATACAAAGAACATGAAAAAGCACTAATAACATTCTTAAGAAGGGCTTCAACTGAAGAATCATTGAATAAATCCTCGATCATTCAGCCTTTGTGGAGCACCTCCTTTGTGTGGATATCCTTGATAAGAAAATAAGCAGGAAAAATTCAATAGAAACATTGTTAGATTTGGTAAAGGAATGAACAGAGAGCAAATTGCTGCAAGTGGATGGAACACAAAGAATATTGTGTAAACTGAAAGCATGAGAATTAGTGTGAGAAAGAGAAGAGCCAACATGAGAGATAAGGAGTGTTTTACCATTGCCAATAGTAACTGCATCAGAACCATTGTACTCAGAATGAATATGTAAATTCTCCAGATCAGAAGTGAGATGATGAGTAGCTCCACTATCCAATATCCATTATTGGGGGAATGGGATTTGAATTACTGTGTTGGTGGCTAGATGAGCGGTTGGTTTAGAGGAACTGGTGATTTGGGTCTTTGGTGTGGGGCATTGCCGAGTGAAATGACCAAAGCCATGGCAATTGTGACAGGTGATGGAGAAGACGTTGGAATTCATTGGTGGCATGGTGGAAGAAGGTCTAAAAGGCCTGAGTAAGTTCGTTGAGAAGAAGGGGGTTGTGGTGGAAAGCGAGAGATGTAGTTTCCTCTCCCACATCCTCGATTGCGTCCACCTCGTCTCGTGATGGGGACTATCCAGGAAACGGAGCATGTGTAAAATGAGCAGTCGGGAGGATAGGTTAGGTAATGATAGTATCATTTTCCAAGCTATCTTCCTCACTAAGGAGCAAACCAAAGAGATCATCATAATTGACTGGTCCAATTCTTTATTCTAAACCATGAACAAAGGTATGATAAGGCGTTCCAAGACCTTGAAGTATCACATGAATGAGATCATCATCAGAAACGGGACTTCCGAGAGCAAAAAGTTGATCAAACATGCCCTTAGCACGCTGCATATATTGAGTTACAGTTTCACTAGAACTTTTTATCAATCTAAAAAATTTGGTTTTCAGCATGAATTTGTGCTCTAGATCCGGAGGCATAGGTGGCAGCTAAATTTTGCCAAGCGTCCCTTGCAGTACGTGTGCCAATGATTTGACGCACAAATGATTCAGTCATAAAGCCAATGATCCAACTCAATATAAGCTGATCCATCCAAACCAATTGTCATAATCTGGGTTTGTTGAGTATCAATGAGCTGAGGCGGGAAGCAGTACCATCAATGTGTTTTGCTAGGTTGCAGCTGTGCAATAATGGTAATAATTGAGCCTTCCAGCAGATAATTGATGGAGTTCAGTTTGATAGGCAAGTGAGAAGAAAAGTTTGGAAGGGATGTAGTAAATGAAGAAGTTGAGTTGATGGTGGGGGTAATAGAATCCGAGGAGGTCGCCATTGTGAGAGGAAAAAATATGTATTTTAGGTTGTTAAACCTCTTGGAGATGGCTCTGATACCATGAAAAGTTAATGACTAGAGAAAACTCCACACACCTTTATTATCATTCATATGTTTATATAAATAGTTATATGAGTTACAGATATATCAGGAAACAAAGGATGCTAATCTATAATCTATATTGTTATAACAACTTATCCTTATCTATATAACAACTTATACTTATCAGTATCAGAGTGGTGATCCTTATCAATAACACACTGAGAGCTATAGATGCAACTGTTCCTAGTCCTCCACATGTCATGATACAATGTGCTTTGCGTGGGTTACTTAGCACCTAGTGTCTTATGCAGTCATGTCCAGTCACTTTATTTTATTTAGATTATTGGATTTTTATCTGTATTAATTTAATATGTATTTACAATTCATCTGTATAATATATATGTATTGGACCAGTTTGAACAGTTTATAAGTATAATTGTCAGTTTTTTATTAGTATTTGTATTCATTTTTGAACAAATATCCATTAAAATCAATAAAATATGATCTCAAAATAACAATAATTTTTTTCATTAGTAGTGTGCAATTAATGTTCCATCTTAGCTGTTTCTTTTTTTGATGGAAAATTATTTAGCCTTTTACATGGTCATAATAAGGCTTTATTGAGTGTTATTTGAAATATCTTAATTGTTCATGTAATGTCTTTTATTCCTCCACAACGATCATTCGCTGATCCTCTTAAACCCTCCATCATCAAACCACCAAATTTATATATTCAAGAAAGGTAACATGGGTCATTGTTTGCATTTCACTGTTGATAGCCGCAATGGAGGCTGTAAAAACGTAGACGAAGAAAAAAAAGGAGATAATTTGTAGTGAGCAAGAGGACGTCGAGAATGGGAATATTTCATCCAATGCCATCACTGATATTGACGATAGCCTGTAGCCACACCCTGTAAAGGAGCAGCTTCCAGGAATAGATTACCGTGTTAATAGTCCACATCCACGGCTCATGCACACATTCTTTTATAAATTTAGTACATGTTTTGTGTCAGTTCTAACTATGAATTCCTATGTGCCTAAACGGAATGGTATACTTGGGAAAAAAAAATGGTATACTTGGTGATATTTCAGGATGAGTATCATGAGTCTCTAATCGTATCTTTATAAAGATATAAAAAGTTCTGATCTTGTTGCTCATTTCTTTATTTTGTTTTTTTGTTGGCAGTGGAGGCCCCAATACTGGTTTCCAACATTATGTTTGAGTCTAGGCAAGATTGTCCTGTTTCTAGTACAATAGTTCCTCGGATGGGGTTGACAATGTAAGTAATAGATATTCCTGCTCTTTCTTTTTCTTCCTAGTTACATTCTTGATTTCATACTAAACACATGAATACTCTTGCTCTTGAACGGTTTGAGAAGGTCCGATTGATTCAGACATCCGACTCTCTTTCTAGATTGAACACAATGTTGCAGTCATTTTTTTGGGACCAGACTTCCTGCTGTTATAGGAGGTTCGTATGCTTATGATCTGCCTACAATTTATATTATCCTTTCCAGTAAATACAATGCAATGTCAGGTTTCTGAGGCGGGCTTTACATTATTATTATTTTTATTATTAGACAATTTCACAACTGGTACAATAACACAATTGATGTGATACACATTCTCAATTATATGAAAACCATAATATATGAATAATTGATCTATAATGAAAGGTATAGTTGTAATATAATATTATTTAAGAGGGTATTTTTATACTTTAACAGATGGATTTAGACTCGAGGAAATTGTTCACGAAGAACTGGAAGAGGAGGAGTTAGGCTAGTTGTAAGCCACCAGCTTAGAGATGCAAAGGCCGTGTTGGTGGAAAAGCCAACGACATATGGCTGATGTTGAAAGCACGTTGAAGTTTCAAGTGAATTTAAGGCCGCTTGTAAGATGCCATCATTTATGGGAATGTCGGAGTAAGGTTGCCGCGTAAAAATTAAAAGCCACCGGCATTTAAGTATAAGTCGTCGGCATACAATGTGAAAATTTTGCCCCTTCAATTTTTAAGTCGCTAGCTTTGTACCAGCCTTCTTTTGCACGTGTTTCCCTGTATCATAATCTATTCTTTGTCCCCTAAAGGTTTATAAATAGATCTTTAATTCCTTATAACCCTAAGTGCTCTCAAGAACAAGACCTAGGTAATACCATCCTATTCTTTTTCCTTTAATAATCCTAAGTTATCTATTCTAAGTTTATGTATTGTTTTTAAAGGAAATCAAGATCTTAAGGAGTGTGAAGAAACGCTAAGTTTGATTTGAAGTTTTGTGTTATTGCTATTCAAGGAGGAATGTGAGATTATCTTAGGATTTTGTAATTCTTAGGATTAGATTATTATGGGAATATGTTTATCTATGTGGTTTTGGTTTTGAGAATAGTTGTTGTTTGTGTTCAGGTGATTTTGTTGATTTAGATTTCTTGTTCTTAAAGAGAATTCAGGCATGACCTTACCATGTTTGTTGATTGTGCTTGTAGGCTTAGAATCGTAAAATCTGACTAATATTATTTGACTTTAATTGAATTGATTGTTGCTTGTGATTAGCTGCGGTTAGTAAAGACCAACAGATTGTGATACTAACATTGGCATCCTAATGATCCTTGTATGGCGTTGTCCCAAGTGGACTTACACTTGGAGATGATTCTGGTAGTTTAGGAGTAATGCGAGTACAACAACCTGAGTATGTGGGAGATTCCCAATACTATATATGTAAACATTACCTATTTTCTATATTGGTTGTTTTTAGGGAGTTTTAAGATACTCCAGGTTTGAGATTAGTGTATAATGATTCCAAACTATGTTATGTGCTGGCTAATCAAAGATAATAATTTGTATTTGTTGCATTAGTTATTAAGTTGTGTGTGGTATTACTTATTGCTTGCTCATGTGCATGTATTTTCGGCTCAGTTATTGGACGTTTTCACTCATTTTTTTTTATCTTTTTCAAGAATAGGTGAAGATCCAATAGTGTATGATTTATTGGGCTATGATGTGTTTGTGGACTACAAGGAGAGCGATAGTAAATAGATTATCCTGCTGATATTTAGATTTAGATTGTTTAGATTGGAGATAGTGATTTAAGAAGAGCATATGATGTTTTGTTTAGCTTTTGAGACTTTACTGTTTTGAGGATTTTTTTTCTTATTATGTTTTAAGTTGGTTTTTAGTTCACGTTAATTGGTGATGTAAGGAATCTTTATTTTTCTTAAGTATTAATGTTACCTTCTTGAGAGTAATTGGTGATATATGATGTATATTTGTGGATTACATAATTTTATAGCCTTAGTGTGTCCATTTTTGGTATAAACACATGGCGGGCTGATAATGCCTTTAGGTTAAGACGTTACAGCTTAAATGGTATAAGAGTAATAGGTCTTGATCTATTTACGTTTAAGTTATGAATTCCTTAGGACGGTGAGCAATGATGAGCAGGGTAGCAATTAGTTAAGGATGCTTATATAGTTACTTATGTTGTTATCTTATAGTGTTTGTTGTGTTATAATCTTTTTGTGTTTTTATCTGATCTCATGTGTTATATATTTATCTTGTTAGAATACCTCCAAGAAGAAGAGCCATTGATGCTAGTTCCTCCAGGACTGGTGAGGAAAATCAATCACCTTTAAACCAGCCACCTTTGAATAAGGTGCATGAGGATTTACTCCCACTATCGCCACCACCAGCGCTACTTGTAGGAGAGCGGGTGCCTATTGATGATGCTCAATTGATGCAGGCTATGAATACTCTCTTGGGAGTTGTTATTCAATAGTAGTAAAACATGAGGAATGATATGCAGATGATTCAAGCTAATGCTGAAGCTTGGAGGTGCGAGACACAGAGATTGAATGGAAATTGAGGTAATGGAGCTAGGCATGCCGATTTGTTGAGCTTAAATAAGTTTGTGGACTAAGTGTACAAATTTGAGCCAACACCTGGAAGACCTTTAGATGCTCAGTTGTGGATGAAAGAGATGGAGAAGACTTTTGTTGCTCTGGATATTCCAGAAAATAAGAAGGTGGAGTATGCCTCCTACTTACTGATTGAGATAACAAGCAATTAGTGGCTGAGCACTAAGAGGCATATGCTTGGAGTGATCACTTGGGATAGGTTCTAATAGGCTTTCTACAAGGAGTTTTTCCTTGATAGTGTCAAGCAAGAGATGCTGCAAGAGTACTATACTTTGCAGCAAGGCAAGACGACAGTCGAAGAGTATGAAGCGGAGTTAAATAGGCTGATGAGATTTCTTCTCGAGCCTATGTTGTTTCATAAACATATGACTTAAGCATACATCTACAACATCTTAGATGAAAAAAGACAAAATGGGTAATAGATCTCAAGTGTCAACAAAGCAGCTCAACAATATTATCAGCCTAACAACTTTAACAACCGAAGCACGGAGAATATATAAGGAAGAATTGAAGAAATAATGAAGGTTACCTAAAACCATCACCACACATTTCCAAATACGAAACCTTTTAACAAGATTATAATTTTTGCATGATTTTAAAGAAAAGTTATTTGAATCCCTTTCCCTTGTTCATTCTGGAACTCTAGCTTACTTTAAATGCCTACACAAAAATACTAAATACTCTTGTTGTCCCAAACACACCTTCACATTAAGAATTAACCACAAAGACATTCTTAAATACCGAAAGTTACCAAAAAGTACCATTAATTTGAAGAAAACTTGCTGCCCTTACATCTTTGTTGACATTTCTAAGGTTGATATGAAGAGTGAACTTGTTAAAACTTAATATGGTAATAGATAGTTATGAAAAACTTTCATGAAATCCCTTACTTGATATATTTCCTTAAAGATTTATTATAGGAGATGTTGAAACCAGTTGGGGAGAGCAAAGACAAACTCACATTAGAAAGAGGGAGGAAGATAAGGAAAAATAATTTATTATTATTTTATATGAAAATATTTAAAACTTTAAGGAAAGTGCAAGAAATACCCCTAAAACTTTAGGACATTCACTAATGTAACCCTATGGATAAGTGGGTAACACTATTATATAGAGTAACCACTTGTACCTACTCAAACGAATAGGCTCAAGTGAATATTGAGGATATAGGATAGGATACAGATACATATTTCTTGAAACTTGTGGTGTACGGTCTTCACATCCTATACTCTCCATGGAATTTGTACTTATAATCTAAAGATGACACAAGTTTTGAGTTACCACATATCCACTATATCAAAAATTATAATATTAATAAATAAAAATTAAATGATTATACTCAATTTTTCATTTCATGTTAGCTTTTGTTTAAAATTATCTATTTGTAGACTACCTTCTACAAATTTTGTACTATTTTACTTTAGAAGAACTTATTATTTTTTTGTTAGAAGATCTTTGGTTGTACATGCTTGTATTTCTAAATTATATAGAAGTGTTATTTATCTTCTAAGACTAATTAATATAGAAATATGTCTAAAGTTCTTTTAATCTGGAATTTGGAACAACGTCTGCCATTTTGTTTGATTTCACATAAATAGGCTCTATAGATGTTTGTTACAAATTTTAACTCTCACATATTAAGAAATTATGCATATTTCAAAATTTATGATATTAGAAATTATTTTAAAATTTTTTTTCCAAATGTTGTTTATAATAAATATATGAAAAATAAGGTAACATTATATAGTACATGAAACTTGTACACATTATTATAAACTTGAAATTTAGGAAATAAAAAAAAAAGTTACAGTTCCATGCAAAGATTTATAGGTTCCACAAGGTATCCTATATCATATAGATTTTATAAGGTATAGAGTGGAGGGTAAGGTATGTATAAGGTGTTATATAGTAAGTTTCATGTATAAAATTTAGTACCTCATAGCTTATAAAGTTTACTAAACTTTATATGACATGCTAGCTTTATGAATATAATTACTTATTAATTGGTATTTGAATTCTTAATATTGACTTAATCAACCTTTTATATGATATCTATAACCCTAAACTGAGAGCCTTATTAGCCCGCCATGTGTCATCACTTGAGATGGACATGCTAAGGCTTTTAGTCTACTAATCTACAATGGTAATACCATATAACATCAATCTCTCATAGTAAGGGTACCTATTTAAAAACATCTCATAATAACAAAACTATTGAACAACTTAGTTAGCATAAATTAAAAGCCAACTTAATATAATCTTAAAACATCCAAAGAAAACGGTCTCATAAAACTTTAGATTTATAAAAACATATAAAGCTTCATAGGATCTTCAACTTATCTATCTCTAAACTAATATATCTAATAATCAGTAGGAAATCAACTCCACTATCATCCTTCCCATAATCCACATAAACATCAAAGCCCAACAGATTAAAAACTATTGGATCATCACCTGTTCTTGAAAAATAAAAGAGTGAGCACAAAGGTCTAGTACGCCATACCACAAACACATGCACATGAGCATATAGCATACAAATCCACATGCAACCTGATAACTCATGTAGCAAACATAGGTTATTATCTTTGATTAACTGGCAAACAACACATTTTAGAACTATTTGTAAATATTTCTAAACCTAAAGTAACTCATGACTCCGTAAAAACAACCAATAGAGAAAATAATAATAAATACATATATTGGTATTGGGTACTCCCCACACTCCCTAGTATCGTACTCGTACCACTCTTAGACTATCGAAATCATCTCTGTGCATGACTCTACTCGGGACAACGACACACACAGATCAATAGGGCATCATCCTAGTAGCAACAGGCCTCCCAATCCACTAGATTCAACCAAAGACAAGCAGCATCAAATTTAAAACCGGATAGCAATTAGTTAGTTTACAATCACTAAGCCTACGATCACAAATAGCAAACAGGGTAAGGTTGTATATGAAATCACTTAGGAACAGAAACCCTAGCTTCACCAAAAACACCTGACCATAATCAAATACTCCATCAAAATATGTTTTCATAAGGTAAATATAATACTATCATCATCTAAACTCTAAACTGAAAAGAACAACAAACCCTAAATCCAAAAGAATCATAATCCCTAGGTTCATACACATCTTTATCTCTTGATTGTAAAAATCACATAATCTCCAAAAGAACAGAGTTTCTCCAAAAACTCCTCCAAAAAGTAGAACTCCCCTTAATAACAATCAAGTAATTCATAATGGATCACACTTTTAGATCACCAAAAAGATTAAAAAGGATCAACTTATCTATTTCTTGATTCTTTTTTATCTTTAATTGCAAAACATGAAATCTCCAATAAGAAACTTAGGATTTCCCTCCAAAACTCCTCCAAATAAACTCCCTTTGAAACCAAAAGAAGATCTTAGGAAAAGATCATTCCTTTAGATCGCTAAAGAATTGAAAGGGATTAATCTTACCTAATTCTTGAATCTTGATCTCCCTTGATAAAAAGATCACAAACAGTGAGGTTTTTAGGGTTTTATATTGCTCAGGAATGGTTTTAGAGAAGAAGGAATAGACTAGGGTTATAAAGAAAATTTCGAAACCTTTCAAATCCCATGTCTATATGCTGGTATAAAGATTAACGGCCTAGATACAAAAGCTGGCAGCCTAAATCTCATCAGACGATTCTATGGTCATGATGGTTGGCCCTAAAAATGAAAAATTTATACATAATAAGATATGTAACTAAATAACAAAATCCATACTTCGCAGAGTTCAAATAATTAATATAAAGCAACATTAAGTTACCAACAGAACAATACACCTGGAACCCAAAAAATAATTTAAAAAAAGGAATAAGTTATTATTAACCAATATTCATCATATAATAAATATCATAATAAAATCAGAATATATACACCCTTTAATTAATCATCATAACAAAATTTATAATTATAAATAAAATGTTTTTATGTTTGTCTAAAACATTTTAGTTTGGTTTTACGGATTGGTTCAGTTTACCCATTCAAACAAACCATAAATTTACGGATTGGTTTGGATTGACAATTTTCTAAACTAAATTATTTAAAAACCATTATTTTTCGATTTGGTTTGGTTCATATGTGGATTGGATCAATTTGGTGGGTTTTTTTGCCCATCCTATATATTACGATAGATTTCAATTTTGGATTCACATTCTTTGAAAAAATGTTTAGAGTTATATGATGAGGTTGATCATGCTTGTGTCCATGAGAAACATGTGATTGAAAAATATGCAATTAAATTGTTAAGTATTATCAGATTAATGAATATATATGAAAAATTGACAAATTGTTGGACAACTTACCTTAAAAAATTTATATTAAAAACAGTAATAAAATTTTTCATAAATTCTACAAAATACCTTACACCATATAGGTCTTATAGGGTATAGCTTCCATAGTCGTTTTATGTTTTAATTCCAAGTTTTGGGAACATGCTTACTATATGTTAAAGGTATATGGTGTGTTCCAACTCCAAATTTTGAGAATATCAACCCAATACGGGTAAGATCTTTATACCTCACCTATATTATGTACACACTTACTCCTAGTTCTAGTAAAAACTTTGGCGAAATTGCAGATTATCCCACAAAACTTTAACTTGGGTGTAGATATATCCATAAACTTATAAATATTGCAAATAATTCCCTAAGCTTTGATAAATTGATAATATAAAGAACATTTGATCTTTTAGTTCAATAAAATCACACTAATATCAAAATTTGGGAGGTACTTAAGTAAACTTTGATAAGTTTGAGATGGTATTTTTGCAGCAACATTAAAAGGAGGATCGTTTTCAATTTTGGGTGTTATTTGCCACTTTATAAAAGATTAAGAGGATGCAAGATGTATCTGTGCTAAACTTAAAGTTTTAAGAGCAATACTGGTATTTTTCAAGGATTATTTCAAAAATAAGAGAGCTTCAACTATCCTTAATTTTTCTAATTTTGTGTAAACTGTACATATTCTTCGTAGGCTCGTGGATATTTATGCTTTCATTATGAAGTCAACATGTTTTCTACAGATCAAGCTTTATACTTTTCAAGTTACCATCTTGTAAGTTGTAATGAGACTACAATTTTCCATCAACCAAAAGGGAAAAATATCAAGTGGGTTATACACGCCATGTGGATGTATACATACTGTGTAACTCACAACTATATGCTAACACATGGATATAGTGGGTGATTTTCAAAATAACCATCACCCACATGTTCAAAAAATTACACATGGTGTGTAATACCCACTGAATCTTTTCTTGATCAAAAGGCCCTTCATGGTAAAACTATTTTTTTAACATCATATTAAGAGCTAATAAAAATAATAAGTATTTTTTAAGGGTTAATTATAAAAACTAATCAATTTGTAAACATATGACCCATGTTAATTTTTTTGACAAATAAATAACTTGAGTTTCATATAAAAGTGTTAATATAATTAATTACTATTAGAGATATATGTGTTGGTGTCTTATTGGTCTAAAAATATTAATTTAATTAAAATACTACTAAATAAAATTAAATAAATGAAATATTAAAAAATGGTTTTAAAAATGAGAAAATTGAAAAAACATATGAAATTAATTTTTTAAGGTCAATAAAATATTAACATGTTGAAATAGATAACATTCCTATTATGTGTGTGTGTGCGCGCGCATGTGTGTTAATTGATTTTATATGTTAGAATAAAAATTTAAAGTATAGTATATAATTTTGTGTTAATATAAATATATGCTAATGTTTGTGTTAGTGTAATTTGATATCGATATCGATATTGATATAATGTGTTAGGGTAATAGATATTGGTGTTTATTGTTTATGTGTTTGATAAAAATTGAGTTTCTAAAAATAAAACCAAAGTCAAAACTAAATCAACTTAGCAGATTTTGCCACCTTGATGTTCTATAAACCAAGCCCAAATCCAAATTCTTTCAATAAACCAAACCCAAACCCAAACACAACTCAAAGCCTACGTCTATGTCTAAAACACTTTTTCTACAAGCTTCTAATGCCCAAAAGTCAAAGTGGCAACCAAAATATCCCATACAAACCAACTCTCTCTCTCTCTCTCTCTCTCTGTCCGTCGACTCTCACTCTCTCTTTGTTTCATTTACTTCCAGGCTCGAAACCAACTCTAAATTTCCTCCATTAAAATTCTTTCTAAGCCACAACAAACTAGATCCAATGCTAGGAAGTGAGGTATAAGCCTAAGTGGAGTTAGAAGAAAGTCATAAAAGTGGGAAAAGTAAACTTGATCTCTAGAGATAACTAAACAAGTAAGAAAAGTGATTTCATTATTTGCCTTGTTTATCTATGATTTTGGTTAGTGTTAGTGTTAGTTAGAGGTAGAACTTGATGTTTTATGTAGATTGAAGGCATGCTATTATGTATATTGAAGTAGATAAGCAAATAAAAATATGTACCCTAGGTGTTTGATGAAATGAAAAATGATGTTTGTGGTGATATGATGTATATATAGATATTGTTGGTGATAAATAAGTATAACTTGAAAGATTGAGATGATAGTAGAGTTTAATAAGCTTAAAAATGAGATTGTGTTTTTGAGTTAAGTTGTTGTATGTATATTTGTGAGAAATAGACTTGTGAGAGCTTGAAGATGTTAATATTGTGATTAAAGACTAGTTTGGCATGTTTTGTAAAAATATAAGAGTTTATAAAAGAGTTGGAAGACATAAAAATTAGAGAAATTTCAAAACAAATACCATAAGGTAAATGCCCTATTGATCACAGGCATGATCGTGGCCGTCATCTTCTCAGGTGCAAGTTTCCTATCAATCACGGTCGTTATTGAGGTCGTTATCTTATCGGAGTGATTTTTAAAGACAGATCGCGCTTGTATCTGAGGCCGTTATCTCCTTGGAAGAAATTTTTAATCATGGTCACGGCCGTAATAAAGCCAGTGATCTTCCTTGAGTATTTTTCAAAGTTTGAGACGACTTATATCACGGTCGTAATTGGGGGCATGATCTATATCACAGCCTCTATCATGGGTGTGACCTACCATCTGGTACTGTTCATAAAAAAGAAAATAAATAAAATAAAATAAAATAAGTAAATAAATACTTGGTAATGATGGATGGATGATTAATAAAAAATGATATAAATATCTATGTTTATATGAATGAAGTGTTGTGTAGTAATTAGTAATTATTTGTAGTGATTAATCAAGTAAGAATTAATGATTTGATATGATCATGAATTTCTTGCTATAGTTGTTAATCCTCGGTTGAGTGCTTCCATTGATCCTCGGTATAGCACAGGTATGTAGTAACTTGGTTGTTTGCTTGCCTAGGATAAACATATCTTAACTTAACTATAATTCAAGATAACTTAAGCTTTGTTTGAATTAGTTATGCTTTATGCCGTTAAATCCGGTTCGAGAAGCGGCACCCTATTATGAGATTAACACAGTAGTTTAGGTGCTTAGGTCGATCCCGTTATTAAGATATGACTTTCATAAGTGGTACGACGGGTAGTCGATGGGATTATTAGTATCGGTATAATGTTTGATTATTCTTAAGCCGAAATAATATGATTTAGTTTAATGTTTATGGGAACACTTGAACTATGTGATATTATGGATTAAGTTAAGTAAAGATGAGAAATGGCTGAGAACCCTAGATGAGACTATTTCTATTTTATGGATATATCATTTAATAGATAGAAGTATCGGGGCTGCTTATATCAATCCCCTGAGCATCGAGATCGTTACTCAAGACCCCAGATTCCCTATTGTTCTGGAGTTTGAATACTCATGTGTTGTTTGACTAATTAAAGATTATATAGTAACTTGATGGTTATTGTATTTGCATGTAGTTTAATCTTGTGTGTCATTCGTATTTGTTTTCGTTACTTGTGTACTGGGCCTTTAGCTCATGCTTTATTTATTTTAGGTGTGGATGACGATGATGAGTTCTATACTAGCATGGGATATGGCACAAATTTCAAGGACTTTTTGGATAGTTTGGAGGTTTTGAGAATGACCTTAGCCTTTGATAGATCTTTTCTAATAGTATAGGATTGAGTTTTTGATAAATATATGTAATGGTTATTAAAGCTTTTATTTAACTTTTATATCTTTTTGTAATTGGTTTCTTTATAAGCCTTTGTTTGTAATACCTCCTTGTAAATATGTGTGTGGTTAAGTTTTATAACTCTGGTGTAGTTTGAAGTTGTTGTTATAATTTTCTATGAAGTTCTAAGAATAAGAAGTTTTAGAATTTGTTCTTATAAGAGATTTAGACAAATAGTTACTCAAACATTTCTTTATAGATAACCTTACATATAATATTGCAAGTTATATGTGGTTTGAGAATTGGATTCACCTGTTTTAACTATAGTGATAGGTCTGGGTCCTTACATATGTATTATTCTAAAATTATTAAATAATATTAACATTTTTTAATAAAACATAGGAAATATATTTGTCCAAAAAATTAACACAAATCATTTACATAACAGGATTTAGAAGAAGCAATCAAACCTAATCCATCTTATTAGAAAATTAATCTTTTGTATAACTAAATTATAATAACTTTGTTGGTTAAAGAATTTAAATCAAGCTGTACAAAGTTGTATTTGCAAAATAAAAAAAAAAAAAAAACTTCTATTGTTGGCTATGTTAATTCTTAGCTACACATATGAAATTTACAGACAATTTGTAATCCTTGTTTTACGTGTTTTTCACAAATGAGTTTTTCTAAATTTGTATTATAATGCCTATAAAAGCCAGAATCCTGTGACATAAAAATGTACCAAATATGAATTGTCTTCTTGAAGCTCTTTCTCTCTCTCACTCTCTCTCTCTCTCTCTTTATTTTTATTTTTTTCTTCTACTGTGTGTAAGTGAGTTAGACAAAATAATGTCTTATTGACATCAAATTGGTATTAGAGCCTTTAGCTAAACTTGCTTTCTCATTTTCAAACATTTGGATCTATGCATGAAGATTGTCAGTTTTTGCTCTTAACTATGCAATGAGAGCATTTTGAGAGGAAACCTTGGTTTCCAAACCATTGACTTGTTTCTCCAGCAGACCTTCTCTGTTTTTTCTCGTAAAGAAGCTAATGTTTCTTGGCATGATTTCAATTCTGTTGCTGTCATCAAAGTACGAGGCTCAACATCCTCGATCTCAGGGATGAAATGAACATACTACTCTTCCATTAATCCTCTTTACACCATAGTGAATGCTCTTCGATTTTTTTTTTTTTGAAGCAGCACGGCACAGCTTCATAATCGTATAAGGCACTAATGGTGGTACGATCATAGTCAAAATATAAATGGGGAACAATGCACTATTCTCTTGGTTCTCGGTGTTTGTGAGGAACAAGAGGGTTCTCGCAATTATTTAAAAAAGCTTTATTAGAGAGTGTGATATGTCAACCAATTATAATATTGCGTGGTCAGTCCCAAGCTAGATGGGAAACTTGATTACAATTATTGGAACTTTTGATGTCTACTCATTTAAAAGCTCACAATATTTGGATCTTTATTGAACCGGTTTACAACAAGGAGCCGATGATGGTACTCAAAGGAAGGACCAGTTGGCATTATCATAAATTCACCAAGGTGTAGATTACTCAATTTTTGGCAAAATAGCAAATGCCAAAATAGCTAAAGAAACATGGGACATTTTGAAGTTGTCATATAAAGGAGTGGAGAAAGCTCAAAAATCTAAGTTGCAATCCCTTCGTAGAGAATACGAAAGATATGAGATGATCAACTCATAAAGTATTGAACAATATTTTTCTCGTGTTACTGATCTTGTCAATAAGATGAGGGTATATGGAGAAGACATTGCTGAAAGCAAGGTGGTAGAGAAAATTCTTTGGACCATGCCAATCAAGTTTGATCATGTGGTGACTACAATAATAGAGTCCCACAATACAGATACCATGACGGTTGCAGAATTGCAGGGAAGCATTGAAAGTCATGTAAGCAGAATTTTGGAGAAGACGGAGAAAGTGAATGAAGAAGCCTTTAAGAGTCACGTGAAACTCAACAATAAATTTGAAACTAGTCAAAATGCGAAGGTAGAGATCATGGTTTTAATAGTGGAGGAAGAGGAAATTACAGAGGTAGAGGTCGAGGAAATTTCAAAGGAAGAGGACGTGGTAGTTTCAACCAAGGAAGAGACAACAATTTCAGACCATCTAGTCAAGGAAGAAGTGGAAATAATTTGTGGACTGCCAATCGAGGAAGAGGAAGAAGCAATAATTATCAAGGAAGAACAAATGTTAATTGTTTTCGCTGTGGGAAGTTCGGACACAAAGCTGTAGACTGCAGATTTAGACAACAAGCAAACATGGCAGAAAATGAGTACCAAAATATTGGTATGAATTCTGATAACCCACAAAGCTTATTTTTGGCAGCTAATAATTTTGCAGAAGATGGAGATATCTGATATTTAGATACTGGATGTAGTAATCATATGTGTGGTAAAAAGGAGTTATTTTCTTCTCTGGATCAAACGGTAAAATCTACCGTGAAATTCGAAAATAATACAAATATTTCGATATTGGGAAAAGGCCAAGTTACTATTAGATTGAAGGATGGATCTCAGAACTTTATCTCTGATGTTTTCTATGCTCCTGGTCTTCATCACAATCTATTGAGTATGGGGCAACTGTCAGATAAAGGATACAACATGCAAATTTATCAAGGTTACTGCACATTGATTGATAAGCATGGAAGGTTTGTAGTCAAAATATTAATGACATCAAATCGTCTATTCCCTTTAAAAATTTAGCATGGAAAATTTTCTTGTTTAAGTTATATTATTCCAAATGATGATTAGCCGTGGCATATGCATTTTGGACATTTTCACTTTTCTAGTGTGAATTATCTATCACGAAAAGAATATATTTTTGGTTTGCCTATTGTGGACATTCCCGAGGGTGTATGTGAGATTGTCAACTAGGGAAGAAGCACAAAGACTCATTCCCAACTGGAAAGTCTTCGAGGGCGAGAAAGTTGTTGGAGATTGTCCATCCAGACTTATATATGGTTGAGGTGCCAACACATGGTGGTAGCAGGTATTTTATTACTTTTATTAATGATTTCAGTAGAAAGACTTGGGTGTATTTTTTAAAGCAGAATTCAGAAGCTTGTGTACCTTTAAGTCATTCAAGCATTAGTGGAGAAACAAACTGGCTGCAAAATCAAAGCACTAAGAACAAATAGAGGTCAAGAATATCTTGTTTGTGCAGACTTCTTTGAGCAACATGAGATTCAACACCAACTAACAACCAGATACACACCTCAACAAAATGGAGTTGCCAAAAGAAAGAATAGAACAATCATGGACATGGTAAGATGCATGCTAAAGGCTAAACAATTGCCCAGAGAATTCTGGGCAGAAGCAGTTGCCACTACTGTTTATATTTTGAATAGGTGCCCAACTAAGAGTGACCGTGACAAGACACCTGAAGAAGCTTGGAGTGGAAGGAAGCCCTCAATCCGACATCTTAGAGTTTTTGGGTGTATTGCATATGCCCATGTACCATATCAAATTAGGAAGAAATTGGATGATAAAGGAGAAAAATGCATTTTCATTAGCTATAGCTCAAGCTCAAAGGCATACAAGTTGTACAATCCAGAGAAAAAGAAGGTGATCATTAGTAGAGATGTGACATTTGATGAAGAAGGAATAAGGGACTAGTCTTCAAAATCCCAGAAGGAGGTGGTAGTAATTCCTGATAATAATGGAGAAGATGAAAGGCAATAAGGTCCAACTCAAGATGTGGCGGAATCATCTAATAGACCATGAAAACAACGCCGATTACTAGCCAGATTGGAGGAATATGTTGTTAGTGATGATAATGATCCTTCTGATGAAGAAATTATAAATTTTGCTTTGTTTGCAGATTGTGAACCACTGACATTTGATGAAGCTTTAGGAGACCCAAATTGGAGGAAGGCCATAGATGAAGAGATTTATGCTATTGAGAAGAACAAAACATGGGAGCTAATAGATTTGCCTATAGATAAAAGGCCAATTGGACTGAAGTGGGTCTATAAAACAAAATTCAAGCCTGATGGAGAGATAGATTGATTTAAAGCAAGGTTGGTGGCTAAAGGATATAAGTGAAAGCCTGATATTGATTATTTTGAGATATTTGCTCCAATTGCAAGGCTAGATACAATCCGTATGATTATTTCTCTTTCAGCTCAAAATAATTGGAGAATATATCAAATGAATGTTAAATCTGCTTTTCTAAATGGAACACTAGAAGAAGAAGTGTATGTTGAGCAGCTGCAGGTTATGTAATTGAAGGAAAAGAAGATAAAGTTTACAAACTGAAGAAAGCTTTATATGGGTTGAAGCAGGCACCAAGAGTATGGTACAAGAAGATTGATTCATGTATTTGTGTAGCATGGTTTTCAGAGATGCCCGTTTAAGCATACTTTATATATTCAATTGGTTGAGATTGGAGATATTCTTATTGTGTGTCTTTATGTTGATGATCTAATTTTTACTGGCAACAATTCAAGGATGATTGAAGAATTCAGGAGGCTATGATAAGCTACTTTGAAATGACAGATATGGGCCTAATGTTTTATTTTCTTGGCATTGAAGTTGTTCAACAAAATGGTGGCATTTACATTTCTTAGAAAAAATATGCTAGTGATAGTTTGAAGAAATTCAAGATGGAGAATTCAAAGCCAGTCTCCACTCCAGTCGAAGAAAAATTAAAGTTCATAAGAAAAAATAGTAGCAAGAAGATAGATTTAACTCACTACAAAAGTTTGATTGGAAGTTTGAGATATTTGACTGTAACAAGACTAGATATTGTTTTTGGAGCTGGATTGCTTAGCAGATTTATGGAAAAGCCACATATTTATCATCTGCAAGGAGCTAAAATATATTCTTAGATATATGAAAGGTACTTCAACAGAGGGAATTTTTTATGCCAATGATAATGATGTGAAACTTGTTGGCTATATAGATAGTGATTGAGCAGGAGATATAGAAACAAGAAAAAGCACGACAGGATACGCATTTCATTTAGGGAGTGGTGCAATATCATGATCATCAAAGAAGCAACCAGTTGTCCTACTTTCTACTGCTGAAGCAGAATATATGGCAGCTAGTTGTGCAACTCAAGCAGTATGGCTGAGAAGAGTACTTGAAGTGATGCATCAGAAGCAGGAAACTCCCACAGAAATATTTTGTGATAATAAGTCTGCTATTGCTCTATGTAAAAATCTAATTTTTTCATGGGCGGTCCAAGCACATTGATATCTGATTTTATAAGATCTGAGAGTTGGTTGCTGAGAAGGAAGTAGAGATTAATTATTGCCATACTAAAGATCAAATTGTAGATATTTTTACAAAGCCTTTAAAAAAGGAATTATTTTATAAGTTGAAGAAAATGCTTGGAATGATACAAGCTTGATTTAAGAGAGGCAATGTTGGTTAAAGAATTTAAATCAAGTTGTACGAAGTTGTATTTGCAAAATAAAAAAAAAAAAACAAACTTCTATTGTTGGCTATGTTAATTCTTAGCCGCACATATGAAATTTACAGACAATTTATAATCCTTATTTTACGTGTTTTTCACAAATGAGTTTTTCTAAATTTGTATTAAAATGCCTATAAAAGCCAGAATCCTGTGACATAAAAATATGTACATAATATAAGATTGTCTTCTTGAATCTCTTCCTCTCTCTCTCTTTTTATTTTTATTTTTTTTCTTTCACTGTGTGTACGTGAGTTAGGCAAAATAACGTCTTATCGACATCAAACTTGACTAGTATATAAAAGTGGTCGAAATCCCCAATAAGTCATGATTCTAAGCTTGGACATAATGGAAACTTGGAGAAGGGGAAAAAGATCTCATGCTAGAAACGATGGATCGTGGAAATCGTCCTTGTTGCCTTGACTGGATTCCATAATCCTATTCGATTTTTTAGGAGGGGGAAAAAAGGTCTTTTTCGATGTTCCTGGCATAGCACTAGCACGTTCATAGACTTAGACATTATACCTTTTTATTTCTATTTAGTTTGATGGGACGCGTCATGTTCGGTCCAATGCCCTGATTTCATTTAGGATTCTGTGGGTCGGATTCAGTAATCTTATTAATTCGATTTATATATTTATTTACGACTCGCATTTGATTAAACTAGTACAATTTTCATTTGTCAAAAGCAGCCATATTACTATTAATCCTTGACGATCTAATTTATTTGCATATTATATGGAAATCTGAATCATTGTCGGAATAAGATGCTTTTTATTTAACAATATTCTTACTTTTTATCTAATATTCTTAAAACATGTCGCTTGTCTAATATTCTTAAATTTAACTCGTCCATGTACTCTATTTATGTATTCTCGTCTATCTCTAATTTGTAAAATTATGATTATCAAAGGTTTGGTGGTTCTAATGGGTTTGATGGATTTAATAGTAGATTTGGTGGGTTCAATAGGTTTTCTTCAAGTGTTTTAAGGTATGATAATTGATAAGTGACTACTTTTTAGATTTATTAAATGTCGTGTCTGCCTAGTAAATATAAACGCAAGTTTGTTGGAATTTAAAACTTACTCGGACGTATACCGGTTCTAAATTTTTATTATCTACTTTCGGATAGGATACAAAATATTAGAGTCGTTTGGCATCCGACAAATAGCATACGATAAATATTTTTATAAAATTTTTAAAATAGATTATTTATAAATATATATAGATGAAAAATATATGATAATTTTATGAAAATATCAAATAGATCAAATACATATATAATATAAATAAAATATAACTTTAACTCAAAAACTTTTATGTATTATATTTAGATATAAATACAAAAAAAAAAAAAAGAAGACAATCCAAGCCATATCCCATTCCCATCACGCGGAGGTCCCCCTTGCCTTAAATACTACTTTTATTGGTATTTACCTGTGAATTTCCTTCTTCTTGCAAGGATTTTTCGATTTTGGGATTGCCGGATGACATGTAACGATGTACCCTGAGATTACATGTCATTGGACGGAGCAAACTTACGCCATCGCTCAAATGACGAACTTCTCCATGAAGCTTCGAACGGGAAAAAGCAGCCTGGCATAGTCTGCCCCCGTTTATCAGCCCTTTTCCTAAAAGAATGCTACCGCTTTAAATTATATTTACCTTTCGTTCTTTTTTTATCTTTGGTATACTTTTATTTAATATCCTCAAAAAAAAAAAAAAAAATAGAGAAAAATTAAAAGACTTTGCTATTGGATTGAAAAATTAAAAACTTTCCCATTTTTAAAACTTAAAAAAAGATTTCTCATAAGATCAGATTATTGTATTGATTACTTCATTTATGAGTAAAAAATTTGTTACTGTTCTTTAATACAATGGTCTAATCAATTATTTATTCATTAAAATAAATATAATAAGTGATATATCATATATTTTAATAATACGATTACGATTAAATATAAATCTAAGCTTTAAATAATTAATAGGAGATAACTCGTTGGAAAAATAGGATGAAAACATACAATTTTCCTAAAATGGATGGATTAATCTTTTTAAATAAATAATTGTATTAACACGGTTTTTCATTAAGAATTACTCGGCCTCCTTAATATTATAAATACATATCAATTCAATCGTTAACTATTGAAATAAATAAAAATTGAAAGAATCAAAATTCAGACTCGGCTGTATTATATAAGGAGATCGAAGGTAGTATCAAAACTTGAGTTATAACATTTTCATTTCATACCTGTTGCTCATTTTTCGGTTTTCTCTCAGAAGACTAGTTCTCAATGGGTAACAACAAAGACAAGAAAGAGAAGGAAATAAACTTCCCAAAGCCTAAAGGTGGTGGTGCTGCGGTGGCGTGTGAGAAAGATAAGAAACATGTGAGAGAGAAGAAGTGCCTCCCAAAGCCTGAAGGTGGAGCTGTTGTGAAGTACCAGAAAGACAGCAAACACGTGAAAGAGGCGGGTCTCCTTTACAAGCATGTGTACGAGTGTGTTCGGAAGGAAGAACGTGTAGTGATACAGAGAGGTAAGGATGTGATCGTGCGCAGCAAAGTCACGGAGGAACGTAGAGCGGAAGTGATCAAAACCAAGGAGCCTGCCCAGGTCATTGATAAGCATAAGGTTCGAATTGAATGGAAGGCTGTTCCTTCTCTACCAGCTCAGAAGAATCACCGACTTCTACTTAAATAGCTAGACATCATGATTTGGCTTTTGTGGTTGAAATAAGGTTGTCCTGTAATGTTCTGCTTTCTTTCAGGATTTATCGAGTGTGCTGGCCAGTTGAAATAAGGTATAGCTACCATCAGTCAGTTCTCTGTTTAACGTGGTTTAGAGTATTCTGTGTTTGTTAGGTCAACTTTCCTTGTGAACAAACATGGTGTATTGGTTGATATCAAGAAATCCTAATCCTTTATTATCTGTTTGCTTCATTAGCCTGCTAACACTAAGCTTTTGTTTTGGCTACGACTCTATTTATCAATTACCAATATAGATAAAAATGAATATTTTGATCACATAGATAATGTGATGTAGATCAATATTAAAAAAAATCAACAATCCAAACACGCAATGTGAAATTACGCTACAATAAATTTGGTCTTTGTCAAGAACTTTTTCCATTAGTATTGTGCAATTAATGTTCTATCTTAGCTGATACTTTTTTTTTTTTTGACGGAATATTATTTAACCTTTTAAATGGTCATAATAAGGATTTACTGCGTGTAATTTGAAATACATGTCACTATAAATGCTAATACTTCATCTTAATGGGTCTTGTAACCGTCTCTTATCCCTCCTCTGTCATATGCTAATTCATGCAACACCATCCTTGAGATTGACAACAGCGATAGCAAAATGTGATATATGCAACACCATCCCTGAGATTGACAACAGCGATAGCAAATGTGATCTCTTCAGCCGCACCCTATAAAGGAGCAGATTATTATGCTAATAGTCCACCACCACGGTGCATGCACACATCCTTTTGTATATTTAGTATATGTTCTATGTTAGTTCTTACTTTAAATTCCTATGTACCTAAACTAGGGATGCAACCGAATTGATCATTAATGGGTTTCCAACCCGTTCAACCCACTGGATCGATCATTAACGGGTTTCCAACCCATTCAACCCGATAAAAATCCTATAGGGTTGAACCCTATAAGGTAATAGGGTCGGGTTTAGATATAAGTAAAAAACCCTATATGGTATTAGGGTCGGATTTGGATACTACTAAAACACGATTGATACTAAACCGACCCGTTAATTATAGTAAAAAAATTTGTAATATAAATACATTTACTAAATATGAACATAGTAACAAGCTAAATCTAAAAACAGATTGGCAAAGCGAAGGTGAATTGCTATATTATTAAACTTTTTTTTTTTGTTTAAATTTGTTGAATCTATTGAAAAAAAAAAAACAATAAGCAAGGAAAATCCAGGTTGATAATTGGGTGGATGGTCGGACTGATAATCAAGTTGATAGTTAGGCAGGTAATCGAGCGAACGATGGGTTTTAGAGTAAACTCTATAGGACGGATTTAGATATAGAAGAAAAATCCTACAAGGTTATAGGGCCGGGTTTGGTATGCCCTATAGTGTAGCGGGTTCGGATTTTTGTTCATATGACCTGCCCGAAACTGATCCGATTGCATCCCTAACCTAAACGAAATGGTATACTTAGGGAGCTAAAAAGAATGATATACTTGGTGGCATTGCAGGATGAGTATCATCTGTCTCCAATCATATCTTTGTAAAGAAATAAAGAGTTCTGGCATCGATTTTTTTTATGCATTTTTTTCCTTTCTGATCTTGTTGTTCATATATTTATTTTGTTTTTTGTTGGTAGTGGAGGCATTAATACTAGGTTTCCAACATTATGTTCTGAGTGTAGGCATGGCTGTTTTGGTTTCTAATACAATAGTTCCTCAGATGGGGGGATGGAAATGTCAGTAACAAATATCCATATACAAAAAAAAAATTTATAATACTTTTAGATTACATGCTCAAGGTTAAGCCCATTTTAGGAATGATTATGCTCTTACTGAAACGTTGAAACTGTGGTTTTATATTTGTTTTGTTATCATTAATGGATGTGATATTACCATTTATTTCAAGTAAGAGTTGTGTATATATCATGATAGATTTCAATTTTGTAACAACAATCTATGACAAAGTGTTTGGAGTTATATGATGAGGTTGATCATACTTATGCTCATGAGAAATATATGATTAAAAAATATGCAATTAAATTATTGAATATTATTAAATTGATGAATATAATGGTCATAGATACATGAAAAATTGACAAATTGTTGGATAGGTGACCTTAAAAATTTCATATTATGAAGAAGTAGTAAAAATTTTCATAAGTTCTACAAAATACATTAAATTGTATAGATCTTATAAGATGTAGTTTCGACGGTGGTTTTTGCATGTTAGAAGATATGTTTTAGTTTCAAATATTGAGAACTTGCTTGCTACATGTTAGACGATATAGGTTTCATGATTGTTTATATATGTTACAAAAAAGTATGGTCCAATTTCAAATTTATGGAATTTATACCTAGAACGGGTAAGATTGGAGTTGCAAACAAGCCAAGCTATTAGCAAGCTACTCGAGCATAGCTTGTTTTAGGCTCAGCTCAACTCAACTTGTTTAGCTAAACGAGCCAAACTTAACTCCAACTCAGACTTGTTTAGCTAAACGAGCAGAACCTAAACTTGTCCATAGGCTTACGAGTTAGCTCATTAAGGGTTCATGAGCCAAGCTCATTGAAGGTTCACAAGCCAAGTTGTAAACAGGCTCGTTAAAGGTTCGCAAGCCAAGCTCAAGAATATGCTTGTTTAATATATATGATATTGATATTATATTACTAATATATATTGATATAATATTATATAATTATGTATATTAGTTTAATATTATAAATATAACTACAAAGATAATTATATATGTTAAATGAGCCGAGCTTAAGCTCGTTTAACTAAATGAGCCTAAGTCCAAGCTCGACTCGTTAGGCTCGTTTCCTCGAGCTCGAAAAAGCTTAATGGGCTCGCGCTCGAGCTTAAGCTTAAATTTGCATATTTCAGGCTCGTTAAAAATCCTACTTAGCTCGAGCATGTTAAAAAAATAAACAAGCCGAGCCCAAGTAAACAAAAGCCCGACTCAACCCGACTCGGCTCATTTGCACCCTAAGGTAAGATCTCATACCCTAGCTATCCTCTTACACATTTATTCCTAGCTACTTCTAGTAAAAACAGAGTGAAAATTGCGAATAACCTCCCAAAGCTTTAACCTACATATAGTATATTTCTAAACTTATAAATATTGCAAATAATGCTTTATGTTAATTTATAAGGGACATTTGATTATTTCAGTTCAATAATATCATACTAATATTTAAATGTGGGGGTAGCTAAAGTAAACTTTTATAAGTTTCAAAACATATTTTTTGGGCAAGGCTAAAAGGAGGATTGGACTCATTTGCCACTTTATAAAAATTTAAGAGAGTGATTTGTACCATATGAAAGTTTTGTAGATGTATAAATTTAAGTTTAAAGTTTAAGAGTATCATTGCTATTTATTTGGAAAAAAATTGGATAGATGATTAATGCAATAAAATGCTAATGAAGAGAGCTTTAACCATCTAATTAATTATCCCCAATTTTTCTAATTTTGTGTAAAGATCAAGCTCTACTTTTCAAGCTACCATCTTGTAACGAGACTACAAATTTACATAAACAAAAAGCTCATTATTACGGTAAAACCGTTTTTTAACACCCTATAAAGAGCTAATAAATATAATTGGTTTTTTTTTTTCAAAAATTTTTACATAATAAAATTTAGAAGAAATCAAACCTAACCTGTCTGATTAGAAGATTTAAATTTGAATCACTAAACTACAACTTGGCTAATAAATAAAACAAGTTGTGAAACACCATTAAGTCATTATTCTAGACTTGGAAAAAATGGAGAAAGACTATACGAAATGAAGCAGTGACTAGCACAATAAGATCAACCACTTGGAGAACGTGGAGCCTTTCTTTCTCGGTCGTCTGTCTTAATAGTTGTGGATTCCGATTAATGCTGTCGGTCACTTTGAGAAGGGGAAAAAGAACACATGCCAGAGACGAAGGATACCGCAAATTGCCATCGTCGGCTTGACTGAATTTGATAATCTTATTGGATTTTGTTAAAAGAAAAAAGAAAAATCTTATTCGATGTTCCATCACGTGCGTAGACTTAGACATTTTAACTATTTATTTCTATTAGTTTGATAGGGAGCATTATATTGTGCACATTGTCGTCACCCTTTCAAGCAATGCAACACATCTCAGCCAAAAATAATTATTAAAATATCGTCATAATATATGACATTCATTAAAAAAACCGAGTATCATATGTTTTCATCCTTCCACAGGAGCAAACACAACTTAAAAGCATATTATATGTATAAATATAACTTTGACGTTTCTTTTAACCCTTTTTAATACTATCTTAATGTTACATATTTCGTTAAGTAAGTATTTCAAACAGTATATTTAATCCTCATATTATCATAGCATTGATAACATCTTATCAAATAAAGAATTAAAACCAATAAATAATGTAGTAAATCAATGAATGTCCGACTCATTTTGATCTCATTTAATAAAAATACTCATGCGATTTATTAAAAAAATCAAAGTTTTCACCTGCAATATAAAATAAATATTTTTTTATAATTAATATAACTAAATATAACTTTATAATAACTATAATCTTAAAATTTGATATTCGATATTCTTATTAATGAAACTTTTTAGGATGAATAAAACCTTATCAAGTCAATTTTATTTCAAAGGGTACTACTTCACGATCCTAACATAACTTTTATAATTGAAAATAGTTAAGGTATGTAAAAGTTAGGGACTGTAGAAGTTTGGTGGGAGTTTTAGTATAAGAAAGTTAAAAGAAATAAATAAAGGAAATGAAGACAAGAAATCGAATAGGAACGTGAATCCTGGAACCGTAGTGCATTTATGTATATATATAGACGTTTGTGTGTTTTGCTTTGTCCAGACGAAATCCAGCTGTGGAGAAGACGATTTTGACTATAGTAATTCCTTCCGATAAAAAGCGGACAGATATGGGGAATTTGGAAATTTTACGGTTGGGAGACATGTATGATAAATACTTGTTTAATAGTATTTTTAAATAAAAATTTATATATTTATTATATGAAATATTTCAAATACGTATACTTAAAATTTTTAGTTTAAGATTTTTATTTTTTAGTTATAATATCTTTTATCATAAAATATAACTTATCTAGTAAGGGTTTAAGTTATTAGTGTTTTGATATTTTATAACCAAATTAATAATTAAATCATCCTTGATTTTATTTTATTTATATTTTATTATTATTAATTTCAGGGTTTGACAATTCTTGTGGGCATGTTATAAGGAAATCTAAGTCATTGTTGGGATAATATGCTTTTTACTTAACAATTGTTTTACTTTTATCTAATAATGTTAAAACTTATTACTGTTTTTGTGTCTTTATTTTTTAAATATTATATATAGTTCTTATCTCCCTAGTAAATATAGACGGAAGTTCTAATTTGGGATAACGTACAAATTACAATAACCCATTACACTAAAATATTATATATATATATATATATATATGGAATAAAGGTTTTATGTCGTATTAATAAAATTAATATTGTAACCAAAGGTAAAGGTTATCATTATCTTGTTCCCTCCTAGGCTTAAATCATCATTATTTTTTTTTTTTTTTGTATTTGTAGATATATCATTTTTGCCCATTTAATACTTCAATTTATATTAAAAATTAATATTATATTGAACCCACAAATTACAATAAAAACAAAAATATATATAATTATAATAAAAAATTAAAAAAGGAATAAAAAATTAAAAATTAAAATAAAAATAATTATAATTGGTTTATAATATAAAATAAAAGTAATATGGGTTTGATATAGTACTAATTTTTTAATTATAATTTATTTTTACTTGAAGCCCTTATTAAAAAAGGAGGTTCCAAAAAAATCTACAAGACTCTGGAAGATCCCAGCGTATCTAGAATGTCCAGATACACTGTATCATGGTAGATGGGGTAGGTAAGTGTAACTACCATAAGTTAGTAGGATTTGTTAAATGTAGAGGATTTTGAGCCATACCTATCCGATGGTTTACTAACTCGAGTACTGCGTTTGGGAATGACAAATTCAGTTGGTGCGAGAGGATTAACAACAAAGGAAGGAGCTTGAGGGGGCACAGAAGAAGTGTCTTGATCTATAGTAGAATTAGAAAATATAGGCAACATAGAAAATGAAGGAGAGATGATTGGAAAAGAAATATTGATTTAAAAAAATTACATTTCTAGAAATATGAACATGACATAAATTAGGATCATAACAACAAAACCCTTGGTAATGCACAAAATATCTTAGAAAAGCACATTTAACTGATTAGGCTGTGAGTTTTGTGCGCTCTTGTGCAGGAAGATGGACATAACATACACAACCAAAAGTACGAAGATTAAAGTAATTAGGGGAATGACAAAATAACATGTGGAAAGGGGAGACATGATTCAATAAAGGAGAAGGTAACCTGTTGATGAGATAGACAACATTAAAGAGAGTTTCACACCAAAACCAGGTAGGCATTGAGGATTATAATAAAAGGGTTCAAACAACATCAAGGAGGTAACTGTCTTTTCTTTCAGCTATTCCATTTTGCTATGGGGTTTTAGGACATGATCTTTGAGAGATTATTCCATTAGCCTGTATAAAATCTTAAAGCAAATGAGACAAATATTCACCCCCATTGTCAAAACGTAAAGTTTTAATTTTTGCAGAAAATTAGGTGTGGACATAGGCATGAAAAAGTTTAAACGCAAAAAGTACTTCATCTTTAGATTGCAAGAAATAAATCCAAGTAAAGCGACTATAGTCGTCAATAAAAGTGACAAAGTACTTGTAATTAGGATGAGATATAATTGGTGCCATGCCCCATAAAACACTATGTAGCATTTCAAAAGGTTGGATATGATTAGGTATGTGAGTAAGAAATGGAAAAGTTTTACTTTTACCAAGTTTACAAGAATCACAATCAAATTGAACATCATTAATAGAAACATGCTTTTTATTCCCGAGTAAACCAGAATTTAGCAATGTATGGAGTATATTAGAGTTTGAATGTCCAACGTTTGTGCCACACTCAATAATCAACATAAACAAGATTACAAGTGACAAAAGGAAACGAAAGACATGATGACAAAGGAAATTGGAGAGGAAAAACACATCCTACTTTAGGCCCCCTTGCAATCATCTTACCTAACTATTGACCCTGCACAACACAACTAGATTTTGAAAATTCTACTATACAATTATTGTCAATCAATTGGCCAATTGAACAAGGTTAGTAGTAAGGCTTGAAGAAACAAAAACATCAGTTAAAGAAGGAGAAATATCACCAATGGCTATAATGGGTAGTAAATTGCCATCAGCAGCATGAATCTCAAGGTTTCCAGAATATTTCTTTCCATTGGTTAGGATTTGATCATTATTTGTCATATGATTGGATGCCCCAGTATCCCAAAACCAAGTGAATGAAGTAGATGAAGGTTTACCTGCGATTCCTAAAGTAGAGAAGGCAGAGAGAATCATTTGTTGAATCATCTCAGGTGTTAGAGTTTGAGCAGGAGTAGAAGCATTTTGTGTTAATAGTGCGGCATCCGCTGAACCACCAATGCTAGAAGAGCCAATTAAGGTAATAAATGCTCTTTCAGATCTCTTGGGAGGTCGATTGGGCATTCCTTGATAATATGACCATCTTTTTTGCATTAGTTGCAAAATTTTTTTAGACAGTTTGTGGCATAATGACCAAATCCTTTGCAATAAAAACATTGAAAAACCTTAGTGTCCTTACCTCTTAGCTTTCCCTGTGTTGCATAAGCTATTTGGAACTTATTTGGATCTTTGTTGTTCCATGGTTACTTAAGTAAGAACTTGTTGTTCCTGTCATAGTAGATCATTAAGGCATATATCCATGGAAGGAACAGGATCTCGATTCATAAGACTAGACTTGGTACCCTTAAATTCAAATCTCAATTTCATGAGAAATTGATCCCTTTTTGCAATTTCATGAACAATTGGACAGCATCAAAACCTTCAAGAGGTAAGGTAGCATAGATTATATCAGTATATTCAGCCCAAAGATTCATAAAGCTAGAATAAAAATCAGAAATAGAGAGATTATCCTGATGAATCATGGATAATTCTTATTCAAGCTGGAATCTACGAGCCGCATTTTGTTGGCTGTAGATTTTCTTTAAGTAATTCCACATCTCAGCTACAGTCTTAGAGGATTAGAGATTTAAAATAATGTTAGGTTACAGATCCCAAAATCCATGTCATGATCTGTGCATCCTTGACCTCCTACTTGGCATATTCATCCGTACTTTAATCAAGAGCGGGTTTGCTACCATCAATATGACCCCATAGATCTCTTCCTTTGACATATATCTTGAATTGGAATGCCCAGACTGAGTAGTTTTTGCCATTAAAACGAATGAAGAAAGACTCCTGGTCTAAAGACATGAGACTACTAGGGAACTAGGAACTAGGAACAAGAAACTGGAAAAAAAAAAAATTTAGAACTATGACTATGTAGAGAGCAAGAGCTCTGATACCATGTTAAATACAGAGGATTTTGAACAATTGAAATCGTGTCTATTAGAGAAATATTTTTCTCTATATATACAGCGGAAATTCTACCTAAAAACGAAATAAACAAAAGAGAAGATCTATCAATCCCTTTAATTAGGTAGTTAGCTCCTTTAATTTAGATTTGACTATCTAATAAATTACATTAATTTACATGACTATCTAATAAATTACATTAACTAAATTAGTAGATTGAAAATCAAATCTTCTGACATGATTTGATTGTAGGCGTTAAATAAGATAAATCTAAGCCATCCATTTAAGGAAGCCAATTGTATATATAGGGGTAAACCCTCAGTTATAAGGCATTCTGACATTAAGTGAATACAATTGCATTTAGAGTTTTAAAAAAAAAAGAAAAAAAAATACCGTAAGAAAATCCTTCAAATTGAGCCAATCTTGAAGGATTTGAAGAGGCTTCTTGGGTCACGAGCTTCCGATTGGTAAATTGATATCGGTTTGAAGACATCAATACCAGCTCTGACCTATTTCCAATGCCACCACCAACAGCGATTTTCGAGAGAAACTAAGTTTGGATGATCTGTTATTCATTTGTATCTATATCTGTATCGAAACGATATGTGTAAATATATCCGATTTGTATTAATATTTTATCTATATTTGATCAGTTTAATCTTTTTATGAGAACTGCCAACTCTTTTTTATCTATATCTATTTTTTAATAAGCAATTTATTAGGAAAAAAAAAGTTTGAGAAAAAATGTCTGTATCTATTTAGAAAAGCTAAACAAACAGACCCTAAGACCAGACTTTCCAATATATCCAATTTAGCTAGGCTGACATCTTCCATGGCCTTGAATGCCACCGGATCATTAGAATCCATTTTTGTCGGCCGTTGCTCCTAAACCTGACCTGCATATGTCCTAAACTAAATTGACATCTATTCGAGGAACGTTGACCTGCGTCCATTTTCATCCGCATTCATGTGGTCATCCTGGTACAGGTAAGTTTACTGACATGCTTTTGTTACTTTAGTTCATTATATTAAAATATAATGATAAGAAAAAAAATAAAGTACCATACATAATAAATTATTTCCATAAAAAAGAGAAAAGTATATATGTTAATTTTATGGTTGTGGAAAATAAAAAAAAATAATAGTAAAAAATATAAAAAGAAAAATAAAAAGATAGTCATGCATTTATGAATATAAAATGTAAAGAGAATAGATGGAAGGGAATTGTTGTTAAAATAAGCTTTTTATAACTTAGAAAAGAAATTTTATTTCTTCTAAATAAATGAATTAGTAGTATTTTTATTTTTTTAAATAAATGAATTTTTATTTAAAAATTAATAAAAGTTAATAAACATATAGTGAGAAGAGTTAAAAAGATAAAAAAAAAAAAAAAACCAACTCACTAAAGTATTTACCAAAAGAACTACGTATTGTCTTATCTCGATTTATGGGTACATAGACATCTCCAAGACAACATAAAATCTGAAAAAATTATTTTTGTTCCATCACATTCTTTTGAAAATATTGAAATAATTAGTTAGTTGTAAATACTAAATGATTTTGTCCCAGATAGTGAATAGAATTGTAAATACTATGGTTTGTAAATTTGATAATTCTTTTTTTAGCATTAAAAAGGAATAGATCTTAGTTTAAGAATTTTAAGTGGTAACTGTTTAGGTTTTGATAGGATTGCCCCTAGAGCTATGAAACTTTGGTTCTTTTTTAAAACAAAATTAATTTTCACAAATCAATAACTAAGGTCTTAATTTATAATTTTTCCCGACTATAGTCGTGTAATGACTCCAAAATGTTTTTAAAAATTAAATTTCTTTTAATTCTTAATCGAGGGTTTGTATCAAATGGATTAGGGTTTGATACAAATCTAATTAAAAAAAAATAAAACCATAAATGAGAAATCCAGGCTCGACAACTTGACGACTCCATTGGGAATACCTATTTTTAAGAAGGTGAGCCACTTGAAATTTTTTAATTTAAAGTTTATCCTTTCTATGCTCATTCTTTATATTATTTGTATAGTTATTAATTTGTAAATAGTTATAGTAATATTTTTCTTTAAGTGATGCAGATAAAAGGAAAATTTTGGGGAATTTTATGAAAAATGTATGCTAGATACGATCAGAACCAAACTGTCCTACGATCCTAAGTAGGAAGGTCGCTAGTAAGATCCAGGGGATGTTGCTTTTCCACCCTCTGGTTCATGAAATGATTTCCCATTCCGATTTAGTATTGATCTGTGATCTACTGGACCAGGAAACCTTTAGAACCCACCCAATTGCATTCATGAACATGAGTTAACAAATGACTTATAATGGGGCATGCCTTAAAGAGTTATAGTTGCAAATCCATTTTAAAGCCTCCATTTGTAAATTTTTATCTCATTTAAAAGAAAACGCAACTCAAATTTAAATATCAAAATTTCCCTATTATTAATTAGTTGTTAACCCCTATATCTGCATCCGTATGATTTGCTTGTGCAATGTGTAACATGTAATGATAATTTGTGCGTATTTATATCTTGTGCGAAAAAAATTATATAATGCTTATTGTTAGTAGAGTCCTTATTTTTTTTTCTTAATCTTGTGAAATAATATATATCTTTGTAAATAAAAATAAATTTTTTTTACTAGATTTGTAAATATTCTATAGGGCAGTAATAATAATGCTTATATATATAAGATGTATAGTGAACTTGTAAATATCTGTAACTTGTAAATAATACGATCATCTTCTAGAATAATTCCTCTTTTAGATAGTTTTAGGTCCGTCTCAACTAGGATAACTTTCATCATAGGTATTCCTTTCCTTTAATCTTGAGTCCATCATTCTCCATTTGTAAATATTTATTTGAAAAAAAAAAGAATTTCTTTTGAAATAAAATGCCAATTTGTGAAATAAAGTTTATTTAAAAAATTTAGACAAAAGCAAATAATTTGCTAACAAGAATGGATTTTTACACGACTTTGAAATTGTTTTAAGTAGGCTCAACTACTCCCTTAAGTACATTCATTCAAGATGGCTAATAACACCAACAACAATGATAGCCTCGATTCAGTTGCTGAGTAGAAAATCCCATCTCTTGAGCAAATAGTGCTCGAAATGGCCCATCAGATGCAAATGATCACCTAAAGCATTGGATTATTGAAAACCCTTTGATCACCATATAAAGGATATTTTGGATCTCAAAAGGGGGTCGATGGTTAGCCTATCGAAGAAGAAGAAACACACTATGTGCCCCAAACATCTGAGCTTAACCCTAATGAACTAAATAGGGAGTTAGAGGCTCAAAGTAAAGAAATGGAAAAAAAGCTTGTCTTTCAATTCACTAAAAAATTGAAGGCATTTGAAAAAGCTGATAGGTTTGACCAAGCTAGGATCACGAGCTTACCTGTGGCTCAACATGGTGCTTTCCTTGAAAAATTTGAAGTACCAAATTTTGAAAAGTATGATAGCATGGGCTCCCCCAAACTACATACTAGGCTTCATAAGAGAAAGATAAGCCGGTACACATAGTATAAGCAGTTAATGATCTAGACTTTTCAAGATAGCCTTACTGGAACGACATTAATTTGGTATGCCCAACTAGACCTCCATGAAATTAATACTCAGGATAAATTGGCCAGGGATTTTATAACCAATACAAGTTCAATATTGAGGTCGCTCCATTCATGTGGGACCTTAGCAACATGAAAAGGAAGAAGGACGAGACCTTCAAGGAGTATGTGCTACGATGGAGGGCATTAGTAGCTATGGTTGCCATACCTATTCTAGAGAAGGATCTGGTATTCATATTCATAAATACCCTGAAAGAGCCCTTCTTCTCTCATCTTGTTGGACATACCACATATAATTTTTTTGAAATAGTAAGAGCAAGGTGTAGAATCGAAAATGCCCTTATTTCTAGCAAACTTCAAATCCACGAAGGAGATAATGGAGAACCTATAATGAAAGAGGTCACAGTCAACACGGTGAGCCAAAAAAAAATATAGTAAGCCTACACAGACATCTAAGAGGAAATTCCCTCAAATCCCTTTCCCTCTATGTCAAGTTTACCATAAACTAAAAGAAGACCACTTGTTGTACCCTAAAGAGCGAGCGTCAGGGTATAAACCACGAAAATATAACCCCTAATGCACAATGCCAATACCACATGAGTAAATAAGGGCATACTACTGATGCTTGTAGGGAATTAAAGAACAAAATTTAGGATTTCATTGACTCAAAAGTGGTTCAATTGCTATTCGTTGATGGTCCAACATATAACTTCAACATCATCCTAACACATGAAGAGCCTACAATCAACATGCTTCATACATAAGATTTTAGTAATACATCAAATCAAAGAAGTTATTTGTAAGAGAAAATTAAAATTCAATGCATCCAAAATTAAAGGGCACATGAGAATCTAGAAAAAAAGACTTGCAACAATAGCAGGGAGGATTGAAACCCTAGAATGGGTTATAAAATACGTGTTAGACAAACTCTAACGTTTTAACCTCAATGCTAGCAAAATACCATCTCATGAGATTTAAGAGGAGTCATCGGGCTGTAAAATTGAGAAAGGGTCAAAAGAGATGAAACAAAAGATCAAGCTGTTGACTTCGAAAGCATTGGGCTAAAACAAACAAGCTCGCTCAACATAACAAAGGCATTTCACAAAATTTAAGTTTCCAATGGTCGAAGTTTTTAACTAGTTGAGAAATCAGAATATGACAACACATGAGATCCCAAAAGAAGGGTACAAACCATGGAACTATAATCCTAATGCCCAATGCGAGTACCATATGGGTCAAACAAGCCATTCTACAAAAAGTTGTTGAAGGTTAAAGGACAAAGTCCAAGATTTGATTGATGCTAAGCTTATCCAACCTGAGCTCCTAGGATCTATTGAGTTAGCTAGTAGCAGTATCTCTATCCCAACTTCTGCAAGGATTTCAAGCAAGTCCTCTTCAAGTACTGATATCGAGCTTGAATTTTTCTTCTTTTCTCCTAAAGGTTTCGATCCATATCAAACCGGACCCATTTGACATAGAACACTCGACAAGAAACCAGTAGGGTTTTCAAAAAAAACAATTTAATTGGAGTCGCCATCGGTTAAAGTTAGAAAAAGAATGAACAAGAAACCAAATAGGTGGGTTAGTTTCTAGTTTAACCACTGATCCACGTGAAAAAACCAGAAATTGATGGATCCGGAGCTACTATTTTAAAACCTAAACGGTTATCTAGGCTTTGGATGTGCTTTAGAAATTCTGAAGATATGGGCCAAAAAGGAGTTAATTTTGGATTTTTCAACTTTTTAACTTTTTAGTCTTTTTTGAAAAAAGGTTTATATATTTACAATATATATATATATATATTTTGTTTTAAAAAGGATCCTAAAAGTTTTTTATTTATGTGACCGCCCCACAAGTTAGGGGTGTTCACAATTTGGTTAACCCGTTCATGGCTTTATTTTTGGAATATAACCATAATGATCGATTTTTTAATATCTTGATTATAAATTGATCCATTATAAATGGTTAAGCATTTTTTTTTTTCGATTTTTGACCATTTGACATAATGATTATGTGAAATTTGCAATTAACCATATTTTTGAATATTTCCTAAAAAAAATTAAAGCATTTTTTATAATTGCATTAAAAACTGTAAATTAAGAATGTAAGACATGTTATCAAATGATTAACATATATCGATGTCATCAAGATAATCATTATAATAGCCTTTTGCTCATGTATTCTTACCAACCTTGATAAGTTGAGCTCAATACAAAATCTCAATCAAACACCGCTATTCCAATTTTCAAGCATACATGCATTTGTTTCTTCTCTTCTCAACCATTCATTTCAACATAAATTATATATATATATATATATATTTATAAATACAAATTGGTTAACTAAAACCATCGGTTTTTGGTATCTATAAACCAAAACCGAAATCGAAAACCAAAAAATTTTAAAATAATGATCCTAAATCAAAATCGATAAATTGACTAACCCTTTTTTCGGATTGGTTTTTTAGTTTTGGTTTAGTTATCCTAAACATTCAATTTTTTTACACACCCCTACCACAGGTATCTATGTATTCGCTAGCCGGAGTCAGGTCTCCGTAGTTTGTTTTGACTTTTGTAAAATTTTTAGCTTGTTTGTATTTTTTAATTTTGAAAATCGGCCAAGTTTAAGTGATTAACCATTTTAATTTCGATTTTGAAAATCCCTAAAGGGAACTAATTTTGATCCTTATGGTTTTTTTGAAAAATTCCTAAAAAAGATAATTTTGGATAACCCTATTTATTTTTGTTTTTAATAATTTAGAAAATAACTAATTGATATTATATATATATATATATATAAGTTGGGAAAACATTTTTTCATTATAACATAATATTATGCTAAGTATGTATAGAAAAAGGTAAAAGAGAGTTTTGTTGATTTTGTAAAATTTTCAATTTTTAATTTTTTATAAAATAAATAATAATAAATAAAAAGATATTTACAAGGATGATTTTCTATATTGATCATTCACAAGCATACATCATCAAAAGGATCCAAAAGATAATAATCCTAAAACTATAATCGCATTGTTATTGATTTTGGGAAATTTTCTAATTTTCTTTTATTTTTATAAAATAGATGATATTTACAAGAATACTAAAAATTATGTGTGAGATATCACATTAAATATTTCACGAATTCGTATGAATAATTCTTTAACTAGGCAATCACAAATCACAAATATAGCACATGTGATATAAAAACAATAAGAATAATAACACTAGTAAACTAACAATCTTATATACGTATATATTTTTTAATTTTTATAATTTAACTCTAAAAGGCATATTTGCTAATTAAAATTTATTTAATTATCATACTAATATCATCATTTGGAATATAGATATATTCACACACACATACATATATACTCTATTAATTTTATTTACTAATCATATTAAATTCTATATCCTAAGCTTTTATTTACCTAAATATTATATTATATACCAAGATAACATATATTCGCACGCGCAGACATCTATTACTACTATTTTTTTTTTGTTTTCTACTATTATTATTTTTTTCTTTTTTTTTTGGCACTATTTTCTGATTATTATATAATAATAATAATAATAATAATAATAATAATAATAATAATAATAATAATAAATAGAAATCAACGGAAAACTCAGGGGCACAAATTGGTTTTGACCTTGCATTGTATTGATCGACTTCAGGTTCGGAGTTCAGCTGATGGTCTCGGATCCTGCTAGATTAATGGGCTCTTACTTTTCTCATTGGTAGTGGTGTTGGAGTTAGTTAAATCAGTTTTAGATATTTTTACGTTCTATTATTTAGATAGCTGAATAATCTCTCCTCTTTAGGAGTAAGTTGTTTCCCAGTCAAAGTAGACCACGTCACTAGGCTTAAAACATGGATTCGAATTTGCATTTTCTATTATCTCTTGTTTTTGTTGTTATCTCTTGTAAGGCTATATATATAGCCACATTAGTTTTCAATAAAGCAGATTATTCCTCTCTTTTCTGTCAAAACTAAGTTAACATCTGGTATCAGAGCCGATTGCAAAGGCCTGATCAGCATAGGAGCAACGGTCTTCTATATCAGTGTTGAGAATATGACAACTAAGAGTGGATTCGTACAAGCAGCGATTCCGAAATTCGATGGGCACTACTATCACTGGTGTATGCTCATGGAGAATTTCATGAGATCAAAAGAATACTGGATAGTAATAGAGAATGGAATTCCCACTGCAGCAGAAGGAGAGCAACTTAATGAAGCACAAAAGAAAGCTTTTGAAGAAGCAAGATTGAAAGATATGAAAGCAAAGAATTACCTATTTCAGGCCATTGATAGATCAATTCTGGAAACAATCTTCAACAAAGAAACGGCAAAGGGTATTTGGGACTCCTTGAAGAAAAAGTATCAAGGGACTGCACGGGTACAACGAGCACAACGTCAAGCACTTCAAAAAGAATACGAGGTGCTTAGAATGAATGAAGGAGAAATTGTAAATGACTATTTTGCTCGTACTCTCACAATCGTCAACAAACTAAGAATCAACAAGGCAAAGATAGAGGATGTAGATGTCATTGAAAAGATTCTGCGATCTATGACACCCAAGTTCAACTATGTTGTGTGCTCTATTGATGAGTTACAAAGCAGCCTTCTAATGCATGAACAGTGAATGATATCTCAAGTTGAGGAAGAGCAAGCACTGGTTACTTTTGGAGAATCTTCGAGAGGAAGGGGACGAGGTCGAGGTGGAATGCGAGGACGAGGAAGAGGTGCAGGCAGGCGTAGCATCGACAAATCCACTGTTGAATGTTATCAATGTCACAAACTTGGCCATTTTCAGTATGAATGTCCTAGCAAAGACTCTGATGTGCAAACTATGTAGAAAGTAATGAAGAAATGCTGCTGATGGCGTATGTGAAGGATAATGAAGTCGGTAATGAGGAGTTTTGGTTTCTGGATTCTGGATGCAGCAACCATATGTGTGGAAAGAAGGAACTTTTCTCTTACCTTGATGAAAATTTCAGGGAGAAAGTGAAATTGGGAGACAATTCAAGTATGGATGTGAAAGGTAAAGGTACTGTGCGCATATTAGTAAATGGTTATGTGCAAATCATTACTAGTGTGTTATATGTCCCAGGATTAAAAAATAGTCTATTGAGCATTGGTCAGCTAGCTGAGAAAGAACTTGAAGTTCTCATTAAAAAAGGAGTGTGCAAAATTTTTCATCCAGATAAAGGGCTAATTGTGGAGATCTCCATGTCGTCGAATCGAATGTTTAAGTTATTTGCTGCAACACAAATAAAGGAGGAGGAATGTTTTAACTCTTTCATGGAAGATCCAGCTCGAGTCTGGCATTGTAGATATGGGCATCTAAGTTTTAATGGCTTGAGCATTCTTCAACAAAAAGGGATAGTGAGAGGGCTGTCATACTTCGACACTTCGTCAAGAATTTGTACAGACTGCTTGGTGGGGAAACAACAAAGAAATTCTTTCCCTCGACAAAGTACATGGAGAGCTTCCCAAATTCTTGAATTGGTGCATGCCGATATATGTGGACCAATCAGTCCAATATCCAACAGCAACAAAAGGTATCTGATCACTTTCATTGATGATTTTAGTCGTAAAGTTTGGGTTTATTTTTTGGTTGAAAAATCATATGCTTTTATTACTTTTAAACAATTTAAGAATCGAGTTGAAAAGGAGAGTGGCTTAACTATTAAAGGTCTTCGTACGGACCATGGGGGGGAGTTCACTTCACTTGATTTCACTAATTTTTGCAATGAGAATGGCATTCGAAGACAATTAACAGCTGCCTACTCTCCCCAACAAAATGGTGTGGCTGAGCAGAAAAATAGGACGATTATGAATATGGTTCGAAGCATGATTTCGGAAAAGAAGGTTCCCAAGACTTTTTGGCCAGAAGCTGTCAATTGGACAGTTCATATCCTTAATAGAAGTCCAACACTTGCCGTAAAAAATAAGTGCCCAGAAGAAGCATGGAGCGGACTCAAACCATCAGTAGCATACTTTAAAGTCTTTGGATGTGTAGCTCATGCTCACATTCCTGATTGTAAGAGGACGAAGCTTGATGATAAGAGTAGAAGATGTGTTTTTCTTGGAGTGAGTGAGGAGTCTAAAGCATTTAGATTGTATGATCCTATCTCTGAAAAGATCATAGTGAGTAGAGATGTGGTGTTTGAAGAAGACAAAAGTTGGGATTGGGAAAAAAGTCATAAAGAAGTTGTTCTAGTTGACTTAGATTGGAGAGATGATGATGCAAATGCAGCAAATGAAAATGAAAGTGAAGTGGAAGCTAGAGCGAATGATGATAATGAGGAAAGAGTAAGTAACGGCTCAAATGAAGAACATTCCTCTAACTCAAGTGAAGAACACGCACCTCAACATTTGGAGCCTAGAATCACACAGCAACCAACTTGGATGAGAGATTATGTTAGCGAAGAAGGATTATCTGACGAAGAAGAAATATCAAATTTGATCATGTTTGCAGCTAACGATCCAATTTCCTTCAAAGCAGCACAAAATGATGAGAGATGGAGAGCCGCAATGGATGCTGAGATTGAAGCTATAAAGAAGAATGATACGTGGGAATTAACAGATCTTCCTACTGGTGCAAAGACGGTTGGTGTAAAATGGGTGTATAAAACAAAACTTAATGAAAATGGTGAAGTAGAGAAGTACAAAGCACGTCTGGTTGCAAAGGGTTACACCCAAAAGCATGGTGTAGACTACACTAAAGTCTTTGCCCCTGTAGCACGCTTGGAAACAATTCGATTGGTGATCTCTTTGGCTGCTCAGAAGCGGTGAAAAATCTTTCAATTGGATGTTAAGTCTGCATTCCTGCATGGAGAACTTGGCGAAGAGGTTTTCATTGAGCAACCACCTGGGTATAAGAAAAATGATGCTAAACAGAAGGTTTACAAGTTAAAAAAGGCTTTATACGGACTGAAACAGGCACCTCGAGCCTGGTATAGTCGAATGGAGTCATATTTTAACAAAAAGGTTTTCAGCGATGTCCTTATGAGCATACCTTGTTCACTAAAGTCAGAGAAGGAGGTAAAATTCTGATTGCTTGCCTTTATGTTAATGATTTAATTTTTACTGGAAATGATGAGGAAATGTTTGTTGAATTTAAAAGTTTTATGATGCGTGAGTTTGACATGACAGACCTTGGAAAAATGAGGTATTTCCTTGGTATAGAAGTATTGCAGAGTCGAGATGGAATTTTCATTTGCTAAAAGAGATATGCCCAGGAGGTTTTAGTAAGGTTTGATATGGATAAATGCAATCTAGTCCAAAATCCATTTGTTCCAGGTTGCAGACTCACAAGGGACGAAAATGGAGCAAGAGTGGATAGCAGTCGTTACAAGCAATTGATTGGTAGCCTAATGTACTTAACTGCTACCCAGCCTAATATAATGTTTGTCGTGAGTCTTTTGAGTAGATATATGGAGCAGCCAACTGGACTTCATTTTCAAGTTGCTAAGAGGGTGTTAAGATATATAAAAGGAACATTTGAATTTGGCATATTTTATAAAAAGGGAGGAGATGCAGAGCTAATTGCATTTACAGATAGTGATTATGTTGGCAATTCGGACGATAGAAGGAGTACATCAGGTTTTATTTTTCTGCTGAATTCAGGGGTGATATCTTGGTCTTCAAAGAAACAACCAATAGTTACTTTGTCTACCACTAAAGCTGAGTTTGTTGCGGCAGCCTCTTGTGCTTGCCAAGCAGTTTGGTTGAAGAGAATTTTGCAGAGTTTTAATCATGTTCAAAGTAGCAGGACAACGATTTTCTGCGATAATAGTTCAGCTGTTGCTCTCTCAAAAAATCCAGTGCTACATGGTCGAAGCAAACATATAGATGTCATATTTCATTTTCTTCGTGAACTTACTAAGGACTGAGTTGTGAAGTTGGTTCATTGTGGAGCACAAGAACAAGTTGCAGACATAATGACCAAGCCATTAAAGCTTGATTTGTTCATTAAGTTTCGAGTCTGGGTGTTTGTGCTGGTCCAAGTGTAAACTGAATTGCGGCAGTATTCAGTTTATGGGGAGGATGTTGGAGTTAGTTAAATCAGTTTTAGATAGCTGAATAATCCCTCCTCTTTAGAAGTAAGTTGTTTCCCAGTCAAAGTAGACCACGTCACTAGGCTTAAAACGTGGATTCGAATTTGCATTTTCTGTTATCTCTTGTTTTTGCTGTTATCTCTTGTAAGGCTATATATATAGCCACATTAGTTATCAATAAAGCAGATTATTCCTCTCTCTTCTGTCAAAACTAAGGTAACAAGTGGACGGAGATGGTGGCTTCGCGAGTGAGGATTTCAGTGGGAGTTTCGACTATAGGTAATGATGAGGTGGTGTGGTTGTTTGGGATGGTGGTTTCAGATTTGTGGTTCTAGGTTTGGTTATATTTAGGAAGGATGGGGTTTGGGGGGGTTTCGTGATGGTAGTGGTCGGAGTAGTTGAGATGGGCGGTGGAAGTTTCTGGGTTCGGGTTGGGTGGTGTTCGATGGTGGCTCTGTGACGATTGATGGAGCTGGGGTGGTGGTTTGGATGGTGTTGGAGTGGTCGGTTTCTGGTTTCGAAGGTGGAGAAGGAGATTTGACTTTTTGAGTCAAAAACTGGGGATTTGGTTTTTGAACTTATCAAAATATGGGTCTTTGTTTTTTTTTTTTTAATCGAGATCTCCTTGCCATTCGAGCTTGAGGAGTTGGTGTCTTTTTATAGATGTAACCAAGGAAAGCAAAAGGACGAATGGAGGCCATTAATGGACATTACGAATTTGAAAAGATTTGGAAGTTATAAAACATGGGGGGTCGGGGATTTCGAAACTTTTGATTTTTCAAATTCCTTGAAACGATTTTGAATTTAATACAAATCCGGCTTTCGACATCCTTGCAAAAAAATGAGCTCGAAACAAGCTCAAATTGAGCTTGTTCGAGCTCCAGAGGTCGTTAATGGCGCAATGGCGAGAGGTGGGGGATGAAGTCCCCTGGCACATGCCTCGCACGTGTTAAGCCCAGGTTTTGAATTTTTTTTTAAAACGATAAAACAAGAAAACTGCTGCCTTCTGGGATCGAACCCTAGCCATCCTCTGTACACTTCCAAAGCTTAATCAACTAAGCTGTTTAGCGTTTGATAAATTTGTCCATCTAAAATTTAGTTGAATTATTCTAAGGCAAAAAAAAAAAAAAAACCAAATAAAAACAGGCCGGCTTTGAAAAATGGGTCCAAGGTCCAAATCGATTTAAAAATAGCTTAGAGTACTATAAGACTCATATATATATGTATATCTATTTTTTATTTTTCCATTTTTTTTGTTTTAATTTGAAAAACTTATTTACTAAAGAGATGGAGTTTTTTTTTATTTTATAATTTTTATTCTTTTTTATTAATTTTTAATTTGATTGATTTTTTTTGTATTTTTTGATAAATTTTCAATTTTTATGTTTTAGAATATTTTTATATTTTATTTATTTATTATTATTTTTTAAAAGAGGGGAAAAATGAGGTATCAACAGCTACCATCTGATAATATACCATATAATCTGCAACAGCTGAACCTATTGACCAATATCAATAGGGCATGTATTTTGTAAGGGATCAGTAAAGACAAAGAAAGAGGATTGATGATGGTGCTTATCTTTGTAATGAAAATGAATAAATAAATCCCCTATCTTTGTTGTTGAAAATATGTCTTTTACCATCCTTCATAGGATAATTTGAAATACTTGATTACTCAAGGGGCAATGCTAAATAAAATGAATGTTTGTCTACGGATATTTTATTACTTGAAAATTTGAGGATGAATAGAGGCGACAAAATACCAAACACAAACCTTTAAACACTTGAAAGTCGAGTGATATTGAGGTGACTTATAAGGCTCAATCCTTAAAGGAGATCCGTTTTGAACTTAGTACGTAGGTCAAAATGATATCAGGTATTTATCTTGGCAACCTAAATATGCCTATCCCTCATTAACCCCATTGGGCATTTTTAAAGAAGTTGATAAGTTAATTTTGTTCTATTCTTTTCATAAGAATTCGACCTTATTTTGATAAGTTTTTAATTAAATTCCTATGAATCTCATGCTTTTAATGTTGAATTGTTGTTTTTTAGCTCCTTGAATCGAAAGAAGAAGAATCAAAGTGTTTTTAATCAAATTTGGAGCAAAAACAACAACAAAAGTGAAGAACAAAATTGTTGCGCCCTGAATAATGACGATCGAGGTCAGAATATAAGGCAAAACAAGCAAAAATCGATCTGTCGCATCCTAAATTTAGCCCTCGACATAACTCTTGACACTTGTTCTGAAGAGATTGAGCCTAAATTCTAAGAAAGCTTCTTTTAGGCCCTTAATTTGACCCTCGACATTTGCCCACAAGAATAAAAATTTTTCCTTACTTGTGTCACACCTCAAATCATCAAGCAATGAGCCATTGATGGTCTCAAAGTTAACTCTCGATGAAACAATGGACAGAAGTGACAGTGTTTTATCAGCTCAAGTTGAGCCTTATCTTTAACATAGCACTCGAGCATTCAATTTATTGTTTTAGCAAATGATACAAACGCGCACGTAGATAAAGAATTTATTTTCTGTTATAAAGAATCTGCCAAATTAGCAATAAAATCTTCATTCTTTTCTGTATCCCTAGTCTATAAATAAATGTGCACAACATTGTAATAAAGAGATAGGAGAGGTTTTATAATGTGAATATGATAGTATAGTTTTAACATAGCGTAGTAAGAGAATTTCTAGAGTGAAAGAATCTTGTTTCTTTTTGCTTTAGAGAGTCTCGAAGTTTTCTAGGTAAAAACCATTTTTAGCCCATTGTTTGTAATTTATGCAAGACTCTGTGCTAAATTGTAATATCTTTAAATTAATTTCATATTATTTCTTTAAATGATATTCGTAGTTTCTAAATCCATGGAGAAATAATCTCCTACAGCTTAGGGTTTGCGTATCCAAATCCTGATTCATGTGATTTTAAATGCTCTTTCAATTCAATATTGATTGGGTGATTGTAATTAGTAGCTTGATTTTAATTTTGTGGATCAAATTGCGTGGTACACGAGTTAGATTTGTGTTTGATTTCAACTGAATAGGCTAGGAAGCCATTTTTATGAATAGATCTATGGCTACTAATGGAGTCGATCATATATATCTCGAGAGAGGCCAGGGGAAGACTATTTGTCATTTGTCTCGAAATTCATTGATTTGGTTTTAAAACCAAAGGATTCTTATTCTTTATGCAGATATAGACCAATGCTAACTTGAGAAGGGATTCCAGCGGTCTAGTTTAAATCTAGCTAATGACCTTCGGAAAGGCTTTAGTTTATCTCAGTGAATCTGGCAGTGCAAATACCCCAGCAAACAACTCTCTCTCTAAGTTTGGTTTTAAGATATCACATGATAAGGAGTTAGTAAAGCAAATCCTAGGCTGTCATCTTGCGTTGTTGCAAACCGATCCCTTAATTTTGCTTAGAAAACATTTGTGAATATTATTAACATTAGCATAAATTCTGTTTTCATTATGATTTGCTAAATTTTTCTTGGCTAAGATAATAGAGGAAATATAAGTATGATAGATAACACCATTCCTTTGAGATTCGACCTAATTCTTTGTATGCTACTTCGGTAGGGGGGGCTTGCCATTATTGTTGGTAGTTGCTAACTGAAGTTGGACATAACCAATTAGTTTTATAAATTTTGAAAAGCTTCCACTTCCTGTTATTTTTTTTCTAAAGCTACATTCCAACCAAAACCAACACACACATCAAAGCATTTTTGACGTGGTTGCTAGGGAATGGTGTTGGATTCAATTATTTGAAGCTTAACAGGGCAATATCAAAAAGCATTTATTCTATTATTCTAGTCGCTAACATATGTGAATAATCTAAAGAGTGTGTTTTTGTTTTTTGTATACATGTTTCTGTTTATAGTTTTTCTTTATAAATACCTGTTTCTTTTTGTAGATATATGCTAACATTCGTTTTTTTATATGTATATATCTGTTTCTTTTTATTTTTGTATAGCATTCTTTATGTTTGTAGATATTCCTGTGTATAGCTATCTTTATTCTTTTGTACAATCTTTTCCTTAATTCATTTTATTCTTTAATTCTTTATTCGTTAATCCGTTATTCTTTTATTTGTTTATTCATTTATTCTTTGTTGCCATTTGTATATGTTTTTGTTGTTTTTCTTTGTCTGATTCTATTCAAATAAAAACAAATATCGGATTATAACTAGGAGTCACTCTCACACATTGTTTCCATTTACTTAGAGCTTTAGAGAATAGAAAGAGTTTCCAAAAGAGTGGCTGAGGAGGAACCCAAAATTTGTTTAAAAGATATAACTAAAAATAATGAAAGAGAAGTGCAACAGGAGATAAACCCCACTAGGATTAATCAACCACGAACCATGCTCGAATTTAGTAGACCAACTTTAGAAAGGGCCAGTACTAGCATAAGGCCCAATGTAGCTGCCAACAATTTGAGATCAAACCCAATATAATTCAGATGGTTCAACAATATGTGCAGTTCTATGGTTTGCAAGATGGAGACCCCATCAACCATCTACATCAATTCCTAGAAATCTGCGACACTTTTAAGATCAATGATGCATTTGATGATGTTATTCGGTTAAGGTTGTTCCCGTTTTTCCCTTAGAGGCAATGCCAAAAAATGGTTAAACAACTTGCCGAGAAATTCCATTACAACCTGGCGACAAATGGTTGAGAAATTTATGAGAAAATATTTTCCCCCATCCCCGACAACCAAGCTTAAAGCTGACATTGCCTCCTTCCACTAGTTAGACTTAGAAAACTTTTATGAATTCTTTGAGAGGTGGAAAGAACTGCTTGGACATTGCCCCCATAATTGATTACCAGAGTGGATTTAGGTCTAAACCTTTTATAATGGACTAAACTATGGGACAAGACAATCGATTGATGTAGTAGCAGGGGGAAGCTTAAATAATAAGTCTCTTGAAGAATGTTTAAATCTATTTGAGGATATGGCGAATAACCATTATCAGTGGTCCTCTATTAAGCAAGGAAGGAAAGATCTAGAAGAGTGTTTGAGTTGGATGCAGTAACCAATTTAACCTCTAAAATAGAGGCACTAAGTAAGAAAGTTGATAGTATGACTATAGCAAATGGCCAAGTAAGTGTGATTGATCATGAATTTGGATCAATTAATGAGGGGATGACCTCTAAAAGTGTTGAGTATGTGAGAGATCATAATGGCCAAAAGAATGACCCATATAGTCAAACCAATAACCCAGGCTGAAAAAATCACCCAAACTTTAGGTGAAGTAATAGCATTCACCAATCCGTTGGAAATCCACCAAATTAGTAAAAGCCACAGGGTCAAGGGTCAGGAGTTCCCCAGCGGAAGAGGTCATTAGAGGAGTTAATTCCTCAGTTTATTAAGGCAACAGAGGCCAAGCAGTAACCAATTGATGCAACCTTAAGAAAACATATAGCCGCTATTCATAACATGGAAACTCAGTTAAGCCAAATCTCCAAACTCCTTTTAGAGAGACCCATAGTATCTTTACCATCCAACACAGAGGCTAATCCAAAAGAGCAGCCAAAGCCATAGGAAAAAAAAAAAAAAAAAAAAGAAGAAGAAGAAAAAGATAACTCCTTAAATGATTATCCTACATTTCTGTTCTATTTGTTTGTTTTGATGAAAGATGAGAGAATTAATTTTTGCTATTTCTAAAGACCTACATGACAAGCTTGTTTTGAAGTTTGTTTGAAATTTGTTTGAAGTTTGATGATAGGACGATTGTTTTTCTCAGGAAGATTTTGTTGATTTGGTGATTATATGACTTTGGTCCAAGTGTAAAATCTAGTTTGAATGAATTTTGTTAATATTTGAAGATCATGGATACATTTCTTTAAATGAACGGTAGGGATCAATTTGTGGTTAAATCTACATATTTTTAGTTGTCTTGGAATATTTTGCAAGTGAAAAGTTTAGCCAAAAGCTAATGTCGCGACATAAATTAGTTTTTATCATCATTATTTTTAGTCGAGCCCTAAGTTGGGCCCTCTACTTAGGCCGCGATGCTTCTAATTCTTTTTGCAGGATTAGAATAATATCCCAGATTTAGGTATCGATTCTTTTATTCATTAATTCATTATTCTTTCAAATAAGCCGCTACTTGCATTTAAGTCACTATTCTTTTATTCTTTTGTTAATAAATGAGCCATGACCTAATTGTCGAGCTCAAAAGTTTGCCCTCGACACACTTTGGTATAAAAGAGAAAAAAACTGTTCATTCCCTCTTTTATTACTGCGTTCAAAATTTTTGAGCCAGATAAAGCAAAAGAATACCCTCAATATACCTATGTCACAAAAAATTACTAAAAATCACTCTTTTTCATCATTTTAAGCATCAACATACTAAGGTAAGCTCTGTTCTATACTTGTTCTTTATTTTTACTATTCTATTGAAGCTTGAATAGAAACATGATTTTTCATATTTGTTGTGCCTAATGGAAAGGAACCAATTTGATGTTAATATGAGGCTGTATAGCTGCTTTAAGAATTTTTATAAGCTGAAAATTTTGGATAATCAATCATAAACTTTGTTATGAATTTTTTAGCTTCATTAAGCTTCTTGTTAAACTTAGTTTATTTTGGATTACTTGAAAAAGATATTGAAAATAGTAAAAGCACAATCAAAACAATAATGTGATGGATGTTTGACTAAAAGTTTGTTAAGAAAAAGTTTAAACCAACCTACCCTGAAGATATGTTTTCCCAAAATCTAGGGCAATATTATTTCCGAGCTTTAAGCATAATGATACTAATGTTTATTGCATTCTTTTCCAGAAAATGACACCCAAAAAAGAACAAACCCAACCACTGAAACAATCCAAAAAGGCTAAACATGAGTCTAGGCCATCGGCATAAGTAAGTACTTCCACTCATACTTGTGAAGGATTATTTGCTGAAGAGGGGAAAAGATATAACATGTATTTAGTGCATAAGAAGATTGCTAAGAATGTTGTAGTGAATTGGGGCTTGTTGAGAAGTTATGGAATGGAGGATAATTTTCGAAAATATTTTGAAGATTTAACTTGGTAGAAAGTATTTGAAATAAAGGAAGAAGCTTTTAGAGAAGTAACAATGACTTTCATGGCTAGTTATAGGATTGGAAGTGATGAACTAAGTATATGCAGCTTGGTTGAATTACATGAGTTTGGGGAATACCGGCAAGTGTCTATGAAACAATTCATCTCTTCCATGGGATTATATGAGGATGAAGAATTCCTCTGTGAACCATAATTCAAGGAGCTGCCAATTGAGATACTACAGTTAGAAGTAAGGCAGTTTGTTAATGAAGAAATTGAAGGCACATTTGCTCCATCTAAAACAAATGGTTTAAGGTTTAAAAGTAAGAGTGCAAGAATACTGCATTATCTACTCATTAGGAGTTTTTCTCAAAGGTAGAAGGAGCATTTGAAGGAGAATTACATCCTCTAATTAGTATGATGAAGGGAAAGAAGATGAATGTAGGCCTGTTAGTAGCATGGACAATCAAATATTAGGCCAGCTCAAATTGCAAAGGGATTTCTCTTGGAGGATTAATAACAAGAGTATTGAAGAATCTGGAATTGTGGCTAAAACAAGGGCTAAAAGATGTGGTGTGTAAATTTAGAGAGATCAACAGATGATCATTTAGAGAAAGGGGGGTAAATTGAAGTGGGAGCTTAGCCTATTGCTAAGCAGTGAGGAGTACAAATGTAATAGATCAAAGCCCTACCCTAGTAGATCAAGGGCCATCATTTTGACCCCCAAAGCCACCAATTGAGCAGCCACAAGCTACAACTATGCCACTTGTGCAGGAGGCCACACAATCGTTAGCAGCTCTCCTTAATAAACTTGAAGCTGAGGTGATAGGCATGAGAAAGAATCTAGTTGCTTTCATGAAAGAAACAAAGGAAGACATAGGTGATCTGAAGAAGACCATGCTCTAGATTCTTGATTTAATTTCTCAAGGTCGTACTCCTCAAGCCCCATCCCAATCCAAAACACCATCACCACAACCAGTCTTAGCAAAGTCGCATCAAGATAATGATGACAATGATGCCATACCACCTTCACCATTTAGACCCCCTTCACCAATTCAACCACAAACACATTCTTCACCAACCCACATACCATTATCATCTCCACCATATACACAAATCCATACATACTTCTCACCTCAAACCCAACTAAAACCTTAGTAACAATTGGCCGGATCGCTTGCTAACATATGTGAGGACAATGAAGCTAATACCCAGACATTGGAGCCTACACAAACAACCACACTAGCTCTAATTTTCACCTTCCCCAAAACCTTCAAGAAGAAGGATAGAAAGCTTACCCCAAAGAGGAGACAATTGATTTTACAATTTCATCCAAATGTGAATTTTGATCCTATCTCACATAATGAATAAGTTGCTACTGAAATACCACAAGCAGCAGAAGTAGTTGAGGAATTAATGGAGCAAGTACTAGAAGATGCTCCAGTGACTCAAGAAGAAGGCAATGCCATAGTTTTAGGATGCACTAACCTTAATGAAGAATTATGTGCCTTAGATGCTAAAATTGATGCTATCATGAGAGATACAGCAGAGGACATTATTGTGGAAGAAGAGGCAGCTAAAAATCAAGCAATGGAGGAGAATATTTGTATAACAATCTCCAATGATATCACCAATTTAGTCAGGGAAGTAGAGCACCCCCTTGAAGCAATGGTGAATCTACCTAGATGTTTCATACTAGAAGTAGAAGAGTAATTGCAAACTCTCAAAGAGCATATTAGATAAAGAAATCAAGAATAAGAGGATGCTCTTCTGGCCAAAACCTTATCCAAGATGTGGGAAACAGAAGAATCCAGAAGTAAAGGCCAATTTCTAGTAATACAAGAAGCTGCTTCAGAGGAGGAAGAAGAAGAAGAACAGCAAGATACTCCTCCTCCAACTACTCAAGAAGAAAGCATTGACCTAAATGAGTTGCCACATGAAGAAGAACTATCTGCTTTAGAATTTGAAATTGCTACTACAATGAAAAATTTTGGCATTACCAGAAAGACTGAAATTTTAATTGGATGGTCACAACCACCCTATGGTTGGGTTAAAGTGAACATTGATGGAGCTTTTAAAGGTGGATCTAATGTGGCTATTGCTGGTGGTATAATTCGTGATCATAATAGCTAATGGATAGGTGGATTTACGGCCAATTTAGGATCCTAAACTGTTTTTGATGTGGAATTATGGGGGGTGCTGCAGGGCTTGCAGTAGGCATGGAATATTGGGCATAGATATATGATTTTGGAGATGGACAATAAAGGTGTATTAGACAATATAAATAGCAGAAAGATGTTGATAAATTCGCATTAGCACTTACTTTCCTTAATTATGCAACTCCAGGATAAACCTTGGCAAGTCTGTATTGTCTTATCCATAAAGAAGGAAACCGAGTTGCGGATTGGATGGCAAATCAGGCTTGTTTGCAACATTTAGGTGTTTGAAATACAAAACTACTACCTACTGCTTTATTTACCTTTCTTATGGAGGACAGCGCTAGTGTAGCTTTCCCTAAACTATATGCAATGTAATTTTGGGCTTTTTTGGCCCCCTTCCAATAAAAAAAAAAAAAAACTCATTACGGTAAAACCTCTTTTTAATACTGTAAGGCCCCGGACTTACCCCTATATTTAAAATAGGTAAATCCAGTTCCCCAACCACATATAATCCACGACATTATATGTAAGGTTGTAATCCAAGATCAGTTTGGATAGTTATTAGCTTAAATGTCTTATAAGAACAAACTTTATTACTAATAATACATATGAAATTCCATAAAATACAACTTTTAACTTCATTACTTAATAAAAGATCCATATATAATACAACCATATATATATATATAAACATTACAAACAACGCTCGTAAATAAGCCATTTACAGAATATTACAAAAGATAACAAAGGTCCTAAAACATATATACATATAATACTAGTCTATTACATAGGGTTCCTTCTAGGTCATGGTCTCTTCTAGTCCTCCCATTCATCTAAGAACTCTTCAAAGTCTGATCTGTATCCCATGCTCGTGTAGAACCCATCTTCCACACCTGAAATGATAAAATATGAGCGAGAGGCCCAGTACACAAGTAACAAAAACAAATACGCAATGTAACACACGACCTTAACTATGATGCAGTGCAATACCCATTCGATTATTAGAAAATCTTTAGTTAGTCACACATCACTGGAGTATTCAAACTCCGAACAACAAAGGTATTTGGGGTCCCGAATAATGACTTCGACGCTCAAGGGGTTGACATAAGTAGCTCAGATACTTATATCTCCTAGATGATATATTCGATAAAGAGAAAATAACCTCATCTAAGACTAACAGCTGTTACACGACTTCGTTTATCTTAGTCCATAACATCACCTAGTCCAACTGTTCCCATAAACATTTGAACTAAATAATATTACTTCATTATAAACTGAAGCAAACATTACGCCGATACCGTCTTCCCCATCAGTTACCCATCGTACCACTTAGGAAAGTCTTATCAAGAGACAAGGGTGGCCTAAGCACCTAAACTACCGTGCCCCCAATATGAGTAAGGTGCTGCTCCCCGAACTGGATACCGATTTGCCATCTAGGCCAGATACGGATTTAAACAACGTAAGAGACATCCAATTCAAACAAAGTTTAAGTTTTTCTATATTAGAGTTGATTAAATATATGCCTATCCTAAGCAAAGAACAAACACGTTATTGCGTAGCTTATGTAGGAAATCCAAATAGAACCTCGGGAATCCTTCAGAAGATAATCCAAACTCAAATCAACATTATATACTTAGAATTACACTTAAAGCGTATCAAATCTTAAACTTAATACTTAAGACTTCAAATATAACTTATACAAAGTCATAACATATCATTTATACATTTATCAAGATCATACAAGCTCACAAAATCGTCATTTTTAACTTCAATCCATATATACAATGTAACCAGATTTATCTTAACATTCATGGAAATTCAATTATTTGTTAAATCCACAAATATAATTAAATTATGCTTAATTATATCACTCAATCATCATTACACCTCAAATATCATTAATCTATCTCATTTTAGTCCAAAAAGATTTATTTCATATGCAAACACACATTAGACAAGAAAACATAAGTTTTTAAGCTTATTTGAAAATTGTATTAGCTAAAAAGAAATAAAATTTAAGCATTGATACTTTTAAAATTTAAAAAATTCAAAACATAATTTTAGATATCTTTTTAAGCTTTCCATAACAACTTAAATCACCTTAATCGGAGGTCAGATGAAAAAGTTATGAACAGATTACTAACAAGCTACGAAACAGAGGATAGTACACGACCTGGTTTATGGCCGTGCTTGGGGCCGTATAGGGCGCTAAAGAGTGACCAGGAAGGAGTTTTTCAAGGTTTTATGACCTGCATGGCCACACATACACCTGTGTACAAGGTGGGGCAGAGGTTGAAAAAGTGATCCGAGAGCTTATTTTGATCAGCATAAGCTCCTGCACGCCCGTGCACCAGGTAAACTGATTTGGGAAAATTTTTTGATAGTAGTCCACGCATTTTCCATGTTTCCTTTACACAATATATCAACGTTTACACATTCAGACTCTCTTCAAAAGACATAGTAAGCTTCCTATTGCCTGATGTATGAACTTAACATTATCCATTCACTTCCAACTCATCAAATAACAAAAATATCACTTTAAATTCCACTCTTCATTCAATACAACATTCAACACATACACAACTTTAATAACTCTTACTACACTACTCATATTCCACTTCATTTTCACCAACACACTTCAACTACTGAACATACACATATTATAACTTCATATGGAAGCCCAAACACTTCTCAACAATTAACCAACAATTGCAAACTATTAAAGCTCATAACAACATAATATTCATATTTGACATAATCTCTAAATTAGTAAACTTGCACTAAATATAACATACACTTACCTCAAGAATTTGGGCTTGGTTAGAAGACTTTAGTATGAGCTCTTAATGGCCAAACTTGTAGTAATTTGGGTGGGAGACTTGGCCTTGATGTTGGAGTGGCTTTGGAAGAGAAAAATGTTAAGTTTGAGTATGTTTAGAGGGCTGTCTTGAAGAGGGTCTGATTTTAGACAAAAATTGTAAGATTTTTGGCTTAGTCGTATCCCTTCTTTGACTTTAAAGGCAGCACATTAACAAGACTTTTAATTGGGCTTAAGTTGGGCTTTATGTGGGCTTCATTTGTTTGAATTGAAATAAGGCTTTGGGCTTTTTTTTTTTTTTTTGTTCAAAAATCTGCCATCACACTCATGGATACATGCAACATGCATTAAATTAAATTTAACTCACTTCATCATTTAGCCAACCACATTAACTAAACATAATTCTTAATAACACAAATACATATATATTAATATTAAGCACTTATTATACTAATGCAAACACATATATTTTACACTCCTAAAACACATGCGTTAAATTATGCTACTTAATCTATATGCCACACTTGCTATTTATTTATTCTAATATGCAAAACTATTAACACAAATATATAACATGATATTGGGAATTCATGGCTATTACACCCTTCCTTCCTTCAAGAAGTTTTGTCCTCAAAACTTAGCTTACTTTACTATTCAAAGAGCTCTAGATACATCTGTCTCATCTCACTCTCCACTTCTTAAGTAGCTTCTCTATCATCTTGTCCACTTCATTACACTTTTACCATCGGGATCACCTTTCTTCTCAATACTTTGTCAACTTTATCCAAGATTTTGATTGGCTTCTCGTTTGTTGTCAGATTAGGCAAAACTTGTGTTTGATTAGCACTGATGATAGAATTCGGATTCGATAGATATTTCCGCAACTGAGAAACATGGAATACATCGTGCACTTCAGATAAATGCAGTGGTAGTGCCAATCTGTAAGCTAGAGGACCAATTCTTTCTAACACTTCATAAGGATCGATATATCTAGGGTTTAGTTTTCCTTTAACTCCAAACCGAAACACTCCTTTTGTTGGTGATATATGGAGAAATATATGCTTGCCCACTTCAAATTCAAGAGGTCTTCGTCTCACATTCGAGTAACTTTTGAATCTATCTTGAGTAATCTTCATTCTTTGTTTGGCCACTTGAATCTTGTTGATAGCTTATTGAACCAATTCTGGACCAAGTAGTGCTCTCTCTCCTACATCATCCCAATGAAGAGGTGATCGGCATTTCCTTCCATATAAAGCCTCATATAGTGCCATATGAATAGAAGCTTGATAACTATTGTTGTAGGCGAATTCAATTAATGGCAAGTCATCATCCCATTGTCCTCCAAAATCTAACACACAAGCTCTTAGCATATCTTCTAGTATTTGGATTGTCTCTGATTGCCCGTCGGTTTGGGGATGAAAAGCAATACTAAACTGAAGTTGTGTACCAAGCGCCATGTGTAAGCTCGTCCAAAATCTACTAACAAATCTCGTATCTCGATTGGAAGTAATCATTCTTGGTACACCACGAAGTCTTACAATTTCTTTAATATACAAATGTGCCATTTTTTCAAGTGAATCCCTAACTCGTAAGGGTATGAAATGAACTGAATTTGTCAATCTATCCATAATCACCCAAATAACTTCATGCTTAGCAATAGTTCCTGGCAAAGCTAATATGAAATCCATAGTAATATCCTCCCATTTCCACTTGGGAATAGACAAGGGTTATAGTTTTCCTCCTGGTCTTTGATGTTGTATCTTAATTTGTTGGCAAGTTAGACATTTCAAAACATAATTCGTAACATCTCTTTTTAGTCCTTCCCACCACTAATGCTTTTTTAAGTCCTTATACATTTTTGTACTCCTGGGATGAATACAATATAATGAGGAATGTGCTTCTTTCAGAATGTCTTCTCTCAAACCATGTATCTTCGGCACAAAGATCCTATTCCCATGTCTTACAATTTTCTCCTCATCTAACACTAACTCCTTTCTTTTTCCTCTTCTTATGGCTAATATTAAATTCTCACTTTCTGGATCCCCTTTTTTACTCTATTTAATTCTTTCCAAGATAGTAGGCTGTAGAGACAACTGAACAAGCATCAAATCAACTTTTTCCACTATCATTTCGATCTCCACCTTCCTAAACTCTTCTTGAATTTCCTTCTGACTTGTAACCAAGGTTGCAATATTAACTTATTTCTTTCTACTAAGCGCATCCGCTACAACATTCGCCCTACCAGGATGATATAAGATTTCTACATCATAGTTCTTTATTAACTCAAACCATCTCCTCTGTCTCATATTGAGTTCTTTCTGTGTGAATATGTACTTGAGACTTTTGTGATCGGTGTATATCTTGCATTTCTCCCCAAAGAGATAATGTCGCCACAATTTCAATGCTAGTATCACATCGAGCTAACTCCAAATCATGAACAGGATAGTTCTCTTCATGTGGCTTAAGCTATCTTAAAGCATATACTATAACCCTCCCGTCTTGCATAAGCACATAAACTAACCCCTGAATAGACGCATCACTAAATACCACAAACTCCTTCCCACTAATAGGTAAGGTCAGGATTAAAGCAGATACCAATCTCTCATTAAGTTAACTCTGTTCACAACTGTCATTCTAATCAAATTTAGCATGCTTTCGAGTTAATTTGATTAAAGGAGATGCTATCTTTTGAGAATCCCTCTATAAATCTTCGATAGTATCCTGCTAAACCTAGAAAACTTCTTATCTCAATCACATTAGTTGGCCTTGGCCACTTCAACATAACTTCGATCTTTTCAGGATCTACAGTTACTCTTTCTTTGGATATGATATGCCCTAGGAAAGATATTTTCTCAAGCCAGAAACTACATTTGTTGAATTTAGCATAAAGTTGCTTCTCTCTGAGTCTTTGCAAAACAAGCTTCAGATGTTCCTTATGCTCTTCATGATTGCAGGAATAGATCAGAATGTCATCAATGAACATAATTACAAATGAATCCAAATAATCCTTGAATATCCGCTTCATTAAGTCCATGAATGCTTCTAGGGCGTTCCTCAACCCGAATGGCATAACAAGGAATTTGAAATGACCATATCTCGTATGAAATGCCGTCTTTGGTATGTCTTCGGGCTTGATTCTCAACTAATAGTATCCCGATCTCAGATCAATTTTTGAAAACACTGTGGCTCCCTTCAATTGATCAAATAAATCATCAATCCTAGGCAAAGGATATCTATTCTTGATTATAACTCGATTTAATTCTCTATAATCGATGCACATTCTCAGACTTTCATCTTTCTTCCTTATAAATACCACAGGTGCACCCCATGGAGAGATACTGGATCTAATAAAACCGATATCCTGCAATACTTGCAACTGTTGCTTCAATTCCTTTAACTCAGCAGGTGCTATTCTATATGGAGTTTTAGAGATATGAACATTTCCAGGTAGAACTTCAATCCTAAACTCAATCTCCCTATCCGGAGGCAAACCAGGTAACTTCTCGGGAAATACATCTATAAACTCATTCACCACAGGCACTAACTTGATATCTCATCCTTCATTACTCACTGTAGCCACAACTAATCCTTCCCACAAGTCCATTGAACTCATACTCCTCGGTCTTTGCCTTTCCAACACATAAGTAAACTTCCTTCCTTCAAAACAAAACTTAACTCCGCCTTGCTATAATCAATTGTGACCTTATATTGATTCAGCCAATTCATTCCTAAGATCACATCAAAATCAGATAAAGGCAGCACAATCATATCCACATGCATGCTAACATTGGAAATTAAAACATTCACATCTTTACATATACATGGTCACCTAGTCTCAACAACTAGAGGAGTATTTACACACATCACGCAATCGTTCAAGATCTCAAGAACAAGCTCACATTCATTCATAAAATTCTCAGATATGCATGCATGTGTTGCTCCCGTATCAATCAATACATATGCATATGCATTCTTATTTGAAACACTCAAAGTACCTGCCAAAGTGTCTACGAGGGAGTATCTTCAACTTGTTGCAAGGCAAAGACTTAAGCATTCACTTTTTCCTTCTCTAAATTAATTCTATCTTGGTTGTTGGGTGGTCTTTACAATTTAAGATGTGATGATCCCTTTGTTTGCAATAAGCACAAAATATTGGTGCCAACTTCAGATTCTTGCACTCAGAAGATATATGTCCCACTTGTCCACATGTAAATGCCCGAAATTTTTGGATTCGAATTATAGTTTAAACCCTAATCAGAAGTCAACCGAAACCCTAAAAGTCAACAAAAGCTAGTACAAACCCTAGATTCTAAATCCGGCATTATTGTTTTCTTTAGCCCTAGAAAACGAAGTTGGAATAATTAGCTATAGTAGTTCGTAATAGCTATAGGTTTTATAAAAATATCAGTTTTGCAAAATTCGAGTGTCCTTAGAACCCGATCGGACATAGTTCTCGAAAAACGTGTCCCGGAGCTCGAAATAGAAAAAATATTCCGAATATACCATTAGACTCGTAAAAATATAAGATTTTCAAAAATATCAATTTCGTAATTTTTCGGTAGCTAAAAATATCAGATATCGCATTTATGCGCGTATTTTCTTACTACCGGCATTAAATTGTCATGTCTACTTTTGCATTACACTATTTTCTACTATTCTATACTATTTATCTATCTCTGCTTTTTCTTACAACCTACTCTTACAACCCATACACCTATTTCTTACACATTTTCATTTCCAATACAATTTCACATCTTTCATTTCTTACTTTTAATTAACAAAATAACAAAAAAAAAAAATTTCCCCTCTCTTCCCTCCAAAAGTAGCGCCGGCCACCCCCCTATGATGCCCAATTTGTTTTATTTTTCACTTATTTAATTAACACAAATTACCTCCCATATTTTCCTATAAATACCCCCTCATACTTTCACTTCTTTCACACCGCTTCTTTACTAAAGTTACTCTCTCAAAATCTCTCAAGAATTCTCTCCAAGAAGTTCATATAAGAAAGCTCTCTTTAGTTTCTTCTTTTAGGTAAACTTTCTTCAAGAAATTCCTATGTTCATCTACTTAGTATGAACTTAGTGTGTGTTTTCTAAAACCATGAAGGTTAAGAAAGCAACAATAGGTTCATACTTTGTTTTTGTTCATAATCTCAACTCTTTTATGTTTCTTTATGTTTCCTTTATGTTCATAACTATCTAAATATCTATATAGCTATATATATTATTTAAAGCATATAAGCTCATTGTTTTGCAATTTATTTACCTTCCATGCAATTTATTTACTTTATTGCAATTTATTTAATTTCAAGTTGTTCTTAAGACTAGTCTTTCTAGTCTTAGACTTGTCCTCATCAAGTCAAAACTTTTTCTTTTCTTTTCGGGACTAGTCCTTTCTTAGTCCCGGGGTACCTTGGTGAAGCTAAGGTCCCAATACTTGATTTATTTCTTTATATGCCTATTCTTTTAAGTATTATGATCTTTTTATATTTTCATAACTTATGATTCATATTCATGCATGAACATAATGTTTTTGTCTCAACAAAAATAAATAAGGAAGTGTTTTCTTAAACTAAAGGTTATTTTTAAATAAATGTAAAAATAGATTTCTTAAAGAACTCATGAACATGCTTAGAAATGATTTTTCTTAAATAAACAAAAAGTTTTATAAAAACTTATTTTTCATCAAGTATTAGAAATTCTTTTGGAATCATTACAAGAAATAAATATATCATTCTATTACTTTTAAAAGTTGTTGGAATCTAAGTTTAGAAAATAAAACCACTCCTTAGGAATTTAAAGTAATCACAAGAGATTAAATTTAGAAAAAGGAACATTCATCTCAAATAACTCAAGATCGTTTCAAAAGTAAAATGAATATTCCAACAAATCTCAAGTTCAACATCTTTTAAACTTTACTTTTTCATAAGTTGAGACAACTTCATTTACTTCATCCAATTGTTATGAGTCAATACATATATGTATATATCTTCCAAAAAGTTTATAAAAATACTTGAAACATTCATCTCTTCAAGTGAGTTTTATTTAAAAAGAGGAACTCAAGTTTTTATAAATTCGTGGAGAATCTAGTAACTGCTTTTTCGGGACCCAAATGACTTAGTTTTATGAAAATAAGCTTAGAAATGAGTAGATCTTTTCGAATAGGTAGAAAACGATATATTATTTGCGAAATTCCGAGTTAAAATGAGCAAGTTATGGCCATTTTAAATTGGAATTATCTCTTATTACCACGATTTTAAGAAAAGTTTAGAATCTTCAAGAATAGAAGTTCATGAAATACTCATTTTGGGTTTTCTTCTTGATTAGATAATCTCGAGGAGGATTGTTCGTATCCCAAGTATTATTACGATTAGTAGAAATTCCGAACGACTTATCCATTTCAAGAAATATGTTATCATGGCCGAGTGAGTTTACTCCCCGTTATTTTTTTCATACTCTTGATTGTGCTTGTAAAATTAGTTGCACTACAATTTAGGCAAAATCAAAAGGAAGTGTATGATAATATGTTGAAAGAATACTAAGTATATCGAAACTCGATTTGTTTGTAATAAAGTTGTATGTGCATTAATATCTTGAAGTGTTTGGAATTGGTTGATCACTTGAAAGAAGTTAAATGTAACTACTAGATTTTAATTAAGAAATTATTCATGCACTTCATATGTCGAGTCACATTTCATTCACTACTATACAATTGGTGGGACAAGTGTATAATAGTGGTGGTAGGCAGAACCGGTATATCATGTAAGTGGCGAGTAGGAGCTGGTAAAAACTACAAAAATTGGTGGCTAGTAGGAGTCTGTAATAACTACAAGTTTTTGATGGCGTATAGGAGGCGGTAAGATCTATAAAAGTGTTTTTTAAAAGTTGAATACCCAACCCCGAATGAAGGGCATAATTCATTCAATATATGATTCCCGGAAAGTCATATGTCTTGTATGCTCACGTAATTGTTGCATTCCATATGTTTGAATAATAAACTTGGTTGATAATTTACTTTGAGTATGAATTTTGGGATTTACTCACTAAGCCAATAAGCTTACACCCCTATAGGTATTTGTATTCTCAAGAACACCTATTTTTGGTACCCGAGGCCTCCCCATATCCGTATAAGTTTTATATATTGAAGCTTTTGGAGGAAATCTGCTCGAAGACTTAGATTAAAATTCCTTTGAAATCTTTAATATAGTATTTTGTATGTTGTAAAGGCTATCAAGATTCTTGGGATTAGCGGGGGTATGCCCCTATGAAACTATGTAATAGACCTTTGGTTATTAATGATATAAAATCTTTTATTTCTGAATTCTTGTATGTTCATTTTTACTTGCTTAAACTATGCTTCCCAAAAGCGTCTCCTATTACCGTGCTAGACACTTTACATGTAATACAAAGGCTTTCGCATGACTAAGGTAGTCATTCTTAAGCCTTGATATTATATGTGGTGGGTTGCCACGTTTAGGGTACCCTTCGGGGCGTGGCACCACAAGTGAAACATGCATCAAGTATCCACTTGCATTCAGATAAATCATATGGTCTATAACATCGGAAACACTTCTTCTCGAATATAGGAGTTGGAGCTTTGCATGTCTTCTTTCCCAAATAATGTTTCTTTCCTTTTCCTTGATAACTACTATATGAAGAAGTCCGTCCAGGCCTTTTTCCTAGAAATGCAGCTCTTTTGGCTCTTCTGGCTCGGTTATCATCTTGAACCTATTCCACCAACAAAGCTTTTGCGACCGTGTTGGCTAGAGTGAGCAATTGGAACTTTCAAACCTCTCCTTAGATCTCTTCATTCAATCCATTTTGAAACTTTTGGATCTTCATTCTTTCATCTCTATAATCACCTCCAATGAAGCGTAATAGTCAACAAAACTTTGTGTAATACTCGTCAACTGATTTCCTTCCTTATCTAAGATTCAACCAATCGACCATCATTCTTTGTCTCACTGAATTCGGAAAATACTTGGCAAAGAATGTATCCTTGATGGTCGTCCAAGAGATAAACACTTGCAAATTTCCGCTAGCTAATTTCCACCGGTTGTAGGCTTCCTTCTTCATCATAAACGTAGCCAAATCCACTTTCTTCTCTTTGGGAGTGTCACAAGCTATAAAAGTCTTCTCTAACTCTTCAATCCAACTCTCTGTAATAGTTGGATTGGTGCTCGTTCCATCGAAATTGGGAACCAGTTTACTGAACTCATGTAACTTCATCTGAGTAGCTTGATCATTAGCTGGTAGATTTTCATTCTATCTCATTCTTTGCTGATTGCTTTGTTGCATGAATTGTTGTTGCTGTTGATACATCATCATTTGACATTGTTGCATCATAGCCATCATATCCCTAAATATACCATACATGGATGCTGGGTTATCTATAGTTTCTTGAGACATCGGTGGAAATGTCAGAATTGGAGGAGGCGGTGGAAACTGATTAGATAGAGGAACTTGTGAAGTTGAAGCTGATGCTGGTGATGGATTAGCTTTAGTACTACGAGCAGTAGATGTAGTAGGAGCTGATGTAGATGAAGATTGAGGTGGTGGTGGCATACTCTCTCTATCCGACTGCTGACAACATGATTTCCTTAACTTATCCATCTTAAATATGCATACAACACATTTATAACACAAATTTATAAAATTTAAATCATCATTACATTCACATTTACATTCATAAGCAATAGTAAACAATTAAGCAAGCAAATAGTAATATAGACAAAATAAATAAACAAGCAAGTAAAGAACAAGCAATAAACAATTCAAGCAAACATAAACATTTAAGCAAAACTTATCTCTTTACTAGTCTAACTACTTGTGTCTAGGTCCAGCCATATCTAAACAACCACATCTTAAGCAAACAACTATTCAAACGAAGCTCTGTTACTAACTGTAAGGCCCCAGACTTACCCTTATATTTAAAATAGGTAAATCCAGATCCCTAACCATATATAATATGTGATATTATATGTAAGGTCGTAATCCAAGATCAGTTTGGATAGTTATTAGCTTAAATATCTTATAAGAACAAACTTTATTACTAATAATACATATAAAATTACATAAAATACAACTTTTAACTTCATTACTTAATAAAAGATCCATATATAATACAACCATATATATTATATATAAACATTACAAACAACGCTCGTAAATAAGCCATTTACAGAATATGACAAAAGATAACAAAGGTCCTAAAACATATATACATATAATACTAGTCTATTACATAGGGTTCCTTCTAGGTCATGGTCTCTTCTAGTCCTCCTATTCATATAAGAACTCTTCAAAGTCTGATCTGTATCCCATGCTCGTGTAGAACCCATCTTCCACACCTGAAATGATAAAATATGAGCGAGAGGCCCAGTACACAAGTAACAAAAACAAATACGCAATGTAACACACGACCTTAACTATGATGCAGTGCAATAACCATTCGATTATTATAAAATCTTTAGTTAGTCACACATCACTGGAGTATTCAAACTTTGAACAACAAAGGTATTTGGGGTCCCGAATAATGACTTCGACGCTCAAGGGGTTGACATAAGCAGCTCAGATACTTATATCTCCTAGATGATATATTCGATAAAGAGAAAATAACCTCATCTAGGACTAACAGCTGTTACACGACTTCGTTTATCTTAGTCAATAACATCACCTAGTCCAACTGTTCCCATAAACATTTGAACTAAATCATATTACTTCATTCTAAACTTAAGCAAACATTACGCCAATACCGTCTTCCCCATCAGTTACCCATCGTACCATTAGGAAAGTCTTATCAAGAGACAAGGGTGGCCTAAGCACCTAAACTACTGTGCCCCCAATATGAGTAAGGTGCTTCTCCCTGAACTGGATACCGATTTGCCATCTAGGCCAGATACGGATTTAAACAACGTAATAGACATCCAATTCAAACAAAGTTTAAGTTTTTCTATATTAGAGTTGATTAAATATATGCCTATCCTAAGCAAAGAACAAACACGTTATTGCGTAGCTTATGTAGGAAATCCAAATAGAACCTCGGGAATCCTTCAGAAGATAATCCAAACTCAAATCAACATTATATACTTAGAATTACACTTAAAGCGTATCAAATCTTAAACTTCATACTTAAGACTTCAAATATAACTTATACAAAGTCTTAACATATCATTTATACATTTATCAAGATCATACAAGCTCACAAAATCATCATTTTTAACTTCAATCCATATATACAATGTAACTAGATTTATCTTAACATTCATGGAAATTCAATTATTTGTTAAATCCATAAATATAATTAAATTATGCTTCATTATATCACTCAATCATCATTACACCTCAAATATCATTAATCTATCTCATTTTAGTCCAAAAAGATTTATTTCATATGCAAACACACATTAAACAAGAAAACATAAGTTTTTAAGCTTATTTGAAAATTGTATTAGCTAAAAAGAAATAAAATTTAAGCATTAATACTTTTAAAATTTAAAAAATTCAAAACATAAAATTTTTAGATCTCTTTTTAAGCTTTCCATAGCAATTTAAATCACCTCAATCGAAGATCGGATGAAAAAGTTATGAATAGATTACTAACAAACTGCGAAATAGGGGATAGTACACGACCTGGCACATGGTCGTGCTTGGGGCCGTATAGGGCACTAAAGAGTGACTAGGAAGGAGTTTTTCAAGATTTTATGACCTGCACGGCCACATAAACGCTTGTGTACAAGGTGGGGCAAAGGTTGAAAAAGTGATTCGAGAGCTTATTTTGATCAGTACAAGCTTGTACATGCCGTGCAAACACACATTTAACAAGAAAACATAAGTTTCTAACCTTATTTGAAAATTGTATTAGCTAAAAAGAAATAAAATTTAAGCATTGATACTTTTGAAATTTTAAAAATTCAAAACATAAAAGTTGTAGATCTCTTTTAAGCTTTCCATAGCAACTTGAATCACCTCAATAGGAGGTCGGATGAAAAAGTTATGGACAGATTGCTAACAAAATGCGAGGGGAAAGTACACGACCTAGTACATGGTTGTGCTTGGGCAGTATAGGGCACTAAAAAGTGACCAGGATGGATTTTTTCAAGGTTTTATGACCTGCACAGCCAGATATATGCTTGTGTACAAGGTGGGGCAGAGGTTGAAAAAGTGATCCGATAGCTTATTTTGATCAGCACAAGCTCGTGCATGCCCATGCACAGGTAATGCTGATCTAGGAAAATTTTTTTACCGCAGTTTACGCATTTTTCATGTTTCCTTTACACAACATGTCAACGTTTACATATTCAAAGTCTCTTCAAAACACATAGTAAGCTACTTACTACCTGGTGTATGAACTTAACATTATCCATTCACTTCCAACTCATCAAATAACAAAAATATCACTTCAAATTCCACTCTTCATTCAATATAACATTCAACACGTACACAACCTCACTAGCCCTTACTACACTACTCATGTTCCACTTCATTTTCACCAACACACTTCAACTACTTAACATATACATATTACAACTTCATATGGAAGCCCAAACACTTCTCAACAATTAACCAACAATTGCAAACTATTAAAGCTCATAACAACACAATATCATATTTGACATAATCTCTAAATTAACAAACTTGCACTAAATATAACATACATTTACCTCAAGAATTTGAGCTTGGTTAGAAGACTTTAGTATGAGCTTTTAATGGCCAAACTTGTAGGAATTTGGGTGGGGGACTTGGCCTTGATGTTATAGTCGCTTTAGAAGAGAAAAAGGTTGAGTTTGAGTATGTTTAGAGGGTTGTCTTGAAGGGGGTCTGATTTTGGACGAAAATTGCAAGATTTTGGATGAAAATTGGCTTAGTCTTATCCCTTCTTTGACTTTAAAGGCAGCATATTAACAAGGCTTTTAATTGGGCTTAAGTTGGGCTTTATGTGGGCTTCATTTGTTTGAATTCAAACAGGGCTTTGGGCTTATTATTATTTTTTTGGTTAAAAAATCTGCATCACACTCACACATACATGCAACATGCATTAAATTACATGTAACTTACTTCATCATTTATTCAATCACGTTAACTAAACATAATTCTTAATAACATAAATACATATATATTAATATTAAGCACTTATTATACTAATGTAAACACATATATTTTACACCCCTAAAACACATACATTAAATTATGCTACTTAATCTATATGTCATACTTGCTATTTATTTATTCTAATATGCAAAACTATTAACACAAATATATAACATGATATTGGGAATTCATGGCTATTACAAACACCGTGTAAAGAGCTAACAAATATAGTTAGGTTTTTTTTTGCAAAAATTTTTACATAATAAAATTTAGAAGCAATCAAACCTAACCTATCTAATTAGAAGATTTATATTTGAATCACTAAATTAAAACTTTGCTAATATATAAGATAGTTGTGAACCACCATTAAGTCATGCTTTTAGACTTAAGAAAAATGGAATTTGAGAAGGGAAAAAGAAATTATGCTAGAGACAAAGGATACTGGAAATTGCCATCGTCGACTTGATTGAATTTTATAATCTTATTGGATATTTTCAAAACAAAAAAAAAAGAAAAGAAAAATCTTATTTGAAGTTCTATCACGTCGGTGAACTTAAGCATTTTACGGATTTTCACTTATGGTACCTAAATTTTTTTTTAATTATAACAGAAATATACTTAAACAAAATTTCATTACAAGAAAATACTTGAACTTTTTTTTTTACTCGCCATACCTTTGCCTTGATTCCGACCATTTCTCAAGCGAATTGCCTACGTATATACCTTGTCTCTCCTACTGGACATTACTTTACTCCCACTTTATTGTGAGCGCTGTTTCTCTCTCCTATGTGGACATTACCTTCTCTCTCTTGTTTTAAATATATATATATATTTATTCTTTTTGCTTTTCCCAATCTGCCTGTATCCCTTTCATTCGTATGCGCCAAACACACATCATTTACCTTTTCTTTTAATTTTACTTTCTCTTTCCCTTTTTCTTTTCATTTCACCCTCAAGTAGAAACCTTATTTACTATTCAACCCACTAACTAGTAGTTGAAACCCTGTTTTTTAACCTTTGCTTTTGTTGTGTCACGATTAGCACGTGGAGGAGATGGTTTTGTTTCCCATTAGATGGAATCCAAATTGTGGTCTGCCTAAATATGGTAAGCTTAGTCGTAAAGTTTATTCCTGTGATATTGGTTGTGAAATAAAAAATAGCTTAAGGCCATAAGGCCATATATCATTATTGATTTCCTTTGTTGTAATAAGTTTAGGTATGTTGGTGTAAGGTTATGTCTTTTTTTCCCCCCATAGGACACTGTACCTATTTGTTTATCATGTTTTTAAATGTTAAATGTGATGCATGTCAACATCTAAAAAATTGAATTTGTATGCATGTGCGTTTATTGGTAGAGGAAGGTGATGGGTACTCCTCGATCATCTTGCACTATAATGGGGATTTAGGTGAGTGGGGGTACTATCATAACGAATTGGAAATTTATTATTGGTATCATATGGAGACAATGAGCATGGTGTACTTAGATAAGTGGTTGCAAAGAATTGGTGTGAGAGGTATGGTAATGTACTATAGGGTACTTCCTAGTATAGATTTAAAAGATGGTGTTGTTGAAATGGGCAATGAGGTAGATATACTTTGGATGTGTGCTTATGTGGGTGACAACAAGGTTATGGATGTTTATGTTAAGCACTTAGGGGCAGATGACTATGCATAACTGAATACACCTTCAAAAAAGACTTGTAGGGTCATTATTGAAGAACTTGAGCCTAAAGTAGATGAAGGGAGTAGTAGTGTGGAACATGGTGATGTTAGCGATAAAGAGTTAGGTTCGATTCAACTAAGATATCAAAGTGCTATGCAATGGAGTTACACCTGTAATAAGAAGAGTATTGTATAGTGAAGCTGGTAACAGTGAACATGAAACTAGCTTAGTTGATGCTAGTGAAGATGTGTTTGTTTTGCTACTAGTGAAGTTGAAACTAGGCCAGTTGATGTAAGTGAACATGGATATGTTGGTGCTGCTAGTGAACATGAAACTAGCCCAGTTGATGTTAGTGAACATGGATATGTTGGTGCTACTAGTGAAGTTCAAACTTATCCAGTTGATACTAGTGAACATGGATATGCCGCTGCTGTTGAGAATTATGGAGAGTTCCTAGGTGAAATAATTTGTGAATACGTAGATGATGTTGAGAGCCCAACTAGGAGAGATGGAGACACTGGTCATGTGCGTAATGAGGAGGACATGACAATCAATGATGCTTTAGCAAACTCGAATGAGGACACTTATGGAAGGCATGAACCAAATACAGGGGAAGGAGAATTATTAGAGGGGGAAACAAATAAAGATGAAGAGAAGGAAAGAGGGATGACCTTATAGAGTCGGATTATGACCTTTTTGATGGGAATGGGGACTATCAAGAAGATGTAGATTATATTAAGGGGAAGGGAAGACCTAAGGCAAGTGAAGATAGGGTTGTGTCAAAACCTAGGTTGTTAGTTGAAGTTGTGGAGGAACAAGATAGTGACTATGCACCATCTGATGAACATACTTAGATGAAGATCCTAGTGGGCTTGAGAAAGTCCACTATTTAGAGTTTGATGAAGCAAGGGACTTGAGGAACCCAATTTTGGTACTTGGGCTTCAATTTAGTAGCTTTGACCAGTTTAAGAAGGCCAATAGAAACTGGTCCATTAAAAATAGATTTCAGGTACACTTCCCATAAACAACAAGAGAAGATGCATTTGCAAGTGTTTTATTGTAGGCTGCAACTTTAGGCTAGAGTGTCAGAACAGGACCCCACAGTTCAAATAAAGACAACTCACTTTGACCATTCTTGCAGAAAGGTCTTTCAAAACTTTCATGTCACATCCAAATGGTTGGCAAATAGATACTTCAACAATTTTAGAGTGGATCATTTGTGGAGCATTGCTGCTATTAAAGAAGACACTAGTTTCATCATACATCATATGAAGGCTTGGAGAGTAAAAAATAAAGCCATGAAGATAGTAGATGGAGATGAAAAGGCTCACCATTCGAAGCTCTACAGCTATGCCTTGGAGCTTATGAGAAACAATCTGAGCTCAACAGTGGTTGTTTTTTGTTTTTTCATATATCATCACATGCAATTTAAAGATCAAACTCTGAGCATATTTATGTCATATAGCTTTTTGGATTCAATTACCAATTGAAATGGCAATTATCATGCATAACAACACATGCAATATTTATATCTAAACAATTATGGCAGTTTATAGCATGGTGTTATGTCTTTGTATTTGAATTTATTATTGCACACTAAAGCTTGCAATTGGGCATTCTTTAAACATATTAAAGCTTTCAATAATTGCATGTGCAATGTCTCTAGTTCATAACTTTCACTTGGTTATATTGGAAAGACTACGAATGCATCATTTCTTATTTTCCTAGAAAGAATCATTATCCGTTGTGCAATTCTATTGATATGGGTTTAAAAAATTTAGAAACAATAATGTTGGATATTCAACTTGGAGTCGTATTTAAACGATAGCAATCACATACATGATTGATTTCAATTGAAAATTTAATGATAGCGATCAAATACACAAATACAATGTTCTTAAAAATAATGCTCACCATAACACTTGAATTTATGTAATTGAATCACATGAAAATTTCCCAACAACAAAAAAATTATTATTGCCAAATCTAACGTGTTCATTACATTTTGGAATTATAAAGGAGGAACTGCTGCCACTGTTACCTAAACAAACAAAGCACCTAAATAGACGCTATAGAAACCCCTATTTCAATACAACACCATAACACTGCCAAAGAGCGGTACAACACAAACCAACCTAAACATCAACAACCACCTTTCTTCCTTTACCTCAACTTAGTAACTTTAACATCTTTCATTTCCCTTTTCATCCCATCAATGCGATTCAACAAGCCCTAAATAATAACCTTTGCTTTATCTGGCATTGGTGGGTTAACTTACACAAAGAAACTACAACTTCCATTTTGTTGTAAGAAATAACCAAAAAATGAGCGGAAATAGATCAAAGAAAACAACACTTGATTTCACAAAAACTCACCCCAAAATGGCTACAACCATAGAAGCGGTGACTAGGATTAGCATCTGTCCATGACATTTTCAACTTTGTACACACTCTGCATTGGCATGTAGGACCGACGTCCATCTCTCCTTGGGCTAACTATGAAGACTGACCTTGTCACTTCCGTTGCTGGTCTGAGCTTCGATGTGAAGATTGGGAGAAAGAGACATAAACAAAGAAAGACTATAAATGTGACTGAGGAAGACAAAGGAGAGAGAAAAGTATATTAATGGTCAACGGTAATATAAGGGGTACAGGGAAAAGCAAAAAAAAAAAAAGATAAAAATATATATATTTAGAACAACGGAGAGAAGGTAATGTCCACATAAGAGAGATAAATTACATGCACAATAAAGTGACAATAAAATAATGCCTAATAGGAGAGAGAAGGTATACACATAGGCAATTCGCTTGAGAAATGGTCAGGCCAAAGGTATGCTGAGTGAAAAAAAAAAAGTTCAAGTATTTTCTTGCAACAAAATTTTGTTTAGGTGTATTTCTATTATGAATGAAAAATTTTAGGTATGATAAGTGAAATTGACCCAGCATTTTACTCATTCATTTCTATTTAGTTTGATAAGACACATTATATTGTGCATAATGTCATCATCGTTTCAAGGAACGTAACAAATCTCTACCAATTTTAACATAAAAATTATGTAAATATATATCATATATAAATAATTATTAAAATACAATCATAATATCTCATGTACAAGTTACGACATATGACTCTCATAAAAAAAGTATCGTATCTCTTACATGAGATTTAGGATGATTTTTAATAATTATTTTTATATAATCGATATTTATGTAATTATTTTTTTTCCTGATTGTGAAATAAGATTAGTTCACTTTTTAAGTATATATACTTTATTTGAGATACTTTGATGGTTCGTTGACTTCGTCATATTGAATAAGGAAGAAATTATTCCAATGTAATAGGGTTGTAATGGCTATTATGGTATTTACTCTGTGTAAAAATCAAAACAATATATTATTAGAGTAAAATATAAAATATTTATAATGTCCCTTACCTTTATTAAAAAAAAAGATAATTGTATAGTTAATATTTGAAAGACAAAAATATTTATGATAAAATTGAAAAATAAACTGTTGGCAACTCATGGATGTAGGGAAGTGAATTGCTATTTATCAAGTGAACAACATAATAACAACTTTATATAAAAGGATGAGATAATGAATAGCTAACGAGCTAAGAGTCTACTGGAGTCAATTATCTTATTAATTTGATGTATATATTTAATTGCTACTGGCATTTGATTAAACTAGTATAATTTTCATTTGTCAAAAGAAGCCATATTGTTATTAATTCGCGTAGGCATATTATAAGGACATCTGGATATTGTTGGGATAATATGCTTTTTACTTAACAATTGTTTTACTTTTATCTAATATTGTTAAAACTTATTATTGTTTTGTGTCTTGATTTTTAAAATATTTTAATAGATTTTATATAGTTCTCATCTCCCTAACAAAATAAACCGAAGTTATACTTTGGGATAACGTACAAATTACAATAACCCATCACACTAAAATTATATATATCTATATCTATATGTATGTGGAATAAAGGTTCAAGTATATGTTTTATTAATCAAATTAATATTACAGGAAAAGGTAAAGGTTATCATTATCTTGTTACCCGTTGCCTTAAATCCTTGTTGTTGTTGTTGTTGTTGTTGTTGTTATTTCTTTTTTTGTTTTAATTTATGTGTGAATTTCCTTCTTCTTACCAGGATTTTCAATTTTGGAATTTTCCGAAGACCTTTAACGACAAACGTCGAGATTGGCGGGGAACGGACTTTGTTGTGACCCTTTTGTTGTTTTCGTTATGTTTCCCACGAATAAATATTTGATACATATTAAATAAATTATAAAAGTAAAAAACTTTAAAATAAAGAAAATGTTTCATGATATATGGAAACAGAAATTAAAAAATTGGTATATCAAATTTTTTATCTTAGTGACAACATATATATGCCAGCACTCAAGACTGTATTTCTCGATGAAGTTTAGAATAGGACAAAGCATTCTGACATGGTTTCCCCTTGTCCATTTGGGCCAAGCAAAAAAAAAAAAAAAAAAAAAAATACGAACTGCAAATCGAATTGAGCTAGGCCGGACCAAATTTTTATTTTTAATTTCCTAAACAGTTGGATTTGGTAGTAGGTATTCGGCTCGCTGTTCAGCTTAGAGTCATGAACCGAACTAGACCATTTCCCTTGGGAGAAAAAAAAACCAAAGTAAAACATAAAACTCATGTTCATATTCACTACTTTGGTTAATCGACTTGATGTATAGTTTACATTTATACTTTTGAATGGTATCATTAAATTATTGCACAACTAAGAGACATATTCCAATTTTATGTCTTTCCTTTTTCCTTATGATGTAGAAATTGAATTCCTTCTTTAAATAGCTTATGAACATATAACGTATCTAGAGGAACAATATGCTTTTGGTGCCATAAAAATAAAGATCTCTTACCCTTAGTTTTTGCGCCAATGTTTGTTCCAAGAAACAATCATAGGTGTTAATTCATTGTGGGAGTTGTGTTTGCAGTCCCATTTGTGGATACTAATACTATTAATTAATTAAATATGTAATATTATATAGTAGGTATACAATTTTCAGTTCTACCAAAGTGGATAAAGAGGTACAATTCAATCACCGATTACTATACACATCGATGGAAAGATTAGAGTAAAGAGGAATATATTTAATGTGTTTCTTTTCAGTAGTTTTTTGAGTTCTTAATAGAGATTTTATATGTTTTCATGCTATCAAAATTCAAAACTTCTTTTTCTTTTTTACAAAAAACTAATACATATGTAGTAGAAATAATAAATGATTCAAACCATATATTGAATTGTATATTTTAGGTTAAAAAAATGACAAACCGAACTGTATGGTATGATTCGATTTTATTAAAAAAAAAAAACCGAGGTGGGCAAACTAGATCGAATCATACTGTTCATCCCCATTGTCCATTATATCTTTTCCTGAAAGAATTTATCGCTTTATCCTTAATTTATTTTTATTTTTTATTCTTTTTTATTATTGGTATACTCTTTTTTCTTTTAAATCTTTAAAAAGTTAAAAAATTTCCAATTTTTAAAAAATTAGAAAATAAGATCCTTGATATAGGAATTCAATCCAAGGTGTTTTTATTGGAATGTTCTTCTGAGCATTTTATTTATTAGTAAAAGTGAATGAAAATTTATACGGTATCATAAACAGAGATGGTAAATGATATATAAATTATTTTAGTAGTAAAATGGCTATTGGATATAAATTTAAATTTTTGAATAATTGATAGTATTGAATCCATAATATATATATTTGAACCATATAATTTTATTAGAATTGGATGAATTATTCTTTTTAAGTAAATAAAAAAATAAATCATCAACTTAATTGTATTTACAAGTTTTTTTAATTTGAATCACTTTGTCTCATTAAGATTATAAATATATATAAATTAGGATTAATTATAAATAACTGACATGTGTTTTCAAGCTTTTATAAAACATGACCTATAAACTATCTTGTTCTGTATAGCATATCCTCGTTAATTTAAATCATTGTTATTATTATTATTATTTTCTTTTTTTGGTATTTAATTTACATGTGAATTTCCTTCTTCTTAGCAGGATTTTCAATTTTGGAATTTTCTGAAGGCCTTTAACGACATACGTCGAGATTGGTAGGGAACGGACTTTGTTGTGACCCTTTTGTTGTCTTCATTATGTCATGAATAAACATTTGATACGTATTAAATAAATTATAAAAATAAAAATATTTAAAATAAAAAAAGTATTTCATGATATATGAAAACCGAAATGACAAACTCGGTATAGCAAATTTTTATCTTAGCGACAACGTACATATTCCAACACTCAAGATCGTACTTCTCAATGAAGTTTAGAACAGGACAAAGCATTCTAACATGGTTTTTCCTTGTCCATTAGGGCTAAGCAAAAAACCGATGAATTGCGAACGGAATCGAACTAGATAGAACCGAATTTTCAGTTTTTTTTCCTAAACGGTTCGATTTGATAGTTGGTATTCAGCTTGTGGTTCGGTTTGAAGTCATGAACCGAACTAGACCATCTACCTTGGGATAAAAAAAAAAAAAAAACCAAAATAAAACAAAAAACTCATGTTCATATTCACTACTTTGATGAACTGACTTGATGTATAGTTTACATTTATACTTTTGAATGGTATCATTAAATTATTGATGCAACCAAGAGATATATTCCAATTTTATGTCTTTCCTTTTTCCTTGTGATGTAGTAATCGAATTCCTTCTTTAAATAGCTTATGAACATAGAACATATCTAGAGGAATAATTTGCTTTTGGTGCCATAAAAATAAAGATCTCTTACCTTTAGTTTTTGTGCCAATGTTTGTTCCAAGAAACAATCATAGGTGTTAATTCATTGCGGGAGTTGTGTTTGCATTCCCATTTGTGGATACTGATACTATTAATTAATTAAATATGTAACATTATATAGTAGGTATGCAATTTTCAGTTCTACTAAAGTAGATAAAGAGGTATGATTCAATCACCGATTACTATACACATCGATGGAAAGATCAGAGTAAAGAGGAATATATTTAATGTGTTTCTTTTAGTAGTTCATTGAATTCTTATTAGAGATTTTACATGTTTTTATGCTATCAAAATTCAAAACTTCTTTTTCATTTTTATAAAAAAACTAATACATATGTAGTAGAAGAAAATAATAGATTCAAACCATATATTGAATTGTATATTTTAGGTTAAAAATATGACAAACCGAACTGTATAGCATGATTCGATTTTATTAAGAAAAAAACGAGGTGGATTAACTATATCAAACCGTACTGTTCATCCTTATTGTTCATTATCCTTTTTCCTGAAAGAATTTATCGCTTCATCCTTAATTTATTTTTATTTTTTATTCTTTTTTATTATTGGTATACTCTTTTTTCTTTTAAATCTTTAAAAAGTTAAAAAATTTCCAATTTTTAAAAAATTAGAAAATAAGATCCTTGATATAGGAATTCAATCCAAGGTGTTTTTATTGGAATGTTCTTCTGAGCATTTTATTTATGCATAAAAGTGAATGAAAATTTGTACGGTACCATAAATAGAGAGAGTAAATGATATAAAATTATTTTAGTAGTAAAATGGCTATTGGATATAAATTTAAAATTTTGAATAATTGATAGTTATTGGATCCATAAAATATATATATATCCGAACCATATAATTTTATTAGAATTGGATGAATTATTCTTTTTAAGTAAATAAATAAATAAATTATCAACTTAATTGTATTTACAAGTTTTTTCAATTCGATTCACTCTGTCTCATTAAGATTATAAATATATATAAATTAGGATTAATTATAAATAAATTGTTTATGTTTTCAAGCTTTTATGGAAACATGACCTATAAACTTTTTTTAAAAACAATAAACTGATCCGAAATTTAAACGATCTTGTTCTGTTTAGCATATCGCACGTGTTAGCACATGTGAAGTAAACATAATTGGATTTTGATTCAATAAACAAAGAGTCCTGGTCACCACACTACTAAAAGACCCAAAACTATACTCTTCATATTTTCATTTTTGATTAAAAATTCTTTAATCTGTCCTTTATCATCAATATCTTGTAACGTCCATGTCCTTGATTCTCATTCATCAATCTCTTCATTAATCCTCCTCCAGTTGATCAATGGCAGTAATTGCAGCAAGCAACTCAATACGAAAGAACAGAGCAGGGCTAAAACTGAAGATCTCCACCGTTGGCCTCATATTTGGAGACAATCTAGCTCTCACCGGTGACGAGTTAATCCAACGCTTCAAAGATCAGTACGTTGGAGAGCTGTAGTTCAACGTTTTTGTACCGAATTTCTTCAAAAGAGGTGGAAAGACAGTTTTCATTGATTTCGGAGGGAAGAGATTGACTGATCTTTTGATTCAGAGACGAAGGACAATCGCGAAGCTTTATCATACTCCTCAACAAGATTCACTAAATCCTTCATCAAATTTGATAGAAATCAGCGTCTCGAAATTACTGTAAGGTATTAGACACTTTAAAAGAATGGAGAACCCACTAACTTTATGGTTTTTTTTTTTTTTTGAGATCGTAACAAGAAGAAGATGATGGTCTTCATTTGGTTGAAAGGCTAGGAAGAATTTGATTGAAAAAAAAAAAAAAAAAGTTAACCTAGTGGCATGACTGATTTATCTGTGATAGAAGCATTGCATAAAGGAGAAAGGAAGCTTTCGGGAGTGTTAGGGTTAGGGTTGAAGGGTATCCATTGGTTTTTTAAATTTGACTGTTGTCTGGGACGTAAATGGGGAGCAAGGTGAGTTTTTGCCCTAATTTTTTACTGTGCAATGGTTTACACGTGCAAGGCACGTGGATAATTAACGGATATGAGATGAAACATAACGGCTGGTATTTCGGGTTCACAGCCCATGTTTTTATTAAAGTGCCAAATTAACCCTGTAAATTATTATAACTTTAGAAGTTAGAACAAGAAAGTGAAAAGAAATTATATAATTTCAATCCAATAGCTAACTATTCGAATTAATAAAAATTGAAAGAAGTAAAATTCAGACACAGCTTATATTATATGAGGAGATTGAAGGTAGTAGCAGTATCAAAACTTGAGTTATAACATTTTCATTCCATGCCCGTTGCTTTTTTTTTCCTGTTAACTTTCAGAATAGTCTCAACGGGGAACAACAAAGATGTGAAACAGAAGGAGAAAAGCGTCTCAAGACCTAAAGGCGGTGGTGCCGCGGTGGCGTGTGAGAAAGATAAGAAACATGCGAAAGAGAAGAGATCATCCAAAGACGCAACGTGAAATTATACTACAATAAATTTGGTAATTTGTCATTAATAGTGCGCGATTAATGTTAGCTGTTTTTTTTTTAATGCAATATTATTTAACCTTAATTGGTCGCTTTAATGGGAGTAATTTGAAATAAAGTCACCATAAATGCTAATCCTTCCATCTGTAACTGTCTTTTATCCTTCACAACGATCATCTTAAACCCTTCATCATCTTAAACCCTCCATCATCAACCACCAAATTCTATCAAAGAAAGGGAAAATGGGTCACTGCCTCCATTTCACTGTAAATAGCTGCAAAGGAGGCTGCAAAGAAGCAGAAGAAGAAAAAAAGGATATCATGGACGTCGAGAATGGGAATAATTCATCCGGCTCCATCCCTCAGATTGACAACAGAGATAGCAAATGTGATCTGCAGCCACACCCTATAAAGGAGCAGCTTCCAGGAATAGATTATTGTGTTAATAGTCCACCTGCATGGCGTATGCACACATTCTTTTATATATTTAGTGCATGTTCTGTGTTAATTCTTACTTCAAATTGCTATGTGCCTAAATGAAATGGTGTACTTGCGAAGGAAATAAAAAGACGAGTATAATCAGTCACCAATCATATCTTTATAAAAATATAGAAAGTTCTTATCTTGTTGTTCATTTATTTATTTTGTTTTTTGTTGGCAGTGGAGGCTATAATACTGGGTTTCCAACATTATGTTCTGAGTCTGGGCATGATTGTTTTGGTTTCTAGTACAATTGTTCCTCAGATGGGGGGTGGCAATGTAAGTAATATATATTCCTGTTCTCTCTCTCTGTTTTTTTTTTTGGTTATTCCTAGTGCAGTTACACTCTTGACTTTCACTTGTTCTTTGAACAGAATGAGAAGGTCAGATTGATTCAGACATCCCTCTTTGTTTCTGGATTGAACACCATGTTGCAGTCATTTTTTGGGACCAGACTTCCTGCAGTTATGGGTGGTTCATATGCTTATGTTCTGCCTACAGCTTTTATTATCCTTTCCAGTAAATACAGTGCAATAGCAGATCCTTCTGAGGTCAGGCTTTACATTTTTTTTTCTTTTTTATTATTTGACAATTTCACAACTTGTACATTAATGTAATTGGTGTGATACACGTTCTCAATGACATGAAAACTTTCAGAGATACAAAGAAACGATGAGAGGAATACAAGGTGCTCTCATTTTATCTGCTTGTTTCCAGATGGTTTTGGGATTTCTAGGATTTTGGAGGAATATTGTCAGGTCTGTATTTTTAGGATTCTTTGTGACCGTCTGCAATAAATACCAAATGACACGATTCCTTATGCTGTGATTTAGGTTCACAAGCCCTCTATCCATTGTCCCTTATATAACCTGCACTGGACTTGGACTCTATCATCTTGGCTTCCCGATGGTGAGTAAATATGCACCTCCCATCCTCACCCTGCCAATGCGGTGTTTTATGGTATCAATTTTCCTTCCACACATTGGTATGATCATCCATTCAGGATTTTATATCAGTTTGGCTGATTGTTCTCATAAGGTTCAAAGTTCCCTTCTCATAGTCTAAAAGCTAGGATCGAATTATGTTTCACAATGATGTGTTACCATAAAGTAGAAACTGCTATAGCCAAACGATAGATGGAAAGTTGATTTGTGCTTTTTCCTGTTTAAAAGGAGCAACTATAATCTGACTGGAAAAAATGTGAAATAGGCAATTTGCTTTTATAACAGTATGGTGACTGCAGAAGAATATTGTATATCCTAATTCAGTTTGTTTATTTATTCATTCATTTGTTATCTTACTGATGCTATTTTTACCACTATAAGATCTAATTACTATTAGCACTATTAGCTTATCCTTAAGGCAATGAGTCACAAAATTTCTTGTCTAAGATTCTGAGAAGGATTGTTTTACTCATTGATTTTCCCTTGCAATTCTATTTACTGACTGATTCCCTCCATGCAGCTTGTTAGATGTTTTGAAGTTGGATTTCCAGCATTACTTGCAATAGTTTTCATCTCACAGGCAAGTTGGTTGTAACCTTTTGGATTGATTACTGTGTTAATCTCTACAAAGCAATTGCAGCCCCATACTCTTTAGCCTTTTGCAGAAAGTTTAATTTCCAGCTTCTGAGATAAATCTAGGAATCCTGAATAGCTGAAACATTCTCTTTTCTTTCCTATGAGTGTACCTTTTTTTTTTTTTTTGGGGAACCAGTAGATCACTTTCAACTGTTACTACCATATCTTTGCAGTATATTCCTCTTTTTATTGAATCAAGAAGGTCAATATGTGAACGATATGCTGTGCTATTCACTATTCCCATCATATGGCTTTATGCACAAGTTTTGACTTCAAGTGGAGTGTACAAAAACAAAGCAGTAGAGACTCAAATCAGTTGCTGCACTGATCGCTCTGGCCTTGTTGGATCAGCTCCTTGGTAAGACTACTTTACTAATATATTAACAGGACTTCACATATAGTCCGCATACTGGTCTCTAGCTTGCTAGTTTGGACCCAGTAGAGTTACTATGGTTCAAGTACCTTTCATCAAGTGCAGGGTATATATTCCTTCTCCATTCCAGTGGGGAGCCCAACATTTGATGTTCGAGAAGCTTTTGTGATGATGGCTGCTGCTTGTGTCTCTGCTTTTGAGGTGTACACTAAAAGAACATCCTTTAATTTATGTCTGCACTGATTATTTTTATTCATGGGCCAGATTTTGAACTAATTTATGGAACTCATCTGTAAAAAGAAACAACAATATTGTAGCACTAGTTTGTTTTCAAGCACTGGTATTTGCATGAGTTGATTTTGTGGTCTTTTGCAATGCAGTCAACAAGCACATTTTGCGCCACTGCACGGTATGGTGGTGCAACACCCGTGCCACCATCTGTTTAGGTCGAGGTGTTGGTTGGATGGTACAATCTATAATTATCATTTTAAGATATGCTTAAACAGCATCTTGAAATCTCGGATCTTTCAAGTTTTGCTATTTGACAAACTCCTTTGCATTTCAGGGAATTGGAGTTCTAGTTAGTGCCATATTTGGTTCAGCTACTGGCGTTACTGCATCAGTGTAATATACTAAATTTTCAATTGTGTGGACTCATTTAATTTCAAGGACTAAGCAGAGTTTGCCTTGTCGAACAGTCAATAATAACCTTCATTAGTGTCAAATGCTTTTGAACTAGGATTTTTTAGCATTGCCTGTTACACTTAGTGATTCCCTTCTACCATCTAGCAATGTCAATAAAGGTAGGATAATCACCAAACAATGAAATCTGTTTGATACCAATTACCCACTATTTGCTCTCTGCACAGGGAAAATGCTGGCCTTCTTGGATTAACCAAAGTAGGCAGCCGAAGAGTGGTTCAAATATCAGCATTCATGATCTTCTTTTCTATATTTGGTATGCACATCTATTCTAAATATTGTCCAAACTAAATATTAGCAGCACACATGATCTACTTATGTCTTTTATTTCTTTGCTTGACCAGGGAAATTTGGGGCAGTCATTGCTTCTATACCCTTGCCGATCATTGCATCTATGTATTGCATATTCTTCAGTTATGTCGGTATGTCTTGCCATTCAATCATTCATATTATCAATAGATATGGATTATTTATGCTCATCTATGGCCTTTTTTCCCATGATACACATTTTGCTTTGAAATGGAATTCATATATAAATCTAGACTGGATGCGAAAAGTTTAGGATAGTTTAATAGAAGATAGGGTCTCAGGCTGTAGAATTTAGTTAGGATTGGAAAAGGAAAAAAGAAAAAAGAGAAAAAAAACCATCTTTTCATACCTTACATGGGTATTTCCTTATCTCTTTTTTTTTTTTTTTAACTCCTGCCATAATACATATTTCCTGTCTAAACATAGAAGTAATACTGTGTAAAGCAATTATACAAGAAAAGCTAGAGTTTTATTCATTCCTTAATATGATTGAAGTGATGATAGGCAAAATGAAAGTCTCATTCTGGAATGATTGCAGAAACAGCTTTCATCCATTTTGTTCCCGTTCCACTGTGTTTTATTTTAGTATTTAATACACTTAAAATCTACTGTGCCTATGCAGTCGGCTTTGATATTTAATGTAAAATTTTGCGACAATAAGTACAATTTCTTACTTACAATGATTGCTTCTTACTACACTTAAAATGTATTCTGCAGCTTCCGCAGGTCTTGGTTTTCTTCAGTTCTGCAACCTGAACAACTTTAGGACAAAGTTCATATTGGGCTTTTCATTCTATATGTGCTTTTCCGTGCCCCAATACTTTAAGGAACATACTCTTGGCTCTGAATTTATGCACATGCCTCCCGGTGCAAGCTGGGTGAGTTTGATTTACCAACCATATTCCAGTTTTGGTGCTAATTCCATTATGTGGCATTTCTAGACAAACTCACTCAACTGGCACTCTCTCATGTTATGTTGTGGAATGCAGGTTAAGGTTGTATTAACTGTCATTTTCATGTCCTCTGCAACCGTGGCTGCCTTGGTTGCTATACTTTTGGATTGCAGTATTTGCCCAAAATGCGAAGCGGCCCGGAATGACAACAACTTGCAATGGTGGGAGAGATTCAATATGTTTTGTTTAGATTTGAGGAATGACGACTTTTATGCATTACCTTGCGGACTAAACAAGTTCTTCCCAGCTTTGTAACGTAAATTAATATGTTAGTTTTACTCTATAGCATTTAAGGATTTTAATTAATATGCAATACTTTAAACATGTATATTGTTTTGTCGTGTCCTTCTCAACGCCGCCAGTGCAATCCCACCCCACACCCCCCCCCGCCCGTCTCTCCCCCTCGGCAACAAACGAAAACCCAAAAAAAAAAAAACAAGAATCCCAAACTTTTTCCCCTTTTTGATATGGTTCACCTATCGAATCAAAGTGCCGCGCTCCAAAGTGGAAAGCCATGGATGATTTGCCACAAGTTCATGCCACGACATGAGTATATAACGGTAAATAAAGTAGCTTTGAAATCTAATCCAACAAATTCTAGTACGATCGATCTTTGTAAGTTAAATCTTTTTAGTGTACTGCTTCCACGTTTGGCTTCGACGAAATTTGATGACAGGAGAATAGGGTTGTAGACCAGGCCTTTATACTTTTGTCCATGATCATGGCATACATCTCTATCCTATCCTTACACTCTCCAAAAGAATGGGGTTGCCAAGCACAGACATCATCATGTTGTAAAATTACAAATCCTAATATATTTGTATAATTTATTTGTACCAGGGTTAGTTTAGCCTTTTTATATTGTATTATAGATAAGGTTTGTATTTTACTTATATACTCTTTGTAATTAATTTTATAGTCTCAATGAAACAACAATCTAATTTACTTTTCAATTCTTCACAATTGTCCACTTCTAAAGTTGAATTTCAAACATAGATGGTTGATATTTGATCATGATGTAAAATTACAAATCCTAAAACTTTTGATTGATTTCTTACCTACAAGACCCTTATAATCTCAATTTTGATCATCATAATCCAAATATGAGCAAACTAGGTCAACCTAATTAGAACATTGTTGAACTAGAGATGCGTAGGGAAAAGTTGAATGAAACTTTTTCACCTTCTGTTAACCTTTTTCAACTTACCAAGGCATCAACAAACAAGTACACGTACCTTTTTCAACTTACCAAAGCATACACATACATAAATACATATATTAAAGTAGGTACACTCCAACTTACAAGAGTTTAGACACAGATCGTCTCATCCTCAAAGCTATTATAAATAAGCTACTAGTATTATTGATCCATTGAGAAATTGTGACATACAACTAGTGCTATTCTTAAAAAAATAGCTTCCTTCCAGTAAACTAACCATATCTTAAGCAGCTCTCTAGACAATACTTTAGTGTACGAGGTGGCGCTTGTGCCTATGTTGTCATATTATCTCAAAGTGCTATTCTACTCGGGACAACACAACTACTAGACCACAAGCATTGATCATCGATGGTCTTGAGATCTTATGGTCTTGGTGAACCACACTTACTCGTAAGGTTCAAATATGTTTAGTTTCATTTGAAAACCGACCCAATGACCATATTCAATACATATGGTAATCATGTACTTGAATGGTAATAGTCAATGTTAAAATTTTTGAAGAGAAAGCCCACTCCTTATGTGAATTGAAAAACAATATGTCATACACTTATCTTCACTAATGATTTCAAATTCTTAAGTCTAACATTAATTTTACACGTAAATAGTCATTTAAAGACTAAAATAGGTCAAATAAGAAATCTTAAGGTTAGTTTGGTAGACTAGTAAGAGTATGGTGATAATGTACTTGAATGGTGATAGTCAATGTTAAAAGTTTTGAAGAGAAAGCCCACTTTTTATGTGAATTGAAAAACAATATGTCATACACTTATCTTCACCAATGATTTCAAATTCTTAAGTCCAACATTAATTCTACACTTAAATAGTTATTTAAAGACTAAAATAGGTCAAATAGGAACTCCTAAGGTTAGCCTGGTAGACTAGTAAGAGTATGGGGTTAACTACATGGAAAAAGGCAAAGGCAAAGCGAGTGCCAATTAGTCAAGGGAGAGGGTGATCAACCAACAGGCTATGACATCAATTTACCATCGGGTTCCATCCCTCCTCTAAGAAAAACACATGTCGATCAACTCTATGGGTTCACGGTTCATTGTGCAACCTTTTAGGTTGATCCCTATAACAAAACTTCTATTAATTCCAGCCCCTAAGCCACCATCTACATTAAATATCTGCATCAGATTTACATACAACATTTTCATAGAAATCATTATAAAGCGGAAATGAAAACATAACCTACTAATTAGTCATTACACCTTCAACATCATAAATCAACCCTAGAATTACTCCTCTTGGCTTATTCTATGATTTATCCTTAAATTTCATATTGTTTCTTTTCCATTGTTCATTCTAATCAACAAGGAATTTAGAAGATAAAAAGATGAAGGATTTGTTATTATATATAATAATTTGCATTACACACCAAATACGCACCAAACGAAACTCCTTTAATGATAAGGGGAAAAAATCTATGTTAAGCCCTAAACAAAATGTTAGATTTCTTTTTTTTTTTTTTGTTCTTATTGATTCGAAGAAACTGTTTGTTATTATGCCAAAATTCATTTCAATAATCCAATTGTGAATTTAAGATCACAAAATTTTAGGGGCAGAAATTTATAAGGAATAGCTCTAGATAGTAATGAATGGGACCTTAGGATTATGTTTAGTATAAGGGAATTAGGAAGATAAAATTAAGAGAGGGAGAAAATAGGAGCGATTAAATTTTGTTTCCTTCTTTGTTTTTAAAGGAAAAGAGGAGGGAAAGGAAAATTGACGCTATATTTTTCCTAGATCCACCATTTTTTTGCACCTTCCAAAATGGACAGAATGAGAGAAAGAACTTTTTTTTTTTTTTAAATTGCAATTGTACTCTATTATTTTAAATAAGTCATTATCTTTTAAGAGCATATAAATAATTTACCGTCATATCTATTTTTTTTCTTTTGTAATAATTACAATTCCATCAATTTTCTTTCTCTTCATTATCCATGAAGGGATCTATATTTGCCAATAATTCATTCTATCAACTTTCTTTTCTTTCACAATTTTTCCTTTATAATTCATTCCATCATATCAAACAAAGCCTAGAGAAGGAGAGAGAAAAAAATATGGAAAATTCTAAAATCCATCCTATTTTTATTAGACAATTCGATATATTATTGAAGGATCAAGTTTCTACACAAGCGTGAGCAAACCGTTATTTTAAATGATTAGATGATGGGTTAAACTGTCCTAACAATGGTACCTTAGTAGTTCCCAAAGAAAATACCCTTTTTTACTAAGTACTTTTTATCTCCTTTTCAAAAGGAATTGTTTTAAAATGGTCTCAATTAGTTTGATCATGTTTAAAAAAAAAAAGAAGAAAAATAAAGGCATTATTAATTATAATTGAAGGAAGTAAAGGTAGAGTGAAAAGGAAAAAAATAATAATCTTTTTAAAAATAATTATGAAAATGCCATTAATATGAAAATAATATCATATTTAGATAATTGTAACTCGTCTCTTCGAGTTAGTAACCAATTGACCTCGTCTCTTTGAGTAGTAAGTGACCGACCTCGTGCCTTTAAAAGATGAGGTTGAAACAACTACAACTTTATCTCCTGGAGAGACGAGTATGACCATAAATTTAAAAAATGAAAATTGATAAAGAAATGAATAAATATAAAGGCAAAAATTCAAAAAAGTAAATAATAATAATAAATATTTATACCATTTTCCATGTGAATAAAATATATTATTATCTATTTACATCATTTAATTTGTCATTGATAACAATACACTAAATAAATATAATTTTAAAATATGTTTATTTCCTTTACATAGAGTGCCACCAAAGAACAATCTCATTTCTAAACATTGTGGGGCTTTTTTTAACTTTAGCACAAGCACATCCCGCTAGAATTATTTTGAGCCAAAAAGAAGTCCTATAATATTTAGAAGTGAGATTGTTATTTTGGTGGTACCTTATATAAGATAAATAAGCATATTTTTAAAATTATATTTATTTAGTGCATTATTATCAATGACACACTAAATGTTATAGATAGATAATAACTTTCTTTTCACATAGAATATAGTATAAATATTTAATATTTACTTTTTTTTTGTATTTTTGCCTTTTTTATTATAAATCTAAATATATTCATGTCTTTTTTTTTTTAAAATATGGTCAAACTTGTCTCTTCAATAGATGAGATCATTGTTGCTATACAAATCCCATCTCTAGATCACTTACTAACTCGTCTCTTAAATTTAGGATTATTTTTACTCTTGTGGTATTTTCGTAATTATTTTTAATACTATCATTTATTCCCTTTTCCCTAAAGGTAGAATCATAATAACACCTTTCATTTTTTAAAATTTTCTTTTGGAGGCATAACCAATCACTGCCTAAAATAATAATATTATCACTAGTCCAATATTTACTTAACAAGAAGTGTAAATGCCTATAAAATGTGGTGGATTTCTATAAAAAAGGACAAATAACATTATAAGACGACATACTTCAATCACTACAACAACTTAAATTTGAGATTGGATAGGTTTGTTTTTATATTTCATGGACCTAAAATTTTGGATTACGAGTTAAATTTTTGCAAGCATTTGCCTCAGGAAGGCTATGTAGTGTTAAACATGACCAAACCAAAACATGAACAAGTCTAGACAAAAGTGTTGGACACGACAACATTCCATATATAATTATGTCACAATACGTCTAGAGTACAACATGGTTCAAATAAAAGAACAAAATCGTTAACTGACCCGGGCACTAACAATTTTGTGGTTTGTCCATTATATTCTTTTGTGTGGTGTACGATTTTGAATTTAACATGTGTAATTTTCGAACTTTCTATTATAAAGCTTGATTGATCTTTTCCTACGGTCGGTTTCCTATTTGTTTAGCGGTGTCAAGGTCCATGCAATACGGATCATAGGATAAAAGTATCTTCAATTGGAATTTTATTATATTTGTGAATCTCAATTATATTTGATATAGCTAGACATCGTTATATGTACGGAGTTGGATTGAACCAAATCTGGAACCACCAGTTTGGTTCTTGATTCTTGTTCTAGAAAGTAGAAATTAAAGAACCAAAACTAAAATTGTGGGGGGTGGGGGCAGGGGGTGGCGAAGGGGGAATTTGATCCAGATCAATATATTTTTTAAGTTATAATTTTCCTCTACGTAATAGTGGAATTGCCACATTTTATTTTTTTTAATTATAATTAATATATAAAAAATAAATTTTCTGATTTAAATACAAAAAAATTAAACTTAAAATAATAATTAAATTTAAGAGTACTAAACCATTTAACCAAATTTAAAAAAAATTACTTAGAATGTGTATTTATTTATATATATTCAATTTTAATTGCATTGTCAGCAATGTTGGATTATAAAATTCTCTAGATGTTAACAAAAATATTACAAAAGAAAAAGTAATCTTACATTGTTAACAAAATAGATTTTGCTTTTGGTAAAAGTTTATATAAATCAAACGAGACCAACTTCTAAAGTATATTTATTTGTTATGTTAATAATAACATATTATATGTTAAAACTAGATAATAAATTTTTACTAGTCATATTTTTTTTATTTTTCTTTTGTTGGTGGTTTAAATTGAAACTTGAACCACCTGAGTCAAGCCTAACAAACTAATGGGCGAGACCGCCTTGCTAGGCCCAATTATTGATAACAGACACTACGATATGAGGCCTAACCTTGTCCAAATAACCATGACCTTCGCTCGATCATCCCCTGCTCCGTTTGCTACTTAAACACAAGTAGCTCAGTCGAACCAGGCATCTAGCAGCGAAGTAGTGGACCTACCCTATGTCCTCCATGACTGTTGCTAGTTGCCCACTTGCCCAATCACCCATGACATATAAAATCGTTAGATCGATCACCTTTAAATACTCACCTACCTCCTAGGAGGACGATAATGTTGCACTTACCAATCATTTACATTTAATTTATGGGCTCATCATGAAGACCTCTAACTTAAGTATTAAAGTGGCCATGCTAGGCCCATTTGTCCAGGTCTCGTTTCCTACTCTAGTCCAAGCCTAAACTATTTTGATCTAACCTGTACTAAATTCGAGCAAGGGACATTTTGTGCCATTTGCTGGAGAGCTTACGTTATGATGGGAGTTTTCCTATTTTTTCCACTAAGAAAGTTTCACCTACCTTAGAAAATCCTAATCAAACACATCCTTATGCTGACTTGTTTCAAGAACAAAAATTTTCTCCAAGGTGACAAACCTAAAGGTGACTTGAATTTGACTTCAAATTCACCAGTTTCGCAAGGGCCAAGAGGCTCCTAAGCAGGCCCCAGTAGCTTCTAGACTTTCGATGGCTTCCTAGGCTAAGGCTGTGTAAGCCGCTTAGAGGATATGCTCCACCACTCGGTAGAGCAAAACATTGAGATTATCAAGTGCAACAATGATATTAAATAATGCCTTAAAGAATTAGATCTACAGGCACAAAACTACCAACCACAGCGCAGTAGCGGCAAAACTCCTTTAAAATAAAGAGGCCATTACTAGTTACAGGAACTGGTAAACATCCCCTACTATTTCTATAAGATCCCAAATACAAGGATCTTATAATGTTGGAATCCCTTTCATCGCACCAGCAACATCAAAAACCTAAGCAGGTGATCCCTCCTTAGTCGACCTCCCCATGTGCTAAGGTAAACGTTTTGAGGATCTAACTCCCAAAGAAACGGAAAAAGAAATTATGAGAATGCCAGAAATCAAAGAAAGAAAAAAGAGCACACCACCACCTAAGGTAACTCAGTTATCAACAAAGACCCCCCTTCCCTTGCTTGGCATAATCGATCATAGAAGAATCCTGACCTCGAGGCATGAAGCTTCCAACATTCAGACTATATGATGGGACGACCAACCTAGAAGTACACCCAAGACAATACAAAGACCAAATGTTGGTCTTCGACTTCAACAACACCATTTTCTATCAAGTGATTCGAGGAATGCTAGAAAAGTAGCCAGTTTTTGGTTCCACCAACTAGCCAATGGCTCAATCACATCTTTTGAAGAGCTAATAACAACATTCAAGAAGCATTTTATGATCAACAGACCTCCAAAAAAGGACATCTCATCCCTCTTCCTAGTGAATAAGAAAAAGATGAATCTCTCAAAGATTACATTACCCGATTCAATAGGCCATTATCGGGGTGGATGGCCTCGACCTTAGCTTTGTCATCCAGGAGGTGATGCATGGATTTTAAAAGAATGGAAACCTTTTCCATTCTTTAGCTAAGAATAGGACCAATACCAAGACCCTTGAAAAATTCTAGCAACAAGACTTTATTGTTGCCCAAAATGAGATGGAAATGACCCAAAAGGAGCATCTCTAAGACCAAAAGGCCAAGGGATTAGCAAAAGACCGAATTGACCCCTCTTTTGGTGAAAATATGGATCAAGAAATCAAAACATAAGACCTTAGGGAAAACGAAGATTCTTAGACTCTAGCTTCTTACCTTTTAACAAACCCTAAGAAGACATCTTCTTTAAAATCAGAAACTCGGGTTTGTTAGCCAAGTCGTCCAAAATGCACAATAACCTAGGCAAGAGGGATCCAAACAAGTATTGTGACTACCATCAAGACATGGTGCACAACATCAATATTTTCTTTTAGCTAAAAGTCTTCCTTTAAGAAACCTTAAAGAAAAGACTCTTATGACAATACATGGTCAACTTAAACAATACTATAAAAAAGGCCAAACCAGCGAAGGAGATCTGACCACCAACAATACAATACTGACTGACTAGAGCAATAATCTGATGGTTTTGTCTGAAAGGCAGTGAACATTATTGTTGGTGGACTACACTTTGTAGTCCTCTCGTAATACTCTAGAAATGAGAAGGTGAAGGAGCTAATGCTCTTCATGAAGAGAGAAACTCGATATGACCCTTGAGTTTAAAGACGCCAACTTAAATGATGTCAAAAAATCACACCAAGATGCCCTTGTTGTAAAAGCACGAGTAATTGGCTTTGACATGATGAAAGTCTTGATTGACATTAGAAATAGTGCAAATATCACCTTTGGACATACATTTGACAGGTTCCACGATGACAATATTCAAAAGAAGCTAAAACCTTGCAAGCATGAGATCTTTACATTTAACAACCAACCAATCAAAGTTAAAGGAATATTCACCCTGGCAATGAGGCTAGGTAATGACAAGCACAAGGCCTAGTATGATGTAGAATTCCAAGTGATAAATTGATGGTTACCCTATAATATGATCTTGGATTGACCGAACTCATTTCTTTTTTGTATGGTTCCCTCTTCCACCTATCTAAAGGCAAAGTTCCCTACCCTAACTGGGGTTGGCGTATGTAGGGAAGACTTAGGTCTATCCTAAAAGTTGTACATTCGATCTTTGGCAAGGGATGAGGTATGCCAAATAAACTCATTACCTAACCAACCAAATCAAAAGAATGACTCCATTAAGCAATCGAAGGAACAACCGAATAAATGGAAGAATTCCTACTTGGATAGGATCCTACCCTAATTACAAAAATAAGTTCTACCTCGACACCAAAGCTAAAAGACGAGCTAGTCCACTTCCTCTAAGACTACAATGACGTATTCACCAAGAAACCTTCTAATATGTCGACGATTGACTCAAAAGTCATTACCCACAAACTTAGCATTGATCTAAAGGTGAAACTAATTCGACAAAAATGATGGCACTTCGCCGCTACTCGATAGTTACCATAGAAGAAGTCTAAAAGCTACTAAAGGCGGGCTTCATCAGGGAAGAAAAATGTTCCACATAGCTTGCCAATGTGGTCATGGTAAAAAAAGGCCAACGGCAAATGGAAGATGTGTGTTGACTACATAGACCTCAAAAAAGCATGCCTTAAGGACTATTTTCCCCTTCCGAGGATAGACTAGTTAGTTGACTCTATGCTAGATATGTTGTATTGAGCTCCATAGATGCCTTTTTGTCGCTACAGTTAGATAATGATGGAGCCCAAAAACCAAGTACATCCATCATCCATCATAGATCTTAGCATTACAAGGTGATGCTATTTGGTTTGAAAAATGCCGGGCTACCTACCAATGAATAGCCACAATAGTTTTCAAAGAGTAGATTGAACAAAACATGGAGTCCACGTAGACAACCTGATCATGAAAAGCATAAACCCTAAAGATCACCTTGACGATCTATGAGAAGCTTTTGATCGATTGAGGTAATACTAGATGAAGCAAAACCCCTAAAAATGTGTACTTGGTGCATCATTCAAGATATTCTTAAGTTATAAGGTCACACAACGAGGATTCAAAGTGATTCCTGAGAAAATTAGGGTCATGCTAGCCATGCTCCCAGCCAAACTAGTTAAAGATGTCCTAAGGCTCATTGATAGAATAACAACCATGAGTCGATTCATATTTAGAATCGTCGACTTATGCATGGAATTCTTCAAGATCTTGAAGAACTTGGTGAATTTCCAATAGACTAAGGAATTTGAGAAGACATCTACGGAGTTAAAGGAGGTCCTTACCACTCCATTTATCTTAGCTAAGTTCATCCACGAAGAAGAGCTATTCTTATATTTGGATGTTAGCAAAAATGCCATATTTTTTATCCTAATCCAAGTGAAAGGTCTAAAACACAAACTGATCTACTATATCAGTCTGATACTCTAGGACTAGAAGAAAGATATTCAAAGTTGAAAAATATACTATGGCCGTAGTTATTTCGGCTAGGAGCCTTAGGCCATACTTCAAGGCACACCAGATTACCATTCTAACCAGCCAACCTCTTTGCACTATCTTCCATAAACCTAAAACTTCAAGCAGGATGATGAAATATGCACTTGAACTTAGTGCATATAGGGTTTGGTTCAAAGTCAAGAGGCCATTAAAGCCTATAATGGATCCTCTACATCAATGGACCCTTGAATCAAGAAGGTTGCGAAGCAAACCTAATCATCAAAGGACTTTTTGATGTCAAAATTTGGTTCATACTCAAGTTCGACTTCAATGCTAGTAATAATGAGGCAGGGTACGAAGCATGCATAGCCAACCTAAAACTTGCAATTGGGGTCAACAACTTAACCATCTTCTTACCATGATTAGATACCTAGAGATTGTCTGATTGTTGGTTACGAATGTCTCCAACTAGGACATCCATAAGATTCCATAAGCGAAAAATGTGGAAGTTGACAGATCTCTAGATTTTCCATTGTTAGTCTCCTAAAACCTGAGTCAAAGGAGGAAGAAATATTTGTCAAACACCTTCCCTAGTGGATCTTTGACAAGCAACATTAAGAGGTCCTTGAAGTTGGAGAAGCATCAATACTATCATGCTAAATGGATCCTATAAAAGAATACGTACAAAATGTTACTCTCTCAACTGAAAAAAAAAGGCGACTAAAAAGCTTATATACTAAGCAGTCGACTTTATGATGATAAATGATGTCTTAAATAGAAGGAGCCACAATATGCCTCTACTCAGATGTCTCCTACCAGATGAAGTAATCCCTGCCCTAGAAGAGCTACACTTGAGCTAATGCAACAATCAAGTGGCTAGACAAACGCTACGTGTAAATGCCCTCTACCTTGGCTACTATTGGCCTACCATGAAGTAGGACACACCTAAATTGGCTAAGAAATGTCCCCAATGCCAAAAGCATGCCCCATTAACCCATGCTCCAAGAAACTACCTTTGAGCACTCGCCAGTCCTTGGCCATTAGCTTAGTGGTGAATGGACATACTCGGACCCTTCCCTAAAACCATTGGACAAAAAAGATTCATCACAATGGGGTCGACTACTTCACCAAATGGGCGGAAGCACAAATTATTCCTAACATCACCAAGAAGTCTATGGAATCATTTGTAATTGATTACATCCTATGCTGATTTAGAGTACCACGAGTCCTAATCACTGACAATGGCAATCACTTCGATAATGATCATTTTAAAGAGTTATGTCAGTACCACTATAATGATATAAGTTACACTTCCTTCTCTCATCCCTAGACTAACAGACATGTCAAAGCAATCAACCACACGATCACTGAAAGTCTTAAAAAGATGGTCGATTGTGACAATTTCAATTAGGTAGAGCACCTACCAAAGATCCTTTAGGTTATATAACCACACACAAGACAACCTTGGAGAAATGCCTTATTGGCTAACACTGGGTGTAGAACTAGTCTATCTAGTAGAATTAAAACTCTAAACCCTTAGGACTAAAGAGTTCCAATCGATAGTGAATGAGATCTGGTTGTAGACTAACCTTAATGCCATAGAAGAAATCTAAGATTGAGCCGAACAAGGATTGATGGCATTCTAGTTGAGAGCCACATTGTACAATGATAAAAAAGGTTAAACACAAAAAGTTTAACCCGAGTAACTTAGTATGTTGGAAGCTAAATCGCATGGGAGCCAAAGAAGGTCAAGAATAGTTGACTCACACTTGGGAATACCTAGGTTACATCACTCAGAACCTCAGTAATGGTGCCTCCCACTTAGAACAACTTGACAGATAACCAATCTCAAGAACCTAGCATGTTGATAGTTTAAGGAAGTACTTTGCTTAAAATTACATCTATATGTAACTAATTTATTTTCTCATGTTAATTTCAAATTTGGAACCTTTCTATAGAAAGACGTGTTATCTTGTGCAATTGTCCTAATAGGGCTAAAAGTCCCACCCTAAGTCCCATGTGAGGATATTTGACTGAATAGGCCGTAACTTCGGGGACTGATTGATCAAGCTGCTTACGCTCAGTGCTTATGTCCTAAAAATCACCAAGTCTCATGTGAGGATACTTGACCAAATGAGTTGTAGCTCTAGGACGAACAAGCTAAGCTACTTATGCTCAAAGCTTGCATCCTAAAAATCACTAAGTCCTACATGTGGATGACCCGACCGAACGAGCAATAACTCTAGGAGCACGACCATTACCACTTGGTCTAAATGTTGGCAAAATAATGAGACAAAGTTCCATCCTCACCCAAAAAGGAGCCTACAGTTTTCAAAGAAATCTGAGGTTTCAAAACAAACAAGAGCACAAGGCGATAAAGGAATAAAGAACCAAAAGATATATGTATATTTGTAATGAAACATCACAATAGTTTTGACTAGCCCGTTGGCTAAATTCTATAGCTTGAACATCCGATCATGTATTAGTCTTCTAGATGGTATTACTAACCTAAACTACCATTGTAGGGGATCTCTATCAGCAATTGGGAGAAACCCATGACCTCAAAAGCTTGAACAAGACCTGTATTTGCCTTGCTATACTAAAGAAGCACAGCAACAAAGTGCCAAGCTACACTAAACACCAAAACAAAGAAGAGTCCAACCTTGGTAATCAGAGAATTTTTGAAGAACAATCCTTCTAATCTTCCACAACTAGCTCTAGGGATTTGAGCTCGACTCAGCCGACATCATTGCTTAGTGAGGGAACATGGTTAGCTATGCTTCTATTTATGTTTAAATTAAAGGCTTTGGTACTTAATCTCTAAATATTTTCATTTCAAGTGTACAAAGATAGAACATCAACAATTGGATCGATTTGAAAAAGAGCTAAAGTTGAAAATAACATCTAAGGTAGGTCATGCCCATGATAATGTTGGTGATCATCTTAGATGTACATTACATGAGTTATCATAGGCGTGATCATGAAGAAAATGACCAATAAAGGAGATCATGGATGATACGGCCGTGATCTAAGTAGTGATCTCTACTGATCAAGTCATCGAAGCATGATACCACCATTATCTAATAAGAGGAATAAAGCATAGAGCTTATCGCGAGCCTTAATATGACCATGACTAATAGGGAGAAATCTGTAGTAGTAACATGACAGATTGATCATGGGCGTTATTGTGTTTGAAATATTAATCCAAGGAAATCATGGCCTCTTTTACGACTGTGATCTACCTTGGATAGTTGGATCCGAGGAAATAATGGGTCGTGACGGTAGTTACTCCCTGTGATTTTTATGCAACAATTGGATTTAAAAGGCACATTGAAAGGGGATAAAAATGATTTGATGCCTAGCTTCGTTATTCTGACACACTCAATGATGCAAGACATATAAATACCGATCCAAAACATTGCAAAGTATGAAGAACTAGTTATCATTCACTTTTTAAATCTCGAACAACAGTATTAATGTTTTTTGTCGTGTTGTGAGAGAGTGTAATACTAGTTCATCTTTGTTTCGTCTTTGTATCAGATGTAATCAAGTGATTTATCAACAAGGGTTGTTTTGATGTTCCATTCTCTCAATTTTTACTTTAATCGTGTAGTTCAATATTTTTGCATGATGTGTGAGTAGTAGTTTAGGACTTGCAATGTCATGATTATCATGTACATGCACGAGTTTAATGTTAATTGTTGTTAATTTCTCTAATCTTTGTAGTGTGCCTTGAGTAATCTAGTTCTAGGTAGTGCACGACTTAGGATTAGATAAGATTTCCATAGGACCCGACTAAAACCTGTTGGATAGATTTAACTATAAGGAGAAGTTGCTTATGTTCCTAGAGATAGGTTCATGAAGTTTTATGCATGAACATGGAATTTATATTGGGTTCATGTTCTTAATGCGATCTTAGTCGGCTGTTAACTAAGAAGAGATTCTAGTAGACAAGACTAGGATTAAGGGTTAATAATCTTAAGAAAGATATTTACCTTATTAATGGAATCCCACAGCTAGGGAAGTTAATAATAAATCCTAGAATGCCTTAGCACATGTTAATCAATTGGTGAAGTAAGTCTAAGTTGCGTATTATTTGAGTGAGTAACAGTATTTTGGTGATTACATTTGTGAAGGTAGCTATAAAAAGTAGTTAGTCAATTGATTAATTATAATTTTCTAATTCAAGTTCTATTTGCTAGATATTAAACAAGAAGGAAGTACTAGTACTTGTCAAGATCCCTAACGAATACGACTCTATAAGTTGTTGTTATACTACATATGATAAGACCAATTTATAGGAATGAATCATAGGACTTAATTATTTAAAATTCATTCCGATTTTGGGGGGGAGGGGGCGGGGAACAACTGTTGAGGTTCTAAATTGAAAATTAGGCCACCCAAGCCAAGCCCAACAAACTAATGGGTTGGATCGCCTTACTGGGCCTAAAATTTTGATAATTGACACTACGATATAAGGCCTGGCCTCGTCTAGATGACCATGACCTTCGCTTAGTTGTCCCCTACTTTGCTTGCCACTTAGACACAAGTAGCTTAGTCGAACTAGGCAATCGGTAGTGGAGTAGTAGGCCTACCCTATGTCTCCACGAGTGTTATCAACAGCTTACTCACCTAATCGCCCATGACATCTAATACTACCAAGTTGATCGCCTATAAATACTCACTTACCTTCTAGAAGAATGATAATGTTGTACTCAACCAATTATTTACATTTAATTTACGAGCTCATCATGACGACTTTTAACTTAAGCATCAGAGTGGCCATGTCAAGCCCATACTTGGCATGCCACTAACCGGGTTTTTTATTTGTAGGCCCCGTTCTCCCTAGTCTAGTCTAAGCCTAAACTACTTTGATTCCACCTTTGTCGGATTTGAGTAAGCGACATCTTTGAATTTATTTCTTTTATTTTTTTTCTTATAGTAGAAAGCTGGAATCGTTTAAGAACCAGGAAATTGATGGTTCGTTAATAGGTTATGGAACTAACCATCGATCAAATTCCACTCACAATTCTGGTTCCATATCTTGTTTGGAATTGAGTATTGACCATATTTAGTTATGGCTAAAGATGTTTTACTTATTAGTGACATATTGTCATTCTTGTATCATAAATTACAAGTTCATCTAATAATTAAAACCTGAATCAAGTAAGGGCTCACCTTCACCAAGCTTTAATTCGATCATGTTTCAAAGTTTGATATATGTAATTCAATCTTTGATATTATGATTTATCTTCTATCTTCTATTTAAAAAGTAAAATAAAATAAAATTATACATAGCGATATACTACTACAAACTAATATCACCTTCTAGTTTAAGACTAAAGTATTGATTTCTCAATACGAACGGAGCCATTCATTGAGACCAACCAATTGGTTTTGGTGGTCATTTGTTCTATTTTGTCCAATTTTTATTCTGCAAAAAATTGAAATACATGTTTACACTAATAAATATACTCAAAATAATCTAAATTATCCTTAAATTCACGAAATCAGGAGAGCACATACGAACTTCTTTGCTTAATTTAAGCCCCATCGAGAGCAGTAACTGGAATTAATAGGGAGTACATATCTATCTCCACTCTCACATCTCCAGATTTCTTAATTTGTCTCAGTAGACGTGCTTGCAATTACTGAGAAACGGGACATCGATCCTATATATTCGTGTATGTAAAACGTAAATCGAAAATTTAAAGCAATCAATAATAACTTCCATGAGATCTATTAATCATATTTTACAAATACCGTGATATATGAAAATTATATGTCTACACACTCTAGCGATCCAGCGTCCGCATTGCCTGTATAAATTTAATGGGAAATATACAGTAAAAGAGCGTATATTTAAGTGCTTTTTGTAAAATAAGGTTTGAATTTATAAAACATGCGGGCCTATATTATTTGGTTTCATGCATCTAAGTATTTCTGTTAGTATGATGGTAAATTATCATATGACTCAGCATGCCAAGTAATCATTTATCATTTCTTTTTGCAAGTTTTACTACAATAATTTTTTAAAAATTTACCAAAAAAAAAATTAAATTAACAATACATCTTTTGTATTTCTCTCAAATATCCATCAATTAAAAAGATACCCCTATTCTGCAATCAAAATTGAAACATAACCCTACAACAATGGATGGAACCTTAACTTCAACTATAAGTTTTAAGATTCTTTTTAGATGGTTTATTTTTTATCAGTATCTGTATCTGTATTTATATTGAAACGATATATATAAATATATCAAATTTGTATTTATATTTAATTTATTTGATCTTTCATAATAACTGTCAATTTTTTTATCTACACATATTTTTTAATAAATAATTTATTAAATAAAAGTTTGAAGAAAGTATCTATATTTGTTAGAAAAAAGCTAGCCAACATACCCTTAAATATCTCTATCTATGCATCCTTCAATTACTCGCTCACCAAATATTCTATTTTGGTATTTTCTTTTTTCAAAAGAAGTTAAGCTTACCCTTAGCTCATTTTGAAAGTGATAGCAATAGTGTCAGGAACAAATATATTTTCTTTCGAGATTTTAGAAATTAAATCATATGTCGGAAATTGTTACAGTGTATACTGTATTCATATTTTAAAGATTTTCTCCCTGTTTTTTCCTTTTTTTTTTTGGTTAAAATTGCAATTTGACCAAAGAAAATTCTACTCTTCTCAATGCTCTTATCATTTTAGTATCATTCAATATCGGTATATTTAAAATACCTTTTTAGGTGAAATTTTTGGAGCACTAATCAATAACATTAAATTTTGAGGATCAATAAATTAAATTAATTTATTTTGTCCGATTAAAACTCACTCGATCAATTTTTCTTGCATTGTTTAATTTAATCCATCCCATAATAATTGCTATCAATCGATTAAATTGCATGATGTCAACTTGGAGGGGAAAAAAAAAAAAAAGGACATGGCCATTGCCAATAATAATATAATCAAAAGGTGTCACACAATATTAAGCTATGAAATGTTTAAATATAATTGGTGAACGCTTGTAGTTTAAAAGAAAATAAATTTATATAAACTAGATTTATTAAAGTTTGGTTAAAATGGGTAAGAAGGTACGAAATTGGTAGTACTAGACATCATCACGGGGCGGTTCCAAACCGTGAATCGCCCCGAACCGTCACCGGAGGTTCCTGACCCGGGAACCTCCCCGTTGGTGACGGTTCCGAATTATTCGAGGATCTGCCGAAACCAGCGGGTCCAAACGGTTAGGCGTGGTGGAATCGGCAGTTCAACTGGGTCCGGAACCGCTATTCCGGACCCGGAACCGATGGTTCCAACCCGCCAAATAAAAAAAAAAAAAAAACTGGGGAACGAAACAGGAAAGAAAGGAGCGTGGGGCTGGGGGGTACCGGGGGGGGGGGGGTGGGGGTGTGGGGGGAGTGGTTTGTACCGGGGGAGGGGTGGGTGTGTGTGTGTGGGGGGTGCAGGGTAGGGTGGGTGTAGGGGGGTAGGGGCCAGGGGCAGATTTGAAAAAAAAAAAAAAAAAAAACAAAACAAGTCAATAATTGTAATTGTTTATTTTGGGTATAAATAAGTTGTAATTGTTTTTGTTGATTTTAAGGTTTTTGTTTACTTCTTAAAAAAAAAAAAGGTTCACGTGGAATCTAAACCGCCAGAATCGGCGGTTCCTTGGAACCGTGAACTGCCCGGCTCTGGCGGTTCCGGTTCCATGAAATGTGGAATCGTGAACCTGCGGTTTCGGTTCGGGTCTGGAACTGACTCGAACCGTGCCAATGTCTAGTTAGTACTTATACTATCAAATTTTGGAATGTTTGTTTATAAATCTTTATTACTGGTTGTATTTGCTAATGCATATTTCATTATTTTATAAATATACTATCAGATTTTATTTTATTTTTTCAATTGTTTGTAGTAAAATTTGAAAAGAAGAAGAAAAGATATGGATTATTACTTGGCATGATGAGTCATATGCCCACATAATTTATTTTAACTTTTCGAGTGCCTTGCATGTCACACTAATGGAATTCCTTAAATGGATAAAATTAATAAATATAGGCTCTTAAACATATGTTTTATAAATTGAGGCCCTATTTTGCAACAAGCACAGAACTATAGGCCTTTTGTTTCATTTTTCCCAAATTTAATAGTACCCCTTAAAAATCTTAAATCTTTAATTGTAAAATATTAATTTTCAACAGTAAAAAAAATCTTTGTAGATTTTAGATTCAATGTTGTAAAATATTAAAATGTTATTTTTTTTCTTATTTTTGATGAAAATGCAAATTTTTTAAAGTAAAAAATAACAAGTAGTTATAGTTTCAAATGGAGTTATAAGTGTAAGGATTAATGAGGAATATTTTTTGTTTGAAAAAAAAAAAGTTACACAACTATGATAATTAAATCAAATATGAATATATAAACAAAACAAATTAAAAGCCAAAAGACTACTTTTTGTGTCTCACTTTTTTGTCTCTATATTTTCATGAAATACTCTGCATTGTAGGAATATCATGCTAAAATCCTATTTAAACTACCCACAAACCCACTTTCATTCATTCATTTTTTTTTCTCACACTATGAAGTTTACAATTTTTAAATTCAATTTCTCCACTCCCACACTTTTATATCTGTTTTTGGTCACCCATGATTTTTTTTTTCACCAAAATTACACACATATTTTTTGCTAATATATATACATATATATTAAAGCCAAAATGCCTACTTTTCGTGTCTTACTTTTTTGCCTCTATATTACCATAAAGCACCGTTGCACGAGCTGATTTGGGATGGTAGAGTTGGCTCCTACAAACATAAAGAAAGTGTTCAGAGGGGCACTAGGGGGTTACCCATTGCGGCCATTTTGATGCTTAAGTTAGTTCGTGGGTAGGAATAATATGTCTGTAAGAGGATAAGGTAAACTCTCCTTTTTTATCTTTGTGCCTTTGGGAAAAAGGGGGTATTGATAGAGTTTAAGGTTATACCAGGATGGACTTCTTCTTAGCAGCTGGCCTGGTATCTGAGGTGATAGGAATACCTGAGCTATTAAGCCATGGCTTCATGGAGTGTGACCGAGCTAATCATGTCTCCCCAAGATCACAGGATATGACTGGAACACTTACTTTGACTAGAGATTATAAGGCCGTAAGGCCGAGCTCACTTGTTAGTCGAGCTGGTGAGCTCGGGAAGCCTTTCCGAGGTAAGGGTCCATGGGGAGAACTTACATGATATTCCTTAGTGGAGCCATGAGTCTCATTACTTGCCTAAGAGGTCAAGACATCGCAGGTAGTGGGCCTATCGATGTTATGGGGTTTCGACACCTAGGAGACCAATGGCTATATTTTACTGTCAACATTTATTAACCTCCCCTTCTCCACCACCCCTACCCTCCCCCCCCCCCCCCCCCCCCCCCCCCCCCCAAACTCTCATTGTAGGAGAGCAAACAAAGTGCGTAGTCCATAAGGTCATTGGCTCGAGGTGGTTGTTACTTGTATTAGGCGAGCTACGTTTCTCATTTGAGCTGTATCCCTCACATTGTAAGTATTTTATGGTGGGGACCATTCAACTTCCCACTAGATCTCCCTAACATATCTTGCTTCACACATTTCGTTGTGGTTGAAATCGTGTGGTTTTCCCTAGAGTCCTTGGTGATTTGAAAGGTCCAATAATAATTAATTCTTGGATTTGACAACTGTGGTTATTTGTCATAATGTTGAGACCTTGAGGTTTGCTCACGTGTCCCAAGGGACTCAGGCCTTCACATCTCCTCTCCTCCCCCATCCCCTCCACCCACCCACCCACCAACCACTTTTTATAAATACCTACTCTTCATAAGGATTTTCTATAGTGTTTTCATACTTTGTTGAGAATATTATCATCTTAGATCCTTAGGGTCTTTTTGGCAGCAGCAATGTCAAGCTCAGGTAACTCCGGTACCCAGTCATTTTGACACGATTATAATAGCAGGGTATGGTGATTCGCAAATGAGGTAAGGAGAGGCGAGAAAGAGGCCATGTCGAGGTTAAGGGGCTCAAACTTGGGTGATAGGAATAGGTCAAAGAGTGGTGGTATGGTTTTTGCAAGTGGCCGTGAAAACAGGTCTAGTGAGGTATCGATGGGGAGGTAGAGCATTTTTACTGTGCATTCTTATGTAGAGCTGGCCGACCAAATCTATCGTACCTCGTAGATGCTTATCCTTATGATAGTTAGGACATGGGGGCTATCGTCCCTTTATATATAGAGGCGGCCTGAGGTGATGGTCCCGATGGGATCTGTTGCAAGCTTTCCAAGGAAGCCCTCAGGGCCGTATATCAGGAGAAGATGCGATGTGCCCCACAATAGTGGGAGGTAATTATGCCTTTGAGGTCAAATCGAGTCTTTCTCTTCGATGGTTGGCAGTCTACCTTATATAAGAAGGTTTTTGAGTTTAGCCTAAGGATACCTTTCTCCCCTTTTTAGAAGGAGTTCTTCAAGTACCATCAAATATGCGCAGCTCACTACTACCTAATGCCTGGAGTATATTGGTGTCCTTTGAAGCCATCTGCCTTAGTGCCATGATGCAACCTTCCTCGATCTTGTTATGGCAGTTCTTCTTATACAAAAGGTCGAAGGAGAGGTGGTGGTATCTTGCCAAGCAGCCTAGAATCCCCTAACTTCTCATCGGTCTCACAAGTTCGAATGGGTTTGACTAGAAGAGCGAGTTATGGATAGTCAGGCTAGAGGAGGATACGCAATGAGGTTTTGACTTCTAGGTAGATTGGTGTAAGACCATCCGAAGTGAGAATCCACAAAGGTTGATGTCGTATGATGACAAGGGGTTAAGGGAATTGGAGGAAGCTTTGGAGGTGCGAGGTGGAAAGCATTATAAAGCCACGCTTATGGTAAAGAATTTTTTGAGTAGGAAGGCAACCACTGATGAAGGTGTGGCTTGATTCTTTATGTAGTCGTGGCCTCTCTCTCTCTGTCTCTCTCTTCTCTCTCTCTCTCCCACCCCCCCCCCCCCCCCCCCCCCCCCCCCCCCCCCCCCCCCCCCCCCCCCCCCCCCCCCCCCCCCCCCTCCCTCACCTATTGAGTCAAGCTCTGCAAATAAGACATAGTGAGGAGGGTTTGAGATTTTTGAGCTGGTGAGCTCGACTGGGCAGGTGTTTTGTTCTTTTTTAGCTATCTTCTTCTTTTCTTTATTTTCTCTTTTCAAAGCTTGAGATGCTGGTGATGGATGTAGGTACCATTCTTACTAGTCCATTAAAGAAGTGAAAAAGGGCTCCGATCAAGAAAGGGGAGGCCAGTGAGAAGCGACCTGTTAAGGTTGAGCCATAGGTTGCTGAGGTCAGTGCGCCAATTGTTGATTTGAGTGCGCAAAGCCCTAGGGGTGTTATTGTTGAGGTTGGAGGTACCACCACCAGTATCAGGGGTATTGGTGCTGTGGTTGGAGGTGCTGACCCTGTTGTTCACTTGTTGGAACCTCCTTACTGTGCTTAGTCTCACGAGGAGAGGAGTACAATTGGACAATCCCTTGTACCTTTGTTCAAGCTTGCAGTTCACCATCCCCCTATAGAAAAGGCTGCTGGGAGTAATAATAGTGCCTCAGGTGATTAGGTGTGGTTAAGGGTCATGGGATTCAGCCTGGGAGAGGAGTTCTGGCAAGCCTATTGACTTTATTAAAGGAAGAGCCTTAAAGTGGAGTGATATACTTGTGGAGTGGCCTTCCTTTGAGGAGATAGCCCATTTGAAGGATAGGAAGAGGGTAAGGACCTTCTATGGCAGGCTGTCATTAGTGAACTTGGCCATGGACTTTTCGGCATGGAAGATGTATGAGGTGAGGCTGCTACTTTCTTAACAAAGTTTGTTTATGTTACTGATCATTTCTTGACTATTTAAACTCTCTTGTTGTTTTTTTTAGGCTTTAGTGACAACTACTAAAGCTTTCAGAGTGTTGAGTGGAAACTGCAAAATGGTGTGTTGTGTTTCTTCCCTTTATTTTTTTTGTTGAAGTTCTTGTTATTGCCGATTGAGCGTTGTTTTTCTCCCTCTCCCTCCCCTTTTTTTCTTTTTTTTTAAGGTCCGAACGAGCTCGAAGCATTGAAGGCAAGCTTGGAGAAAGAGCTTGCTGAGGTCAAGCTGAGTGAGATGAGATGCAAAAGCAAATTGCTTACAACAATGGGTGAGAATGAGCAACTACACAAGGAAATGAAGGACAAGGTCTTATGGTGTCAAGCCAACGTACTCGAGGTGAAGAAGAGGCTATTACACATCAAAGCCTTTGACCAATGAGTCTAAGGATAAATGGAAGGGTGTGAGACAAGAGCATGATAAGTTGTCTCGTTAGTTGAGTTATGCCCAGTTGGGGCATGTGAGGTAAAAGCAGGAGTTCAAGCTCGCTACTTCAAAGATCAGTAAGCTGAAGGAGAGTGCTCAATCATCCAACTTGGAACATGAGAAGTTGAATGTGGGGTTATCTGAATTTATTGGTGCATGATTAACTGTCGTTACTCATATTTTGACTTCATTATTTCCTTATTGTAATTGCATGACCCACATGAAGAACTTGGAGAGTGGTTAGCTCATTATAGAGGCGACCAAGAAGAGGGTTTTGAGAGAGCTCTTTAAGAGTGAGGAATGGAAGGGGGTTTGAAATGGCCTAATTCCTTTACATAATTAATTTACTATATACAAGTTGATTTAATTAAATTATGAAGTTTTATTGAGTGTTTAGTTGATGAGATTATGATGTGTTAGTGTAGATTAATATATGATATGTTTGCTTGAAATATAGAAATTTTGGTAAATAATTAGTTAATGATATATGGAGTGTTGGTATAATTTAGTAGTAATAGTGTATAGCATCTATATGTTCTACTTGTTTGAAATATGAAAATTATGTGAATATTTTTCTTAGGTTGATAAATTATGCATGTTAGAATTTAATGTGTTAGGATGATTAGGTGTTTGTATTACATTATGTGGATGGTTTGATAAAACTTAAACTCATGTCATGCAAACCTAACCTAAAACCAAACATAGCAGATTTTAAGCCTTAAACTAAGCCCAAAAAACAAGCCAAATAAAGCCCTAAGCCCATGCATTTTCTTCCTTTAGCAGCTACCATAATAGTCAACATTAAAAGGATAATTACAAGTTTTATTTGGCAAAGTTAACAATCCAAAACACACCACAACTTACGGTGCCTTTGTTCCATTTCATTCCATCGGTTTCTTCTCAATTCTCTTACTCAAGCTAATAACTCCTACAAGAATCCATCCACAAGTTAAGGAGAGTTCAAGGTAATTTTCTATGTCTTTTGTGAAGATTTATTATCTTTTGTTCCATGAATTTTCTATCAAAATTAGTCTCTTGGTCGGTTACTAGTAGTATTGGCATGTTAAGTTGATTGATAAAGTATTTAGATCCTTGAAGTTTTAGTAAATAAGTTATTGTAAGCTTTAAAGTTGTTTTGAGTTAATGAATGAGTTATTGTTAGTTATGGTTATGTTGAATTGATGAGTGTGTAGTGAAAATGAAGTTGTAAATATTGTTATTGATGTTGGGATGGTTAGAACATGTTTATATGACTGTGAATGAGTGGAAATGATGATTTTGAAGTGTATAAGATGGTTTAAGTGTGTTGAATGAGTATAAGAAGTGTAGGACTTATTTTGAGTAGTGCATGAGTTAGTGAAAGTTAGTGATGAAGGAGTTGATTTATGTTAAGTGATGTGGAGATGGTTGTTTGATGTTGATAAGTGAAGTTCATACTTGTTTAGGGTTGTTAAGTGTATGTAATATGAAGTATGATGTTTGTATGGAGCTTAAGGTATAGTTGGATGAGTGAAAAATGGAGTTTGAACAAGGGGAAGTTCAAAAAGTTTCAAACAACCTATCAAACGACCCGTTTGGAGGGGTGTTTGGGGAGTTTATGGTCCAAACGGCCCCCGAAAACGCCTATGGGAAGGGATGTTATGTCTACTGATTTCTTGTTGAATCTATCTACACTTATATACCGCCAGCCTTCCCTATGTATGCCGCCAGCCTACACCTTCATGCAGCCCGTATTTGAGCTGGCATAGCTTGTTTAAAAAAAAATTATTTGAAATAATTTTATTACTTTATATGTTTTTCCTTAATTTTCCTTTGTTTTGTGATTAACTAAAAGCTTATATAAACCTATTGTGAGTATAAATATTAAGTTATGCTTATATATGAGTTTTATTTGAGTTTGATAAATGTTAATTAGCAACTAAATGTGATTTATACTCAATTGAGAGATATTGATGTTTGACATATAATAATTTGAAATGTGATAGATATATATTGTGTGTGAATATGAATTAGAGTATAATTGTGAATTAACCATGTTTTATATGAAATGGTTTCTTTGACAGATTCTCATACTCGACTGAGTTTGAATACAGATCTTTTGCTTGATAAATCTACTTATCAAGATACGTTGTAATGTGATTGTTGATTGTTAAGATTACATATTTCTAAACCAACTCTAATAAAAGAGGAATTAAAAATTGTTTGAAATTTATTGTGCTTTATACTGTTGAATTTGGTCCAGAAAGCGACAACCCTGTTAACGAGGTTAACATGGTAGTTTAGGCGCTTAGGTCACTTGTCATAATGCAATGACTTCCATTAGTAGCTTGGCTAGTAATTGATAAGGAGTGTAGTATCGGTGTAACATTTGCTTATTCTTAACATGATATAATATGATTTAATTCACATTTTATGGGGATAATTGAACTAGGTGATATTATTGATTAAGTTAAGTAAAGTCGAGTAACAACTGTAAACCCTAGATGAAATTACTTTTTCTTTATGAAGATATATCAGAGATATAAGTATTCAGACTGCTTATATCAATCCCCTAAGCAGCTGCGGTTATTCAAGAACCCATAGATTCCCTAAGCTTGAATTTGAAGTTTAAATACTGTAGTGCTGTTTTGTTAACTCAAATAAAGAGAAATAATTTATTAATTTGCCTTGCATTAGTTTAGGAGTACATGTCACATCGTATTTGTTTGTATTACTATGTATTGAGCCTTTGGCTCACTTTTTCTCTCTTAGTTATTGATGAAGATAAGTTTTATGATTCCTTGGGCTATGGGGCGAACTTTGAGGACTTTTTGGATGAGTATGACGACTAAGAATCTGGACCGACCTTGTTGTTTTTCCTGACAAGAAAGACCAAATCAAGTTTTGTTTTCAAAACTGTAATAGTATAGACATGGCTTATTTCTATATAAGCTCAAGTTTGTAATATAAAGTATTTACTTTTCCCTATATTCTATATAATATGGTTTGTAAACTTTGAGATATCAAGCAATTGGTATCTATATGTTGATATATTAAAGTATCTACTCAATTATGAGTAGTTTTTGTTAAAGCTTCATATATTAAACAGGTTAAACAGACAATTCACATAAACATCTCTTTTTTTGGACAACTTTACTTGTAATATATCCGTATATTACACGTAGTTGGAGACTTGACATGTCATATTTTAATATCACACATGTCGGGTCTTTACAGGGTCCAGGTAAAGTTTGTTTCTAATACTGCCAAGCTGATAAGGAATGAGGTGCTGGAGAGGTATCCAAACTTAGATCTGGGCTTTTTGGCTACTCGTTTAGGGAAGGCCCTCATAGAGGCTTCTGATAATGATAAGGAGGATGATGGAGAAGGAGCTGAATAAGGTGAAGATGAGATCAGTGCTATGGCTGGGGTAGACCAAGTTGAGGTTGCTATTGTTGTTAAGACTCAAGGAGCTGATCGGGGTGATGTTGTTGCCGCGATCGTTACTTAGGAATTCGACCAACAAATCCCGGGGTTAGTGACTACTAACAATACAATTATGGTTGAGTCTTAAGCTGAGGGGGAGGTCAAAGCGATCTCCATTGCTCCTCAGCGAGTGACAAGTGAAGAGATTTTCGGGGATTGTGAGGCCAACTAGCCTGGTCCCTGTCAATTTTCGAAGAGCCTCTCTTGTCTTTATTTATTTTTTTTTTTTTGTGGGGTAGGGGAGGGTATAGGGGGTGGCTTTGTTGCTAGCTCATGTGGCCTATTGGTGGCCCTTTGTAATTTTTTCTCAATTGGGTGCATTTTCTTTGAGAAATATATGGGTAGTTCCTTTCTATACTCATCTTTGGCACTTATACTTTTATTGCATTTTTTGTTTGAGCTTAGCGAGGTTGACCATGCAGGTCTTGTGTTCCTTACCTTGTTTTTCTCTCGCCTATGTTAGATCTTGTTGTTTAGCTCCTAGTTTAGTAATAGGTCATGGGTATGGTCTTCTATAGTAGATGATGTTGCTCTATAGGGGAGGTAGAGTGTGCCAGAAAACTTTCCTTTACGATGTTCATAGATTCTCCTGGCTTGATTGGACAGTTGGGATGAGCTGCACTTGGGATTCTCAAGATTTAGAAAGATTGAATGTGAGCTTTGGTAGAGTCCTTTGTTGCCTATAAGTAGCCTTTTGAGCATCGTGCTTCTTCATACCATAGTTGTCGTTAGTCACCTTTAGATCCTTGTTGCAACGAGACACTTTCTTTCCTTAGAAATTTTTTAGATGATGAGGTGTTTGTTCGACTGAGCCTTTCTGGTTAGAAAGGTCGAGTCCTTGGGAACCTTTGTCGAGGAGACACTTTTGATGCTCTATGGTCTCTATTTAAGCGGGTTGGAAGCTTCACGGCCCTTATTGATGTTAGTCCTCCACTGAGGTCAATTAGTGGGTCAAGCATGTTGCTCAAGGCCCATTTCCTACTTTCATTACAGTCGTTCAATCTAAGGCCATGTTTCTCTTTTGTAGCCCCTAGACCGAAGTCACTAAAGCCTATTACTTGATGGAGAGGCCATGGTGATTAGGTTGTGCACGGTACGTTCGGTACAGTTCGTCCCCCGAACCAAACCAAACCATAATAATACGTCGGTTAATTATTTAATCCGAACCTAATTATACGGTTCGGTTCGTAAAATTTTTGAACGAAAAAAAAATGGTTCAATACGGTTTGGTTAACGCTTCGCACCATTTTCATAAATAAATTAAAGAAAACAATATATATTACGTAACCATTGGTCCCGATATACGCGGGATTTTTGCCCAAGGCCTTAATGTATAATATCTTCAGCATAAATAAGTGGAATTCATTATTCTACGTTATCCTTTAAAGATATTAAATAATTCCTTTGCTTGGAATTTATGTGGATTTTTTTTTCGAGACAAAGTTTGTATGAAATATAAATTAATGCTATCGCTCATGTTGGGGTTGGGACAAGATAAAGACTCCCCATGGCCCATGCCATACTTCATTTAAATCAAATATTTATATTTAACAATACTATTGACATGTCTTAGAGAACTGTTCATACGCATACGCTATAACAATCTTCAGCTAATCCAATAATATATAATATGGGACAAGATTGGATTTCATTGGTTTTTACATACTCCACAAATTAACTTTTATTTAGTTTTGTTGTTGTAAGAAGAAATAATGAACCAAAAATTTTGGAGCATTTATTCATTGGTTTTTGATGTGCGCAAAATAGGTGCCCCACAAGTGCCCCTCTACATTAAAACATACAAAGACCACACATGAGCGTGACTAATCAAGAATTAATGTCCGATCCTATAAATAAACACCAACCTGAAATACAAAGTTTCCAAACAACGTTGTTGGAACAAAAAAAGATTAGGATATTACGTACCCTTTGATTACTTTGCATATTCCTGAGATACTCCACTCTTGTAAATTCTTATCAAAATAACTGCACATTCCTACCCTTTGATTGCTTTGCACCAACAAAAAACAAACAATTTAAAACAGAAACATTGGGGAGCCTATAGCCATTCAATAACATAAATAGGTCTAAATACATCTCAAATTGCATCAAAAGAGCTATGAGACCAAATCACAAACACACCCATATTTTGTCTCTCCAAGCTACTTTAACAACCATCAGTACCATAAAAAACTCAATTACTAATCATCTAAAGACAAAGAGCAATAACACCAAGATCTAAGATAACAATCTAGTAGAAAAGACCGAATCCCATGTCTTCATCACTCTTCCTTTGGTTCTTCCTGTGAAAACATCAATAATAATATAAATTAATAACACAAAATGGTAATAAGAAGCACGAAACAACACCAAATATCTGATATGCAAAGTATTAACACAATAATACAGACGTCACAATTTGAGAAAAAGCAAAGGGTAAGCTAAACAACCAACACTAAAACTTACATCTTCCTCAGAGCAAGTTCTTGGTACATATCCAACAAAATGTTTAGCAAAGCTATCTCCATCTGAATGATCTGTGAAAAGAAATGCATTAGCTTGACCATGATAATGTGCAAATTGCAAAATACTTATGTGGGACTACCACATATCTGTGATCTATGGACAAAGTAATATATAAATAGTTTGGGGGATTCAGCTCATGAAGAACAAAATTCTCCCTAGAATATTCTTATAGATTGTGGTATGAATAATAGAAAGCATTCCAAACAACTAAATCTTCCAATAGACTAACCTTACTTCAATCGAGGGTGGTGATATTTATAGTAGTTGATTCCTTCAATCTATCAACTTCGATATCATAAGAGATATAAAAGGAAAAACACATTGTCAACACATAATGAATAAAAAAAGATATTAACAATTTTACATATAAAGAAATATAGACCTGAGTCAAAAATCTGCAATGCTTCAAGATCGTCTTCAATAGACAAAACTGTCGTGGATTTTTTAAGCCAATATTGTGCACAAATGAGTGCTTCAACCATGTTTAGAGCCAAAGAGCTCCTAAAGACATCAAGAACCCGACCACCAGTGCTAAAAGCACTCTCTGAGGCCACAGTTGATAAAGGAATTGCTAGAACATCCTTTGCCATCATGGAAAGGATAGGGTATCTATAAGAAATTTTCTTCCACCAATCCAACAGATCAAAACGTACATCATTGTCATTAAGTTCCTTACACTCTTCAGCTAAATACTTTTCCAATTCATTTTTTTTGTACCATCTTATCTCCTACACGAGTTTTGATGTATTTATTTCTCAACTTTTTACGTCTTTGCTCCTCATGAGTCATATCTCCACTTGATTCCTTCATAGAACCCTCAGAAAATGTCGGTGGGCTCTCCTTACTATGCTCATAGCAAGATCATAATAAACAAACAAGCTTGAGAGGGCATACTGAATTTTCCCCAGCAGCTCATCTGCCTTCTCAACATCATAGACCTCCCTCACCATATAATCCACATATGACAACTTCAATCGTGGATCAAGAATTGCAGCTACAAAAGATATAACATTTATATTATTTATATTTCCCCAATATTTGTCATGCTTTCTTTTCATCTTTTCAGCCTTCAATCTAACAGATGGATCATCACTTTCACATTGCTCTTTAATCTCATAACCAACACCCAATATTTCTTCAATAAATTGATTACAAGTGGTAAAGAGAGAGCCAGAGATATGCAGTGTAGCATCATTAAATGCCTTTAAGAAAGGCAAGGTGCAACGGGCATATGCCCAATCTTCGTCTATAGGAATTCCCCTCATTCTATCCTTTGTTAGTTCTAATCTAAATTTTCATCTTTAACCTCCAACAATTCGAACACTCTCTGAAACTTCACAGTAGACTCCAACATTGAAAAAGTGGAGTTCCATCTAGTTTCAACATCTAAAGACAAACCTGCCTTGCTATCTATATTTTCTTCTACCACACAATTCTTAAATCTTGCCAATCTTGAGGGAGAAGACCTCACATATCTGACAGCTGCACGAATTCTAAAAATGGAATCATCTAAATCTTTGAGTCCTTCCTTCATAGTTAAGCTTAAAATGTGTGCACAACACCTTATGTGAAGATACTCCCCTTTCAACATGAGTGTTCCCCATGATTGTAATCTCTTTTTTTTAGAATTTGAATGCAAAGGTCATTTGAACTTGCATTATCCACAGTAATGGTGAGAACTTTGTTTATACCCCAACTTTTCAAACAAGTCTCAATAGCATGTCCTATAGCCTCCCCAGAATGGCCAATGATTTGGCAAAAATTTAAAATCTTCTTATGTAATTTCCAATTATCATCAATAAAATGACATGTGAGACATAAATAACCCAAATTTTGGTAAGAAGTCCATGTGTATGTGGTCAAACAAACCTGACCACTAAATGCAGAAAGATATTCCTTTAATTTCTTCCTTTCCTCTTCATACAACTCAAGACAATCACATCTCAAAGTTGTATGACATGTAAGATTAAACATAGGTTGTACAACTCTATTCTAACTAACAAAAGCTTCATTTTCAACAAAACGAAAAGGCAACTCAACAACCACAAACATCCTTGCAAGCTCTCTCCTACATCTACTTTCATTAAATTGAACACTATGTTGCAAGGACAATTGCTTATTTTAAACAATACTCGGCAAAATTTGTTGTTTACTCATTGCCTCCTTGTTAATGAAGTTATTGCACCTACTGAAATGAGTGCGCAATGCGCTAGTTCCATTCATTCCAAAATGCTTAAATGTTTTACTACAATATTTACATCTTGCCCTCTTATTCCCCTTTTTATCTATTTCTAAAGTCATATGCAACCAAACTTTAGAGCGTTGTCTCTGGTTAGTTTTTGTAGGTGGAGAGGATTCAAGTGAAGTACCAATAGGAGGTAAGGTGATGCTAGGTCCAGTATTGCTAAGTTGGTTGCCTTGTTCATGTTCAGTTGCTATAGTGTTTTCATCAAGAGTATCTGCATTCATTGGCATTGGCTTACTCATACTTTGTGCATCAATGGAAGACATCTAAAAGATAAAAGGAAGAGGACTTTAGCAATATGAAGGTCAAAATCATATATAAACATGCTTTTTATCCTTTCTAGGTATGGAAGACAAGACAAAACTAGGAAAAAAAACTACTGTTATACAATTGGAATCTATAGGAACCTTCCATAAAAGCATATTAATTGTTTAATTATTTTCAACATATTAATTGTGTTCATCGTTATTTTTATTGATTTTTATAATAAAAAGCTACATGAAAAGATTACTTATTTGTCTTGATTTAGAATTTCATCATGTTTTCTTTTAGTATAAGAGAGGTACTAATTTACCTTATATGATTAGTTTAGATATCAAAAATCACGTTAATCCACCATATCACACCACCTTGAAACGAATGCATTAAAAAAAAGAAAAAAGAAAAATTAACGTCAACTTGTAAACAGAAAACCACAAAAGAAGTCTAAAGATCAAACAATCCACAAACTGCAATTGAGCATTAGAAAAAAAAAAAAAAATTAATGTCAACTGGTAAACAGAAAACCACAAAAGAAGTCTAAAGATCAAACAATCCACGAATTGGAATTAAACTATCCATCAATACAGTCTACTAGGAGATGCATTGTTCGAACAGGAAATCCAAGCTAATCCGTCTCATTACGAGACCAGGTTTGTATCACTATTTTACACACTAACACACTGGAATTAAACTATCCATCAATACAATCCCCTAGGAGGTGCATTGTTTGAACAGGAAATCCATGGCAATCCGTTTCATTACGAGACCAGCTTTATATCACTAGTTTACGTTTTGACAAACTGGAATCAAACTATCCATCAGGTACAATCTATAGATGCGTTGTTCGAACCGGAAATCCAAGTTAATCCATTTTATTACAAGACCAGGGTTTATATCAAAAATCAGGTTAGAATTCCTGTTGGTACTAATTCATCTTAAGCCTTCTCCCTAGTTAGTTTCATTGCAACTCAAAACACCTTTTACTCCAAATCAAAACCCACACACTCACATAGAGCTCAAACCTTGTCTTATAATTGAATTTGTTTAATTACTTTTTTTTAATAAATCAAAATTAAATAATAGATTTTCATATTGAAATAGAGGATAATGCAACGGCTGTGTTCTTCTTCTTTACTTTAATTTTTCCAAAGCTTTTTATGGGAATAAGTAATAACCAAAATAGGAATTGATTATGCTTTAAAAAACACTCGGGAAGAAAGGCTTTAAAAAACAAAAAAGAAAAGAAATAGCCAAACATGTTAGTAAAATACCTTAGAGGAGCTGGAGATGTGTGGTCGTGGCGTGGTGCGAGCCTGAAGAAGCGTTGGACCTCGGATGGCGATGGATTGATGGAAGAGACCCTGATAGAGGTGGAGATCGTGAGAGCAGGAGAGACGAGGAGAGACGTAGAGAGAGGCAGACGGAAGATGACACTGTGAGAGTCTGAGAGAGGTGGAGAGAGGCGGAGGACTCAGGGAGGAGTGAATAGAGTGTAGAGAGGCAGAGAGAGGAGAGGCGGAGAGGAGATGAGAAATTTAGATTTTTAGGGTTATGTTTAGTTTAAGTTTAAGGCAAGGTTAGGCAGTTTTTTTTTTTTTTTTTAAGTTCAATACGGTACGTTCGGTTTAACCATACGGTTTGGTTCGGAGAACCAAATAACTATAAATGAACCGTACCATAAACCGAACCATATTAAAAAAACCTAACTACTCATTTCGGATCGATTCAGTTCGGTTCGGTTTACGGTCCGGTCGGTTATTTTGCACATCCCTTACTTCGAGGAGAGTTACCCTTGGGAGGGAGTTATCCAAGCTCTTAAGGGGAGTTACCCTTAAAAGGGAGTTACACAAGCTCTTGAGGGGAGTTACCCATAGAGGGAGTTACTTGAGCTCACGAGGGGAGTTACACTTAAGAGGGAGTTACCCATAAGAGGAAGTTATCGGAGATCATGAGGAGAGTTACTTTTAAGAGGGAGTTACTCAAGCTCTTGAGGGGAGTTACCCAAGCTCACAAGGGGAGTTACCTTTAAGAGGGAGTTACCCAAGCTCTTGAGGGGAGTTGCCCATAGGGGGAGTAACCCAAGCTCACAGGGCTACCCTTAAGAGGTAGCTAGTCGAGCTCTTAAGGGGAGTTACCTAAGCTTACGAGAGTTACCCTTAAGAGGGATTTACCCCAGTTCTTGAGGGGAGTTACCCATAGAGGAAGTTACCAAGCTCTTTCAGCACAAGGGGTAGAGTTCTTTGAACTCCTAAGGCCCCTGCTGAATTTTTATGTCGTTTCGTGGTCTATACATAAGAGGGAGATCATGGAGGCGTGTTCTTAATTGTAGGACCCTCATTTCATTCATGATTGTTTTCTTCTCATGCTCACATTCTACACATAGGCAAGCTGTAGCTGTTTAAAGAATTTTCTCAAGTTGTTTGCATTCAAAGTCCTAGGAATGAGCTCACCATCCACTGTTTCAAGCTTGTATGCTTCATTTCTTAGAATTTCTTTCACCTTAATGAGATCTTCTTAGTTCGGGATAACTTTTCCTCGGGTTTTTTTTTTTTTACCCATTGTCTCCAACTTTCTGCAAACAAGCTCCCCCGAGAGAAAGACTGTATGCCTAACTTTCTTATCATAATACTGGGCTACCCTCTATGATAAACGACAAAGCTTTTGCTCACGGTGTCGGAGGCTTATTCTATGGTGTCTAGTTTTTCTTAAAGGCCAACCTCATTGATTAGTTCATCATGGGACTATGTTTGGTTGTTTGGTAGTTCCAACTCGATAGGTCGGACGGCTTCTGATACAAAAGCCAACCGAAAGAGGGTTTAATTTGTTGGATTCATTGGGTAGTATGGTATGTCCATAGGATATTGGGTAGCTCGTTGGCCTATTTACCACTTTGATAGTCTACCCTGGCCTTTAAGCTCTACATGATTGTCTTGTTGATTGCTTCGAATTGGTCGTTAGCTCTATGGTATGCAACTGAGGTATAGTATGGTGTAAAAACCCGACTCTCTAAATCCCAAGATTTAAAGTACCGAGTCTCCAACCGCATATAATGTTTTCACATTATATGTAAGGTTGTCCTAAAACTAACAGTTTATAAAAATTGTTTGATCAAATCTACCAAAACTTTATAAAGAACTTTTAACAAAACAAGATTGCTAATAAAAGCAATCTATACACATATTTACATCATAGGTATAATGTTTAGTATCAATACAAGACACTACAAAAATTACAAGTTTTCTTAAAGCAAAAAGAACCCTAGGAGATTTTAAGGTCTTTACATCTTAGGCTTATCTATCAAGCCTTCTATACAAAGACTTTTCCTTTAACAAAAACTCCTCCAACTATCCAGGGTGTCGAGTCCTATTCGTCCCACTCATCCATGAATTTCTCAAAGCCTGACCCATAACCCAAATCATCGTAAAACTCGTCTCCATTACCTGCAAAGCAGCAATAGTGAGCCAAAGGCCCAGTACACAATAACAAAATACAAGAACAAGTTATCAAGCCAAGCTTAAATCAAATGGAATGCATCAATAGACAAGTGATTATCTTATTAAGTTTTCTTTTACAAAACAGCAGGAGGGTATTCAAACCCTGGGATCACACTTTGGGAATTTAGGGATCCTGAGTAACAGCAGCTGCTCATGGTTGATATAAGCAGTCCGAATACTTATATCTCCTATATCTATTTCATAAAGAAAATAGCTTCATTTAGGGTTCAAAAGTCGTTGCTTGACTCCACTTAAACTCAGTCCATAACATGGGCCTAGTTCACAAGTTCCCATAAACTTTAAACTAAACCATGGTATTTCCCCTTAAGTTTAAGTAAACGTTACTCAGATACTATTCCTCCTATCGGCTACCCACTTAACAAAAAAGAATCGCTATTGCATCATAGCGTACCATTGCATCATGGTAAAGTCATTGCATCATGACTTAGTTAAGCGTCTAACTAACATGTCATTGCATCATGACAGGTTTGTTACTCCTCGGACCAAATTAAACAGCGTAATAAACATCCAATTTATCAAAACATTAAGCCGAATCGAAATAAATCAAATTAGGAATGCCTAGTCCTAACAAACATCAAACAAGCTATTGCGTACCTGAACCTGATAGTATATCACTATAGTCACTCGATGAAGAACTAACCAAAGAACTTTTAACTGAAATAAGAATATCAGAACAATCAATAATTGAATATAGATTTCACATCCATATATATATATCACAATCCTAGATTAATTATACAAGTGGATTCAATAAGCTTTGCATAAAGTTTTAATATCTAATTCATGCATAAAACATGTTTATCTAGCTTATATATTCATTAGGAGATCATATATGAAGTAAAGATTGAAGATTGAAGAAGTTTGAATTTGAAAAACTCAGGGGACACGCAGCCTTCCTACGCTGGCAAAATTTGAATGAACGCCTGCGGCGTTTCACCCGGCTTTAAATATTTTGATTCTGTTCTAATCCAACATCGCCCATACGCCTGCGACTTTGAAGCCCTAATAGCCGGTGTACATTTTGAAAAATAAACGCTGGCAAAATTTTCTTACAAAAGCCGGCGACGTTCAAAACGGCTTTAAGAAAATCGATTATGTGCACTTCTAACACTGCCTCTATGCCGGCGGCTTTGAAAACGGCTTTAAGAAAATCGATTCTGTGCACTTCCAACACCGCCTCTAAGCCGGCGGCGTTGAAATGCCAGATGCCGGCGTAAGTTCAAAATAGACCTATTCGAATAGAACTCATTTCCCCTGTTTTTCACATTGTAAATTTCTAACTTATAAAACTTTTAATCCTTCTTCAAGTTCATTTTTAGCTTCATATACTAACTCCTATCTACACTAATCAATCCTAGCAACTTAAAACATTAAATCAATACACTAAATCACTTCAAATCCCATTTCCACTTATCCTCAACTTCAACCACTCAAATTATCCTTATTCCTTCCCAACACTCCATATAACTACCACAACACATAAAAAAATTCACATAATAACAAAACACAATCCAACCTAATTTCAATGCATGAATAAAACAACTTATATGACATTAAACTCATTCTATCCAAGATCTTACATAGATACTATAAGAAAGGAAAATAAAACAAAAGCTATACTTATATTAACTCACATGAATAAGCCTTGTCTTGGAGAGAGTTTTGATTCAAGAAGCTTGGTGTTATTCTTTGATTTGGGGCTTGGAACTTGAAGTGAAAGAAAAAGAGAAAAGGAAAGAAAGAAAATGGAAATTCGTATGAAATAAGAGGGCTGCCAAAAGAGAGCTTAATTAAGCAAATTTTGGACTCAATATTATCTCAAATTTGACTTTAAAGGCATATTAGACTTTAGGTTGGATTTGGGTTAATTTGGGGCTCATTTGAGTGTAATTTAGGCATGAATATTGGGCTTAATTAAGGAAAATTTCTGTCAACTCTTCCTTAAGCAAATCAAAAGTTGATTTTATAAATTTAAACATAACTTAACATATTAATGTATAAAAGATACAAATATTAACTATACTATACACACATTAGTATATACAAAACAATGCATTAATTCATTACATATGCAAAATAACACATATGAAATGTTCAAATTATACTAATTTAGACACATCATTTAAATATTACCAACTCATCTACCAAATATTAATATTACCCAAACATAACTCTCATAAATCAGCATGCTCATTTAGTTCAATAATTAAGATAAATAAAACATATACATGGAAGTTAAATAGAAATTAAATTTAGATCATTTCATATGGAGTGATATGGTATTCAGCGTAGAAGTCTTTGATCCTCTTGGTGCTGAATTGCCTCCCATTGACCATCACTATTGAGTGCACGAATGTAAACCCCTAGATTTTATGACAATAATATTAGAATCGGATTCGAGACCTGAACCCTAAAAGTAAAACCTAGTCAACCTTAAACCATATAACCCTAAATCGAACCAAGCAATCTCTAGAACCCTAAAATATGGAATAAAAAAAAATTAAAATAAGATAAACTCAAATTATGAATTATAAATATAATATAAACCTTAAAAAATCAGATATTCCAAAAATTCAATCATTTCGAGCTTTTTTGGGATCAGTTCCCATATCCGATCGTTAACACGCAAAACAAGGTAAAATTTTCTAACAAACAATTCATACTAAAAATATTAAGATATTCCAAAAATGTTTTTTAGCTATAAAAATGTTAGATATAGCTCATATACAATTATTTATCTCTACCAGTAAATTATATGTCATTTTACCATTATTATTTATTACTATTTACCACTATCCACAACTATTCAATTTAACCAATTTGTCCCTATAATATTATGCCTACTTCTTACATAGAATAACCTATCTTCTACATTTGCAAGTTTTCATACAAAAGCCAAACCAAATCTATATTTTTACTCTCTCTCCCTCTCTCCCTTTTTCTTGCAAGGATAAGCTCCCATAAAAAGAGGAGATCTCTTCCAAAGAAGAGAGGCAATTCTCTCTCTAAAAATTGAGAGAGAGAAAAAAAACTGATAAACGTGGTGACTAGAGGGGGAAAAGGGAAAAATAGTGTAGAAAAAAATTCTAAAATTAAAACTTTTAGAAAAAAAAAGGAAAAAAAAATTATTGCATTCGAAATTGTAACTCAAAGTCATGATTTCATTTTGTACTAAAATCAAGGGACATTTTACGACCAATATTTTTTCCCCAGTGTGTAGTAGAATCAAATTGCATGTAGTTTCAAGGAATCTCATGCTATCAATCTTCTCATGAAGAAGTTTGCATAGAAAAACACATGTATACTACAGTTGTTTAGGAACTTCATATTGTCATATCTTTCTCATGGCATGGATTATACTAAAGAACCATGTGTTTATTACAGTTGTGAATCATTGTAGAAAATAAAAAAGGTTTTAGTTGACACAATATGAATTGATAGATGAAAATTAGATAAAAAATTCTACAAATATATTTTAAGTGAAAAACTAGTCACTTCTGTTCTTTAGCCTAGTGACCCACATTCAAAAATGGAAAATTGAAAAGCCAGCCACTATTAAATCACCTCCACTATTTGAAAATTCAAAAAGTTACACTTGAATTTCAAATCACAACCATTTTTTGAAAATTAAAAAGCCTCAAATCACCTGACTTAATTTGAAATTTGAAAGTAAAGAATGACAACGTGACAATTCTGGAAATGGTATTCTAAACACAGTTCGATTATGTAGCTCATTACAAAAAAAACATGGGGAGCGAAATGTTTTCTTGAAATCCTAACTTAAAGCCTTGGAGTCACGATTTCAATACAAAATGAAATCATGATTTTAAGCCACCATAGTGTAGTTTTTTTGGTATTATTTTTAATAAAAGTTTTGATTTTTATAAATTTTTTATTTTTTTATTTTTTACATTTTTACGCTTTTTCCCATGATTGGAGTGTGAAAATTAGGATACGAAAATCAATGTACTTTTAAGAAAAAAATATTAAAATATATTTTATACATTGGAAAAGAAAAATCATATTAGTATTCTCTCATAAAAAATAAATAAAATAAAGGGTAAATATGTCTAGCTTTAAAGGGTTTTATTAGGTATATAATTTTAAAAGTGGGTATATATGTGCATTTATCTTCATCTTTTTTGTATTTGTTATCTAACAAATAGGTTCATATGTCAAAGGATACTAACCTAATAAAAATAAGATGATCCATTCTTTGTGCTAGCTTTGTAAATAAGTGGTACATCAACATGGCTATATGGTACTGGTAGGACATTTAGAGAGCAACTCCCAATAGGATGTAGTTATTGTATTGACCATAAATATGTTTGGAAGCATGGATCAGACCAGCAATTGCAGATATGGTCAATGGATCCAATATAAGAATATTAGTGATTTGGTTTTTGGATATGGATATCATAAATATTAACATTGGCTTTAAGGTACTAACCATTTTACATTTTTTTTTCTTATTTGTGCCTGTTTGCCCCACCTAAACAAGATAACTATTAATTTGTGAATGATGCCAATCTTATATGTACATCAACGTACATACTATAGGCATGCATGCAAATTGGCATGTGCTGATCTTATAACTTTCTTTTTTTTTTTTCCTTATTGTGCTTTATAGCTCACCCCTTTTAGAAGCTTACATTTCAATTATTGATAAATTTGATGATAGCTCACCCCTTTATAAAATGTGGCTATAGCTTAAGGTAATTATGTTTAATGATTGGTCATGAGAGTGACAATGGTCCTATTGGTAGTGATACTCACATCTATAATAGTCTAGTAGTAGCTTATATGTTGTTAATATCCTTAACGATTATATGTAGATATTTATACCTCTTTAGTTGGTTTGTTTAAAGATTTATTATAGTATGTGATAATAAACTTTCAAGTATTTCAAGAATTTATGTATCATTATTGACTTTTATTAAGCGAGTGTTACATATTCTTTTCATGTCAAAGAGTATGCTATAAATCGGTCACATCATGGTCATCTTAAGGCATAATTGCTTTTGGTTGTATTAGAGGTAGATTATGATCTTTAGAAAACTTAGAAAATTCATCCTTAAAGATGATGAGAAATAATGAAAATTGTGATTTATCTAATTAGTTGTCAAATTTTTAGAAAATTATATATATATTGTTAATTACACAACTATATGTAGATTGTCGTATACATTTTATCATTAAAGATTTTTGTTAACCTTGTTGCTTATTTTCCTCACTTTTCATAGGTTGAATAAGTCTAGAGAAGGTAAAAGTGCTAATTATACCATGCAAAACCTAAAAATTAATCATATTAAAATCTTTGGATTCGACTTCTTAGGTGAAATCATAAAGTCTAAGAGTCCTTATTTTGGGATGATGAAAGAAGAATTGTTTTAATAGTTTGGATTAAGGTTAATTGAAATCTATTGGTCTAATTCTAGCTTTTTGCAATATAGCTTATGCACTCAAAATACTTATATTAACCATTGGTTATTAATGTCCCAAGTCCCTTTTTATTTGTAGGACCCAAAATTGGATAGAAACATTGTCATACTAACAAGTTTATATCTCAATAGTTCAAACGCATGCATATTGTCACGTCCCATAGAGGTATCCTAAACGTAACAGTCCGCCACATACTATATAAGACTCTCGAATTATTATCCGAGCCGTTTGGGAGTCTTGTATAGATGTAAAGAGTCCCTTTACAATAATAGAATACTCTATTTAATGGAGTTAAGAAGTTTAATGTGGCATTCGATAGCCATAGATCATAAACCAAAACACATACATAAATTACAAAGTCTAAGGGGCATTCCTCCACAAAAGAATATTAAGACAATTACAGTCATCCAGAGTCTTTTGGTTCCGTGTGGAAGTCTAAACAAAATCGAAATAAACTTCTAAGGGAAACTCCTAGCTCTGGTACCTGAGCTGTAGCCTGCCTTGGCCTAAGCCAAATGAATTCGTGCTGCAACAAGTAAAAACTATAGGGGCGTAAGCGAACTAGCTTAGTGAGTGAAAACTTCCATATCGCAATTAAGACAAATCATTCAAGCAAGTGATTATTCAATCAAGTGAAATGCATCAAACAAGTGAATTTAGCAAACATATGACCAGTCGAAAATCATATGTGGATGGATTTGCGCCCTCCATCTCGGGTTAGCAGATTAACGAATCCTGTGGTACGACACCGTTTAAGCTCACGGTCAACTGAACAATATTTCGTTTTATGGATCACGATTAACCAACAAATTCGTTTTATGGATCACGATTAACCAATATATTGTTTTATAGATCACGATTAACCAACATATTCGTTTTATGGATCACGATTAACCAACAAATGCTAATGCTCCATCCCCATCGTGATATGAATGAGTTCAAATTTATATTGGATGTCTAGTAATCGTTTAATGCAATTCTTTTAGGTGGCCAAGCAATATTCGCAGACAATTAATTCTAACTCCTCTGTATACAAGCAATAACTTATCACCCGGTTTCGATATTCTTTAAGTTCAACTTCACATATCAACAGCAGACAACTATAATTCCCAACTAACCCATCATGCATAATCATTCTTTTTATCTTTGCTTAGCAACTAGTGCAACTATCACTACAATCACAAGCAATAATTGAAATCGGAAGTAATACTCACTTGGCCATGGTACGCCGATCTCTTAGTAATAATAGTCGGTGGTAGGGTACTGTCGTTCTCGGGATCACCTACCAAATAAGAACAACCTAGTAAGAATCTCATCACTTAACTAATTCAAACTATACATCTAAACTAAACAAAATTGTGATTCTCGCTATTTGCGGAAGTTCCAACTTAAAACGGCCATAACTTGGTCATTTTAACTCGGAATTTCACAAATTTTATATCGATCTCTATCTACTTCGAAAGATCTATCTATTTCTATTATTAATTCCAAGTTTTGAAAACATTTAGGTCACGGAACAGAGGGATCAGATCTGTTCTGTAACTTTCCCATTTCCGAAAAATTGTTTTGCATTTAATAAAAATGTTTCTAGTTGATGATTCATGTATAGATAAAATATGAATGAATTCCTAATATGAATGACATGTAATGAGTTCAATATATGCATGATCTTGATGATTTTTTATAATGAAATTTTTAAGAACTCCTAATTATTACAAGACTCCACAATAGTCACTTCTTAAAAATCCATTTTTCCAATTTTGCATGTAGTGTTTTAGGATTTTATTCTTAGTTTACTTGCTATCTAAATAAAAATGAGTCTTCATCATCTATACTATCCAAGACCTTCATTTCTACATAGAAATTCACATTTTTCACTTTGCAAGTATATTTTTAAATAAGCTTTTCATAAAAATCAAATTTTGGAAAAATTCATTTCTTGCATATTTCCTTGATGAAAACTTGTTTAATGCATCAAAATTTAAAGCTTTACTATATCTATTGTCTAAGGACTTCATTTAACACATAAAACATGCAATTTGAGCTCAAATACTAGGTGATTACATATGCATCATCTCAAATTACGATTTGACAAATTGATCACTAACTCAAAACTTCCCATTTTAATTCCACTACTTGTTTTACACATTACTCGAGCCTAAACTCATTTCAACTTGTAAAAATCATTCTTAGAGATACCTATTACATATACCTTTCATTTTTCATTTAAAATATGAGTTTCAAAGTGATTTCAAGGGTTTTTAAAATAGGTCTTGATTCATCCGAATTTTCCACTAGACATTTCTAACAAAAATCTTTTCTTTTCAAGTTCCTTGTCCTATATTCATAAAGATCTATCATCTAACACATTTATATATATGCAAGGCTAAGCTTTTATGATCATTAATGCATGAAAGCACAAAATATTCACATAAACATAAATGTCAAGAAAAATATGAATGTCTAAACACTAGATCTACAACTTATAGTGCATGAACATGAGTCTAAAGACATGAACATAAACTTTTCATGCAAGATCTCTACTTTTATATGCATGAACATAGTATTACTTCAACAAAAACTCATTAAACACAAGATCTACTTCTTGTGATGGCTTGATATTCTTGTATTAGTGTTTTCTCATCCCTAGCATTTGCTCATTGGGATTCAAGGTGGAAAACACACAAGAAAAGTCTTGCCATTACAAGATCATATAGTAGGAAGGCTAGAAATCATCACCTAAAGAGAGGTTTGTAGATGAAATGAAGAAGAAATGGATTTGTGAGTGAGTGTGTGTGTGTGGAGCTAGGTCACGTCAAGAAGAAGAAGAAAAAGAGAGTGTTTTGCAACTTTCAAAATTTTTAGAAGAGTAAAAATGAAGAGAGAGAGAGAGAGAAAATAAGTTTATATATTAAGTGAATTAGGGTTTAGTTGTAATAAAAGAAGTAAAAATAAAACAAAATAGAGAGAACTGGGGAGGGAGTGCGCCGGCTACATGAGAGGAAGAGAGAGGGAGAGATTTGAATTTGATATATTTTGTAATTTAAGTAATAAAATGTAATAAATGTAATAATTAATTAAGAAACAAAATTTTCTTGAAAAAGAAAATATAATTAGTAGTTGTAAGGATGTAAGAATAGGGTATAGGTAGTGTGTAGTGTAGGTTGTACTTGTGAATAGTGATAAATAGTAGACAAGACATCTACTTTACCGGTAGTAAAGAAAATACGGTAAAAAGGCTATAACTGTAATTTGTTATAGCCTGGAAAATTATAAAATTTATATTTTTGAAATCATTATAAAATTTCGGTTCTAATGAATATTCCGGAATATTTTTTTGAGTTTTTGGTCCTAGGGCTCGTTTTTCCGTAATTAAGCTCGGGAAGGTCCGAAATAGAAAATTTTCCAAAATTAAAACTTTTTAAGGTTTGAAATATACGTTAAAACAATAATTCACATTCATTTATTTTATAAAACTTCTTTTGTTATGAAACCGAAGGAAAGCCGGATTTAGGGTTTCTAAGCTTCTCTCATTAAGCTTGAACTAAACCAAATTAGGGTTTTGCTTTTCGATTCTCGGAGTTTACTTGACTGCTAAAAATACTGGGGTTTACACATATATTCAAGAATACACTTTGTTCATCGTAATTAGTGGGGTTTGATACTTAATAGTTTCTCAACTTATATCACAAGTGTATTCAATACAATTAAAATTACCTGCTCCTTCTCCTTATTCCATTACTCTCTTAAATTCTTAATTATCCTTCGCATGTTATCCTATGTCAACTTTTATAACTGCTACAAGCAACATGTGACTCATCCAACATGTAGGTGACACAAACAAGTTAAGTTAGTCACAAGTTATTCAAGCTGTATTGGTGTTTTTTTTTTTTTTTTTTTTTGGGAGGGGGAGGGGGGGGGGGAGGCTCATTACAGTTAGTCGATCACATATGATAGGTGTACCAGTCAACCTAAGAGGAGTTATGAACTGATGAGATGTGTAAGATGTTGTAGACAGGCATGGGATGAGGAATAAGAAAACCTAATTTCTCGAGTGCGCGAGTATGATAAAAGATTAAATTAGATAGGTTTGATCGTTCTTGACTCATTCTACGAGAAGTGGTTTCTTTGATCCTTCTCTTGAGCTATTTCAGCAGAGTTTCTACCTTGCTTTTAATCTTAGCAATATGTAGAAATCACAACAAATGAGAGAGAGAACCTCTTATTTATAGATGATGGAGGTCGATGCTAGCTATTGGATAGCATTTAAATGAACGATTGAGATCAAGTGTTGCTAGTGACCAGTGGATCATTTCTTAATGATAGGGTGGCTGCTATTGAAGCCTCCTTATCTTTTAGTAGTAGACTGGGCTTATAATGAGCTTAAGGACTTTTATAATATAAAAAGAGCCCATCATTCATTAAAAATATCTCATTCCTAATATAAAAAGGCTAAAGACTTAATTTAGTCTACATAAGCACTATTTCAATGAAAAAAGCCAAAATTAACCTAGGAAGCTATTTTTTGAGTTTATTTTTTGCGCACAAGTAAACTAAATAAGGCTAAGAGTAGAATAAACCAATATAGTGGTCCTTATTCTGAGCCTAAGAAGCTGAATCTCTTTATAACATCCTTTATTGAATTAAGTTTTATAAGCTTATTGGATTAGGTTTTATAGGCTCAATCACCAGCCTCGAAGACTACCCCATGCATTAAATTGGGCCAAGAGCCTAATTTCTAAAATGACCCTCTACATAAGCTTATTTTATAATCGAGCCTTTGGCCACAAGGCAAAGTAGTATTACTTTATTTTAGACATTTTGAAAAGAAAGAGTAAATTAGTCAATTTAAAATCACGAAACACACATGGAATACAATGAATTAAGACCAAAAATTGGTCTTAATCCATAGTTTTGAAAGGTCAAAATCGAGGATCGAATTGGGAAAGTCAAGAACGTAATTTGAGCTCAAATCTTCTTTAATGACAGATTTTGACCAAATTGAAATGATTTGAAGCTTCCATGAAGCATATTCAGTGAAAAATACTAGAATATTCGTCTGAATTTGCTTAAGAAAAGAAACACTAAATCATCATTAATCAAGAATTAATCACAAACCTTAATTTCATGATTTTCGGTCAAGGCAAATTAACTTGCTTTCCATCTTAATCCAGGCTTGAAACCTATAAATTGAGGCTCAGAGATCACATTCCGATCATCAATCACAACACAGATCCATTCTCAAAGTTCAAATATGACGTTTTCAAAAGTTACTTAAAGCTTTGATTTTGGAGTTCATAGGTGAAAACCGAAGGGAGTTAAGGTGGTAGGAAGCTTCCTGGTAAGTAAAGCTTCACTTTGATAGCACGAACAACCTAAGAAGCGATCGGAATCCACTCCGACGAATAGAGCCGCCGCTGACGCCTCCTGGAGTTGCTGAAACCACCACCACCCACTTCTGTGTCGAAATGCTTTCACTAGAGTTTTTGCCTTGGTCCACTCCCCTTGTCCGACACCTCTCCCAGTCACAACAGCCATCGGAGTGGCCATTTCCTAGTCCGCTGGCCGCTACTTTTCCTTGGACCCTGCCCGCATTTGACTCGAGCCCGATCTGCGAACGTGCCCATTTCTCCGTTTGAATCTGCACGTCCAGGTAAGTCTTCATGCTTCTTTCTTTTTATTATTATTATTTTTTAATAATATTAATTAATTGATGAATAAATAAATAAATTAGTTAATTAAAGAAGACGGTAAGGACGTATGGCCTGTAGATAAATTTCAAATGTGTAAAAGTGCTTCATTTGGACATCATGTGCACAGTTATATAATATATTATTATATATATAATACAGACAGTAAAATTGTTAATAAATGGCGTGATAAAAATGTAAAGTGTGTGTGTTGTGTATATATATATATAAGTTTATATGAACAAATTTTTTGGACGTTAACATTTAAAAAAAATTAATTATGTTTTTGACACCACTTACAAAAATGTATTTTTTGTATATAAAATCAAACTGATAGTTTATAGGATGTCATATTGAAAATCATTTTTACCAAACACTTGAAAATATAATAAACTTATAATGGAAGAGTTCATAGATAAAAATACCAATAAACTAAAATTTTTCTTGAAAAAAATTATATATTATCCGATCCCGATTAGTGGATACATAAATACTTATGGGATGACATAAAAATTGAAAACCCTTTTCTCATTTCCTAGGATTTGTAAATATTGACCTGAATTTTAGTCTAATATGTTTCAAAAATGTAAAAATAATCCTTTTAACTTCTAGATTTTGATAAGGTTAGACGATTAACATATTGCAAATATTGTAATTACTCATCTAGTATCATAACAATTAAACTGTAACTTTTGTACCATATGATTTTAATAAGATATTCTTTGTATCTAGAATATCTGGTGTAAAAGAAAGTTGATTTGAAAAAATTGGTTTTCAATGTGGACCTATAGCTAAGTTAGAATCAACCAACCCATGGATTCTAACTTTTTTTTTTTTTTTTACCATGTCAAGTAGAGACTCCTTACAAAATCAATATTTCTTTTAGTTCCTAGTTGAGGATTTGTATTAAATGGGTAAGGTTTTGATACGGATCGAATCGAAAGGAATCAAACCAGAAATAAAAAATCCAAGCTCGACAACTTTTAATATAGTTGAACTAATTTATTGAACAAATGAGATTTGTTGCTAAGTTATCCCTTCTTTTTTTTTTTTTTTTCCTTTTCATTCAACTTATTGTATAATGCCGAAGCATATGTTTATGAAACGCTATAGTCTTTAAAGTATATTAGCATTTGTCTCCTTCTTTTTCTTTGGGCCGTGAATAAACGAATTGATCTTGTCACTGTATATAGGCCCATATAACACTTTAATAGCTATCAAAGAATAAATTGGTGAGTCCTAATAGAATAAATAAAAAAAAATAAAAAGATGAAGAAAAAGAAAAATCACGGCAAAAGGTTTTCCATTCGACTATATATCATTACTCTAAACTATAATGACCTTCTCCTTTAGCAGCAATACCTAAAAAAGAGAAGCAAAAGGTAATGATATTGAAATTAAAAAAAAAAAAAAACATGGTTTTACATTCTAGAATCCACAAGAACAGGTTCGTGGCTTTTAAGGTTCCTCGACCCCAAAACTCCTCATTTGGGATAAAAGATTTGGCATCTTGAAATCTTTAAATGTTATAGAAAGGTACCATGTTTTTATTTTTTTTTTTTTTTTTGCAAAAAGAAAAATATATTATTATATTAATAAGTGGTGCATCTGTACACGATTAAGATTGTGATTTAGAAATATAAACATGTGATTTGGACTATATACGTTTATTTGTTTCATTTATTTCTACTCGTTTCACTATCTTATTTTTATGTTTTCAAACAGATGTTTTGCTAAAAAGTAGATACAAATGAAAAATGAACATTTTAAAGATAAACAAATCAAATACAAATAAAATATATATGATCAGACAATCGAAAGAAACCTTAATCTCTTCACATACATTTAGACAATGTAAAAGAGATTTTTGTGAAAGCCATTTTAGGATTTTTTGAGGTAATCACGAGCTTATTGCTTTCAATTGTAATATGTACTTAAAGGAAAAATAAATAAATACTCACTAAAACTTATAATTAGGGATCTATTTGGATTGTTTGATTTTCATCTGTATCATATTTGCATATGATTTGTTTGGCCTCTTTATGAGTAAAACAATTGGTTTTTCATCGGTATTTGTTTGTTGACAAACATCTATTTGAAAATTACAAAAATATGATGCCAAAATAACCATGAAACAAACAGACCAAACTTTCAAGTCCAGAAAGAATATAAATGCAACCAGCTGCGTTTTCCCTTAGAATATTTAATTTTCACCAATTGATTTTGATTCCTTTTTTTTTTTTTTTTGAAGCTATTATTTCTTTGAATCGTATTGGCATGTTAATTGATGGAAAAGTAAAAGAAAAACGATATACATGTTGCATGAATATTTATTAATGTATTGCATATTAATTATAATCCTTAGATGCTATAGAGTAAAAGTAGCTTATTAATTTATGTTACATAGCTAGGAAAAACTTGTTTAGTCTGCAAGGTAATGCATAAAAGTCATCAATCCTTGAATCTGAACAAAAAATATTTAATCTCTCCCACCATTACAAGTTGTTGCCATTCCGGGTGGCTTCACATTTTAGGCTAATACTGCAATCCAAAAGTATAGCAACCAAGGCAGCCACGATCATAGAGGACATGAAAATGACTGTTAATACAACCTTAACCTACATTCCATAACACAACATGAGAGAATGCCAGTTGAATGAGTAAGTTTGCCTGGAAATGTCACATAATAGAAAAGCTGAATATGAACTTTATCTTAAAGCTAATTCCATTATGTGACTTTTCTAGACAAACTCACTCGTTCAACTGGCATTCTCCTATGCTATACTATGGAAGGCAAGTTAAGGTTGTATTAACAGTTATTTTCATGTGCTCTACGACCATAGCTGCCTTGGTTGCAATACTCTTGGATTGCAGTATTTGCCCAAAATGTGAAGCCGCCTGGAATTACAACAACTTGCAATGGTGGGAGAGATTCAATATTTTTTGTTTTGATTTAAGGAGTGTTGACTTTTATTCATTACCTTGGAGACTAAACAAGTTATTCCCAGCTCTAGAACATAAATTAATAAGCTACTTTTACTTTATAGTATCTAAGGATTATAACTAATATGCAACACATTAATAAATATTTATGCAACACGTATATCATTTTTTTTTTTTTTACTTTTCCATCAATTAACATGCCCATACGATTCAAAGAAATAATAGCTTAAGGAAAAAACAAAAAAGAGGGAATCAAAATCAATAGGTGAAAATTAAAGGTTCTGAGGGGAAAACGCACCTGATTGCATTTATATTCTTTCTGGATTTAAAAGTTTGGTATGTTTGTTTCATAATCATTTTAGCATCATATTTATATGATTTTCATATAGAAGTTTGTCAATAAATAGATACCGATGGAAAACCAATTGTTTTATTCATAAAAAAGCCAAACAAATCAAATACAAATATGATACAAATAAAAACCAATTGCTTAATTATACTTTTGGTGGGCCAAGCTGGTTTTTTAATTTATTTTTCCTTCGAGTACATATCACAATAACTCATCTACGGTCACAACAATTAAACTGTAACTTTTGTACCATGTGATTTTAATAAGATAGTCTCTGTATCTAGAATTTCTAGAGTAAAAGAAAGTTGATTTTAAAAAATTGGTTCTCAATGTGGACCCGTAGCTAAGTTAGAATGAACTAACCCATTGATTCTAACTTTTTTTTTTTACCATGTCAAGTGGCAACTCCTTACAAAATCAATATCTCTTTTAGTTCCTAGTTGAGGATTTGTATTAAATGGTAATGGTTTTGATACGGATCGAATCGAAAGGAATCAAACCAGAAATAAAAAATCAAAGCTCGATAACGTTTAATGTAGTTGAACTAATTTATTGAACAAATAAGATTTGTTGCTAGGTTATCCCTTCTTTTCGTCTTTTTTTTTCCTTTTCATTCAACTTATTGTATATGTATGCCTAAGCATATGTTCATGAAACGCTATGGTCTTTAAAGTATATTAGCATTTGTCTCCTTCTTTTTCTTTGGGGCCTTGAATAAACGAATTGATCTTGTCACTGCATATAGGCCTAAATAACACTTTAATAACTATCAAAGAATAAATTGGTGAGTCCTAATAGAATAAATAAAAAAAATAAAAAGATGAAGAAAAAGAAAAATCACGGCAAAAGGTTTTCCATTCGACTATATATCATTACTCTAAACTATAATGACCTTCTCCTTTAGCAGCAATACCTAAAAAAGAGAAGCAAAAGGTAATGATATTGAAATTAAAAAAAAAAAAAAAACATGGTTTTACACTCTAGAATCCATAAGAACTGGTTCGTGGCTTTTAAGGTTCCTCGACCCCAAAACTCCTCATTTGGGATAAAAGATTTGGCATCTTGAAATCTTTAAATGTTATAGAAAGGTACCATGTTTTTAATTTTTTTTTTTTTTTTTTGCAAAAAGAAAAATATATTATTATATTAATAAGTGGTGCATCTGTACACGATTGAGATTGTGATTTAGAAATATAAACATGTGATTTGGACTATATACGTTTATTTGTTTCATTTATTTCTACTCGTTTCACTATCTTATTTTTATGTTTTCAAACAGATGTTTTGCTAAAAAGTGGATACAAATGAAAAATGAACATTTTACAGATAAACAAATCAAATACAAATAAAATATATATGATCAGACAATCGAAAGAAACCTTAATCTCTTCACATACATATAGACAATGTAAAAGAGATTTTTGTGAAATCCATTTTAGGATTTTTCGAGGTAATCACGAGTTTATTGCTTTCAATTGTAATATGTACTTAAAGGAAAAATAAATAAATACTCACTAAAACTTATAATTAAGGATCTATTTGGATTGTTTGATTTTCATCTGTATCATATTTTCATATGATTTGTTTGGCCTCTTTATGAGTAAAATAATTGGTTTTTCATCGGTATTTGTTTGTTGATAAACATCTATTTGAAAATTACAAAAATATGATGCCAAAATAACCATGAAACAAACAGACCAAACTTTCAAGTCCATAAAGAATATAAATGCAACCAGCTATGTTTTCCCTTGGAATATTTAATTTTCACCTATTGATTTTGATTCCTTTTTTTTTTTTTTTTGAAGCTATTATTTCTTTGAATCATATTGGCATGTTAATTGATGGAAAAGTAAAAGAAAAACGATATACATGTTGCATTAATATTTATTAATGTATTGCATATTAATTATAATCCTTAGATGCTATAGAGTAAAAGTAGCTTATTAATTTATGTTACATAGCTAGGAAAAACTTGTTTAGTCTGCAAGGTAATGCATAAAAGTCATCACTCCTTGAATCTAAACAAAAAATGTTTAATCTCTCCCACCATTACAAGTTGTTGCCATTCCGGGTGGCTTCACATTTTAGGCTAATACTGCAATCCAAAAGTATAGCAACAAAGGTAGCTACGATCGTAGAGGACATGAAAATGACTGTTAATACAACCTTAACCTACATTCCATAACACAACATGAGAGAATGCCAGTTGAATGAGTAAGTTTGTTTGGAAATGTCACATAATGGAAAAGCTGAATATGAACTTTATCTTAAAGCTAATTCCATTATGTGACTTTTCTAGACAAACTCACTCGTTCAACTGGCATTCTCCTATGCTATACTATGGAAGGCAAGTTAAGGTTGTATTAACAGTTATTTTCATGTGCTCTACGACTGTGGCTGCCTTGGTTGCAATACTCTTGGATTGCAGTATTTGCTCAAAATGTGAAGCCGCCTGGAATTACAACAACTTGCAATGGTGGGAGAGATTCAATATTTTTTGTTCTGATTTAAGTAGTGTTGACTTTTATTCATTACCTTGGAGACTAAACAAGTTATTCCCAGCTCTAGAACATAAATTAATAAGCTACTTTTACTTTATAGTATCTAAGGATTATAACTAATATGCAACACATTAATAAATATTTATGCAACACGTATATCATTTTTTTTTTTACTTTTCATTCAACTTATTGTATATGTATGCCTAAGCATATGTTCATGAAACGCTATGGTCTTTAAAGTATATTAGCATTTGTCTCCTTCTTTTTCTTTGGGGCCTTGAATAAACGAATTGATCTTGTCACTGTATATAGGCCCAAATAACACTTTAATAACTATCAAAGAATAAATTGGTGAGTCCTAATAGAATAAATAAAAAAAAATAAAAAGATGAAGAAAAAGAAAAATCACGGCAAAAGGCTTTCCATTCGACTATATATCATTACTCTAAACTATAATGACCTTCTCCTTTAGCAGCAATACCTAAAAAAGAGAAGCAAAAGGTAATGATATTGAAATTTAAAAAAAAAAAACATGGTTTTACATTCTAGAATCCATAAGAACTGGTTGGTGGCTTTTAAGGTTCTTCGACCCCAAAACTCCTCATTTGGGATAAAAGATTTGGCATCTTGAAATCTTTAAATGTTATAGAAAGGTACCATGTTTTAAATTTTTTTTTTTTTTTTGCAAAAAGAAAAATATATTATTATATTAATAAGTGGTGCATCTGTACACGATTGAGATTGTGATTTAGAAATATAAACATGTGATTTGGACTATATACGTTTATTTGTTTCATTTATTTCTACTCGTTTCACTATCTTATTTTTATGTTTTCAAACAGATGTTTTGCTAAAAAGTGGATACAAATGAAAATTGAACATTTTACAGATAAACAAATCAAATACAAATAAAATATATATGATCAGACAATCGAAAGAAACCTTAATCTCTTCACATACATTTAGACAATGTAAAAGAGATTTTTGTGAAATCCATTTTAGGATTTTTTGAGGTAATCACGAGTTTATTGCTTTCAATTGTAATATGTACTTAAAGGAAAAGTAGATAAATACTCACTAAAACTTATAATTAGGGATCTATTTGGATTGTTTGATTTTCATCTGTATCATATTTATATATGATTTGTTTGGCCTTTTTGTGAGGGAAACAATTGGTTTTTCATCGGTATTTGTTTGTTGATAAACATCTATTTGAAAATCACAAAAATATGATGCCAAAATGTCCATTAAACAAACAAACCAAACTTTCAAGTCCAGAAAGAATATAAATACAACCAGCTGCGTTTTCCCTTGGAATATTTAATTTTCACCAATTGATTTTGATTCCTTTTTTTTTTTCCTGAAGCTATTATTTCTTTGAATCGTATTGGCATGTTAATTGATGGAAAAGTAAAAGAAAAACGATATACATGTTGCATGAATATTTATTAATGTATTGCATATTAATTATAATCCTTAGATGCTATAGAGTAAAAGTAGCTTATTAATTTATGTTACATATCTAGGAGAAAATTGTTTAGTCTGCAAGGTAATGCATAAAAGTCATCACTCCGTGAATATGAACAAAAAACATTTAATCTCTGCCACCATTACAAGTTGTTGCCATTCGAGGTGACTTCACATTTTAGGCTAATACTACAATCCAAAATTATTGCAACCAAGGCAGCCACAATCGCAGAGGACATGAAAATGACTGTTAATACAACCTTAACCTACATTCCATAACACAACATGAGAGAATGCTAGTTGAATGAGTAAGTTTATCTGAAAATGTCACATAATGGAAAAGCTGAATATGAACTTTATCTTAAAGCTAATTCCATCATGTGACTTTTCTAGACAAACTCACTCGTTCAACTGGCATTCTCCTATGTATACTATGGAATGCAAGTTAGGGTTGTCTTAACAGTTATTTTCATGTCCTCTACGACGTGGCTGCCTTGGTTGCAATACTCTTGGATTGCAGTATTTGCCCAAAATGTGAAGCCGCCTTGAATTACAACAACTTGCAATGGTGGGAAAGATTCAATGTTTTTTGTTCTATTTAAGGAGTGATGACTTTTATTCATTACCTTGCAGACTAAACAAGTTATTCCCAGCTTTAGAACATAAATTAATAAGCTACTTTTACTTTATAGAATCTAAGGATTATAACTAATATGCAATACATTAATAAATATTCGTGCAACATGTATATCGTTTTTCTTTTACTTTTCCATCAATTAACATGCCAATACGATTCAAAGAAATAATAGCTTTAGGAAAAAAAAAAGAGGGAATCAAAATCAATATGTGAAAATTAAAGCTTCCAAGGGGAAAACACCTGGTTGCATTTATATTCTTTATGGATTTAAAAGTTTGGTTTGTTTGTTTCACAATCATTTTGCATCATATTTTTATGATTTTCATATAGATGTTCTTCAATAAATAGATACGGATGGAAAACCATTTGTTTTACTCATAAAAAAGGCCAAACAAATCAAATACAAATATAATACAAATAAAAACCAACTGCTTAATTTTACTTTTGGTGGGCCAAGAAAATTTTTTTATTTATTTTTCCTTTGAGTACATATTACAATTGAAATCAATAAACTTGTGATTACCCTGGAAAATCCTAAAATGGCTTTCACGAAAATCTCTTCTACATTGTCTAAATGTATGTAAGGAGATTAAGATTTGTTTGGGTTGTCTGATTTTCATACGTATTTTATTTGCATTTGATTTTTTTTTTTTTGAATAAAATGTTTGTTTTTCATTTATATATGCTTTTTAGCAAGCATTTGTTTGAAAACAATAAAAATAAGATAGTGAAACAACCAGAAACAGATGAAGCAAACTAACCTATATAGTCCAAATCACATGTTTATATTTCTAAGTCACAATCTTAATCGTGTACAGATACAAATATTTTAATAATATTTTTTCTTTTTGCAAAAAAAAAATTTATATATATATATATATATTAATAACATGGTACCTTCTATAATGTTTAAAAATTTCAGGATGCTAAAACTTTTACCCCAAATGAGGAGTTTTGGGGTTGTAGAACCTTAAAAGCCCCCAGATTCTAGATGTAAAACCATGTCTTTTTTTTTTTTTAAATTTCAATATCATTACCTTTTGCTTCTCTTTTTCAAGTATTGCCGCTAAAGAAGAAGGGCATTATAGTTTAGAGTAATTATATAGTCGAAAGGAAAACCTTTTGGTGTGACTTTTCTTTTTCTTGTTCTTTTTATTTATTTTTTATTTTTTTCTGTTGAGATTCAACAATTGATTCTTTGATAGTTATTAAAGTGGTAAATGGGTCTAAGAAGACTTGCAATTAGGCTTCTGCTATATGCAGTGACAAGATCAATTCATTTATTTAAGGCCCTAAAGAAAGAGACAAATGCCAATTCACTTTAAAGACTATAGTGTTTCATAAACATATTCTTAGGCATGCATACACAATATGTCGAATGGAAAAAAGGGAAAACTTAGTGACAAATCTCAAGTGTTCAATAAATCAGTTTAACTATATTAACAACCTAACAATGTTAACAAGTGGGACAAGGGGGTATATAATGTAGAACCGAAGAAACAATGGAGGTTACCCAAAAGCATCAAACTTCCTTTTCCTCTTTTCTTCTTTCTTGAAACAATTGAGCTCGTAAACTAGTAAGTCTTTTCCTTTCTTGATCACCTTGCATAAACATCAAAAGAAAACCCTAGGTTAGTTATGTGATTGTTATATTGTTACAATAGTATCAATAGATAGATCAAAGAAAGAGTTCACTAAAATTGTATCTTGTTGACAAAATAAAGTAGTACTCATGCTATTCACAAAGCCTAATTATGCAAAACAATAAGAAAGAGAGCAAGGGGAAGAGGGCACCTATGAAGAGACATTCAAGAATTGTCCTTGTGGTAGACAACATTGTATTTGTTTTTTTAATAATACATTGGAGTTTTGAGGTTGTATTTAGGCCTTATGGGGCTAAACTCTATGAGTAGATATTAATAAAAGACTAGGCCTTGAAAGTCTATCAAATTGGTGCTTTTCATTGCGATGGCAAACAATACAAAATCTTATTCAAGACTTCAAGAACAAATTGATCATAACACGATTCATATTGAGAATATGATGACAGAAATGCATGGACTTCATGATTCCATGAATGGCAATATGTAAATAGTGATAAAGCAATTTAATTATCTTTCTTAATCATTGCAAGCAAATAATTCTCAACATCATAATCAGAATGGTGCAGGTAATTACTCTTCATCATATTTCAATGATAATTCGAATGAAAATTACCATGCATATAGTAGAAGCAAAAACTAGAGTTTCCTAAGTTTCCGTGTGTATGTGTTTGGGGTAGGGGGTTGGGTTGGGATGTTGATGGTCCAACTACATAGATATTTAAAGCCAACCAGTTCTTTAAGTATCATAATGTCCCAGTAGAGGAGTGTATTAAATTGGCTTCATTTGTATTAGAATGAAGCATCCGATTGGTTTCAACAGATGCATCATCATCAACAAGTGGATACATGGCAACAATTTATTAATGCTTTGAAACAAAGATTTAGCACATCTCAATATGAGGGCTACTAAGGAAAACTATCCAGATTATTGCAAACATCAGATACAACTCATTGTTATCATGAATTTGAGAATTTTTTAAAGAAGATTATTGACCTTTCAAAAAGCATCCCTTATATTTGTTTCATTTTTGGTCTTAAACCTTTGATCCAACGAGAAGTTTTAGGCTCTCAACCCATAAGTCTATCACATGCATTGAGCTTAGCTAAATTGCATGAAAGTAAATTCAATAACATTTTTTTCTCAAATTTCATCTAAACCTACCAAATTTTGTTTATCACAACAATAAATCCTCTATTATTTCCTATAATAATTCTTTTAAATCTTCTTCTTCTAGTAGTAAAGCACTTTTACCAACACCCAAACACTACTAGTACGTCTCTTTCAACAAAGCCAATAGACTTTTCCCAAAGTACTACCTAGACTTTACCAACTAAGAAGTTTTTTGCATTAGAATTGTTAGCTAGGTAGGAGAAATGCCTATGCTATGATTGTGATGAGAAACTTCACAAGAGTCATATATGTAAGGCTAAATTCTTATTGATGGTTCAATTTGTGGAAGATGATGAGACTAATAAGTTACTAGATGCTTCACATAGTGTTGATCAAGATGAAATAAGCAACTTCACTGATAAGACATTGAAATTAGCTATCATGTGATGTCTATGGTATTAGCTCCTTGAATATTTTTAATGGAAGGATGTATAAGGAATCAGACTCTATCTATCTATCTTAATAAATTATTAAAGTACCCACAATTTCCTTCAAGAACATATGGCAAGAAAATTAAAGTTGCTTTGATAGCAATCAAACATTTTAGGGTTATGATGGGGAATGGTGAATATTAGGAGTGCACAATGTTTAGTAAATAAGTTAAAATTGCTATTAAAAAATATTCCTTTTATTTGGACTGCTATATATATATTCTACCTTTACAAAGAGTTGAATTGGTATTAGGAGTGTAGTGGCTAAATACTTTAGGACCAATTATAATGGATTATAGCTAGTTAACAATGTCATTTTAAGTAAATGGTTCTAAAAGGAGTAGATGCTTTCTAAGCTAAGCCTTTACAAACAGCTTAGTTGCATAAATTAATTGTAGCAATTAAGTAGGAGTATTTTTGTAGCTTGGTGGCTCATTCAGGTGGTGCTTCCATGGATACTACAACCAATACAGAATTGGATTCTTTATTGGGCAGATTTCTGAAAGTTTTTACAACGCCATCATTGCACCAATGAGGTATATCCAACATCATATTCATCTTCAAGATGAATCCACACTGACAAATGTAAGAGCTTATCGATATTCTTATTTTTAAAAGTCTAAAATAGAGAAATTAGTCAATGAAATGTTAGTCGTAGGGGTGATAATACCTAGTACCAATCCATTTTCTTTACTAGTGTTGCTATCTAAAAAGCAAGATGGAACTTGTCGATTTTATATGGATTTTAGAGTGTTAAATCAAGTAACTATGCTTGATAAATTTCCCATATCGGTTGTTGAAGAACTTTTGGATGAATTGCAGGTGCATGATTTTCCCTAAGCTGGATTTGTGAGTGCGTAATGATCAAATATGATTGTTTTAATTAGATATTCCAAAAACAACATTTAGAACACATGAAAGGGCATTATGAGTTTCTTGTTATGCCCTTTCGATTATCTAATGCACCAGTAATGCTCCAAGCAATTATGAATAAGCTTTTTTGTTCATACTTGTGAAAAGTTGTAATGCATGAAAGGACATGTGTTTTTCTGTAAAGAGAAGTAAATGTCTTTTGGGAATAATTCTAATGAGTATTTAGGTCATTTACTTTTAGTTGAAGGATTGTGTCTCAATGAGGCAAAAATTGAAGTCATTCGTACTTCGCCTATTCCTATTGTCACATGTATCGAATTCCTCGATAGAGTTTTGGCCTCTTGCTTGGGCAGAAGATGAGGGTGTTGGAGCACTAAAAATCTATGCACACAAAAAACTCGATTAGAGGTACATTAGGGGGTTATCTATGCATGACCACTCTGATACTTAAGTTAACTGTGGGTTCAAGCAAAGGTAGAAAACACTAATAATCATTTAAGAAGGACCAGAGTAGAGAAGGTCTTCAAGATTAATCACTTACCTCACGAGGGCTTGGATGATCCCTTATATGAAGTAACCATAGCAGACTCCAATGGGACTAGGAGACATCCTTTACACATGGTTGGTCCCCATTGAGCTTTTAGTTGGCCTGATCCATAAGACACAATAGTGTCAGATGCGGATTGTGATTTTGCCAACACTGTAGCATAGAGGGTGACTGGATGAGGCACAAACCATCGAGAAAATTCAGTTGTCAAGTTGCCATGGGCCTCCCATTAAGATCGGGGGTTGTGAATGACACAACATTATAGACCTTAGCCTGCAAGCAGGAGGCCATGGTCAGGGTCATTGATGCATTCTACATAGGTGACTTAAGGTTGCTTGAGAGTCCCTTTCTATTATTAAGGCATGTTCTGCTTTAGAGACCTTCACAGAGTAGGCCTTTCAAAAGTTCATACTAGGCCTAAGAGGCCTAATACTCATTAGTATTTGACCTAACAAGCCTCTGCTGAAAATCTACTATCAACACCTATTAATGCTAAGCAGTTGTAAGGATTTTATGGTTATCAAGTTATTATCGAAGGTTTGTAAAAAGGTATGCATCTTTCGCAGCCTCATTAACTAATCTACTTAAAAAAGATTCTTTTTATTTGGAATGAATCAACTTAGGATACATTTAGCATATTAAAAGTAGGTATGGGTTTTACTCCTGTTTTAGCTTATCCAAATTTAATGAAAGCTTTATAGTAAAACAAATGCTTTAAGGCTTGGCATAGAAGCAGTCTTGCACCAAGGCGTCTAACCAATTCCTTTTTTAATAAGAGACTAAGCATGAGACTATAGAAAGTTGGGGCTTATGTTTAGGAGTTGGTAGCTATTGTTGAAGCTATTAAAATGTGGAGACACTATCTATTGGGTCGAGATTTTATTATTCAAATAGATTAGAAGAGTTTACAGGATATATTAACTCAGACAAAAACTTAAGAACAATAGCACTATTTAATAAAGTTGATGGGGTATGACTACGAAGTACAATATAAGTCAAGTGATAAGTGTAACTTAATATTTATTTAAGAACGGTAGGTTGTACTTGATATATTTTATGGGTTAATTATAAGAATTTGATACTTAACTTGGTTAAATTTTGATTTTAGGAGTTTGGAAGTATATTTGAGCTTGAAAGAAGGAGTTAATAAAGTTTAATCAAGTTTTGAGAAGGAATTAGAAAAAATTGAAGGATGCATGAAGAACATGAATCCTTATTTATCTAGTGTATCTAGTATAAGAGATCCATGACTTGGTGTTTACAGTTGTATTCATTAAAGGAGATCAGTAGGGTCTTTGGGTGGATTCAACAACTCGTGTTTAGTTCGTGTGTATTGAAAGAGAAGTAGTAATTTGCTCCAATGAGGTCCATCGGTGAATACAATAAGACATGTTTACCTTGTGTTTTGTTGCGAATGGAGGTCTAAAGTATTACAAAAAGGAACACAGGTCATTCCATTAGCTCGCGTACTGCACGTGGAGTTCCAATTTGTGACGAATTTTGTCTAATCTTCTGATATATTTTTAAATAGATATCAATCTACTTCTCCAGGATTTGCTAGGACTCTTTCATCTATAAATAGAATTCTAGAGAGAGAAATGATACACTTTACACACTTTTGCATTCTAATCAATCTAGAAAGAGAAACAAGTCAAAGAAGTGCAACATCCTAGAGAGAGAATATTGCAACATCAAGTCTTTAAAGGGGTTTTCTTTCTTATTCTTTATGATAATGTTTATTCCTCTTGTATTTATCAAATATATGATGAAAGAGTAAAGGAATTAGTTTAGATATTGAAAAACCCTATAATTTACTATGTAATTAGGATTGGTTCGTATTCAATAAGATTACTGCTTCTTGATTCTAATTATCTGTGCATGAAAGTTCTTGAGTTAATGTTTCTAGTATATTGATTCATGTTCGATTTTGTAATAGTCGATTGAAAGATTGCTATTATGAATAGATCTAGCATAACTGGAGACTTGATTGCAACCTTAGAAATATGATGACAAAATTTTCTATATTAGATTAATTTGAGTTAAATCTAATAAAGAGTTCATAGATCTTTAATGCAGTTCTTTGATCGATATTATTTAGGAAGCAATTGCAATAGATGGATCTAAGAAACTTCAACTAGTGAATATTCCTCTAAAAGTTTTTGAGGAGGCATGCATGGATTTTATCACTAGGATAACATGTTAATGGATATTTGGTGATTTTTATGGTTATAGATTGTTTAACGAAGTATACATATTTAGCAATATTACCTATGGATTTTACAACCATTAAAGTAGCCGAGTTATTTATTCATATGGTGGTAAATGTCACGCCCCAAAGGGTACCATAAATGTGGCAGTCCGTCGTACACAATATTAAAGCCTAAGAATGACCACCTCAGTCACGCGAAGGCTTTCATACTATGTACAAGGCGTCTAACACATAAAGGAGACACATCGGAATGATATATTTTATGTTGATACAATTGAGTAACAATGTAAAGGAAATAAAATCTACTATACTTTCGATACAAACCACTGTACTTCAAAATACAAGTCATTCAACTTCAATTACATTCATCCGTAGACTTCCCTACATAAACTATTACAAGACAAATCATAAACTAGCTGATAACTTCAAACATTCGAATCCTTTGCCAAAATCCCGGAGTCATTCCCGGTTCCAACTAATTTAGTCCCCACTTTGCATTCTTGAGATAACCTGTTCATTTAAACAACTATAGGGGTATAAGCTACACTAGCTTAGTGAGAATTCCCTTAATTCCGTACCATAACAAGCAAGTTATAATCAACTATATGCTATGCATGAGCAAACACATGAGCAAACAATTATGCATGGGTATCCGGAACCCACACATAGAACGGATTTACGCCCTCCGTATCTTGGGTTAGGAATGGTATTGAGTCTACACGACCGCATCTAGTCCCCAAGCCCTCGGCTCTTAGCACTCGACTCAGCTAGGCTAGGCTCATCCAAGAATGCATCCACATGCGCCTTAGTACCCCTGAATGAGCTCTGGCACCGGGTTTGTTATCCAAAAGAGTCATCCACGGACCATACCGATCGACCTGCGTAGGAGTAGCATGCTACCAAATGCAATATGTCCAATGCAATGCATGACCAATTTAATTTTTGCTTATGTCAAAAATATTTATATATTCTTTAGAGTGATCAATCAATATCACACATATAACAGAAATAATATGAACGGTGCAGTTATCCAATTAAATCGTGGTTTCGATATGCTTTAGTATTCTTTGGCACACATTCATCACAGTCTCATCATATATCCCATCCCCATTCATATCGATTTTTATCTTGTTCCTATAAGTCTAATGCAACTATCTACAATCACAATCAAGGTAACAAAACAAGGAGAAAAACTTACCCGGCCATTGGATCACCGGTCTTCTAGTAATAATAATTCGATGGCAGGGAATCGTCTATCTCGGGATCTCCTAAAAAGGAAGAAATACTCTAATAAGTATTTCAACTCAAACTAATCTAAACGATCTTATACGAACTATCAAATTCGTAATTCGCGTCCTAAGCAGGAATTCTAACTTAAAACGGCCATAACTTGGTCATTTTAACTCGGAATCTCGCAAATTATATATCGATTTCTATCTAATTCAAAAGATCTATCTATTCCTAATATTATATTTAAGTTTTGAAAACATTGAAGCTTCGAAAAGGTCAGATCAGATTAGGGCAGCAACAATTTCAATTTCCGAAAAATAGTTTTGTAAGAGTTTGTAATGTTCCTACTATAGAAATTGGCTATACATGCAATATGAATGATTTCCTAACATGAATGAAATGAGATGAGCTTAATGTATGTATGGTCTTGATGATTCTTGCTAAAAGAGAATTTCATAACTCCTTATATTACAAGACTTCAAGGATAACTACTTTTAAGAATACTAGTTTCCTAACTTTGATTATTTCCATTTGTTTTGGATTTATTACTTAAGAAAATATAATTATTTTTGTTAAAATTGAGTCTTCATTATATCTATTACTTATGACCTTCATTTCTACATAAAAATTTTCATTTTACGCTTTGTAAATATGTTTTCCAATATGATTTACTCAAAAATCCGAATTTTAGAAAATCCACTTTTTGAATGATTCATTTGGGGAAAACTTGTTTAAAACATTAAAATTTAAGGCTTTACTATATCAATTACCTAAGGACTTCATTTAACACATAAAACTTGCAATTTGAGCTCAAATACTAAGTGATTACTTATGCATCATCTCAAATTACGAATTTGACAATTGATCACTAACAAAATTTTTCATTTTAATTCCATTACTTGTTTAACACCTTACTCATGCCTAAACTCATTTTAACTTGTAAAAATCATTGCTTAATGATATCTATTACCTATATACTTCATTTTTCACATAAAACATGAGTTTTGGAGTTGATACATGGGTTCTAAAAATTGGTCTTAGTTGGGATCCGAATTTACAAAATTCATTTTTGGTTATATCTTTTGATAAAATCTATCTAAGCTCATAAAAATCCATTCCTTACATATCATATCTTATGAGCCTTTCATTTCTTAAATAAAAACTTCATTTTTGAGTTGGAAAACATGTTTTTAAAATAGGCCTTGGCCAAAATCCAAAAATAGAATTTTTATTTTGAAAATAACTTTTGGAAATCACTTTTGATTTTTGTAAAAAGAAGTCTTGATGATATACATATATTAAGCCTTCATTTTCTTAAGTAAAATTTACATTTTGACACTTGGAAAGTGGTTTTTAAATGGGGGTCTTGCCAAAATACGAATTCCACAATTTTGTTTGGGTTCATAACTAAGATCTATACTTTATATGGACATAAACATAAAACAAATGCATGGTAATAAGCTATAAACATCATGGATCTAAACTTCATTTATCAAAATCTTTCATTTATGGTATCTATACCCTAAGCCCTTCATTTTAAATGAAAAATATACATTTTGAAGTTGAAAAACTACTTTTCTAAATATGGTTCCATTTTCATCCGAATTTTCAAAATTGATTTTTATTGAAAACAAAATAGATCTTGGGTTTCCTACAACTTTTCTACCATCATCAAGCTATAGCAAGTTGTTCATGAATATAAACAAAGATTTAATGCATCTATGAACTCAAAACTTTAGATCTAGTTTTCTAAACTAGTTTTAAGTGCATGAACACATGTGAATGAAGAATATATGCATAAATCATAGGTAATAACAAAAATAATAACTCATATAGCAAGATCTATGGCATAAACAAAAATCAAAGCTACAAAAAGTTAGATCTACAAAATATAATAACTTTAAACAAGAAAATAATTATAATACAAGGTAATAAAAGTGGGGAAGAGAAAGATTTCATTTTTGGCATCATCATCCTAAGCTTCTAAGCTTATGGAAGTTCATTTGATGCATGAAACCTTCATTACACTTTACCTATATCACCTATGGAAGCTTTGAGAAGAAGATTTGCTTAAAAATCTTCAAGAAATATGTGTGGAAGCTTAAGAATGGAATGGGGGCAGCTTGGTTATGGTAAGAAACAAGAACAAAATGAAGAGGAAAAGAGAGGAAAAAGAGAGAAAAAGCTAAGGAATAAAAGAGGGAAGAAGGAGTAAATGAAGGAGAGAGAGAAATGAGTGTTTTAATTAATGAATGAAGAGAAAAAAAAATAAAACAAGGCAGCCAAGGGGAGGGGCATGCTGCACGTGAAACATGGAGAGGAGAGAGGGAGAATTTTGTTGAATTTTGACTCAAATTTGAATTGTATAATTAATGTGTAATGTAACTTTTTGAAGAAGGATTGAAATATAATTAATTTTAGTCAAAATATGAATAAATAAAGGACAATGGCAGCCATAAAGGGGGTCAAAAATCTGCCATCAATTGTGGGATAATGTGTAGAAAGACTGAAGTGAAAAGGAAGTGATATGTGTAAGGTGTACTTGAAGGTATGAGTTGTAAAAGTACTTTATTAATAAAATAAAATAAAATTGGAAAATTTATTCCAAATAATTGTATAAGATTTTCCATAATTAAAATTAAATAATTATTTGAATTATTTTAGTATTTTAACAAATACGTTACCGGTACGATCAAAATACGCGAATATGGGCTATAAATAATATTTTTATAACCCGAAAATTTCTAAAAAATTATTTTATGAAAATATAAATATTTTTCAATTATTAAATTATTTTATTTTATTTTTAGTATCGGGTCTTAAACAGGATCTGATCCCGTAAAAGCCCGAACTAACTAAATTTTAGAAAAACAAAATTTTCTATAGCATATAAAATATTTATCTAAAAATATAAGACTTTATAAGAATAATAAAATTTTTTAATGAAATAAAAATGAATAGTGCAAATGACTAATCAATTACCGGTAATAATAGAAATACGATAAAAGGCTATAACTGTAACTTTTATAACCCGAAAAATTTCATAATTGATATATTTAGAAATCTTATGAAATTTCGAGTCTAACGATACTATTGGTATGTTTTTGGTATCTCAAGCCCCGGGACACGCTTTTCGAAGTCGGTATCCGAACGGGTTCGAAATAGGTCAAAAATTTACCAATATGATATTTTTAAATCAACTTATATTACTATGAGCTATTCTATATATTTAAACTACATCTCGGCCTCTAGGGTTAGGGGCGCTAGATTACCGAACTTACACTATTGTATTCCGGTTAGGGTTTCCGGGTGATTTTCCGGTTTAGACCTTTGCCAATTTGGAAACTGATATTTATGTTTATATAACATATTTAATTTGAGAAATTTATTTTAAATTTTATTTTTGTAAGTATTTAATATCTTTTAACGTTTTCGGAATTTTTGAATTGGGTTTCATTTCCGAAGGTTAATCATTATTTACTTTCTAATAATTTGTTTTCAGGCTTTATATTACCCGATTTTATAAGTTGAAGTTAAATATGGAATTTTTCGTACGTCGTGGTTTTGAATTTGAAGATCATTGCGTTCTTATTTTATTTTTAAAGATTTTTATTTTCTCAAGATTAAGAAGTTTCTGAATTCATTCGTGTTTTTGGACTAGTTGAAATTCGGTTTTAATTTGGAGTGATTTTTAGGATTTATTTTCGAAGTTCATCTTGAAATTATTTATTGAAATTTTCCGGGGCTTAAAGTAAAGCTACATGGAATTCCGGTTTCTATTGTTTTTTGAGGCATTTTTGGAAAGAATTGTTTCGACTCAGTGGGACTCAATTGAAGATGAGTTCGACCTACCATCATAAAAGGACGGTTAATTTGAATTCCTCAACTGATTTATACAGTAGTAATTAAGAGCATTTTTCATGGACTGCTTGAACACTCGGCCAAAATATTTTCCAGGGGCTGAATATTATTTTAACACTAGTTTTCATACTAGTGAATTGACTCGTTTTTAGGTGTTATATGGTCAAGAACCTTTCAAATTTTAGATTACATTAAAGGTTCTACTTGTATTGAAGCAATGGATAGGGAATTACAAACTAGAGATTCTCTATTGAAACAACTCAAATACAATATGTTATAGTCCTAGTAGCGAATGAAGAATTTTGTGGATCAGCATCTATCTAAGAAGTATTTAGAAATTGGTGATTTAGCTTATGTGGAGCTTTAGTCTTATAGGCAAACTTCACTAGCTCATAAGTCATTCATGAAAATCGCATTTAACGAGATATTATGGGCCTTTTAAAGTTCTTGCATGTATTAGTTCAATTGCATAAAGATTAGAGTTGCTTTGAGGTGTCGTATTCACCCAGTTTTTTCATATTTCTTAGTTGTTCAAAGGTTTTTGGGAATGATTAGGAGGAAGTGGCTTTACCATCAAACTCTTTCATCCTCTAGTTAAACCTTTATCTATTTAAAGTACTAGACAAGTTATTCAATGATGATAACATGTTGCACAAGTTTTGGTTTAGGGGGAGACTTTACTATTGGAAGATGCTACATGAGTTGATTGGAAAGACTTTCTCAAGGATTATCTAGAATTTCACCTTGAGGATAAGGCACCTTTTTCAAATGAGAAGCTAAATGTTATATCTAGTGGACAAGATCAATTCATTTATTTAAGGTAACCCAAAGAAAGTGATAAGTGCCATTACACTTTAAAATTTAAAGACTATATTGTTTCATGAACATATGACTTAGGCATACATATACAATATGTTAGATGAAAAAAGGAAATTGAGTAATGGATCTCAAGTGTTCAATGAAGCAGTTTAACAGTATTAACAACCTAACAACTTCAATAACGGAAGCAAGAGAGTATATAAGGAATAACCAAATACGCAATGAAGGTTACCCAAAAGCACCAGATTTCCTTTTCCTTTCTTCTTTTTTCTTAGAGCAATTAGGCCCGTAAGCCAGTAAATCTTTTCTTTTCTTGATTCATTACCTTACATACACATCAAAAGAAAGCCCTATATCAATTTTGTGATCATTGTTTCATTATAGTAGTATCAGTCAAAAGAATAAAGAAAGAGTTTACTAAAATTGTATTTAGTTTTACAAAATAAAAAAAAAAAATAATACTCATACTATTGACAACCTAAATTGTGCATAACAGCAAGAAGAAAGAGAGCAAGGGGAAGAGAAGGATAATACATTTATCATTCACAACACATGGTTAATACATCCACGCTCATAAGTAACAACTCCATTTGCGAGAGAAACATAAATAACATTAATGGCTTATTGAGTCTACTATTTGCTACACAAAGTTAGATACGTATCCAACCAATTTAAAGGGGTCAATACTCAAACAAGAATATACTAAGCAACATGGCAACTAAGGTCCTTACTTCTCTAAATTACATACTAAATGTTAATTGGTTATTCATATTTTCAAGGTTCACCAACTCTAGCATTGCCCTTAATATTTACTAGCTGGTCACAAACTTCACTTTGTAAATGATAACACATCACATATATTTGGAAAAAGACAAAGGAATTAGTCGGAACCTAGTATGTATATACCACAATCACAAGTGCATGCTTAAGCAACCACATTCACAATAAAACATACAACTAAATGCAATAACCAAGCTTTTATTATCCTCAATTTAAGCTAAGAAAAACAACATAGAAAAAACTAAGTGTCCCAATCACAGACATATAAATAATATATGTGTGTGTGTGTGTGTGTGTGTGTGTTGTTGGGTACTCTTTAATATATAAGAGCCATATAGATTTTCTCAAATCATTTCTAAGTGTAACTCTACTTAGGGAAAACATTACACAAGTATTATTGAAATGTTGCGTCAATAGTGTTGGTACTCCTAACCTATTAACAACAGCCACATACATGCAATAGACAATTATTAAGCCATAAATTAAATTAGGTTCATTTAACTTTTCTATTGTAAACACACTCAACCAACGAGCTTGGTATACACATACCTTGAATGATCGACTTAACTGGTAACTAAAGCTTTATACTCCAAAACCTAATATATAAGACAATGAAAACTTTTAGAACTATTAAAGGCTTCCTAACACCATCTACTATATAGCTCCTATACATACCAACACCGATTTTATTTAAGTCTTTATAGTTACTTTTAAAGCGGTATAGGTTGTAGATTGTTAAAATAGTTTAATGATTTAAAAGATTATTCAATCGCTTTATTATAATAAATAGAATAGATTATAGTTAGGCGAAAAAAAAAGTAACTTGAGGAAAAATATAGGAAAAACCTACATGAAATGGGACTAGGCCAACGTGAGGAGTGACTAGCCACTAGCCTTAAGCTTGCATGTAACCATAGTAGATAGCTGAGTTAGTCTGAAGCACCATTTTGTGCTTTAACTTCATTAAAATGGCTTGCTAGTACATTACACCAATGAGCCGATGCATTCTTGATAAGCGCCAAAATATATAATTTTTTTTTCTATAAATCCTTTGACAAACCAATCCCAGGCACTTCCTAACATCAAGCTTTGCTTGTAAAACCATCACCAAACATTTTCAAATACAAAACCTTCCAACAAGATTATCATTTTCACATGATTTCAAAGAAAAATTACTTGAATCCCTTTCCCTTTTTCCTTCTTGAACTCCATCTTACATTGAATGTCAACACAAAAATACCTCTTGTTGCCCCAAACACATCTTCACATTAAGAATTAACCACAACAACATTCTTTAATACCAAAACTTACCAAAAACTACCATTAATTTGAAGAAAACTTGTCACCCTTGCATCCTTGTTGACATTCTAAGGTTGATATGAAGTGTGAACTTGGTTAAAACTTAATTCAGTAAGAGACAATTATAAAAAACTTTCATGAAATCACTTGACTGATATTTTTCCTTAAAGATTTATTGTAGTAGATGTTGAAACCAGCTGGGAGAGCAAAGAAAAACTCACATTAGAAAGAGGGAGGAAGAAAAGGGAAAATAATTTATTATTATTTTATATGCAAATTTTTAAAACTTTAAGGAAAATGCTAGAAATAACCTTGAAACTTTAGGACATTCACTAATATAACCTTATGGATAAGTGTGTAACACTATTGTATAGGGTAATTACTCATACTTCCTCAAACGAGTAGGCCCAAGGGAGTATTAAGGTTACAAGGTGGGGTACAAAAACATATTTCTCGAAACTTGTGGCTTGAGGTCTTCATATCCTATACTCATCATGAAATTTGTACTATAATCTATAGATGGCACGTGTTTCGAGGTATCACATATCCACTATATTGAAAATTATAAAATTAATATATAAAAAAATGATAATACTCAAATTTTTATTTCACAATCACTTCTGTTTAAGATTATCTATTTGTACTACCTTCTACAATTTTTATACTATTTTACTTTGAAAGAACTTGTTATTTTTATATTGGAAGATCTTTGGCTGTATGTGCTTGTACTTCTAAATTATAGAAGTGATGTTTATCTTTTAATGCTAATTAATATAGAAATATGTCCAAAGTTTTTTAAATCTAGAATTTGGAACAACTTCTACAATTTTGTTTGATTTCACATAAATAGGCTTTACAGCTATTCGTTGCAAATTTTTCTCACTCTCACATATAAGAAATTATACATATTTTAAAATTTATGATATTAAGAAATTACTTTTAAAACTTCATTCTGCATGTTGTTTATATAAATATATGAAAAATAGGGTAACATTATATAGTACATGAAATTGTATATATTATTATAAACTTGAAATTTAAAAAATAAAATAATATACAGGTTTCATGAAAAGATTTATAGGTTTCACAATGTATCATATAGGTTTTAAAGCTATAGGGTGGAGGGTGGAGGGTATGTATAAGGTGTTATATGGGAAGTTTCATGTACAAAATTTAGTATCTTATAGCTTATAATGTAGGGTATGGAGGTTTATGTGTACCCATCTTATACTCACCCACCTTATGTGTCACACCCCCATAGGATACCTTAGTAGTATCCATGTAGTATGTAGCAAGCTAAAGTCATAGACATTTATTTCATTCCATCTTAGACTTTCAAAAAGTTACATGAACGTGGAATTGCCAAAAAACGCTATGGCATTGACATTTGAAACAAGATCGGAGGTTATTTAGAATAAGAAAGGCATTGTATACATATAAGCTATATATAAGAATAACTTTACAAAAGTCTAAGATCATCACATAATAATTTACATGCTTTTCTTTAAGGATTTCACTATTACACTTATAACAAGAGAACTTAAAAAGATTACAAAACATAAGCTTATACTATTACAAACATTAGTCTCCAAATCTCCATTTCAATGACAAAACTCTCTTTCAAGTCCATGATTAAATAGCTCTACTCTCTATATTAGCTCCAACTTTGATCTTGGTCTTAGTCTTCCTTCTTACATCTTTTAAATAACAGTCTATTAGAGCATAAGCACAACAAGCTTTGTGAATAACAAAATCTTAACACAATTCAATAAAATTCAAACAATGTTTAATTAACAATCATATGTAATGCAACACTCATCCATATGTATCAAATAGAATTTGGAAGACCATAATCCAAACTTGTGAAGATTTGCGCCCTCTATTAGGGGTTGAAAGACTGACTTAAGTAATTTACGCCCAGAAAAATAAAGAACTAAGGAAGGAGAATTTCATTTCAAAATCATATACTGTTAATAAAATATAATCTCAAAATCACTTAGAATTTATTCTCCATTAAGTATTAATATTTCCAAAGCCAACTCCAACTCAGATGACATCCTTTAGTGCCTACTTAGTTCTTGTGGAGCTGATAACTCAATAGTAACCTTTACCAGCTTCACTAGATACAACAAAGAGTTACCACATAATCGAAATAATAACATATGATGTGAATACTATGTGAATGCAATTCATGATGTTGTGTAACGCATGTCCATTTAATTTTAAGGGTCTAATAAGATTTATTCCATATTACTTAGTGATCACATCAAATTCAGACAATCATCAACTCAAACTACACAATCAGTATCAAACAAGTAATTATCACTTTGAATATTTGTCACTCAATCATACATAATATATAACATGCAAAATCCTCAATCCCATACATTCAACCAATTTCAATTATATCTAAGATATGCTACTACATTACAATCCCAAATAGTATGAGAAAATTCAATTACTCACATATGTATCTTCGCTAATTGTTGTAATAATCTACCAAAAAGTCCAAATCTTGATTGATAGTTTCTATAAAATAACAAACAACCATTACTAGATATATAACTAAGTAAAATTTCTATTTATGCTTAAGTGGTCGAGCTTAGGTTATCATATTCCTAATTCCTTGGTTCCTATAGGGTTGTAAAGGCTATACTTAATCATATTTACTTAACTACTTCATTAAGTACTATAACTTAACGTATTCTTAATCTACAACTTTATAATCTAACTTAAGTAAGTTTCTATAAAAGATCTTGAATTAGTATTTGTACACTCACACAATATATAAGTATATTGTATTTTATACAAAAAGAAAATAAGGGAACAATCATGGCCATGGCTGAGGCCGTAATCACCATCATGGCCACCATCATGCCTGTGATGATAGGTGTTACCAAAATCGTGGGTCCAATCACGCTTATGATCAAAGGTGCGACAAACTCATACAGGGCATAAAGATAATCACAAGCCCATCACACGTTTGATAAGCTGAAAATATTTGATTTGAGACCGATGCGGATTGATCACGCCTTTAATGAGTCATAACACTTTTGATCTAAGATGATCATGGGGCAGGTCACACTTGTGATCTTGTAAAATTCAATCACCCAAGCTATTACACTCTCTATCATGCCCGTGATCTACTAAAACCTACTTTGTTTTTCAAACTTCAAAATTTTACACTTTTTAACTAAATATTATGGTCTTATTTTCATCAAAATACACTTCCTCATCAACATATAAATCCTATATGTTCCTCCTACAACTTCAAATAGGCATTACACAGATACACTTACACTATACTTAACCATATACAAAATTAAGTTTGACCAACCAACCAAGATCCCTTTTATCTATGATTTAGGTTTTAATTCATCAATTTCATTACTCAAACTTTATTTATCTAACACCAATATTCTTAACAACCTTGTTCAACATGAATTCTAGATAATTCATTTAATTCACAAAGCAAAAGTAAGTAATAACTTACCTAAATTGATCTTGATTTGTAGATAAGTACTTGAAATGAAATTTTCGAGAATTTGAGAAGAGAAAATGATGAAGAAAATGTGGCGTGTATGTGGATAAAGTGGTGCCTGCTCAAAGGGAAAGTGAGAGTGATTTTTGTCAAATTAAGTTGATATTTATCCTTTAGTATTACATAAAGTAAGGTTGACTTTAGGGGCATTAAAGATTTATTGTGTGTGTGCATGTACTGCTAGTGGGGGTGGGTAAATGGGCTTAGTTTACATGAAAAAGGATTGGGCTTGGGTTTTCATGCTTGAATTGGGCTTTTTAAAGCATAAAGCATCAAGAAACAAATAATTGAAATTAAAACAAGTTTGATCAATTTGGTTTGTAAATTTAGTTAAATCGAAATTTTCTTATGAAAATTTATAAGAACATTCCTTATAATTTAGAGGTTAAGGTTTAGAAATATAAGTTCTTAAGAAAATTTGGAAGCAAAATAATTTGATAAACAATTCGAAATGACTCAATTGGAATTTTTAGACCTCTAAATCACTTAGTTTATTCTATGCATGTCATCATAAATAAATTTATCAATTGTACTATTCATTCTAACTTTTATTTTAGCTTTATATTGATTTTCAGTTCCTAATTTCTAATTTAATTTAATTAAAAAAAACTTAAAGATTACACTATATACCCCTGTACTTGCTATCACCATAAATTTTATTTTATGTAGGTTATTACAATTAGATATGGTTTTCTTGATAATGGTTTAAAAAATTCTAAAATTGAATTAAACCATTATGGTCGGTTTAGAGGGATAAATGGAATCAAACTATACAATTGAATTAAAATTTTTAGAAAAATATAATAATATTTTACTTGCAATTAATTTTTTTTTTTTCATATTGTGACATAGAACTTGAAAGAATCTTTAGTTTACATTCGTTGAAATATATATTTGTTTAATTTTTATGACCGTAATTTATAAATTATGTAAGTTGACTTAACTTTATGGACATGCTAGCTTTATGAAGATAATCACTTATTAATGGGTATTTGAATTCTTAATATTGACTTCATCAACCTTTCATATGATATTGACACTTACATTATTATTAAACGAATTCATTAGTTTTCATGTAAGATTACATGTTATCTAAATATTAATTATTTTCATAAACAGAACTAAAATTTTATTGTTTGGGAGAATTCCAAATCCAAATAGTATGATTTGGTTCAAAGTTATGAAATCCCAATAATGTTATTATGGTTTGGTTAAAAGGGAATACCAAACCAAAAACCAAATTGTGCCTAACCCTAAAGTGGAGGGCTAAACATCTTTATATCTTGAATCAATCTTAAACTTTGTGCTCTTATGTATATTGAGTAAAGGTTCTAATGTTCATAGGATTTATCCTATAAAAGTTATTAATTACTGATATCTACATATAGAAAAAAATATAATACTTAAGCCCTTTAGGAATGATTGTGCTTTAATTGAAATCGTTAAAACTTGGTTTTATTTTTGTTTTTTGTTATTACCAATGGATATGAAGTTTTTATTTATTTTTAAGTAAGTGATAATACATATGTTGCGATAGATTTCAATTTTGGAATAGAATTCTTAGAAAAAGTGTTTGGACTTATATGATGAGGTTCATGAGAAACATGTGATTGAAAAATATGCAATTAAATTGTCAAGTATTATCAAATTAATGAATGTACTGGTTATATACACGGAAAATTGACAAATTGTTGAACAATTTACCTTAAAAAATCTATATTATAAAAAAGTAATAAAATATTTATAAATTCTACACAATACCTTACATTATGTAGGTCTTATAAGGTATAGTTTCCATGGTGGTTTTATGTTTTAATTCAAGTTTTGAGAACATGCTTACTATATGTTAAATGATATAGGTACATGTTACATGGTATGTTTGTCACAATCTTAATAGGGGCCTAGTGGGATCTTCAAAAATTATCATACCATGTGTGCACTCGTAATATGAGAACTACCTTGCAAGTTAGAGATTACAAGACTTTAATTTATTTTCTTCACATCATTTAGTCATACATATATATAAGATATCTTTATATAAATTCATTAAGGAAACCGATTTTCCACATTTTCTAAGATTAGAGAATCGATATCCCCTACCAAATAGCAAAATTGGGTTAACCTACAAAATACAATGTCCCAAATGTTTGTACAATTTATCTAAATTGCATTATAAGTTCATTATAACCTATCTTTTAACTTCAAGAACGTCTGATGGAGGATCACTCTTCACACATTTCTAGCTCAATCTCAACTAGCATTATTCTACACAAAAACGTTGGGGTAAGTGAAACCATGGCTCAGTAAGATAATTTAACCAACCATACATCAAGGAATAACAAACAAGTATAGCAAGCATATGCAAAGTGACAATTAACCATACGTACAAGTATAAGCTTGGATAACCCAGAATCCAAACAAAATGAAGATTTATGCTCTCTCATTAAGGTTAAAGGAACCTAGCCAGGAACAACCCTTTAGTGACCTATCCGCCCTGGAAAATCAAAGAAAGGTGGAATGAATATACCAATCAACTACACCAATCACTTTAACTCTGACGCCTCAACATGTCAACCTTACCTTACCTTGGAATAAAGAAACTCTACTAAGTGTTAGTCATTTCATGTTGGTACCACAGGCGGCGTTCCTTCATTTGCCAGTTAGTTCTCGTGGAACCGAATGAAACAAAGGTAATGTTGCATGGAACTAGGAACATTTCAAATCAAACTTTACTAGAGAATAGAAATACTAACATGTAGAGGGTGTCAGACCTTTTATGCGAGTAATATAAGTTTGTGCAATGCATGGCCATTTCAATATATAGTCGAATAATATTAAGTTAGGTTCTAAGTGATCACAATTCACAAACAACCTCCAACATGTTTCATACATTACCATAATGCAAATTAATTGCCGCTTTCAAGAAGAAGTTTTGGTAACCAAACATACACCAAGCATCACATGATATACTTGATCCTATATGCATAACTGTATTAATATATTATTACATATGCAACTATATTATAAGCACAAACAGTATAATAAGGTCAAAGTTACTCACTTATCACCTCACTTAATCTATAATTGTCTACTGGAATTCCAAGAACTTATCTGTTTTTCCTATTAAATGAGATAATAGATACTCATTGCTATATTCATATTGACATAATAAATCTTGTTGTGCCTTTGTTCCCTAAATTTTGAGTTTTAGTATTTTCAATACTATTTTCTCATTCTAACTCATTTTTATTGTTTTATATAGTCATTCGAAGCTTGTGAAGTCTACTTTCTATAAATTTCCTTATAAAGTTTAGGTAACTAAATTTTCTTAAGAATAGTACCTTAAATTATTTCGAATGCCGATTTTAATCGTATAATTTTAAATTAGACCTATTATACTCACTTTAACTCTGATTTTAGTGTATGAATAAGCATTGTAAAGCTTATTGAACATAGTTTTCAATTATTTAGTTTAATCATTTATTTTGTATATTTTCACCCACATCACACTAGGGATCTAAAAGATGTTTTTATGATGTCTATTATTCTTGTTTTGTATTTTAATTCTTGTTTCAAGTTCAATTCCTTCTTTTATGTATATTTCATCAAGTTTTAGAGATTAAACTCAATTTAAGTTCATTATTACCCTTTGGATGGATCTCTTATTATTTTTATTTTCGTTGTATTTCTCTTAATCTTCTTTTGGACATACGTCTTTAGTAAATGTGATCATGTCAACCATTATTTTTATAATTTATACTAATCTACACTCGATATCCCTATGTTTGTATATAAGTCAAAATTCATGTTTATGTTTTCTAGATATTTCTTAAGTTTAATTTCTTAGTCACAACCTATATTATCATATTAGTATAATATACTCAAATGACTTAAGTTTGGTTTTGGAACTCTACTTCTTTATATGTGTTGAAATCTACATATGCCTATATAGTCTTTGTCATGACTCTAAATAGGGCCTAATAGCTCGCTCTAAAGTTATCATTGCACACATGAAGGTCGACTTACAAGTCAGAGATTGTAAGATTCTAATTACTTATTCCATCAATATGTTATACATATATGTAAATAGTTTAGACAACGATATTTCCATAAATCACAAGGACCACAGAGAATTAGATACCCTACCAAAGATAAGAAAAGGTAACCTGATGTTCTAACTACAAAGAACTACAAAAAGATAAGGAAAGGAAGTTAAGAAAGAGAAATAAACAAGTTTTAAGTCTTTTCTTTCAATTAAGTTTAGTCCATAGACATTCTAATCCTCTAATTGTCATGACTTGATCTTTAACAGGCTTTGCGCTTGGTTCTTATCCTAATCCTGACTTTATAATTTTCCTGCAAATACAAACTATTGTGGGATAAGCATAACTAGCTTAGTGTGATATTTCCTATGCAAAACGTACTCATAACAAACAAAATAATAAGCAAGTTTGTTAACAAGCATACGAGATACAATATCCACATGAATAAGCAATACATATGATCGATCGAAAATCATATGTTTGAATGGATTTATGCTCTCCATTTGAGGATAAGTGTTTTAGGTCTATACATCATTCGAAAATACGTTTTGTAGATTTTTTCGACTACTACTCATCACTAAAACTTGCAAATTTTACCGGCTACTACAAGCCAGTTGTAAATTTATCGGCCCCTACTTACCACCACTACAATACTCTTGTCCCACCAAGGATATGGCAGCAATTCAATGGAACTTACTTCGTGATTTGCATGATCAATTTGCTAATTTGTTCTTGACATATAAATAAAGTATCTTAGGGGCCTATCATAGATATATTCGCAAACACTTCAACATAGCATAAAGACAATAATTAATTTATCATCGATTCAAGTTCCATTTTCAAGAAACACCATGATCACAATCATTTCCCATCATGAACCCACATGCATATTCCATTTTATCTTTTTATTATCTCTAGTGCCTATAAATTACAAGCATAAGTACGTAAATTTAGGAGATAAACCATTCGTCCTTAGTGCAATCCTTAGTCGAGGTGACCTTAGGAAATATACGTCAAATTCTTCATTACCTAAACAAAAGAAATACCCAAAATAAGTATTTCATATTGATTTTACTTAATTTTTAAACTCAATTTACTCTATTCATGTCATTTTTCCTCGATTATAGAAGTTTCAACTTAAAATGGTCACAACTTACTCATTTTAATTCGAAATTTTGCATATGAAGTCATTTTCTACCTACTTTGAATGCTCTATCCATTTCTAAGGTTATTAAGTATTTAATGTCATTTGAGCCTTGAAATAGTACTATACAGAACGTGTATGGTAGGTTCTTGACCTTATTCCTTTTATATTTTCAACATTTTATATCATTTGGACATCTTAGGAAAAGAATAAAATATATTTATCTTTAGAAATCATATAGTAATAATGATAACTCATATTACATGCATGATCCTAGTGATGTTGTCTCAAAATAAGAATTTTGTAAAACAATCTTTTATGAAAAGTAACAGCGTTGAGTTTTATGAAAAATTACTTTTGGGCTTATAATAAAATTTTTTACCTTAAATTTTTGTGAATATAAGACATAAAAAATCATGGTTTAGTATATATTTTGAAACCTTGAAGGTCTTATATTTATTTCAAAAACTTTAGTTAACAATTTATTTTCTAAGACATGAATTTTACTCATTTGTGATATAATACTCTAAGTTGTATTTCCCTTGAATATTTCTTAAGTTTGGTTTCTAAATAAATTTTTAATTCTTAGATTTTTCTAAATGTGGAACTCAACTAAAGAAAATCATGATCTTATGTTTAGGTCACATTTTTTAATATACTAAACTCATATTAAAACTTCATTTAACCAATTATTTTATAAAATATGAATCTTTATGTAAACTACTTGTAGTAAAGATCTTTTCTTTTGAATATTTTCATCGTTTACATTATTGTCAGAATATTTTCATCGTTTTGTGTGTTGGGCCCCTAATTCTAAAAACTAATCCTATTCAGGTTTGAAACAGCTAAATTTGTGACGATTTCAATCTTTTTAGGTTATAAAATATTTTTCTAGGATTACAATCTAGGGTTAACTCATTTTTATTGTCTTTAGGTTTCTAGTGTGATCTTGCTAGATCTAGATCTTCTAGAACTTATCATTAACCTAGACTAGCTTTTAGGGTTTCGGTTCGAATTTCGGCTTTAAGATTTACTCGCAAGGTTATAAAATCTAGGATTCACACTTATACTATCTATTTGGTTTATGATATGAGTTTTACTCTATTTTTATAGTCTATTTAATATTTTACGGTTCTTAAGATTGTTTAATCGAGTCTAAGGCTGGCAGTGTTGAGTCGAACACCAGTGTTGGGCATGTACATTGACGGCATAGGGCTAGTGTAAGTACTATTCATCTTCTTCCTCTATTTTCTCTATTTTGAAACTTACTTTTCTTATTTTATATGTATATTATACTTGTATTTAAATTGCTTCTAAGTGTTTTTCAATGTTTCACAAGTATTTTTTGTGACATAACAACACATATATCATCTTATAATCCTTATACTATATGATTTCCTAGCTTCTATATGTATCTAATGAATAAAATAGGATTAAGGTTAAATATTACCTTGTTTGAGGCTACTAGAGTGATGTTCAATTCTTCCCAAGGCTTGAAACAAACCTAAGTTAATAAGAAACATTGTTTAAGACAATGTTTAATACTTAACTAATTTTAAGACGGATTCAACTTACCTTGTTTGTTTTACTCCTAAGTTTAGAGCTTGTTAATGGAGCTAGATTGGTGTGTGTTGTTGTTATTATAGGGCTGCTGTTGGTGTGGTTTTGTTGTTGTTTTGGCTGTTGTTTTATGTGCATAAAAGCTTTGTTTCTTGGTTCATTGTTGTGAGTTTTTATGGACAATTGGAGGCAACTTTGTATGGATGTTTCTTGGCAAAAAATGAGAGAAGTTTTCCGTCGAATTTTCCCACTTGTGCTTGCATGATATCTCATGCATTAAATAAGTGTACTAATTTTTTTTAAATTTGATTGGTTTCTCCATTATTTTTCTTTGACCTTTGTTACCTTTCTTGACTCAAATTGCTTCAAATTTCGACTGTGCAAATATTGAGGAATTGCAGATGCATTTCTTCTCCAATATGCACCAAAAATGAAGAAAATTAATTTAATATTATTTAGTTAATTAATTATCTTAGTTTTAGAGTAGTTTATTAAGTTAAACGGGTACAAATATGTCAATTATTTAGAAGTTCTGTCTCCAAAATTTTATTTAATGCTTCTATAAATTTTCTAGATTATTATTGAGTTCAAACTTAAGTTTAAAGTTTACACGATTAATTATTTTTAGGGTTTTATTTTATGTGATTAGGGTTTTCTAGACTTAAAAAGCAGTTTTTGTTTTAGTCTCTAAGAGATTTTGAATTCTTTAACTAGAATAAGAGTTTAGATTGTTAGTTATGGATCTATTTTTGTTCTTATTGTATATTTATAACTCTAACGGTTCTTCCTTAAATTATCGTTTTCTAACTATAAGCTTTATCGGTTATTCACTCTTTATTGTATTTGAAATCTTATCTAAATTATTTCTATATCTTGAGTTTTTGATACCCATTACGAAATTTGTCTTTGGTATCTGTTACTATCTAGAGAACTTCGTTTTAGGGTTTGATGTTATATATATAGGCTCACTATTACTCGTAGTTCTATTCTAAGGTCTTTGTTAAGTCCTATATTGACCTTCTATTTTTTATATTTCTATTTATATTCATTTCTACTTGTATGAAAATTCTTGGGGTTTACAAATGTCGTCATCTTCAAATCAAAAGCCCCAGCCAAAGAAGAAATCAAACTTAGAGGAGTTGATGACCCAATTCATATAGAGTTCATGTATGATTAATATAGGAATCATGAAGCCTCTATTCAAACCTGGCAAAGAAATTAGCCAACTAGCTAAGATGCTTTCAAAAAGATAGATAGGCTCATTCCTTAGTAATCGAGAACAATCCTAAAGGCCATCAGTTTGAGAAATGGTAAAAAGCTACTAGGTAGAGGTGAAGGGAAGTCTATAGCAGTGCTTGAGAAAACATATGAAGAAGATCAGAGCTCAAAGAAGGAAGCAATCACACCAACAAGGAAATGACCTTCATTTGTGAGAGAGTACATACCCAAGGTACCCTATCTTGCCCGTCTTAATTAAAGCAAGGACAAAGAGTAGTTTGGGAAATTTCTAGACATGTTTAACAACTCCACATTAACATTCTATTTGTGGAAGCCTTCTCACAAATGCCCAAGTCCAAAAAGTTCCTAAAGTAACTTCTATCTAATAAAAGGAAGCTTGAAGATGCATTAACTATGGAGATAGGAGGAAATTGCTCCTCGATTATTTAGAACAAGTTGCCTCCTAAATTTAAGACCTTACAGAGTAGAATAATTATCTATAAAGAAAGCCCTGGCTAATTTCGAGGTCAGTATTCACTTGATGCCCTATTCATTCTTTATGAGATTGAGCTTAGTAGATCCTACTACAACTTGTATGAGCCTTTAACTGGTGAACCACTTTGCAAAAATCCTTAGAAGAGTCGTTGAAGATGTACTAGTAAAGGTCGATAATTTTATTTACCCGATAGACTTTGTGGTTCTTAACACTGATGAAGAGGGACATGTATCTTTAATCCTAAGTAAACCTTTCTTAGCAACCGCCAGAGCTGTGATCGATGTAGAAGAAAGGAAGGTCACCCTTAGTGTAGGAGATAAGGAATTTGTGGTTACTGTAGTTGCATCATTGAAACAATATATAGGATCCGACAATTCATGTTATTCTGTCGATGTCGTTGATTTCTTAGTAACTAAACATGTTGAACAGATTTTGTCCAGAGACCAAGCAGAATTGAGTTTGCTTTTTAATGAAGGGAAAGAGATAATAGATCTTGAGGTGAAAGAAATTATTTCGCAATTGAATGTTAATGAGAAGATCTCACCTAAAAGGGGGTTTTGAGGAACTCAAACTCAATGCTAAGGGATGACTAAAACCTTCCATCGAAGAACTGCCTATACTTGAAATGAAGTAGCTTCCTGATTATCTAGAGTATGCATTCCTCGAGGAGAATTCCAAGCTACCTATGATAATTTCTTTAGAACTATCTAATGAGCATAAGTAGCAGTCATTGAAGGTCCTCAAAGCACATAAATATGCCATTGCTTGGAAGATAGCAGACATAAGAGGTATCAATCCATCCTTCTACACTCATAAAATCTTGTTGGAAAAAGGGATTTATGTCAATCGTATGACCTTAGGGACGACTTAATCCCAATATGAAGGAGATGGTAAAGAAGGAAGTCATAAAACTTCTAGATGCTAAGTTGATATATCTAATCTGTGACAGTATTAGGGTGAGCCCAACCCAAGTGGTGCCTAAGAAAGGGGAGATGACTGTGGTCCCCAATGAGAATAATGAACTTATTCCAATGAGAATGGTTACTAGTTAGCACGTCTGCATGGATTATAGGAAATTGAATGCAGCCATTAGGAAGGACCATTTCGCCTTACCTTTCGTTGATAAGATGTTGGAAAGGCTTACAAGTTGCATGAATTATTGCTATCTAGATAGCATGTCGGGATATTTCCAAATCCCCATCGCCTAGAGGACCAGAGAAAACCTCCTTCACATACCCTTATGATACCTAAGCTTTCAGAAGGATGCCTTTTGAGCTTTGCAATGCATCTTCCACATTTCAATGATGCATGTTAGGTATCTTTAAAGATCAAGTGGACGACATAATGAAGGTGTTCAGGATGATTTCTTAGTCTTCGAAAACTCCTTTGAACAATGCTTAGCAAATCTAGAAGAGGTCTTAATCCTCTGTGAAGAGACCAACTTAGTACTCATTTGAGAGAAGTGCCACTTCATATGCAAAAAGGTATTGTGCTCGGGCACAAGGTTTCATAAAGAGGAATAGAAGTGGATAGGGCAAAAGTAGAAGTTATTGGAAGATTGCCAGCTCTAACATTAGTAAGGGCCCTTCGTAGTTTTCTGGGACATGCTAGCTTCTATAAACGGTTTATGAAGGATTTCTTTAAGATTGCCTAACCCCTAACTAGGCTCTTAAAGAAAGATGTGGTTTTTAAATTTAACTAAGATTGCTTGAAAGCTTTTAACGTATTGAAGGAGAAATTGACTAATGCTCCTATTATGATTGCTCTTAACTGGCACCTCCCTTTTGAACTTATGTGTGACGCGAGTGACTTCACTATGGGACCAATCCTTGTTCTGAGACATGACGAGCTCTTCAGGCCAATTTACTATGCCCGAAAGACACTGAACAATGCATAGGAAAACTATACTACTACAGAGAAGGAATTAGTAGCAGTAGTCTTTACCTTCGATAAGTTTTAACCCTAGCTTGTGTTGTTGAAAGTTATTGTGTACATCGATAACTCATGTTAAAGTTCTTATTAAGATTGATGTGAAGCCCAGATTGATCCAATGGATACTGTTCCTATAAGAGTTTGATCTAGAAATCCATAACAAAAAAGGGGACAAAGAACTTAGCAACCGATCATCTATTAAGGCTAGAAAATCCACACCAGGGTGAATTGAAGGAAAAGGACATAAATGATGAATTCCCTAAAGAAAATTTGTATATAGTATGTCAATTACTGAGCATGGCAATCACAAAGCTACTATGGTTTGCTGACATAGCAAACTATATTGCTACAAAGGTTCGCCCTACTAACTTGGATTACCATACAAGGAAAATGTTTTTCTTAGACCTCAAGCACTAATATTGGGAAGACCCCTTCCTTTTTTGGGTTTGTGTAGATCAAATGATCTAAAGATGTGTCTCACATGTGAAAGGATCGAAAATTTTGGCAGATTGTCATTCAGGCCCTATCGACTACCACTACAATTCCAACCGAACTACACACAAGGTGTTGGAGAATTTTTTTTCTATAGCCATCCATATTTAAGGATGCATACCATTTTGTTTTTCATTGTGATCTATTCCAAAGAGTAGGAAACACATCAAGAAGAGATGAAATGCCTCATAATTACATCTTAGGATGTGAGATGTTCGACTTATGAGGCATAGAATTTGTTGGGCTACTTTCTCAATCTCATGGGAACAAATACATACATGTGGCAGGAGACTACGTTTCAAAATAGGTGGAAGCTCAAGAATTACCTACCAATGATGCCAAAGTGGTATACAAGTTACTAAAGAAGTTGTTTGCAAGATTTAGAGCCCTTAGAGTTATCATCGGTGACAGGGGAATACATTTTTGTAATTCTCAACTAGACAAGGCTTTGAGGAAATATGAAGTTACTCATTAAATTGCAACCCTCATCGCCCCTAGACTAACGAGCAAGTGGAAGTATTAAACAAAAAGCTTAAAAGAATCCTTGAGAAGACGGTGAATCATCACAGAAAAGATTAGGTAGAGAAGCTTAACGACGCTCTATGGGCATATAGAACTGCATACAAAACACCCTTAGGGACCACACTCTATAGGATGGTGTATAGGGAAGCATGCCACATTCTCGTAGAGATTGAGCATAGAGCTTATTGGGTGATCAACAAGTAAACTTTGATTTAGGTGCCCTTGGGCTAAGAAGAAAGCTCTAGCTAAATGAGTAATATGAGTAGAGACTGTCAGCTATGAGAACATGAGACTTTATAAGTAGAAGACAAAAAGATATCACCATACACACACATAAAGAAGTTTCAAGTAGGGGATCAAGTGCTCTTGTTCAATGCCTAGTTGAAGCTTTTCCTGGAAAGTTGAAATCCAGGTGGTCAGGTCCCCATTGGTCAAGCAAACCTTTCCATATGGGCAGTGGAATTAGAGCATCCAAAGCATGGCACCTTTAAGGTGAATGGTTAAAGAGTGAAGCTTTACATGGGAGGAAATGTAAAGAATGAAGGCCAAGAGGAGTTAGACTCCAACCATCAGATAACTAGCTACTGAAGAGCTTGACAATGTCGAGTTAACGACATAAAACAATAGTGTTTCATGGGAGGCAACCCATGCCTGACATAGATAGGTAGTTTTCTTTTCTTTTTCTTTGCTATCCCAACTCCACGTAGTTTCTACAGATTTCAGAGCAGCATCATGAGAGGAAACTATACTTTCAAGCTAAGTGTGGGGAAGAGCGTCGACAAGGAGGATTTAAGGGGTAAGTACACTTTCTAAGTATTGAAGTAAGTGGACTCTATCATGCACTTTCACGAGATTCAACATTTAAAGGAATTTATTGCACTTGAATTTTTTCGATATATACCACTAGAGTACATGACCTGTGTACTTTGGTCGTGTATAGCATTTTGACATTATGCGAGTTATGACTGGTATTACACAACTCATGTATCTATCGTATATAGTAAATAAGAAGTTTTTATGGAGTCATGAATAAGATACACAACTAGGGTATATGGGTCATGTACATGTGTTTTCAATTTGCAAACATTTTGTGAAGCCATCAGTAAAGATACACGACTCGTGTACTTGGGTGGTGTACAAATCAAATTTCAAAATTGAGCTTTTGACCAATCATAAGTGATCATACACAACTCATGTACCTTTGTTGTGTATAAGGGTATGTGAATTTTTAAACTTTCTACGAAGTCATGAGCAGCTATACACAAGTCATGTATTTGAGTAGTGTGTAAATCCCCTCTCCACACTTCTTCATTTCTCTTCAACCCTACACGATATTCTTCTCTTTTCCTCTCTACTCACCCACTCATGAACACATCATTTCACTCCGTCGCACTCTCATACTCATGAACCATCTCCATTAACAACAATAGATATGTGATTCTCTCTTTCTTTTTATGGATTCTTCTTTCTTTTTAAATCATTCTTACATGTGTAAATCTAAAGATTATGATGTAAATGATGGGTATGATTGTTAAGTTGATCCATGCGTGTTTTTGGTGTTTCTTTGCTACTAATAATAGTAATATAATGCTCATAATAATTTAGCATAAAAACACAGCTAACTCTTACATCACATGAAGTAAAGATCACCCTAGGTTCATGCAAATTTTCAACTGGCATAGAAATTAGGGCTTTTGTGTTTTAAGTGCAATTTAATCACTCTAATAGATTGCACTTGTTATTTTAAGGAATTTCTTACCTAAACATCTTAAATCAAGAATCTAGGGTTTTTTTATGCTTATCATGGGAAATTGAAGGTTTTACTGAAGAATTATACTTTATTGTCTTTTGATTACTGTTATGATCTACAACACAAGCTCTATCATGAGTAATTATTGCTACGCTCATGTTGAATTCAAATTCTTGTTTTCACAATTCTACACTAACCCGCACACAAGTCATGTATATAGGTAGTGTACCCACATAATAACTCTAGTTCATCCATACCTTATTGCTTTGCTTAGTTATGCTACTGTACATATCACTCATGATTGATAGACATCCCTAAACTTATTCATATGCACGTAAGCTATCCCCTACTCCGTGATGCTAATTTATGTCATATATATATATTTTGTAGTCATGGTAAGGACAAAGCAATACACCAAGAAAAATCCACCACCCCATCGTGTTTCATCATCAGTAGTACTAACTAAGAAAAAGAAGGTAACTCAGCTTGAATCATCAAGAAAATCTAGCCTCTTACCTTCCGATACCCTTTAGGCTAAGGCAAGGATGGATAGGTTGGAGCAAAAACTTTTGGAGCTCAAAAGTATTTCGACTGGGGAATGCTGGCGAAGTAGAAGATAGAGAATGAAATTCAAGAGTTGATCTCCATTTTGGGAGAAGCTATTTTCCATTGACACCCCAACTTATAGAGACATTACTTTAGAGGTTGTTATTCACCTTAGAGTACAATGAGAAGGGTACTGAAGTTAAATTTCAGCAATACCTGACCTTTTAGGTCTACAAGAAAGTCTATACTATGTCTCTTGCTAACTTTTGTTGGTACATGGGATTATATACAAAGGAAAGATAAGAATAACTAAATTTAAGTCCTTGCTATTTATTACCTAACAATGTTGTACTAGAAAGATATTGGAAGGAAATTTGTAGTCAACTAGTGAAGTATTACCGTTTAAAGTCAAAAGCATCTTCCATGGAGAATGCACATTGTAAGGTGATCCACCACATCCTTGCTCATACCATTAGTGCACGCAAAAGCAATAATGGAGTGGTGAACAATTTTGAGTTGGGACATATCTATAGTATTGCTAATAGTGTACACGGCATATGTATACGGGTCGTGTACATTAACAGAATGTAAATAGCACTTTGTTTTCATTATTTTGTTTTATCCAATCATTTGTGTTCAATTCCTAAGCCCTAAAGGACATATCTTGAAGAGTTTTATAAGAGGAAATCTGTGGATCAATATTGAGATTCATAAAAGCATTGTTACAAGTGTTTTATCATCATGATCTCTCCCCTCTCTTTCTTTATGATTATTGTTGTTAATTTTTCATGGAAGAGTCATTTTGTTATGTCCTAAGTTTTGAGAAACCCTAGCCTTATGTACAGAATTACTTTTTGATTAAATAAAGTTTTAGTCTTGAATTTACTTCTTGATTTATTTTGCTGTTTGTGATGATTCTAGGCTTAAATCATTATAAACATGATTTCTATTAATTAGAAAGAAGATTTTGGTTAATGGAACAGATCTCTCATGAGTAAAAAAGATGCGTAATTCACCTACAAATAGGACTTTTTCAACTTTTTGCAACTAAAGATTAGTTTTCTTCAATTAGGGTTCATGAACTTTATGCAGCTTTAAATTGACATTAGTGAACGAAGAAATTCCCACTTCTTCAATTTGGACTAGGAGTTATATGACTTGAAGAGAGTAATTAATTCAGCTAAGGAACCAGATAGTTCAAGACTAAAGAAAAATTCAATTGAATCTACATTTTAAGGATAAAAAGGGTTATGGTGGATCAAAACTAAAGGCATAGTTTGTGAATTGGTTAAACTTAGAGAAAAGCAATCACGTCATTAATTTAGGGTTATTAGAACTAGTTTTAGTTAGAATGAGTACACAACTTGTGATAGATTTGACTAGATAATAGTAACAGGGTTAGTACTAGTAGTTGCTCATAGATCCTTAGGATGATATCTGAGTTGATTTCTATACTACGGTAGGGGTGCTGCATTTTGTGAATTTATGATTAACAGGATTATAAATTCTAAGCTTGGTGATTACACACATCACACGTATTATTTTAAAATTATTAAATAATGTTGATTTTTTTAATAAAACACAAGTTATCTATTTGTTAGAAAAATAATACAAGTTATGTGTTTACAAATAGATTAAAATATACATAAGATTTTTATAATTAACCCTTTTTTTAAAACTATTTTTGCATAATAGGATTTGGAAGAAGCAATCAAACCTAATCCATCTAAATAGAAAATTAATCTTTTTATAACTAAAATATAAAAACTTAACTAACATATAAAACTAGTCGTAATCCACCAGTCGGACATAATGGAATTATGGAAACATGGAGATGGGGAAAAAATGCTCACGCTAGAAACGAAAGATCCTGGAAATTGACATTATTGACTTGAATGGATGCAATAATCCTATTCGATTTTTAGGATTAAAAAAAAAACACTTTTTCAATGTTCCTAGCACTAGCACATCCATTAACTTAGACATCATACCTTTTTATTTCTATTTAGTTTGATAGGACGCGTTATCTGGTGTCCAATGGCCTCATCTTCCCAATCATATCGACTTCATTTAGGATACTATAGGTCTGCTACTAGATTCAATATCTTATTATTCGATGTATATATTTACTTATGTTAGGGTCTGAAGTATGTTTTTAATAAGGAGAAATCCAATGGGCTTTGTGAAGGATTATACAAATGTGCTTTTGACACCATTATAACCTAAAATCTTAAGGCAATGGGTTAATGGGTTTTTCCTCTGATAAACTCTTCACACAAGACCCACGTTTCCCATGTGGGATTCTCACACTTGTACTCTAATAATCTCCCTTCAAGTATGAGTCTCCACAAGGAGGTAGGCCATAATCCCCCTCAAGAGCTTATCAAATTGACTCCTCTAAACCTACTTTGTGCATGGCTTACTCACCATGGATTTCACAAATGAGTTGCACCACAAAGCTTTTCTTTCCACATGGTGGGCCAACTATGGGAGTTTCCCAATCGAACCTGGCTCTGATACAAATTGCTAGGATCGATAATGGAACATTGGATTCTTGCTAAGATGTATGGCACTCTGATTATCACAGAATACCATCAAATCTTCTTGCTCTTGACCCAACTCTATCAAAAACATTTTCATCCACAAAGCTTCTTTGTAGGCTTCAGTCATAGCTATGTATTCTGCCTCAGTGGTGGATAGTGCAACACACTTTTGTAGCTTTGATTGCCAAGACACTGCTCCCCTTGCTTTGATACCACTTTGTTATGAAAAGATCCGACCTTTTCATCTTGCCAATGTAATCAACAAACAGATAACAATAAACAGAAACAAAAAAAAAAAAATCAAATCAACACTAGGATATAAGTGAAAAACCCTAAATTGGGGAAAAACCATGGGACTACTGCACAAATTTCTCTACTATCAACAAATAATGAGATTTACAATAGTTCTTCACTAGATAATACTAGTGGATATCTCAAACCTTCACCACAATGGTGGATTTCACAAGAATCAACCTTTCTCTCTCTAGAATCTCTCTCTAGGCTTAAGAACGGCTTCACACTTCTCTCTTTTCTTTGGGAATAAGCACAAATGCCCCGCAACCAAAAACACATAAGTGTTTATAAGAAACTTCTTTACCTATCCAAACTCTTTTTGGGGTATCTCCATCCAGAGCATGTAAGGGAGATAAATTTATTAGATCAACTGTTGTCCTTAAAGCTTCACCCCAAAAGGATTTAGACAACTTGGCATGTGATAACATGCACTTCACTCTCTTAGTGATGGTGCGATTCATTCTCTCTACAACAGCATTCTCTAGTTTAATCACATGATCATTACAATATTCTTCAAACGATCCTCTATACTCACCACCATTATCAGCTCTTACACATACCAAATGTCTTCCAATTTTCCTATCAACTCTAGTGTGGAATTGCTTAAACACATCCAGCACCTGATCTTTAGACTTCAAAGCAAATGTCTACAGTTTTTAGAGTGATCATCAACAAAAGTAACAAAGTACAAAGCACCACGTACTGACCTATCTTTCATATGACAAACATTGTATGAACCAGATCCAGTACATGAGATTTCCTAGTAGGTGGATTTCTGTAGAATGCATCCCTATGTTGTTTACTAGCAAAATAGTCTATGCAAGTTTTCAAAGGTGTACCTTTTGCATTTGGCAGAAACTGCTTCTTAACAGGCATCTGAAACCCCTTCTCACTCATGTGACCAAGCCGCCTGTGCTAAAGTTCCATGGAACTATCACCTATCAAATTCAAATCTCCTTTACTTGGTTTTGCCGACATTAAGTAAAGGGTATTGGATGTCTTCCCTTTAGTCACAATAAGAGAGCCTTTGGTGAGCTACTGTTTTCCTTCACCAAAGTGACAATAGTAGCCATCATCATCAAGCTTCCCTATAGAGATAAGGTTCAAAAGGATATCTGGTACATGTCTCACATCTTTGAGAATGAGTCTGCAACCTGTGTTAGTCTCCAAAACAACATTTCCAATGCCAACTATTTTTTATGTTTCATTGTTTTCCATCCTAACATTGCTATAGTCACCAGTAGTGTAGGATGAGAAAAACTCACCATGTACTGTCACATGAAATGAGGCACTAGAGTCTATGACGCAATCATTGTCATGACATGCTAGAGTAACACAGTCCTCAACCCACGTAACCACAATCTCACCATCTATTGCTGTAGCAGTGGTGTCTTCACTTTTATCTCCATCTTTATCCTTACCCTGATCTTTCTTCCACTGTCTACATTCTCTCTTAAAGTGCCATGGCTTGTCACAATAAAACCATTTGAGATTCTGTCTTTCTCTTGACTTGGATCTGTCAGATCTGTCAAATTTGTCATTTAAGCCTCTATTCCTCCTTCTACCACTTCTGCGTGGTTTGTTAGTTACAAGTGCTCTAGGCTTAGAATTTATCCATAGATCTTTCCTTTAGCCTCTGCATTCATCAAACTATCCTTCACCATTTTAAGGGTGAGTTTTCTATTGGAGCTAAATAGTTAACCGACACCACAAATGTCTTCCAACTTTTAGGTTGTGAACTCGGCAACAATAGTGCTTGAATTTCATCATCAAGGACAAGTTTCATAGCCATCAGTTGATTCACAAGCCTTAAAATACACTCAAGTCCTCAGACATATTTGATCCATCTTTGTATTTCAGATTCACCACAATCTTTATTAAGGAGGTTTTATTTAAGGTTGTTTTTCTTTCAAACATGGACTCTAGTTTTCTCCATAGGACATCAGCCTTGGTCTCTTGAGCAACATAATGATAGACGCTTTGATCAACCCACTGTCGGATATATCCAATAGCCTTTCTATGGAAGGTCACCCAATCTTGATTAGACTTGTCTTGTGGCTTTGCAGCATCATTACCTAAAGGTAAATATAAATCTTTGCAATACAAAAGATTCTCCATCATAGACTTCCAGATCGAATAATTTGATGAGCTCAACTTAATCATCGATCCTGATGATTTAGCCATGGTTGCACTTTCTCTAATAGAAACCCTATATTTCCCTTTTTTTCAACCTGGCTCTGAACCATTTTGTTAGGAAAAGATCTAACCTTTTCCTCTTGCCAATATGATCAACAAATAGATAACAATAAACTGAAACAAAAAAAAAAAATCAAATAAACACTAGGATTTACGTGAAAACCTCAAATCGGGGAAAAACCACGAGACTACTGCATAAATTTCCTCCACTTTCAATAAATAATGGGATTTACAATAGTTCTTCACTAGATAACACTAGTGGATATCTCATATCTTCACATAATGGTGGATTTCACAAGAATCAGCCTTTCTCTCTCTAGAATCTCTCTTTAGGCTTAAGAACGGCTTTACACTTCTCTCTTGTGAACCTTAGGAACAACAAAGAGTATTTATATGCAACATACAAAGGCTGGCATGAATAAAATCAAGGCTAGCGGCGTAGGGGTGGCATCAAAACGCCGTTGTTATAGAACCATCGTACGCCGGTGTACCTAAGGTCGGTAGCATTGGAGCTGGCCTTGACGTCCTGCAACTCTCGGCATGATTTTCCAAATTTCAACACCGGCTAACCAATTGAAGAAGGTCGGTGGTGCTCCTGTCCCAGTTGCAGGTGTAGAACAAAATCATCCTTTGTTTTGTACAAAAATCTCCTTATTCCAAGTCCTTTTCCAAATATATCACATATACTTAGGATATTTTGATTTCAAAGTCCTCTAAATATATAAACATATATTCAGGATTTCCTTGGTTATAGACTCATATGAGTTGGATCTATAACCCCAACAACTAATGACTCGCATTCGATTAAAATAGTACAATTTTCATTTATCAAAATAAGCCATATTATTATTAATCCTTGAAGATGTAATTCATTTGCATATTATAAGGAAATCCGAGTCATTGTCGGAATATGCTTTTTACAATAATTTTACTTCTTATCTAATATTTTTAAAACATATTTCTTGTCTAATATTCTTAAATTTAGCTCATCCATATAGTCCAATATTCTTAAATTTAGTATTCTTACCTTTATGTAATATTCTTAAAATATATTTCTTGTCTAATATTCTTAAATTTAACTGGTCCATATAATCTACTATATCTATATATTCTTGTATGTCTCTAACTTGTAAAATTATGATTATCAAGATTATCAAAGGTTTAGTGGGTCCAATACGTTTGATGGATTAAGAACAGGAAAAAGTAGTCAGACATGAAGTTTAGAACAGGAAAAAGTAGTTAGACATGGTCCGACGTTGTCAATTACCCCTTTTCCTAGAAGAACACTACCGCTTCAAATTATTATTACTTTTTGTTCTTTTTTATCATTGATATACTTTTGTTTACTATCCTTAAAAACATCAAATAGCAAAAAACTAAAAGACTTCACCATTAAATTAAAAAGTTAAAAATTTTCCAATTTTAAAAACTTAAAAATAAAATTGTTGATAAGGACTAGGATTTTTTTTTTATTACTTTGTTTACAAGCATAAATGTGGGAATTTCTATTGTCTATAAAATTTTTTAATCAATTATTTGATCATTAAAATAAATATAAGTAATATATTAAATATTTCAATAATATAATTATGTATGAATATAAATTTAAGTCTTTAAATAATTAACAGGACAAAAACAGTTAAAAAATATGATTGAAAACATAAAATTTTCAAAAGTGGATGAATTATTCCTTTTAAATAAATAAATAATTGTATAAACACAGTTTTTCATGTCGAATCGCTCTGTCTCCTATCGTTAACTATTGAAATTAAGAACAATTGAAAGAATTAAAGTTCAGACACGTTCAGACACGGCTATATAGTATGTTCTATGAGGAGATCCAAGGTAGTGTCGAAACTTTAGTTATAACATTTCATTCATACCTGTTGCTCTTTTTTCGGTTTTCTCTCAAAAGACTAGTTCTCAGTGGGGAACAACAAAGACGTGAAAGAGAAGGAGATAAGCTTCTCAAAGCATAAAGGTGGTGGTGCTTCAATGGCGTGTGAGAAAGATAAGAAACATGTGAAAGAGAAGGAGAAGTGTCTCTCAAAGCCTGAAGGTGGTGCACTAGAAAGACAGCAAACATGTGAAGGGGGAGGGTCTCCTTTATAAGCTTGTGTATGAGAGTATTAGGAAGGAAGAGCATGTAGTGATGCAAAGAGGTAAGGATGTGATCGTGCATAGCAAAGTCATGGAGGGAAATAGAGGGAGTAACCAAAACCAAGGAACCTGCCCAGCTCATTGATAAGCATAAGGTTCGAGTTGAATTGAAGGCTGCTCCTTCTCTACCAGCCAGAAGAGTCACCATCTTCTACTTAAATAGCTAGACATCATGATTTGGTTTTTGCGGTTGAAACAAGGTTGTGCTGTAAAGTTCTGCTTCTTTCAAGATTTATCAAGTGTGTTAGCTAGTTATAGTGTCTTGGTATAGTTACCATCACTCAGTTAATGTTGTTTCGAGTACTGTGTATGTTCATGTGGTGGTAATTGCCTATAAATAAATATGGTGTATTGCTTGGTATTACATTACAATAAATTTGGTCTATGTTAAGAAATTTTCTCCAACGGCAAATTTTGTCATTAGCTTTGTGCAATTAATGTGCTAATCTTAGCTGTTTCTTTTTTTTATGGAACATTATATGACCTTTCAAATGGTCATAATAAGGCTTTATTGAGTGTAATTGGAAATACATGCCACTATAAATGCAAATCCTTCATGTTAATGGTTCCTGTACTATCTTTTATCCCTTCACAATAGTCACATGCTAATCATCTTAAACCCTCCATCATCAAACCTCCAAATTCTAATCTAAGAAAGTTAACATGGGTCGCTGCTTACATTTCACTATAAATAGCTACAAAGGAGGTTATAAAGAAGTAGAAGAAGAGAAAAAGGAGATTATTTGTAGCAACCAAGAGGACGTCGAGAATGGAATAATTCATCCAATACCATCCTTGAGATTGACAACAGCGATAGCCAATGTGATCTGATCTCTACAGCCACACCGTGTAAAGGAGCAGCTTCCAAGAATAGATTATTGTGTTAATAGTCCACCTCCACGACGTATGCTCACATTCTTTTGTATATTTAGTATATGTTTTGTGTTAGTTCTCACTTTAAATTTCTCTGTGCCTAAACAAAATGGTATACTTAGGAAGCTAAAAAGAATGATATACTTAGTGGCTTTGCAAGATGAGTATCATCAATCTCCAATCATATCTTTATAAAGATATAAAGAGTTTTGACATTAGTTTTTTTATCCATTTTTTCCCCTCTCTAATCTTGTTGTTCATATATTTATTTTTGTTTTTTGTTAGCAGTGGAGACAGTAATATTGGGTTGTTTTCGTTTCTAGTACAATTGTTCCTCAGATGGGGGGCAGGAATGTAAATAATAAATATGCACATACAAAAGAAAAAAAATGATAGTACTTTTAGATCACATACTAAAGTTTGAGCACATTTTAGGAATGATTGTGCTCTTACATGTGTAAAAGTTTGGTTTTGTTTTTTATTTGTTATCATTAATGGATATGATATTTGTAATATGCAAATAAATAATTTATAATGAAGGGCAAAAGTGTTATTTATTGAAAAATAAGAGGGTTTTATGGTCCACTCTTATATGTATTTATATGTTATAACAAATTATAGACACGTGATTGAAGATAAGGAAATGCAATTATACGCTGTCAGGAAGGCCACTGGCCTTTAGATTCTACGCCATAGATGTTGGGCCGGCCTACATGGCCACACAATCATCCCTTGAGTTTTAGGCCACTAGCCTTCTTCCCTAACCGCCAACTTTCATGCAGATACAAACACGAAATTTGAATGGTTTCCATGTCCTCTCTATATCCTTAGCCTATTCCTTCTTATCTAAAATCATTCTTGAGCAATAGAACACCCTAAAAACCTCTTTGTAATTGTGATAGGTGCATCAAAGGAGATCAAGATTCAAGAATTAGGTAAGATTAATCCTTTTCAATTCTTTAGCAATCTAAAGGGATGATCTCTTCTAATGTTTTCTTTTGTTTTGAAAGGAGTTAAATTAGTGACGTTTTGGAGAAAAACCCTAGGATTCTCATTAAAGATTCAGTGTTCTACAATCAAGGAGGAACAAGTATCAAGAAATAGAAAAGTTGAATCTTTTCTATTCTTTTAGTGATTTAAAAACTGTAGTCTTTTATGAGTTGCTTGATTTTTACTGAAGAAAGTCATAGTTTTGGAGGAAATTTAGAGAAATCCTATTCTTTTGGAGATTCTATAACTTTTACAATCAAAGAAGAAAGGTTTGTACGAATTTAGGGTTTATAGTTCTTTCCAATTTAAGGTTCAGGATTATGAACTTATGATTATTTTATGAAAGTATATTTTAATGGAGTTTTTTATTATGATAAGGTGTTATTGGTGAAATCAAGGTTTCTATTCCTAAAGTGATTTTAGGTACGACCTTACCTTGCTTTTTGCTTGTGATTGTAGGGTTAGTATTTGTAAATTGACTAATTACTATTCGACTTTAAAAATTGATTTGCTACTTGTTTACAGCTAGGTTTAGTAGATCGGGAGGACCAATACTACTAGGACAACGTCCTGATGATTTATGTGTGACATTATCGCAAGTGGAGTTATGCACAAAGATGATTCCGATTGTCTAGGAGTGGTACAAGTATGGTACCTAGGGTGTGTAGGGAGTTCCCAACACCAATATATGTATATACTACTATTTTTCATACTGGTTGTTTTTACGGAGTCATGAGTTATTTCAAGTTTAGGACTAATAGTTAATAGTTATAAACTGTGTTGTTTGCCTGACTAATTAAAGATAATAACTTATTGATTGTTGCATATATTATTAGATTATATGTGAAATCTATATTATGCCTGTTCATATGTATGTGTTTATGGTATGGCATACTGAGCCTTTGTGCTCAATCCTTTCTATTTTTTAGGAACAAAAGATGATCCAGTAGTTTTGATTTGTCAGATTATGATGTCTATGTGGACTATGGAGAGGACGATAGTAGACCTGACCTTCTCATTGTTGTTTACATATTCTGGTTTAGAGATAGACAAAGTCAAATATCTTATAAAGTTTTATAATGTTTTTTTTCCTTATAAATCTAAACTTTTGTTTAGATTTTTCTTAAGATATTTTGGTTTGATTTGAGTTGGCTTTTGGTTTATGCTGACTATGTTGTTCAAAAGTTTTGTTTCATGAAATGTTTTTAAATAGGTGTCATTTGTATGAGAGTTTAATGTTATATGATTCAAATTGTAGATTAGTGGAATAATAGCCTTAGCATGTTCCTCTCTAGTAAGGACACCTGGCGGGTTATAATGCCTTCAGATTTGGGTGTTGCAGCTTAAGTGGTATCAAAGCATAGGTTTATAATCTTTAAGCAATTTAGATTTTGAACTCCTTAGATGGTAAGATGAAGAGATGAGGTAGATCATGGGATCGCTAATAGCTATAAAAAGCTTAGATTTGTTGATCTTAATGAAAATGGTAACCTTAATGAAATTTTTTGGTTTTACCTCCTAATTATGATTTCTTTATTGTTCCTTTTCTTCCAGCTTATCATTTATGAGTAATACATTTATTTTATTTATAAGCATTGTATTTATTTTATTTTTGTCATTATGTTTCATAATTATTTTCATATACTTTTCTTGAAATATTTTCTATTTCATTTTTGTTTTTATTGCTTCTCCCTAAAATATGTAGAAAAGTAATCAGTAAAATAAATAAAGTTCAACAAAATCAAGAAATGGTAATTTATAAAACCAAAGCACACCTTTACTAAACATAACCTTTTATACTTCTACTATAATACATATACATGTTTATATAAGAAGTTGATGGTATGTGATGAAATATAACCGATAAACAATAATAATTAGAGTATGTTAAAGAGAATATATATATATATATATAATATACATATATACACGTATAAAGGAATTGATAATTGTAACTTGCATGAAGAAATTTAGAACTCAATAGTCATAATTTAATTACTACAATTTCTAGAATTAATTAAATGAAACAAATGATTGAAACCTCCTATTAAGTTGACCTATACACAACCTACAGCAGTCAACAAATCTTTAATGATTCTCAATTATGAATTTTATGAAAAATTTAAAAGGAACCATAATTTGAATTAATGGTGCAAATTCAAAAGGTACAAGAGTTGAGACAAACTTGTATAGGCGTCTCCAAAGATTGTAAATCACAAATGACAAATCTAAAATATTGGAACTATAATGAAAATGAGAAATCACTACATCAAATTTTCATAGTAATAGTGATGACTCTATAATGAGAACTTATAAAATTCAAGGATTAAAAATAGTTATAGAAATTTGAATCTTCTATTAGTATACAAAAATGTAATAATTATAAATATAATACAAGAATATGTGAGGTAGGACTGATGAGTTCATGGTTTCCTCTTAATGTCATGTTAAGGGTAGTATGTGTTCTCTGCAATTTTATCATGTTATGTCAAGTCTTATCACATCATTCTTATCACGTCTAGCCTTTTGTTTTGATTTAAGCCATATTGAGTCTATCTTATGAGTTAAGTCGTATGTCAGTGTAGTACTAGTTAGTTCAGCTACTCTTGATACTTGTTAACCCCTCTCACAGTTAAATTTATGATGGAATAAAAGAATGCAAATTTCTTGATCACAAGCAAAACAACAAAATATATGTGAATATATACATATATATGTATAACATGACTAAATGAGTGAAGGTCAATAAATTAAAGTCAAAACAAAACTATAGTTAAGATAGAAAAATAAGAAAAGTCTCTAACACATTACAAAGTACCAAAATCGGTAGACCCACAACTGAAATGTTGACAGTAATAACAAATGTAATAAAAGTTGTCAATTACGACAATAGCTAAAATTGTTAATGTAGTGGTAAACTCATAAAAATCAACTAAAATAAAAAGGAAGAATGTAAAATAATTTTGACCAAAATCAAGAATCAAAACAACAAAAGTATAAATAATGATAATATAAGCAAGTGAAATATACAAATAAATAAGTCATCTATTAATGATTAATTGGGAGCACAACAACTAAATTAATACAATTTTATGTATTTAAGGTATTTCATTTATTCCTTTATATGGTGAAGTAGAATAAAGATAGTATTTGAAGGAAGTATGGAAACAAATGACTACTTAATTGAAAGTTATTAGCAAGTGTAATGGTGGAGAAAATGTTAATATTGCAGTTAAAAGACTATTCAAAGTGATTTATAGTAAAGTTTGTAATAACAAGTATTAGTATGGTAATGAATGGTTAGAAATGTAAGAATATGTGATGCGAGATAGTGAACCCTAGGTATGAAAACCTAGGATCCAATCGTTCGTTGATGAAAATTGAACCTTAGAATCGTCTTGAATTAGTAAAAAGCTATCAATCTTGAAGCAAACAGAACCTGACCCCAACCAAACTTGTCCATTGGAACCAAAGTTATCACATAAAGTTCTTATCACAAGAATGGAAAGCTCTCACAACTTGAGAAAAATCTCATGAAATATTCATTCATAATATATGATCAACTGATGTCCATATTTGTTTACATTCATTTGGTTTTATAGACTTAAACATGGAAACTCAAAAGACAAATAAAATAAAACTGTCGGATAAAGAAGGCAGACGATCTTTATTCTTATGCCGGTGGCCTACATGACAAAGGATGGTAGCATCAAAGGCAACCCTTAAAATTTCAGTTCTGTGATGTTTCAAAGTTGGTGGAAAGCTGGTGGCTTATCCATGTATGCTGGTGGTATTGGCCTTGAAGGCCGTCAGCATTGAAGTCAATGTACAGATCCCCGAACAAGGCTGGCAATTCTCTAAGTTCAACTGGTAGCTTTTGTCTTTTTTTCTTGCTTCTAACATGTTGATGAGCTTGATACCTGTTTTGGAGTATTGTTGAACAACTTCGTTCTCTTGAATATCTATAATCAATCCATGTAAAGCTTCTTTCTTCTACTTTGATCGAGTTCTAGTCTTTGTGTATTTCTTGAAGTTGAAATATTTTTTGAAAAGTCTTATTTTTCTTTGTTGTCGCCGTTTGATCCTCATCAATATGATTGGTGAAATGGGAGAAAAATAAAGACTGCTATTGAGATAAGATTGTAATATTAAAGGTACTGAGCAAGCAGAAGTTTAAAGGTAAAAAGGTTAGATGACTGGAGTTGATTAGAAGGAACTAGAGGTATAAAGAAAATCCTCATAGATGGTTGACAATTAGATTGTTAGCCTAGCAGACATAAACTTGTAGACATGAAAGTAAGTGAGAAATACCATATTAAAGAATGAAAGTAAGCAAGAAAGATCATATTGATGACTAAATGAGAAGAATTGGGATAACCAGTATAAATAAAAGAATAGTTGAATCTTATAAAGATATGAATGTACATGTGGAACATCAATTAAAAGAAAGAAACGTGATCTTAATGAGTTGTAAGGTGAAATCGAAGGATGACGGATGATAATGACATCCGAACTAATATATGATGATGAGTTTTAAAATGATTCTTAGAAAAGTTTATATGAAACCATGGATATAAATCTTTATATAAAGCAAGGTTGTCAAAACTAGACAGTTCGAACCAATTCGACCAAAACCGGCACTGAAGGTGGGCCAGGTCTGATGGTTGGCTTGCTTTTGGCACGAACCAGCCTGATGCGGTCGACTTGGGTGGTTCAATTGTGAACCGATCAACCTGGTCGGGTCTAAACACACACTTAAAAAAAAAAAAAAAAGCAAAAGCCAACCTACAATAACTGTGTAAGTAGTAGTAGTGTAGTACAACAGGAGTCAAAATGTAAAAAGTAATAACAAAAACATACTTAAATGCAAATAAGTAAATAACAGTAAAAGAAGAAAACTGAAGGTCGTTGTTGACCCGCGAACCAGATCTGAGTCTGCATGTAGTGAACCCAGCTGTTGACCTATGATCTACGACTGACCCAATTCGTTAGAACATAAAGCTATCTTTGAAAAGGGGAAAAAGTAAAATAAAGAATCTCAGAATATGAAGATGGTAACAGTACGTATAATGGGGAAAGAGACGAGAACGAAAATATGGATACAAGGTGTGAAGGAGGAATTGTCTTAAATGATAAAGCCGGTCCCTTTCCTGTCTACCTTATTTGCTTTTGATTTGTCCTTTTTATAATACTGTTATTATAAGTTATTTCCTTCTTTTATATATTTATTAATAAAAAATAAAAAATAAATTTTAAAAATAATATATATATATACACACATTTGAAATTGAATGGATGGGTTAAGTGTTTTTTGATCAACCATTAAAGAAATAAATGTTGGTATGTTGCTTAAATATATTAAAAAATAAGAGAAATTACAAATAACTCATTTATGGATTTGATAGCTTAAAATTTATTTGTTTATTTTGTCATGATTAGGATATAACTTAAATTTTCATTTTTTATTGACCAAGGTTCGACCCCCAGTTGAACCTAATTTGACCCCTTAACCCCTAACTCCCAGCATGTCCAGGTTAACCCATGGTCCAATTTTAACAATACTGATATAAAGCAGCAATACAAGTTTTGGAAGATAATTGGAATACCATAAATGATAGATGAAAGTTGCGGATTAGCTATGGTATCTAACAATGGCTAAAACTAATTAAACCAATAGAAACATGGATGTTATCACCATATGAAATAACAGGTCAATGTGAGGTTTGATCTTTAGAGTTAGGTTAAAAATTTTAAATCCCATGATTTGAGCTTTCAAATTGTTATTTGAGGAGTTATAAGGTGACTATGTCCTAAGAAAGTTTTAATGGAAATGGTGGTAATTAGAGGTAAGATAAAATGACCAGATAGTGCTAATGAGTTGGATTGATATATCTATAGCGCATCATATAGTTGTTTTGAAGGATGTGATGGTTGGTTTATGTGCTAAGAAATGTAATTGTACAATCAAAGAAGATCTTTTGTTGAGAAGTAGATTTAATAGGTATAAAAGGATACTAAATCCAAGTGAAGAATAATCACCTACTATTGAGGAAATGGATGGATTTGTAGGGTAATAACTAAATATCGAGGAAATATTGCAACGTTAGGAGTAATGATGTTGAAGTAAGAGTTAGAAGTCATCTATTGATTTTGAAAGATTTACTAAACACCATAAGTGTCAATTTTTAATCCTCATCAATATATTGGTAATAGATATAAATGAAGGATATTAAGAATTGAGAAAGTGTGTTGAAAGTGGTATAATTACTTAATGAATGTTTTAGGATTAGATGAATGGTATACAAGTGATATAAATGAACTTCGATGAAGAACAATAGTGGTAAAAACTAAGTTGAATTAATAGAAGTGTATATGACATGGTAATATTTGAAGCTTCGGGTCAATATAAGGTTTGAACCTCTATAATTTAAGGTTGAAATTATAATTGTAAGATTTTCAGCTTTCTAAACATCGCCTTGGAATTGATTTGGAGATTAAATACAAGGGAGATTTTAAATAAAAAGCTAATAAACAAAGGCAAGATTTCATGGTGGAAATTACTGATAAGTTTAACTTATATTCGGGAGGTGTGTCATGTAGTTGTGGAAGGAGTGAACCTAATATAAGCAAAAAAATTAGGAGTAATGGAGACATTGTTTGAATTGTATTCTAGTTGACAAATATAATCATTTGGAAAGCAAGGAAAGGAGTTTTGAAATTGGGTAAATAGGGTGTAAGAAATTAGTAATTGAGCTAAAAACAACTTAAATGACGAAAAGCAGATGGAAGCATGGATTACGGAGTTGGAAACAAGGATTTAAAAGGGTTCTAGCAATCCAGATAACTTTTGAGGACGAAAGTTTTTTTAGGGGGGAAGAGATGTAATATACAAATACATAATTTATAATGAAGGACAAAAATGTCATTTGTTGAAAAATAAAAGGGTTTTATGGACTATCCTTATATGTATTTATATGTTATAACAGATGATAGACACGTGATTGAAGACAAGGAAACACAACCGTATGCCGCCAGGGAGGCCATCAGCCTTTAGTTTCTACGCCGCCAGCCTTGACCTATACACCTTCGGTGCTAGGCTGGCCTACATGGCTACATAATCATCCTTTGAGTTTTAAGCTGCCAACTTTTATACCTAGGCTACCATCATTCTTCCCTAAGCTACCAGCTTTCATGCTAGTGTATAGACACGAAATTTGAAAGGTTTGCATCTTCTCTTTATATTCTTAGCCTATTCCTTCTTCTCCAAAATCATTCTTGAGCAATAGAACACCTTAAAAACCTCTCTGTAATTGGGATATGTGCATCAAAGGAGTTCAAGATTCAAGAATTAGTCAAGATTAATCCTTTTCAATTCCGTAGCAATCTGAAGGATTATCTCTCCTAAACTTTTCGTTTGGTTTCAAAAGGAGTTAATTTAGAGACTATTTGGAGAAAAAACCTTAGGATTCTCATTGAAGATTTAGTGTTCTACACTCAAAGAGGAATAGGTATCTAGAAATAGGTAAGTTAAACCTTTTCTATTCTTTTAGTGATTTAAAAACTATGATCTTTTCTGAGTTGCTTGATTTTTATTGAAGGAAGTCATAATTTGGGAAGAAATTTGAAGAAATTCTATTCTTTTGGAGATTTGTAATTTTTACAATCAAACGAGAAAGGTTTATACGAATTTAAGGTTTATAGTTCTTTCCAGTTTAAGGTTTAGGATGATGAACTTATGATTATTTTATGAAAGTATATTTTAATGGAGTTTTTTATTATGCTAAGGTGTTATTGGTGAAATCAGGGTTTCTGTTCCTAAAATGATTTTAGGTACGACTCTATCTTGCTTGTGATTGTAGGATTAGTATTTATAAACTGACTAATTACTATTCAACTTTTAAATTTGATTTGCTACTTGTTTATAGTTGGGTCTAGTAGATCAGGAGGACCATCACTACTAGGATGGTGCCCTGATGATTTGTGTGTGATGTTGTCTCGAGCAGAGTCGTGCACAGAGATGATTCTGTTAATCTAAAAGTGGTGCAAGTACAGTACTTAGGGTATGTGAGGAGTTCCCAATATCAATACATGTATATATTACTACTTTCCATACTTGTTGTTTTTACGGAGTCATGAGTTATTTCGGGTTTAGGACTAACATCTAATAGTTCTAAACTGTGTTGTTTGCCTGACTAATCGAAGATAATAACCTATTGATTATTGCATATATTATTAGATTGTATGTGAAATTTATATTGTGTCTGTTCATGCGCATGTGTTTGTTGTATAGTATACTGTGCCTTTGTTGTCATTCTTATCTATTTTTGAGGAACAAGTGATGATCCAATTGTTTTTTATTTGTCAGACTATGATGGTGATAAGTGTCAAAAGTCTCATATTTTTCATGCTTAATTGGACATAATTACTATGTAATTTTTATGATTTCATCAAGAAAAAGATATTTATTTTGTTAAAATTCATGTTTAGACTTCAAGGGCTTATTTTGCAGATTATATCATGATTTGACGCAATAAAAGCAAGATTGGGCCGAATTGTGCGAGAAACAAGCCTTTTATCTTTTCAGCCCCTTCTTCAGCATTGCAAGGGCAGGATGAGAAGGAAAGAAATTAGAAGATTATAAATACCTTCTTGCCTTCATTTTACGAGAGGAGGGAGAGGGAGAAAAAAAAGTAACATATCATGTACATAGCCACCAATAAAATAGTAAGGTTTTAGAGAATATTCCTTTAAACCCTACAAAAAAACACGATTTTTCTCTTTAGAGAGAGAAGCTATAGAGATAAACACAAGAACTCTTGGGGTTTCACAATAGCTTTGAGCTTAAACGCTTCGATTCATCAAGGATATTTGTCCTTTATTACTTTATCTCATTATGGGTCTTTTGCTATTTCTTTGATTTATTGCTTTGTATCATCATATTGATGGAGGAATAGTCGATTTTGTTTAGGTCTATGGATCTTTGGTTGATTTCATGTAACATTACTTAGCTTTATCATGAATACGTGTTGTTTTATTGTGTTCAATAGCTTGAGCTTCATATTTCTTGAACATGTATAGTGCACGATATGGTTTCATGTCAAATTTCGTTAAAATAGGCTAGGAGGCCATTTTAATGAATAGATATAGGCTATTGATGAGGTTGATCCTAACTACCTCGAGAGAGGACGGGTGAAAATCTTCTGTCGCTTATTGTGAAATTCATTGAATTGGTTTCTAGAACAAGGATTCTTGTTCTTTATGTAAATCAAGGCCGATGATAACTTAAGAAAGGATTCCAACAGTCTAGTTTAGATCTAGAGTTTATAACCTTCGGAGAGGCTTAAATTTACAGTCGTGAATCCGACGGTTTAATAATCAACACAACATTTTTTTGAGAAATTCTTGAGTTATATGAATAGATCTAAGGTGTAGCATGACCCAAGCAACCTCGTGAATTGATTTATCTTTATTCTTGGATGCTGCTGTGAAACTTGCTACTTTGTTTTGTTGTTCTTCTTTGTTAGCTTAACTTAGATTGGCTTTTGTGTATATAAAATCCCTTGTTTTTGTTTAGCTAGATAATAGGAAAACAATGAGAGTAGAAGTACTCACCAGCTTTCCCTTAGAATATGATCTAGATCTTTTTCTACTATGCTACATCTGATGGGTGCGCTGCCTTGTAGAGACCACAATTAGACAATGATTTAGAAAAGAATTTATAGATTTAAAACTTAGTTTTCTCTCCACCAGATGTCTATGTGGATTATGAGGAGGACGATAGTAGACCTGACCTTCTTACTAATGTTTAGATATTCAGGTTTGGAGATAGACAAAGTCGAAGATCTTATAAAGTTTTATCATGTTTTTCTTTTTCCTTATAAATCTAAAGCTTTTTCTGAAATTTTCTTAAAATGTTTTATTTTGATTTGAATTGGCTTTTGGTTTATGCCAACTATGTTGTTCAAAATTTTTATTTAATGAAATGTTTTTAAACAGGTAGCATTTGCATGAGAGTTTGATGTTTTATGATTCAAATTATGGATTAGTGGAATAATAGTCTTAACGTATTCCTCTCTAGTGAGGACAGATGGCAAGTTATAATATCTTCAAATTAGGGCGTTGTAGTATTACTATTTATTCAAGTAAGTGATCATGTATATCTTATGATAGATTTCAATTTTGTGACAACGTTTTATGACAAAGTGTTAAGAGTAATATGATGAGGTTCATCATACTTTTGTTCATGAGAAATATATGATTAAAAAATATGCCATTAAATTATTGAATATTATTAAATTGATGAGCATATTGGTTACAAATACTTGAATAATTGATAGATTGTTGGATAGCTTACCTAAAAAATTTTATATTATAAAGTAGTATAATTTTTCATAAGTTCTACAAAATACAGTAAACTATATAGATCTTATAAGATGTAGTTTCAATGGTGGTTTTTGCATGTTACAAAGATGTTTTAGTTCCAAATTTTCAGAACATGCTTACTACATGTTAGAGGATATAGGTTTTATGATTGTTTCTATATGTTACAAAAAGTATGGTTTGATTTCAATTTTATAGAATATGTACCTATAACTATACCCTATACACGTTTATTCCCAACTACTTCTAGTAAAAACTATGTGAAAATTGTGAATAACCTCCTAAAACTTTAACTTATGTGTAGATATATCCCTTAACTTTTAAATATTGCAAATAATGCTCCATGTTTTGATAAGTTAATAATATAATGGACATTTGATTATTTTAGTTCAATAATATCATACTAATATTTAAATTTGGGGGTTGCTAAAGTAAACTTTTAAAAGTTTGAAAATTTGGGGCAAGTTAAAAGGAGGATTATTTTCAACTTTTGAACTCATTTGCCACTTTATAAAAATTTAAGAGAGTGGTTTGTACCATATGAAAGTTTAGTAGATGTATAATACTAAGTTTCAAGTTTAAGAGTATCATTGGTATTTATTTGGAAATTAAAAAGAAGATTAATACAATAAAATAATAATGAAGAGAGCTTTAACCATCTAATTAATCATCCCCAAATTTTCTAATTTTCTGTAAGATCAAGCTTTACTTTTCAAGTTACCATCTTGTAACGAGACTACAAATTTACATCAATTAAAAGCTCATTACGGTAAATGAGCTAGTAATGGTGTGTATAGTCTGTTTCTTACCTAACAAACCCTAAATTTTCATATGTATCTAATCTATATCTAATCTATGGATATTGCTCTCTCTCATGATCCTGTGAAATGACCGCCACAGCCTTTTGTTCGAAGACAATCACAGATCAACGAAGAAGGTAAAAAACACACAAGAAAACATAGTCAGAGACGAGGGTAATGATAAGAAAATACAAGACAACTGCCAAAATCTGGAGTTAACTAGGCCTTGGATTCATGTTATTAATAGAGGAAGGAGGGGAAAGAAAAAAATCTTAGGCTTTGATATGCGAAGATCAAAGAATATAATGCCATAAATGCCACAATCCTCTAGATACGATATTCTTGCTTAGTTCGAAGAAGATTCGGATCCTAAAAATTCAATGGTTAATGGAGAAAACCCAGGCAGAAACACCTCCTTTTCTGCTGGTGCTAGTAAAGATATGGATAAGGTTAGAGTGCCTAATAGTCAAGCTAGCCCTTTTAAAGATTTTAGAGGTAGATCTATCAATGATGGAAGCATGAGGTTGACCATCAAAAGCCCTAAGAAACATCAAGTCTCAATCCAATAAAGAGAATGTTAATTCTAATGGAAGTAAGCATACTCAGAAAATAGCAAAGGAGAAGGAGATGAACCAATGGAAGGTCAATCACTTGTGGATCTAACAAATAATTTTTCATATAATTCTTCATCATATGTGACAAAGCAAGGTAATATTGCTCTGCCTGCTGAGAGAATTCTTGATCCAAATGAGCATTCAGTATTTCTCTTTAGTGATAAAACCTCAAACGAGAATATTATGCAAAGCACTCTTTAGTAACCTTATCTTCATCTTCAATGGTAAGTTGATCAGGGAATAGAGGGCGACCTCCAAATAAAACCAAACATTTCAATTTAAGGATTAATCTGAAATGTAAAAATCACTTAACTAAAGAAAGGAAAAAAAAATAAATCCTCCTCTAAAGATGAGTTAATTAATGCTAGTTTGGAGCTAGAGGATGGCAAAGATGGCTTTTATTCTGTGGATAACTCATAGGATAAGGAAGCATAATTGGTTTTTGAGGTATTAGCCTTTCATCCCTTTATATTTCCTAATGATTTGTCCTTTTCTTATATGGAATTGTCAACGTGTGGCTAGTAGACAGTTTATTCGGTATTTGGTAAAGCCTTAAAAAGATAGGTAGATACTCTTGATCATATTCTTAATGATTTTTGTGACTATTCTAGACACAAGATTAGTGAAGATTAGTCACTTTTTTTTTTTCCCCAAATGTTGATACTCATTTAGCTACTGCCATTAGTACTAGATTAGGTTTTGCTATGACAGAGAACTTAGGCAAGTACCTTGGTGTCCACTTATTCATAAGAAGGTGAGCGAAGGAACTTGTAATAAAATTCTTGAGAAAGTTAGTAATAAAGCCTAAATTGGAATCTCACAAGATTTCTTTAGCTGGTCATACTAATTTATGCAAATCAACATTATTAACTAGTCCATATAACACAATGCAAACAATTGCTATCCCTAAAGGAATATGCGATAATATTGACAAAATTCGTAGGAGATTTCTGTGGGGAACTATAAGGACCAATAGAAGACCGAACTTGGTTACCTGGGAAACTATTTGTCAATCTAAGGGTATGCGATTTGGGCATTAGAAAAACACATGACATGAATGTTGCTTTTCTTATGAAACTTGGATGGGCAATTCTTACTGATCAAAATGCTCTATGGGTGAAAGGGGTGCGCACTAAATACAACTTAGTCTTAGGTCAAATTCCATCATCTCTTAATCTATATTGTGGCTCTCATTTATGGAGGAATCTTTGTAAAAGTTGGACCAATGTAATATGAAGCTTAAAATGGGCTTTTGGTAATGGAAGAAAGGTTAGATTTTGGGTAGATACTTAGACCTCTTTGAATTGTCCTTTGAGAGATGTTACTATAATGTATGTTCTAAAAGACCTTTTGAATAAGGTGGTCTCAAATTATGTAAATAATGCTGGGGATTTAAATTAGGGTGCTTTCTAACATTTTCTCCCTTTAGAGATTCTGTATTGTATTGCTGCTATTCTACCACCTTCTGCATTTTATGGGAATGATGAAATCTTCTAAGTGCTACACCCATTGGTAAGTTTTCTGTTTCATCTATTTATGCGATCCTGAATAAGGAAGACTAAGATAATGTAGACAATAAATGGAGCATAGCTTAAAAATGGGATGGCTCACAGAAAATTTGCTCTTTCATTTGGCTAGTACTTTGTGGTGCTTTATTAACTAATGTGGAGTGAACAAGAAGACATATGTCTATGAATGCTACCTGTGAGATTTGTGGTACTCGGTCTGAATCAATTAATGATGTTCTTAAGGAATGCTCACGAGCTTTTTTTATTTGGAGCAAACTGGTTGAGCCTAAGGATATTAAGTTTTTACTTACTGCCATTTTAGGAATGGTTTACAAGTAGTCTATGCAATACTAAGGAAAAGTTCAAAGTGAAATGGTTTGTTATATTTGCTATGGCTTGTTGGTAGTTCGGAATAGCAGAAATCGGGAGGTTATAGCAGGAGAAGAAATCAATGAATTTCATTTGGTTAATTCTATTATGGCCAAGGCAAGGGAATTCCATTTTGCTAATAATGTTCTCAAGATGAAAATTTTGGCATTCTTAGAAAGACTGAAATTTTAATTGGATGGTCACAACCCACCCCCCCTTGCCCCCTCTCTGGTTGGGTTAAAGTGAACACTGATGGGGCTTTTAAAGGTAGATCTAATGTGGTTATGTTGGTGGTGTGATTCGTGATCATAATGGCGAATGATAGGTGGATTTACAGCCAATTTAAGATCCTAAACTATTTTTTATGCGAAATTATGGGAACTGCTACTGGGGTTGCAACAGGCATGGAGTATGGGCATAGATATGTGATTTTGGAGATGGACAATAAAGGTGCGGTAGATTGTATAAATAGCAGAAATATGTTGATAAATTCTCATTGACACTTACTATCCTTAATTATGCAACTCCTAGATAAACCTTGGTAAGTTCGTGTTTGTCATATTCACAGAAAGGAAATCGAGCTGTGGATTGGATGGCAAATTAGGCTTATTTGCAACCTTTAGGTGTTCAGTATACACAACTTTTGCCTACTGATTTATTTACCTTTCTTATGAAGGATAGTGCTAGTGTAGCTTTCTTAGACTATGTGTAATGTAATTTTGGGCTTTTTTAGCCCCCTTTCAATTAAAAAAAAAAAAAAAAAACTCATTATGGCAAATCCTCTTTTTAACATCAGGTAAAGAGCTAACAAATATAGTTAGTTTTTTTTTTTTCAAAAATTTTTACATAACAAAATTTAGAAGCAATCAAACCTAACCCATATAATTAGAAGATTTATATTTGAATCACTAAATTGCAACTTGGCTAATAAAAAAGTTGTGAACCATCATTAAGTCATGATTCTAGAATTAGGAAAAATGGAATTCGAGAAAGGGAAAAAGAACTCATGCTAGAGACGAAGGATACTAGAAACTGCCATTGTCGACTTGACTAAATTTGACAATCTTATTAGATTTTGTCAAAAAAAAAAAAGAAAAATCTTATTTGAAGTTCTATCACATCAGTAAACTTAGACATTTTATAGAATTTCACTTATGGTACCTAAAATTTTTTTAATTATAATAGAATATACTTGAACAAACTTTCATTACAAGGAAATACCTAATTTTTTTTTCACTTACCATACCTTTGGCTTGAATCCAACCATTTCTTAAGCGAATTGCCTACGTGTATACCTTCTCTCTCCTACTGGACATTATTTTACTCCAACTTTATTGTGAGCGCTATTTCTCCCTCCTATGTGGACATTACCTTCTCTCTCTTATTTTAAATATATATTTTTTTTTCTTTTTTCTTTTCCCGATCTACTGTATCCCTTTCATCAGTACGGACCAAACATACATCATTTACCTTTCCTTTTTATTTTACTCTCTCTTTCCCTTTTTCTTTCCATTTCATCCTCACGTAGAAACCCAATTTATTGTTCAACTTATTGACTAGTAGTTGAAATTTTGTATTTTAATCTTTGCTTTTGTTATGTCACTATCAACACATGGAGGAGATGGTTTTGTTTTCCATCAGAGGGAATCCAAATTGTGGTCCGCCAAAATACAGTAAGCTTAGCTGTAAAGTTTGTCCCTGTGATGTTGGTTGTGAAATAAAAAATAGCTTAAGGCCATATAGCATTATCGATTTCCTTTGTTGTAATAAGTTTAGGTATGTCAGCGTTAGGTTATGTTTTTTTCCCCATGTGACACTGTACCTATTTGTTGTCACGTTTTTAAATGTTAAATGTGATGCATGTTGACTTATGGACAACTAAATTTGTATGCATTTGTGTTCATTGGCAGAGGAAGGTGATCGGTACTTCTCGATCATCATGCACTATAATGGGGATTTAGGTGAGAGGTACTATGATAATGAAGTGGAAATTTATTATTGGTGTCATATGGAGGCAATGAGCATGGTGTGCTTAGATAAGTGGTTGCAAAGAATTGGTGTGAGAGGTATGGAAATGTGTTATAAGGTACTCCCTAGTAGAGATGTAAAAGATGGTGTTGTTGAAATGGGCAGTGAGGTAGATATACTTCATATGTGTGCTGATGTGGGTGACAATAGGATTGTGGATGTTTATGTTAAGTACTTAGGGGAAGATGACTATGCACAGTTGAATACACCTTCAAAAAAACATGTAAGGTCATTATTGAAGAGCTTGAGCCTAAAGTAGATGAAGGAGTGGTGGTGTGGAACATGGTGATGTTAAAGATAAAGAGTTAGGTTCATTCAACTAAGATAGTAAAGTGCTATGCAACAGAGTTACACCTGCAACAAGAGGAGCATTATATAGTGAAGCTGGCAACAATGAACATGAAACTAGCCTAGTTGATGCTAGTGAAGATGTGTTATTGTTGCTACTTGTGAAGTTGAAAACATGCTAGTTGATGTTAGTGAACATGTATATGTTGTTACTACTAGTGAACATTAAACTAGCTCAGTTGATGTTAGTGAACATGGATATGTTGGTGCTACTAGTGAAGTTGAAACTAAACCAGTCGATGCTAGTGAACATAAATATGTTACTGCTACTAGTGAACATGAAACTAACACAATTGATGTCACGCCCCGAGGGGTACCCTAAACGTGGCAGTCCGCCGTACACAATAATAAAGCCTAGGAATGACTACCTTAGTCATGCAAAGGCTTCCATATTATGTACAAGGCGTACATCACAACCAAGGGGACGCATCGGAGTAGCGCAATTTACATTGATAATAAATAAGTAACAAGGCAAAGAGAATACTTAATATAAAACATAAGCATATCACAATTCAATCCTTAAGGCAGATTCTTCTTTTATCTTCAAATAAATATACGTCCCTAATCATATAGGTTATCACATATAAAGAACCTTACAAAATTTCTTCATCGTATGATTCCATATCCTTAATCATCCGTCCATGACTTCCTTAATGTCATGATCCTCAAATTTAATCCATGAATATACCTGTTTCAACAAAATCTATAGGGGTATAAGCTACAACTAGCTTAGTGAGATATTCCTTTTCATTCGCACCACATTTTCAAACAAGTTTATTTATTTAATCACACATATGTTATGCATACAATGCAACAATCACATGATTACGCGAATATATATAGTCATCCGGAAACCATATATAGAACGGATTTACCCCTCCGTATCAAAGGTTAGGGAATCGGGGTTGAAGGTCCTCGACCTTCTGCTAGTCCCCAGGTCCTCACCCACAGCGTTCGGTTGGCTCGGCTCCGAACCTAGAGTCGCTTTCCCTAGCGATTTGGATTCTCTAGGAAGGAACATGGCCCGTGGCACCGCACGATCACAGCCAATCCAACTCTACGCGTAGGAGTAGCAGCCTTCCGAAATAGATGTGACTCGATGGATGCTATGCGTGAACGTTTTATTCTTCTTAGGTCAAACCTTATTATGGTTTATTAGGGGCGATCAAACAATTTAGCAACAATAAACAATCATACAAGTAAGTAAACAAAATTATTTAAACAAGCAGATCGAAGTTGCGATATCCTTAATTCTCAATTCACGCATAAACATAGAATCATATATATACGCATAATCCCGAAATCCCCAAATATATTCGTTTTTATCTTTTCTTAGTACGCTAATGCTACTACATTACAAGCACAAGCAAGGTAACGAAATTAGAAGGAATAACTCACTCGTCCATTTCGCTATCTTCTTAGTCGTAGTAATCCTCGGGTAGGGTATTCTCGTATCCTTCGTCACCTAGACAAAAGAAATACCCGGGATAAGTCTTCCATTAATTTCTATTCTTGGAGATTCTAAACTTTACTTAAAATCTTATAAGAAGAAATTCCAACTTAAAATGGCCATAACTTGCTCATTTTAACTCGGAATTTCGCATATGATATACCGTTTTCTACCTATTCGAAAAGATCTATCCATTTCTAAGGTTATCTTTGTCATATAAGGTCATTTGGGTTCCGAAAACGTCAGGTACAAATTTAAAACGAATTTTCTAAACTTTTGGAAAATCCATTTTCTAACTTAACTCCATTTTAAAGAAAATCCTTTTGTAACAATATAAATATATATTTGATAAACACTTTTGAATATATAGGTATGCTCTTTATATGCAAAATCCCAATGGTAGTGTCTCAACAATTTATTTCATAAAACAATTCATTTAAACCTTAGTTTTGAAAATTTCCTTTCAAGTATCTAAAGAAACTTTATATTTTTCCTAGGTTGTTATAAATGAGTATATTCTTATTTTATTTTCTTCATTTCTTCTTCCAAAACAAGTTGAATTTTTCCTTAATCCTTTAGTCTTGTATTAAATTTTCCTTCTAGTGATTAAAGTTCAAATTCATCAAAAGTATATTAAGTTGATAAAAACCTTTTTATAAATTTTTGTATTTAGGGTGGTTTTTAGAAAATGAATCTTGTCTTCTTATATTTATTTCTAAAATATAAGCTTTTGCTTTTTAAAACTTGTTCTTTCATTTCTTTGAAAAGACTCATCTTTATTGATAAAATCCATTATTGCTAACCTTACTTTATTTATATTTTTTTGAAAACAAGTTCTTTCTTTTAGAATTTAAAAATCATTACTTTTCCTAAGTGGGTTCCTTATGAGTTGATTTTTATATTAACTTTGAAAACTAGTTTGTTCCTTAGTTTTGGAAAAGAATTTAAGTCTCAAACTTTCAATATGAGCGATTTATTTTTCTAAAAACTTAGATTACCATAAAATACAAGGAAAACATTTATTTCTTACGTTTTCTTGATAAAACTATTTTTGTTATTTAAGAAAACTTGAGAAAACTTGTATTATTCTATTTCTAGGTTGTTGATAATAACTTCATGTTTTTGTGGTAAATCATATAATTGGAAACTTAGCTTTGAGCTCATTTAGTAAAACAAGATTCTATTTTCAGACTAGTTGAGACATTAACATTATGCAAATGCAAGTATCATGAGCATATAAAATAATAAAAACATAAGAAAATACTAAAAATAATTAATGAGCAAGAAAATAAAATATCAAGCATTGGGAACCTTAGCTTCATCAAGGAATCCCGATCAAGTATTGGAGCCTTAGCTTTATCAAGGTGTCCCGGGACTAAGAATGGACTAGTCCCGAAAGATTTAAAGAGAATAAATAAAAGATTGTTTTGACTTGATATGGACAAGTCTAAGACTAGAAAGACTAGTCTTAATATCAACATAAAATAAATAAATTGCATAACTTGAAAATAAAAAAATAACAAATGAGCTTATATGCTCTAAATAAATATATATACATAATACCATATATATAAGCAAATAATCACAATAATAATAACAACATAATAAAATAGGAAGCTTATGTACAAGAACAAAACATGAACATGTTGTTGCTTTTACTACTCATATGAGTTTCAAAACAACACCATAGTCATGTTAAGTTACATGACATGGATGAATAATAGATGGAATAAATATTTACCTAAGGTATGTAAGAGGTATGAAGGTGGTAGATGAAATGGGTATTATGTGAGTAGTAATATGTGGTAGATAGTTTATGTATGAGGGATGATTTTTGTGAGGAATTGGTTTGAGAGAGTTTGGTAGAGAGAATTCTTGAAGAGAGAATTTGTGGAGAGATTTTGAGTGAGTTTTGGTAGTGAATGAATTGTGTGAAAGAGTGGAAGAGGAAGGGGGTATTTATAGAATTTTTGGAGTGATTTTTGGATGTAATAAAATAAATTGAAAAAGAAACAAAATAAAGATTGATGGAGAGGGGGAGGCGCCGGTTTTGGGCATTGGGGAGAGAGAGTGAGTTGATTTTTGAGTGAAATTTGTAAGAAAATAATTAATATGTAAGGTATGATTTGATTAAAGGTGTATTGGAAATATAAAAAGTAAGAAAATAGATATGTAGGTGTAAGAAATAGGTGTAAGAAAAAGTAGATATAGTGAAATAGTAATAAATAGTAGAAAAGTACTATGAATAGTAGACTAGACAATTAAAGTACCGGTAGTAATAAAAATACGAGTAATAATACGATATCTGTAATTTTTAGCTACCGAAAAATTCCAAAACTGATATTTTTGGAATCCTTGTATTTTTATGAGTCTATTGGTGTAAACGGAATATTTTTAATATTCCGAGCTCCAGGACACGCTTTTCGAGAACCTATCCCGTTTGAGTCCGAAGGACACTCGAAATTCACTAATCTGATATTTTTATGCTACCCTATATTATTACGAACTATTCTAGGCCATTAAGTTAATTTCGTTTTCTAGGGTTTGAAAACGCGGGATTGCCGGATCTTAAACACTAGGGTTCGTTGTAAGCTTGTTGACTTTTAGGGTTCCGTTTCGATTTCCGATTTTTGTCGAGATATTCGTAATATCGTATAATTTTCGATTTTTGATCATTTTAAAAATTTTAGCTCGAAGTTTATGTTTTATTTTATTTTATTTTATTTGTGATTATTTAATAGTTTTTAGTTCTCGGAATTGTTTAACTGAGTCTAGGGTTATGAGTTAACTCAGTTTGACTTTTGAAATTTGAAATTTGTGATTTCTGAATTTTATCGAGGGTTTTAAGATTTTGCTGTTGATCGTTATTTGGATATATTGTCTTGTTTTGCGTGTTAGGAAACGGTTAGATGATTTAATTGATGTACGAACGTTGATTAAATCGGTAGTTGGACTTTATATTTTGTTTCAAGGGTTCTTGTTTTCTCAAGATTGAGAAAATTCGTTTTTGATCTTTATTTGGAATTAAGTTTTAACTTGGTTCGATTTTTAGGGTTTCGTTTCTGGCGCTTGTCTTGATTTAGAATTTGGTTTTAACATGAGTCGATTTTTGGGATTTAAATTCTAAACTTTTAGAATTATTTTCTATGAATTATGGAAATTTTTGGGGGTTTACAATTGATGCTAATGAACATGATATGTTCGTGCTGTTGATGAAGTTGAAACTTTTCCAGTTGATGCTAGTGAACATGGATATGTTGTTGCTACTAGTGAAATTGAAACTTGTACAGTTGATGCCAGTGAACATGGATATGCTATTGCTATTGAGAATTATGGAGACTTCCTAGGTGGAATAATTTATGAATATGTAGATGATGTTGAGAACCCAATTAGGAGAGATGAAGACACTGGTCATGTGCGTGACGAGGAGGACATTGAGGACATGACAATCAATGATGCTTCAACAAACTTGAATGAGGAAACTTATGGAAGGTGTGAACCAAATACAGGGGAAGAAGAATTATTAGAAGGGGAAACAAATAAAGATGAGAGAGGAAAGAGGGGATGATCTTATAGAGTGCGATTATGACCTTTTGATGGGGACGTAGACTATATAGAAGAAGTAAACTATATTAAAGGGAAGGGAAGACCTAAGGCAAATGAAGACATGGCTGTGTCAGAACCTAGGTTGTTAGTTGATGTTGAGGACGAACAAGATAGTGACTATGCACCATCTGACAAACTATACTTAGATGAAGATCCTGATGGGCTTAAGAAAGTCCACTATCTAGAGTTTGATGAAGCAAGGGACTTGAGGAACCCAAATTTGGTGCTTGGGCTTCAATTTAGTAGATTTGGCCAATTTAAGAAGCCAATAGAAATTGGTCCATAAAAATAGATTTCAAGTACACTTTCCAATAAATGACAAGAGAAGATGCGTTTGCAAGTGTTTTACTGTATAGTAACTTTAGGCTATATGCTAGTAAAGTGTCAGAACAAGAATCCACAGTTCAAATAAAGACAACTCACTTTGACCATTCTTGTAGAAAGGTCTTTCAAAACTTTCATGCCACATCTAAATGGTTGGTTAATAGATACTTAGATAGATCTAGAGTGGATCATTTGTGGAGCATTGCTGGTTTCATTGCTACTATCAAAGAAGACATCGGTTTCACCATAGGTCATATGAAGGCCTGGAGAGTGAAAAATAAAGCCATGAAGATAGTAGATGGAGATGAAAAGGCTCATTATTCAAAGCTCCACACCACAGCTATGCCTTAGAGCTTATGAGAAACAATTGGGGCTCAACAGTGGTTGTTTTTTGTTTTTCATAGGCCATCACATGCAACTTAAAGATCAAACTCCAAGCATATTTATGTCAAGCAGCTTTTTGGATTCAATTGTCAATTGAAATGGCAATTGTCATGTCTAGTAAACATGCAATTTTTATATTTGAATAGTTATGGCAGTTTATAGCATGTTGTTATGTCTTTGTATTTGAATTTATTATTGCATACTAAAGCTTGCAATTGAGCATTCTTTAAACATATTAAAGCTTTCAATAATTGCATGTGCAATGTCTCTGGTTCATAACTTTCACTCAATTATATTGGAAAGACCACAAATGCATCATTTTTTAATTTCTTAAAAAGAATCATTATCCTTTGTGCAATTCTGTTGCAATAAAGTTTTAAAAATATAGAAACAATAATGTTGGATATTCAACTTAAAGTTGTATTTAAATGATAGCAATCACATACATGATTGATTTCAATTGAAAATTAAACCTCAGATGTAGGTTGAATACACAAATACAATGTTCTTAAAAATAATGCTCACCATAACACTCGAATTTATGTAAATGAATCGCATGAAGATTTCCCAACAACAAAAAAATTATTATTTCCAATCCAACTTGTTCATTATATATTGGAATTACAAAAGGGGAACTATTGTCACTATTACCTAAACAAACAAAGCACTTAATTTAAATAGACGCTATAGAAACCCTTATTTCAATACATACCATAACACTACCATAGAGCGACACAACACAAACCAACCTAAACATCGATAACCACCTTTCTTCCTTTACCTCAACTTGGTAACTTTAACATCTTTCATTTCCCTTTCCATCCAATCAATGCGATTCAACAAGCCCTAAATAATAACCTTTTCTCTATTTGGCATTGGTGGGTAACCTACATAAAGAAACTACAGCTTCCATTTTGTTGCAAGATATAACCAAAAAAATGAGTGGAAATAGATCAAAGAAAACAACACCTGATTTCACAAAGACTCACCCTAAAATGGCTACAACCACAGAAGCGGTGACTAGGATTAGCATCTGTCCATGATGTTTTCAACTCCGCACGCACTCCGCATTGACATATAGGAACGATGTCCATTTCTCTTTGGGTAACTGTGAAGACTGACCTTATCACTTCCGTTGCTTAGTTTGAGCTTTGATGTGAACGATTTGGAGAGAGAGACATAAACAATGAAAGACTATAAATGTTATCGAGGAAGACAAAGGAGAGAGAAAAGTACATTAATGGTCAATGGTAATATAAGGGATACAGGGGAAAAGCAAAAAAAAAGAAGATAAAATGTATATATTTTTTGTCATGACCTGCCATCCCAAGCTCCATTACAGCGAAGGGGGCACCCCTACCCTTAGGCCACCTTGAGCAAGGATCGTGGTGCCAGGTACACCTGGCCCTCCCAGCGCACCCTCTAGAACAGCCAGGACACCAGAGATACTATGTAATGATTCGGAACTCTACCTACTGACGTTGTCTGCTTTGGCCATGCGTCGCACAATTTTATCCTTTTGGTATCAGCACTTCCCAAGGAAGTCACCCATTCTGAGATTGCTTTGCTCAGAGCATGCTTAACTTTAGAGTTCCAACGAACTCCAAGTCACTACACCAAAAGGCACATCTATGATTAGAATTCACCATCTATATCTAAGGGGTATATATTTAAAACAAGAGAGAGAAGGTAATGTCCACATAAGAGAGAAATAGCGCACAATAAAGTAGGAATAATGCCCAATAGGACAGAGAACATATACACATAGGCAATTTGCCTGAGAAATGGTTAGAATCAAGCCAAAGGTATGTTAAATGAAAAAAAAAAGTTTAGATATTTTTTTATAACAAAATTTTGTTTAGGTGTATTTCGGTTATGTATAAAAAATTTCAGGTATCATAAGTGAAATTGACCATTCATTTTACTCATTCATTTCTATTTAGTTTGATAAGACACATTATATTGTGCATAATGTCATCATCCTTTCAAGGAATGTAACAAATCTCTGCCAATTTTAACATAAAAATTATGTAAATATATATCATATATAAATAATTATTAAAATACCATCATAATATCTCATGTACAACAGATGACTCTCATAAAAAGAGTATCGTATCTCTTACATGAGATATTATGATGATATTTTAGTAATTATTTTTATATAATTGATATTTACGTAATTATTTTTTTTCCTGATTGTGAAATAAGATTGGTTCACATTTTAAGTATATTTACTTTATTTAAGATACTTTGATGGCTCGTTCACATCGTCGTATTGAATAAGGAAGAAATTATTCTAATGTAATAAGGTTGTAATGACTATTATAGTACTTACTTGGTGTAAAAAATAAATCAAGATTATTAGAGTAAAAATATAAAATATTTATAATGCCTCTTATCTTTATTACAAAAGAAGATAAATTGTATAGGTGATATTTCAAAGACATGAATATTAATGATAAAATTGAAAAATAAACTGTTGGCAATTCATGAAAGGAAGGTGAATTGCTATTCATCAAGTGAACAGCATAATAGCAACTTTATGTAAAATGATGAGACAATAAATAGCTAATGAGCTTTGAGTCTACCAGATTCAATTATCTTATTAATTCGATGTATATATTTAATTGCTACTCGCATTTGATTAAACTAGTATAATTTTCATTTGTCAAAAGAAGCCATATTGTTATTAATTCGCGTGGGCATATTATAAGGACATCTTAATAATGTTGGGATAATATGTTTTTACTTAGCAATCGTTTTACTTTTATCTAATATTGTTAAAACTTATTATTGTTTTTGTGTCTTGAATTTTTAAATATTTTTAATCGATTATATTTAGTTCTTATATCCCTAGTAAAAATAAACGGAAGTTGTAATTTGGGATAACGTACAAATTACAATAACCCATCATGCTAAAATTATATATATTTATGTCTATATGCATGTGGAATAAAGGTTCAAGTATACGTTGTATTAATAAAATTAATATTACAGGAAGATAAAGGTTATCATTATCTTGTTCCTCGTTAATTTAAATCATTGTTATTATTATTATTATTTTCTTCTTTTGGTATTTAATTTACGTGTGAATTTCCTTCTTCTTAGCAAGATTTTCAATTTTGGAATTTTCCGAAAGCCTTTAACGACATACGTCGAGATTGGCGGGAACGGACTTTGTTGTGACCCTTTTGTTGTCTTCATTATATCATGAATAAACATTTGATACGTATTAAATAAATTATAAAAATAAAAATATTTAAAATAAAGGAAGTATTTCATGATATATGAAAACCGAAATGACAAACTTGGTATAGCAAATTTTTATCTTAGCGACAACGTACATATGCCAACACTCAAGACCGTACTTCTCGATGAAGTTTAGAACAGGACAAAGCATTCTAACATGTTTTCCCTTGTCCATTAGGGCTAAGCAAAAAAACCGACGAATTGCAAACTGAATCGAACTAGACAGAATTGAATTTTTAGTTTTTTTTTTTTTCCTAAACGGTTCGATTTGATAGTTGGTATTCAGCTTGCGGTTCAGTTTGAAGTCATGAATGGAACTAGACCATCTACCTTGGGATAAAAAAAAAAAACAAAATAAAATAAAAAACTCATGTTCATATTCATTACTTTGGCTAACTGACTTGATGTATAGTTTACATTTATACTTTTGAAGGGTATCATTAAATTATTGCTACAACCAAGAGACATATTCCAATTTTATGTCTTTCCTTTTTCCTTGTGATGTAGTAATCGAATTCCTTCTTTAAATAGCTTATGAACATAGAACATATCTAGAGGAATAATTTGCTTTTGGTGCCATAAAAATAAAGATCTCTTACCCTTAGTTTTTGTGCCAATGTTTGTTCCAAGAAACAATCATAGGTGTTAATTCATTGAGGGAGTTGTGTTTGCATTCCCATTTGTGGATACTGATACTATTAATTAAATATGACTTTAGCTTGCTACATACTACATGGATACTACTAAGGTATCCTATGGAGGTGTGACACATAAGGGTGGGTGAGTATAAGATGGGTACACATAAACCTCCATACCCTACATTGTAAGCTATAAGATACTAAATTTTGTACATGAAACTTACCATATAACACCTTATACATACCCTCCACCCTCCACCCTCTACCCTACAGCATATAAAACCCATATGATACATTGTGAAACCTATAAATCTTTTCATGAAACCTGTATATTATTTTATTTTTTTAATTTTAAGTTTATAATAATATATACAATTTCATGTACTACATAATGTTACCCTATTTTTCATATATTTATTATAAACAACATGTGGAATGAAGTTTTAAAAGTAATTTCTTAATATCATAAATTTTAAAATATGTATAATTTCTTAATATGTGAGAGTGAGAGTTAAAATTTGCAACGAATAGCTGTAAAGCCTATTTATGTGAAATCAAACAAAATTGTAGAAGTTGTTCCAAATTCTAGATTTAAAAAACTTTGGACATTTAATTAGCATTAAAAGATAAACATCACTTCTATATAATTTTAGAAGTACAAGCACATACAGCTAAAGATCTTCCAATATAAAAATAACAAGTTCTTCCGAAGCAAAATAGTATAAAAATTGTAGAAGGTAGTCTACAAATAGATAATCTTAAACAGAAGTGATTGTGAAATAAAAATTTGAGTATTATCATTTTTTTATATATTAATTTTATAATTTTCAATATAGTGGATATGTGATACCTCGAAACATGTGCCATCTATAGATTATAGTACAAATTTCATGATGAGTATAGGATATGAAGACCTCAAGCCATAAGTTTCGAGAAATATGTATTTGTACCCCACCTTGTAACCTTAATACTCCCTTGGGCCTACTCGTTTGAGGAAGTATGAGTAATTACCCTATACAATAGTGTTACACACTTATCCATAAGGTTATATTAGTGAATGTCCTAAAGTTTCAAGGTTATTTCTAGCATTTTCCTTAAAGTTTTAAAAATTTGCATATAAAATTATAATAAATTATTTTCCCTTTTCTTCCTCCCTCTTTCTAATGTGAGTTCTTCTTTGCTCTCCCCAGCTGGTTTCAACATCTACTACAATAAATCTTTAAGGAAAAATATCAGTCAAGTGATTTCATGAAAGTTTTTTATAATTGTCTCTTACTGAATTAAGTTTTAACCAAGTTCACACTTCATATCAACCTTAGAACGTCAACAAGGATGCAAGGGTGACAAGTTTTCTTCAAATTAATGGTAGTTTTTGGTAAGTTTTGGTATTAAAGAACGTTGTTGTGGTTAATTCTTAATGTGAAGATGTGTTTTGGGCAACAAGAGGTATTTTTGTGTAGACATTCAATGTAAGATGGAGTTCAAGAAGGAAAAAGGGAAAGGGATTCAAGTAATTTTTCTTTGAAATCATGTGAAAATGATAATCTTGTTGGAAGGTTTTGTATTTGAAAATGTTTGGTGATGGTTTTAGAAGCAAAGCTTGATGTTAGGAAGTGCCTGGGATTGGTTTGTCAAAGGATTTATAGAAAAAAAATTATATATTTTGGTGCTTATCAAGAATGCATCAGCTCATTGGTGCAATGTACTAGCAAGCCATTTCAATGAAGTTAAAGCACAAAATGGTGCTTCAGACTAACTCAGCTATCTACTATGGTTACATGCAAGCTTAAGGCTAGTGGCTAGTCACTCCTCATGTTGGCTTAGTCCCATTTCATGTAGGTTTTTCCTATATTTTTCCTCAAGTTACTTTTTTTTTTTTTCGCCTAACTATAATCTATTCTATTTATTATAATAAAGCAATTGAATAATCTTTTAAATCATTAAACTATTTTAACAATCTACAACCTATACCACTTTAAAAGTAACTATAAAGACTTAAATAAAATCGGTGTTGGTATGTATATGAGCTATATAGTAGATGGTGTTAGGAAGCCTTTAATAGTTCTAAAAGTTTTCATTGTCTTATATATTAGGTTTTGGAGTATAAAGCTTTAGTTACCAGTTAAGTCGATCATTCAAGGTATGTGTATACCAAGCTCGTTGGTTGAGTGTGTTTACAATAGAAAAGCTAAATGAACCTAATTTAATTTATGGCTTAATAATTGTCTATTGCATGTATGTGGCTGTTGTTAATAGGTTAGGAGTACCAACACTATGGACGCAACATTTCAATAATACTTGTGTAACGTTTTCCCTAAGTAGAGTCACACTTAGAAATGATTTGAGAAAATCTATATGGCTCTTATATATTAAAGAGTACCCAACAACAATACACACACACACACACATATATTATTTATATGTCTGTGATTGGGACACTTAGTTTTTTCTATGTTGTTTTTCTTAGCTTAAATTGAGGATAATAAAAGCTTGGTTATTGCATTTAGTTGTATGTTTTATTGTGAATGTGGTTGCTTAAGCATGCACTTGTGATTGTGGTATATACCGACTAGGTTCCGACTAATTCCTTTATCTTTTTCCAAATATATGTGATGTGTTATCATTTACAAAGTGACGTTTGTGACCAGCTAGTAAATATTGAGGGCAATGCTAGAGTTGGTGAACCTTGAAAATATGAATAACCAATTAACATTTAGTATGTAATTTAGAGAAGTAAGGACCTTAGTTGTCATGTTGCTTAGTATATTCTTGTTTGAGTATTGACCCCTTTAAATTGGTTGGATACGTATCTAACTTTGTGTAGCAAATAGTAGACTCAATAAGCCATTAATGTTATTTATGTTTCTCTCGCAAATGGAGTTGTTACTTATGAGCGTGGATGTATTAACCATGTGTTGTGAATGATAAATGTATTATCCTTCTCTTCGCCTTGCTCTCTTTCTTCTTGCTGTTATGCACAATTTAGGTTGTGAATAGTATGAGTATTATTTTTTTTTATTTTGTGAAACTAAATACAATTTTAGTAAACTCTTTCTTTATTCTTTTGACTGATACTACTATAATGAAACAATGATCACAAAATTGATATAGGGCTTTCTTTTGATGTGTATGTAAGGTAATGAATCAAGAAAAGAAAAGATTTACTGGCTTACAGGCCTAATTGCTCTAAGAAAGAAGAAGAAAGGAAAAGGAAATCTGGTGCTTTTGGGTAACCTTCATTGTTTATTTGGTTATTCCTTATATACTCTCTTGCTTCCGTTGTTGAAGTTGTTAGGTTGTTAATACTGTTAAACTGCTTCATTGAACACTTGAGATCCATTACTCAATTTCCTTTTTTCATCTAACATATTGTATATGTATGCCTAAGTCATATGTTCATAAACAATATAGTCTTTAAATTTTAAAGTGTAATGGCACTTATCACTTTCTTTGGGTTACCTTAAATAAATGAATTGATCTTGTCCACTGGATATAACATTTAGCTTCTCATTTGAAAAAGGTGCCTTATCCTCAAGGTGAAATTCTAGATAATCCTTGAGAAAGTCTTTCCAATCAACCCATGTAGCATCTTCCAATAGTAAAGTCTCCCCCTAAACCAAAACTTGTGCAACATGTTATCATCGTTGAATAACTTGTCTAGTACTTTAAATAGATAAAGGTTTAACTAGAGGATGAAAGAGTTTGATGGTAAAGCCACTTGCTCCTAATCATTCCCAAAAACCTTTGAACAACTAAGAAACATGAAAAAACTGGGTGAATACGACACCTCAAAGCAATTCTAATCTTTATGCAATTGAACTAATACATGCAAGAACTTTAAAAGGCCCATAATATCTCGTTAAATGCGATTTTCATGAATGACTTATGAGCTAGTGAAGTTTGCCTATAAGACTAAAGCTCCACATAAGCTAAATCACCTAAATACTTCTTAGATAGATGCTGATCCACAAAATTCTTCATTCGCTACTAGGACTATAACATATTGTATTTGAGTTGTTTCAATAGAGAATCTCTAGTTTGTAATTCCCTATCCATTGCTTCAATACAAGTAGAACCTTTAATGTAATCTAAAATTTGAAAGGTTCTTGACCATATATCACCTAAAAACGAGTCAATTCACTAGTATGAAAACTAGTGTTAAAATAATATTCAGCCCATGGAAAATATTTTGGCCAAGTGTTCAGGTAGTCCATGAAAAATGCTCTTAATTACTGCTGATAAATCAGTTAAGGAATTCAAATTAACTGTCCATTTATGATGGTAGGTCGAACTCATCTTCAATTGAGTCCCACTGAGTCGAAACAATTCTTTCCAAAAATGCCTCACAAAACAATAGAAACCGGAATTCCATGTAGCTTTACCACCATATGAATAAATAACTCGGCTACTTTAATGGTCATAAAATCCATAGGTAATATTGTTAAATGTGTATACTTCGTTAAACAATCTATAACCATAAAAATCACCAAATATCCATTAACACATGTGTCGAGCCTGGATTTTTCCCACTCATCTATCTGGTTCATTTCTCCTAACCCGATTCACATTAAACCCGAACCCATTTAACATGAATCCTCGACTAGGGGTTAAAAGAAATTTTAAAAAAAATTTAGAGTCACCACCCGATATAAATCGGGAAAAAATAAAAAGCTAGGATCAATGGGTCGGTTGATCCTAACTTAGCTACTAGTCTGTGAAAATTTGATTTGAAAAATCAACTTTTAAAAACCAGATATCATGGATTCGGGGGCTAACCTGTTAAAACCAAATGGTTACCACTTTTGGGATTTTAAACTTATAATTTATCCTTTTCATGCTCAAAAACTCAAGTAAAAAATTATAGCACAAATATTTACAAGTCAAATCATTCATTTTTATTTTTTTTTTTTGTACTTTTCTTCATTTTTATTTTTTATTATTATTTTTTTTGGAACATGAATATCAACAAATTATCTTATATTTACAAAATATTTATTTACAATATTTAAAACAAAACATTTTTTTTATTTTTAATATCGCCCCGCAGGTGCCTACGTACTCGCTAATCGAGATTAGACAAAACGTAGTTCTTTTAAAAAAGAACTTTAATTTGTTGATCAATTTTAATTTTTTGAACTATTCTCAATTTAAGTTCATTAAATTTTCAAGTTTTTATAAAAATTCATTTTTTTTTATGCTCCTATGATCTAATCAATTGATTTTTTTTATTTTATGAAAATATAATTTTTCTAAGTCCGAAAATCATTTTTTATTATTTTATTTTTTTCTAAAAATTTTGTTTTTGGAAAATCCAATTTTGTCATTTTTATCTATTATTATTATTATTTTTTATTTTTTATTATTTTTTATTATTATTTTTTTAAAAAATCATCACATAATTTCACAATATATCCAGAATAATTTAAAATATATTAAAAATATTTTTCATGCATTAAATATGCATTTCTAAGGTAATTTGTGTATAAATACACATTAAAAATATTCAAAAAATATCAAAAATATCAAAAAAATAAATTTATATAAAATAAAATATTTGATTTTTCTGGATTTTTCTGTATTTTTCTGAATTTTTTTTATAAATTTTTTACTATTTTTTGCTATTTTTTATTATTTTCTGAAATTAATTATATAATAAACTATTAATAAAATAATGCGGATTAACCTGGACCGTCGGATGAAGCGACGAGATCTGAAGCGTCGATCTCGCTGACTGATCTGGATCGTCTGATCTTGTTGACTCGATCTGGACCTTCTGATCGCTTGATGAAATCTGGGCCGTCTGATCGCTTGATGAAATCTGGGCCGTCTGATCGCTTGATTGAATCTGGGCTCGTTGATTGAATCTGCCGTCTGATCTGCTTGATCAAATCTGAGCCACTGATCTGCTTGATTGAATCTGGGCCGTCTGATCTGCTTGATTGAATCTGGACCGTCTGATCAGAGTTGACCGTTGACCGATGACCGACGACCGTTGACCGATGACCGACCGGGTTGGATTCGGATCTTCGGGTCGGATCTCGGAGCTCCGGCGGGTGAAGAAGACGACGACGCGACTTTTCGGGGCAGATTCCGGCGGCTCCGGTGGTCCTCGGTGGCTGGAAGCTTGTCAGCCTGACTCCAATGGTGGTGGCGCGTCCTCTGGAGGTGGTGGTTCACGCCCAGAACCACCGTGGACGGCAGTTCGAAGTGGTGGTCGCCGGCGGTTCAAATCCGAAAAAAAATAAAAAAATTTGCAGAGATGATTTTGAACAAATTAATCAAATTAAAGCACACTCGATCACTTTAAACTTGTTCAAAGCTCCTTAAACACTCCAATTGAATAAAAAACAATTCGAAATTCTCAAATTTCGAATTTTCTCTTTAAGAACCCTAATTTTCGAAATTTTCGAATTCACTCATTCTGATTGTGTTTTGTTGAAATTTACTTGTGCCTTTTGCTCCTAGGACCTCCTATTTATAGGTTGCAAGCTCAATTTTCAGTTTCGAACAGTTTCAAAAATGAATTGATTTTTGCCCTTTGATTTTTCCACGAATTTAATTAGAAAATCCATGATTAAATTGTTTGAAACTGATGAATTGATGATTGTTTTCATATTCCATGCCAGATTCATCCACTCAATTTTGTAACTCCTCAATTGAATGCAATTGAATGCTTTATACATTGAATTTTGTAACTTTTGGGTTTTTTTTGCACTAATCTTTCATATTTTGTAACCACTTTGCAATCCCATCATCAATTTTGACAATTAATGATGTTTTGTCAGTTAAAAACTGATGCAAAGTAAAGCAAAAGTCACATTTGAGGAAAATGAAAAGACAAAAATGATAAAAAAGGCAAAAATTTGCCTTTGCTAGGGTTTGAACCTGTGTCCTTGAGCTTGAGTGTGTGTTTGGGTCCATATGTTTAACCAACAGGCCATTTGGCCTGTGCCTTGATCACTTAGCCAATTTCATCAATACTTAAGGCTTTTGAAAAATGAATTTAATTAAATTTTAAGCCTTAATTAATTTGGCAAAAATTGGGTGTTTACAACATGTTAACCCAGTGATAAAATCCATGCATGCCTCCTCAAAAACTTTTAGAGGAATATTCACTAGTTGAAGTTTCTTAGATCCATCTATTGCAATTGCTTCCTAACTAATATCGATCAAAGAACTGCATTAAAGATCTATGAATTCTTTATTAGATTTAACTCAAATTAATCTAATATAGAAAATTTTGTCATCATATTTCTATGGTTGCAATCAAGTCTCCAGTTATGCTAGATCTATTCATAATAGCAATCTTTCAATCGACTATTACAAAATCGAACATGAATCAATATACTAGAAACATTAACTCAAGAACTTTCATGCACAGATAATTAGAATCAAGAAGCAGTAATCTTATTGAATACGAACCAATCCTAATTACATAGTAAATTATAGGGTTTTTCAATATCTAAACTAATTCCTTTACTCTTTCATCATATATTTGATAAATACATAAGGAATAAACATTATCATAAAGAATAAGAAAGAAAACCCCTTTAAAGACTTGATGTTGCAATATTCTCTCTCTAGGATGTTGCACTTCTTTGACTTGTTTCTCTTTCTAGATTGATTAGAATGCAAAAGTGTGTAAAGTGTATCATTTCTCTCTCTAGAATTCTATTTATAGATGAAAGAGTCCTAGCAAATCCTGGAGAAGTAGATTGATATCTATTTAAAAATATATCAAAGATTAGATAAAATTCGTCACAAATTGGAACTCCACGTGCAGTACGCGAGCTAATGGAATGACCTGTGTTCCTTTTTGTAATACTTTAGACCTCCATTCGCAACAAAACACAAGGTAAACATGTCTTATTGTATTCACCGATGGACCTCATTGGAGCAAATTACTACTTCTCTTTCAATAAACACGAACTAAACACGAGTTGTTGAATCCACCCAAAGACCCTACTGATCTCCTATAATGAATACAACTGTAAACACCAAGTCATGGATCTCTTATACTAGATACACTAGATAAATAAGGATTCATGTTCTTCATGCATCCTTCAATTTTTTCAAATTCCTTCTCAAAACTTGATTAAACTTTATTAACTCCTTCTTTCAAGCTCAAATATACTTCCAAACTCCTAAAATCAAAATTTAACCAAGTTAAGTATCAAATTCTTATAATTAACCCATAAAATATATCAAGTACAACCTACCGTTCTTAAATAAATATTAAGTTACACTTATCACTTGACTTATATTGTACTTCGTAGTCATACCCCATCAACTTTATTAAATAGTGCTATTGTTCTTAAGTTTTTGTCTGAGTTAATATATCCTGTAAACTCTTCTAATCTATTCGAATAATAAATCTCGACCCAATAGATAGTGTCTCCACATTTTAATAGCTTCAACAATAGCTACCAACTCCTAAACATAAGCCCCAACTTTCTATAGTCTCATGCTTAGTCTCTTATTAAAAAAAGGAATTGGTTAGACGCCTTGGTGCAAGACTGCTTCTATTCCAAGCCTTGAAGCATTTGTTTTACTATAAAGCTTTCATTAAATTTGGATAAGCTAAAACAGGACTAAAACCCATACTACTTTTAATATGCTAAATGTATCCTAAGTTGATTCATTCCAAATAAAAAGAATCTTTTTTAAGTAGATTAGTTAATGAGGCTGCAAGAGATGCATACCTTTTTACAAACCTTCGATAATAACTTGATAACCATAAAATCCTTGCAACTGCTTAGCATTAATAGGTGTTGATAGTAGATTTTCAGCAGAGGCTTGTTAGGTCAAATACTAATGAGTATTAGGCCTCTTAGGCCTAGTATGAACTTTTGAAAGGCCTACTCTGTGAGGTCTCTAAAGCAGAACATGCCTTAATAATAGAAAGGGACTCTCAAGCAACCTTAAGTCACCTATGTAGAATGCATCAATGACCCTGACCTTGGCCTCATGCTTGCAGGCTAAGGTCTATAATGTTGTGTCATTCACAACCCCCGATCTTAATGGGAGGCCCATGGCAACTTGACAACTGAATTTTCTCGATGGTTTGTGCCTCATCCAGTCACCCTCTATGCTACAGCGTTGGCAAAATCACAATCCGCATCTGACACTATTGTGTCCTATGGATCAGGCCAACTAAAAGCTCAATAGGGACCAACCATGTGTAAAGGATGTCTCCTAGTCCCATTAGAGTCTGCTATGGTTACTTCATATAAGGGATCATCCAAGCCTTCGTGAGGTAAGTGATTAATCTTGAAGACCTTCTCTACTCTGGTCCTTCTTAAATGATTATTAGTGTTTTCTACCTTTGCTTGACCCACATTAACTTAAGTATCAGAGTGGTCATGCATAGATAACCCCCTAATGTACCTCTAATCGAGTTTTTTGTGTGCATAGATTTTTAGTGCTCCAACACCCTCATCTTCTGCCCAAGCAAGAGGCCAAAACTCTATCGAGGAATTCGACACATGTGACAATAGGAATAGGCGAAGTACGAATGACTTCAATTTTTGCCTCATTGAGACACAATCCTTCAACTAAAACTAAATGACCTAAATACTCATTAGAATTATTCCCAAAAGACATTTACTTCTCTTTACAAAAAACACATGTCCTTTCATGCATTACAACTTTTCACAAGTATGAACAAAAAAGCTTATTCATAATTGCTTGGAACATTACTGGTGCATTAGATAATCGAAAGGGCATAACAAGAAACTCATAATGCCCTTTCATGTGTTCTAAATGTTGTTTTTGGAATATCTAATTAAAACAATCATATTTGATGATTACGCACTCACAAATCCAGCTTAGGGAAAATCATGCACCCGCAATTCATCCAAAAGTTCTTCAACAACCGATATGGGAAATTTATCAAGCATAGTTACTTGATTTAACACTCTAAAATCCATAAAAAATCGACAAGTTCCATCTTGCTTTTTAGATAGCAACACTGGTAAAGAAAATGGACTGGTACTAGGTATTATCACCCCTACGACTAACATTTCATTGACTAATTTCTCTATTTAGACTTTTAAAAATAAGAATATCGATAAGCTCTTACATTTGTCAGTGTGATTCATCTTGAAGATGAATATGATGTTGGATATACCTCATTGGTGCAATGACGTTGTAAAAACTTTCAAAATCTACCCAATAAAGAATCCAATTCTGTATTGGTTGTAGTATCCATGGAAGCACCACCTGAATGAGCCACCAAGCTACAAAAATACTCCTACTTAATTGCTACAATTAATTTATGCAACTAAGCTGTTTGTAAAGGCTTAGCTTAGAAAGCATCTACTCCTTTTAGAACCATTTACTTAAAATGACATTGTTAACTAGCTATAATCCATTATAATTGGTCCTAAAGTATTTAGCCACTACACTCCTAATACCAATTCAACTCTTTGTAAAGGTAGAATATATATATTAGCAGTCCAAATAAAAGGAATATTTTTTAATAGCAATTTTAACTTATTTACTAAACATTGTGCACTCCTAATATTCACCATTCCCCATCATAACCCTAAAACGTTTGATTGCTATCAAAGCAACTTTAATTTTCTTGCCATATGTTCTTGAAGGAAATTGTGGGTACTTTAATAATTTATTAAGATAGATAGATAGAATCTGATTCCTTATACATCCTTCCATTAAAAACATTCAAGGAGCTAATACCATAGACATCACATGATAGCTAATTTCAATGTCTTATCAGTGAAGTTGCTTATTTCATCTTGATCAACACTATGTGAAGCATCTAGTAACTTATTAGTCTCATCATCTTCCACAAATTGAACCATCAATAAGAATTTGGCCTTACATATATGACTCTTGTGAAGTTTCTCATCACAATCATAGCATAGGCATTTCTCCTACCTAGCTAACAATTCTAATGCAAAAAACTTCTTAGTTGGTAAAGTCTAGGTAGTACTTTGGGAAAAGTCTATTGGCTTTGTTGAAAGAGACGTACTAGTAGTGTTTGGGTGTTGGTAAAAGTGCTTTACTACTAGAAGAAGAAGATTTAAAAGAATTATTATAGGAAATAATAGAGGATTTATTGTTGTGATAAACAAAATTTGGTAGGTTTAGATGAAATTTGAGAAAAAAATGTTATTGAATTTACTTTCATGCAATTTAGCTAAGCTCAATGCATGTGATAGACTTATGGGTTGAGAGCCTAAAACTTGTTGGATCAAAGGTTTAAGACCAAAAATGAAACAAATTTTAAGGATGCTTTTTGAAAGGTCAATAATCTTCTTAAACAAATTCTCAAATTCATGATAACAATGAGTTGTATCTGATGTTTGCAATAATCTGGATAGTTTTCCTTAGTAGCCCTCATATTGAGATGTGCTAAATCTTTGTTTCAAAGCATTAATAAATTGTTGCCATGTATCCACTTGTTGATGATGATGCATCTATTGAAACCAATCGGATGCTTCATTCTAATACAAATGAAGCTAATTTAATACACTCCTCTACTGGGACATTATGATACTTAAAGAACTGGTTGGCTTTAAATATCTATGTAGCTGGACCATCAACATCCCAACCCAACCCCCTACCCCAAACACATACACACGGAAACTTAGGCAACTCTAGTTTTTGCTTCTACTATATATGGTAATTTTCATTCGAATTATCATTGAAATATGATGAAGAGTAATTATCTGCACCATTCTGATTATGATGTTGAGAATTATTTGCTTGCAATGATTAAGAAAGATAATTAAATTGCTTTATCACTATTTACATATTGCCATTCATGGAATCATGAAGTCCATGCATTTCTGTCATCATATTCTCAATATGAATCGTGTTATGATCAATTTGTTCTTAAAGTCTTGAATAAGATTTTGTATTGTTTGCCATCGCAATGAAAAGCACCAATTTGATAGACTTTCAAGGCCTAGTCTTTTATTAATATCTACTCATAGAGTTTAGCCAATTTGATAGACTTTCAAGGCCTAGTCTTTTATTAATATCTACTCATAGAGTTTAGCCCCATAAGGCCTAAATACAACCTCAAAACTCCAATGTATTATTACAAAAACAAATACAATGTTGTCTACCACAAGGACAATTCTTGAATGTCTCTTCATATGTACCCTCTTCCCCTTGCTCTCTTTCTTATTGTTTTGCATAATTAGGCTTTGTGAATAGCATGAGTACTACTTTATTTTGTCAACAAGATACAATTTTAGTGAACTCTTTCTTTGATCTATCTATTGATACTATTGTAACAATATCGCAATCACATAACTAACCTAGGGTTTTCTTTTGATGTCTATGCAAGGTGATCAAGAAAGGAAAAACTTACTAGTTTACGAGCTCAATTGTTTCAAGAAAGAAGAAGAGAGGAAAAGGAAGTTTGATGCCTTTGGGTAACCTCCATTGTTTCTTTGGTTCTACATTATATACCCCCTTGTCCCACTTGTTAACATTGTTAGGTTGTTAATATAGTTAAACTGATTTATTGAACACTTGAGATTTGTCACTAAGTTTTCCCTTTTTTCCATTCGACATATTGTGTATGCATGCCTAAGAATATGTTTATGAAACACTATAGTCTTTAAAGTGCATTGGCATTTGTCTCTTTCTTTAGGGCCTTAAATAAATGAATTGATCTTGTCATTACATATAGCAGAAGCCCAATTGCAAGTCTTCTTAGACCCATTTACCACTTTAATAACTATCAAAGAATCAATGGGTGAATCTCAACAGAAAAAAATAAAAAGAACAAGAAAAAGAAAAGTCACACCAAAAGGTTTTCCTTTCGACTATATATCATTACTCTAAACTATAATGCCCTTCTTCTTTAGCGGCAATACCTGAAAAAGAGAAGCAAAAGGTAATGATATTGAAATTTAAAAAAAAAAAAAAACATGGTTTTACATCTAGAATCTGGGGGCTTTTAAGGTTCTACAACCCCAAAACTCCTCATTTGGGGTAAAAGTTTTAGCATCCTAAAATTTTTAAACATTATAGAAAGGTACCATGTTATTAATATATATATATATATATATATTAAATTTTTTTTTGCAAAAAGAAAAAAATTTTATTAAAATAGTTGTATCTGTACACGATTAAGATTGTGACTTAGAAATATAACCATGTGATTTGGACTATATAGGTTAGTTTGTTTCATCTGTTTCTGGTTGTTTCACTATCTTATTTTTATTGTTTTCAAACGAATGCTTGCTAAAAAGCATATATAAATGAAAAACAAACATTTTATTCATAAAAAAAATCAAATGCAAATAAAATACGTATGAAAATCAGACAACCCAAACAGATCTTAATCTCCTTACATGCATTTAGACAATGTAGAAGAGATTTTTGTGAAAGCCATTTTAGGATTTTCCAGGGTAATCACAAGTTTATTGATTTCAATTGTAATATGTACTCAAAGGAAAAATAAATTAAAAAATTTGCTTGGCCCACCAAAAGTAAAATTAAGCAGTTGGTTTTTATTTGTATTATATTTGTATTTGATTTGTTTGGCCTTTTTTTGAGTAAAACAATTGGTTTTCCATCCGTATCTATTTATTGACGAACATCTATATGAAAATCACAAAAATATGATGCAAAATGATTGTGAAACAAACAAACCAAACTTTTAAATCCAGAAGGAATATAAATGCAACCAGGTGCGTTTTCCCCTTGGAAGCTTTAAATTTCACATATTGATTTTGATTCCACCCCCCCCACCCCCCCCGCCCCCCTTTTTTTTTTTTCCCTAAAGCTATTACTTCTTTGAATCGTATTGGCATGTTAATTGATGGAAAAGTAAAAGAAAAACGATATAAATGTTGCACGAATATTTATTAATGTATTGCATATTAGTTATAATCCTTAGATGATATAAAGTAAAAGTAGCTTATTCATTTATGTTCTAAAGCTGGGAATAACTTGTTTAGTCTACAAGGTAATGAATAAAAGTCATCACTCCTTAAATCTGAACAAAAAACATTGAATCTTTCCCACCATTACAAGTTGTTGTAATTCATGGCGGCTTCACATTTTGGGCAAATACTGCAATCCAAGAGTATTGCAACCAAGGCAGCCACGGTCGTAGAGGACATGTAAATAACTGTTAATACAACCTTAACTTGCATTCCATAGTATAGCATAGGTGAATGCCAGTTGAACGAGTGAGTTTTTCTAGAAAAGTTACATAATGGAATTAACTTTAAGATAAAGTTCATATTCAGCTTTTCCATTACGTGACATTTTCAGACAAACTTACTCATTCAACTGGCATTCTCTCATATTGTGTTATGGAATGTAGGTTAAGGTTGTATTAACAGTCATTTTCATGTCCTCTGCGATTGTGGCTGCCTTGGTTGCTATAATTTTGGATTGTAGTATTAGCCTAAAATGTGAAGTCACCTGAATGGCAACAACTTGTAATGGTGGGAGAGATTAAATGTTTTTTGTTCAGATTCACGGAGTGATGACTTTTATGCATTTCCTTGCAGACTAAACAAGTTGCTCCTAGCTATGTAACATAAATTAATAAGCTACTTTTACTCTATAGCATCTAAGGATTATAATTAATATGCAATACATTAATAAATATTCATGCAACATGTATATCGTTTTTCTTTTACTTTTCCATCAATTAACATGCCAATACGATTCAAAGAAATAATAGCTTCAGGAAAAAAAAAAAAGGAATCAAAATCAATTGGTGAAAATTAAATATTCTAAGGAAAAACACAGCTGGTTGCATTTATATGCTTTATGGAATTGAAAGTTTGGTCTGTTTGTTTCATGGACATTTTGGCATCATATTTTTGTGATTTTCAAATAGATGTTTGTCAACAAACAAATACCGATGAAAAACCAATTGTTTTCCTCATAAAATGGCAAAACAAATCATATACAAATATTATACAGATGAAAATCAAACAATCCAAATAGATCCCTAATTATAAGTTTTAGTGAGTATTTATTTATTTTTCCTTTAAGTACATATTACAAGTGAAAGCAATAAACTCGTGATTACCTCAAAAAATCCTAAAATGGCTTTCACAAAAATCTCTTTTACATTGTCTAAATGTATGTGAAGAGATTAAGGTTTCTTTCGATTGTCTAATCATATATATTTTATTTGTATTTAATTTGTTTATCTGTAAAATGTTCATTTTTCATTTGTATCTACTTTTTAGCAAAACATCTGTTTGAAAACATAAAAATAAGATAGTGAAACGAGTAGAAATAAATGAAACAAATAAACGTATATAGTCCAAATCACATGTTTATATTTCTAAATCACAATCTTAATCGTGTACAGATGCACCACTTATTAATATAATAATATATTTTTCTTTTTGCAAAAATAAAAATTAAAATTAAAAACACGGTACCTTTCTATAACATTTAAAGATTTCAAGATGCCAAATCTTTTATCCCAAATGAGGAGTTTTGGGGTCGAAGAACCTTAAAAGCCACCAACCAGTTGTTGTGGATTTAGAATGTAAAACCATGTTTTTTTTTTTTTTTTAATTTCAATATCATTACCTTTTGCTTCTCTTTTTTAGGTATTGCTGCTAAAGGAGAAGGTCAATATAGTTTAGAGTAATGATATATAGTCGAATGGAAAACCTTTTGCCGTGATTTTTCTTTTTCTTCATCTTTTTATTTTTTTTTATTCTATTAGGACTCACCAATTTATTCTTTGATAGTTATTAAAGTGTTATATGGGCCTATATACAGTGACAAGATCAATTGGTTTATTCAAGGCCCCAAAGAAAAAGAAGGAGACAAATGCTAATATAATTTAAAGACTATAGCGTTTCGTAAACATATGCTTAGGCATACATATACAATAAGTTGAATGAAAAGGAAAAAAAAAGAAAAGAAAAGAAGGGATAACTTAGCAACAAATGTCATTTGTTAAATAAATTAGTTCAACTACATTAAACATTATCGAGCTTTGATTTTTTATTTCTGGTTTGATTCCTTTTGATTCGATCCGTATCAAAACCTTTACCATTTAATACAAATCCTCAACTAGGAACTAGAAGAAATATTGATTTTGTAAGGAGTCGCCACTTGACATGGTAAAAAAAAAAAGTTAGAATCAATGGGTTAGTTCATTCTAACTTAGCTACGGGTCCACATTGAGAACCAATTTTTTAAAATCAACTTTCTTTTACTCCAGAAATTCTAGATACAGAGACTATCTTATTAAAATCACATGGTACAAAAGTTACAGTTTAATTGTTATGATCCTAGATGAGTTATTGTAATATGTACTCGAAGGAAAAATAAATTAAAAAACCAGCTTGGCCCACCAAAAGTATAATTAAGCAATTGGTTTTTATTGTATCATATTTGTATTTGATTTGTTTGGCTTTTTTATGAATAAAACAATTGGTTTTCCATCGATATCTATTTATTGACAAACATCTATATGAAAATCATAAAAATATGATGCTAAAATAATTATGAAACAAACATACCAAACTTTTAAATCCAGAAAGAATATAAATGCAACCAGGTGCGTTTTCCCCTCAGAACCTCTTAATTTTAACCTATTGATTTTGATTCCCTTTTTTTTTTTTTCCTAAAGCTATTATTTCTTTGAATCGTATTGGCATGTTAATTGATGGAAAAGTAAAAAAAAAAAAAAAAAAAAAACGATATACATGTTGCATAAATATTTATTAATGTATTGCATATTAGTTATAATCCTTAGATGTTGTAAAGTAAAAGTAGCTTATTAATTTATTTTCTAGAGCTGGGAATAACTTGTTTAGTCTCCAAGGTAATGAATAAAAGTCATCACTCCTTAAATCTGAACAAAAAATATTGAATCTCTCCCACCATTACAAGTTGTTGTAATTCCTGGCGGCTTCACATTTTGGGCAAATACTGCAATCCAAAAGTATTGCAACCAAGGCAGCCACAGTCATAGAGCACATGAAAATAACTGTTAATACAACCTTAACTTGCATTCCATAGTATAGCATAGGGGAATGCCAGTTGAACGAGTGAGTTTGTCCAGAAAAGTCACATAATGGAATTAGCTTTAAGATAAAGTTCATATTCAGCTTTTCCATTATGTGACATTTCCAAACAAACTTACTCATTCAACTAGCATTCTCTCATGTTGTGTTATGGAATGTAGGTTAAGGTTGTATTAACAGTCATTTTCATGTCCTCTACGATCGTAGCTACCTTGGTTGCTATACTTTTGGATTGCAGTATTAGCCTAAAATGTGAAGCCACCCGGAATGGCAACAACTTGTAATGGTGGGAGAGATTAAATATTTTTTATTTAGATTCAAGGAGTGATGACTTTTATGCATTACCTTGTAGACTAAACAAGTTTTTCCTAGCTATGTAACATAAATTAATAAGCTACTTTTACTCTATAGCATCTAAGGATTAGAATTAATATGCAATACATTAATAAATATTCATGCAACATGTATATCGTTTTTCTTTTACTTTTCCATCAATTAACATGCCAATACGATTCAAAGAAATAATAGCTTCAAAAAAAAAAAAAAAAGGAATCAAAATCAATAGGTGAAAATTAAATATTCTAAAGGAAAACACAGTTGGTTGCATTTATATTCTTTCTGGACTTGAAAGTTTGGTCTATTTGTTTCATGGTTATTTTGGCATCATATTTTTGTGATTTTCAAATAGATGTTTGTCAACAAACAAATACCGATGAAAAACCAATTGTTTTACTCATAAAGAGGCCAAACAAATCATATGCAAATATGATACAGATGAAAATCAAACAATCCAAATAGATCCCTAATTATAAGTTTTAGTGAGTATTTATTTATTTTTCGTTAAATACATATTACAATTGAAAGCAATAAACTAGTGATTACCTCAAAAAAATCCTAAAATGGCTTTCACAAAAATCTCTTTTACATTGTCTAAATGTATGTGAAGAGATTAAGGTTTCTTTCGATTGTCTGATCATATATATTTGATTTGTATTTGATTTGTTTATCTGTAAAATGTTCATTTTTCATTTGTATCTACTTTTTAGCAAAACATCTGTTTGAAAACATAAAAATAAGATAGTGAAACGAGTAGAAATAAATGAAACAAATAAACATATATAGTCCAAATCACATGTTTATATTTCTAAATCACAATCTTAATCGTGTACAGATGCACCACTTATTAATATAATAATATATTTTTCTTTTTGCAAAAAAAAAAGAAAATTAAAAACATGGTACCTTTCTATAACATTTAAAGATTTCAAGATGCCAAATCTTTTATACCAAATGAGGAGTTTTGGGGTCGAAGAACCTTAAAAGCCACCAACCAGTTGTTGTGGATTCTAGAATGTAAAACCATGTTTTTTTTTTTTTTTAATTTCAATATCATTACCTTTTGCTTCTCTTTTTTAGGTATTGCTGCTAAAGGAGAAGGTCATTATAGTTTAGAGCAATGATATATAGTCGAATGGAAAACTTTTGCCGTGATTTTTCTTTTTCTTCATCTTTTTATTTTTTTTATTTATTCTATTAGGACTCACCAATTTATTCTTTGATAGTTATTAAAGTGTTATATGGGCCTATATACAGTGACAAGATCAATTCGTTTATTCAAGGCCCCAAAGAAAAAGAAGGAGACAAATGCTAATATACTTTAAAGACTATAGCGTTTCATAAACATATGCTTAGGCATGCATTTACAATAAGTTGAATGAAAAGGAAAAAAAAAAAAAAAAAGAAGGGATAACTTAGCAACAAATCTCATTTGTTCAATAAATTAGTTCAACTATATTAAAAGTTGTCGAGCTTGGATTTTTTATTTCTGGTTTGATTCCTTTCGATTCGATCCGTATCAAAACCTTACCCATTTAATACAAATCCTCAACTAGGAACTAAAAGAAATATTGATTTTGTAAGGAGTCGCTACTTGACATGGTAAAAAAAAAAAAAAAAGAAAAGTTAGAGTCCATGGGTTGGTTGATTCTAATTTAGCTACAGGTCCACTTTGAAAACCAATTTTTTCAAATCAACTTTCTTTTACACCAGATATTCTAGATACAAAGACTATCTTATTAAAATCATATGATACAAAAGTTACAGTTTAATTGTTATGATACTAGATGAGTAATTACAATATTTGCAATATGTTAATCGTCTAACCTTATCAAAATCTAGAAGTTAAAAGGATTGTTTTTACATTTTTGAAACATATTAGACTAAAATTCAAGTCAATATTTACAAATCCTAGGAAATGAGAAAAGGGTTTTCAATTTTTATGTCATCCCATAAGTACTTATGTATCCGCTAATCGGGATCGGATAATACATAATTTTTTTCAAGAAAAATTTTAGTTTATTGGTATTTTTATCTATGAACTCTTCCATTATAAGTTTATTATATTTTCAAGTGTTTGGTAAAAATGATTTTCAATATGACATCCTATAAACTATCAGTTTGATTTTATATACAAAAAATACTTTTTGTAAGTGGTGTCAAAAACATAATTAATTTTTTTTAAATGTTAACGTCCAAAAAATTTGTTCATATAAACTTATATATATATATAACACACACACACACACTTTACATTTTTATCACGCCATTTATTAACAATTTTACTGTCTGTATTATATATATATATATATATATATAACTGTGCATATGATGTCCAAATGAAGCACTTTTACACATTTGAAATTTATCTACAGGCCATACGTCCTTACCGTCTTCTTTAATTAACTAATTTATTTATTTATTCATCAATTAATTAATATGATTAAAAAATAATAATAATAAAAAGAAAGAAGCATGAAGACTTACCTGGACGTGCAGATTCAAACGGAGAAATGGGCACGTTCGCAGATCGGGCTCGAGTCAAATGCGGGCAGTCGGATCCAAGGAAAAGTAGCGGCCAGCGGACTAGGAAATGGCCACTCCGATGGCTGTTGTGACTGGGAGAGGTGTCGGACAAGGGGAGTGGACCAAGGCAAAAACTCTAGTGAAAGCATTTCGACACAGAAGTGGGTGCTGGTGGTGGTTTCAGCAACTCCAGGAGGCGTCAGCGGCGGCTCTATTCGTCGGAGTGGATTCCGATCGCTTCTTAGGTTGTTCGTGCTATCAAAGTGAAGCTTTACTTACCAGGAAGCTTCCTACCACCTTAACTCCCTTCGGTTTTCACCTATGAACTCCAAAATCAAAGCTTTAAGTAACTTTTGAAAACGTCATATTTGAACTTTGAGAATGGATCTGTGTTGTGATTGATGATCGGAATGTGATCTCTGAGCCTCAATTTATAGGTTTCAAGCCTGGATTAAGATGGAAAGCAAGTTAATTTGCCTTGACCGAAAATCATGAAATTAAGGTTTGTGATTAATTCTTGATTAATGATGATTTAGTGTTTCTTTTCTTAAGCAAATTCAGACGAATATTCTAGTATTTTTCACTGAATATGCTTCATGGAAGCTTCAAATCATTTCAATTTGGTCAAAATCTGTCATTAAAGAAGATTTGAGCTCAAATTACGTTCTTGACTTTCCCAATTCGATCCTCGATTTTGACCTTTCAAAACTATGGATTAAGACCAATTTTTGGTCTTAATTCATTGTATTCCATGTGTGTTTCGTGATTTTAAATTGACTAATTTACTCTTTCTTTTCAAAATGTCTAAAATAAAGTAATACTACTTTGCCTTGTGGCCAAAGGCTCGATTATAAAATAAGCTTATGTAGAGGGTCATTTTAGAAATTAGGCTCTTGGCCCAATTTAATGCATGGGGTAGTCTTCGAGGCTGGTGATTGAGCCTATAAAACCTAATCCAATAAGCTTATAAAACTTAATTCAATAAAGGATGTTATAAAGAGATTCAGCTTCTTAGGCTTAGAATAAGGATCACTATATTGGTTTATTCTACTCTCAGCCTTATTTAGTTTACTTGTGCGCAAAAAATAAACTCAAAAAGTAGCTTCCTAGGTTAATTTTGGCTTTTTTCATTGAAATAGTGCTTATGTAGACTAAATTAAGTCTTTAGCCTTTTTATATTAGGAATGAGATATTTTTAATGAATGATGGGCTCTTTTTATATTATAAAAGTCCTTAAGCTCATTATAAGCCCAGTCTACTACTAAAAGATAAGGAGGCTTCAATAGCAGCCACCCTATCATTAAGAAATGATCCACTGGTCACTAGCAACACTTAATCTCAATCGTTCATTTAAATGCTATCCAATAGCTAGCATCGACCTCCATCATCTATAAATAAGAGGTTCTCTCTCATTTGTTGTGATTTCTACATATTGCTAAGATTAAAAGCAACGTAGAAACTCTGCTGAAATAGCTCAAGAGAAGGATCAAAGAAACCACTTCTCGTAGAATGAGTCAAGAACGATCAAACCTATCTAATTTAATCTTTTATCACACTCGCACTCGAGAAATTAGGTTTTCTTATTCCTCATCCCATGCCTCTGTCTACAACATCTTACACATCTCATCAGTTCATAACTCCTCTTAGGTTGACTGGTACACCTATCATATGTGATCGACTAACTGTAATGAGCCTCCCCACCCCCTCCCCCTCCCAAAAAAAAAAAAAAAAAAAAACACCAATACAGCTTGAATAACTTGTGACTAACTTAACTTGTTTGTGTCACCTACATGCTGGATGAGTCACATGTTGCTTGTAGCAGTTATAAAAGTTGACATAGGATAACATGCGAAGGATAATTAAGAATTTAAGAGAGTAATGGAATAAGGAGAAGGAGCAGGTAATTTTAATTGTATTGAATACACTTGTGATATAAGTTGAGAAACTATTAAGTATCAAACCCCACTAATTACGATGAACAAAGTGTGTTCTTGAATATATGTGTAAACCCCGGTATTTTTAGCAGTCAAGTAAACTCCGGAAATCGAAAAGCAAAACCCTAATTTGGTTTAGTTCAAGCTTAGTGAGAGAAGCTTAGAAACCCTAAATCCGGCTTTCCTTCGGTTTCATAACAAAAGAATTTTTATAAAATAAATGAATGTGAATTATTGTTTTAACGTATATTTCAAACCTTAGAAAGTTTTAATTTTGGAAAAATTTCTATTTCGGACCTTCCCGAGCTTAATTACCGAAAAAAGAGCCCTGAGACCAAAGACTCAAAAAAATATTCCGGAATATTCATTAGAACCGAAATTTTATAAGGATTTCAAAATATAAATTTTATAATTTTCCGAGCTATAGCAAATTACAGTTATAGCCTTTTTCCCGTATTTTCTTTACTACCGGTAAAGTAGATGTCTTGTCTACTATTTATCACTATTCACAAGTACAACCTACACTACACACTACCTATACCCTATTCTTACATCCTTATAACTACTCATTATATTTTCTTTTTCAAGAAAATTTTGTTTCTTAATTAATTATTACATTTATTACATTTTATTACTTAAATTACAAAATATATCAAATTCAAATCTCTCCCTCTCTCTTCCTCTCATGTGGCCGGCGTACTCCCTCCCCAATTCCCTCTATTTTGTTTTATTTTTACTTCTTTTATTACAACTATACCCTAATTCACTTAATATATAAACTTATTTTCTCTCTCTCTATCTTCATTTTTACTCTTCTAAAAATTTTGAAAGTTGCAAAACACTCTCTTTTTCTTCTTCTTCTTCTTGCCGTGACCTAGCTCCACACACACACACTCACTGACAAATCCATTTCTTCTTCATTTCATCTACAAACCTCTCTTTAGGTGATGATTTCTAGCCTTCCTACTACATGATCTTGTAATGGCAAGACTTTTCTTATGTGTTTTCCACCTTGAATCTCAATGAGCAAATGCTAGGGATGAGAAAACACTAATACAAGAATATCAAGCCATCACAAGAAGTAGATCTTGTGTTTAATGAGTTTTTGTTGAAGTAATACTATGTTCATGCATATAAAAGTAGAGATCTTGCATGAAAAGTTTATGTTCATGTCTTTAGACTCATGTTCATGCACTATAAGTTGTAGATCTAGTGTTTAGACATTCATATTTTTCTTGACATTTATGTTTATGTGAATATTTTGTGCTTTCATGCATTAATGATCATAAAAGCTTAGCCTTGCATATATATAAATGTGTTAGATGATAGATCTTTATGAATATAGGACAAGGAACTTGAAAAGAAAAGATTTTTGTTAGAAATGTCTAGTGGAAAATTCGGATGAACTTCAAGACCTATTTTAAAAACCCTTGAAATCACTTTGAAACTCATATTTTAAATGAAAAATGAAAGGTATATGTAATAGGTATCTCTAAGAATGATTTTTACAAGTTGAAATGAGTTTAGGCTCGAGTAATGTGTAAAACAAGTAGTGGAATTAAAATGGGAAGTTTTGAGTTAGTGATCAATTTGTCAAATTCGTAATTTGAGATGATGCATATGTAATCACCTAGTATTTGAGCTCAAATTGCATGTTTTATGTGTTAAATGAAGTCCTTAGACAATAGATATAGTAAAGCTTTAAATTTTGATGCATTAAACAAGTTTTCTCATAGGAAATATGCAAGAAATGAATTTTTCCAAAATTCTGATTTTTATGAAAAGCTTATTTAAAAATATACTTGCAAAGTGAAAAATGTGAATTTCTATGTAGAAATGAAGGTCTTGGATAGTATAGATGATGAAGACTCATTTTTATTTAGATAGCAAGTAAATTCTAAGAATAAAATCCTAAAACACTAGGAGATGCAAAATTGGAAAAATGGATTTTTAAGAAGTGACTATTGTGGAGTCTTGTAATAATTAGGAGTTCTTAAAAATTTCATTATAAAAAATCATCAAGATCATGCATATATTGAACTCATTACATGTCATTCATATTAGGAATTCATTCATATTTTATCTATACATGAATCATCAACTAGAAACATTTTTATTAATGCAAAACAATTTTTTGAAAATGGGAAAGTTACAGAACAGATCTGATCCCTCTATTCCGTGACCTAAATGTTTTCAAAACTTGGAATTAATAATAGAAATAGATAGATCTTTCGAAGTAGATAGAGATCGATATAAAATTTGCGAAATTCCGAGTTAAAATGACCAAGTTATGACCGTTTTAAGTTGGAACTTCTGCAAATAGCGAAAATCACAATTTTGTTTAGTTTAGATGTATAGTTTGAATTAATTAAGTGATGAGATTCTTATTAGGTTGTTCTTATTTGGTAGGTGATCCCGAGAACGACAATACCCCACCACCCAACTATTATTACTAAGAGACCGGCGTACCATGGCCGAGTGAGTATTACTTCCGATTTCAATTATTGCTTGTGATTGTAGTTGTAAAGACCCGTTCCTCTAAATCCCGAGACTTAGAGTACCGAATCCCCAACCACATATAACGTTTTCACATTATATGTAAGGTTGTCCTAAAACTAACAGTTTATGAAAATTGTTTGATCAAAATCATTTTAACTTCATAAAGAACTTTTATACAAACAAGATTGCTAACAAAAGCAATCTATACATACATTTATATCATATAAACATCGTTTAGTGCCAATACAAGACATTACAAAAATTACATGTTTTCTTAAAACATAAGAATCCTAGAGGATCTTAAGGTCATTACAAAAATTGGTTTAACTAACAAGCCTTCTATACATAACTTTTCCTTAGCAAAAATTCCTTCAAAAGGTCTAGGGTGATCGGATCCTATTCGTCCCACTCATCTAGAAATCTCTCGAAATCGGACCCATAGCCCAAATCATCATAATACTCGTCTCCAATACCTGCAAAGCAGCAAAAGTGAGCCAGAGGCCCAGTTCACAATAACCAATGCAAGGAACAAATCATCAAGTCAATGTAATGCATCATTAGACGGTGATTATCTTTATTACACTTTCGTTCACAAATCAACAAGAGGGTATTCAAACCCCGGTCACGCTTCGGGAATTCAGGGATCCTGAGTAACAGCAGCTGCTGAAGGGGTTGATATAAGCAATCCGAATACTTATATCTCCTATATCTATTTCATGAAGATAATAGCTTCATTTAGGGTTTAAAAGCCGTTGCCCGACTCTACTTAAACTCAGTCCATAACATGAGCCTAGCTCACAAGTTCCCATAAACTTTGAACTAAATCATGGTATTTCTCCCTAAGTTTAAGCAAACGTTACTCAGATACTATTCCCCCCTATCGGCTACCCACTTAACCAAAAAGAATCGCTATTGCATCATAGCGTACCATTGCATCATGGTAAAGTCATTGCATCATGACTTGGTTAAGCGCCTAACTAACATTTCATTGCATCATGACAGGTTTGCTGCTCCTCGGACCAGATTAAACAGCGTAATAGACATCCAATTCATTCAAATGTTAAATCTAATCAATTTAAGTCAATTTAGGAATGCCTAGTCCTAGCAAACAACAAGCAAGTTATTGCGTACCTGAACCCGTTAGTATATAACTAGGATCTCTAGGTGATGAACTAACCGAAGAATCCTTAATTGAAATAGAAATATCACAATAATCAATAAATCAACAATTATAGATTTCATTCTCACAATTATACATATATTATATCTATATATCACAATTAATCAAAGAAATCCAAATAATTGAATACAAAGTCATAAATAAGCATTTAAAGGTCCTATTATATTGCAAGTCGCTTAATGAATACTCAATTGCTCAAATAACAAACTCCAGAAAATTTTAGAAAAAGTTTTTAAAATTAAAAAGTACAGGGGATAGGCCAGTAGCCAAAGCCGGCGGCTTTGGGCTGGTGCTCGATACTTTGAAAATCAACACTGCCAGCGCTGGCAGTGTTCAAGGGTATGCCGTCTGCCTACATTCTACGTCGGCGGCCTTGAGCCGGCGTAGAATCCAAAACCTAAAATTTTCAAAAACGTCCAGAGAGGTCTAAGCCGTCCACTTACCTAGATACGCGGGTAGCTTTGACACATACACCGGCGGCCTTGATTCCCGCTGCCAGCGTACAATATGAAGGAAAGAACGCCGGCGGACTTTTCCAGCGAAAGCCAGCGGCGTTCAGCCAGCCTTAAGAAATTTGAATCCAACGCTGCCTCTAAGCCGGTGGCGTTGAATTTCCAAGTGCCGGCGTACGTTTTAAAAACAGACTTAAACGATAAAATACAAATCCCCTGTTTTTATACTTCGAAAATTCAATCTTAAAACACTTCAAAACCTTCCTCAACCACATTTTCAACCTCATATACTAACCTCTACATACACTACTCAATCTTAACAACTCAACACAAGAAATCAACACAATTAAACACTTCAACTTCCACTTCAATCCATTCTAAATTTTCCTACACAAATCCTCTTCACATCCTCCCAACACTTCATATCACTTCTACAATACATGCATCAACTCACACACTCACAAACTCATTCCTAACTCTTCTCAATACATGAACAATCATCTAGACAACATTAAACTCATTCATTCAAGAACTCATACAACACCACAAGAAAGGAAAACAAAACAACAATCACAATTGAATCCACTCACATGTAAATGCTTTGCCTTAGAGAGAACTTGATTTCCAAAGCTTACTGTTGATCTTAGTCTAGACTTGGAATTTGGAAATGGAAATGGAAATGGAAGAAGAAGAGAAAAGAAAGAAAGAAAAAGAAAATTCGGATAAAAAGGAGCTGCCCCCAAAAAGTAGTTCAATTAAGCTTAATTTGACTTTAAATACATTCCAAATTTACCCCTTAGAGCATACATAAACTTAGGGTGCATTTGGATTGAATTTGGGTCTCATTTAGGGCTTATATGGGCATAAATACTAGCTTAACTAAAGAAATAAAATTCTATCACTAATCTTGTGAAAATCAAGGTTGATTTTATAAATCTAGCATAACTAACACCTTAATCTAAAAGACATAATTAATAATTTTATTACACACACACATTAATACATATAAAACAAAATATTAATTTCATTATATATATATACAAAATAATACATTTTAGACCACTAACAACATAACCATTATAATCATCATGCTCATTCAATTCAATACTTAAGATAATTAAGTAAACACATGGAATTTAAATAGAATTTATATCTAGGTCATTTCAGTAGTGATAGTTGCACTAGTTGCTAAGCAAAGATAAAAAGAATGATTATGCATGATGGGGTTAGTTGGGAATTATAGTTGTCTGCTGTTGATATGTGAAGTTGAACTTAAAGAATATCGAAGCCGGGTGATAAGTTATTGCTTGTATAGAGAGGAGTTAGAATTGATTGTCTACGAATATTGCTTAACCACCTAAAAGAATTGGATTAAACGATTACTAGACATCCAATATAAATTTGAACTCATTCATATCACGATGGGGATGGAGCATTAGCATTTGTTGGTTAATCGTGATCCATAAAACGAAATATTGTTCAGTTGACCGTGAGCTTAAACGGCGTCGTACCGCAGGATTCGTTAATCTGCTAACCCGGGATGGAGGACGCAAGTCCATCCACATATGATTTTCGGCGGGTCATATGTTTGCTAAATTCACTTGTTTGATGCATTTCACTTGATTGAATAATCACTTGCTTGAATGATTTGTCTTAATTGCGATATGGAAGTTTTCACTCACTAAGCTAGTTAGCTTACGCCCCTATAGTTTTTACTTGTTGCAGCACGAATTCATTTGGCTTAGGCCAAGGCAGGCTACAGCTCAGGTACCAGAGCTAGGAGTTTCCCTTAGAAGTTTATTTTGATTTTGTTTAGACTTCCACAGGAACCAAAAGACTCTGGATGACTATAATGGACTTAATATTCTTTTGCGGGGGAATGCCCCTTAGACTTTGTAATTTATGTATGTGTTTTGGTTTATGATCTATGGCTATCGAATGCCACATTAAACTTCTTAACTCCATTGAATAGAGTATTCTATTGTTATAAAGGGACGCTTTACATCTATACAAGACTCCCGAAGGGCTCGGATAATAATTCAAGAGTCTTATATAGTATGTGGCGGACTGTTACGTTTAGGATACCTCTATAGGGCGTGACAATATGCATGCGTTTGAACTATTGAGATATAAACTTGTTAGTATGACAATGTTTCTATCCAATTTTGGGTCCTACAAATAAAAAGGGACTTGGGACATTAATAACCAATGGTTAATATAAGTATTTTGAGTGCATAAGCTATATTGCAAAAAGCTAGAATTAGACCAATAGATTTCAATGAACCTTAATCCAAAACTATTAAAACAATTCTTCTTTCATCATCCCAAAATAAGGACTCTTAGACTTTATGATTTCACCTAAGAAGTCGAATCCAAAGATTTTAATATGATTAATTTTTAGGTTTTGCATGGTGTAATTAGCACTTTTACCTTCACTAGACTTATTCAACCTATGAAAAGTGAGGAAAATAAGCAACAAGGTTAACAAAAATCTTTAATGATAAAATGTATACGACAATCTACATATAGTTGTGTAATTAACAATATATATAAAATTTTCTAAAAATTTGACAACTAATTAGATAAATCACAATTTTCATTATTTCTCATCATCTTTAAGGATGAATTTTCTAAGTTTTCTAAAGATCATAATCTACCTCTAATACAACCAAAAGCAATTATGCCTTAAGATGACCATGATGTGACCGATTTATAGCATACTCTTTGACATGAAAAGAATATGTAACACTCGCTTAATAAAAGTCAATAATGATACATAAATTCTTGAAATACTTGAAAGTTTATTATCACATACTATAATAAATCTTTCAACAAACCAACTAAAGAGGCATAAATATCTACATATAATCTTTAAGGATATTAACAACATATAAGCTACTACTAGACTATTATAGATGTGAGTATCACTACCAATAGGACCATTGTCACTCTCATGACCAATCATTAACACATAATTACCTTATGCTATAGCCACATTTTATAAAGGGGTGAGCTATCATCAAATTTATCAATAATTAAAATGTAAGCTTCTAAAAGGGGTGAGCTATAAAGCACAACAAGGAAAAAAAAAAAAAAAGTTATAAGACCAGCACATGCCAATTTGCATGCATGCCTATAGTATGTATGTTGATGTACATATAAGATTGGCATCATTCACAAATTAATAGTTATCTTGTTTAGGTGGGGCAAACAGGCACAAATAAGAAAAAAAATGGAAAATGGTTAGTACCTTAAAGCCAATGTTAATATTTATGATATCCATATCCAAAAACCAAATCACTAATATTCTTATATTGGATCCATTGACCATATCTGCAATTGCTGGTCTGATCCATGCTTCCAAACATATTTATGGTCAATACAATAACTACATCCTATTGGCAGTTGCTCTCTAAATGTCCTACCAGTACCATATAGCCATGTTGATGTACCACTTATTTAAGCTAGCACAAAGAATGGATCATCTTATTTTTATTAGGTTAGTATCCTTTGACATATGAACCTATTTGTTAGATAACAAATACAAAAAAGATGAAGATAAATGCACATATATACCCACTTTTAAAATTATATACCTAATAAAACCCTTTAAAGCTAGACATATTTACCCTTTATTTTATTTATTTTTTATGAGAGAATACTAATATAATTTTTCTTTTCCAATGTATAAAATATATTTTAAATTTTTTTCTTAAAAGTACATTGATTTTCGTATCCTAATTTTCACACTCAATCATGGGAAAAGGTAAAAATGTAAAAAATAAAAAAATAAAAAATTTATAAAAATCAAAACTTTTATTAAAAATAATACCAAAAAAACTGCACTATGGTGGCTTAAAATCATGATTTCATTTTGTATTGAAATCGTGACTCCAAGGCTTTAAGTTAGGATTTCAAGAAAACATTTCGCTCCCCATGTTTTTTTTGTAATGAGCTACATAATCGAACTGTGTTTAGAATACCATTTCCAGAATTGTCACGTTGTCATTCTTTACTTTCAAATTTCAAATTAAGTCAGGTGAGTTGAGGCTTTTTAGTTTTCAAAAATTGGTAGTGATTTGAAATTCAAGTGTAACTTTTTGAATTTTCAAATAGTGGAGGTGATTTAATAGTGGCTGGCTTTTCAATTTTCCATTTTTGAATGTGGGTCACTAGGCTAAAGAACAGAAGTGACTAGTTTTTCACTTAAAATATATTTGTAGAATTTTTTATCTAATTTTCATCTATCAATTCATATTGTGTCAACTAAAACCTTTTTTATTTTCTACAATGATTCACAACTGTAATAAACACATGGTTCTTTAGTATAATCCATGCCATGAGAAAGATATGACAATATGAAGTTCCTAAACAACTGTAGTATACATGTGTTTTTCTATGCAAACTTCTCCATGAGAAGATTGATAGCATGAGATTCCTTGAAACTACATGCAGTTTGATTCTACTACACACTGGGGAAAAAATATTGGTCGTAAAATGTCCCTTGATTTTAGTACAAAATGAAATCATGACTTTGAGTTACAATTTCGAATGCAATAATTTTTTTTCTTTTTTTTTCTAAAAGTTTTAATTTTAGAATTTTTTTCTACACTATTTTTCCCTTTTCCCCCTCTAGTCACCACGTTTATCAGTTTTTTTCTCTCTCTCAATTTTTAGAGAGAGAATTGCCTCTCTTCTTTGGAAGAGATCTCCTCTTTTTATGGGAGTTTATCCTTGCAAGAAAAAGGGAGAGAGGGAGAGAGAGTAAAAATATAGATTTGGTTTGGCTTTTGTATGAAAACTTGCAAATGTAGAAGATAGGTTATTCTATGTAAGAAGTAGGCATAATATTATAGGGACAAATTGGTTAAATTGAATAGTTGTGGATAGTGGTAAATAGTAATAAATAATAATGGTAAAATGACATATAATTTACTGGTAGAGATAAAATAATTGTATATGAGCTATATCTAACATTTTTATAGCTAAAAAACATTTTTGGAATATCTTAATATATTTTTAGTATGAATTGTTTGTTAGAAAATTTTACCTTGTTTTGCGTGTTAACGATTGGATATGGGAACTGATCCCAAAAAAGTTCGAAATGATTGAATTTTTGGAATATCTGATTTTTTAAGGTTTATATTATATTTACAATTCATAATTTGAGTTTATCTTATTTTTAATTTTTATTCCATATTTTAGGGTTCTAGAGATTGCTTGGTTCGATTTAGGGTTCTATGGTTTAAGGTTGACTAGGTTTTACTTTTAGGGTTCGGGTCTCGAATCCGATTCTAATATCATTGTCATAAAATCTAGGGGTTTACATTCGTGCACTCAATAGTGATGGTCAATGGGAGGCAATTCAGCACCAAGAGGATCAAAGACTTCTGCGCTGAATACCATATCACTCCATATGAAATGATCTAAATTTAATTTCTATTTAACTTCCATGTATATGTTTTATTTATCTTAATTATTGAACTAAATGAGCATGTTGATTTATGAGAGTTATGTTTGGTAATATTAATATTTGAGTAGATGAGTTGGTAATAGTTTAAATGTGTCTAAATTAGTATAATTTGAACATTTCATATGTGTTATTTTGCATATGTAATGAAATTAATGTCATTGTTTTGTATATATTAATGTGTGTATAGTATAGTTAATATTTGTATCTTTTATACATTAATATGTTAAGTTATGTTTAAATTTATAAAATCAACTTTTGATTTGCTTAAGGAAGAGTTGACAGAAAATTTCCTTAATTAAGCCCTATATTCATGCCTAAATTACACTCAAATGAGCCCCAAATTAACCCAAATCCAACCTAAAGTCTAATATGCCTTAAAAGTCAAATTTGAGATAATATTGAGTCCAAAATTTGCTTAATTAAGCTCTCTTTTGGCAGCCCTCTTATTTCATACGAATTTCCATTTTCTTTCTTTCCTTTTCTCTTTTTCTTTCACTTCAAGTTCCAAGCCCCAAATCAAAGAATAGCACCAAGCTTCTTGAATCAAAACTCTCTCCAAGACAAGGCTATTCATGTGAGTTAATATAAGTATAGCATTTTTTTTATTTTCCTTTCTTATAGTATCTATGTAAGATCTTGGATAGAATGAGTTTAATGTCATATAAGTTATTTTATTCATGCATTGAAATTAGGTCGGATTGTGTTTTGTTATTATGTGAATTTGTTTATGTGTTGTGGTAGTTATATGGAGTGTTGGGAAGGAATAAGGATAATTTGAGTAGTTGAAGTTGAGGATCAGTGGAAATGGGATTTGAAGTGATTTAGTGTTGATTTAATGTTTTAAGTTGCTAGGATTGATTAGTGTAGATAGGAGTTAGTATATGAAGCTAAAAATGAACTTGAAGAAGGATTAAAAGTTTTATAAGTTAGAAATTTACAATGTGAAAAACAGGGGAAATGAGTTCTGTTCGAATAGGTCTATTTTGAACGTACGCCGGCATCTGGCATTTCAACACCGCCGGCGTAGAGGCGGTGTTGGAAGTGCACAGAATCGATTTTCTTAAAGCCGTTTTCAACGCCGCCGGCATAGAGGCAGTGTTAGAAGTGCACATAATCGATTTTCTTAAAGCCGTTTTGAACGTCGCCGGCTTTTGTAAGAAAATTTTGCCAGCGTTTATTTTTCAAAATGTACACCGGCTATTAGGGCTTCAAAGTCGCCAGCGTATGGGCGATGTTGGATTAGAACAGAATCAAAATATTTAAAGCCGGGTGAAACGCCGTAGGCGTTCATTCAGATTTTGCCAGCGTAGGAAGGCTGCATGTCCCCTGAGTTTTTCAAATTCAAACTTCTTCAATCTTCAATCTTTACTTCATATATGATCTCCTAATGAATATATAAGCTAGATAAACATGTTTTATGCATGAATTAGATATTAAAACTTTATGCAAAGCTTATTGAATCCCCTTGTATATCTAGGATTGTGATATATATATGGATGTGAAATCTATATTCAATTATTGATTGTTCTGATATTCTTATTTCAGTTAAAAGTTCTTCGGTTAGTTCCTCACCGAGTGACTATAGTGATATACTATCAGGTTTAGGTACGCAATAGCTTGTTTGATGTTTGTTAGGACTAGGCATTCCTAATTTGATTTATTTCGATTCGGCTTAATGTTTTGATAAATTGGATGTCTATTACGCTGTTTAATTTGGTCCGAGGAGCAACAAACCTGTCATGATGCAATGACATGTTAGTTAGGCGCTTAACCAAGTGATGATGCAATGACTTTACCATGATGCAATGGTACGCTATGATGCAATAGCGATTCTTTTTTTGGTTAAGTGGGTAGCCGATAGGGGAATAGTATCTGAGTAACGTTTACTTAAACTTAAGGGGAAATGCCATGGTTTAGTTTAAAGTTTATGGGAACTTGTGAACTAAGCCCATGTTATGAACTGAGTTTAAGTGGAGTTAGGCAACGACTTTTGAACCCTAAATGAAGCTATTTTCTTTATGAAATAGATATAGGAGATATAAGTATTCGGACTGGTTATATCAACCTACTGAGCAGCTGCTGTTACTCAGGATCCCTAAATTCCCAGAGCGTGATCCCGGGGTTTGAATACCCTCTTGCTTTTGTAAAAGAAAACTTAATAAGATAATCACTTGTCTATTGATGCATGCCATTTGATTTAAGCTTGGCTTGATAACTTGTTCTTGTATTTTGTTATTGTGTACTGGGCCTTTGGCTCACTATTGCTGCTTTGCATGTAATGGAGACGAGTTTTATGATGATTTGGGTTAGCGGTCAGGCTTTGAGAAATTCATGGATGAGTGGGACGAATAGGACTCGAACACCCTGGATGGTTGGAGGAGTTTTTGTTAAAGGAAAAGTCTTTGTATAAAAGGCTTGATAGATAAGCCTAAGATGTAAAGACCTTAAAATCTCCTAGGGTTCTTTTTGCTTTAAGAAAACCTATAATTTTTGTAGTGTCTTGTATTGACACTAAACATTGTACATATGATGTAAATATATGTATAGATTGCTTTTATTAGCAATCTTGTTTTGTTAAAAGTTCTTTATAAAGTTTTAGTAGATTTGATCAAACAATTTTCATAAACTGTTAGTTTTAGGACAACCTTACATATAATGTGAAAACATTATATGCAGTTGGGGACTCGGTAATTTAAATCTTGGGATTTAGAGAGTCGGGTTTTTACACCATACTATACCTCAGTTGCATACCATAGAGCTAACGACCAATTCGAAGCAATCAACAAGACAATCATGTATAGCTTAAAGGCCAGGGTAGACTATCAGAGTGGTAAATAGGCCAACGAGCTACCCAATATCCTATGGACATACCATACTACCCAACGAATCCTAACAAATTAAACCCTCTTTCGGTTGGCTTTTGTATCAGAAGCCGTCCGACCTATTAAGTTGGAACTACCAAATAACCAAACATAGTCCCATGATGAACTAATCAATGAGGTTGGCCTTTTAAGTAAAACTAGACACCATAGAATAAGCCTCCGACACTGTGAGCAAAAGCTTTGTCGTTTATCAGTAGAGGGTAGCCCAGTATTATGATAAGAAAGTTAGGCATACAATCTTTCCCTTGGGGGAGCTTGTTTGCAGAAAGTTGGAGACAATGGGGTTAAAAAAAACCCGAGGAAAAGTTATCCCGAACTAAGAAGATCTCGTTAAGGTGAAAGAAATTCTAAGAAATGAAGCATACAAGCTTCAAATAGTGGATGGTAAGCTCATTCCTAGGATTTTGAATGCAAACAACTTGAGAAAATTCTTTAAATAGCTACAGCTTGCCTATGTGTAGAATGTGAGCATGAGAAGAAAACAATCATGAATGAAATGAGGGTCCTACAATTAAGAACACGCCTCCATGATCTCCCTCTTATGTATAGATCACGAAACGACATAAAAATTCGGCAGGGGCCTTAGGAGTTCAAAGAACTCTAACCCCTCGTGCTAAAAGAGCTTGGTAAATTCCTCTATGGGTAATCGCCCTCAAGAGCTGGGGTAAATCCCTCTTAAGGGTAACTCTCGTAAGCTTAGGTAACTCCCCTTAAGAGCTCGACTAGCTACCTCTTAAGGGTAGCCCTGTGAGCTTGGGTAACTCCCCCTATGGGCAACTCCCCTCAAGAGCTTGGATAACTCCCTCTTAAAGGTAACTCCCCTTGTGAGCTTGGGTAACTCCCCTCAAGAGCTTGAGTAACTCCCTCTTAAAAGTAACTCTCCTCATGATCTCCGATAACTTCCTCTTATGGGTAACTCCCTCTTAAGTGTAACTCCCCTCGTGAGCTCGAGTAACTCCCTCTATGGGTAACTCCCCTCAAGAGCTTGTGTAACTCCCTTTTAAGGTTAACTCCCCTTAAGAGCTTGGATAACTCCCTCTCAAGGGTAACTCTCCTTGAAGTAAGGGATGTGCAAAATAACCGACCGGACCATAAACCGAACCGAACTGAGTCGATCCGAAATGAATATTTAGGTTTTTCTTAATACGGTTCGATTTATGGTACGGTTCATTTATAGTTATTTGGTTCTCTGAACCAAACCGTACGGTTAAACCGAACCATACCATATTGAACTTAAAAAAGAAAACAAAAAACCGCCTAACCTTGCCTTAAACTTAAACTAAACATAACCCTAAAAATCTAAATTTCTCATCTCCTCTCCGCCGCTCCTCTCTCTACCTCTCTACACTCTATTCACTCCTCCCTGAGTCCTCCGCCTCTCTCCACCTCTCTCAGACTCTCACAATGTCATCTTCCATCCGCCTCTCTCCACGTCTCTCCTCGTCTCTCCTGCTCTCACGATCTCCACCTCTATCAGGGTCTCTTCCATCAACCCATCGCCATCCGAGGTCCAACGCTTCTTCAGGCTCGCACCATGCCACGACCACACATCTCCAGCTCCTCTAAGGTATTTTACTAACATGTTTGGCTATTTCTTTTTTTTTGTTTTTTAAAGCCTTTCTTCCCGAGTGTTTTTAAAGCATAATCAGTTCCTATTTTGGTTATTACTTATTCCCATAAAAAGCTTTGGAAAAATTAAAGTAAAGAAGAAGAACACAGCCATTGCATTATCCTCTATTTCAATATGAAAATCTATTATTTAATTTTGATTTATTAAAAAAAAGTAATTAAACAAATTCAATTATAAGACAAGGTTTGAGCTCTGTGTGAGTGTGTGGGTTTTGATTTGGAGTAAAAGGTGTTTTGAGTTGCAATGAAACTAACTAGGGAGAAGGCTTAAGATGAATTAGTACCAACAGGAATTCTAACCTGATTTTTGATATAAACCCTGGTCTTGTAATAAAATGGATTAACTTGGATTTCCTGTTCGAACAACGCATCTATAGATTGTACCTGATGGATAGTTTGATTCCAGTTTGTCAAAACGTAAACTAGTGATATAAAGCTGGTCTCGTAATGAAACGGATTGCCATGGATTTCCTGTTCAAACAATGCACCTCCTAGGGGATTGTATTGATGGATAGTTTAATTCCAGTGTGTTAATGTGTAAAATAGTGATACAAACCTGGTCTCGTAATTAGTAGACTCTATTGATGGATAGTTTAATTCCAATTCGTGGATTATTTGATCTTTAGACTTCTTTTGTGGTTTTCTGTTTACCAGTGGACATTAATTTTTTTTTTTTCTAATGCTCAATTGCAGTTTGTGGATTGTTTGATCTTTAGACTTCTTTTGTGGTTTTCTGTTTACCAGTTGACGTTAATTTTTCTTTTTTCTTTTTTTTAATGCATTCGTTTCAAGGTGGTGTGATATGGTGGATTAAGTGATTTTTGATATCTAAACTAATCATATAAGATAAATTATTACCTCTCTTATACTAAAAGAAAACATGATGAAATTCTAAATCAAGACAAATAAGTAATCTTCTCATCTAGCTTTTTATAAAAATATTATAAAAATCAATAAAAATAACGATGAACACAATTAATATGTTGAAAATAATTAAAGAATTAATATGCGTTTATGGAAGGTTCCTATAGATTCCAGTTGTATAACAGTAGTTTTTTTTCCTAGTTTTGTCTTGTCTTCCGTACCTAGAAAGGATAAAAAGCATGTTTATATATGATTTTGACCTTCGTATTGCTGAAGTTCTCTTCCTTTTATCTTTCAGATGTCTTCCATTGATGCACAAAGTATGAGTAAGCCAATGCCAATGAATGTAGATACTCTTGATGAAAACACTATAGCAGCTGAACATGAACAAGGCAACCAACTTGGCAATACTGGACCTAGCAGCACCTTACCTCCTATTGGTACTTCACTTGAATCCTTTCCACCTACAAAAACTAACCAGAGACAACGCTCTAAAGTTTGGTTGCATATGACTTTAGAAATAGATAAAAAGGGGAATAAGAGGGCAAGATGTAAATATTGTAGTAAAACATTTAAGCATTTTGGAATGAATGGAACTAGCGCATTGCGCACTCATTTCAGTAGGTGCAATAACTTCATTAACAAGGAGGCAATGAGTAAACAACAAATTTTGCCGAGTATTTTTTAAAATAAGCAATTGTCCTTGCAACATAGTGTTCAATTTAATGAAAGTAGATGTAGGAGAGAGCTTGCAAGGATGTTTGTGGTTGTTGAGTTGCCTTTTCGTTTTGTTGAAAATGAAGCTTTTGTTAGTTAGAATAGAGTTGTACAACCTATGTTTAATCTTCCATGTCGTACAACTTTGAGATGTGATTGTCTTGAGTTGTATGAAGAGGAAAGGAAGAAATTAAAGGAATATCTTTCTGCATTTAGTGGTCGTGTTTGTTTGACCACATACACATGGACTTCTTACCAAAATTTGGGTTATTTATGTCTCACATGTCATTTTATTGATGATAATTGGAAATTACATAAGAAGATTTAAATTTTTGCCAAATCACTGGCCATTCTGGGGAGGCAATAGGACATGCTATTGAGACTTGTTTGAAAAGTTGGGGTATAAACAAAGTTCTCACCATTACTGTGGATAATGCAAGTTCAAATGACCTTTGCATTCAAATTCTAAAAAAAGATTACAATCATGGGGAACACTCATGTTGAAAGGGGAGTATCTTCACATGAGGTGTTGTGCACACATTTTAAGCTTAACTATGAAGGAAGGACTCAAAGATTTAGATGATTCCATTTTTAGAATTCGTGCAGCTGTCAGATATGTGAGGTCTTCTCCCTCAAGATTGGCAAGATTTAAGAATTGTGTGGTAGAAGAAAATATAGATAGCAAGGCAGGTTTGTCCTTAGATGTTGAAACTAGATGGAACTCCACTTTTTCAATGTTGGAGTCTACTGTGAAGTTTCAGAGAGCGTTTCGAATTGTTGGAGGTTAAAGATGAAAATTTAGATTAGAACTGACAAAGGATAGAATGAGGGGAATTCCTACAGAGGAAGATTGGGCATATGCCCGTTGCATCTTGCCTTTCTTAAAGGCATTTAATGATGCTACATTGCATATCTCTGGCTCTCTCTTTACCACTTGTAATCAATTTATTGAAGAAATATTGGGTGTTGGTTATGAGATTAAAGAGCAATGTGAAAGTGATGATCCATCTGTTAGATTGAAGGCTGAAAAGATGAAAAGAAAGCATGACAAATATTGGGGAAATATAAATAATATAAATGTTATATCTTTTGTAGCTACAATTCTTGATCCACGATTGAAGTTGTCATATGTGGATTATATGGTGAGGGAGGTCTATGATGTTGAGAAGGCAGATGAGCTGCTGGGGAAAATTCAGTATGCCCTCTCAAGCTTGTTTGTTTATTATGATCTTGCTATGAGCATAGTGAGGAGAGCCCACCGACATTTTCTGAGGGTTCTATGAAGGAATCAAGTGGAGATATGACTCATGAGGAGCAAAGACGTAAAAAGTTGAGAAATAAATACATCAAAACTGTGTAGGAGATAAGATGGTACAAAAAAATGAATTGGAAAAGTATTTAGCTGAAGAGTGTGAGGAACTTAATGACAATGATGTACGTTTTGATCTGTTGGATTGGTGGAAGAAAATTTCTTATAGATACCCTATCCTTTCCATGATGGCAAAGGATGTTCTAGCAATTCCTTTATCAACTGTGGCCTGAGAGAGTGCTTTTAGCACTGGTGGTCGGGTTCTTGATGTCTTTAGGAGCTCTTTGGCTCCAAACATGGTTGAAGCACTCATTTGCGCACAAGATTGGCTTAAAAAATCCACGACAGTTTTGTCAATTGAAGACGATCTTGAAGCATTGCAGATTTTTGACTCAGGTCTATATTTCTTTATATGTAAAATTGTTAATGTTCTTTTAATCTTTTTTTATTCATTATGTGTTGACAATGTGTTTTTCCTTTTATATCTCTTAAGATATCGAAGTTGATAGATTGAAGGAATCAACTACTATAAATATCACCACCCTCGATTGAAATAAGGTTAGTCTATTGGAAGATTTAGTTGTTTGGAATGCTTTCTATTATTCATACTACAATCTATAGGAATATTCTAGGGAGAATTTTGTTCTTCATGAGCTGAATCCCCCAAACTATTTATATATTACTTTGTCCATAGATCACAGATATGTGGTAGTCCCACATAAGTATTTTGCAATTTGCACATTAGCATGGTCAAGCTAATGCATTTCTTTTCACAGATCATTCAGATGGAGGTAGCTTTGCTAAACATTTTGTTGGATATGTACCAAGAACTTGCTCTGAGGAAGATGTAAGTTTTAGTGTTGGTTGTTTAGCTTACCCTTTGCTTTTTCTCAAATTGTGACGTCTGTATTATTGTGTTAATACTTTGCATATCAGATATTTGGTGTTGTTTCGTGCTTCTTATTACCATTTTGTGTTATTAATTTATATTATTATTGATGTTTTCACAGGAAGAACCAAAGGAAGAGTGATGAAGACATGGGATTCGGTCTTTTCTACTAGATTGTTATCTTAGATCTTGGTGTTATTGCTCTTTGTCTTTAGATGATTAGTAATTGAGTTTTTTATGGTACTGATGGTTATTAAAGTAGCTTGGAGAGACAAAATATGGGTGTGTTTGTGATCTGGTCTCATAGCTCTTTTGATGCAATTTGAGATGTATTTAGAACTATTTATGTTATTGAATGGCTATAGGCTCCCCAATGTTTCTGTTTTAAATTGTTTGTTTTTCGTTGGTGCAAAGCAATCAAAGGGTAGGAATGTGCAGTTATTTTGATAAGAATTTACAAGAGTGGAGTATCTCAGGAATATGCAAAGTAATCAAAGGGTACGTAATATCCTAATCTTTTTTTGTTCCAACAACGTTGTTTAGAAACTTTGTATTTTAGGTTGGTGTTTATTTATAGGATCGGACATTAATTCTTGATTAGTCACGCTCATGTGTGGTCTTTGTATGTTTTAATGTAGAGGGGCACTTGTGGTGCACCTATTTTGCGCACATCAAAAACCAATGAATAAATGTTCCAAAATTTTTGGTTCATTATTTCTTCTTACAACAACAAAACTAAATAAAAGTTAATTTGTGGAGTATGTAAAAACCAGTGAAATCCAATCTTGTCCCATATTATATATTATTGGATTAGCTGAAGATTGTTATAGTCTATGTGTATGAACAGTTCTCTAAGACATGTCAATAGTATTGTTAAATATAAATATTTGATTTAAATGAAGTATGGCATGGGCCATGGGGAGTCTTTATCCTTGTCCCAACCCCAACATGAGCGATAGCATTAATTTATATTTCATACAAACTTTGTCTCGAAAAAAAACATCCACATAAATTCCAAGCAAAGGAATTATTTAATATCTTTAAAGGATAACATAGAATAATGAATTCCACTTATTTATGCTGAAGATATTATACATTAAGGCCTTGGGCAAAAATCCCGCGTATATCGGGACCAATGGTTACGTAATATATATTTTTTCTTTAGTTTTTTATAATTGAAAATGGTGCGATCGTTAACCGAACCGTATTGAACCATTTTTTTTTTGTTAAAAATTTTACGAACCGAACCGTATAATTAGGTTCGGATTAAATAATTAACCGAACCGTATTATTATGGTTTGGTTTGGTTCAGGGGGCGAACCGTACCGTACACAACGCTAAGCACCATGGCCTCTCGATCAAGTAATAGGCTTTAGTGACTTCAGTGTAGGGGCTACAAAAGAGAAACATGGCCTTAGATTGAACGACTATAATGAAAGTAGGAAATGGGCCTTGAGCAACATGCTTGACCCACTAATTGACCTCAGTGGAGACTAACATCAATAAGGGCCGTGAAGCTTCCAACCGCTTAAATAGAGACCATAGAGCATCAAAAGTGTCTCCTCGACAAAGGTTCCCAAGGACTCGACCTTTCTAACTAGAAAGGCTCAGTCAAGAACAAACACCTCATCATCTAAAAAATTTCTAAGGAAAGAAAGTGTCTCGTTGCAACAAGGATCTAAAGGTGACTAACGAACAACTATGGTATGAACAAGCACGATGCTCAAAAGGCCTACTTATAGGCAACAAAGGACTCTACCAAAACTCACATTCAATCTTTCTAAATCTTGAGAATCCCAAGTGCAGCTCATCCCAACTGTCCAATCAAGCCAGGAGAATCTATGAACATCGTAAAGGAAAGTTTTCTGGCACACTCTACCTCCCCTATAGAGCAACATCATCCACTATAGAAGACCATACCCATGACCTATTACTAAACTAGGAGCTAAACAACAAGATCTAACATAGGTGAGAGAAAAACAAGGTAAGGAACACAAGACCTACATGGTCGACCTCGCTAAGCTCAAACAAAAAATGCAATAAAAGTATAAGTGCCAAAGATGAGTATAGAAAGGAACTACCCATATATTTCTCAAAGAAAATGCACCCAATTGAGAAAAAATTACAAAGGGCCACCAATAGGCCACGAGCTAGCAACAAAGCCACCCCCTATACCTTCCCCTACCCCACAAAAAAAAAAAATAAATAAATAAAGACAAGGAGAGGCTCTTCGAAAATTGACAGGGACCAAGGCTAGTTGGCCTCACAATCCCCGAAAATCTCTTCACTTGTCACTCGCTGAAGAGCAATGGAGATCGCTTTGATCTCCCCCTCAGCTTAAGACTCAACCATAATTGTATTGTTAGTAGTCACTACCCCCGGGATTTGTTGTTCGAATTCCCAAGTAACGATCGTGGCAACAACATCACCTCGATTAGCTCCTTGAGTCTTAACAACAATAGCAACCTCAACTTGGTCTACCCCAGCCATAGCACTGATCTCATCTTCACCTTATTCAGCTCCTTCTCCATCCTCCTCCTTATCATTATCAGAAGCCTCTACGAGGGCCTTCCCTAAACGAGTAGCCAAAAAGCCCAGATCTAAGTTTGGATACCTCTCCAGCACCTCATTCCTTATCAGCTTGGCAGTATTAGAAATGAACTTTACCTGGACCCTGTAAAGACCCGACATGTGTGATATTAAAATATGACATGTCAAGTCTCCAACTACGTGTAATATACGGATATATTACAAGTAAAGTTGTCCAAAAAAAGAGATGTTTATGTGAATTGTCTGTTTAACCTGTTTAATATATGAAGCTTTAACAAAAACTACTCATAATTGAGTAGATACTTTAATATATCAACATATAGATACCAATTGCTTGATATCTCAAAGTTTACAAACCATATATTATATAGAATATAGGGAAAAGTAAATACTTTATATTACAAACTTGGGCTTATATATAAATAAGCCATGTCTATACTATTACAGTTTTGAAAACAAAACTTGATTTGGTCTTTCTTGTCAGGAAAAACAACAAGGTCGGTCCAAAATTCTTAGTCGTCATACTCATCCAAAAAGTCCTCAAAGTTCGCCCCATAGCCCAAGGAATCATAAAACTTATCTTCATCAATAGCTAAGAGAGAAAAAGTGAGCCAAAGGCTCAATACAGTAATACAAACAAATACGATGTGACATGTACTCCTAAACTAATGCAAGGCAAAATAATAAATTATTTCTCTTTATTTGAGTTAACAAAACAGCACTAGAGTATTTAAACTTCGAATTCAAGCTTAGGGAATCTATGGTTCTTGAATAATCGCAGCTGCTCAAGGGATTGATATAAGCAGTCTGAATACTTATATCTCTGATATATCTTCATAAAGAAAAAGTAATTTCATCTAGGGTTTACAGTTGTTACTCGACTTTACTTAACTTAATCAATAATATCACCTAGTTCAATTATCCCCATAAAACGTGAATTAAATCATATTATATCTGTTAAGAATAAGCAAATGTTACACCGATACTACACCCCTTATCAATTACTCGCCGAGCTACTAATGGAAGTCATTGCATTATGACAAGTGGCCTAAGCGCCTAAACTACCATGTTAACCTCGTTAACAGGGTTGTCGCTTTCGGACCAAATTCAACAGTATAAAGCACAATAAATTTCAAACAATTTTTAATTCCTCTTTTATTAGAGTTGGTTAGAAATATGTAATCTTAACAATCAAGAATCACATTACTACGTATCTTGATAAGTAATTTATCAGGCAAAAGATCGGTATTCGAACTCAGTCGAGTATGAGAATCTGTCAAAGAAACCATTTCATATAAAACATGGTTAATTCACAATTATACTCTAATTCATATTCACACACAATATATATCTATCACATTTCAAATTATTATATGTCAAACATCAATATCTCTCAATTGAGTATAAATCACATTTAGTTGCTAATTAATTAACATTTATCAAACTCAAATAAAACTCATATATAAGCATAACTTAATATTTATACTCACAATAGGTTTATATAAGCTTTTAGTTAATCACAAAACAAAGGAAAATTAAGAAAAAACATATAAAGTAATAAAATTATTTCAAATAATTTTTTTTTTAAACAAGCTATGCCAGCTCAAATACGGGCTGCATGAAGGTGTAGGCCGGCGGCATACATAGGGAAGGCTGGCGGTGTATAAGTGTAGATAGATTCAACAAGAAATCAGTAGACACAACATCCCTTCCCATAGGTCGTTTTCGGGGGCCGTTTGGACCATAAACACCCCTCCAAACGGGTCGTTTCATAGGTTGTTTGAAACTTTTTGAACTTCCCCTTGTTCAAACTCCATTTTTCACTCATCCAACTATACCTTAAGCTCCATACAAACATCATACTTCATATTACATACACTTAACAACCCTAAACAAGTATAAACTTCACTTATCAACATCAAACAACCATCTCCACATCACTTAACATAAATCAACTCCTTCATCACTAACTTTCACTAACTCATGCACTACTCAAAATAAGTCCTACGCTTCTTATACTCATTCAACACACTTAAACCATCTTATACACTTCAAAATCATCATTTCCACTCATTCACAGTCATATAAACATGTTCTAACCATCCCAACATCAATAACAATATTTACAACTTCATTTTCATCACTACACACTCATCAATTTAACATAACCATAACTAACAATAACTCATTCATTAACTCAAAACAACTTTAAAGCTTACAATAACTTATTTACTAAAACTTCAAGGATTTAAATACTTTATCAATCAACTTAACATACCAATACTACTAGTAACCGAGCAAGAGACTAATTTTGATAGAAAATTCATGGAACAAAAGATAATAAATCTTCACAAAAGACATAGAAAATTACCTTGAACTCTCCTTAACTTGTGGATGGATTCTTGTAGGAGTTATTAGCTTGAGTGAGAGAATTGAGAAGAAACCGATGGAATGAAATGGAACAAAGGCACCGTAAGTTGTGGTGTGTTTTGGATTGTTAACTTTGCCAAATAAAACTTGTAATTATCCTTTTAATGTTGACTATTAGGGTAGCTGCTAAAGGAAGAAAATGCATGGGCTTAGGGCTTTATTTGGCTTGTTTTTGGGGCTTAGTTTAAGGCTTAAAATCTGCTATGTTTGGTTTTAGGTTAGGTTTGCATGACATGAGTTTAAGTTTTATCAAACCATCCACATAATGTAATACAAACACCTAATCATCCTAACACATTAAATTCTAACATGCATAATTTATCAACCTAAGAAAAATATTCACATAATTTTCATATTTCAAACAAGTAGAACATATAGATGCTATACACTATTACTACTAAATTATACCAACACTACATATATCATTAACTAATTATTTACCAAAATTTCTATATTTCAAGCAAACATATCATATATTAATCTACACTAACACATCATAATCTCATCAACTAAACACTCAATAAAACTTCATAATTTAATTAAATCAACTTGTATATAGTAAATTAATTATGTAAAGTAATTAGGCCATTTCAAACCCCCTTCCATTCCTCACTCTTAAAGAGCTCTCTCAAAACCCTCTTCTTGGTCGCCTCTATAATGAGCTAACCACTCTCCAAGTTCTTCATGTGGGTCTGCAATTACAATAAGGAAATAATGAAGTCAAAATATGAGTAACGACAGTTAATCATGCACCAATAAATTCAGATAACCCCACATTCAACTTCTCATGTTCCAAGTTGGATGATTGAGCACTCTCCTTCAGCTTACTGATCTTTGAAGTAGCGAGCTTGAACTCCTGCTTTTACCTCACATGCCCCAACTGGACATAACTCAACTAACGAGACAACTTATCATGCTCTTGTCTCACACCCTTCCATTTATCTTTAGACTCATTGATCAAAGGCTTTGATGTGTAATAGCCTCTTCTTCACCTCGAGTACGTTGGCTTGACACCATAAGACCTTGTCCTTCATTTACTTGTGTAGTTGCTCATTCTCACCCATTGTTGTAAGCAATTTGCTTTTGCATCTCATCTCACTCAGCTTGACCTCAGCAAGCTCTTTCTCCAAGCTTGCCTTCAATGCTTCGAGCTTGTTCGGACCTTAAAAGAAAAAGAAAAAAAGGGGAGGGAGAGGGAGAAAAACAACGCTCAATCGGCAATAACAAGAACTTCAACAAAAAAAATAAAGGGAAGAAACACAACACACCATTTTGCAGTTCCACTCAACACTCTGAAAGCTTTAGTAGTTGTCACTAAAGCCTAAAAAAAACAACAAGAGAGTTTAAATAGTCAAGAAATGATCAGTAACATAAACAAACTTTGTTAAGAAAGTAGCAGCCTCACCTCATACATCTTCCATGCCGAAAAGTCCATGGCCAAGTTCACTAATGACAGCCTGCCATAGAAGGTCCTTACCCTCTTCCTATCCTTCAAATGGGCTATCTCCTCAAAGGAAGGCCACTCTACAAGTATATCACTCCATTTTAAGGCTCTTCCTTTAATAAAGTCAATAGGCTCGCCAGAATTCCTCTCCCAAGCTGAATCCCATGACCCTTAACCACGACCTAATCACCTGAGGCACTATTATTACTCCCAGCAGCCTTTTCTATAGGGGGATGGTGAACTACAAGCTTGAACAAAGGTACAAGGGATTATCCAATTGTACTCCTCTCCTCGTGAGACTAAGCACAGTGAGGAGGTTCCAACAAGTGAACAATAGGGTCAGCACCTCCAACCATAGCACCAATACCCCTGATACTGGTGGTGGTACCTCCAACCTCAACAATAACACCCCTAGGGCTTTGCGCACTCAAATCAACAATTGGCGCACTGACCTCAGCAACCTATGGCTTGACCTTAACAGGTCACTTCTCTCTGGCCTCCCCTTTCTTGATCGGAGCCCTTTTTCACTTCTTTAATGGACTAGTAAGAATGGTACCTACATCCATCACCAGCATCTCAAGCTTTGAAAAGAGAAAATAAAGAAAAGAAGAAGATAGCTAAAAAAGAACAAAACACCTGCCCAGTCGAGCTCACCAGCTCAAAAATCTCAAACCCTCCTCACTATGTCCTATTTGCAGAGCTTGACTCAATAGGTGATGAGGGGGGAGAGAGAGAGAGAGAGAAGCCACGACTACATAAAGAATCAAGCCACACCTTCATCAGTGGTTGCCTTCCTACTCAAAAAATTCTTTACCATAAGCGTCGCTTTATAATGCTTTCCACCTCGCACCTCCAAAGCTTCCTCCAATTCCCTTAACCCCTTGTCATCATACGACATCAACCTTTGTGGATTCTCACTTCGGATGGTCTTACACCAATCTACCTAGAAGTCGAAACCTCATTGCGTATCCTCCTCTAGCCTGACTATCCATAACTCGCTCTTCCAGTCAAACCCATTCGAGCTTGTGAGACCGATGAGAAGTTAGGGGATTCTAGGCTGCTTGGCAAGATACCACCACCTCTCCTTTGACCTTTTGTATAAGAAGAACTGCCATAACAAGATCGAGGAAGGTCGCATCATGGCACTAAGGCAGATGGCTTCAAAGGCCACCAATATACTCCAGGCATTAGGTAGTACTGAGCTGCGCATATTTGATGGTACTTGAAGAACTCCTTCTAAAAAGGAGAGAAAGGTATCCTTAGGATAAACTCAAAAACCTTCTTATATAAGGCAAACTGCCAACCATCAAAGAGAAAGACTCGATTTGACCTCAAAGGCATAATTGCCTCCCACTATTGTGGAGCACATCGCATCTCCTCCTGATATACGGCCCTAAGGGCTTCCTTGGAAAGCTTGCAGCAGATCCCATCGGGACCATCACCTTAGGCCGCCTCTATATATAAAGGGACGATAGCCCTCATCTCCTAACTATCATAAGGATAAGCATCTACGAGGCACGATAGATTTGGTCGGCCAGCTCTACATAAGAATGCACGGTAAAAATGCTTTAGCTCCCCATCGATACTTCACTAGACCTGTCTTCACGGCCACTTGCAAAAACCATACCACCACTCTCTGACATATTCCATCACCGAGTTTGAGCCCCTTAACCTCGACATGGCCTCTTTCTCGCCTCTCCTTACCTCATCTGCGAATCACCATACCCTGCTATTATAATCATGTCAAAATGACTAGGTGCCGGAGTTACCTGAGCTTGACATTGCTGATGCCAAAAAGACCCTAAGAATCTAAGATGATAATATTCTCAACAAAGTATGAAAACACTATAGAAAATCCTTATGAAGAGTAGGTATTTATAAAAAGTGGTTGGTGGGTTGGGGGGGGGAGGGGGGGAGGGGGGTTGGGGAGGAGATGTGAAGGCCTGAGTCCCTTGGGACACGTGAGCAAACCTCAAGGTCTCAACATTATGACAAATAACCACAGTTGTCAAATCTAAGAATTAATTATTATTGGACCTTTCAACTCACCAAGGACTCTAGGGAAAACCACACGATTTCAACCACAACGAAATGTGTGAAGCAAGATATGTTAGGGAGATCTAGTGGGAAGTTAAATGGTCCCCACCATAAAATACTTACAATGTGAGGGATACAGCTCAAATGAGAAACGTAGCTCGTCTAATACAAGTAACAACCACCTCGAGCCAATGACCTTATGGACTACACACTTTGTTTGTTCTCTTACAATGAGAGTTTTTGGGGGGGGAGGTGTTGGGGGGTGGGAAGGGGAGGTTAATAAATGTTGGGGTGGGGAAGGGGATGTTAATAAATGTTGACAGTAAAATATAGCCATCGGTCTCCTAGGTCTCAAAACCCCATAACATCGATAGGCCCACTACCTGTGATGTCTTGACCTCTTAGGCAAGTAATAAGACTCATGGCTCCACTAAGGAATATCATGTAAGGTCTCCCTATTGACCCTTACCTCGGAAAGGCTTCCCGAGCTCACCAACTCGACTAACAAGTGAGCTCGGCCTTACGGCCTTATAATCTCTAGTCAAAGTAAGTGTTCCAGTCATATCCTGTGATCTTGGGGAGACATGATTCGCTCGGTCACACTCCATGAAGCCATGGCTCAATAGCTCGAGTATTCCTATCACCTAAGATACCAGGCCAGCTGCTAAGAAGAAGTCCATCTTGGTATAACCTTAAACTCTATCAATACCCCCTTTTCCCAAAGGCACAAAGATAAAAAAGGAGAGTTTACCTTATCCTCTTACAGACATATTATTCCTACCCACGAACTAACTTAAGCATCAAAATGGCCACAATGGGTAACCCCCTAGTGCCCCTCTGAACACTTTCTTTATGTTTGTAGGAGCCAACTCTACCAACCCAAATCAGCTCGTGCAACGGTGCTTTATGGTAATATAGAGGCAAAAAAGTAAGACACGAAAAGTAGGCATTTTGGCTTTAATATATATGTATATATATTAGCAAAAAACATGTGTGCAATTTTGGTGAAAAATTAAAAAAAAAATCATGGGTGACCAAAAACGGATATAAAAGTGTGGGAGTGGAGAAATTGAATTTAAAAATTGTAAACTTCATAGTGTGAGAAAAAAAATGAATGAATGAAAGTGGGTTAGTGGGTAGTTTAAATAGGATTTTAGCATGATATTCCTACAATGCAGAGTATTTCATGAAAATAAGTGAGACACAAAAAGTAGTCTTTTGGCTTTTAATTTGTTTTGTTTATATATTTATATTTGATTTAATTATCATAGTTGTGTAACTTTTTTTTTTTCAAAACAAAAAATATTCCTCATTAATCCTTACACTTATAACTCCATTTGAAACTATAACTACTTGTTATTTTTTACTTTAAAAAATTTGCATTTTCATCAAAAATAAGGAAAAAAATAACATTTTAATATTTTACAACATTGAATCTAAAATCTACAAATATTTTTTTTTACTTTTGAAAATTAATATTTTACAATTAAAGATTTAAGATTTTTAAGGGGTACTATTAAATTTGGGAAAAATGAAACAAAAGGCCTATAGTTCTGTGCTTTTTGCAAAATAGGGCCTCAATTTATAAAACATATGTTTAAGAGCCTATATTTATTAATTTTATCCATTTAAGGAATTACATTAGTGTGACATGCAAGGCACTTCGAAAAGTTAAAATAAATTATGTGGGAATATGACTCATCATGCCAAGTAATAATCCATATCTTTTCTTCTTCTTTTCAAATTTTACTACAAACAATTGAAAAAGTAAAATAAAATCTGATAGTATATTTATAAAATAATGAAATATGCATTAGCAAATACAACCAGTAATAAAGATTTATAAACAAACATTCCAAAATTTGATAGTATAAGTACTAACTAGACATCGGTACGGTTCGAGTCGGTTCCGGACCCGAACCAAAACAACTGGTTCACGGTTCCACATTTCGTGGAACCGAAACCGGAACCGCCAGAGCCGGGGCAATTCACGGTTCCAAGAAACCGCCGATTCTGGCGATTTCGGTTCCACGTGAACCTTTTTTTTTTTTAAGAAGTAAACAAAAACCCTAAAATCAACAAAAACAATTACAATTTATTTATACCCAAAATAAACAATTACAATTATTGACTTGTTTTGTTTTGTTTTTTTTTTATTTTTTTTTCAAATCTGCCCCTGGTCCCTACTCCCCTACACCCACCCTACCCTGTACCCAAACACACACCACCCCGCACCCCCTAGCCCCACGCTCCTTTCTTTCTTGTTTCGTTCCCCAGTTTTTTTTTTTTTTTTATTTGGCGGGTTGGAGCCGCCGGTCCCAGGTCCGGAATAGCGGTTCCGGACCCGATTGAGCTGCCGGTTCCACCACGCCTAACCGTTTGGACCCACCGGTTTCGGCGGATCCTTGAACAATTTAGAACCGTCACCAACGGGACAGTTCCCGGGTCAGGAACCGCCGGTGACGGTTCGGAACCGCCCCCGTGATGATGTCTAGTACTAACAATTTCGTACCTTCTTACCCATTTTAACCAAACTTTAATAAATCTAGTTTATATAAATTTATTTTCTTTTAAACTACAAGCGTTCACCAATTATATTTAAACATTTCATAGCTTAATATTGTGTGACACCTTTTGATTATATTATTATTGGCAATGGACATGTCCTTTTTTTTTCTTCCTCCAAGTTGACATCATGCAATTTAATCGATTGATAGCAATTATTATGGGATGGATTAAATTAAACAATGCAAGAAAAATTGATCGAGTGAGTTTTAATCGGACAAAATAAATTAATTTAATTTATTGATCCTCAAAATTTAATGTTATTGATTAGTGCTCCAAAAATTTCACCTAAAAAGGTATTTTAAATATACCGATATTGAATTATACTAAAATGATAAGAGCATTGAGAAGAGTAGAATTTTCTTTGGTCAAATTGCAATTTTAACCAAAAAAAAAAGGAAAAAACAGGGAGAAAATCTTTAAAATATGAATACAGTATACACTGTAACAATTTCCGACATATGATTTAATTTCTAAAATCTCGAAAGAAAATATATTTGTTCCTGACACTATTGCTATCACTTTCAAAATGAGCTAAGGGTAAGCTTAACTTCTTTTGAAAAAAGAAAATACCAAAATAGAATATTTGGTGAGCGAGTAATTGAAGGATGCATAGATAGAGATATTTAAGGGTATGTTGGCTAGCTTTTTTCTAACAAATATAGATATTTTCTTCAAATTTTTATTTAAAAAATTATTTATTAAAAAATATGCGTAGATAAAAAAATTAACAGTTATTATGAAAGATCAAATAAATTAAATATAAATACAAATTTGATATATTTATATATATCGTTTCGATATAAATACAGATACAGATACTAATAAAAAATAAACCATCTAAAAAGGCCCTTAAAACGTATAGTTGAAGTTAAGGTTCCATCCATTGTTGTAGGGTTATGTTTCAATTTTGATTGCAGAACAGGGGTATCTTTTTAATTGATGGATATTTGAGAGAAATAAACAAGATGTATTGTTAATTTAATTTTTTTTTTTTTGTATATTTTTAAAAAATTATTGTAGTAAAACTTGCAAAAAGAAATGATAAATGATTACTTGGCATGCTGAGTCATATGATAATTTACCATCATACTAACAGAAATACGTAGATGCATGAAACCAAATAATATAGGCCCGCATGTTTTATAAATTCAAACCTTATTTTACAAAAAGCACTTAAATATACGCTCTTTTACTTTATACAGGCAATGCGGACGCTGGATCGCTAGAGTGTGTAGACATATAATTTTCATATATCACGGTATTTGTAAAATATGATTAATAGATCTCATGGAAGTTATTATTGATTGCTTTAAATTTTCGATTTACGTTTTACATACACGAATATATAGGATCGATGTCCCGTTTCTCAGTAATTGCAAGCACGTCTACTGAGACAAATTAAGAAATCTGGAGATGTGAGAGTGGAGATAGATATGTACTCCCTATTAATTCCAGTTACTGCTCTCGATGGGGCTTAAATTAAGCAAAGAAGTTCGTATGTGCTCTCCTGATTTCGTGAATTTAAGGATAATTTAGATTATTTTGAGTATATTTATTAGTGTAAACATGTATTTCAATTTTTTGCAGAATAAAAATTGGACAAAATAGAACAAATGACCACCAAAACCAATTGGTTGGTCTCAATGAATGGCTCCGTTCGTATTGAGAAATCAATACTTTTAGTCTTAAACTAGAAAGGTGATATTAGTTTGTAGTAGTATATCGCTATGTATAATTTTATTTTATTTTACTTTTTAAATAGATAGAAGATAAATCATAATATCAAAGATTGAATTACATATAAACTTTGAAACATGATCGAATTAAAGCTTGGTGAAGGTGAGCCCTTACTTGATTCAGGTTTTAATTATTAGATGAACTTGTAATTTATGATACAAGAATGACAACATGTCACTAATAAGTAAAACATCTTTAGCCATAACTAAATATGGTCAATACTCAATTCCAAACAAGATATGGAACCAGAATTGTGAGGGGAATTTGATTGGATGGTTAGTTCCATAACCTGTTAACGAACCATTAATTTCCTGGTTCTTAAACGATTCCCAGCTTTCTACTATAAGAAAAAAAATAAAAGAAATAAATTCAAAGATGTCGCTTACTCAAATCCGACAAAGGTGGAATCAAAGTAGTTTAGGCTTAGACTAGACTAGGGAGAACGGGCCTACAAATAAAAAACCCGGTTAGTGGCATGCCAAGTATGGGCTTGACGTGGCCATTCTGATGCTTAAGTCAAAAGTCATCATGATGAGCTCGTAAATTAAATGTAAATAATTGATTGAGTACAACATTATCATTCTCCTAAGAGGTAAGTGAGTATTTATAGGTGATCAACTTGGTAGTATTAGATGTCATGGGCAATTGGGTGAGTAAGCTGTTGATAACACTCGTGGAGACATGGGGTAGGCCCACTACTCCACTACCGCTTGCCTAGTTCAACTAAGATACTTGTGTCTAAGTGGCAAGCAAAGTGGGGGACAACTGAGCGAAGGTCATGGTCATCTAGACGAGGCTAGGCCTTATATCGTAGTGTCAATTATCAAAATTTTAGGCCCAGTAAGGCGATCCAACCCATTAGTTTGTTGGGCTTGGCTTGGGTGGCCCAATTTTCAATTTAGACCATCAACAATTGTTCCCCGCCCCCTTCAACCCCCTCCCCCCTCCCCCGCCCCCCCCAAAGTCTAAATGAATTTTAAATAATTAAGTCCTATGATTCATTCCTATAAATTGGTCCTATCATATGTAGTATAAGAACAACTTATAGAGTCGTATTCGTTAGGGATCTCGACAAGTACTAGTACTCCCTTCTTGTTTAATATCTAGCAATTAGAACTTGAATTAGAAAATTATAATTAATCAATTAACTAACTACTTTTTATAGCTACCTTCACAAATGTAATCACCAAAATACTGTTATTCACTCAAATAATGCGCAACTTAGACTTACTTCACCAATTGATAACATGTGCTAAGGCATTCTAGGATTTATTATTAACTTCCCTAATTGTGGGATTCCATTAATAAGGTTAATATCTTTCTTAAGATTATTAACCCTTAATCCTAGTCTTGTCTACTAGAATCTTTTCTTAGTTAACAGTCGACTAAGATCGCATTAAGAACATGAACCCAATATAAATTCCATGTTCATGCATAAAACTTCATGAACCTATCTCTAGGAACATAAGCAACTTCTCCTTATAGTTAAATCTATCCAACAGGTCTCAGTCGGATCCTGTGGAAATCCTATCTAATCCTAAGTCGTGCACTACCTAGAATTAGATTACTCAAGGCATACTACAAAGATTAGAGAAATTAACAACAATTAACATTAAACTCGTGCATGTACATGATAATCATGACATTGCAAGTCCTAAACTACTACTCACACATCATGCAAAAATATTGAACTACACGATTAAAGCAAAAATTGAGAGAATGGAACATCGAAACAACCCTTGTTGATAAAAACACTTGATTACGTCTGATGCAAAGACGAAACAAAGATGAACTAGTATTACACTCTCTCACAGCACGACAAAAAACATTAATATTGTTGTTCGGAATTTAAAAAGTGAATGATAACTAGTTCTTCATACTTTGCAATGTTTTGGATCAGTATTTATATGTCTTGCATCATTGAGTGTGTCAAAGTAACGAAGCTAGGCATCACATCATTTTTATCCCCTTTCAATGTGCCTTTTAAATCCAATTGTTGCGTAAAAATCTTAGGGAGTAACTGCCGTCACGACCCATTATTTCCTTGGATCCAACTATCCAAGGTAGATCACGATCGTAATAGAGGCCATGATCTCCTTGGATTAATATTTCAAACAAAATAACGCCCATGATCAATCTGTCATATTACTGCCGCAATTTCTCCTTATTAGTCATGGTTGTATTAAGGGTCGCGATACCCTCTATGCTTTATTCCTCTTATTAGATAATGGTGGTATCATGCTTCGATGACATGATCAGTAGAGATCACTACTTAGATCATGGCCGTATCGTCCATGATCTCCTTTATTGGTCATTTTCTTCATGATCACGCCTGTGATAACTCATGTAATGTACATCTAAGGTGATCACCAACATTATCATGGGCATAACCTACCTTGGATGTTATTTTCAACTTTAGCTCTTTTTCAAATCGATCCAATTGTTGATGTTCTGTCTTTGTACACCTGAAATGAAAATATTTAGAGATTAAGTACCAAAGCCTTTAATTTAAACATAAATAGAAGCATAGTTAACCATATTCGCTCACTAAGCAATGAAGTCGGCTGAGTCGAGCTCAAATCCTTAGAGCTAGTTGTGGAACATTAGAAGGATTGTTCTTCAAAAATTCTCTGATCATCCCACCAAGGTTGGACTCTTCTTTGTTTTGGTGTTTAGTGTAGCTTGGCACTTTGCTGTTGTGCTTCTTTAGTATAGCAAGGCAAGTACAGTGTTGTTCAAGCTTTTGAGGTCATGGGTTTCTCCCAATTGCTGATAGAGATCCCCTACAATGGTAGTTCAAGTTAGCAATACCATTTAGAAGACTAATACATGATCGGATGCTCAAGCTGTAGCATTTAGCCAACGGGCTAGTCAAAACTATTGTGATGTTTCATTACAAATATACATATATCTTTTGGTTCTTTATTCCTTTATCGCCTTGTGCTCTTATTTGTTTTGAAAACTGTAGGCTCCTTTTTGGGTGAGGATGGAACTTTGTCTCATTATTTTGCCAACAACCAGACCAAGTGGTTATGGTCGTGCTCCTGAGTTATTGATCGTTCGGTCGGGTCATCCACATATAGGACTTAGTGATTTTTAAGATGCAAGCTTTGAGAATAAGCAGCTTAGCTTGTTGGTCCCTAGAGCTACAACTCATTTGGTCAAGTTTCCTCACATGATACTTGGTGATTTTTAGGACATAAGCACTGAGCATAAGCAGCTTGGTCAGTCAGTCCCCGAAGTTACAGCCTATTCATGGGACTTAGGGTGAGACTTTTGGCCCTATTAGGAGAATTGCACAAGATAACACGTCTTTCTATAGAAAGGTTCCAAATTTGAAATTAACATGAGAAAATAAAGTAGTTACATATAGATGTAATTTTAAGCAAAGTACTTCCTTAAACTGTCAACATGCTAGGTTCTTGAGATTGGTTATTTGTTAAGTTGTTCTAAGTGGTAGGCACCATTATCAAGGTTTGAGTGATGTGACCTAGGTCTTCCAAAGTGTGAGTCAACTATTCTTGACCTTCTTTGGCTCCCATGCCATTTAGCTTCCAACATACTAAGTCACTCGGGTTAAACTTTTTGTGTTTAACCTTTTTTGTCATTGTACAATGTGGCTCTCAACTAGAATGCCATCAATCTTTGTTCAGCTCAATCTTAGATTTCTTCTATGGTATCAAGGTTAGTCTACAACGAGATCTCATTCACTATCGATTGGAACTCTTTGGTCCTAAGGGTTTAGAGTTTTAATTCTACTAGATGGACTGGTTCTACACCCAATGTCAGCCAATAAGGCATTTCTCCGAGGTTGTCTTGTGTGTGGTTATGTAACCTAAAGGATCTTTGGTAGGTGCTCTACCTAATTGAAATTGTCACAATCGACCATCTTTTTAAGACTTTCAGTGATCGTGTGGTTAACTGCTTTGACATGTTTGTTAGTCTAGGGATGAGAGAAGGAAGTGTAACTTATATCGTTATAGTGGTACTGATAGAACTCTTTAAAATGATCATTATCGAAGTGATTGCCATTGTCACTGATTAGGACTCGTGGTACTCCAAATCAGCGTAGGATGTAATCAGTTACGAATGATTCCATAGACTTCTTGGTGATGTTAGGAATAATTTGTGCTTCCGCCCATTTGGTGAAGTAGTTGACCCGCACTGTGATGAATCTTTTTTGTCCAATGGTTTTAGGGAAGGGTTTAAGTATGTCCGTTCACCACTAAGCTAATGGCCAAGGACTGGCAAGTGCTCGAAGGTAGTTGCTTGGAGCATGGGTTAATGGGGCATGCTTTTGGCATTGGGGACATTTCTTAGCCAATTTAAGTGTGTCCAACTTTATGGTAAGCCAATAGTAGCCAAGGTAGAGGGCATTTACACGTAGCGTTTGTCTAGCCACTTGATTGTTGCATTAGCTCAAGTATAGCTCTTCTAGGGCAGGGATTACTTCATTTGGTAGGAGGCATCTGAGTAGAGGCATATTGTGGCTCCTTCTATTTAAGACATCGTTTATCATCATAAAGTTGACTGCTTAGTATATAAACTTTTTAGTCGCCTTTTTTTTCAGTTGAGAGAGTAACATTTTATAGGTATTCTTTTATAGGATCCATTTAGCATGATAGTATTGATGCTTCTCCAACTTCAAGGACCTCTTAATGTTGCTTGTCAAAGATCCACTAGGGGAGGTGTTTAACAAATATTCCTTCCTCCTTTGACTCAGGGTTTAGGAGACTAACAATGGAAAATCTAGAGATCTGTCAACTTCCACATTTTTCGCTTATGGAGTCTTATGGATGTCCTAGTTGGAGACATTCGTAACCAACAATCAAACAATCTCTAAGTATCTAATCATGGTAAGAAGATGGTTAAGTTGTTGACCCCAATTGCAAGTTTTAGGTTGGCTATGCATGCTTCGTACCCTGCCTCATTATTACTAGCATTGAAGTCGAACTTGAGTATGAACCAAATTTTGACATCAAAAAGTCCTTTGATGATTAGGTTTGCTTCGTAACCTTCTTGATTCAAGGGTCCATTTATGTCGAGGATCCATTATAGGCTTTAATGGCCTCTTGACTTTGAACCAAACCCTATATGCACTAAGTTCAAGTGCATATTTCATCATCCTGCTTGAAGTTTTAGGTTTATGGAAGATAGTGCGAAGAGGTTGGCTGGTTAGAATGGTAATCTGGTGTGCCTTGAAGTGTGGCCTAAGTCTCCTAGTCGAAATAACTACGGCCATAGTGTATTTTTCAACTTTGAATATCTTTCTTCTAGTCCCTAGAGTATCAGACTGATATAGTAGATCAGTTTGTGTTTTAGACCTTTCACTTGGATTAGGATAAAAAATATGGCATTTTTGCTAACATCCAAATATAAGAATAGCTCTTCTTCGTGGATGAACTTAGCTAAGATAAATGGAGTGGTAAGGACCTTCTTTAACTCCGTTAATGTCTTCTCAAATTCCTTAGTCTATTGGAAATTCACTAGGTTCTTCAAGATCTTGAAGAATTCCACGCATAAGTCGATGATTCTAAATATGAATCGGCTCATGGTTGTTATTCTATCAATGAGCCTTAAGACATCTTTAACTAGTTTAGCTGGGAGCATGGCTAGCATGACCTTAATTTTCTTAGGGTTCACTTCGAATCCCCGTTATGTGACCTTATAGCTTAAGAATTTCTTGAATGATGCACCAAGTACACATTTTTAGGGGTTTAGCTTCATCTAGTATTACCTCAATCAATCAAACACTTCTCATAGATCGTCAAGGTAATCTTTGGGGTTTATGCTTTTCACGATCAGGTTGCCTACGTGGACTGTATGTTTCGTTCAATCTACTCTTTGAAAACTATAGTGGCTATTCATTGGTAGGTAGCCCGGCATTTTTCAAACCAAATAGCATCACCTTTTAGTGCTGAGATCTATGATGGATGATGGATGTACTTGGTTTTTGGGCTCCATCATTATCTGACTGTAGCCACAAAAAGGCATCTATGGAGCTCAGTACAACATATCTAGCATAGAGTCAACTAACTAGTCTATCCTCAGAAGGGGAAAATAGTCCTTAAGGCATGCTTTGTTGAGGTCTATGTAGTCAACACACATCTTCCATTTGCCATTGGCCTTTTCTTACCATGACCACATTGGCAAGCTATGTGGAACATTTTTCTTCCCTGATGAAGCCCACCTTTAGTAGCTTTTGGACTTCTTCTTCTATGGTAACTACCGAGTGACGATGAAGTGCCATCATTTTTGTTGAATTGGTTTCACCTTTGGGTCAATGCTGAGTTTGTGGGTAATGACTTTTGAGTCAATCCTCAACGTATTAGAAGGTTTCTTGGTGAATACGTCATTGTAGTCTTAGAGGAAGTGGACTAGCTCATCTTTTAGCTTTGGTGTCAAGGTAGAACTTATTTTTGTAATTAGGGTGGGATCCTATCCAAGTGGGAATTCTTCCATTTGTTCGGTTGTTCCTTCGATTGCTTAATGGAGTCATTCTTTTGATTTGGTTAGTTAGGTAATGAGTTTATTTGGCATACCTCATCCCTTGCCAAAGCTCGAATGTAAAACTTTTAAGATAGACCTAAGTCTTCCCTACATACGCCAACCCTAGTTAGGGTAGGGAACTTTTCCTTTAGATAGGTGGAAGAGGGAACCATACGAAAAAGAAATGAGTCCGGTCGACCCAAGATCATATTATAGGGTAACCATCAATTTATCACTTGGAATTCTACATCATACTAGGCCTTGTGCTTGTCATCACCTAGCCTCATTGCCAGGGTGAATATTCCTTTAACTTTGATTGGTTGGTTGTTAAATGTAAAGATCTCATGCTTGCAAGGTTTTAGCTTCTTTTGAATATTGTCATTGTGGAACCTGTCAAAGGTATGTCCAAAGGTGATATTTGCGCGACTTCTAATGTCAATCAAGACTTTCATCATGTCAAAGCCGATTACTCGTGCTTTTACAACAAGGGCATCTTGGTGTGATATTTTGACATCGTTTAAGTTGGCGTCTTTGAACTCAAGGGTCATATCGAGTTTCTCTCTTCATGAAGAGCATTACCTCCTTCACCTTCTCATGTTTAGAGTATTACGAGAGGACTACAAAGTGTAGTCCACCAACAATAATGTTCACTACCCTTCATACAGAACCATCAAATTATTGCTCTAGTCAATCAGTGTTGTACTGTTGGTGGTCAGATCTCCTTCGCTGGTTCGGCCTTTTTTATAGTATTGTTTAGGTTGACCATGTATTGTCATAAGAGTCTTTTCTTTAAGGTTTCTTAAAGGAAGACTTTTAGCTGAAAGAAAATATTGATGTCGTGCCCCATGTCTTGATGGTAGTCACAATACTTGTTTGGATCCCTCCTGCCTAGGTTATTGTGCATTTTGGACGACTTGGCTAACAAACCCGAGTTTCTGATTTTAAAGAAGATGTCTTCTTAGGGTTTGTTAAAAGGTAAGAAGCTAGAGTCAAAGAATCTTCATTTTCCCTAAGGTCTTATGTTTTGATTTCTTGATCCATATTTTAACCAAAAGAGGGGTCAATTCGGTCTTTTGCTAATCCCTTAGCCTTTTGGTCTTAGAGGTGCTCCTTTTAGGGTCTTTTCCATTTCATTTTGGGCAACAATAAAGTCTTGTTGCTAGAATTTTTCAAGGGTCTTGGTCTTGGTCTTGGTATTGGTCTTATTCTTGGCTAAAGAATGGAAAAGGCTTTCATTCTTCCAAAATCCATGAATCACCTCCTGGATGACAAGGCTAAGGTCGAGGCCATCCACCTCGATAATGGCCTATTGAATCGGGTAATGTAATATTTGAGAGACTCATCTTTTTCTTATTCACTAGGAAGAGGGATGACATGTCCTTTTTTGGAGGTCTGTTGATCATAAAATGCCTCTTCGATGCTGTTATTAGCTCTTCAAAAGATGTGATTGAGCCATTGGCTAGTTGGTGGAACAAAAAACTGGCTACTTTTCTAGCATTCCTCAGATCACTTGATAGAAAATGGTGTTGTTGAAGTCGAAGACCAACATTTGGTCTTTGTATTGTCTAGGGTGTACTTCTAGGTTGGTCATCCCATCATATAGTCTGAATGTTGGAAGCTTCATGCCTCGAGGTCAGGATTCTTCTATGATTGACTGTGCCAAGCAAGGGAAGGGGGGTCTTTATTGATAACTGAGTTACCTTAGGTGGTGGTGTGCTCTTTTTACTTTCTTTGATTTCTGGCATTCTCATAATTTCTTTTTCCATTTCTTTGGGAGTTAGATCCTCAAAACGTTTACCTTAGCACATGGGGAGGTCGACTAGGGAGGGATCACCTGCTTAGGTTTTTGATGTTGCTGGTGTGATGAAAGGGATTTCAACATTATAAGATCCTTGTATTTGGGATCTTATAGAAACAGCAGAGGATGTTTACCAGTTCCTGTAACTAGTAATGGCCTCTTTATTTTAGAGGAGTTTTGCCGCTACTGTGCTGTGGTTGGTAGTTTTGTGCCTGTAGATCTAATTCTTTAAGGCATTATTTAATATCATTGTTGCACTTGATAATTGCAATGTTTTGCTCTACCGAGTGGTGGAGCATATCCTCTAAGCGGCTTAAACAACCTTAGCCTAGGAAGCCATCGAAAGTCTGGAAGCTACTGAGGCCTGCTAAGGAGCCTCTTGGCCCTTGCGAAACTGGTGAATTTGAAGTCAAATTCAAGTCACCTTCAGGTTTGTCACCTTGGAGAAAATTTTTGTTCTTGAAACAAGGCAGCATAAGGATGTGTTTGATTAGGATTTTCTAAGGTAGGTGAAACTTTCTTAGTGGAAAAAATAGGAAAACTCCCATCATAACGTAAGCTCTCTAGCAAATGGCACAAAATGTCCCTTGCTCGAATTTAGTACAGGTTAGATCAAAATAGTTTAGGCTTGGACTAGAGTAGGCAGAACGAGACCTGGACAAATGAGCCTAGCATGGCTACTTTAATACTTAAGTTAGAGGTCTTCATGATGAGCCCATAAATAAATGATTGGTTAAGTGCAACATTATCATCCTCCTAGGAGTTACGTAAGTATTTAAAGGTGATCAATCTAACGATTTTATATGTCATGGGTGATTGGGCAAGTGGGCAACTAGCAACAGTCATGGAGGACATAGGGTAGGTCCACTACTTCACTACTAGATGCCTGGTTCGACTGAGCTACTTGTGTTTAAGTAGCAAACAGGGCAGGGGATGATCAAGCGAAGGTCATGGTTATCTGGACAAGGTTAGGCCTCATATCGTAGTGTCTGTTATCAATAATTGGGCCCAGCAGGGCGGTCTCGCCCATTAGTTTGTTGGGCTTGACTCAGGTGGTTCAACTTTCAATTTAAACCACCAACAAAAGAAGAATAAAAAAATATGACTAGTAAAAATTTATTATCTAGTTTTAACATATAATATGTTATTATTAACATAACAAATAAATATACTTTAGAAGTTGGTCTCGTTTGTTTTATATAAACTTTTACCAAAAGCAAAATCTATTTTGTTAACAATGTAAGATTACTTTTTCTTTTGTAATATTCTTGTTAACATCTAAAGAATTTTATAATCTCACATTGCTAACAATGCAATTAAAATTAAATATACACAAATAAATACACATTCTAAGTAATTTTTTTAGATTTGGTTAAATGGTTTAGTACTCTTAAATTTGATTATTATTTTTAGTTTAATTTTTTGGATTTAAATCAGAAATTTATTTTTTATATATTAATTATAACTTAAAAAAATAAAATGTGGCAATTCCACTATTACGTAACCAGACTAGGAATGGTAGACTCTATTGATCTGGATCAAATTGCCTCCCACATTTTAGTTTTGGTTCTTTAATTTCTACTTTCTAGAACAGGAATCAAGAACCAAACTGGTGCTTCCAGATTTGGTTCAATCCAACTCCGTACATATAACGATGTCTAGCTATATCAAATATATTGCATGGACCTAGACACCGCTAAACAGATAGGATACCGACCGTAGGAAAAGATCAATCAAGCTTTATGATACAAAGTTCGAAAATTACACATGTTAAATTCAAAATCGTACACCACACAAAAGAATATAATGGACAAACCACAAAATTGTTAGTGCCCGGGTCAGTTAACGTTTTTGTTCTTTTATTTGAACCATGTTGTGGTCTGGACGTAATGTTGTCGTGTCCAACACTTTTGTCTAGACTTGTTCATGTTTTGGTTTGGGCATGTTTAACACTACATAGCCTTCCTGAGGCAAATGCTTGCAAAAATTTAACTTGTAATCCAAAATTTTAGGTCCATGAAATATAAAAACAAACCTATCCAATCTCAAATTTATGTTGTTGTAGTGATTCAAGTATGTCGTCTTATAATGTTATTTGTCCTTTTTTATAGAAATCCACCACATTTTGTAGGCTTTTACACTTCTTGTTAAGTAAATATTGGACTAGTGATAATATTATTATTTTAGGCAGTGATTGGTTATGCCTCCAAAAAAAATTTAAAAAAGAAAAGTGTTATTATGATTCTACCCTTAGGGAAAAGGGAAAAAATGATAGTATTAAAAATAATTACGAAAATACCACAGAAGTAAAAATAATCATAAATTTAATAGATGAGTTAGTAAGTGATCTAGAGATAAGATTTGTATAGCAATAGTGATCTCATCTATTGAAGAGACAAGTTTGACCAGATTTTCAAAATAAAAAAAGACATGAATATATTTAGATTTACAATAAAAAAAGGCAAAAATACAAAAAAAAAGTAAATATTAAATATTTATACTATATTCTATGTGAAAAGAAATTTATTATCTTTCTATAACATTTAGTGTGTCATTGATAACAATACACTAAATAAATATAATTTTAAAGATATGCTTATTTATCTTATATAAGGTACCACCAAAATAACAATCTCACTTCTAAATATTGTAGGACTTTTTGGCTCAAAATAATTCTAGCGGGATGTGCTTGTGCTAAAGTTAAAAAAAGTCCCACAATGTTTAAAAATGAGATTGTTCTTTTGGTGGCACTCTATGTAAAGGAAATAAACATATTTTAAAATTATATTTATTTAGTGTATTGTTATCAATGACAAATTAAATGATGTAAATAGATGATAATATATTTTATTCACATGGAAAATAGTATAAATATTTATTATTGTTATTTACTTTTTTGAATTTTTGCATTTATATTTATTTTATATTTATTCATGTCTTTATCAATTTTCATTTTTTAAATTTATGGTCATACTCGTCTCTCCAAGAGATAAGATTGCAGCTATTTCAACCTCATCTTTTAAAGGCACGAGGTCGGTCACTCACTGCTCAAAGAGACGAGGTCAATTGGTTACTAACTCGAACAGACGAGTTAAAATTAACTAAATATGATATTATTTTCGTCTTAATGGCATTTTCATAATTATTTTTAAAAAGATAATTATTTCTTTCCTTTTCACTCTACCTTTACTTCCTTCAATTATAATTAATAATGCCTTTATTTTTCTTCTTTTTATTTAAACATGATCAAACTAATTGAGACCATTTTAAAGCAATTCCTTTTGAAAATGAGATAAAAAGTACTTAGTAAAAAAGGGTATTTTCTTTGGGAACTACTAAGGTACCATTGTTAGGACAGTTTAACCCATCATCTAATAATTTAAAATAATGGTTTGCTCACGCTTGTGTAGAAACTTGATTCTTCAATAATATATCGAATTGTCTAATAAAAATAGGATGGATTTTAGAATTTTCCATATTTTTTTCTCTCTCCTTCTCGAGGCTTTGTTTGATATGATGGAATGAACTATAAAGGAAAAATTGTGGAAGAAAAGAAAGTTATAGAATGAATTATTAGCAAATTTAGATCCTTTCATGGATAATGAAGAGAAAGAAAATTGATGGAATTGTAATTATTACAAAAGAAAAATAAATATGACGGTAAATTATTTATATGCTCTTAAAAGACAATGACTTATTTAAAATAATAGAGTACAATTGTAATTTAAAAAAAAAAAAGTTCTTTCTCTCATTCTATCCATTTTGGAAGGTACAAAAAAATGGTGGATCTAGGAAAAATATTACATCAATTTTCCTTTCCCTCCTCTTTTCCTTTAAAAACAAAGAAGGAAACAAAATTTAATCGCTCCTATTTTCTCCCTCTCTTAATTTTACCTTCCTAATTCCTTTATACTAAACATAATCCTAAGGTCCCATTCATTACTATCTAGAGCTATTCCTTATAAATTTCTGCCCCTAAAATTTTGTGATCTTAAATTTACAATTGGATTATTGAAATGATTTTTGGCATAATAACAAACAGTTTCTTCGAATCAATAAGAACAAAAAAATAAGAAATCTAACATTTTGTTTAGGGCTTAACATAGATTTTTTCCCCTTATCATTAAGGGAGTTTCGTTTGGTGCATATTTAGTGTGTAATGCAAATTATTATATATAATAACAAATCCTTCATCTTTTTATTTTCTAAATTTCTTGTTGATTAGAATGAACAATGGATAAGAAACGATATGAAATTTAAGGATAAATCATAGAATAAGCCAAGAGTAGTAATTCTAGGGTTGATTTATGATGTTGAAGGTGTAATGGCTAATTAGTACGTTATGTTTTCATTTTCCGCTTTATAATGGTTTCTATGAAAATGTTGTATGTAAATCTGATGCAAATATTTAATGTAGATGGTGGCTTAGGGGCTGGAATTAATAGAAGTTTTGTTATAGGGATCAACCTAAAAGGTTGCACAATGAACCGTGAACCCATAGAGTTGATCGACATGTGTTTTTCTTAGAGGAGGGATGGAACCCGGTGGTAAATTGTTGTCATAGCCCGTTGGTTGATCACCCTCTCCCTTGACTAATTGGCACCCCCTTTGCCTTTGCCTTTGCCTTTGCCTTTGCCTTTTTTCATGTAGTTAACCCCATACTCTTGCTAGTCTACCAGGCTAACCTTAAGAGTTCCTATTTGACCTATTTTAGTCTTTAAATAATTATTTAAGTGTAGAATTAATGTTGGACTTAAGAATTTGAAATCATTGGTGAAGATAAGTGTATGACATATTGTTTTTCAATTCACATAAAAAGTGGGCTTTCTCTTCAAAACTTTTAACATTGACTATCACCATTCAAGTACATTATCACCATACTCTGACTAGTCTACCAGACTAACCTTAAGATTTCCTATTTGACCTATTTTAGTCTTTAAATGACTATTTAAGTGTAAAATTAATGTTAGACTTAAGAATTTGAAATCATTAGTGAAGATAAGTGTATGACATATTGTTTTTCAATTCACATAAGGAGTGGGCTTTCTCTTCATAAATTTTAACATTGACTATTACCATTCAGGTGATTACCATATGTATTGAATATGGTCATTGGGTCGGTTTTCAACTAAAAATAAACATATTTAAACCTTATGAGTAAGTGTGGTTCACCAAGACCATAAGATCTCAAGACCATCGATGATCAATGCTTGTGGTCTAGTAGTTGTGTTGTCCCGAGTAGAATAGCACTTTGAGATAATACGACAACATAGGCACAAGTGCCACCTCGTACACTAAAGTATTGTCTAGAGAGCTGCTTAAGATATGGTTAGTTTACTGGAAGGAAGCTATTTTTATAAGAATAGCACTAGTAGTATGTCACAATTTCTCAATGGATCAATAATACTAGTAGCTTATTTATAATAGCTTTGAGGATGAGACGATTTGTGTCTAAACTCTTGTAAGTTGGAGTGTAGCTACTTTAATATATGTATTTATGTATGTGTATGCTGCTTGTTTGTTGATGCCTTGGTAAGTTGAAAAAGGTTACCAGAAGGTGAAAAAAGTTTCATTGAACTTTTCCCTACGCATCTCTAGTTCAACAACGTTCTAATTAGGTTGACCTAGTTTGCTCATATTTGGATTATGATGATCAAAATTGAGATTATAAGGGTCTTGTAGGTAAGAAATCAATCAAAAGTTTTAGGATTTGTAATTTTACATCATGATCAAATATCAACCATCTATGTTTGAAATTCAATTTTAGAAGTGGACAATTGTGAAGAATTGAAAAGTAAATTAGATTGTTGTTTCATTGAGACTGTAGAATTAATCACAAAGAGTATATAAGTAAAATACAAACCCTATCTATAATACAATATAAAAAGGCTAAACTAACCCTGGTACAAGTAAATTATACAAATATATTAGGATTTGTAATTTTACAACATGATGGTGTCTGTGCTTGGCAACCCCATTCTTTTGGAGAGTGTAAGGACAAGATAAAGATGTATGCCATGATCATGGACAAAAGTATAAAGGCTTGATCTACGACCCTATTCTCCTGTCATCAAATTTTTTCGAAGCCAAACTTGGAAGCAGTACACTAAAAGGATTTAACTTACAAAGATCGATCTGATTAGAATTTGTTGGATTAGATTTCAAAGCTACTTTATTTACCGTTATATACTCATGTCGTGGCATGAACTTGTGGCGAATTATCCATGTCTTTCCACTTTGGAGCGCGGCACTTTGATTCGATAGGTAAACCACATCAAAGTTTTTGTTTGTTGCCGAAGGGGAAGGGGTGTGGTTGTTTCGCTGGTGGCCTTGAGAAGGACACGACAAAACAATATACATGTTTAATGTATTGCATATTAATTAAAATCCTTAAATGCTATAAAGTAAAACTAACATATTAATTTACATTACAAAGCTGGGAAGAACTTGTTTAGTCCGCAAGGTAATGCATAAAAGTCGTCATTCCTCAAATCTAAACAAAACATATTGAATCTCTCCCACCATTGCAAGTTGTTGTCATTCCGGGTCGCTTCGCATTTTGGGCAAATACTGCAATCCAAAAGTATAGCAACCAAGGCAGCCACGGTTGCAGAGGACATGAAAATGACTGTTAATACAACCTTAACCTGCATTCCATAACATAACATGAGAGAGTGCCAGTTCAGTGAGTTTGTCTGGAAATGCCACATAATGGAATTAGAAGCAAAACTGGAATATGGTTGGTAAATCAAACTCACCCAGCTTGCACCGGGAGGCATGTGCATAAATTCAGAGCCAAGAGTATGTTCCTTAAAGTATTGGGGCACGGAAAAGCACATATAGAATGAAAAGCCCAATATGAACTTTGTCCTAAAGTTGTTCAGGTTGCAGAACTGGAGAAAACCAAGACCTGCGGAAGCTGCAGAATACATTATAAATGTAGTAAGAACCTATCATTGTAAGTAAGAAATTGTACTTATTGTCGCAAAATTTTACATTAAATATCAAAGCCGACTGCATAGGCACAGTAGATTTTAAGTGTATTAAATACTAAAATAAAACACAGTGGAACGGGAACAAAATGGATGAAAGATGTTTCTGCAATCATTCCAGAATGAGACTTTCATTTTGCCTATCATCACTCTTCAATCATATTAAGGAATGAATAAAACTCTGGCTTTTCTTGGATACTTGCTTTACACAGTATTACTTCTATGTTTAGACAGGAAATATGTATTATGGCAGGAGTAAAAAAAAAAAAAAAAGAGATAAGGAAATATCCATGTAAGGTATGAAAAGATGGTTTTTCTTTTTTTCTTTTTTCCTTTTCCAATCCTAACCAAATTCTACAGCCTGAGACCCTATCTTCTATTAAACCATCCTAAACTTTTTGCATCTAGTCTAGATTTATATATGAATTCCATTTCAAAGCAAAATGTGTATCATGGGAAAAAAGGCCATAGATGAGCATAAATAATCCATATCTATTGATAATATGAATGATTGAATGGCAACACATACCGACATAACTGAAGAATATGCAATACATAGCTGCAATGATCGGCAAGGGTATAGAAGCAATGACTGCCCCAAATTTCCCTGGTCAAGCAAAGAAATAAAAGACATAAGTAGATCATGTGTGCTGCTAATATTTAGTTTGGACAATATTTAGAATAGATGTGCATACCAAATATAGAAAAGAAGACCATGAATGCTGCTGATATTTGAACCACTCTTCGGCTGCCTACTTTGGTTAATCCAAGAAGGCCAGCATTTTCCCTGTGCAGAGAGCAAATAGTGGGTAATTGGTATCAAACAGATTTCATTGTTTGGTGATTATCCTACCTTTATTGACATTGCTAGATGGTAGAAGGGAATCACTAAGTGTAACAGGCAATGCTACAAAATATCCTAGTTTAAAGGCATTTGACACTAATGAAGGTTATTATTGACTGTTCGACAAGGCAAACTCTGCTTAGTCCTTGAAATTAAATGAGTCCACACAATTGAAAATTTAGTATATTACACTGATGCAGTAACGCCAGTAGCTGAACCAAATATGGCACTAAGTAGAACTCCAATTCCCTGAAATGCAAAAGAGTTTGTCAAATAGCAAAACTTGAAAGATCCGAGATTTCAAGATGCTGTTTAAGCATATCTTAAAATGATAATTATAGATTGTACCATCCAACCAACACCTCGACCTAAAACAGATGGTGGCACGGGTGTTGCACCACCATACCGTGCAGTGGCACAAAATGTGCTTGTTGACTGCGTTGCAAAAGACCACAAAATCAACTCATGCAAATACCAGTGCTTGAAAACAAACTAGTGCTACAATATTGTTGTTTCTTTTTACAGATGAGTTCCATAAATTAGTTCAAAATCTGGCCCATGAATAAAAATAATCAGTGCAGACATAAATTAAAGGATGTTCTTTTAGTGTACACCTCAAAAGCAGAGACACAAGCAGCAGCCATCATCACAAAAGCTTCTCGAACATCAAATGTTGGGCTCCCCCACTGGAATGGAGAAGGAATATATACCCTGCACTTGATGAAAGGTACTTGAACCATAGTAACTCTACTGGGTCCAAACTAGCAAGCTAGAGACCAGTATGCGGACTATATGTGAAGTCCTGTTAATATATTAGTAAAGTAGTCTTACCAAGGAGCTGATCCAACAAGGCCAGAGCGATCAGTGCAGCAACTGATTTGAGTCTCTACTGCTTTGTTTTTGTACACTCCACTTGAAGTCAAAACTTGTGCATAAAGCCATATGATGGGAATAGTGAATAGCACAGCATATCGTTCACATATTGACCTTCTTGATTCAATAAAAAGAGGAATATACTGCAAAGATATGGTAGTAACAGTTGAAAGTGATCTACTGGTTCCCCAAAAAAAAAAAAAAAAAGGTACACTCATAGGAAAGAAAAGAGAATGTTTCAGCTATTCAGGATTCCTAGATTTATCTCAGAAGCTGGAAATTAAACTTTCTGCAAAAGGCTAAAGTGTATGGGGCTGCAATTGCTTTGTAGAGATTAACACAGTAATCAATCCAAAAGGTTACAACCAACTTGCCTGTGAGATGAAAACTATTGCAAGTAATGCTGGAAATCCAACTTCAAAATCTAACAAGCTGCATGGAGGGAATCAGTCAGTAAACAGAATTGCAAGGGAAAATCAATGAGTAAAACAATCCTTCTCAGAATCTAGACAAGAAATTTTGTGACTCATTGCCTTAAGGATAAGCTAATAGTGCTAATAGTAATTAGATCTTATAGTGGTAAAAATAGCATCAGTAAGATAACAAATGAATGAATAAATAAACAAACTGAATTAGGATATACAATATTCTTCTGCAGTCACCATACTGTTATAAAAGCAAAATTGCCTATTTCACATTTTTTCCAGTCAGATTAGTTGCTCCTTTTAAACAGGAAAAAGCACAAATCAACTTTCCATCTATCTTTGGCTATAGCAGTTTCTACTTATATGATAACACATCATTGTGAAACATAATTTGATCCTAGATTTTAGACTATGAGAAGGGAACTTTGAACCTTATGAGAACAATCAGCCAAACTGATATAAAATCCTGAATGGATGATCATACCAATGTGTGAAGGAAAATTGATACCATAAAACACCGTATTGGCAGGGTAAGGATGGGAGGTGCATATTTACTCACCATCGGGAAGCCAAGATGATAGATCCAAGTCCAGTGCAGGTTATATAAGGGACAATGGATGAGGCTGTGAACCTAAATCACAGCATAAGGAATCATGTCATTTGGTATTTATTGCAGACGGTCACAAAGAATCCTAAAAATACAGACCTGACAATATTCCTCCAAAATCCTAGAAATCCCAAAACCATCTGGAAACAAGCAGATAAAATGAGAGCACCTTGTATTCCTCTCATTGTTTCTTTTATCTCTGAAAGTTTTCATGTCATTGAGAACGTGTATCACACCAATTACATTAATGTACAAGTTGTGAATTGTCAAATAATAAAAAAGAAAAAAAAAATGTAAAGCCTGACCTCAGAAGGATCTGCTATTGCACTGTATTTACTGGAAAGGATAATAAAAGCTGTAGGCAGAACATAAGCATATGAACCACCCATAACTGCAGGAAGTCTGGTCCCAAAAATGACTGCAACATGGTGTTCAATCCAGAAACAAAGAGGGATGTCTGATCAATCTGACCTTCTCATTCTGTTCAAAGAACAAGTGAAAGTCAAGAGTGTAACTGCACTAGGAATAACCAAAAAAAAAACAGAGAGAGAGAACAGGAATATATATTACTTACATTGCCACCCCCCATCTGAGGAACAATTGTACTAGAAACCAAAACAATCATGCCCAGACTCAGAACATAATGTTGGAAACCCAGTATTATAGCCTCCACTGCCAACAAAAAACAAAATAAATAAATGACAACAAGATAAGAACTTTCTATATTTTTATAAAGATATGATTGGTGACTGATTATACTCATCTTTTTATTTCCTTCGCAAGTACACCATTTCATTTAGGCACATAGCAATTTGAAGTAAGAATTAACACAGAACATGCACTAAATATATAAAAGAATGTGTGCATACGCCATGCAGGTGGACTATTAACACAATAATCTATTCCTGGAAGCTGCTCCTTTATAGGTATGGCTGCAGATCACATTTGCTATCTCTGTTGTCAATCTGAGGATGGAGCCGGATGAATTATTCCCATTCTCGACGTCCATGATATCCTTTTTTTCTTCTTCTGCTTCTTTGCAGCCTCCTTTGCAGCTATTTACAGTGAAATGGAGGCAGTGACCCATTTTCCCTTTCTTTGATAGAATTTGGTGGTTGATGATGGAGGGTTTAAGATGATGAAGGGTTTAAGATGATCGTTGTGAAGGATAAAAGACAGTTACAGATGGAAGGATTAGCATTTATGGTGACTTTATTTCAAATTACTCCCATTAAAGCGACCAATTAAGGTTAAATAATATTGCATTAAAAAAAAAAACAGCTAAAATTAATTGCACACTATTAATGACAAATTACCAAATTTATTGTAGTATAATTTCACGTTGCGTCTTTGGATGATCTCTTCTCTTTCGCATGTTTCTTATCTTTCTCACACGCCACCGCGGCACCACCGCCTTTAGGTCTTGAGACGCTTTTCTCCTTCTGTTTCACATCTTTGTTGTTCCCCGTTGAGACTCTTCTGAAAGTTAACAGGGAAAAAAAAAAAAAAGCAACGGGCATGGAATGAAAATGTTATAACTCAAGTTTTGATACTGCTACTACCTTCAATCTCCTCATATAATATAAGCTGTGTCTGAATTTTACTTCTTTCAATTTTTATTAATTCGAATAGTTAGCTATTGGATTGAAATTATATAATTTCTTTTCACTTTCTTGTTCTAACTTCTAAAGTTATAATAATTTACAGGGTTAATTTGGCACTTTAATAAAAACATGGGCTTGAACCCGAAATACCAGCCTTATGTTTTCATCTCATATCCGTTAATTATCCACGTGCCTTGCACGTGTAAACCATTGCACAGTAAAAAATTAGGGCAAAAACTCACCTTGCTCCCCATTTACGTCCCAGACAACAGTCAAATTTAAAAAACCAATGGATACCCTTCAACCCTAACCCTAACACTCCCGAAAGCTTCCTTTCTCCTTTATGCAATGCTTCTATCACACAGATAAATCATCATGCCACTAGGTTAACTTTTTTTTTTTTTTTTTCCAATCAAATTCTTCCTAGCCTTTCAACCAAATGAAGACCATCATCTTCTTCTTGTTACGATCTCAAAAAAAAAAAAAAAAAAAAAAAAACCATAAACTTAGTGGGTTCTCCATTCTTTTAAAATGTCTAATACCTTACAGTAATTTCGAGACGCTGATTTCTATCAAATTTGATGAAGGATTTAGTGAATCTTGTTGAGGAGTATGATAAAGCTTCGCGATTAAGTCCTTCGTCTTTGAATGAAAAGATCAGTCAATCTCTTCCCTCCGAAATCAATGAAAAATGTCGTTCCACCTCTTTTGAAGAAATTCGGTACAAAATCGTTGAACTACAGCTCTCCAACGTACTGATCTTTGGAGCGTTGGATTAACTCGTCACCGGTGAGAGCTAGATTGTCTCCAAATATGAGGCCAACGGTGGAGATCTTCAGTTTGAGCCCTGCTCTGTTCGCAGAGAGGCTAGGGTTTGGTATTGAGTTGCTTGCTGCAATTACTGCCATTGATCAACTGGAGGAGGATTAATGAAGAGATTGATGAATGAGAATCAAGGACATGGACGTTACAAGATACCGATGATAAAGGACAGATTAAAGAATTTTTAATCATAAATGAAAATATGAAAAGTATGGTTTTCGGTCTTTACTGTATCAAAATCCAATTATTTGGGAGTTTATGTTTACTTCACATGTGCTAACACGTGCGATATGCTATACAGAACAAGATAGTTTAAATTTCGGGTCAGTTTATTGTTTTAAAAAAAAAGTTTATAGGTCATGTTTCCATAAAAGCTTGGAAACACAAGTTATTTATTTATAATTAATCCTAATTTATATATATTTATAATCTTAATGAGACAGAGTGAATCGAATTGAAAAAACTTGTAACTATAATTAAGTTGATAATTTATTTATTTATTTATTTAAAAAGAATAATTTATTCAATTCTAATAAAATTATATGATTCAGATATATATATATATATATATATATTATAGACCCAATAACTATCAATTATTCAAAAATTTAAATTTATATCCAATAGCCATTTTACTACTAAAATAATTTTATATCATTTACTATCTCTGTTTATGATACCGTACAAATTTTCATTTACTTTTATGCATAAATAAAATGCTGAGAAGAACATTCCAATAAAAGCACCTTGGATTGAATTCCTATATCAAGGATCTTATTTTCTAATTTTTTAAAAATTGAAAATTTTTTAACTTTTTAAAGATTTAAAAGAAAAAAGAGTATACCAATGATTCGATTTTATTAAATATGTTGAATTGTATATTTTAGGTTAAAAAAATGACAAATCGAACCGTATGGTATGATTCGATTTTATTAAAAAAAAACGAGGTGGATAAACTAGATCGAACCGTACTGTTCATCCTTATTATCCATTATCCTTTTTTCTAAAAGAATTTATCGCTTCTTCCTCAATTTATTTTTATTTTTTATTCTTTATTATTGGTATACTCTTTTTTCTTTTAAATCTTTAAAAAGTTAAAAAATTTTCAACTTTTAAAAAATTAGAAAATAAGATCTTGATATAGGAATTCAATCCAAGGTGCTTTTATTGGAATGTTCTTCTGAGCATTTTATTTATGCATAAAAGTGAATGAAAATTTGTACGGTATCATAAACATAAATAGTAAATGATATAAAATTATTTTAGTAGTAAAATGGCTATTGGATATAAATTTAAATTTTTGAATAATTGATAGTTATTGGATCTATAATATAATATATATATATATCTGAACCATATAATTTTATTAGAATTGGATGAATTATTTTTTTTAAGTAAATAAATAAATAAATTATCAACTTAATTGTATTTACAAGTTTTTTCAATTCGATTCACTCTGTCTCATTAAGATTATAAATATATATAAATTAGGATTAATTATAAATAAATGGCTTGTGTTTTCAAGCTTTTATGGAAACATGACCTATAAACTTTTTTTTAAAACAATAAACTGACCCGAAATTTAAACTATCTTGTTCTGTTATAGCATATCGCACGTGTTAGCACATGTGAAGTAAACATTAACTCCAAATAATTGGATTTTGATACAGTAGAAAAACCATACTTTTCATATTTTCATTTATGATTAAAAATTCTTTAATCTGTCCTTTATCATCGGTATCTTGTAACGTCCATGTCCTTGATTCTCATTCATCAATCTCTGCATTAATCCTCCTCCAGTTGGTCAATGGCAGTAATTGCAGCAAGCAACTCAATACGAAACCCTAGCCTCTCTGCGAACAGAGCAGGGCTAAAACTGAAGATCTCCACCGTTGGCCTCATATTTGGAGACAATCTAGCTCTCACCGGTGACGAGTTAATCCAACGCTCAAAGATCAGTACGTTGGAGAGCTGTAGTTCAACGATTTTGTACCGAATTTCTTCAAAAGAGGTGGAAACGACATTTTTCATTGATTTCGGAGGGAAGAGATTGACTGATCTTTTCATTCAAAGACGAAGGACTTAATCGCGAAGCTTTATCATACTCCTCAACAAGATTCACTAAATCCTTCATCAAATTTGATAGAAATCAGCGCGTCGAAATTACTGTAAGGTATTAGACACTTTAAAAGAATGGAGAACCCACTAACTTTATGGTTTTTTTTTTTTTTTTCTTTTTTTTGAGATCGTAACAAGAAGAAGATGATGGTCTTCATTTGGTTGAAAGGCTAGGAAGAATTTGATGAAAAAAAAAAAAAAAAAGTTAACCTAGTGGCATGACTGATTTATCTGTGATAGAAGCATTGCATAAAGGAGAAAGGAAGCTTTCGGGAGTGTTAGGGTTAGGGTTGAAGGGTATCCATTGGTTTTTTAAATTTGACTGTTGTCTGGGACGTAAATGGGGAGCAAGGTGAGTTTTTGCCCTAATTTTTTACTGTGCAATGGTTTACACGTGCAAGGCACGTGGATAATTAACGGATATGAGATGAAACATAACGGCTGGTATTTCGGGTTCACAGCCCATGTTTTTATTGAAGTGCCAAATTAACCCTGTAAATTATTATAACTTTAGAAGTTAGAACAAGAAAGTGAAAAGAAATTATATAATTTCAATCCAATAGCTAACTATTCGAATTAATAAAAATTGAAAGAAGTAAAATTCAGACACAGCTTATATTATATGAGGAGATTGAAGGTAGTAGCAGTATCAAAACTTGAGTTATAACATTTTCATTCCATGCCCGTTGCTTTTTTTTTTTCCTGTTAACTTTCAGAAGAGTCTCAACGGGAACAACAAAGATGTGAAACAGAAGGAGAAAAGCGTCTCAAGACCTAAAGGCGGTGGTGCCGCGGTGGCGTGTGAGAAAGATAAGAAACATGCGAAAGAGAAGAGATCATCCAAAGACGCAACGTGAAATTATACTACAATAAATTTGGTAATTTGTCATTAATAGTGCGCGATTAATTTAGCTGTTTTTTTTTTAATGCAATATTATTTAACCTTAATTGGTCGCTTTAATGGGAGTAATTTGAAATAAAGTCACCATAATGCTAATCCTTCCATCTGTAACTGTCTTTTATCCTTCACAACGATCATTTAAACCCTTCATCATCTTAAACCCTCCATCATCAACCACCAAATTCTATCAAAGAAAGGGAAAATGGTCACTGCCTCCATTTCACTGTAAATGGCTGCAAAGGAGGCTGCAAAGAAGCAGAAGAAGAAAAAAAGGATATCATGGACGTCGAGAATGGGAATAATTCATCCGGCTCCATCCCTCAGATTGACAACAAGATAGCAAATGTGATCTGCAGCCACCCCTATAAAGGAGCAGCTTCCAGGAATAGATTATTGTGTTAATAGTCCACCTGCATGGCGTATGCACACATTCTTTTATATATTTAGTGCATGTTCTGTGTTAATTCTTACTTCAAATTGCTATGTGCCTAAATGAAATGGTGTACTTGCGAAGGAAATAAAAAGACGAGTATAATCAGTCACCAATCATATCTTTATAAAAATATAGAAAGTTCTTATCTTGTTGTTCATTTATTTATTTTGTTTTTTGTTGGCAGTGGAGGCTATAATACTGGGTTTCCAACATTATGTTCTGAGTCTGGGCATGATTGTTTTGGTTTCTAGTACAATTGTTCCTCAGATGGGGGGTGGCAATGTAAGTAATATATATTCCTGTTCTCTCTCTCTGTTTTTTTTTTGGTTATTCCTAGTGCAGTTACACTCTTGACTTTCACTTGTTCTTTGAACAGAATGAGAAGGTCAGATTGATTCAGACATCCCTCTTTGTTTCTGGATTGAACACCATGTTGCAGTCATTTTTTGGGACCAGACTTCCTGCAGTTATGGGTGGTTCATATGCTTATGTTCTGCCTACAGCTTTTATTATCCTTTCCAGTAAATACAGTGCAATAGCAGATCCTTCTGAGGTCAGGCTTTACATTTTTTTTTTTTTTTATTATTTGACAATTTCACAACTTGTACATTAATGTAATTGGTGTGATACACGTTCTCAATGACATGAAAACTTTCAGAGATACAAAGAAACGATGAGAGGAATACAAGGTGCTCTCATTTTATCTGCTTGTTTCCAGATGGTTTTGGGATTTCTAGGATTTTGGAGGAATATTGTCAGGTCTGTATTTTTAGGATTCTTTGTGACCGTCTGCAATAAATACCAAATGACACGATTCCTTATGCTGTGATTTAGGTTCACAAGCCCTCTATCCATTGTCCCTTATATAACCTGCACTGGACTTGGACTCTATCATCTTGGCTTCCCGATGGTGAGTAAATATGCACCTCCATCCTCACCCTGCCAATGCGGTGTTTTATGGTATCAATTTTCCTTCCACACATTGGTATGATCATCCATTCAGGATTTTATATCAGTTTGGCTGATTGTTCTCATAAGGTTCAAAGTTCCCTTCTCATAGTCTAAAAGCTAGGATCGAATTATGTTTCACAATGATGTGTTACCATAAAGTAGAAACTGCTATAGCCAAACGATAGATGGAAAGTTGATTTGTGCTTTTTCCTGTTTAAAAGGAGCAAACTATAATCTGACTGGAAAAAATGTGAAATAGGCAATTTGCTTTTATAACAGTATGGTGACTGCAGAAGAATATTGTATATCCTAATTCAGTTTGTTTATTTATTCATTCATTTGTTATCTTACTGATGCTATTTTTACCACTATAAGATCTAATTACTATTACCACTATTAGCTTATCCTTAAGGCAATGAGTCACAAAATTTCTCGTCTACGATTCTGAGAAGGATTGTTTTACTCATTGATTTTCCCTTGCATTTCTATTTACTGACTGATTCCCTCCATGCAGCTTGTTAGATGTTTTGAAGTTGGATTTCCAGCATTACTTGCAATAGTTTTCATCTCACAGGCAAGTTGGTTGTAACCTTTTGGATTGATTACTGTGTTAATCTCTACAAAGCAATTGCAGCCCCATACTCTTTAGCCTTTTGCAGAAAGTTTAATTTCCAGCTTCTGAGATAAATCTAGGAATCCTGAATAGCTGAAACATTCTCTTTTCTTTCCTATGAGTGTACCTTTTTTTTTTTTTTGGGGGAACCAGTAGATCACTTTCAACTGTTACTACCATATCTTTGCAGTATATTCCTCTTTTTATTGAATCAAGAAGGTCAATATGTGAACGATATGCTGTGCTATTCACTATTCCCATCATATGGCTTTATGCACAAGTTTTGACTTCAAGTGGAGTGTACAAAAACAAAGCAGTAGAGACTCAAATCAGTTGCTGCACTGATCGCTCTGGCCTTGTTGGATCAGCTCCTTGGTAAGACTACTTTACTAATATATTAACAGGACTTCACATATAGTCCGCATACTGGTCTCTAGCTTGCTAGTTTGGACCCAGTAGAGTTACTATGGTTCAAGTACCTTTCATCAAGTGCAGGGTATATATTCCTTCTCCATTCCAGTGGGGCAGCCCAACAATTGATGTTCGAGAAGCTTTTGTGATGATGGCTGCTGCTTGTGTCTCTGCTTTTGAGGTGTACACTAAAAGAACATCCTTTAATTTATGTCTGCACTGATTATTTTTATTCATGGGCCAGATTTTCAACTAATTTATGGAACTCATCTGTGAAAAGAAACAACAATATTGTAGCACTAGTTTGTTTTCAAGCACTGGTATTTGCATGAGTTGATTTTGTGGTCTTTTGCAATGCAGTCAACAAGCACATTTTGCGCCACTGCACGGTATGGTGGTGCAACACCCGTGCCACCATCTGTTCTAGGTCGAGGTGTTGGTTGGATGGTACAATCTATAATTATCATTTTAAGATATGCTTAAACAGCATCTTGAAATCTCGGATCTTTCAAGTTTTGCTATTTGACAAACTCTCTTGCATTTCAGGGAATTGGAGTTCTACTTAGTGCCATATTTGGTTCAGCTACTGGCGTTACTGCATCAGTGTAATATACTAAATTTTCAATTGTGTGGACTCATTTAATTTCAAGGACTAAGCAGAGTTTGCCTTGTCGAACAGTCAATAATAACCTTCATTAGTGTCAAATGCTTTTGAACTAGGATTTTTTGTAGCATTGCCTGTTACACTTAGTGATTCCCTTCTACCATCTAGCAATGTCAATAAAGGTAGGATAATCACCAAACAATGAAATCTGTTTGATACCAATTACCCACTATTTGCTCTCTGCACAGGGAAAATGCTGGCCTTCTTGGATTAACCAAAGTAGGCAGCCGAAGAGTGGTTCAAATATCAGCAGCATTCATGATCTTCTTTTCTATATTTGGTATGCACATCTATTCTAAATATTGTCCAAACTGAATATTAGCAGCACACATGATCTACTTATGTCTTTTATTTCTTTGCTTGACCAGGGAAATTTGGGGCAGTCATTGCTTCTATACCCTTGCCGATCATTGCATCTATGTATTGCATATTCTTCAGTTATGTCGGTATGTCTTGCCATTCAATCATTCATATTATCAATAGATATGGATTATTTATGCTCATCTATGGCCTTTTTTCCCATGATACACATTTTGCTTTGAAATGGAATTCATATATAAATCTAGACTGGATGCGAAAAGTTTAGGATAGTTTAATAGAAGATAGGGTCTCAGGCTGTAGAATTTAGTTAGGATTGGAAAAGGAAAAAAAAAAAAAAAAAAAAAAAAAAAAAAAAAAAAAAAACATCTTTTCATACCTTACATGGATATTTCCTTTATCTCTTTTTTTTTTTTAACTCCTGCCATAATACATATTTCCTGTCTAAACATAGAAGTAATACTGTGTAAAGCAAGTATCCAAGAAAAGCCAGAGTTTTATTCATTCCTTAATATGATTGAAGAGTGATGATAGGCAAAATGAAAGTCTCATTCTGGAATTGTTGCAGAAACAGCTTTCATCCATTTTGTTCCCGTTCCACTGTGTTTTATTTTAGTATTTAATACACTTAAAATCTACTGTGCCTATGCAGTCGGCTTTGATATTTAATGTAAAATTTTGCGACAATAAGTACAATTTCTTACTTACAATGATAGGTTCTTACTACATTTAAAATGTATTCTGCAGCTTCCGCAGGTCTTGGTTTTCTCCAGTTCTGCAACCTGAACAACTTTAGGACAAAGTTCATATTGGGCTTTTCATTCTATATGTGCTTTTCCGTGCCCCAATACTTTAAGGAACATACTCTTGGCTCTGAATTTATGCACATGCCTCCCGGTGCAAGCTGGGTGAGTTTGATTTACCAACCATATTCCAGTTTTGCTGCTAATTCCATTATGTGGCATTTCCAGACAAACTCACTCAACTGGCACTCTCTCATGTTATGTTATGGAATGCAGGTTAAGGTTGTATTAACAATCATTTTCATGTCCTCTGCAACCGTGGCTGCCTTGGTTGCTATACTTTTGGATTGCAGTATTTGCCCAAAATGCGAAGCGACCCGGAATGACAACAACTTGCAATGGTGGGAGAGATTCAATATGTTTTGTTTAGATTTGAGGAATGACGACTTTTATGCATTACCTTGGGGACTAAACAAGTTCTTCCCAGCTCTGTAACGTAAATTAATATGTTACTTTTACTTTATAGCATTTAAGGATTTTAATTAATATGCATTACATTAAGCATGTATATTGTTTTGTCGTGTCCTTCTCAACGCCGCCAGCGCAACAAAAACCCAAAAAAAAAAAAAAAAACAACAACAATCCTAAACTTTTTCCCCTTTTTGATGTGGTTCACCTATCGAATCAAAGTGCCGCGCTCCAAAGTGGAAAGACATGGATAATTTGCCACAAGTTCATGCCACGACATGAGTATATAACGGTAAATAAAGTAGCTTTGAAATCTAATCCAACAAATTCTAGTCAGATCGATCTTTGTAAGTTAAATCCTTTTAGTGTACTGCTTCCACGTTTGGCTTCGAAAAAAATTGATGACAGGAGAATAGGGTTGTAGACCAGGCCTTTTATACTAGGGATGTAACCAGATCGGGTTTCGAGTAGATCATATGAATCCGAAACTCGACCCGTTTCCTTATAGGGTCTACCAGATCCGATCCTATAACTCTATAGGGTTTTGATGCTATATCCAAACCCATCTTACAGGGTTTGATTTAGAACTCGGAACCCGATCTTATAACCCTATGGATCTTTTTTTTTTTTTTTATAAAACCTATTTTTAAATTTTAATAATAAATTTGAGAAAAGCCGGTACTTCTGACATAAGTTTCCTATACATTCAAAAATGAAATGATGCATGTAGAATTGATAGAAAATGTTGTAGATCACATTCATTATATAACATTTAAACACATTAATATATTACTTTTATCATTATATAATTTTTAAAAATATGATTAAATTAAATTTTCTATGGGGACTAAAATATAACGGACAACAAATAATATTAATTTTCATAGCAAACATGACTTGAATAAAATTTATTAAAAAGTTCTAAATCCATAACTAATCCATAAATATTAAAAAAAAAAAAACATCCTTAAGAGACAAAAAAGATAGTAGCTTCTTCATGTCTTCTTTTCTTTGTTTGCTCATTTAGTAATGTTTTTATTTATTTTATTAATTATAATACTGGGTTATCGGTGTCCATCGGGTTTGTTATATGATCCAAACCCAATCCTATAACTCTATAGGGTTTTTACTATATATCCAAACCCGACCCTATAACCCTATAGGATTGAACCCTATAGGGTTTTTAACGGGTCGGGTGGGTCGGAAACCCTATAAGAGCCAACCCGATTACATCCCTACTTTATACTTTTGTCCATGATCATGGCATACATCTCTATCCTGTCCTTGCACTCTTCAAAAGAATGGGGTTGCCAAGCACAGACATCATCATGTTGTAAAATTACAAACCCTAATATATTTCTATAATTTATTTGTACCAGGGTTAGTTTAGCCTTTTTATATTGTATTATAGATAGGGTTTGTATTTTACTTATATACTCTTTGTAATTAATTCTATAGTCTCAATGAAACAACAATCTAATTTACTTTTCAATTCTTCACAATTGTCTACTTCTAAAATTGAATTTCAAACATAGATGGTTGATATTTGATCATGATGTAAAATTACAAATCCTAAAACTTTTGATTGATTTCTTACCTACAAGACCCTTATAATCTCAATTTTGATCATCATAATCCAAATATGAGCAAACTAGGTCAACCTAATTAGAACGTTGTTGAACTAGAGATGCGTAGGGAAAAGTTCAATGAAACTTTTTCACCTTCTGTTAACCTTTTTCAACTTACCAAGGCATCAACAAACAAGCAGCATACACATACATAAATACATATATTAAAGTAGGTACACTCCAACTTACAAGAGTTTAGACCCAAATCGTCTCATCCTCAAAGCTATTATAAATAAACTACTAGTATTATTGATCCATTTAGAAATTGTGACATACCACTAGTGCTATTCTTAAAAAAAATAGCTTCCTTCCAGTAAACTAACCATATCTTAAGCAGCTCTCTAGACAATACTTTAGTGTATGAGGTGGCACTTGTGCTTATATTGTCATATTATCTCAAAGTGCTATCCTACTTGGGACAACACAACTACTAGACCACAAGCATTGATCATCGATGGTCTTGAGATCTTATGGTCTTGGTGAACCACACTTACTCGTAAGGTTTAAATATGTTTAGTTTGCATTTGAAAACTGACCCAATGACCATATTCAATACATATGGTAATCATGTACTTGAATGGTAATAGTCAATGTTAAAATTTTTGAAGAGAAAGCCCACTCCTTATGTGAATTGAAAAACAATATGTCATACACTTATCTTCACTAATGATTTCAAATTCTTAAGTCTAAAATTAATTTTACACTTAAATAGTCATTTAAAGACTAAAATAGGTCAAATAAGAAATCTTAAGGTTAGTCTGGTAGACTAGTAAGAGTATGGTGATAATGTACTTGAATGGTGATAGTCAATGTTAAAAGTTTTGAAGAGAAAGCCCACTTTTTATGTGAATTGAAAAACAATATGTCATACACTTATCTTCACCAATGATTTCAAATTCTTAAGTCCAACATTAATTCTACACTTAAATAGTTATTTAAAGACTAAAATAGGTCAAATAGGAACTCTTAAGGTTAGCCTGGTAGACTTGTAAGAGTATGGGGTTATCTACATGGAAAAAGGCAAAGGCAAAGGCAAAGGGGGTGCCAATTAGTCAAGGGAGAGGGTGATCAACCAACGGGCTATGACATCAATTTACCATCGGGTTCCATCCCTCCTCTAAGAAAAACACATGTCGATCAACTCTATGGATTCACGGTTCACTGTGCAACCTTTTAGGTTGATCCCTATAACAAAACTTCTATTAATTCTAGCCCCTAAGCCACCATCTACATTAAATATTTGCATCAGATTTACATACAATATTTTCAAAGAAATCATTATAAAGCGGAAAGTGAAAACATAACCTACTAATTAGTCATTACACCTTCAACATCATAAATCACTCTAGAATTACTCCTCTTGGCTTATTCTATGATTTATCCTTGAATTTCATATCGTTTCTTTTCCATTGTTCATTCTAATCAACAAGGAATTTAGAAGATAAAAAGATGAAGGCTTTGTTATTATATATAATAATTTGCATTACACACCAAATATGCACCAAACGAAACTCCCTTAATGATAAGGGGAAAAAATCTATGTTAAGCCCTAAACAAAATGTTAGATTTCTTATTTTTTTGTTCTTATTGATTCGAAGAAACTGTTTCTTATTATGCTAAAATTCATTTCAATAATCCAATTGTAAATTTAAGATCACAAAATTTTAGGGGGGCAGAAATTTATAAGGAATAGCTCTAGATAGTAATGAATGGGACCTTAGGATTATGTTTAGTATAAGGGAATTAGGAAGATAAAATTAAGAGAGGGAGAAAATAGGAGCGATTAAATTCTGTTTCCTTCTTTGTTTTTAAAGGAAAAGAGGAGGGAAAGGAAAATTGATGCAATATTTTTCCTAGATCCACCATTTTTTGTATCTTCCAAAATGGATCGAATGAGAGAAAGAACTTTTTTTATTAAATTACAATTGTACTCTATTATTTTAAATAAGTCGTTGTCTTTTAAGAGCATATAAATAATTTACCGTCATATCTATTTTTTTCTTTTGTAATAATTACAATTCCATCAATTTTCTTTCTCTTCATTATCCATGAAAGGATCTATATTTGCCAATAATTCATTCTATCAACTTTCTTTTCTTTCATAATTTTTCCTTTATAATTCATTCCATCATATCAAACAAAGCCTTGAGAAGGAGAGAGAAAAAAATATGGAAAATTATAAAATCCATCCTATTTTTATTAGACAATTCGATATATTATTGAAGGATCAAGTTTCTACACAAGCGTGAGCAAACCATTATTTTAAATGATTAGATGATGGGTTAAACTATCCTAACAATGGTACCTTAGTAGTTCCCAAAGAAAATACCCTTTTTTACTAAGTACTTTTTATCTCCTTTTCAAAAGGAGTTGTTTTAAAATGGTCTCAATTAGTTTGATCATGTTTAAAAAAAAGAAGAAAAATAAAGGCATTATTAACTATAATTGAAGGAAGTAAAGGTAGAGTGAAAAGGAAAAAAATAATAATCTTTTTCAAAATAATTATGAAAATGCCATTAAGACGAAAATAATATCATATTTAGATAATTTTAACTCATCTCTTCAAGTTAGTAACCAATTGATCCCGTCTCTTTGAGTAGTAAGTGACTGACCTTGTGCCTTTAAAAGATGAGGTTGAAATAGCTACAACCTTATCTCCTGGAGAGACGAGTATGACCATAAATTTAAAAAATGAAAATTGATAAAGACATGAATAAATAAAAGAAATATAAAGGCAAAAATTCAAAAAAGTAAATAATAATAATAAATATTTATACCATTTTCCATGTGAATAAAATATATTATTATCTATTTATGTCACATCCCGTACAGTCCCGCCATAATTATCAAAGGTCTATGATCAACCCATGGTCCATAAACATCTGATAATTACTAGGCTCTCTAAATGATACCACACTTAAAAGATATTTACAGAAATGAAAGTTAAGTCTTTGGTACTTACGGGTATTATTCCAGGCATTTTCTTTAATTGCTTATGGCTTCCCTGCAAAAGAAGCTGTAGGGTGGTGAGCATAATTCCACGTGCTCAGTAAGTGGATATAAAAAGGGTAATTATAAACATTATAAGACAAATCACAATCATTGTTATTAGAGTGAATTATGCAGTCAATCGGGATGCCATCCGCGTAATGTTGACCGGTTCATTACGAGATTAGAGAAATTAACCCCACTCTAATCTGGGTTTCGAGGAGTTAACACAAATTCATTTTCCATAAAACCGGGAATGTGCAATGGGTCTCCTGTCCTCCCAAAAACCGTTCAGGACTATCCCTCGGATAGCTTGTAACCTTTACTGCGACCTCCTCTCTTGTCACTTAGTTCAATAAAGGTTAAAAGAAGAAATCCATTCTCACCTGGACGGTCGGTTTTATGGATGCAAGGATGCGAAATGTGTTATGCTATGCATGATCGGTTATTATTTTCACTATATTCTTAATAATACATTCTTCGGTGATCAACAAGTATCCCACACCAAAACAATAGGATAAGTAAACATCCAATATCAAACAAAATCAATCAACCACACACGTTTTATAGCTAATTTACAAGCACAAACAATTATAATGTAAATAATATCCCTTTTCACAATTACCATATAAATGAACCACTTACCAAAATGGGCTTTGTTTGTGGAATAGATCGATGTGGATTTCACCTATAAGAATGATTTTGATAAATAATGAATTAGTGTTATGATACTAAATTTTGTTTTAGTTGTAGTATGATGATAAGGTTGGCTTAAGGAATGAGATAACTTTATTAAAGGATGGTAAGTTAGTAAAAGAAGTTAATGAGCTTACTTGGTTTAGAAAAGTATTTCTAATTTATATGGTATATGATTTATAGTTTATAATCTCAAGGTTATTGGTTGCTAGGCTTTAAATTTTTACTATTACATATATTTAGTAATTCCTTTATTGAGGTATGTATGTCATTATAGGAACTAGTATATATAAAGTAAAGTGTAAAGGTGGTTAGGAATGATTTAGTAAAATTCTCATAATTTCTTTACTTACTAACTATAATTTAATATTCCCTAGCTATAGTTGATATTTACTAGCTATAATTAATAAATTAGTGCATATATTCAAATAATTGTGACAAAATTTGTAAGTATCAGAAATGTTAGTATAAATATCTTGGAGTAATAATATAATATTTTTTTATTTTTAGGAATCGTTTTAGGTATTTATTTTAAAAGTTCGGATTGCACTATTTCTTGTATAATCGTAATGAAAATCATGTAATTTTTTAAAAATATCAAAACTTCACGAAAAATTCTGAAAATTTTATATGTTGTAACTAATATTATATTGTACTTACTGTAAAAGTTTGGAGCCGAACGAACAAGTTTTGATGTAGTAACTATTTCTCGACGGAGATCGGCTGGGGTTCGCCGGCGCCACCACTTAGCGGCGGAATCGCTCCTCCTAGAGTTGTCGGACGGCTTGAGGGCAATTTTAGGATTCTAACTGTGAAGTTTGGTGGTTTTCTAATTTCGGGTGTGAGTTTGGTGAATTTTGGAACTTCTGGGCGCTATTTATAGCGGATTTTGGGATTTTCTAAAATCGGTAAAAATTACCAGATGTCAAAAATTTTTCATGCAAAAATTACCACGTAATCCCTATATTTTACACGTCCATTCTGTAAGCTACAGTAATTTTTGACATTTGTTTGATATTTTCTCCGAATTTTGACACCTAATTTAAGTACATGCATAATTATTTTGTTTTTATTTAAATGTAAAAAAAATTTGTCATCTGTTCCCACGAATTTTCCTAATTTTTCTGATTTTTTCAGAGTCTTGATTGATGTTTATGTCTCCATTTGGTAATTTGTTTGGTTAATTTGTTACTTTTTGGGTAAATTGTTGCTTTTTAGGAATTTTCCTTCAATTTTTCCAAAGTTTAGAGTTCTTATGGTTTCAGAATGATTATGACATTCTTAGGAGCTGAGCAATTCTTGTTTCCCATTTTTTGGAGTTTTATAGGGGTTTTTAGAGATATTTAGGTTAATTTGAGGGTATTTTAGTCTTTTTACTACTTTAATTTTGGTTTTATTAGACAAATTCAGCCAACTTTTACACTATTCATTGATTTGACTATATCTAATTTTACCTTAACTTACTTTTCATTCTTACTTTTACTTAATTACAATTTACTATTTCATGAATTACTATTCATTTCACTATTTACTATTAACCTTAATTATTCACTATCTACCTTTGTTATTATTTATATAGTCAAGGAATTTATTTTTCATTTGGATTCTAAATTCTTATATTTCTACATAATTTCTTTTGATTTCTTTTAGAAGGATCATATTCTTAATATTATATATATTCTATTTTATTTTAGTTCATATGAACATCCTTATATTACTTTTAGGTTAAATTTCATAGGCTAAATAAAAAATCGGGGCATTATATTTCTACCCTCCTTAATTTAGGTTTTGTCCTCAAAACCTTTGGAATTCATAATTTCATCTATATACATTTTAGTGAAACAACCCAGGATATTTTTCTTCCATCACAAGTCTAGGTTCCCAGGTCAGGGTCTCACTATCATTGCTTCGCCATTGCACCTTTACATATTCTAACTTCTTGCCTCTCAGTTTCTGGGTACGTGTATCTACAATACGTACAGGTTTTTCTTCGTAGGTATAATTATCTTGTAGCTTTACAGGTTCCAACTCAGTGATTTTATGTGGATTTGCTACGAACTTCTTCAGCATTGACACATGAAAAACATCGTGATAGTTGGAAAGGTTAGGTGGTAGCGCCAATCGATACGACAAGCTACCTATCCGTTCCAATACCTCAAATGGTCCTATATATCGTGGGGTCAGTTTCCCTTTAATCCCAAAGCGGTGCAAACCCTTGAATGGCGTGATTTTGACATATGCGTGGTCTCCTACGTTGAACTCCATTGGTTTTCTTTTCTGATCGTACCAACTTTTATGACGATCTTGAGCTTCCTTCATCTTCTGTCGGATTATCTGAATCATGTTATTCATCTGCTGTAGCATCTCTGGTCCAATTGTCATTTGCTCTTCGCGTTCCCAATATAACGGTGATCGGCATTTTCTTCCATACAATGCTTCATAGGGGGCCATTTGGATCGTAGCTTGGTAACTGTTATTATATGCAAATTCAATTAGAGGCAGTTGATTATCCCAATCCCCCGAGAATTCTAATGAGCAAGCACGTAACATATCTTCAAGCGTCTGTATGGTACGCTCAGACTGACCATCAGTTTGGGGGTGATATGCTGAGCTAAAGTTGAGCTTGGTGCCCATGGCCTGATGTAAACTTTCCCAAAATCGCGAAGTGAATCTTGTGTCTCTGTCGGAGATTATACTAAGAGGAATGCCATGCAATCGTACAATCTCTCGGACATAGATCCTGGCTAATTTATCAATAGAATACCCTGTTCGTAGTGGCAAAAAATGAGCGTTCTTGGTCAAACGATCAACAATAACCCAAATCATATCATGACCGTTTCTCGTCTTGGGTAATGCTGTAATAAAATCCATTGTGATGTGATCCCATTTCCATTGAGGAATAGACAAAGGTTTCAACAAACCACTTGGGCGTTGGTGTTCTGCTTTGATTTGTTGACAAATTGCACATCCAGCTACGAACTCAGAAATTTCGTTCTTCATCCTTGGCCACCAGAAGTGTTTCTTCAAGTCATGATACATCTTGGTCATACCAGGATGATTTGTGTATCCTGAACAGTGTGCTTCTTCTAATACCTTGAGTTTGATTTCCCTATTATTTGGAACACATATCCGGTTTCGGAAGCAAAGAACTCCATGAGTGTTTTGCGAGAAATCTTCATCTCCTTCCTGCATACGTTGGCGAAATTGTGTTAAGGAGCTGTCCTCTTGCTGTCTTGCCCTGATATCTTCGAGTATGGTAGGTTGTATCTCCAAATTCATTAGTTCACCTGACACTTTGGGAGTACAAATTCTATCCTTAATTGTTCAAAGGCTTGGACTAACTCTTTTTGAGAAGTAAGTAAAGCAGCTACCTCGCTGTAATTTTTCCTGCTCAAAGCATCAGCGACTGTGTTGGCTTTTCCAGGGTGGTAATGGATATCCAAATCATAGTCTTTAATTAATTCTAACCACCGACGTTGCCTTAAGTTGAGTTCTTTTTGCGTGAAGATGTATTTCAAGCTCTTATGATCAGTATAGATATCACAATGCTGTCCATACAGATAATGTCTCCATATTTTTAATGCAAACACCACTGCCGCTAATTCCAGATCATGAGTCGGGTAGTTCCGCTCATGTGGTCTCAACTGTCTCGAGGCGTAAGCTACTACTTGCTCTTCTTGCATTAATACACATCCCAATCCATTTTTAGATGCATCGCTGTAGACTACGTAGGGTTTATTGGGATCAGATAACCTCAATACAGGTGCGGATGTCAATCTCTTCTTCAGTTCCTGGAAACTGGATTCACACTCTGCATTCCATTGAAATCTTACTCCCTTTTGAGTAAGTTGGTTCATGGGTTTGGAGATTTTCGCAAAATCTTTGACAAATCGTCTATAGTAACCAGCTAACCCAAGGAAACTGCGTATTTCCGTAATATTTTCAGGACGCTTCCATTCCAGTATTGCTTGTATTTTTTCTGGATCTACGGATATTCCATCTCCTGAAATAATATGACCAAGGAATGAGATCCGATCTAGCCAAAATTCACATTTCGAAAGTTTAGCGTATAGCTGAGATTCTTGCAACTTCTGCAAGGTCAATCGTAAATGGGTGGCATGTGTTTCCTTATCTTTAGAGTAGATTAGGATATCATCAATGAATACCACAATGAACTGGTCCAAGTAAGGCTGATAAAGCCGATTCATTAAATCCATGAACACAGCTGGTGCATTAGTCAAGCCAAAAGGCATTACTAGAAACTCGTAGTGGCCATAGCGAGTTCGAAATGCCGTTTTTGGAATATCTTCAGGTTTGATTCGGAGTTGATGATATCCGGAACGCAGGTCAATTCTAGAGAAAACTGTAGCCCCATTTAATTGATCAAATAAATCATCGATCCTGGGAAGAGGGTATTTATTCTTTATAGTAACTTTGTTGAGTTCTCGGTAATCAATACAAAGTCGAAGCGTCCCATCTTTCTTTTTGACGAATAGTACTGGGGCTCCCCATGGAGATACACTGGGTCGAATAAATCCTTTCGTGAGTAATTCCTGCAGTTGTATCTTAAGTTCCTTTAATTCCGCTGGTGCCATTCGGTAAGGAGCCTTGGAAATGGGTTCGGTATTAGGGCGTAATTTTATAGAGAAATCAACTTCGCGATGAGGTGCTAATCCTGGTAACTCGTCAGGGAATACATCCGGAAATTCTCGTATGACTGGAATATCCTCAACTTCCGAAATCTTCACTTGATCTTCTAAATTAAGACCGGATTCTTTATCCGTACTCGAAATGGCTTCGATCCTGGCAACTGTTGATGAGATCTTCTGTTGTGCATCAGGTAACCTGATCCTTTGTCCTTGGAGCATTATGTATTTTCCTCCGCAATCAATCTCAGCTTGGAATTTGGATAACCAATCAATGCCTAAGATTAAGTCGTAGCCGTAATTGGGATCAAGATAAGATTTATAGGGAAATTTTGATTCCGGATTTGGATTTCTGCATTAATTATGATTTCACGAGTGGATACTCTTTCTCCAGTAGGTGTGGTAATATTATAAATGACTCTAGTCTTCCTGATCGGGATACCACTCCTTTGCTGGAATTGAGTGCTAAGAAAAGAATGAGATGCACCCGTATCAAAAAGTGTATATGCAGAATTCCCTTGTATAAGAATATGCCCTGCATAATATTTATAAGTCTTTACATAAGATCGTGATTTGTCTAAGTCTTTTCTTAAATTCTATCCTAAAACTCACCTGTTATCATCTCATGAGAATCATCCTCACTTATAAGATCTTCATTCATGATTGCTTCTTCTTCCTCTGTGGCCATTTGCATCCAGTCTTGTTCAGGAATTTCTTCTAGGTTTTCCATTGCATAGATTCTGGCAGCCGTCAAAGCGGGGTTTTCTTTTAGCTTTTTACTTCTACAATCCCTTTCTATATGTCCCCGTTTTCCACAACATCTGCACTTAACTCTTGGGCAATCCCTTGCCCTGTGATGTTCATCTCCACAAATGCAACATTTCCCTTGTAGCTGATTGCATTTACTGGGAAGATGCTCCTTTCCGCATTTCCAACATTTGATTGCAGAACTATTTCCAGAATTATCCTTGGTCCAGTAGGATTATGACCCATGTTCCTATTTTTAGGGGTAAACCTTTTAAAGGTACTTCCTCCAATCTTTCCTTTATGCTCTTGCATACGGTCTCGGTTGGCTTCCAACTGTCTTGCCTTTTCTACTATTGCTGAGTAGGGGGTAAATCATAGTCTTCTAACTTGCACTGCATGAAAGGGTCGAATCCTCTAATGAACAAAGTTTTCTTTAGGGTCTCATCATCCCTGTATGAAGCTGGGGCAAACTGCAATAGTCTGAAGAATTCAGTTTCATATTGCGTAACAGTTTTGTTCCCCTTTTTCATGGAAATAAATCTGCTACCATTTTCATCTCGACGCTCCGTGGGAAATATTCCTTCGGAATTCTTCTCGAAATGTTTCCCAGGTGATATTATTACCTAATACTCTGGCTTTGGAATCCCACCAATTGCGTGCTCGAAGTTGTAACATGAATGTCCCGTATGGGACTTTTTGGTGATTTGGTATTTCAAAAGCCTCAAAACACCGTTCTACTGTAGAAAGCCAATCATCTACCTCTGCCGGATTTGAGATATCTCCGCTGAAGTATTTGTTTGCTTTAATAAACTCAGATAACTTGGCTGTACTAGGAGCTCTGTTTTCTTGTTCCGCAGCAGGTTGGGCTTGATTCCTTTGATTTAATAGGTGTTGTAGTACATCACCTTGTTGTTGCAACATATTTTGCATGGTAGCTAAAATTTGAGCTACGTAGTTATTTTCATTTGGTTGTCCAGTTTGATTATCATTAGCCATTTTTCAAAAAGAAAATTTTTTCCTGGAAAGACGCATATACAAGTAAGAAAATAAGAAGTTACAGAAATAAAAACATCACTTTTCATTTGATATTCACATAGATGGGTTACAAGAACGACGTTTATCATACAAGTTTTTAGCATTCAAGCAGGAAGAAAACATACATACTACAAGCCTTTGTTATTTATTCACAATGCAGTCCATGCATCTCCTTAAGCACTTAGTTATTTAGATGGAGGAGTTAAGATTCAGACGACTGATTTCTATTTCCCAAGTATGTTCTTCGGGGATGTTCAGGGGAGTTGAAGTGTAATGTCCATTCCCGTGATGTTCAGTGGAAGGTGGAGTGTAATGCCCGTTCCCATAATGTTCGGTAGGAGGTGGTGGAGTCGTATTCATATTGGTCGGGGCAGTAATGTCCTCAGGATATACGACATTAAGAGGTGTGACGGCCATTGGTGTACTAACGTTCACACTTTCATACATAGTTTGATAATTAATGTTTAAAGCTGCTTCTTCCATACTTATGGGTAGAGCAATTGTAGCATCTGCCGGGGTAGCTGAAGCAATAGAAACGTGAGGGAATCCTTCATGGAAAGGAAACCAGTTAATTACTCCTTCAGGTAAGTCCAGCATGGCTCCCCTATACCAATCAGGAATCAGAAATATATCATTGGGGTACAGGTATTGGGGATTTGGTTTTGTTACAAAGTGAACTATTGGTATAACCATATCCATCAACTGCTGTCTCCAGACCACATAGTGTTCAAATGCAGGAATGACCGAATACCAGCTTAATTCATCTCCATTTCTTTCGATCATATCATCCCACCAAGAATCCCAGCGAGGGTTCATGTTATCGATATACTTACGGTTGATTTCATCAGGGGAAAAGTAAACACCGTGACTGGCTAGTTGGTATATCAGATGTTGAAGTCTGATCCTATAATCTACTGGAGCTACCTCATGTAGGTGTCGAAATTCCTCCCATTGTTCTATCAAAAATTCTCTTCGTCCCTACAATCACGAGTATATGGGTTAATGGATGGTGTTTAGTATATATATATATGTATATATATGTATTTTCCTTTTTAGATCATCATTTTTGTAATATCTTTTAAGTGATGGCTCTGATACCACTTTAAGACTGTCACATCCCGTACAGTCCCGCCGTAATTATCAAAGGTCTATGATCAACCCATGGTCCATAAACATCTGATAATTACTAGGCTCTCTAAATGATACCACACTTAAAAGATATTTACAGAAATGAAAGTTAAGTCTTTGGTACTTACGGGTATTATTCCAGGCATTTTCTTTAATTGCTTATGGCTTCCCTGCAAAAGAAGCTGTAGGGTGGTGAGCATAATTCCACGTGCTCAGTAAGTGGATATAAAAAGGGTAATTATAAACATTATAAGACAAATCACAATCATTGTTATTAGAGTGAATTATGCAGTCAATCGGGATGCCATCCGCGTAATGTTGACCGGTTCATTACGAGATTAGAGAAATTAACCCCACTCTAATCTGGGTTTCGAGGAGTTAACACAAATTCATTTTCCATAAAACCGGGAATGTGCAATGGGTCTCCTGTCCTCCCAAAAACCGTTCAGGACTATCCCTCGGATAGCTTGTAACCTTTACTGCGACCTCCTCTCTTGTCACTTAGTTCAATAAAGGTTAAAAGAAGAAATCCATTCTCACCTGGACGGTCGGTTTTATGGATGCAAGGATGCGAAATGTGTTATGCTATGCATGATCGGTTATTATTTTCACTATATTCTTAATAATACATTCTTCGGTGATCAACAAGTATCCCACACCAAAACAATAGGATAAGTAAACATCCAATATCAAACAAAATCAATCAACCACACACGTTTTATAGCTAATTTACAAGCACAAACAATTATAATGTAAATAATATCCCTTTTCACAATTACCATATAAATGAACCACTTACCAAAATGGGCTTTGTTTGTGGAATAGATCGATGTGGATTTCACCTATAAGAATGATTTTGATAAAATAATGAATTAGTGTTATGATACTAAATTTTGTTTTAGTTGTAGTATGATGATAAGGTTGGCTTAAGGAATGAGATAACTTTATTAAAGGATGGTAAGTTAGTAAAAGAAGTTAATGAGCTTACTTGGTTTAGAAAAGTATTTCTAATTTATATGGTATATGATTTATAGTTTATAATCTCAAGGTTATTGGTTGCTAGGCTTTAAATTTTTACTATTACATATATTTAGTAATTCCTTTATTGAGGTATGTATGTCATTATAGGAACTAGTATATATAAAGTAAAGTGTAAAGGTGGTTAGGAATGATTTAGTAAAATTCTCATAATTTCTTTACTTACTAACTATAATTTAATATTCCCTAGCTATAGTTGATATTTACTAGCTATAATTAATAAATTAGTGCATATATTCAAATAATTGTGACAAAATTTGTAAGTATCAGAAATGTTAGTATAAATATCTTGGAGTAATAATATAATATTTTTTTATTTTTAGGAATCGTTTTAGGTATTTATTTTAAAAGTTCGGATTGCACTATTTCTTGTATAATCGTAATGAAAATCATGTAATTTTTTAAAAATATCAAAACTTCACGAAAAATTCTGAAAATTTTATATGTTGTAACTAATATTATATTGTACTTACTGTAAAAGTTTGGAGCCGAACGAACAAGTTTTGATGTAGTAACTATTTCTCGACGGAGATCGGCTGGGGTTCGCCGGCGCCACCACTTAGCGGCGGAATCGCTCCTCCTAGAGTTGTCGGACGGCTTGAGGGCAATTTTAGGATTCTAACTGTGAAGTTTGGTGGTTTTCTAATTTCGGGTGTGAGTTTGGTGAATTTTGGAACTTCTGGGCGCTATTTATAGCGGATTTTGGGATTTTCTAAAATCGGTAAAAATTACCAGATGTCAAAAATTTTTCATGCAAAAATTACCACGTAATCCCTATATTTTACACGTCCATTCTGTAAGCTACAGTAATTTTTGACATTTGTTTGATATTTTCTCCGAATTTTGACACCTAATTTAAGTACATGCATAATTATTTTGTTTTTATTTAAATGTAAAAAAAATTTGTCATCTGTTCCCACGAATTTTCCTAATTTTTCTGATTTTTTCAGAGTCTTGATTGATGTTTATGTCTCCATTTGGTAATTTGTTTGGTTAATTTGTTACTTTTTGGGTAAATTGTTGCTTTTTAGGAATTTTCCTTCAATTTTTCCAAAGTTTAGAGTTCTTATGGTTTCAGAATGATTATGACATTCTTAGGAGCTGAGCAATTCTTGTTTCCCATTTTTTGGAGTTTTATAGGGGTTTTTAGAGATATTTAGGTTAATTTGAGGGTATTTTAGTCTTTTTACTACTTTAATTTTGGTTTTATTAGACAAATTCAGCCAACTTTTACACTATTCATTGATTTGACTATATCTAATTTTACCTTAACTTACTTTTCATTCTTACTTTTACTTAATTACAATTTACTATTTCATGAATTACTATTCATTTCACTATTTACTATTAACCTTAATTATTCACTATCTACCTTTGTTATTATTTATATAGTCAAAGAATTTATTTTTCATTTGGATTCTAAATTCTTATATTTCTACATAATTTCTTTTGATTTCTTTTAGAAGGATCATATTCTTAATATTATATATATTCTATTTTATTTTAGTTCATATGAACATCCTTATATTACTTTTAGGTTAAATTTCATAGGCTAAATAAAAAATCGGGGCATTATAATTTACATCATTTAATTTATCATTGATAACAATACACTAAATAAATATAATTTTAAAATATGTTTATTTCCTTTACATAGAGTGCCACCAAAGAACAATCTCATTTCTAAACATTGTGGGGCTTTTTTTTAACTTTAGCACAAGCACATCCCGCTAGAATTATTTTGAGCCAAAAAGAAGTCCTACAATATTTAGAAGTGTGATTGTTATTTTGGTGGTACCTTAAATATGATAAATAAGCATATTTTTAAAATTATATTTATTTAGTGTATTGTTATCAATGACACACTAAATGTTCAGGTTGTAAATCTAAATATATTCATGTCTTTTTTTTTTTTTTTTTTTGAAAATCCGGTCAAACTTGTCTCTTCAATAGATGGGATCATTGTTGCTATACAAATCCCATCTCTCGATCACTTACTAACTCGTCTCTTAAATTTAGGATTATTTTTACCCCTATGGTATTTTCATAATTATTTTTAATACTATCATTTTTTGCCTTTTCCCTAAAGGTAGTATCATAATAACACCTCTTGTTTTTTTAATTTTTTTTTTGGAGGCATAACCAATCACTGCCTAAAATAATAATATTATCACTAGTCCAATATTTACTTAACAAGAAGTGTAAAAGCCTATAAAATGTGGTGGATTTCTATAAAAAAGGACAAATAACATTATAAGACGACATACTTGAATCACTACAACCACTTAAATTTGAGATTGGATAGGTTTGTTTTTATATTTCATGGAACTAAAATTTTGGATTACAAGTTAAATTTTTGCAAGCATGTGCCTCAGGAAGGCTATGTAGTGTTAAACATGCCCAAACCAAAACATGAACATGTCTGGACAAAAGTGTTGGACACGACAACATTCCGTATATAATTATGTCTCAATACGTCTAGAGTACAACATGGTCCAAATAAAAGAACAAAAACCGTTAGCTGGCCCAGGCACTAACAATTTTGGGGTTTATCCATCATTATATTCTTTTATGTGGTGTATGATTTTGAATTTAACACGTGTAATTTTCGAACTTTGTATTATTAAGTTTGATTGATCTTTTCCTAGGGTCGGTATCCTATTTGTTTAGCATTGTCTAGGTCCATGCAATACGGATCACAGGATAAAAGTATGTTTAATTGGAATTTTATTATATTTGTGAATCTTAATTATATTTGATATAGCTAGATATAGTTATATGTACGAAATTGGATTGAACCAAAATTAGAACCACCGGTTTGGTTCTTGACTCGTGTTCTAGAAAGTAGAAATTAAAGAACCAAAACCAAAATGGGAGACAATTTGATCCAGATCTATAGTTCCCACTCTAGTTACGTAATAGTAGAATTGGCACGTTTTATTTTTTTAAAGTTATAATTAATAAATAAAAAATAAATTTTTATTTAAATACAAAAAAATTAAACTAAAAATAATAATCAAGCTTAAGAGTACTAAAATAGTTAACCAAATTTTTTAAAAATTTATTTAGGATGTGCATTTATTTATATATATTCAATTTTAATTCCAGTGTTCGCACTATGGGATTATGAAATTCTCTAAATAGACATCGTCACGGTCCGGTTCGGGTCTAGAACCGGACCCGAACCGCCGGTTCCCGGTTCCAAAAGTGGTGGAACCGGAACCGGACCCGTGGGAGCCGGTCCGGTTCCCGGTTCTTAGGAACCGCCGGTTCTCACGGTTCGGTTTCGGTTCTAGAGGAACCGGGAACCATGAAAAAAATAAAAAATCAATTAAATAATATACTTAATTTAACTAAGAAAAAATATATAATAAATTTTTAACTTGAAATAACATTGAGCCTAACAATAATTGTTCATGGTATTAGTTAAAAGAAATTTTATAATTATGTATTTATTTATATACAATCACTTGCATTTTTTTTAGTTGTTATATTAGCAATGTGACGCTATAAAATATTCAAAGATATAAATAATTCTCAATAACAAAAAATGAATCACACATTGTTAAGAAAGAAAGTCTACTTTGATTAGAAATCTACATAAATTTAACAATATATGATTTCAAATGTAATTATTACTTATGTTGTTAATAATAACACATTAAATATTGTGAATAGGAAATAAAATTTTTATTATTTATGCAAAAATAGTTTTAAATATTTATTTTATAATTACAATTTTTTATAATTTTCTTTTCTTTTTTTCTTACTTTTTTTTATAATTTCTATGGTGTAGAACCGCCGGTTCTGCCGGTTCTTGAATCGACGATTCTAAAACCGCCGGGTCATACGGTTTTTAGGGATGGAACCGTAAGGACCCGTCAGAACCGACGGGTCCTTTAACGGTTCAGACCCGCCATTGCCGGGCCGGTTCCCGGTTCAGGAACCGCCGGTGATGGGTCAGGTCGGTTCCCGGTTCGGAACCGACCCATGATGATGTCTATCTCTAAAGGTTAACAAGAATGTTACAAAAGAAAAAGTAATCTTACATTATTAAGAAAATAGATTTTGTTTTTGGTAAAAGTTTATATAAATGAAACTAGACAAACTTTTGAAGTATGTTTATTTGTTATGTTAATAATAACATATTATACGTTGAAAATAGATAATAAATTTATACTAGTCATATTTTTCATTTTTCTTTTGTTGATGGTTTAAATCGAAACCTAAACCACCTAAGTCGAGCCCAACAAACTAATGGGCTAGGTTGCCCTACTGGGCCCAAACCTTGATAATAGACACTATGCTATGAGGCCTAGCCTCGTCCAAATGACCATGACCTTTGCTTGATCGTTCCCCGCTTCTCTCACCACTTAGACACAAGTAGTTCAGTCGAATCCGGCATATAGTAGTGAAGTAGTGAGCCCACCCTATGTCCTCCATAACTGTTGCTAGTTGCCCACTAATTCTTGGGTTGTTGGTTGTTCATAGGTTTTGTGTTGCATCGGTTGGATATGGTTATAAAAACCACATAAAAGACCACAAAGTTGAAGTTTTCAAAATTTATAAAACTAATCAGTTCTACCCAACTTCGGTTAGCAACTACCAACTTTAGACAAGTACACATATCGAAGTAGCATAAAAAGAATTAGGTCGTATTTTAAGGGAACGATGGTATCTATCGTACTCACATTTCATCCACTATCTAGCCAAAGAAAACTCAGAAACTCATAATGAAAACAAAAGCTATACTAATGTTAATGATATTCACAAATATTCTCAAGACAAAATTAAGTATCGATTTGTAACAACGTAAGATGATAGCCCAGGATTTGCTTCACCAACTCCTTATCATGTGATTTCTTAACAACACTCAGAGAGAGACGTATGCTAGAGAATTTGCACTATCGGATTCACTTGGGTAAACTAAAGCTTCTCTCAAGGTCAGTAGTTCTAGATCTAGATACTAAATTCGCGTCTATATTGCTTGCTCACACATTCACTTGTCGCGGGAGAGTTTGAGTGCTCAATGATAAGATCATAATATATACAACTTTTTGATGTTCAAATAGCTAGAATGGATACTTGTTTTGGTTAAAATATATGTTTCAGGTCTGATTTGGACAAAGGAATCAAAACAAGAAACTTTGGAATGAAAATAAGAAAAACTCAGGAGGTACGCCGGCTTTTTCGAAGTCAAAGCCGCCGACGTACGGCCAGCCTTCATCACCAACAGAATGGAATTCCTTAAGGCTGCCTCTACACCGCCGGCCTTGAGGCAGTGTAGACTGAAGAGGATAAAAACACTAGCTCAACGCTGCCAGTGTAGGAGAAAGAAGAAGTCAGCTTCTGCAATATTTCATTCAACGCCGGCTTTCTGAGAATTAAAGCCGCCGGCGTTGAGACGACTTACAAGTTCAAATGTTTGCACTACTCAAAGCCATTGCATACACTGCCAGCCTTACAAGACTTGACTCAATTGAACATACGCCGCCTGAAAGCCGCCGGCGTATAAGGTGAATAGGCTAGTGCACACTGAAGGTTGGCAGCTCAGAACTCAAAGGTTGCCAGCACAGAAGGAGTTACAACATACGCCGGACTTTAAGCCGCCAGTGTTGAGGCAGTATAGATCGAAGATTAGGAAGCACAAGTAAATATCACATACTCGGTTACAAATGAAAAGACAAAGTTTGATGGATTGTCTAAGCCGGCATCAAAGGCGCCGGCTTTGGGATGGCTTTCCTTATAAATAGGTACAAACTTTCATTTTTCATTATATACGCCGGCTAGATCCATATCTAAGCCGTCGGTGTAGAAGCAGCCTACACTTGTACCCGAAGATGAGAGCTTCCAGTGCAAAGAAGAAAAAGACTTTACGCCGCCTGTAAGCCGCCAGCGTAGGAACTGTAACTGCCGGCGTACAAGCTGAAACTGAAATTTTTCATTAATGCTTCTCATGAATTTTTTCCTATAAATAGGGGATTTCACTCCTCTAGTTCAACAAGCAGAAGAAAAACAGAAAATGCTTTAGTATACAAATAGTTTTAACATTCATAGAGATTTGTAAGAGATTTGAGCTTTCAAGAAGTTGTAATTGAAGATTGCGATATTTGAATTGGTGATATCTGATCTCTTTTCTTACGCAATTCATTTATCTGAATTCTTTGTTCATAATGTTATCAATTGCATACTTTTATTTGATTATTAAATCATCATTCATGAGTAGCTAAACCTTTCTTTGTGGGAAGTGATGAAATTCTAATCTTGCTAAAATGATTTTTGAATTTATATTATAGGATTGTTAGAATTATGGAATATTTGTATTGAATCCTAATTATCTATTTTATTTCTGATTGAAATTGAATTGACAAAGAATTTTGATAATTTGAAAAAAAAAATTAGGGTTCATAGGAATTCATGAATTAAGATTAAACAACAATTGCAGAAGCAGTGGAGTTTAATCTAATTTAGAAATTGTTTTGTGTAATTCATGCAATATTTTATTTTAATTTCTCACTAAGGAATTAGGAGAAATTAATTAAGGATATTAGATAATTATAGAATCGGGAGATTTATAATTATAAATTAGATTCCATTGATCATTTATATAGTGGAAGCTAATAGATTATTTTATGGTTTACTGAAACTTGATAGTTTTAGGTTTTAACAATTTCTTACAAATATCCACAATTCTAATTATTCATATAATATAACTTCAGCATAATTAGCAAAGATTAGGATGGATTCTGTTCCTTCCCACTTTTATCTTATATAACTTTCTCACAATCTCATTGCATTCATTGTTAGATATTAAATATATTTAGTTAATTAATTGATACATTTTGATTGCCTAAATATTAGTAAAAGCTAATATCAATCTAGTAATTAATTTAGTCCTCATGGGAACGATACTCGACTCACTTTTATATTACTTGATCAAGACCCAGTATACTTATTGGTAATATCCAAACTTACAACATTTTTATATACACATTTTAAACGGATCAAGTTTTTGGCGCCGTTGCCAGGGAATCCAAATTAATATTAGATCACTTTTAGCTTTGCTAGTAGTTTAGGTGCTTTTCAAAGGATTGATTCTTTTCTTTTCTTTTTGCATGTTACATGCACAGGAGTAGAAGTAGGGAACTTCTACCAATTGATCCCGAAATCAAACAAACCTTGCATCAGCAAAGAAGAGAAAACAGAAGGCAAGAAGTGCTGCAACCCGAAGAAATGACAGAAAACGAACCAAGAAACAATGAGGGCGACAATTACCAAAACAACAATCCAAATCAAATTCAAGTTGCTCCCGTTAGAGCACTTTGGGATTATACAGTACCTACTGTTCAAGGTCCTACTGTGAAGAGACTTGCAGTTCAAGCCAACTACTTTAAGCTTAAACTAGCATTGATTCAGATGGTTGAATCACATCAATTTGGAGGATATCCTAATGAAACACCGGATGAACACATTGCCAAATTCCTCCAATATTGCAATACTATCAAACTTAATGGAGTAACAGATAAGGCCATTAGAATGCAGCCTTTCCCTTTCTCTCTTAGGTATAAAGCATTGGCTTAGTTCAACTCTCAACCACCTGAGTCCATTACTCCATGGGAAGATTTGACAACTAAATTTTTAAAGAGATTTTTCCCTCTTGCTAGAACTGCCAGATTAAGAAACGAGATCACCATCTTCACAAAGTTTCCTGGAGAATCATTATATGAAGCTTGGGAAAGATTTAAAGAGGCAGTTAGGAAATGCCCACATCATGGACTTCCGGATAATCTCTTGATTAAAAATTTCTACCTCAGTCTAGATGAGACTTTGAGGTCATTGGTGGATGCTACATCAGGAGGATCACTCATGGGAAAGACATATGATGAAGCTAGTACATTAATTGAGGAGTTAGCTTCTAGTGCTCACAACTGGAGCTGTGAAAGAACAAATCAAAGGTTGGATCTTTTCAAGATAGTGAATCCATGCAACAGCTCATTGCTCAAGTTTCAACTTTAACTACACAAGTAAGTAAACTCGTAGCATCTAGTTCTTTGAATACTAATCAGGTTGCTACTTGTGAGTTGTTTTCAGGACCACATTTAGCTAGTGATTGTCCTCATGGTACTACACCATCATCAAGTGGAGAGCAACTTAACTATGTTGGAAACTTTGGAAGGGTTAATTATGGACCATATTCGAACACTTATAATCCAGAATGGCGTAATCATCCAAATCTATCTTATAGAAATGAAGCAAATGTTTACCGACCACTTAGATTTCAAAAACAAGGTCCCGTAAGAAATACCCAGCATTCATCTCAGCAAAATCAACTTTCAACTGAAGAGTTATTGAAGACTTTTATTCAGACTACCCAGACCACACTCAATAATCAGAATGCGATTATTCAAGATCTTCAAGGGAAATTCCATCAACTTGCTCAGCAAATTGGTAATAGACCATATGGTTCTTTACCAAGCAACACTGAGGAAAATCCTAAAACCGTAAATACTATAGTTTTGAGAAGTGGAAAGAAAGTCGAACCTGTTGAGGCAAAAGTTGAAGAAACTGAAGTGATTCCAAGAAAAGATAAAGGAAAACAAAAGATGGAGGAACCAATGCAAAAAATCACTTGAAGTAAGATCTTATGTTCCACTTATTCATTTTCTAGGAAGATTGAAGCAACAAAAATTGAATGAGCAATTTTCAAAGTTTCTGGATGTTTTCAAGAAGTTGCAAATCAATATTCCATTCTTAGAAGTAATCTAAGAAATGCCTTCATATGTAAAATTCATCAAAGAATTGCTTACTAAGAAGAGAAGGATTGATGGAAATTAACCAGTAATACTCACAGGAGAATGCTCCATGATTTTACAAAAGAATACACCTTGCTTGCCAATGAAACAAGAGATCAGGGGAGTTTTACTGTCCCTTGCACTATAGGAGACTTTTACTTTGATAAAGTTCTTATAGATTTTTGCGCAAGTATTAATCTTATGCCCCTTTTTCTATTTTCAGGAAATTAGGACTTGAAGAATGCAAGGAGACTCATGTCACCTTGCAACTTGCAGATAGAAGTGTCAAATACCCACGTGTTATCGTTGAAAATGTTTTGGTAAAAGTTGACAAGTTCATATTTCCAATAGACTTTATATTCTTGGAAATGGATGAGGATCGTGAAGTCCCAATGATTCTTGGAAGACCATTCCTTGCAACCGGTAAAGCATTAATTGATGTGGAACAAGGTAAACTCACTTTAAGGATAGAAAATGATTAGGTAACCTTTAATGTTTATGATGCAATGAAAAAATTTAATAAAGGTTCCTGTTATACTATTGATATTATTGATGAGTTTATTTCTAAGTCTGTTGAAGAAAATGTAGGTGTAGAAACTGTGGAATCTGTTCTGAGAGACCTAGATGAATAGAGTGATGATGAGCAAAAGGAAGAAGTTGAGCAAGTGCCTCAAATTAAAACCAGATATTATGAGGAGCTAGGTACTAGGAAAAGCGAGCTAGTACCATCATTGATACAGCCACCAAATCTTGAGCTTAAACCTCTTCCCACTCATTTGAAATATGCTTTTCTAGGAACTGGAAATACTTTGCCAATAATTGTTTCATCTTATTTGACAGGTGAACAAGAGCAGCAACTGCTTGGAGTTCTAAGGGAGCATAAAGAAGCAATTGGTTGGATTATTGCTAATATCAAGGGAATTAGCCCTATGATTTGTACTCACAAGATTTTAATGGAAGCTAAGTACAAATCTACAGTTCAACCACAGAGGAGACTTAACCCGACACTTAAGGAGGTAGTAAAAAAGGAAGTTCTGAAACTACTTGATGCAGGTATTATCTATCCTATCTCTGATAGTAATTGGGTCAGTCCAGTTCAAGTTGTACCAAAGAAAGGTGGTATGACTGTAGTGAAAAATGAAGAAAATGACTTGATTCCTACTCGTACTGTGACTGGGTGGAGAGTTTGCATTGATTATAGAAAGCTAAATGATGCCACCAGAAAAGATCATTTTCCCCTTCACTTTATTGATCAGATGTTGGAAAAACTTGCAGGGCATGATTATTATTGCTTTTTAGATAGTTATTCTGGTTATAATCAAATTTCTATAGCTCCTGTGACCAAGAAAAAAACCACTTTTACTTGACCCTATGGCACTTTTGCCTTTAGAATGATGCCTTTTGGTCTTTGCAATGCACCTGTTACCTTTTAAAAGTGTATGATGGCTATCTTTTCAGACATGCCTGAAAATTTTATTGAAATCTTTATGGATGATTTTTCTATTTTTGGAAAGTCTTTTGAAGCATGTTTAGAAAATTTATCCTGTGTTCTTCAAAGATGCAAAGAAACAAATTTGATTTTAAATTGGAAAAAATGTCATTTCATGGTAAGAGAAGGGATTGTTTTGGGTCATAAGGTTTCAATGAGAGGAATTGAAGTTGATAAGGCCAAAATTGAGATCATAGAGAAATTGCCACCACCCACCACTGTTAAGGGAGTTAGAAGTTTTCTAGGACATGCTGGTTTTTATAGGAGATTTATTAAAGACTTCTCTAAAATTTCTAAACCCCTTTGCAATCTTCTAGAAAAGGATACAATGTTTAATTTTGATGACAAGTGTTTGCAGGCATTTAACTTATTAAAGGAAAAGCTCACATCTACACCAGTGATTATTGCAACTGATTGGGAGCTACCTTTTGAACTTATGTGTGATGCTAGCGACTTTGTTATAGGAGCAATATTAGGTCAGAGAAGAGGTAAGTTGTTTCATGTTATATACTATGCTAGTCGGACTTTAAATGAGGCTCAAAGAAATTATGCCACAACTGAGAAGGAACTTCTTGTTGTCATAGTATATACTGATCATGTGCTTTGAAATATTTGTTTGCTAAAGCTAGTGCAAAACCTAGGCTAATTCGATGGATATTACTTTTGCAAGAATTTGATCTTGAGATCAAAGATAAGAAGGGAACTGAGAATGTAATTGATGATCATTTATCTAGACCAGAATCTGATAGTTTAGATATTCTTATCAATGAAAAGTTTCCTGATGAATAATTGCATGCAGTAAAGATCCTAAGTTTGCCTTGGTATGCTGATTGTGTCAATTACTTGGTTAGCAGGATCATTCCATATGGTTTGTCTTATCAACAAAAGAAGAAGTTTTTGCATGATGCGAAAAGTTACTTTTTGGATGAACCATATTTGTTTAAGAAATGTGTTGATCAAGTAATTAGATGTTGTATGCCTGAATCTGAACAGCTTAACATTATTGAACATTGTCATTCAAAAGAAGCAGGAGGTCATTTTGGTCTTCAAAGGACTGCAACTAAGGTCTTATCATCTGGATTTTATTGGCCTAATTTATTTCGTGATTGCAGGAAATACATAGTGTCATGTGCTCAATGTCAAAGAACTGGTAACATATCAAAAAAACATGAATTACCACAAAACAACATACTGGTAATTGAACTTTTTGATGTGTGGGGAATTAACTTCATGGGTCCTTTTTCCTCACCTTTTTCAAATAAATATGTACTTGTAGCAGTCGATTATGTTTATAAATGGGTGGAAGCTGTTGCTTTACAAACAAATGATGCCCAAGTAATTTTGAAATTTTTGAAAAAGAATATTTTTACCAGATTTAGGGTGCCTAGAGCTATAATTAGTGATAGAGGGTCATATTTTTGTAACAAACAATTTGAAAATTTTTTGTCAAAATATGGTGTTACACATAAAATTGCTACCCTCTATCATCCACAAACAAGTGGACAAGTAGAGGTATCCAATATGGAGATAAAAAGAATTTTGGAAAAAACTGCCAATGCATCTAGAAAAGATTGGTCTTTAAAATTAGATGATGCATTATGGGCTTATAGAACTACTTTTAAAACCCCTATTGGAATGTCCCCTTATATGATTGTTTTTGGTAAATCATGTCATCTTCCTGTGGAACTTGAGCACAAGGCCTATTAGGCCATTAAATTCCTTAATTTTGATGAAAAAGCTGCAGGTGAGAAGAGATTGCTTCAATTAAATCAATTGGCTGAGTGGTGGGAGGAAGCTTATGAGCATGCTCGTATCTACAAGGAACGAGCAAAGAAATGGCATGACAGAAACATTATCAAGCGAGAATTTTTTCCTGGACAAAAAGTTTTACTTTATTGTTTCCAGGAAAGTTGAGATCAAGATGGTCAGGACCGTTTGAAATTGCAAAAGTTTTTCCCTATGGTGCAATAGAATTGAAAACTGATGATAATCGAACTTTTAAAGTGAATGAGCATTTGCTCAAATAGTATTATGAAAGGGAAAACCATGATAGTGCTTCCGCTATCATAAATTTGAAGGAACCAGGAAAAGAATTGGAAAAGTCGGGCTAAGTGACTCTAAACTAAGCGCTTCTTGGGAGGCAACTCATGTTTAATTTAAAAGTAGTTTTATTTGTTTTGTTTTTGCTAACTTAATTTTTAGTGTATCAAAATGAAAAAAAAAAATTGAGCTTTAACTGACAAGGGATAAGCAAAATTTTAAGAAAAAGAGAATGAGGAACAAATTTAGAAAAGCTCCAAGAGTTTACAAGGTAAGTATTCTAATAATTTAGAGTACAAAGTTTTAGAGTCTTTCATTTATCTATAAAAAAAAATAAAAAATAAATAAAGAAATAAAAAAGTCTGCAATTGAAAATTCAAAGCTGTCGGCTTAATGCCAGCGTATGCAACAAATGAGAACATCGGCTTCTTACCATTTATGCCACCGGTGTTGAAGGAGGCGTAAAACCAAGATTTCAAGGGTTTTAAACCCCGATCAAAGCTGGCACCTAGGTTTCAAAGCCGCCCGCTTTGAAGCCAACGTAAACCTATACGCCGACAGTGTACATGAGAAAGCCGCCAGCCATTTACTCTCGGCATGAATTAAATTTTTATTCACTGGCATTTAAGCCGCCGGCATACTCGATAAAAATGCCGGTGTTTGTTTAGCAGAATCAAATTTAGCAGGTATCCATCTCTCTCTCTCTTCCTCATTTCTCTCAATTACTCTCTTTCACTCTCACATACACATCCCCCACTACCTCATTCATTTATCCACTTGATTTGATTCATCTTGCACAAGTAAGTGCTCTCAACTTTTGCTCTTAGTTTATTCTTTAATCCATTATATTAGTATCTGTTTTAAATCTGTCAATTAGCTCAATGGATTATTGATATTGGTGGATGGGACAATTAGTTCGGATTTTGATAGAATAGATAGATTGGATGTTTTAGATGGTCTTTTGGAGTTGGATTTTGGATCAAAGCATGGTTAATTACACTGTCAGCTTATTTGATCATTGAATTGTGAACACACTGAGAATTAGGGTTCTTGAATTTCCATACCATGCTTAATTTCAAAATTTGGGGCTTTGTTGAATTGGCTGAAATTGGATGCATGAAATGAACTTCTATACTATATTGTAGCTCTAATTGATGTTTTGAACATGGGAATTCAAATTTCTGGAAATTTTGAAGATAAATTTGGTTTAGAAGCATTCAAAGGACTTTTGATGAAAGATTTTTGAAAATCACTTCTAATTGTGAAATTTGAATTTCCAACTTTCAAGTCTAAGCTGGCCAAGCTAAGCTGCCAGTTTTGACTTTATTCAGTAAGTGTAAATCTTCAATTCAATTCCATGTCAGTAGCTTCACTAATTGATATGCCTAAGGTTTCAGACTATTTGAACTCATTTGGTGGAATGAATTAGGCATAAATTAGGAGTGTATTCAACAAGAATTACATTAGGATTATAGAAATTGCACAAAACTTTGTTCCTTAATGAAATGATATAGTTCACATGATTCAAGCTTTATTTTGCATTCAATTTTGATTTCCTGTTCTAATTTAGTTCAATTGAATTGCAGGAATGGCTCCTAAACTAAAAAAGCAAAAGACTACAGATGCCTCTACTTGTGGTTCACAGACCAAGAATCTGCTGTCCAGTCAGCAGTATGCAAAAGATAGAAAAAAGAGGCTATTGAAGATGGATTTTCTGAACACCTAGTACTTGGATTGGAGTTTACTGGATAAATATGGGTTGACTGACAGGGTTAGAAACATGATCCAAGATCCAACTTGGATTGGATTATTTGATTTCAGGGAGCAAGCATATAAGAACTTGACTATTGAGTTCTTCTCCACATTGAAGAGTATACATGACAGAGCTGAATCTACATTTCAGTTTCAGGTATTGGGTGAGATTAGGGAGGTCAAGCTGAAAAAGATGGGCAAAACTTCTAAGATTATATGATGAGGAGGAGGAAAACTTAAATTTGCCTAATAATTGGCCTGAGGGAGAAGATCAGATGACTCAAGAGGCTTATTGGTATCAGTTGATTCCTCTTGAGAAAGCAAATGAGCCATTTGTTCCTTCGAAATCATTGGCCACTGCATTTGGTGATGTTTAGCACAAGCTGCTCCACCATATTCTTGCACATACTCTGAGCTGCAAGAAGACTAGTCACAGCAAGGTGACTACATTTGACATGTTTCATCTCTATAGCCTTATTAAAGGCTATAGAATTGATTTGGGGGTGGAGATAGCCAATTTTATTTATAGGCAGGCTGATGATACCAAGACTAGACTCCTGTTCTGTGGTGGCTATATCACTAAATTGCTGAAGGGAATGGGCATTTTTTAAGCTCCTTAGGGAGATGAAATATTTGAAAGCAAGAAGATCTCATCAGCACCATTTAGAGGCTGGGGATTGCTTAAAAACCCCAAAGGAGTTCAACCACCAGTTTTGGAGAAACTTGAATTCTAGGATATCTTTCCTGGTAATGTGCCTACAGATATTCCATCCTCCTCTATTCCTCCTCTTGCAGCCACTGCTTCAGCTTATGACATGGACCAGCTTAGGCTGGATATAAAGGATTTGAAGAAGCAGAATCAGGAGCTTAGAGATAGGCAAGAAAAGGAGAGGAAGAAGAATAAGAAGTTTAGGAGGACTATCTTTGAAGCTTTGAAGACTGCTGTTTGCTTCTTGAATCCAAAAAAAGGGGCTGGGATGACTTATGAGACTTCTACTGAGTCTAGGCATAGCTCAAAGCACACTGCTAGACTTAGCTCAGAGCACACTCACACAGCCAGCTCAGGAGATACTCGTAGACTTAGTCCGGAGCACACCGGCAGAGATAGTCCAGGGCCAGAGAGCTAGAGATCTTGCTAGCTCTCATTTGTTCTTTATTGATTTTTATTTTTCATATTGGTTATATATATATATATATATTGAGCACCCAAGTTCCTATGGGTAGACTCATTTTGATCTGTGCTACTTAGTTAGTTTTTATTATTGCTTTTATTTTTCTTTTTGTTTTTCTTTTGTAGAGATTACAGGGCTGAACAAACAATCTCTCCGCTCTGAATTTTGCTGCACTGATCCAAAGAGGAAAATACAAAGGTTTATGTTTATGTTTCTTTTCTCTTCTGTTCTATAATTTTGAAATAGTGAGGACATTGTTTAGTTGAAGTGTAGGGGAGAGGATACATTGAATTGAATTAAATGGATTGAATAGAAGTTGTATGATCTGCTAGCTGTTTGGATTGTGGATTATTTGACAGAATTTAATCAGAGTAAACAACCATATTGTATTTTTGGTTTGAAAGCAAATTATGGGGAAATTCTTCCAAATTTTTTTCAAAAATCTCTTGAAAATTGAAGATAGTACAAAGTAAAGATTGAAAGCAATGAAATTAGCTTGTTTAAGTATCTTACTCACCTGCTGTTGTGATTGGTTTACTAAGTTGAAATTAAGTTGTAAAATCCTTAAGGAACAAGTTTACTTTATTTTTAACTTTGGAATTGAAAATTTAAGAGCTAGTCAAATCCTTTTGTGAAAAATAAATAGGTTTACTTCCAGGAAATTTTAGTTTGTATATACTCTTTGAATTAAACATTTAGTGAAAGAGGTAGAAGAAACTTTTAAACTTAGTGATCCTTTATAAAAATAAGTCTTTGATTTGTTATTGCATTCAAAAAGAAAGAAAACAAGCATAGCTACTACTCCTCTGACTTAAAATTTGAGTTATGAGTATCCGAACTTGAATGTTAAAGTAAGGAAGAGTTCTTAGGGGTATTTTGAAACCTGGTCACTTAGGTGATGAGCCTGAGATGTGCCAACTCAATGAACTCACTATAACGAAAAAGGAAGAAAGGCAAAAGTTCAAATTATGAACTTTGAAAAGCAAAAAGATGGAGGCAAAAACCTCCCAAAAAGAAAATAAGTGCTTGAAAAAGAAAAGAAAAATGAATGCAAATATGCAAATAAAAGGAGACTTGTAATAAAGAAGGAGAAAATCTAAGGAAAAAGTAGATACCACATGCTTTCATTTGGTGTTACTGAGAGTATATATATAAGCTAAAAGTCCAATAAAGTTTAAATGAGTATTTTTCCTTAGTGGATTGTGTATTTGCTTTTTGAATAGAATGTTCTTTTGTTAAAGGTTGAGATTAAAACTTGCTTTGTTTGGATTAACTCTTCAATTTTGATTATAGTACTCTAATTGCAAGACACTGGTATGGTTAGAGCAATAGATACAAGAAAAGCAAGTTAAAGAAATTGTGCTTAAATTAGCAAAATTGTACTATCTATGAGAGATTTCAATAATTTAATTCTTCATTATTTTGCTTGAGGACAAGCAAAAGTTCAAGTGTGGGGGAATTGATAAGATCATAATATATACAAATTTTTTATGTTCAAATAGCTAGAATGGGTACTTGTTTTGGTTAAAATTCATGTTTCAGGTCTGATTTGGACAAAGGAATCAAAACAAGAAACTTTGGAATGAAAATAGGAAAAACTCAAGGGGTATGTCGGCTTTTCCAAAGTCAAATCCGCCGGCGTACAGTCAGCCTTCATCACCAACAGAATGGAATTCCTTAAGGCTGCCTCTATACCGCCGACATTGAGGCAGTGTAGACTGAAGAGGATAAAAACACTGGCTCAATGCTGCCAGTGTAGGAGGAAGAAGAAGTCAGCTTCTACAATATTTCATTCAACACCAACTTTCTAAGAATCAAAGCCGTTGGCGTTGAGACGGCTTACAAGATTAAATATTTGCACTACTCAAAGCCGTTGCATACACTGCCATCCTTACAAGACTTGACTCAATTGAACATACGCCACCTGAAAAGCCGCTTGCGTATAAGGTGAATAGGCCAGTGTACACTGAAGGCTGGCAGCTCAAAAATCAAAGGTTGCTAGCGCAGAAGGAGTTACAACATACGCCGGACTCTAAGCCGTCGGTGTTGAGGCAGTATAGATCGAAGATTAGGAAGCATAAGTAAATATCACATGCTCGGTTACAAATGAAAAGACAAAGTTTGATGGATTGTCTAAACCGCATCAAAGCCACTAGCTTTGGGACGGCTTTCCTTATAAGTAGGTCCAAACTTTTATTTTTTATTATATACGCTGGCTAGATCCATATCTAAGCCGTCGGCGTAGAAACAGCCTACACTTGTACCCGAAGATGAAAGCTGCCAGTGCACTGCCAGTGCAAAGAAGAAAAAAACTTTACGCGGCTTGTAAGCTGCCGGCGTAGGAACTGTAACTGCCGGCGTACAAGTTGAAACTGAAATTTTTCATCAATGCTTCTCACGAATTTTTTCCTATAAATGGGGGATTTCACTCCTCTAGTTCAACAAGCAGAAGAAAAACAGAAAATGCTTTAGTATACAAATAGTTTTAACATTCATAGAGATTTGTGAGAGATTTAAGCTTTCAAGAAGTTGTAATTGAAGATTGCGATATTTGAATTGGTGATATCTGATCTCTTTTCTTACGTAATTCATTTATCTGAATTCTTTGTTCATAATGTTATCAATTGCATACTTTTATTTGATTATTAAATCATCATTCATGAGTAGCTAAACCTTTCTTTGTGGGAAGTGATGAAATCCTAATCTTGCTAAAATGATTTTTGAATTTATATTATAGGATTGTTAGAATTGTGGAATATTTGTATTGAATCATAATTATCTATTTTATTTCTGATTGAAATTGAATTGACAAAGAATTTTGATAATTTAAAAAAAAATTAGGATTCATAGGAATTCATGAATTAAGATTAAACAACAATTGCGGAAGCAGTGGAGTTTAATCTAATTTAGAAATTGTTTTGTGTAATTCATGCAATATTTTATTTTAATTTCTCACTAAGGAATTAGGAGAAATTAATTAAGGATATTAGATAATTATAGAATCGGGAGATTTATAATTATAAATTAGATTCCATTGATAATTTATATAGTGGAAGCTAATAGATTATTTTATGGTTTACTAAAACTTGATAGTTTTAGGTTTTAACAATTTCTTACAAATATCTACATTCTAATTATTCATATAATATAACTTCAGCATGATTAGCAAAGATGAGGGTGGATTCTGTTCCTTTCCACATTTATCTTATATAACTTTCTCACAATCTCATTGCATTCATTGTTAGATATTAGATATATTTAGTTAATTATTTGATACATTTTGATTGCCTAAATATTAATAAAAGCTAATATCAATCTAGTAATTAATGTAGTCCTTGTGGGAACGATACTCGACTCACTTTTATATTACTTGATCAAGACTCAGTATACTTGCTGGTAATATCCGAACTTACAACATTTTTATATACACATTTTAAACGGATCACTCGATTATTGCATTGAATTGAGGCTCAACCTCACCTTTAAGCATTCTATAAAAAATGCATGAGTTTTTTTCCATCTTTCCATTAAAGGATAAATTAAGGATGTTTAGGGCTCAAGACTTGAGGCGCGACTTAAGTTAAATAAAGGTCTGGTCTTTATCCAACAACTATTGTAGGTCAGAGTTAGAGCTTGATGTTGAGGTGGACCAGAAGCTATTTTCATGATCAGGCTCGATCACCTCAGAACACGTGTCGATGGTCATGTTGATGGCTTGATGTAGGGTGCAACAAACCAATTTTGCCTTAATATTTTGGCCTAAACCAGTGTTTTTCCAAGGCTCAATAATTTTGTCTTTCAAGTTTTACTGTTGTTTTGCTCTAAGTCTGATTCCAAACACTTCAATTCTTCTTCTTTTGATTCAAGGAGCTAAGAAACAGCAATTAAACATTAAAAGCACAAGATTCATAGGAATTTAATAAAAAAAATCAAATTAAGTATAAATTCCTTTGAATATAATAGATTAAAATTGACTTATCACCCACTCGCCTAATTGCCCATGACATATACAACCGTCAAGTCAATCACCTATAAATACTCACTTACCTCCTAGGAGAACGGCAATGTTGCACTCAACCAATCATTTACACTTAATTTACAAGCTCATCATGACGACCTCTAACTTAAGCATCAAAGTGATGATGCAATGCCCATGCCTGATCCAACACTAACCAAATTTCTATTTTATAGGTCTCATTCTCCCTACTCTAATAAAAGCCTAAACTATTTTGATCTAACTTATAACAGATATAAGCAAGTAACATTTTGTGTCGTCTATTGGAAAGCTCAACCTATGACAGAAGTTTTCCTATTTTTTTCTACTAAGAAAGTTCCACCAACCTTAGAAAATCCGAATCAAAGACTTCCTTATGCTGCCTCCTTTCAAGAACAAAAACTCGCTCCAGGGTGACTACCCAAAATGTGACTTGAATTCGACTTCAAATTCATCAGGTTTGCAAGGGCTAAGAGCCTCCTAAGCATGCTCTAGTATCTTCCATGCTTCTGATGGCTTCCTCAGGCCAAGGTTGTTTGAGCCGCTTAGACGATATGCTCCACCACTCGGTAGAGCAAAACACTGAGATTATCAAGCACAACAATGATATTAAACAATGCGTTAACGAATTAAAGTTGGAGGCACAAAACTCCCAACCACAACACAATAGTGGCAAAACTCTGCTAAAAGAAAGAGGCCAATACTAGTTCTAGGAACTAGCAAACACCCGTCATTTCTATAAGATCCCAAATATAAGGATCTTACAATGTCAGAATCCCTTCCATCACATTAGCAACATCAAAAACCCAAGCAGGTGATCCCTCCCTAATTAACCTTCCCATGTGCCAAGGGAAACGTTTTGAGGATCTAACTCCTGAAGAAACAGAAAAAGAAATTATGAGAATGTTAGCAAATAAAGAAAATAAGAAGAGCACACCAAAACCTAAGATAACTCGGCTATCAATGAAGACCACCCCTTCCCCCCCAAGCACGATCAATCATAGAAGGTTCCTAACCTTGAGGCATGGAGCTCCCAACTTTCAAACTATATCATGGGATGACCAACCCAGAAGTACACCCTGGATAATGCAAAGACCAAATGCTGGTCTTCAACTTCAACAATGTCATTTTTTATAAAGTACTCCCAAGAATGCTAGAAAAAGTAGCTAATAGTTGGTTCCACTAACTAACCAATGGCTCAATCACATCTTTTGAAGAGCTAATAATAGCATTCAAGATGCATTTTACGATCAAAGATCTCTAAAAAAGCACATATCATCCCTCTTCCTAGTGAATCAAAAAAAGATGAGTCTCTCAACGATTACATTTTCTGATTCAATTAAGCTATTACCAGGATGGATGGTGTTGACCTTAGCCTTATTATTTAGGTGGTAATTCATGGAGTTTGAAAGAATGAAAGCCTTTTCCATTCTCTAGCCAAGAACAAGACCAAGACTAAGACCTTTGAAGAATTCTAGGAACAATCTAGCAAATATTAGGCAAGAAGACTTTATTATCGCCCGAAATGAGATGGAAAAGTCCCAAAAGTAGCTCCTCTGGGACCAAAAGGCCAAGGGGTTAGCAAGAGACTGAATTGACCCCCTTGGATTAAGAAATTAGAACATGAGACCCTAGGGAAAATGAAGATTCTTTAACTCTAGCTTCCTACCCTTTAACAAATCCCAAGAAGATATCTTCTTCAAAATCATAAACTTGGGTATGTTACCCGAGCTATCCAAAATGTGCAACAACCTAAGTAGGAGGATCCCAACAAATATTGTGACTACCATCAAGATATGAGGCATAACACCTATGATTGCTTTCAGGTAAAAGTCATCCTCCAAGAAACCCTAAAGAAAAGACTACCATGACAATACATAGTTAACCTAAACAATACTATGGAAAGGAAAAACCAATGAAGGAGGTCTGACCACCAATAATACAATACTGATTGACTAGACCAACAATTTGAGGGTACTGCCTATGAGGTAATGAACATTATCACTGGTAGACTACGCCCCGTCATCCTCTCTCAATACTCTAGAAATGATAAGGGGAAGGAGGTAATGCTCCTCACAAAGAGAGAGAAACTTGATATGACTCTCAAGTTCAAAGACGTCTACTTAAACAATGTCAAAATACGACACCAAGATGTCCTTGTTGTAAAAGCATGAGTAGTTAGCTTTGACGTGATGAAAGTCCTGGTCGACATTAGAAGTAGCATAGATATCATCTTTAGACATACCTTTGACGAGTTCCATGGTGACAATATTCAAAAGACGCTGAAACCTTGCAAGCATGAGATCTTTAGATTTAACAACCAATCAGTCAAAGTTAAAGGAATATTCACCCTGCCAATGAGGCTGAATGATGACAAGCACAAGGCTTAGAATGATGTAGAATTCCAAGTGGTAAACTACTAGTCACCCTAAAACATATTCTTGGGTTAACCGAGCTCATTCCTTTTCCATATGGTTCCCTCTCCTACCTATCTAAAGGCAAAGTTCCTTACCCTAACAAGGGTTAGTGTATGTAGGGGAGACTGAGGTCTGTCCTGAAAGTTTTACATTCGAACTTTGGCAAGGGATGAGGTATGCCAAATAGACTCATTCCCTGACCAACCAAATCAAAATAATGACTCTACTAAGCAATTGGAGGAATGATTGAACAAATGGAAGAATTCCTACTTGGATATGATCCCACCCTAGTTGCAAAGATAAGTTCTACATTGCCAACTAAGTTAAAAGATGAGCTAGTTTGCTTCCTCTAAGACAATAGCGATGTATTCACAAAAATACCTTCTGACTTGTCGGGGATTGACCCGAGAGTCATCACCTACAAACTTAGCATTAACCTAAAGGTGAAATCAATACAACAAAAATGATGGCACTTCGCCACCACTCGGTAGGCTACCATAGGAGAAGAAGTCCAAAAGCTACTAAAGGCAAGCTTCATCAAGGAAGACAAATATTCCACATAGCTTGCCATTGTGATCATAGTAAAAAAAGGCCAATGGCAAATGGAGTATGCCTGTTGACTATATTAACCTCAACAAAGCATGCCTTAAGGACTATTTTCCACTTCGAAGATAGACTAGTTGGTTGATTCCACATTTAGACATGTCGTACGGAGCTTCATGCATGCCTTTTTGGCTATAATCAGATAATGATGGAGACCAAAGACCAAGTACATGAATCATTCATCACAGATTTCAACATATGTTGTTACAAGGTGATGTTATTTGGTTTGAAAAATACCGAGGCCACCTACCAAAGACTATTCACTATAGCCTTCAAAGAGTAGATCGAATGAAACATGGAAGTTTATGTAGATAACATGATCGTGAAAAGCATAAATTTCAAAGACCATCTCGACGATCTATGAGAAACTTTTGACCAAATGAGGTAATATCAAATGAAGCTAAACCCTTAAAAATGTGTACTTAAAGCATCATACAGGAAATTCTTAGGCTACATGGTCACACAACAAGGACTTGAAGCAAACCCTGAGATAATTAGGGTCATGCTTGTCATGCTCTTACCCAAACTAGTTCAAGACGTTCTATGTCTCATCAATAGAATAACAACCATGAGTCAATTCATATTCAGAAAGATCGAACGATGTGTCGAATTCTTCAAGATCTTGAAGAACCTAGCAAATTTCCAATAGACTGAGGAAAGTGAGAAAACATTTACGTAGTTATATCTAAGCTCATCCCTAAAGAAGAGCTATTCTTATATTTGGACGTTAACAATAAGGCCATATCCTTTTTCCTAATCAAATAGAAGGTTTGGAACACAAATTAATCTACTATATCAGTATACCCTAAGGATTGGGAGAAAGATATCCAAAGTTGAAAAATATGCTCTAGTCGTAGTTATTTTGGATACGAGCCTCAGGCCATACTTTAAGGCAGACTAGATTATCGTCCTAAGCAAGCAACCTCTTCGCACTATCCTCCATAAATCTAACACTTCAAGCAAGATGATGAAATATTCACTTGAACTCAGTGCATATGGGGTTCAATTTAAAGCTCTAGAGGCCATTAAAGCCTAAGTATTAGCTGACTTTATCGCCAAATACTCGAGCCCTGAGGTGAGCCACTCGACAAAGGAAAATCATAACGAACCTTCTATGTCAATGGACCCTCAAATCAAGAACGTTGCGGAGTGAACCTAATCCTTAAAGGACCTTTCAATGTCAAAATTCACTTCACACTCAAGTTTAACTTTAATGCTAGTAATAACGAGGTAGGGTAAAAAGCACCCATAGCTAACCTAAAACTTGCAACCGGGGTTGACAACTTGACCATCTTCTCTGACTCCTAACTTGTAGTTCAGCAAGTTAAGGGAGAGTATGAAACGAAAGAAGATTCCATGATGAGATACCTGGAGATCGTCTGATTGTTGGTCACAAATGTCTCCCACTATGACATCTTCCATTGTTAGTCTCCCGAACCTCGAGCTAAGGGAGGAAGGAATATTTATGGAACACCTCCCCTAGTGCATCTTTGACAAGCAACATCAAGAGGTCCTTGAAGTCAGAGAAGGATCAACATGATCATGCTAAATGGATCTTATAAAAGAATATTTACAAAATGGTACTCTTTCGACTGACAAAAAGGCAACTAAAAAGCTGATTACCAAGCAGTCAACTTTACGATTATAAATGATGTCTTAAATAGAAGGAGCCACAATATACATCTTCTCAAATGTCTCCTACCAGATGAAGCAATCCTTACCCTATGAGAGCTACACTTGAGCAAATACAACAATCATGTAGCTGGACAAACACTATACGTAAATGCCCTTTGCTTTGGCTACTACTAGCCTACCATGTAAGACGCGACTGAAATAGCTAAGAAATGTCCCTAATGCCAATAGCATGCCCCATTGCCTATGCTCCAAGCAACTACCTTTGAGTACTCACTAGTCCTTAGCCATTCACTTAGTAGCGAATGGACATACTCAGGCTTTTCCCCAAAACCACTAGACATAAAAGATTCATCATGTTAACAGTCGACTACTTCACCAAATGGGTAGAAGCACAAACTATTCCTAACATCACCGAGAAGTCTATGGAATCCTTCATAACTAATTACATCATGTGTTGATTTAGAGTACCACGAGTCCTAACCACTGACAATGGAAATCACTTTGATAATGATCGTTTTAGAGAATTCTATTAGTACCACTATATCAATATAAGTTACACTTCTATCTCTCATCCTTAAACTAATAGCCATGTTAAAGCAGTCAACCACACGATTGTTGAAAGTCATAAAAAGATGGTCAATTGTGACAATTTCAGTTGGGTAGAGCACCTACTAAACATCTTTTAGGATACAAAACTATATGTAAGACAACCATTAGAGAAATGCCTTATTGGCCAGCATTGGGCACAGAACTAGTCCATCTAGTAGAACCAAAACTCCATACCTTTAGGACTTAAGAATTCCAATCAATTGTGAATTAGATCCGATTGTGGGCTAACTTTGATAGCATGGAAAAATCCCAAGACGGAACCGAATAAAGGTTGATAGCATTCTAATTGAGAACCATGTGGTACTACAACAAAAAAGGTTAAACACAAAAAGTTCAACTCGAGCGACTTAGTATGTTGCAAGCTAACTGGCATGGGAGCCAAAGAAGGTCAAGAAAAGTTGACCCACATTGGGAAGACCTAGTTTATATCACCGAGAACATCGGTAATGGCACTTACCACCTAGAACGACTTGACAGGCAACCAATCTCGAGAACCTAGAATGCCGACAATTTAAGGAAGTAGTTTACTTAAAATTATGTCTATATGTAACTACTTTATTTTCTCATGTTAATTTCAAATTTGGAACCTTTCTATAAAAAGACGTGTTATCTTGTGTAATTCTCCTAATAGGGCCAAAAAGTCCCACCCTAAGTCTCAGTGAGGATGTTTAACCGAATAGGTTGTAAGTTTGGTTACCAACTAACCAAGCCGCTTACGCTCAGTGCTTGTGTCCTAAAAATCACCAAGTCTTATGTAAGGGTACTCGACCAAATGAGTTGTAACTCTGGGGATCAATGGACTGAGAGCCACTTATGTTCAACACTCACATTCTAAAAATCACTAGGTCTCATATGTGGATGACCTGATCGAATGTACAATAGCTCTAGAAGCAACACCATTACCCCTCTATTTAAGTGTTAGCTAAATAATTAGACAAAGTTCCATCCTCACCTAAAAAGGAGCCCACAGTTTTCAAAGAAATTTGAGCTTTCAAAATAAACAAGAATACAAGATGATAAAAGGAATAAAGAATCAAAAGATATATGTATATATACAATGAAACATTACAATAGTTTTGACTGGCATCTCGGCTAGGACAAAGTTGGCTAGCATGTTGACTAAATGCTATAGCTTAAGCATATGATGATGTATTAGTCTTTTAGATGGTATTTCCAACCCAAACCACCATGCTAGGGGATCTTTATCAGCAATTGGGAGTAACCCATAACATCTAAAGCTTGAACAACACCTGTACCTGCCCTACTATACCAAAGAAACACAACAACAAAGTGTCAAGCTGCACCAAACACCAAAACAGAGAAGAGTCCAACTAAGGTAAGATGATTAAATAATTGTTAAAGAACAGTCCTTCTAATTTGCCACAACTAACTCTAGGGATTTGATCTCGACTCAGCCGACCTTATTGCTTTGAGGAGGGGAGGGGGAGGAATGTATGGGGTGTGTGGTTGATGGGGAGTTAATGTTGAAAATAGCATCCAATGTAGATTATGGCTGTGACTAATATGGGAGAAATCTACAACAATAACATGACAGATCGATCATGGGCATTATTGTGTTTGAAATATTGATTCAAGGAGATTATGGCCTCTATCACAACCGTGATCCACCTTAGATAGTTGGATCAGAGGAGATAATGGGCCCTGATATGGCCATGATGGTAGTTACTCCCTGTGATTTTTACGCAACAATTGGATTTAAAAGGCACATTGAAAGGGGATAAAACTGAAGTGATGACTAGCTTCACTATTCTAACACACATAATGATGCAAGACATATAATATCGATTCGAAATATTGCAAAGTAAGCAGAACCAATTTCATTCACATTTGTAAATCCCGAACAAGAGTATTGACAGTGTTCATTGTGTTGTGAGAGAGTTTAATACTAGTCCATCTTTGTATTGTCTTTGTATCAGACATCATCAAGTGTTATTATTAACAAGGGTTGTTTCTATGTTCCATTCTCTTGATTTTTACTTTAATTATGTTGTTCTATATTTTTGCATGATGTGTAAGTAGTAGTTTAGGGCTTGCAATGTCATGATTATCATGTACATGCATGAGTTTAGTGTTAATTGTTGTTAATTCCTCTAATCTTTGTAGTGTGCCTTAAGTAACCTAGTTCTAGGTAGTGTACGACTTAAGATTAAATAAGATTTTTGTAGGATCCAATTGGGAAATCTACGTATTGGATAGATCTAACTATAAGGAGAAGTTGCTCATGTTCCTAGAGATAGGTTCGTGAAATTTTCTATATGAACATGGAATTTACACTGGGTTCATATTCTTAATGCGATCTTAGTTAGCTGTTAACTAGAAAGAGATTCTAGGAGACAAAACTGGGATTAGGGGTTAATAATCTTTAGAAAGATATTAACCTTATTAATGAAATCCCATAGTTAGGGAAGTTAACATTAAATCCTTAAACACCTTAGTACATGTTAATTAATCGGTGAAGCAGGTCTAAGTTGTGTATTATTTGAGTGAGTAATAGTACTTTGATGATTACATTTGTAAAGGTAGCTGTAGAAATTAGTTAGTTAATTGATTAATTATAATTTTCTAGTTCAAGTTCTAATTGCTAGATAATAAACAAGAAGAGGAGTAATAGTACTTGTCGAGATCACTAAGGAATACGACTCTATAATTTGTTCCTATATAACATATGATAGGTATACTTAGCTAACACCGACCAATTCATAAGAATGGATCATAGAACTTAATTATTTAAAACTCTATTAGAATTAGTACACCGAGGGAGGAGGACAACTGTTGATAGTTTAAATCGAAACTTGGGCCACCCAAACCAATCCCAACAAACTAATAGGTTAGACCTACTGGGCCCAAAATCCTGATAATAGACACTAAGATATAATGCCTAGCCTTGTCTAGATGACCATGACCTTCGCTTAGCTGTCCCCAACTTTGCTTGCCACTTAGACACAAGTAGCTAAGTCGGACCAAGCATCTAGTAGTAGAGTAGTGGGCCTACCCCATGTCTCCACGAGTGTTGCCAACAGCCCACTCGTCCAATCGCCCATGATGTCTACTACCGCTAAGTTGATCACCTGTAAATGCTCACCTACCTCCCAAGAGAACAATAATGTTACACTCATGATGACCCTTGACTTAAATATTAGAGTGGTCACGTCACGCCCATACTCGGCACTGCTAACCAAGTTTTTGATTTGCAAGCCTCGTTTTCCCTACTTTAGTCATAGCCCAAACTACTTTGGTCCAACTTTTGTCGAATTCGAGTAGGCACCACCTTTGAATTTATTTCTTTTATTTCTTTTCCTTATAGTAGAAAGCTATGATAGTTTAATTAGAATCAAGAAACTGGTGATTCCTTAACAAGTTATGAAATTGGCCATCCAATCGAATTCCACTCACAATTTTGGTTTTGTATCCTGTTTGGAACTAATTATTGACCATATTTAGCTATGGTTGAAGATGTTTTACTGGTTAGTAACATATTGTCATTCTTGTATTATAAATTACAAGTTCATCTAATAACTAGAACCGACATCATGTAGGGACTTACCATCTCCAAGCTTTAATTTGATTAGATTTCAAAGTTTGATATATATATATATATATATATATAAATTCAATCTTTGATACTAGGATATATCTTCTACCTTCTGTTTAAAAAGAAAGATAAAATAAAATTATATATAGTGATCTACTACTACAAACTAATATGACCTTTTCAGTTTAAGACTAGCAGTAGTCATTCCTCAATACGAAGCGAGCCTTTAATTGAGACCAACCAATTGGTTTTGATGGTCTTTTTTTTTCTATTTTTTCCAATTCTTACTCTACAAAAATTTGAGATACATGTTTTTTTTTTTTTTTTTTTCAGCCGATAGATACATGTTTACACTAGTATAAATACTCATAATAATCTAATTTATCCTTAAATTCACGCAATCAGAAGAACATATACGAACTTCTATGCTTAATTTATGCCCAATTCATCGAGAGCAGTAACTGGAATTAATAGAGTACGTATCTATCTCTACTCTCACATCTCTGGCTTTCTTAATTTGTCTCAGTAGACGAGCTTGCAATAACTGAGAAACGAGACATTGATCCTATATATTCAAGTGTGGAAAAACATAAATGGAAAATTTTAAAGCAATCAACAATGACTTCTAGGAGATCTATTAATCGTATTTTACGGATGCTGTGATATACGAAAATTATATATACACACACACTAGTGATCCTACATCTGCATTGCATGTATAAATTTAATGAGAAAATTACAGTAAAGAAGTCTATTTGTTTGTTTGGCTTTTTTCGACAGATACAGATACTTTTTTCAAACTTTTTTTAATAAATTATTTATTAAGAAATAGATATAAATAAAAAAAAGTTGACAATTCTCATCAAAAGATCAAATAGATCAAATATAGATAAAATATAAATGCAAATCGGACATATTTAGACATATCATTTTAAAAAAGATACAGATACAAATGAAAAACAGACCATCCAAACAGACCCTAGTGCTTTTTGTAAAATAGGGTTTGAATTTATAAAACATGCATTTATGACCCATATTATTTTGTTTCATGCATCTAAGTATTTCTATTAGTGCGATGTTAATATGTTTGACATGGCACTTTGAAAAGTTGAAATAAATAAATGGCCATATTACTTAGCATGCCAAGTAATCATTTATCATTTTTTTTTCCTTTTCAAATTTTACTACAATTTTTTTTAAATATGTAAAAAATTTAAATTAATAAGACATCTTTTGTATCTCTCTTAAATATCTATCAATTAAAAAGATACTCCTATTCTGCAATCAAAATTGAAACCTAATCCTAAAATGGATGGAAACTTTACTTTAACTATAAGTCTTAAATACCTCAATCCATCTCTATCCATGCAACCTTCAATTACTCCCTCACAAAATATTCTATTTTGATATTTTCTTTTTTCAAAAGAGGTTAAAGTTACCATGAGCTCATTTTGAAAGTGATAGCAATGGTGTCGGGAACAAATATATTTTCTTTCGGGATTTTAGAAATTAGATCCATATGTTGGAAATTGTTACAGTGTATGTTGTATTCACATTTTACAAATTTTGTCTCTCTGTTTTCTTTTTCTTTTTTTTTTTTTTTTTTTTTTGGTAAAATTGCAATCTGACCAAAGAAAATTCTACTCTTCTCAATGCTCTTATCATTTTAGTATAGTTTGCTATCGGTATATTTAATGTACCTTTTTAGGTGAAATTTTTGGAGCACTCATCAATCAAATCAAAATAAATATTAAACCTTGAGGATCAATAAATCAAATTGAAAATATTTTGTGTCTGATTAAAACTCCCTCGATCAGTTTTGCTTGCATTGTTTAATTTAATCCATCCCATAATAATTGCTATCAACCGATTAAATTGCATGATGTCAACTTGGAGGGAACAAAAGAATAGGACATGTCGATTGCCAATAATAATGTAATCAAAAGGTGTCACATAATATTAAGCTATGGAATGTTTAAATATAATTGGTGAACGCTTGTAGTTCAAAAGACAATAAATTTGTATAAACTAGATTTACTAAAATTTGGTTAAAATCGGTAGGAAGGTACGAAGTTGTTACTACTTATACCATCAAATTTTTGAATGTTCATTTATAAATCTTTATAACTGGTTGTATTCGTCAATGCATATTTCATTATTTTATAAATATACTATCAGATTTTTTCTTTTAAAATTGTTAGTAGTAAAATTTGTAAAGAAGAAGAAAAGATATGGTCTATTACTTGGCATGATGAGTCATATGAACAGAAAAGAATTGCAACAAGAAAAGATACCTTTATTATTCTAAATTGGTTCTCTAATTCAGCAATCAAATACATATAGCACTATATAAGGAAGGAAAAAATTGTATAGCTATCAATAAGTTGGAGTTTCCCTTATCTATCGAATTACTATTTATGTAGGAATTTGTTACTCTTTGGAAGTCCTTGTCACCAACCATATTCCCTTTGATATTTTTATGAGTATGATCATCCTTATCACTCCATGATACGTGGGACTCCTTATCACTCCATAGACTCACATGATTTTTGCTAAGATGATGTTACTATAGGTTGTTAATATGACCCTACAAACTGAGCTAGGATTGAAGGCACAGTTTGTTGCTAAAATATGCAAGAGCAGGTTTGGGCACAGGTTTAGTAAATATATCAGCAACCTGTTTAGCAGAGGACACATGTTTAGTGACAAGTAATCCATGAGCAACTTGTTCACATACAAAATGGTAATCTAACTCGATGCATTTACTCCGAGCATGAAAGACAAGATTAATGGTCATGTATAAAGCACTAATGTTATCACAATAGAGGACAAGTGAAGATAAGAGTGATATGTAAAGATCTTCAAGAATGTAAGTGAGCCATGTTTGTTTGGTAGCAGTATTAGCCATAACATGATACTCAGCTTCGGTAATGGATTGAGAGATTATGTGTTATTTATTTACACACCATGAAATGATATTTGTGCCAAGAAGGGTGCAATAACCGGTGGTAGATCTCCTTGTTGTAAGGCAGCCAGCCTAATCAACATTAGAAAAGGCAGGCAATTCAAGAGTTGTATTGGAAGTGAGGTGTAAAGCAGTGTTAATTGTCCTTTTTAGATATTGAAGGATTTGTTGAACCAATTTCAAATGAGAAATTGTAGGAGCATGCATGAATTGTGAAACATGGTTGGCACTATATGATAGATATGGGCACGCGATAGTGAGGTATTGGAGAGACCAACAACTCTACAAAAGTGACTGAGATCATCAATAGGAGTAGTATCTATAGCAAGTTTAAATTTAACCTCTAAAGACGTAGGCATGGGCTAGCAATAAAGCATACTAGATCTTTCAAGAATGGCAAGCACATAATGTGACTGAGATAGATGTTGCCCATCTACTGTGGCAGAAATCTCAACGCCAAAAAAATGATGCACCGGACCTAAATCTTTCATAGAGAACTCATAACTTAAAAGTTGAATAAAAGTGGTAATAACCTTTGTAGATGACCCTATAAGAAGCATATCATCAATGTAGAGAAGTAAAACAAGTAAACCTTAAGCAAAATGAAAAATAAAAAGAGAAGGATCAACAAAACTGCAAAAGAAAATAAAAACATATGATATAAGAAATTCACTAAGTCTATCAAACCAAGCACGGTGTGTTTATTTGAGTCCATACAAGGCACGCTAGAGCTTACATACATGCATAGGTTTCTATAGATCAGTCATACCTAGTGGTTGTTCCATATATATATCTTCAACGATGTTTCCATGTAAAAAGGCATCTTGATATGAAGTTAATGAATGGGCCAATGTTTTACAAGAGCAATAGTTATTCAAATTGTACTTGGTTTTATTAGAGGAGAGAATGTATCTTTATAGTCAATACCACTAATCTAATGGTATCCTTTGGCAATTAATCATGCTTTGAGACAATCTAGTGTACCATCAAGTGATTAGACTTAAAACCCAATTGGATCAAATTACATGCATATCTAGAGTGCACGGAACTAATCACCATGTTTCATTTTGATGTAATACAACAACTTCATCAATCATAGCAGCTTTCCAACCAGGATGTGCTAGGGCTAACTTAATGGTTTTCAATTCACGAGGTATTGTAGCTAACAAGGTTATTATCAAGGCATATTTAGGATTTGACTTAACAACTCCAAGTTTGGACCTGGTTATCATGGGATGAGTAATTGGTGCTTCATGAGTTTGCATTGTGTTTATGGAAGGAAGGTACTCAGGTGAAGGTACGTGTTCAAGATCCATATCAAAGTTTAATTCAAGCATTAGTGCAGGTAGATTTAGGCCTTCAAATGGCTGATCATTAAGATAAGTGCCAACATTGTCTATCACAGGTGTGTCACATGGTGAATTTGGTCTAAACTGCGAGCGATGAATATCAACACATGGTAGAGGAATGGGATATGTAGGTGCAGATACTTGTGAAAGACTATCTAAATCAAGAAGAGTGGTAGAAGAAGACAACAAAGAATCAAATATATTAAGAACATGTTATGCATTAGTAGAAAGTGATGGAGATCTAAAAGGAAAAACAGTTTCATAAAAAAAAACATGATGAGAAAAAAAATGTGCAACTAGATGGAAGGAAGCATTTGTATTCTTTATGCTTTTCACTATATCCTACAAAAACACATAAGATAGTTTTAGAGTCAAATTTATGATTTCTTGTGTCCCATGTATATGGAAAACATTTAGAATCAAAACTTAAAGTGAGGTATAGTTACGATGAGTTCCATGTAACATAAAATATGGAGTGTCAAATTGAAGAGATGAAGATGGTAACCGATTAAGTAGAAAAACTGTTGTGGTGAAGGCTTCCACCCATAAAAAAAAGAGGTGCATGACTATGGAACAACATTGTCATACCTACTTCATGTATGATTCTATGCCTTCTCTCAACCATTCTTGTTTGCTCTAGAGTATAGGGGCATGAAATCTAATAAATAATACTCGTTGCAAGAAAGTGTGATGATAGTGTAGAGTTAACAAAACTCTCCTCCACCATCTGAGTGGAAGATTTTTATTTTTTTATTGAGCTGTCTTTCAACATATTGTTCAAAGGCTAATTAGGCAACGGAAAAATCGTATTTATGTTTCAATGGAATAATCCAAGTATACTTTGAAAAGTCATCAACTAGGCATGCATAAAACTTAAATTTGCTAATAGATAAAATAGGAGTAGGTCCCCATAAATCACAATGAATCTTATCAAGAATACTAGAACTAGAGTGTTTAGAATGAGCAAAAGGAAGTTTACTTAGTTTTCCTAATTGACAACTATCATATAAATGTTCAGTCTGTAAAGGACTTGTAACATCAATTAATCCTTTATTTTGTAAAACCTGAATAGTTGATGCTTGAGGGTATGCTAAGTGTTGGTGACAAATATCTTTAGTGCCAGATTTGAAACAATGAGAGAAGTATGCTTTTGGTACATCGGATAAAATATATAAGTCACCTTTTCTTTTCCCTATTATTAACGGATGTCCTGTCTTCCATTCCTGTACATAAAAATCAACATAAAAAAACTCACAGTTAATAGGAAATTGAGAGGTTAATTGACTTATTGAAAGCAAATTTCTTTTCAGATTTGGAACTAAAAGAACATCATGAAGAGGCAAAAGCTTTTCTTTTTGTTTAATATACGAATCACCAATACCTGTTATAGGTATAGAAGAATAATCTCCAATTATGATTGAATCAAATCTGGAGTATTTATGAATATTAGTCAGCATACCTTACTTTCTTGTCATGTGATTGAACTCATGTATCAGAAGTCCATTCTGTTTTGATAATGGAGTTGTGTAAAGTGAAGGCTGTAAGGGCTTGTGGAATTACATCATTTTGAGTTGTTCTTTTTGGTATCCACCAAAAAATTTTGGCAATATGGCTTGGTTTCCCACAATATTGACATGTTTCATCTCGATACAGATCTTTCTCCACTATTGCCATACGTCTTTCTCCTAGACGTGGTCATCGTTGTTGTTGTGTAGCTGGTGTTGAGTTTTTTGGATAGCTTTGATTTTGGTTTCAAAATTGTTGTGCTTGAAATCCATGACCCGAAGAAGTAAAGATACTGTTGTGATTCCTTGAAATGGTACTTTGAGATTGTTTTTGTTGTTGGCTATAAAAGGCCAAATGTGGAGTGGGTTGAGAAAGAGACACCTCTTATTGATTCAAAAACTAGCTACGATGCTAATCAAGATTTTGTAATTGTGAAACCAGTTCAAAATATGTTAGTTTTGGAGGTTTCAACATCGTTTTTGTGAAAGTTTCATAGTGTGGTCCAAGACTTATGAGAAGATAGAAGACTTTTTCTTTATCTAGTATAGGCTTTCCAATGGTAACAAGATTGTCATACAAACCCTTAAAGGATGTATGTGATCTCCAATGGTCTTGTTATTATCCTTGTGAAGATAAGTCAGTTGTTGTCATAGTGTAAACTCTTACTCTTGAGAGTCCTATGCATAAGCATATTTCAGTGCTTCCCAGACTACATATGTTGTGTTTATACCAATGACAAGTTCAGAGCTTCTTCAGTGAGGGTTCTGATGATCTAACCCCAGAGAAGGTGACCAGACTTTTGCCAAGCAATGAATTATTTTATCAATTGGGGTATAATGTTTTCTGTTCCTGTGTTATTTAAATCTAAAGTAGTTTACTTTGTAAGAATTGGTATTTCATTGGTGAGATGGCCAATGAAATCTTAGCTTTCTGCTAATCGTAAGACTTATTCTCTCCATAATGGATAATTGGTTTGTGTTAGTTTTAGTGTGACAAAATTTCCGATGTTCAAAGATAACGAAGTCATGGTGATTAGAATAAGAGACAGAATCGTTCCTGCTTTAATACCAAATAGAAAAGAATTGCAAAAAGAAAAGATGCCCTTATTATTCTGAATTATATTTTACAATACTATCAATAGCCAAACTAAGAAGGCAATATATATAGGCTAATACATAGCTGTTATATAAGATAAGGAAGGAAAAGGTTGCTGTCTTATCTCCTCTAATTCATCAATCAAATACTATCTTATCTCATCTAATTCAACAATCAAATACATATATAGTTGTAATTTGTTACTCTTTGGAAGTCATTGTCACCAACCACATTCCCTTTGATATTTCTATGAGTATGATCATTCTTATCACTCCATGATTTGTGAGACTCCTTATCACTCCATAGACGCACACGATATTTGCTAAGATGAGGCTACTATAGGTTGTTAATAATATGCCCACATAATTTATTTTAACTTTCAAAGTGCCTTGTCAAATTCTTTAATGTCACACTAGTGAAAATCCTTAAATGGATAAAAATTAATAAATATAGGCTCTTAAATGCATGTCTTATAGATTGAGGCCCTATTGCAAAAAGCACACTAATATAGGCCTTTTGTTGCATTTTGCCCAAATTTAATAGTACCATGAAAAGTATTAAATCTTTAATTGTAAAATATTAAAGTGTTTTTTTCTCATTTTTAATTAAAATGGAAATTTTTAAAAGTAAAAAGTAAGTAGTTATAAGTGTAGGGATTAAGGAAGGAATAGTTTTGTTTTGAAATAAAACTTACACAACTATGATAATTTAATAAAAAATAAAATAAAAAAAAATAAAAGCCAAAAAACCTACTTTTCGTGTTTCAATTTTTTGCCTAAATATTATTCCATGAAATCCTTTGCATTGTAGGTATAGTATGCTAAAATCCTATTTAAACTATCCACTGACCCACTTTCTTCCATTCATTTTTTTTTTTTCACATTATGAAGTTTACAATTTTTAAAATTCAATTTCTCCTCTCCTACCCTTTTATATTCGCTCTTGGTCCCCCATGATTTTTCTTTTAAAAAAAATTCTCCAAAACTGCATACACATTTTTTCACTAATACATATACATATACATATATATATCAAAGCCAAAAGACCCACTTTTCGTGTCTCTCTTTTCTGCCTCTATATTTCCATAAAATACCCTTAAATATACATGATATCAATATGATGAATTATATCCACATATTAACACTACAGGGATATTATAGTGATACAACAACTAAGTGTAGATAAAACAAGACTATTCACCAAATGATCTAAAATACGCTCAATTACAAAAGCATGCAATTTCCAAGAGAAAACTCTCTTAATTAGGGTTTCAAAAGTGTATAAAATGTTCTAATTACAAAAGATAAGTTTTTAGACTATTTATACTATCACAACAAAAGCTCTAAAGATAAAAAATTAAAGAAAGCTGGTGTCGATAAAACTTAACGAAAACCGGTGGCCTAAAACAAAGAAGGCCAGCTCCAAAGCCGGCAGCTTTAAAGTACAACATTGGCAGTGTAAACTTTAGCTGGCTTAAAGCCGGTGGTAGAGGGTCCCTAGGGGGAAATTCCTATGGAGAGTCAAGAGACGACAACTTAGGAGCTGTACACATCATTGATGATGTTCGAGACGTGGAAGCCTGGAGAACCAAGTTACAGGATCAAAGGGTGGTATCAGACACCATGGATTAGAGAATCCGACGTTTGGAGCAGTATTTTGAGGATCTGATGGCGATGGAACTCAATGTTAACAGAGATAGGGATGTCGGTAGGAGACGACTAAAGGTAAGAGATTCTTTCGGCGATCTGATCAATTGACCTATAGCTACAAATCAAAGATTTTAGAATTTTGATCAAGAATCTAATGAGGAAGATGCTATATTAAATGAAGAAAGACAACCACAAAGGCAAGATGGTAATGGTAGTGGCGGATACTGAAGGGGAAATTATGGGTATGATCAAGGAGATGGTGGTGATTTCCACCTAAAAGTGGATATCCCTTATTTCAATGGCAATCTCAATAATGAAGAATTCATGGATTGACTTGCAGATGTGGATAGATTCTTCGAATATATGGAGATTCCCAAGGAAAGAAGAGTGAAATTAGTAGCGTACCGATTGAAGGGTGGTGAGTCAGCCTGCTTAAAAGGCTTTAGAATAGGAGGTATGGTGAAGGTAGGCAGCCTATGTGGACATGGTTTTGTATAAAACAATTGCTATAAAAGGATTTCTTACCACCTGATTATGACTAGATTCTGTTCCCGTAGTATCAGTATTGTCATCGAGGGCAACGTTCAGTTCATGATTACACAGCTTAATTCATGAGACTAGCCAAGACAAATGATCTGTGTGAGAGAGAAGGCCAATAGGTGGCGTAGTATGTAGATGGTCTAAAGCAGTAGATTCGAGATAAAATCGAAGTCCATGTTCTTCAGACTTTGAATGAGGCTAAAAACATGGCCATTATGGCTGAGATGTTGTTACATGAGAGAAATACCAAATTTGAGGGGACCAGTACAAAATATGGAGTTGAGGGGTCAAGTAGCAGCAAAAATGTAGCTGAAGAAAATAAGGATGTTGAGGAAAAGTCGATTGAAATAGTTGAATCTAAAGAAGAGGAGAAACCAAAATTTGAAGTAGTTGTAAAAGAAGCAAATGAGGAGCTAAAAAGTAAACCGATTGAGACTGAAAGTAAGTAGAAAATAGATGAGTAAGAGAAGGTCAATCTTCTAGTAACTTTAAATAATGAGGTTGTAGTGTTCAAGCCATTGAAAGAATTATATGAAGTTGATGCTAGTTTGAAAGAGATTTAGGTTGCTATATTCCCTTTCTAGTCGAATTCTTCTTAAGTGGGAGAAAATGATGCGGATGACATAGCAGACACATATTTGAACAAGAGGAGTTGTCCAAGAAGTAGATGAAAAAGCAACACTAGGTTGCCTAAATGTCATTGGCCTTGGAAGAAACACAGCCAGATTTGGAAGAAATGCCTACCTTGGAAGATACACTGCCATTGTTGGAACCGGCCTACATTGCTGATAGTTTCATCTTTTGAATTTTTAAGTTGTCAGTATTAATTATAGGCAACCAGTTTTAATTGTTAGCATTAATTATCAACCTCTATTGCCATTGCTAATTGTCATCTTTTATTACTAACCTATATTATATTTATTATTCATATACTTTTGAAACCCACTCTGTTTTTTTTTCCTCTCTTTTTTTCACATTGTGTAGTTTACAATTTTTAAATTCAATTTATCATCTCCCACTCTTTTAATATTTATTTTTTATTTTTTTCCAAAACTATTATCAATAATTAAAGTAAGGAGATTCCATAGAGAAATAGAGATATTTAATGAGAAAATGGTTAGTTATCTATTAATGGCTAATTATTAAATAAAAATATTCTTCACTAAATTCGCATGTGTGTTTTCCACTAATATATATATATATTTATATTATTAAAGCCAAAACACCTCCATTGGTGTCTTTAGGCTTTTTTATTTAAATTTATTTCAAATTAAAAAAATTAAAACTACTACTTCCATAGAATTCAAAAAACTTCACACATTTTATTTTAAATAACCACTACCACTTTTTTTTTTTCACTCGCAAAAGTTTGATTGGAATTTATGATTAAAAAATTAAAAAAAATTCCATATATAAAATATTTTCAATTTAGTTTGTAATCTAGATAAAAACTTTTTATTGTTTAATATTTTATTATTTAATATCTTTATATTTGCACACGCAATACAAAATACAACATCCACTAGTATATATTAAAACCAAAAGACCACTTTTCGTGTCTCACTTTTACACCTCTATATTCCCATAAAATACCTTTAAATATACATGATATTCAATATGATGAATTTTGTCCACATATTAGCATTGTAGGGATAATATGGTAAAACCCTATTTAAATCATCCATTAACCCACTTTCTTTCACCCCTTTTGTTCACATCGCACAATTTACAATTTTAAATTCAGTTTCTCATCTTTCCCCCTTTTATATTCACTCATGGTCATCCATAATTTTTTTTAATTTCCTTCAAAACTATTGTCAATAATTAAAGTAAGGAGATTACATGGAGAAATAGACCAATGTTCAGGTATGTTTTGTACAAAAATTTTTGTGTTTTATCTGTATCTATTTTTAACAAATAGTTTGATTGAAACAAATATAAAATAGATACCAAGCCAATGAAAAACCAACAAATCAAACGCATTCATGTGAAAATGGATTGGTATCTATGAATAGCTAATTATTAAATTAAAAAAATATATTCTTCACTCCACACATGGGTGTGTTTTCCGATAATGTATTTGTATATATAAAACAGGAAGCACAGTACACGAGTGGGAAAGGAAAGGAACGACAGGACAGTCGGAAAAGGAATGATCGGCCCCGTATATCAAGCCCCAGATCGAGGATCATGTCACTTACCTTTCTCAAATAATTGTGAAACGACGTGAGAATGTTCCTGTCTTGTGGCTGTAAAGAAGCCACACGTGTGTCTCTTGATAGGGCTTAGTTGTTTTGCTCAGTTCACTTATTGCACACCCGCACGTCAATTTCTATTTATTGCCAATGCAAGACCATGGACCCAGCCCTAGCCTGCTCGTCCTTGCTTGCCCATCCTCATCCACGCGCTTCTTCTGTGGTCACGAAAGGGACTTCAACTTCATCTAGTAATAACAAATTCGACATGACCATTTTTTTTTTATTTCTTTTCTTTACTATTTCTTATTGCACACCCCCACATCAATTTCTATACGTGGGGTTCTCTTTTATGAAATATCTATAATAAGTATATTTTACTTAAAATCTAAAAGGAATGAAGCACAAATGAAAAGGATATTCGGAGTATAAGAAGCTAAATTTGGATTTTGGATCTTATAGCCCAGTAATGACTTTGATTTGATTTTTTTGGTTTGAGTGACAAAAATTCAAATGTCTCATTTGGTATGTTGGAATCGTCTTTAACATAATGAGTTTGAAGTAGGAATGGTTAAGCCGAAGTCCATGAAGAAATCAAACATTAGAAGAACGAGATGGTTAATATGATCCAATGGACGCTATCAAGTTTCAAGCTTTATAAATACTTAGAGTTCCTTCTCATTTGAAGAATTGACAAATTAATATAAACATCATCATGCTACCAAAATACCCTAACAAGAGATCAAGTAGAGCTCAGAATGAAGAACACACTGCCTTTTCTTTAGAGCAGTAGAGTTGTTACTCTATAGTTCCACCACTCATTATTAGTGTGTTCAAGCTCCTCGACACCGTTTGCTTCTTCAACCTGTCTTCTCATTCCTAGTAATTCGTTTTGTATACTTTCACATCACTTCTCTAAGGTCATATGGAGTGTGAGATGCATGTTACACGTATGTGGCCACTGCAATCGAATTCACCCACTGACACAGAGTAAGGAGCAATCAAATAAAAAAAGACACCTATATATTTTTTTCTTCCACTACTCTTTGCAAAATATTATAAAACAATCTAGTGAGTTGCAACTAGCATGTGGAGTTTATGGGCTCGAAGAGGTGTCTTCTACTTCAATTCAAGTGTTCATACCTTGTCCTATAGTGGATATAGAAATGGAATTTAGGTTTAAAATCAGTAAATTTTTTAACTTACAATTTTAAAGTTACAAATATAATTTTTTATAAAAGAAATTTAATTTTAATTTCAATTATAAAAACAAATTGCTTTTGTTTAATTCATTTTCATTGATTCTAGAGATTATTTGATGAATTTATGGAGTTTTACGATAGTGTTCTTTTTTTTTTTTTTTTTTTGGTTAGTTAAGGGACCTAATTGGGGTGTGTATGGCCACATCCCTCGCATGTTTAGGACAATTTTTGCTAGTGATAGATATAAGGTTGGCAAACATTATTTGCCTTCTCTTTTTTCCCCTACTAATTATTGATCAGCCCCATCCCTATAAGCTATAGGTTGTTAGGCAAGGTGAGGCTTTAGAAAAGAAATTTTGAAGTATGCATAAGGTTTTAGTCATTATTTAACAAGTGAGACCTTATGAACTTAATCAAGGCAAGAAGGCTATCGTTATGCTGAGCTTATTTGGACTTTTTCATTCATATCTAATTTGTATTTGTTTGAATTTTTACATTTAAAAAAATGTTATTTTTATTTTATTTGTTTTTATTTCACAAATGTGGTTTTTTTTTTTTTTTTGCCTTCAACATAATAACTTTATTGGAAAAAAAATCAGTCTAGTGATATGGGCTCTAATTCCTCATATAACAATTGAAATAAAGGAGTTGGGGGTTAGATAACCTAAACGATAAGCCCATTCCCTTTTTGCCTTTGGTTGCTACCCGATTGGCACAAGCATTAACATTGTGTTTAATGTAAAGAATAAAAAAAAGATCAAAACAAGAAGATAAATCTGAAATGATGCTTAAACAAGGACAGATCTTTCCCATAGCATTAAAGGGGCTTATTGAAGCCGTTGGAAACAACTTGAGAATCTATCTCAATGATCACTCTAGTCTAACCTTGGTTCTTTGTGAATAACTACCTCGATAACTGCAATTGCCTCTACTTCAACAACATATTTTGGCTAAATTGGCATAGCTTTGGCTACTGGTAACTTTCCAAAGCTGCCTTATGCAACCCAACCGATACCTCCTTTGTTGTCTAGACAATTGACAGCTACATCACAATTGATTTTAATAGCAGAAAAAGGAGGTGGAGACCATTTATATACCAATTTTCTTCAGCACACTAGCATGGTGTGTCTTCGTTTGTGAAAGTGGTCCTGTTGCTACTTGGAGCTTCCTCCTACTAGACAAGAAACACACCTAGTAGTATCTACAATATTGTCTTGACCATCTTGGACATAGAATTTGAGTTAGTCTGGTAAGGAAGTCAATACTTGCTGCTATCACCTTGAACAGGATAAGCCTTGCTGGATTTTGCCATGTTAAATTCCCACATAGCTCTTTACACAAGGCTAATATTGTGATGAAAACTAAGCACAATACCATTAAAGATATAATCATTTCTACTTTTCTAAATATACCATAGAGAAAATAATTTGAGCAACTCGGTTTTTTCCTTCTATGCCAATTGATAAGACCAAATCAATGACAACAAAAAACCAATCTTCAAAGTGAATCGAAGGGCAATCATTAATATGATAAACAAGCACAGCAAACCAAACAAGATGAGTCCAAGGACAATGTAAGATGACATGTTCAATTGACTTAGGCTGGTTATATAACTTACACAAAGGGTTGTGACGACATTTCTTTTTAAATAGGTTTTCATTATAAGCCAGGGAGTTTGTGCATATTCAGCACATAAAGTGTTTTAATTTTGGCAATACTTCAATATTCCATATCACTTTCCATATCCTATCATCCACCCTATGAGATGAGGTAGCCCTTTCATGAACATGCTATGATTTGGATCTATATAGCTGCAAATATCCTGACTTTATGGAATACTCTCCTTCCAAGTTATGTGGCCATACCAATCTGTCTTCTCTACTTGTATCCATGACAGTTATCTTTCTAATAGCCATTTTCTCCTCATCAGAGATAAAGTTTGCTAATGCATCTAGATTCCAACCACTAGCTCTATTATCTTTGATGTCACTTACTCTTAATGGTAGGTATTGAATCCAACAAATATATATTCCTACTTTAAAAGATTTGTATATAGCAGTGAGCAGGGTCAATCCATAGGGATTGGTAAATTTTATTTCTATAAGAGATTAGATAAAGAAAAGAAGAGGGGGGTTTTGTGATTTCTAAGAAAACTACTTATATTATAAGCAAGCAATATAATTCAAGAAAGAATTCAATATCAAGGTATTCCTAACCAAAGGTATTGTCACAATTTAGTTCATAGGAGTGATCATTGATGCAAGGATTTCTATTCTTTGTTTTAGATAAATTAGTTATGGTCATGAACAAGATCTAACAACCTATCTCTCCTTACTTTTTTGATAACCAAAACAAGCTTTTTAATTATTTCCCTTATTGATTAAACAATCCTAAACAAGCTCTTGGGGTTTAATCTATCAACAGTATGAATAACAAAAAAGATTACCACTCCAAGCCAACAAATCATAAAATGATTTATTTAGACTAGATTATATATCCTCATAATACAAATCAATTATCTATCTCATAATCGATCATATTATTGTGTCACAAACATTAGAACAATCAAATAATTACGGATTCAATGTTCTAATAGACAAAATATTACTTAGTTAATTGAACAAACGAGTTCTAATTTGTATCAATCAAGAAAAACAATAATAATAACACATTCAGAAGATATATAACTATCCAAATATAAAGAACAGAACAATATAAATTAATTAGGTTTCACAATTTTTGAAGAACCAAAACTGCAACAATTCTTTGGCTAGAAATAACAAATTTTAGCTGCTCATAACCATGAACTCTCTCTTTAGGGTTTTTAGAAATGTTAGATGGATTGGAAAAATGAATCTCTCAAAACAAAGACATAGGATATTTGTAGAAGGAAACAAGGAATTTGATTTGTCACAACATACGCAAGCATTTTCCCAATGTACATCGACGACCTACCTTGCCAGCATTGGAAATTGAAGTTAAATCCGAGACAAAAACACTGGCAGCGATTGACTGGCTTTGGGGTAGTTTTGATTGAAGGCCGGTGTCTATGTTGGTAGCGTAGAAATTGATTTTGCCAATATAAGTAGTAAATCATTAAACACTAATGATGAATTCTGATGTAAGCCGGTGGTGTGGAAGACACTGCTAAAGATTTTGGTTCTGTATCTAGGCTACGCTGGCTAGACATTGGCACGGTTCGGGTCGGTTTCGGACTCGAACCTAATCGCCAATTCACGGTTCCAAATTTCATGGAATCGAACCGCCAGAGCCGGGGTGGTTCATTATTCCACGAAACCGCCGGTTCTGGCGGTTCCAGTTCCAGTTTCGGTTCCATGCGAACCTTTTTTTTTTTAATTATTCGACAAAATGAATTTTTTTTAAATTGCTCTGTATTATACAGAGGCCCCTGTCTCCTCCCTCAATTCATTCCATCTTCTATGTGTGTGTGTGTGTGTGTGTGTGTGTGTGGTGGCGGGTCGGAACCATCGGTTCCGGGTCTGGAATAGCAGTTCCAGACCCGGCGGTGGGTTCTTTGGCAGTTCATAACCATCGCCGACGAGGCGATTCCTGGATACGGAACCACCGGGGACGGTTCGGTGTGGTTCATGGTTCGAAACAGGCCCGTGCTGATGTTTAACGCTGGCTACCTTTATCTCTCATTAGCCAATGTTCAATGTTTGAATCAAAGGCTGGATCATTTGTTGAAATAGGCTGGCGGTGCTTTAGCAAGCGTTAATGTTTGTGATTCTATGCATGTGCAAAGCCGGCTCAAAGTCAACGGCATAAACTACAATCTTGCCAGCATACAAGTGTTGATGAAGACTGCTGTAATTTTTCTGAAGAAACCGGCTATGTTGGTTAGTTAATTTGGCCAACATTGGTTGCTTGTGATGAAGACCAGCTGTGTTGACTGTTGTTTGGCTAGCCTTTGATTTTTCCTGTCCTTTTGATTGCACAAATCTCCTTGAATTTACTTATATTTGTAATATAATTTCTTCAGAGACCTGAAATATGACATTAAGCATACTTAAGTACCAATTCCTCATGATTTCTATAAAATCAATAACAATTTAACATGCTTCCTTGAATAAAAGTTGAGTATAATCTGTCTTTATCACTTAATGATTTAAGCATATCATTTTGTGGCTCTGAGATGAATTTAAAACCATTCAAGTTTAGAATCCTAGGGTCCTGCCACACTCTCACCTAATTTCCTTTTCCCACTTGCCACAAAACATTACTTTGTATGACTTCTCTACCAATCAAAATACTATTCCAACCCCATGATGATCTACTTCCTTTCTTGGCTTAGAAAAAGTTAGTATTAAGGGAATAAATACTTTTTAAGACTTGAACCTAAAGATCGTTTTGTCTGTTCAAAATTCTCAATGCAAGTTTCCCTAGTAGAGCCTTATTAAAATTAGCTAGATCATTGAATCCTAAATCTCTACTCAATTTCAGCATAATCAAAGCATTCCATTTTTTCTAATGAATACTTCTTTTCTCTCACTACTCCACTAGAATCTTGCAATCATCTAGAGACATCCCTACACTAAGAAATAAGAAAACTGAAAACATTCATCACATATGTAGGAACTGCCTAAGTGATTGATCTTAACAGGATCTCTTTTCCTCCTTAGGTTAAAAGATGACCTTTCTAACCTTGTAATTTAGAAACAATTATGGTTTTAATTGAGGTAAACGCTTCCACTTTTGACCTACCTTAATTAGATGGAATCTCAAGATACTTACTAGGCTTATTTTCCAGAAAAATGCCAATCCTATCAGCACAAATTCCTCTTAATAAAGAACTTGCTTTCATACTAAAAGTAATGGAAGGTTTATGAAAATTGATTAACTGGCTAGAAACATTACAATAAAGGTCCAAGACCTTTTTTCAGCTATTTGAGGTTAGAAAGGAGGCCTCTATGAAAAATAAAGAATCAATCTTAAAGAATACACAAGTAAGTTTAGGGCTTTTTCTTGTAATCTTGATTCATTTTATTCTGCCCAACTCTTTCTCTTTATGAACAATTTTAGATAAAGTATCTGAAACTAAAAGAAAGAGATATAGGGAGATTGGATCTCCCTAAGGGATCCTTCTAGAGAGTTAGAAATTGCTAACTCTCTTGCCGTTTAACATTGAGCTATAAGACACAAAAGAAACACAACTTATGACCAAATTAATCCATATTTCATGAAATCCTAGTCTCCCAAGAATCTCTTGTAAAAAAGACCACTCTACTCCATCATACACCTTTACCATATCCATTGTAATCGCACAATCATGTTTTTTAGTAGAACATTTGATTTTCAAGTGATGAAACACTTCATGGGAAATTATTACATTATCTTAGATTAAACGTCCAAAGATAAAAGGCACTTTGAAAAGGGATTTATGATAGAGTCAAGAAGAGGTTGTAACCTATTAGCTAAGATTTTAGAGATAATTTTATAAGAGAAGTTACATAGGCCTATGAGTCTGAATTAGCGTGGTACTTTTGGATGTGTCACTTTTGGGATTAAAATAATGAATGATTCATTAAACTCATATAGAAAGCATCTAGTAGTAAGAATTCGTCGAAGCCATCTAGACCTAGAGCTTTTGTAGAGCCCAACTAGAACACCTCCCTTTTAACCTCTTTTGATGTCACCTCTTTAGTAAGTTCTTTGTCCTTCTCTATCGAGATAATAGGATCATAACGTAGAATTTCATCTAATTGCTCTCTTTGTTGTTCAGGCTGTTGCACTATGAAAAGGTTTCTGTAGAAACTCAAGAAATCCTTTGCAATCTCATCTTCATTTGTAAGCCATTAGTCTCTTTCATCTTTTATTTTGAACATCTTATTTCGGGCTCTTCAATTTATTGTAACTGATGAAAGAATTTCGTATTTCGATCCCCCTATGAAAACCAATTGATACGAGATTTTTGATACCAATACATCTCCTCTTAACATAAAGCTTTATCTAATTCTCCACCAATTATGAGTTCCTCTTCTATATTAGTTTCCTTCGCTTCACAGTTTTGATAAATCCCAGCTACTTTGTTAAATCATTGATACGCAAAGGTTCCTATCTTCTCATTTCCTTGCACCATTTGATCAACTGTTTGCTACAACATTTCAATTTCTACATAAATCCTTTTAAATTAGGATTGGTATGAGATGAATTCCAGCTTTTATCTACAACTTCCCTATAACTGAGCTCAATACTCCACTTTATTTCATATCAGAACAACCTTAGTCCCTTTTTGTGTCTCTTAAAAAGATCCAACCATCTACTATGAAATGTGTTGCTTGTGTTAGTAGGAATCTTTGTAGCCACTTTGCATGAACAAGCCCTCTATCTAATCATTCTTTCACTAGAACATCATTTGTCCTTCTATTACACCAGATGTATCATTGACCTTAGAAGCCTAAATCTATCAAATTACAATCCAAAATCATGTCTTGGAAAGAAAGTACTTGCCTTGATGGTTTAGCTCGTCCTCTATTTTTTCCATCTTGCATCAAGATCTCATTCAAATCTCCCATAACATGCCACTCGTCCTCCATATTTCATGAAATTCTTCTCAAACATTCATAAAACTCCAACCGAGCATGATATTCAGGATTTTGCATAAAACCAAGGTGCTCTAACTCCTTCTCCATCCTTCACTCTAATCCATGTATCTATTATATTTTTTGTTAAGTTCAATACTTCCACCTATAACGACTTTCTTTACCACAATGAAAGTCCCCCTAAGAAGCTAAAGGCTCTACATAGTGAGCATTTTCAAATCTGACTTTTCTTCTTATTTTTTCCATTCAAGCTCTCTTATTCTTTGTTTCTGATAGGAAAACAAAGTTGGGTCTAAACTTATAAATTAGGCGTTTAAGCTCTCTAGTAGTCAAAGATTGACCTAAACCTTGACAATTCCATATTATGCCAATCATGGCACTTGGGTGGCTAATTTAGGCCAACCACCATAGCTTGAAACATCAAACTATTCAAACTCTTCAACATTCACTTCTATAATCTTCATCTTGTAGTCTAGTTTACCTTTAACACTCGTTCTTCTTCGCTCTCGTACTTTTTTTTTTTTTTTTGCTACTTTATCACTGCTCAACTCCATGTGTGCTTCAAAGATCAACAAGAGTTTCCCTTTTTCGTTCACCAATCCCATTGAAGGCCCTTCTTCTTCCTCTCTATCTCTTTTCAAGGAAAGATTATTGAAGGTTTTTTTCATTTGAAAAGGGATAAGAATTTTGGTTTTAGGTGATGAATCTGGTATTGGAAGGGAAGTAATAACAATTAGATGTGTTTAGGAGGAGGGCTTGTAGGTTCCCCAATAAAATATATAATACTAGGGTCAGTAGTTTAGATTATAGGTTTTGTTAGGGGGTAGTGTTTGATCATAAAAGTTTAGATGGGTAGGATAAGGTTTATGATGGTTATTGTAGGTTCAACCAAACAAGATGATAGACCTTCAAACAAAGATTTTTTAACAGGTACAAAAGAGATGTTAGGTGTAAGGTGAGTAGGTTAAGGTCGGTTAGTCTCGGTAGATGAGGCTTAGTTAGATAAGCTAAGAATATTTGCAACTTTTTTATTACTCTCTGCTTAGTCATTAGTAGGCATGCTTTCCATAGTTATATTATTACTAATTTTAGTCACACTAGTAGAATGAGCGCTATAAAATGTAAGAACTTTTTCCTTATTGCTATCCCTAAACTTTCCTTTAGCTCTTTGACTGGAAGAGCCAGAATAGGAAGATTCAATCCTGATTGCTTTTCTCCCATAAATGCTCTTATTACCATATTCTACTTCCTTATTTTCTTTGATCTTCCTTTCTAAGGAGTTTTATAATGCCAATGACTAGAGTCTAAGATTATTTGCTTTGTGTTGTAATAGACAGGTGGTCATCATTCATTCTGTCATAGCAACTCTAAAATCTGCGTTTTACCTTCTATGGATGAAAATTTCTTGCTCTTTATGTAGACAATAGTTTTTTATATGACCAACTAGAACATACATATAGCAAAAGTCGAATAGCCTCTCATACTTGAATTTTATCTAACATCAAGAATTGTCTTTATCCTTAACCCAACATGCTTGACAAAAAAGGGAGTTAATGTTATATAGAACATGAACTCATAGGAAGTCTCTAATTATCACAAAGCAATCTTGCACTTCAATAACTCTATCAATCCTTTCAGCAAACTTGATCCAATTATTCTTGCTCATCAATTGTAGATTTAGACCATGGATTTGAATCCTAATTCTAATAACTAAAAGGTCAAGCTTATTAATTTTTTTATCCACATTCCACATCTAAGTCGCCATAGGATATCCCATGATTGACTAAGGATCATGTTCCATAATTTTCCCCAAAATTGGGGTTTTTGGAGCAGCCACCAAGAGCAAATTTCATAAAGTATGAAATATCGAAAGGTCCAAACTGATCCCACACCATTCATAATATTATGATAGCACTTTATTAAGGGGTTTATCAACAATGATTTTGGTGATCATTCTAGCTATATGCGCAATATTTTGAATTTCCAGATTTGAAATGTCTAAGGATCCTTCTTCAATCTCATTAGAATGGCCTTGGCTCTCTATGTGATCAAAGCAAAATCAACTTGTTTCTCGAAAAGAAAAGATGTGAGATTGATTGATAGAGAGAGTAATAAGGAAAGCCCGAATGTAGAAAAAACTAGGGAGTAGAGAAAGGATGTTTTATGGGGTGCATGAAAAAACAAATAAGGACTAGAAATAGAAAGGGATCCCTAGAGAATCAAAGAGATATATTGTTACAAAGTGCCAAGGTCCTAATTTTTTCGCCAAGATATGTGTAAAGAGGAGATCTCTTCCAAAGAAGAGAGAAATTTCTCTCTCTAAAAATTAAGAGCGAGAAAAAAAAAACTGATAAACGTCGTGATTGGAGGAGGAAAAGGGAAAAAAAGTGTAAGAAAAAAAAATTCTAAAATTAAAACTTTTAGAAAAAAAAAAAAAACTAAAAATATTGCATTTGAAATTGTGACTCAAAGGTCATGATTTCACTTTATACTAAAATCAAGGGACATTTTGTGACCAATATTTTTTCTGCAATGCATAGTAGAATCAAACTACATGTAGTTTCCAGGAATCTCATATTATCAATCTTCTCATATATATTATAGTTGTTTAGGAACTTTATATTATCATATCTTCTCATGGCATGGATTATACTAAAGAACCACATGGTTATTACAGTTGTGAATCATTGTAGAAAATAAAAAAGGTTTTGGTCGACACTATGAGTTGATAGATGAAAATTAGATAAAAAATTCTACAAAATATATTTTAAGTGAAAAACTAGTCGGTTCATTTCTTTAACCTAGTGACCGACATTCAAAATGAAAATAAAAAGCCAGCCACTATTAAATCACCGCCACTATTTGAAAATTAAAAAGTCAAACTTTAATTTCAAATCATTACCACTTTTTGAAAACTAAAAAGCCTCGAATCACCCGACTCAGTTTAAAATTTGAAAAGCAAAGAATGACAACATGAGAATTCTGGATATGGTATTCTAAACGTAGTTCGATTCTATAGCTCATTATGGAAAAAACATGGGTGGCAAAATGTCTTCTTGAAATTATGACTTGAAGTCTTGAACTCACGATTTCAGTAAAAAATGAAATCATGATTTTTGGCCAACATAGTTCAATATTTTTGGTGTTATTTTTAATAATTTTTGTATAATTATTTATTTTTTTTTTCATTTTCCCCTTTTCCCCATGATTGGAGTGTGAAAATTAGGATACGAAAATCAATGTATTTTTAAGAAAAAATATTAAAATATATTTTATACATGGGAAAAGAAAAATTATATTAGTATTCTCTCATAAAAAAAAATAAAATAAAGGATAAATGTGTCTTACTTTAAAGGGTTTTGTCAAGTATATAATTTCAAAAGTGGGTATATAGGTGCATTTATCTTCATCTTTTTTGTATTTGTTATCTGATAAATAGGGTCATATGTCAAAAGGATACCAAACTAATAAAAATAAGATGAACCAAATAGATCCATTCTTTTTGCTAGCTTAGTAAATAAGTGGTACATCAACATGGCTATATAGTGCGGTAGGACATTTGGAAAGCAGCTGCTAATGGGATGTAGTTATTGTATTGAGTATAAATATGTTTTGAAGAATGGATCAAACTAGTAATTGTAGATATGGTCAGTGGATCTAATATAAGAATATTAGTGATTTGATTTTTGGATATGGATATTGTAATATATAAATAAATAAATAAATAATAGCGAAGGGCAAAATGGCCTATCTTAATATGAATAATAATATATTATTAAATAGCAGACACATAATTGAACAAGAGGGAGTCGTTCATAAAGGACAGTAGGACACAACACTAGGCCGCTCTTAAGCCGCCAACTTAGGAGTATATACGATCGACATTGAGACCTGCATCGTCGGTGTTGAAGCTAGCCTTCTTGCTCTAGTTTCCTCTTTTGAGTTTTAAGCCACCGGCATTAATTCTAGACTACTAGCTTTTATTTTACACCGCCAGCTTTTATTGCCAGCTTATGATGCATGATTTATTTATTTCTTTTTTTTTTTTTTTTTGGGTTTTCCATGTAATAGTAGCATATATTGCCTTATAGCCTTGTCTCTCTTCTCATAACCTAACATATGCTTTTAAAACCCTAAAACCTCACACAACCTATAACTTGTTTCAAAGGAGAATAAGAATCAAGTATTACTTAAGTTTGCTTCTTTTCAATCCTTTGGCGATCTAAAAGATTTTATCTTATGTGAGTATTCTTATTGGTATTGAAGGGAGTCCATTTCTCAGAGGAGTTTTGAAGAAACCCTAAATTTCTTTATTGGAGGTTCTGTTGTTTTGCGATCAAAGAAGGAATTGAACCTACAATAGTTGTAGTTCTTGTTAGTTTAAGAGTTTAGATGATCTTAGAAGTATGTTTACCTTGTGAGTTTTGAGCGATTGTTTGCTTGTATTCAGGTGTCTTTGGTGAAACTAGGTTAACCGTTCCAGGCATTATATCAAGTACGTCATTATATTGTTTGATAATTATGCTTGTTAAGTAGAACATATAATTGGATTAATTGATATTTGACTATAATATTTGTTGTTTGTGTTTGGTTAGGCTTAGTAGATCATGAGTACTGGTACTACTAGGTAGGTGCCCTGATGATCTGTGTGTGACATTATCCCAAGTGGAGTTATGCATAGAGATGATTCTAGTAGTTTAGGAATGATACAAGTACAGTACCCAAGGAGTGTGAGAAGTACCCAACACCAATATATATATATATATATATATGTAAGTATTTTATGCATATTTTTTTTTCATGGAGTCATGAGTTACTCCGAGTTTATGCCTAGTTACAAATGATTCTAAATTGTATTGGTTGCCTGGCTAATTAAAGATAATAACCTGTGATTGTTGCATGTATTACTACGTTGCATGTGGATTTGTATGATATTTGTTCATGCGTATGTGTTTGTGGTTTGGCATATTAGCCTTTGTGCTTACTCTTTTATTTTTCAGGAACATGTGATGATCCAGTGGTTTTTTATCTATCTAGTTATGATGTATTTGTGGACTCTAGGGAGGACGATAGCGAAGCTGATTTTCCAGTTAACTATTAAATATCTAACGTTTGAGATAGTTAAAGTTGAAGACTTTATGAACTTTTAATTAGTTATCATGACTATTGGAATTTGGTTATTAGTTTGTATGATTTCTGATGTTTTAAGATTTTCTTTTCATATGATGTTTTAAGATGGATTGTAAGTTAGCATTTTATTTAAGCCAATTGAGTTGTTCAAAACTTTTTATTATGACATCATTGTTTTAGAAGTATCCTCACAAGTGAGACTTTGAAGTTATATGTTATTATAATTGTTGATCAGTATAATCATAGTCTTAGCATGTTCATTTCTAGTGAGAACATGTGGCGAGTTGTTAATGCTCTCAATTTATGGCATTATAAATATCATAAATATTAACATTGGCTTCAAGATACTAACCTTTTTCCTTTTTTTTTTTCCTTTTTTTTATTTGTGCTTGTTTGCCCCACCTAAACAAGATAACTATTAACTTACGAATGATTCTAGTCTTATATGTACATCAATTTACATACTATCGGCATGCATGCAAATTGGCATGTGTTGGTATTATAATTTTTTTTCCTTGTTGTGCTTTATAGCTCACCCCTTTTGGACCTTACATTTCAATCATTGGTAAATTTCATGATAGCTTACCCTTGTATAGATTGTTGCTATCGGCTAAGATAACTATGTGTTGATGATTAGTCATGGGAGTGACAATGGTTTTATCGATAGTGATACTCACGTCTAGAATAGTGTAGTTATAGCTTATATATTGTTAATATCCTTGAAGTAATTTTTAGTATTCAAAGATAGTTAAGTATATGTAGATATTTAAACCTCTTTAGTTGTTTTGTTGAAAGATTTATTATAGTATGTGATAATAAATTTTCAAGTATTTCGAGAATTTATGTACCATTATTAACTTTTATTAAGCGAGTGTTGCATATCCTTTTCATGTCAAAGACTATGTTATAAATCGGTCATGTCATGATAGTCTTAAGGCATAATTGCTTTTGAATACATTAGAGTTAGGTTATGATCTTTAGAAAACTTAATAAAAATTCATCCTTAAAGATGATGAGAAACAACAAAAAGTGTGATTTATCTAATTAGTCGTCGAATTTTTAGAAAATTTTATATATATTGTTAATTGTACAAATATATGCATACTGTTGTATGCGTTTTATCATTAAAGATTTTTGTTAATCTTATTGCCTATTTTCCTCACTTTTCATGGGTTAAATAAGTTTGGACAAGGTAAACGTGCTAATTACACCATGCAAAAGTTAAAAATTAATCATATTAAAATCTTTGGATTTGATTTCTTATGTGGAATCAAAAAGTCTAAGAGTCCTTATTTTGGGATGATCAAGGGAGAATTGCTTTAATAGTTTTGGAATAAGGTTCGTTGAAATCTATTCATCTAATTCTGGCTTTTCTCAATATAGCTTATGCACTCAAAAGACTTATCTTAACCATTGATTGTTAATGTCCCAATTCCCTCTTTATTTGTAGGATCCAAAATTGGATAGAAACACTGTCATACTAATGCATTTATATCTCAACAGATCAAACACACGCATATATTCAAGAGCACATTTTGTTCATCATAATTAATGGGGTTTGATACTTGATAGTTTCCCAACCTATCACAAGTATATTCAAGACAACTAAAATTACCTGCTTCTTCTCCATTTTCCACTACTCTCATAAATTCTTATTTATCCTTTGCGTGTCATCCCATGTTACTTATCACAAGTGCTACATGCAACATGTGACTCATGTAGCACGTAGGTAACCTCTTTATACACATCTACACACTACTGAGAGTAAGGATACAAACAAGTTAAGTTGCATGCAAGTTATTCAAGCGTAAAGGAAAGGGAAGGGAGGAGAGGGTTGCTACAGTTGGTTGATCACGTGCAATAAGTGTGCAAGTCAACCTAAAAGAAGTTTTGAACTGAGGACATGTATAAGATGTCGCAGAGAGAGACATGAGAGGAGAAATAGATAAACCTAGTTTCTTGAGTGCGTAAGTATGACAAAAGATTAAACTAGACAGATTCAATCGTTCTTGACTCATTCTACACGAAGTGGTTACTTCAATCTTTCTCTTGAGCTAATTTAACGAAGTTTCTATGTTTCTCTCAATCTTAGCAATATATGAAAATTACAACAAATGAGAGGGGAGGGGGGACGAAGGAATCTCTTATTTATAAATGATAGAGGTTGATGCTAACTATTGGATACCATTTAAATGAACGATTGAGATCAAGTGTTACTAGTGACCAATGAATCATTTCCTAATGATTGGTCAACTACTATTGAAGCATCCTTTCCTTTTAGTAGTAGACTAGGATTATATTGAGCTTAAAAGCTTTTATAATATAAAAGGATCCCATCATTCAATTAAAATAGCTCATTCTTGATATAAAAAGGCTAAAGATTTATTTTATTCTACATAAGACCTATTTTAATAAAACAAAGCCCAAATTAACCTAGAAAGCTATTTTTGGAGTCTACTTTTTATGCATGAGTAAACTAAATAAGGGCAAGAGCAAATAAACCAATCTACAAACCCTATTTCGAGCTTACCAAGTTAAATCTCTTTACGACATCCCTTATTAGATTAGGTTTTCTAAGCTATATCACTAGCCTAAACACTAGCCCATGGCATTAAATTGGGTCAAGAACCTAGTTTATGAAATGACCTCTACATAAGTTTATTTTATATTCGAACCTGAGGCCACAAGGCCAAAGTAGTATTACTTTATTTTAGAGATTTTGAAAAGAAAGAGCAAAATAGTATATTTAAATTTCTTTTATCATTTTTCTTTCTTGTTTCTCTTTGATATTGGGGGAGTATTTTTAGTGAGTCCCATGTATGCACTCCTTACTTTCTCTTCTTGTGGGTGTCGAATCCACAAATTATTAACCTACTCAAAAAGTTTGTAATCAGTAATGAGCAGCGATCTTCTCCACAGAGACTGGAAATAATTTATTTCTATTCAAGAGAAAAGAGAAGAACAAGGGGGGTTTGTAAATCAAAAGATCAATTTTATCTAAAGACTAGAAACGCGATTTCAATTTAACAATATCAAAAGATTTCCAACCAAGGTATCATACAGTTCAACTTGTCAGATTGATCATTGATGCAATGATATTCATTTTCTTTTCTGAATATATTGGTTATAGCTATCAACAAGCTCTAATAACCTATCTCTTCTTACTGTGTTGATAATCATGATAAGATCTATGATTATTTCCCTTACCAATTAGACAACCCTAGATAAGATCTTAGGATTTAATCTATCAATAGCATGAATCAAGAGAGAGACCACCAATTTAGATTAATAGATCAAAAGCTTGAACCATTTAAATCAGATCATATATCACCATAACACAAATCAATTACCTATTTTGTAACCAATTATGTTATTATATCACTTAGATTAGAACAATAGAACAATTACGGATTCAACGTTCTAATTGACAGATTATCGCTTGTTAATTGAACGAATGAGGTCAAATTCAAATCAATCAACAAAACAACAAATGCATGAATAACAGATGATATATAAATATTCAGAAAAGAAGAATAAATAAGATAAACTAATTAGATCTCACAATCTTGACAGATTGAATCTATAGTGGATCCCTTGGCTAGAATAAAGTTTTTAGCCACACATAGTAACAAGAACAATACACTGAAGTTTTTTTATTCTGAAGTTTTTTTGAATGAATTCCCTCTTCTACAATAAGCCAATTTATAGAAGGAAAACAGCAGCTAAAGAATACAACTTTTGGAATTCTCCTCTTTAATTCTACACATTGAAACATTTTGAAGATGAAAAGAAGCAATCTTTTGGACTTCCATTCTTAAATTTTGATACTTGAGACGTTTGGAATGTGAAAGAGGCAACTTTAGGACTTTGGCTGGTGTCTTCTTGTTCCTAAGCTACTAGCTTTGATGATACAACAGCAAGCCTAGGTGTTTTCAATTCCAAATATGCACAGAACATCCTCAAATTACTTGTGTATTGTCCTAAAGTTCACTCAAGTCCTGAAATGTAACATTAAACACACAAAAGTACAAATTCCAATGGATTTCTATAAAATCAATAACTAATTTAGCATGTTTTGTTCAATAAAAATTGAGTATAATTTGCTTTAGCAAATTCCCCCACACTTAAACCATTGCTTGTCCTCAAGCAATACAAATAAGATCACAAAATTTGAAAATTTCCAATTTCAAGCATCTTCTTTTAACTTTGATTCACAATTCGCAATTTTAGTGCCTATTGCTCTAACCAAATTGATTACATGTAATTAGTGTACTAAAATCAAAATTCAATAGCTAATCTAAACAAAACAAACTTTAATCCACATGTTTAGCAAAAGATTCTTCTGATCAAAAGTATATTCTCAATCCTATAAGGAAAAACACCCATTTAAACTTCACTGGACATTTAACAGATATATACTCCAATCAACAGAAAGTAAAAGCATTTGGTATCAACTCTTTCCCTAGAAATTTTCTTTTATAAGTCCTATTTTACTTGTTGCCCAACATTCATTTTTCTTTTGATTCTTTCAAGCATATATAGATAGCCTTCAGAGAAAATTCACTGGACGGGTTTTTGCCCACTTCTTTTCAACTCTTTCATATATATATATATATATATATATTTCAAAGCTCATGTATAGAACTTTTGCCTTTCCTCCCTTCTTGTTATAGTGAGTTCATTGAGTCGGTTGATCCCGGGTTCATCACCCAAGTAACTAGGTTTAAATGGACCCCTAAGAACTCTTCATCACTCTAACTTTCAAGTTTGGATACTCATAACTGAATTGCTTAAGTTAGTGGAGTATAGGCTATGCTTGTTTCTTTCTTTTGAATGTAATAACAAATATAAGACTTTTTATCAAAGATCACTTAGTAAAAAGTTTCATTGACCTCTTTTACTAAATGTTGAAAAATTCTTTTAAAAAGAACTAAATTGGAGTATATACATGCTAAATCTTCCTAGAAGTAGACCTGTTTATTTTTCACAAAAAGGACTCGACTCACTCTTAATCTTCTAATTCTTAAGTTAAATACAAGGTAAATTTGTTCCTTAAAGATTTCACTATTTAATTTTGACCAAGTAAAATAATCACAACAGTAGGTGAGTAAGGCACTTAGCAAGTCAATTTCAATTTCTCAAAGATGATATTTAAATTTTTCTGCACTATCTCTAGATTTCTAAGAAAATTTTGAAAAATTTGGCCTAAAATTGCCATATATTACTTAAGAACAAACAAACAATGATTCAAAATGAGGGTACAACAATTTAAGCTCAGATGTCTCAAATAAATAGACAACAATTCAATACTCAATTTTCTTCTTTATTTTATCGCTTCCCCCACACCTATTATGAACAGTGTCCTCACTGTTCCAAAATCAGTTCAAAACAGGAAAGGAATAAAACAGAAATGAATAAGATCATTGGTACTTCCCCGGATTAGTGAATGGAATTGAAGGAATTGTCAGCTCCAATGGGTATAGCTATAGAGACAGTTGTCAAACATATGGGAGTCTTGTGATCAACAAAAATCATAGTAGAAAGAAGAGGAAGAAGCAAGGTTAAGTTTAAGTACAAACCAGCAACAAATCTCACAAGTCTAACAAAAAGAATGGGTACTTAAAGATTACACATTAAAAGTAAAAGTCAAAAACAAATAGCCAATAGGAACTCTAGCTATTAGACTCGGGATCATTGTCTTCTTTACTGGATGTGTGATACTGGAACTCAGACAAGCTAGAAGAAGTACTGCAAGAAAAAGCGAACTTAAGCATCTGAAACAATGAAGTTCTGAACTTTTTATTCTTTTTCTGCTCCTTTCTATGCTTGATTCGTTCCTTTTTGTTTTCCTCTTTCAATTCCTCTTTTTTTTAACAAAAAAAAATAAAAAAAATACTCATGGGTTGCCTCCCACGTAGCGCTTTTCTTTAACGTCTTTGGCTAGACATGATGTACCTCAAGTATAATCTGGATATTCCAAACTGGTTTCTTCAATATTGTTCACTTGAAATCTTTCGTAAAAGGGTTTCAAGCGATAATCGTTCACTTTGAACACTTTACTAGTTTCAATGCCCTGAATCTCAACTGCATCATGAGGAAATACATCAGTAACAACAAAAAGACCTATCCTCCTAGATCTAAGTTTACTGGGAAATAACTTTAAGCGAGAATGAAACAGCAAAACTTTTTAACCAACAAAAAAGTGTTTTCTTGAAATATTTTGGTCATGAAAAGCTTTAGTTTTTTCCTTGTAAATCTTAGATTTTTCATAGGCATCATTATGAATTTCCTCTAGTTCTTGCAATTGAAGCTTTCTTTGTTCGCCCGCCTCATCTATTCTCATGTTACATTGCTTCACAGCTCAGTAAGCCCTGTGTTCCAACTCAACAAGAAGATGACATGGCTTGCCAAATACCAAACAGTGAGGTGACATTCTTGTAGGAGTCTTGAAAGCCGTCCTATATGCCCAGAGTGCGTCATCAAGCCTTGTGCTCCAATTTTTCCTACTTACATTGACAATTTTCTCAAGGATGGATTTTATCTCTCTGTTTGAAACTTCTGCCAATCCATTTGTCTATGGATGATATGCTGTAGAAACACGATGGGTGACTTTGTATTTCTTGAGTAGAGCTTCCACCACTCTATTACAAAAATGGTTTCCATGATTACTGATGAGAGCTCTTGGTGTTCCAAACCTAGCAAGAATGTGAGATTTGACGAAATCTACAACAACCTTAACATCGTCAGTTCGGGTAGCTTTAGCCTCTACCCACTTGGATACATAATCCACAACAAGAATAATGTAAGTATTCCCAAAGGAAGAAGGAAAAGGACCCATAAAATCAATACCCCATATATCAAAAATTTCACACACAAGTATAGGGGTAAGAGGCATTTGATCTCTAGTCCTAAATTTCCAACTTTTTGACAACGTTCGCAAGACTTACAAAACATATAAGAATCACGAAATAGAGAGGGCCAAAACAATCCACTTTCCAATACCTTGCAAGCTGTCCTCTTGGGACTAAAGTGACCTCTACATGCATAAGTGTGACACAATTGCAAAATAGAGGGAATTTCATCTTGAGAAACATACCTTCTAATGATTTGATCAACACAATGTTTCCATAGATAAGGATCATTCTAAATGTAATACTTAGAGTCACTTTTGATCTTATCGTTTTGAGCCTTAGACAAATCACTTGGTAAAGTTCTAGCAACCAAATAGTTAACAATATCTGCATACCAAGGAATTGCCTGTTGAACAGAAAAGAGATGCTCGTCTAGGAAATCATCTTGTAATGGTGTTGGTTCTCCATTTAAAGGTATCCTACTGAGATGATCTGCAACCAAGTTTTCAAAACCTTTCCTATCCTTTATCTCCAAGTCAAACTCTTGTAATAAGAGTATCCATGTGATAAGTCTTAGTTTGGCTTCCTTCTTTGAGAGTAAATACTTGAGAGCTGCATGATCAGAATAAACAATCACTTTAGTGCCAAGTAAATAAGAACGGAATTTTTCTAAAGCAAAAAAAATAGCCAAGAGTTCTTTTTCCGTTGTTGAGTAGTTGGATTGGGCATTGTCAAGCATCTTAGAAGCATAACAAATAACATGAGAGGCTCTTCCAACTCTCTGACCGAGGACAGCACCAACATTGTGATTGCTTCCATCACACATGATCTCAAAAGGGAGATCCCAAGAAGGAGGTTTAATGATTGGAGCTGTGGTAAGCTTCTCCTTCAGTTTGTCAAAAGCGAATTTACAAGCCTCATCAAATTCAAACGCCACATCCTTTTATAACAATCTACATAGGGGTTGAGTGATCTTGGAGAAATCTTTAATAAAGTGCCTATAAAAACCTACACTTCCAAGAAAAGAACGAACTTCTCGAACATTTACAGGGTAAGGCAATGATTTAATCCCTTCAATTTTAGCTTTATCTACTTCAAGTCCCCTAGAAGACACAATATGCCCTAAAATCAAACCTTGATTAACCATAAAATGGCGTTTCTCATAATTCAACACAAGGTTAGTTTCTATGCATCTTTTAAGCACTTTTGTAAGGTTAGTAAGACATGAATCAAAGGTATTACCATAGACAGTAAAATCATCCATGAAGACTTCTATGATATTTTCCATATAATCTGAGAATATACTAACCATACACCTTTGGAAAGTGGTGGGGGCATTGAAAAGTCCAAATGGCATCCTTCGATAAGCAAAAGTTCCAAATGGACAAGTGAAGGTGGTTTTTTCTTGATCTTCGGGTGCAACTGGAATTTGATGAAACCTAAAAAAGCCATCTAAACAACAATAATGAGAATGACCACAGCCAATCTTTTCAAGCATTTGATCAATAAAGGAAGTGGGAATGATCTTTCCTAGTTGCTGAGCATTTAACTTCTATATAATCAATACATACCCTCCGTCCATTTTACAGAGTAAGTGTACCAACTCTCCCTCAAATTCCAATCACAGTCAAACCCTTTTTCTTAGGAACAACTTGAATAGGACTTACCCATTTACTATCAAAAATTGGATAGATCATACCTGCATTGAGAAGTTTCGAAATCTCTTTCTTTACCACTTCCATCATGGACGGATTTAGTCGGCGTTAGACTTATCTTGTGGGCTTGCAATTATCCTCTAATAGGATTTTATGCATGCATGTGGAAGGGCTTAATACCTTAATGTCAGTAATAGTCCATCCGATAGCTTCTTTATATTTCCTAAGCACTCGGATTAACTTTTTCTCTTCTAAAGCACTCAATTTATTTGAGACTATCACTGCTAGAGTGTCTTGATCTCCCAAAAAAATATACTTCAAATGTTCGAGCAATGGTTTTAGCTCCAACTTTGGTGCCTGCACAACAGAAAGAAGAAGTTTTGGAGTAGAAGATGGCAAATCAACATAAGAAACACTATACCTCAAATTTTGAAGTGATTGTAACTCATGAACAGCTTCTGTCAATTCAAGGTGCATTACAAACTTGTTTTCAATATCCCTCAATTTCTCAACAGTGAGACCTCTTTCAAGCACAATTTTCAATTTATCATCATTACTGAATTCAAATGTTTTGTGTGCTAATGGGTCAATAACATCTATCACAAAAACAAAAGAGGCTTCACTAGGATATTTCATGGCATCATAGATATTGAATTTTATAATCTCCATCAAATTCCATAGTGAGTATACCATCGGGACATCAATTTTTGTTCTAGATGTTTTAAGAAAATGTCTTCCTAGTAAGATTAATGATGAATTGATAGAATCATCATTTTCCATGTCAAGAACATAAAAATCAGCAGGAAAAACCAACCCATTCACTTGCACTAAAACATCCTCTAAAAAACCCTCAGGATATACATTAGATCTATTAGCAAGTTGAACAATCACACTAGTTTCTTTTAGAGGACCCACATTCAGAGATTGATAAACTGAAAGAGGCATAACATTGATTGAAGCACCCAAATCACACATAGCCTTGGCGATTCCAAAATTGCCTATCTTACAAGGGATAGTGAACATACCTGGATCCTTGCATTTGGGAGGAAGCTTTCTTTGAAGTATAGCAGAAACATTTTCTCCTACACTTATTCTTTCATTTCCTTTCAATTTGTTCTTGTTAGTGCACAATTCTTTAAGAAATTTCGCATATCGAGGTACTTGTTTAATAGCATCAAGCAAAGGAATATTTACCTCTATTTTGCGAAAAGTATCAAGAATTTCCCTTTCTTCTTCCTCTTTCTTAGACTTTGCCAATCTGGAAGGAAAGGGGGTGTTGGCATTATTGTTTTAGATGAAGCTCCTTCCATTTAATTGCCTTGTGGTTTGACCACTTCTTTCTCGGTTTCTTCCTCTTCTTTCCTCTCATTTGCCTTCTCAATGGGTTCCTGTAATTCCTTGCCACTTCTCAAAGTGATTGCATTAGCACTTTGCTTAGGATTGGTAACAGTTTGAGAAGGCAACTTACCTTGAGATTCTAACTTACTCATAGGTGATGCAAGTTGACTCACCTGATTCTCCAAATTTTGAATGCTTTGATTTGTCTCTTCCTGAAATTGCTTTGTGTTAATTGCAAGTGACTTAACAATATCTTCAAGAGAGATACTTGAATTTGAAGAAGAAGATTGTGGAGCTGGATTTTGTGGCCTTGAATGATACTGTTGGAATTGATGAGGTCTAGGTCCGTAACTAAGATTGGGGTTATTCTTCCATCCAGGATTGTAATTATTTGAATAGGGATCATATTTCCTTTGTGGAAATCCTGAAAATCCCTCAATTGCATTGGCATGCTCATGGAAATCCTCTTGAAGTGTAGGGCACATATCTGTAGGATGATCAAGAGCAGTAAAATTCCACAAACTTTCACCTGCTGTTGATTACCTATAACCATTTGTTGGACAAGAGAAGTGAGGTTAGAAATCTGATTTTCAAGGTGAGAAACACTTATCTCATTCACTCTCCTTGTTGAAGAATCATGTCGATACCCAAACTGTTGAGAATTAACAGCCATTAGAGAGATCAAATCCCTAGCTTGTGTAGGAGTTTTGTCAACAATTGCCCCTCCACTTGCTGCATCTATCATCTTCCTTTCCATAGGAAGCAAACCTTCATAGAAGTATTGAATTAGGAGTTGCTTGGATATACCATGTTGTGGACAACTGGCACATAATTGCTTGAACCTCTCCCAATATTCATGAAGATTCTCGATATCCTTTTGTTTAATCCCATAAATTTCCTTCATAATACCAACAGCTTTTGTAGCAGGGAAAAATTAATCTAAAAACAATCTTACCAGATCATTCCATGTATTTATAGAACCAGGAGGCAAATAGAACAACCAGTCTTTTACTTTATCCTTTAGAGAAAATGGGAAAGCTCGCAGTTTAATTTGCTCTTCAGTTACTACTTGTGGTCTCATGCTACAACAACTACATGGTCAGGTGCTTGTGTGGGTCTTCATTCTCAAAACCATGAAAATTAGGAGGTAGATGAATCAATCTTGACTTTAACTCAAATGGCACATTGAGTTCTGGATATTGAATACACAGTAGTTGTTGATTATCATCCTGTGCAGCCAATTGTCTCAAAGTTCTATCCGGAATAGCCATCTCTTCCCTTTGTTCAGATTCAGATTCGCTGGACAGATCAGTAAATTCTAGTGCTTGTGTTAATCCAAGAGATGAAGATGAAGTAGCATCGTTAGCACGCTGCTTGACTTGTTTGCGCAATTCCTTAATTGTCTTCTCAATTTCTGGATCAAATTCTAGTTCACCTGAATGAGAAGAACGAGTCATATAAAAGAAAATAGAAACAAATTTGACACCAATTTCCGGCAACGGCGCCAAAATTTGATGGGTGTCGAATCCAACAAATTATTAACCTACTCAAAAAGTTTGTAATCAGTAGTGAGCAGCGATCGTCTCCACAGAGACTGGAAATAATTTATTTCTATTCAAGAGAAAAGAGAAGAACAAGGAGGGTTTGTAAATCAAAAGATCAATTTTATCTAAAGACTAGAAACGCGATTTCAGTTTAACAATATCAAAAGATTTCCAACCAAGGTATCATACAGTTCAACTTGTCAGATTGATCATTGATGCAATGATATTCATTTTCTTTTCTGAATATATTGGTTATAGCTATCAACAAGCTCTAATAACCTATCTCTTCTTACTGTGTTGATAATCACGATAAGATCTATGATTATTTCCCTTACCAATTAGATAACCCTAGATAAGATCTTAGGATTTAATCTATCAATAGCATGAATCAAGAGAGAGACCACCAATTCAGATTAATAGATCAAAAGCTTGAACCATTTAAATTAGATCATATATCACCATAACACAAATCAATTACCTATTTTGTAACCAATTATGTTATTGTATCACTTAGATTAGAACAATTACGGATTCAACGTTCTAATTGACAGATTATCGCTTGTTAATTGAACGAATGAGGTCAAATACAAATCAATCAACAAAACAACAAATGCATGAATAACAAATGATATATGAATATTCAGAAAAGAAGAATAAATAAGATAAACTAATTAGATCTCACAATCTTGACAGATTGAATCTACAGTGGATCCCTTGGCTAGAATAAAGTTTTAGCCACACATAGTAACAAGAACAATACTCTAAAGTTTTTTTTTTTTTTCCTGAAGTTTTTCTGAATGAATTCCCTCTTCTATAATAAGCCAATTTATAGAAGGAAAACAGCAGCTAAAGAATACAACTTTTGGAATTCTCCTCTTTAATTCTGCAAATTGAAATGTTTTGAAGATGAAAAGAAGCAATCTTTTGGACTTCCATTCTTAAATTTTGCAACTGGAAACGTTTGGAATGTGAAAGAGGCAATTTTAGGACTTTGGCTGGTGTCTTCTTACTCCTAAGCTGTCACTTTGATGATACAACAAAAAGCCTAGGTGTTTTCAATTCCAAATTTGCACAGAACATCCTCAAATTACTTGTGTCTTGTCTTAAAGTTCGCTCAAGTCCTGAAATGTAACATTAAACACACAAAAGTACCAATCCAATGGATTTTTATAAAATCAATAACTAATTTAGCATGTTTTGTTCAATAAAAATTGAGTATAATTTTCTTTAACATCTTCAATCTTTCTTTCCTTTGTAACTAAAAAGAAAAATATGTATATATTAACCTTTTTTATTTTTTTTTACCAAAAAGAAAAACTAAAAAGAAGAAAAAGAGAACTAATATATTTTTTTCTCATTGCTTTATCCAACGTTTCCTAAAAATATAAAAAAAATAAGAAAAAACCTTTTTTTAAATGTAACTATGATTGAGATATTTTTGTATGAAATTTTAAAAAATAAAATAAATAAAAAAATCTTTTTTAATGTAACTATAATTAAGATATTTTGGGAGGAAATTAAAAATAAATAAATAATCCTTTTTAAAATGTAACTATGATTGAGATATTTTGGATTGCAGCTCAACTTGTAGAGGATGACAACAAAAAGGTAAAAATTCTCCAATCCTTTCACCATGTCTAATCATATAAATGCAATTTTTTATGCAAACCTTCTTGAAATTGAATTGTAATGCATTGATGAAAGGATAAAGGTGTCAGAAGTGCTTATACTTTTTTAACACATTAGTGTCTAAAGTTTTAATTTTAGCAACTTAGTACTCATTCTTTTAATTTAATTTTAATTTAGCGTCTCTGTTAACAGAAAGTTAAAAACTATTATATTTTTTGCATTTTAGTGCATGTACTTTAACTTTAATTGTATTCAAGTGTTTATACTTTGATTTTGCTGCATTTTAATATCTATTCATTAATTAATTCATCAAAAATTAATATTTTATTTTTCTTAATCGATATATTATCTTAACATCTAGACGAAAATATATTAATTCATTGAGAATTAATTGAAGATGTTTAACTAATACTATTTTAGAAACAAGAAGAAAAATATTTTATATAATAATTTTTATCATGAATAATTTTTTGCATATGTTCTTCGATTTTGATCAAATCTTATGTCATAAAAAACTCTTAACATAAACATTATTTGAAAATATGATTTTGCCATGTGTTTCAAGGTTACACAAACCAAATAAAATTTTAAAATGGTTATAATTTGTGAATTAGGTGTGTTTTGCATTATTAGATGAATTTATAATCTTGTTGACTAATAAAACATCTAGGAGCTTCCACGGTCTGGTCGACAGACCGACTAGTTAGCATCTAACTATTAAAATATATAGTAATTGGGATATTAACTATTTAGTGATTCGATCATGGTTAGATATGATGTGAACCGTTGAATAGTGATGGGACCAATCACATTAATATTAGTAACGAAACCATAGAATTTCCCATAAGCATCTATATAATATAACATTTCTTTATTTTATTTTATTTTTTTTGTAGTGTCCACAAAAACCCTTTTAAAATTGTGAAAGAAGTTTTTTTTCGATGTGGACACATGAGTCAATCAATATAAATCTCTCAAGTGCAAGATCAATAGAAGACTTCTTTAACAATCTCATGAGGGTTTTTAAGAAACTAAAAAAATCAAAAGAAATATTATAATATAAAGAGGTATATTATTCAACAAGTTTATAAGTCCATCTAATAAGGCAAAAGACACTTTATTCACAAATTATAGTCATTTTAAAATTTTACTTGTTTTGTGTAACCTTGAAACAAATAGTAAGATCATATTTTCAAATAAAATTTATGTTAAGAGCTTCCTAATAATTTAAGATTTTATCAAAATCAAAGATCATATGTAGAAAGTTATTCATGATCAAAATTATTATATATATAAATAATTTTCTTTCTATTTATAAATTAGTATTAGTTAACACCTTATTTAAACAAGTCAAACTCAAACTTTAATTTCTGCTTGATAAAAGCTCGACTTAGCTTGAACTTAATTTGTAAACAAGTTAAGCTCAAGCTTTAAATATAGCTCGAATCAAACTCAAGTATAGATTTCAAGCTTGGTAAAAAGTTTCATTCAAAGCTCGATCTCTCGATAATTTTTAAACGAGTTGAGCTGGTATCAAATCTTAAACAATTTGATCAGACATGACTTGTTTGCAGCCGTACGTGGCACGTATATTTTGAAAGAAAAGCTGGGATGTAATAAAAATACATATACAGGAAACCAACCATCTCAATTTGACATACATTACCGAACTAATCATTCCGACAAGATGTACCAAAAATTCGAGGGAACATAAATTGTAGGGAAGATACTAAAACACCGTTTCACCAACCCTATTGAAAAGGGTCATATATGGACAAGCCCTTTGGCCTAAAATTCTACATAGTGGTGGGGGCCAAGAAAGCACGCAAAACTTTAAATTCATTCACAGGACCTTCATGAGGTGGATCGCTCAAGATCTCTTTTTCCAACTCTCGAGTATTAAAATGTTATCAAGGGAAAGAATAAATAATAATTAATTAATTAAGGTTTGATTTCTCTAATTAAGTTAAGTGCATTAACATGGAGATCATTTATAAGCCATTATGACCTGTAGTGTGCTCTTACGTATAATCCAATGAATGGGATATATATGCTTCTTATTGGCACTGAGAATAAAAGCTGAGTAAGTCCTCAATTTTTATTTGCATTTATTCCAATTTTTTCTCAACTAAATTTAGTCATAGGATTTCGCAAATTTTTCTGTTCACATTGATATATGTCTTATTTTTCAAAGGATAAACTATAAGATATGTAAATGGACTAGTGGTCCATTTTTTTTTATTTCCCAATGTACTCTCTAGTCATTACCACACCTTTGAAAAAATAAATGAATTGAAGGAAATCACAGGTACTTACTACTTGACGTGTTAATTATCTCGTAAGATTGATTAGTGCGATGATATCTTCCATAATGATCCATATTTTAGCTCCACAAAGATAGTGTGCGGTCGCAAACAATGAAAGAAATCGTTTTTCTTCCCTACTGAGCAGTTTCTTTTGTTTCCAAATGAACAAGTGCAGTAATACACCAAAAAGAAATTAAAAAGAAAAAAAAGTGATCCGCTAAATTAAAATTTTCATTATCAATGTGTTATTAAAATGGTATGTGCATTATCCTCTAATATATATATACACACACATTCGCAGTTGTTGCGCCCGTAATAACAGTAAAAATATATAATAATTTATCAAATAAAATTCTTTGATTTTTAATTTTATAAATACAAATGCACATTTTTAATCTTTAATTTCAATAAGATGTGTGGAAGAGAATGTGAAAACATGAAAATGATAGTGGAAGAGGAGAAGTTGGAGAGAATATGGAAATATGTGAATGACACTAGTAGATGAGAAATTGGGAGGAAATGGTAAAAAGTAAAATTAAGGTACTAAAATATCTTAAAATTACAAAATTTTATATTAAACCCATGTTATTTTTTCCGGGGGGCGATTAATGGAAAAAAAAAAAAAACACAAGTAGTAGAATTCTTTGGTCAACTAGTATGTTATTTATTATATATGTGTGACTTCTTAACAAAATTTACGGCAAATTCTCCTTTTATTTATTTGTTTGTTTGTTTACTTTTATAACTAGATATTAGGGCAACCTTACTAATTCAACAGGGGCTGGCCTCCTGCTCCTGGTCATCCATCTTTCACTCTTTCTTCTAGATAATTAAAGCAATCTGACGAAGCCACCGGCAGGCCACCTCGAGTTAGGTTTTTTTGTAAGAATGAAGTCACCTTAAGTCTGTTCTAATTATTTAAAGGAACTGTTGGTTTTTTTTCTTTTTTTAAATAATATTCATTTCATAAAGTGTAAAATATATAAGGAATTGTTATTTTTTTCCATCATTAAAAATATGACATTTATAGCTTTTATTTCAAAATCAATGAAGACCATGTTATAATAAAAAAAAATTTTCTAATTAATTAGTACTGATTAATATTTATTATCTGATGGACTAATATAATTTTTTTCCCATAATATATATGGGACTATACAGATGGAGAAGATACAATGGTATCCGTGTTCTTATTCTATTGCATGCTGTTTTCAATTTGAAATGTACATGCTGGACAGCTCATTCAGATCAAAAGCTTTCGACAGTCCATGTATCTATTAACTCTCAGCATCTTTAGGATACGACAACCAACAGTAACAATTGTTATGAGCTCGGGGGTAATTGTCAAGATAATCAACTGTAAACCACAATAATCCTTCAACTGTGGTCCAAAACCTTTTCGGCTCATTTATGTTTGGCCTCTTCTGCGTCCCAAATTCAGCCCTTTTGAGAATCTTAATAATTCAATTATGATACTACAGACTTCAATAATTGAATGATTATTAGGACTAAAAACTATAGAAATTTTTCGTTCTTTATATTATGGGTAAGCTCTTCTTCAAAAGCGAATAATAATAATAATAATTCTGGGATTTTGTGTGGGTATACCATAATGCTGCCATCAAACCGAAGCCAGGTAACGGCGTTTTAGGGGCCTTATTGTATTTATTTTTTTTCCCAAGTTATTCTAACTATAATTCAAAAAGGAAAAAAAGGGGTACAACCTTATATCTATTGCTTAATTCTAGATGTTATTTGCATGAAAAAGTAATAGAGGAAAAGAGAAAATATTTATCCGGAATAATGATAGATTAAGTGCCTGTACATTTTGATAAATTAGTACTTGGACTTTTAAAGTATGTGTAATTTCGTATTTCTATTAATTAATATTTAATGGATATATATATTGATAGACGAAGTATATGTACTTTTTTTTTTTTGGGCCGATGTATGTACTTTTTAATATTTGACAATTTTTGGTAATTTAGTATTATTAGATTTTGATAATTTTTTGCCAAGTGTCTATCATTATCTCATTATTAAAATAAATATTCGTTAAATATTATCTAATGTAGATAGTAAACCGTGCATACTTGTTAAAAATATGAGTATTGATTCATCAAAATCTAAAAATAAGATATTAAATTATTAAAAATTAAAAACACAGGAAATTAACCGGCTATTACCCTTAATATGTGTTAAAGTCATCTTGGAAACATATAGTACTTTTACTTCAATTTTCTTACTTTTAAAAAAAAAAAAAAAGATTATTTTAGTTTAAACCAAAAGAGAAGGATATTAATGGATGCATGCATGCATGCTTGTTTCCATCAATAATAATGAAAGTGACTACCCCATCCAATTATATGATACAAGATCCAAGCAATAATTAAAACAGCGGAAAAAGAAAGAGATTATCTTTATTATAGGTGCTAGGTTGGATCATTACGGTGTAATAGAGAGTGACGATGCATGTGGCGCTAGTGTCCCTGTTTAAGTGGCTTACATAAGTCATCTCAAAAATAATAATAGTGGGCAAACCAAATCCTCGGCAAATGAAGGATGAAGCGAGAGGTCAAAATCAAGTACATTATGGTCTTCGAGCACATGAGGCCTACGATGACCGGGTCTCCCGATTGAGACATGAATAGGTATACGATGGAATCAGTGAATCGCCATATGATACGACCGACATCCGATGACTTTAACGCAATAGGTACGGCAAAACTCCATGCCACACCACCCCAGTCCAACCTGGTAATCCGATATAAGAAATGAATGCACGAGATCTAATTTATCAGAGGATCTTATCTGGTGAAACATATTGTAGTCGTGGATAATAATCGAGAGATAATATGCTAAAGAATGCGTGGATCACATGTCTAGCTAGCAATCAAAGAAATTTTGGTTTCTTTTTTATACAAACTTACTTTTCTATTAATTTTATAATCAATCATTAAAAAATTGAAAATATCTCTGATGGATCCTTAATATAGAAATATAAATAAGTATGATTATTCACATTTCTAAGAACCTTTATTTATATTTTATCAAGAAATACATATTATATTAAAAATATAATTATAGAAGTAGAAGTCTAAGGGAGCATATATCCACCATTACACGCATGAACATCGATATTAAGCACATCAGCGCCTTCCCCACTTGTATTAGGTTTAATAAACAAAAGAACCCTCTTTTTGATATTTGATACACACACACACATGAGGTGAGCTTGAAAGCCCCTTTTGCTTTACTACATCAAGCAGAACAAAAAGGATCTCCTTGTCTGTGTCTTTCTCCATTGATGGTCTTAATAGTAGGTTTGCAATTGGGTTACCATGCATATTTATACAAAAGAGGGCAATCACATCAAGGTAAGACATCCTTTCCCTATAGCAATTAATAGTATTATTTTTTATTTGAGAATATTGTGTGAGTACTTATAATGCCTATAGGGAGCCCAAATGCATATATTTTTCAAAGCATAGATTTGAGCAGTACAGTAGTCATTAGTACAACTCCCAAATTTTGGCACTTATGATGTCAATTTGCCCAAATCATTATAGATATAGATTCAATGTTAATATTAAATCCTATGCGGATTATGAGTAAAGTTCCATATAGATTTTGAGAGCAAAGCAATAGTGGTTTATAGTGTCTAGTTGAAAAATTTTAAGTGAATATTAGTTAGGAGCTTGGGTTAAGTGCCTTGAAAAAGCCTATTAGCTAACTATTAATTTGGTTCGACCATTAGCTACTTTTTGGTTAGAGTATTACAATATATTATTTGTTACACCAAGCGATAGCTTTTGGAATGTCTTATCAATTGAGGCAATGTTTAAAGCTTATGATTAACTTTTTATTAAATACTTCTTAAAATTTCTAAGATTTATAATTTTACACTTACCATCGATAATTTTAATAAGATCTTATAAATAGAAAAGATTTAGCTTTAGAACTTGCTTGTTATAGCATGACCTCAAAGCTTCTTCTACAGTGAGTTTTTGCTAAAATGAAATACAAGAGAGAATTTGAAGTCCTATTTATCAATGTTATTAAAACTAGACCCGAATATGCCAAGGGGTCAGGGTTCGAAGGATAGAAATGGGTTTAAATGGAGATCGAACCGAGATCAATAAAAAATAAAAATATAAGATATATTTTAGTTATAAAAGATAGATTATTACAAATTATACAATTAATATATATATATAAATTAATTAATTCCATTAGTCTATGTATCAATTGTTACAAGCTTTTTAAATGCAATAACATATTTCTTACACCAAATACCAATTATAAAAATAAAATTTCAAATTATGTAATAAATATTTTATTATCTAATTTTATCTCATAAAAGGAAAAATATATGTTAAAAATAAATAAAAAATAAACTCATTCTCCTTTTTTAGTATTAATTTTGGATGTAATTATTGCCTTTGAATTTTCTTTCATTTCTTACTGTCTAGAAGACTATGAACAACATCCTAAATCCTAATATAAAATTCAATTGTCAGGAGCAAAAGCCTAAATATGAAACAGTAAACATTATGTTTACTCGGAACTCATGTAGACCTAATTATGAAAAAGAAAAAGGTCAAAAATGCAAAAAGTAAAACACAAAACCTCTCTCTTTCTCTTAGTCTCTCCTTCTCACTTCCTTGAACCATGCCCAGTTGCCCACCACAACCTCCATTAATATCCATCCAAAACCACATGGACTGCAAAGGACAAACCTAGAATTGAGAATTGCAGGACAGAACCACGTAAAAATTACCCAAACTAAACACCCATCTCCACTTCTGCTCAAGCTAAAGCAACTTCATAGTTCATAACATAGATAATTTGTCATCGTGCTTTGGATACCAACATCCAACTGGCCTTTGGCCTAGAAGCTAATACTGATACAATGTGGATAACTATTGTTACCACTCTTCCTGCTCCTAAACTCCGCATGCTTTGGAGACCCACAAATCTTCTTTTTGTTAAATAATGTGTATTCTAACCCGAATGGCTTGGGAAGGTCATATGGGTCATGTTTGAACCGGTTGGGATCATCCAAGTCTAGCTGGTTCAACCAAAAAATAGTCCAATTATAAGAACCAGCCTACTTTAAAGGTTATTCCCAGTCAAACCGAATCAAACTGGCTAGTCCAATCTAATTTCAGAAACATTGTTATTTATAGTGTTTTAAACAAGATTTGTGTCAGTCTCATCTTAGGAAATTTTTTACAATTAATCATCTTTTTTTTTAATAATAATATTACTATTCTAGTTATATCTTACATATAAGGGTTAAATGCAAAAATACACTCTAAACTTTAGGGATGGCGATGATTGAGCCCCTGAACTTTGAAAGTATAGTTTTTCAACAACCTCCCCCTCCTCCCGAACTATAAACAATTTGAAAATTAGGTTATTTTGTACCTTCATATAAAAAATGTACAAATTTCATATTGTTTTAGGTGTACTTTTTTGTACAACATTTGTACAGATATAGACAAAAAAGGATGAAATGTCCTTAATTTGCAAATTATTTATACTTCAAAGAATAAAAAAAACCACGCTTTCAAAGTTCAAGAGGTCATTTTGCGCCATCTGTTGAGTTTAGGAGATGTTTCTCCATTCTCTATTAAATATAGTGTTCATTTATATCAGTAATTTAGTTTTCTCATTGTTGAATCCTTTACTCGATTTTATTTAGATATACTCATTATATGTATGTACATATATATTCTGATATCACAACATATATTAGTTGGTTATGAGTTTTATTCCATACTTATTTATTCATTAATATATTACACTTATGTATGATGTTAAATTTTTGGTTTTGAGATGTTTCACTATATATATATATTATATATATATATATCAAGAGAAAGGGAATGATGATTCAATTTAATATCTTTTCTTATACTGAGTACAATTTTCTCATCATAATCTCAAAGATCTTTATTTACAATTTAGTTGAGAAAATATGTAGATCCAGTTTGGTATTAGCATCAAATGTTCTCCAAAAATATTCCTAGTGCATTAGATAAAATAGATTTTATTGAAGCCATATAACGATCGTTTACTTTGGTTCTTACATAAAAGCAATTTCTTGTATTCTCTTATGATAAAAAGCATTTCATTGATGATGTTTAGGGATGGGAATTGATTTTCCCCTTTGTAGCTTAACTCGTGAAGTTTTTCAAATGGTGAAAATCCTTAAAAGAGATATAATAATTTTGCCTACATACTCATTCCTAATTACTTGTAGATTTTATATTCTTAGACACTAAAAACTTTATACATGTGATAATTAAGGCTATATAATCTATCCTAGACACTAGCATGAGTCTAAAGCTGGTTAATTTCTCAATCCATTGGTTTCGATTCTAGGTTATAGACCATGGACCTGTAAAACTAATCTATATTTATTTTTTAAAAAAGAACTAATTATCATAACTACTTCAATGTATGAACCAATTGTTTCTTCTTTTTTTCCCTCAAACTTTTACTATACCATTATATAAATTAAAAAAGGCAATTCACACGCAATTTTTAGGTAGTAAATCAACAATGCGAAACACGTTTTGCACAATTAACAAACATTTCACATAAACAACAAATCATTAATAAAAATCCAATACATGGTTGTAAGGAATAGAATTAAATAAGCAAGTACCCCTACAAATAACTACAATGTTAGCATAGAAAATAAATAAGATAGTTTTACTAGCCTTACATAAAGTGTTAAATGAGAAAAATAATATAGCAATAGTCACATCAAAATGGAATTATGTAATAGTGGTATATTATTTTAACTGATGGAAAACTTGCTCTCAAATGCTCCCACCTTGTTTGTGCCTAAGGGTTAAGTCAGTCGTGTTGCTACCTAAAGTGATGAAATCCCATAAGTGGTCACCTTTGAAGCTAAACGTGCATCATGCTTCTTATTCTTGCTTTTTTGTTCTATGTCAATGCTTATCGCAAGGAAACCTTTAATGAACATGGTTCATAAAAAGGCATTATAGTTATCCACAATAAACCCCATCATGCTAAATGTTTGCTCTCCATAGCCACATCGATGCTAGAGCTAACAAAACTTATTAAACCATGAGAGAAAGGATCAGGATAACCTTTGTATGCATTTTCTATCAATCCAAGATGCCAATGCCAACATTACCACCAAATTCAAATATAGTGGTGAAGTAGTTGCCAAGTTTTGTGTAAAGCTCAATCCTACTTTATCCTAACCCCCATGTTTTTCCAATCTTTATGTCATCAAAACATTACTCACATAAAGTAAGGTATTGTAAGGAAAACATAAATTAATGAGAAATTACCTTCTTAATAAAGCTTTATTTGTAATCATTTATATATTCATGAGCTTTAAACAACTCTTAGAGAAATTCTATCATCTTACCATTTTTTCAATGGAAAAATTCTATAAGTTATATAATAGTTCAAATTCAGATGCAATCCATGATCTTACCATTGAAATACTAATTATTTTAAGTGATATAGTTATTTTAATGATTAGATAATTGGCAAGACAAGATCATCTTCTTGGTAGATTTCTTTTAATGTAATCATTTTAGATATTCTCGAGCTTTAAACAACTCTTAAGGGAGTTCTAATGTCTCATTGTTTTTTGATAGGATAGATTCCTAAGTTATATAATTATTTATTTATTGGCTATAAAGGATGGAATTTCATTCAACAGAATCAAATTATATTAACAAAGTGAATTAACACAAGACAACTAACTGGCAAAGAGTGGTGTGTGGGTGGGTGGGTGGGTGGGGGGAAGGGTGCATGGCAGTGGTGTTGGGGGTTTAAAAGACCCATCTAATTAAATGAGTATATTTCTTGAAGCATTAAAATATCCTTCCTAAGGAATGCAATCTCATCTAGAAAGGTTAAAACTACCTTACTAGCAAATAAAACAAATCTAATAAGAAAACAATCCCACATAAGGAACGAAAACAAAATGAAAAAACAAAAACAAAAAATACATAAAATCCACTTATTCTAAAATACTAATGACAAACAACATTAATTGACCTCTCAATCTTTAATCAAAACAAATACACAAAAAAGTGGATCTGTAATGATGGAATTGTGATGATAGTGGGAATGACAATAAATTAAACATATCTAGAATTGAAAATTGTTAATCTAAAAATATAGATATTGGTAGTAATTGATATGCAGGTTAATAGTGAATAAAAAATCAAAAGATGTCTAACAAGGCGAGTCGGCCACTTAGCAGCTTAGTTGCTATGCCTCTATACTAGGATTTTTTTTCCTTTAGGAGTGTGGTGTGTGGTCGTGGTGTGTGTTTGTGCCGAAGAGAGATGTCTTGCTAATATGCATTGAAAGTTTAAGAAACAATATCTTATTGGTGTGCACTGAAATTTTGTTTTTAACTATTTATAAACTTCGTGTTACCTTCCTAATGAAACTAATGCATTTCCGCATAGAATATATCTTCACAAGAAAAACTTTTTTTTTTTTTTTGTTTCATGAGACAAAACAACATGATATAATGGAGGGGAAAAAAAGAGTAAGGAATGAAATCTATAACATAAAGATTTGTGTAGAAAACTTAATCAAGCTTAAGGTAAGATACTACAGTAACATACCAGTAAGTTCATTATACCAAAATAAAAGTATTTCTAGTATAATTGTTGAAAGATGAAAAATATAAAACTTCCTCATGAAATAGAAAGAAAAGTTCATTATACCAAAATAAAAGTATTTCTCATGAAATCATGAGAAGTCATAAATGAATCAAACCTCTTGTACCATTGTCTGGATGATTGCTTCAAGACATAAAGTGATTTCTTTAACATGCAAACATGATCCTCCTTTCAAAGGCCACAAAACCCTCTGGCTGTTGCATGTAGATATCTTCTTTAAGCTCTCCATGTAGGAAAGCTATCTTCATATCTAATTATTCAAGCTCAAGATCTTACATAGCTACGATACCAAGTAATGCCTGAATCGAGCTGTGTTTTACAACAGGAGACATATAAGTAAAATCAATACCTGGTACCTTACTATAGCCTTTTGCAACAAGTCTTGCTTTGTATATGGGTTCTTCAACTTCTAATGTTCCTTCTTTCTTCACTCATTTACACCGAACAGTCTTCTTCCCTATAGGAAGCTTCACTAAATCCCATCTGCCATTCTTATGAAGGGATTCAATGTCCTCCTACACAACAATCATCCACTTGCTAGAATCATCACAATTGATAGCCTCTGAATAAGTAGATGATTCCATATTAGAATCAATATGCTCTGCTACATTGAGAGCATAAGTAATAAGATCTGCCTCTCATGTAGCAGAGGACATTGCGACTATGGTGGTATAGTAACAGTTTGAGAAGTAGGCTTTGGTGTAGAACTTGAATCAATCTCAAACTCCTCCTGCATGTTTGATTTCTACTATGCTTTATCAGATGAAGTGTTAGAAGACAAGTCATGTAACATAGCTATTTCATAAAAAATGACATCTCTACTGATAATGACTTTCTTTAATTCGGGACATCACAACTTTTATCCCTTGACACCAGGCTTAAAACCAAGGAATACACATTTTAGAGATCTAGGCTCAAGTTTTCCATTATCTATATGAGCATATGTAGGACATCCAAAAATCCTCAATTCAGAATAATTAGCAGGAGCACCAACTATACCTCTTGTGGAGTCTTCTTCTCAATTATAGTTGATGGAAACCTATTAATCAAAAAACATGTTGTAGAAGTTGCTTCAACCCAGAATGACTTTGGTAACTGAGCATTAGAAAGCATACATCCGACTTTCTCCATAATAGTTCTACTCATCCATTTTGCTACCCCGTTTTGTTGAGGTGTTCTATGAACTATTAGATGTCTCACAATTCCCTTTGACTTGTATAGAACATTAATATCATTAGAACGTAACTCTAAACCATTTTCAATACGAAGAAGTTTTACTTGCTTCCTAGTTTGTTTCTCAATCATCGTCTTCCACTCCTTAAATGTGGGTAGAACATCACTCTTCTATTTTAAGAGAAACACCCAAGCTCTTCTGGAGAAATCATTAATGATAGTCAACATGTGGATAACACCTCCACTAGAAGGCACTCTAAATGGCCCGAGAGATTAAAATGGATGTAATCAAGTGTATCCTTTGTATTATAAGTACCTGTGGTGAATCTGACTCTCTTTTGCTTCCCAAGAATGCAATGTTCATAAAATTTTAACTTACTGATGTCTTGCCCATCAAGAAGTCCTCTTCTACTCAATTCAACCATACCAGCTTCACTCATATGCCCTAGACGCATATGCCAAAGTTTAGTAGCATCTTCATCTGACGAAGAAGAAGAAGAAGTGACGGCTACATCACTTATAAACACAAAACTCTGCAAAACATATAAGTTAGCGTTCTTTTTATGTCCCTTCATCACCACAAGTGATCTCTTACTAATCTTCAGAACTCCACCTTCACCTATGTATTTGCACCCTTTAGAATTAAGAATACTCAAAGAAGTCAAATTTCTTTTCAAATCAAACACATGTCTCACATCACTAAGTGTCCTAACAACACCATCAAACACTTTAATTTTGATGGTACCAATACCTACAACCCCGCAAAAAGCATTATCTCCTAAGAGGACAACACCTTTGGATACATTTCCATATGTTGAAAACCAGTCCCGATTGGGATACATATGAAAAGCACAATTAGAATCAAGAATCCACTCCTCATTTGTCTAAGGATTATCATTGGAAGCAATAAAAAGTTCCCCACCACTGTGGTTTTTAGCTACATCAGCTTCACTTGATTTTTCTGGTTGTTCTCCCTTTTGATTTTCAGCAACTCATTTATTCTTGTTCAGTAATTTATAACATTCAAATCTGATGTGTCATTTCTTTTTGCAATACCTATTTATTTTATCCATATTTACAGATTTTGATATTCCTTTTAAATTACCACCAAATTGCGTTCTTGACTCTTATCACAAGTAATGAGACCCTTTGCCTGAGTCTCAAGCCTAATTACAAGATGCTTCATCGTCTTAAAAAAACCTAAAGCTTCGTAGGCTTCATCAATGGTAAGAGAATCATGACTATATAAAATAGTGTCTCTAAAAGTCGAATAAGAGGGAGACAGAAAACACAATAAAATTAAAGTTTTAATCCCCTTCATCATTCTTAACCTTCAAAGTTCCTAGATCAAAAACAGTTTCTTTAAAAGTGGTTAAGTGATCTTGTAGAGGTCCACCTTCTATCAAACAGTATGAATATAGTCGCTACTTCAAAAGCAATTTGTTGGTCAAACTTTTCGTCATACACAACTACTCCAATTTCAACCATAACATAGCAGATGTCTTCTCCTTCAATACATCCTACAAAATTTGATTTGATAAATAATGATGAATTTGAGAAAGGGTTTTTCGATCCTTACATTGTTTTTCTTCCAATGACTACAACGAAGGCATCTTCTCAAACCCTAATAACGCATCATCCAAATCCATCTGTTCAAGAACCCCTCGCATCTTGATATGTTATAGGGAAAATCTTGTGTTGCAATCCAACAACGAAATATCATATTTCATGGTTGCCACTATAGAGAAAACTAAACCACACCTTTGGCTTTAATACCAGTTTGTTAGAAACAAATATGTCAAACAATGGGAAAAAAAAAACGTAAAGTAAAGCATACACAAGATTTACGTGAAAACTCTAGACAGAAAAAACCACGAACAGAGGAAAGAAATTTACTAATGTTGAAGGAGTACAAACGGATGTGTATACAAAATACAAAACAACACACAAACATATATGTATATATGTGTGTGTGTGTGCGTGTTATGTAAGTCGGCACAAAGGCCGACAGCTGAAAATTGGACGTCTCTAGCTCAGCGCTAGCTAAAGGCCAGCGACTTAACCATGAAGGCCGACAGTGTACAGGAGATAGATCGACGGCTTTACCATCGGCCTTTCCAACACCTTGCTCTTAAAAATAATTCCTTGAATTCAAGGACGAAACTTTAAAGCTAGCAGCCTTGATTTAAAGCTGGCGATTTTGACTAAATTTAGGTCACACATCCAACAATGGATGTAAGGTCTTATCCAATATATATTGCGCTATCTACTCATCATATTACCCATCGTGCTCGTTCAATTCACTAAATAAATAATGCTGAAATAAAACTACTATTAGTAATAATTTGAGTAAAAATTATGACAAAATTTTTATTTGTTATATCTTTTATGTAAAGAATATCATTTTTTAAAATATTAATTCTAGCATTGAATTGTTATTCATAATTTGAGTATGAATGACTATTCAACATTTTTTTATAATAGAAATTTCCTGTAAAATTACTATTACAATAAACAAAAGACTGTAATAGCTCTTCATAGAAACTATAACCACAACAGAATATTATTATAACAAAGTGAAAAAACAGTAAATATTCTTACCGTGCCATTGCTTTTACATTTTTACCCGGCTCAATATTCTACACAACATAAGGTGTAACTCTAAGTTGCCTTCCTTTTAGACGTCATTACGATTCGGTTCGAGTCTGGAACCGGACTCGAACCGTAGGTTCCCGGTTCCAAAAGTGGTGGAACCGGAACCAGACTCGTGGGAGCCGGTCCGGTTCCCGGTTCTTAGGAACCGCCGGTTCCCACGGTTCAGTTCCGGTTCTAGAGGAACCGGGAACCATGAAAAAAATAAAAAAATCAATTAAATAATTTACTTAATTTAACTAAAAAAACGCAAAATAAATTTTTAACTTGAAATAACATTGAGCCTAACAATAATTGTTCATAGCATTAGTTAAAAGAAATTCTATAATTATGTATTTATTTATATGCAATCACTTGCATTTTTTTAGTCGTTATATTAGCAATGTGATACTATAAAATATTCAAGATATAAATAATTCTCAATAATAAAAAACGAATCACACATTGTTAAGAAAGAAAGTTTACTTTGATTAGAAGTCTATATAAATTTAACAATATATGATTTCAAATGTATTTATTACTTGTGTTATTAATAATAACACATTAAATATTATGAATAAGAAATAAAATTTTTATTATTTATACGAAAATAGTTTTAGATATTTATTTTATAATTTCTTTTCTTTTTTTCTTACTTTTTTTTATAATTTTTATGGTGTAGAACCGCCGGTTTTACCGGTTCCTGAATCGACGGTTTCAAAACCACCAGATCATGCGGTTTTTTGGGATGAAACCGTAAGGACCCGTCGAAACCGACGGGTCCTTTACCGGTTCAGACCCATCATTTCCGGGCCGATTCCCGATTCAAGAACCATCGATGACCGATCAGGTCAATTCTCGATTCAAAACCGACCGGTGATGATGTCTACTTCCTTTCATTCACTTCAATACGGTTCAAGCTTATTAGATTCGGTATATGAATGGTTAAATACTAATTTTTCGTGCAATGCATTCAGCAATAATTCTTTTCCATGTACTGCGCCTGAACAAGTGAGTTGTCTAGGCCCTAACATCAAACATCTACCAATTTCTCTAGACTGCTATTTCCCTTACTATTTTGTAGCCAATAGAAACACATTACTCATCATCATCCTTTTTATGTGAAACCATACAAGTTACCCATTACTGTTTTCAAATCTCTCTCTCTCAAACACACTCAGAGACAGGGATGCAATACGGACAGCCAACTGGCAAACATCCATTTTTTTCCTTTTTTTTTGGTGTATGGATAATTATTAAGTCGCTAAAAGATAGACCATAGGACAAAACAAGTCTAAGATTTTAGGGTAACCCATTTGTCTTCTTCCTCTTTCCATTTTTTTCTTCTTGTTCTCCCAACATCAGCAAAAGGGCCTCCCATATTTCATCATAAATAAATGAAGAAGTTCTCACTCTCTAAGTTACTATAAAAGAAACACCCTGTTAGACTTTTGGAGTGAAGAAACTAGTAACAAAATGAGTACATCATCAGCTTCACAGTCACATTGCACTAGTGGGTGTGAATCTGGTTGGACATATTACTTGAATGAATCATCTTTCTCTGATGGAAAATGGGAGACATTCAATGGTGGAGAGGATGGTTTTAGAGCAAAGAAAGGAAAGGTAATGGAAGAAGAAGATCAAGAAGGAGGCTATGGTGGTTATGATGATGAGGATAATTTGTCTATGGTTTCTGATGCATCCTCAGGTCCACCATATTATGAAGTTGATGAATACTGGACTAGTAGCGTAAATCAGTCTTGTTATCACTCTTCTTTGGGTGGTAATTTTTCAGACCAAACTAGAAGGAATATGAAGAACACCTCATGTGATGTTACTAGAAGAGACCAACATTTGCATTTTCAAGACACTGCTAGTAGCTGTAGTTCACCTAAGGTATGCTTTTTTTCCTTTCTTTTTATTTTATATATAATTAATGCTATGTTGCATTTTTTTTTTAATTCTTTTACGAAATTTCCTATTTCAATATTTTTTTCTTTATATATATCTTTGGTGTTTGATTTTGCAGAAGAATTTCATTCAGCCAGTTTTGGCTTCATCAAAGGGCAATTCTAGCGCACAATCTAAGGTATTGAATAATCTATTTATCCTAGAAGCCCTTTCATCCTTGTTTTTTTTTTTTTTTAGATTTTTTGTCCTCCCAGTGGGGAAACAATTGAGAAGCAAATCCTGAAAGAAAACAAGAGTATCTTAACAAATATGATTTCTTTTAAGGATGTCATATTAGTCTAAAATTAAAATTTCGAGACCAAAGTGGGGTTGGATAATCCACATGAGAAACTTATTTATCTCCAAGGAAAATCTCTCTGATGTAATTTGCAGGATTTATCACAGTTCACGAAGAACCCAGATTATGTATATTCCTTTTCTTCTGTCTGGAATAAGAAACAGTTCACAAGAAAATCAGGTTGGTCTGCTAAAATATAATACTCTGTAAAATCCATATTTGGAGAAAATAAGGTTATCATCGTATACAAGATTTCTTAATTAGATTTTTGGTGTTCCATTTTTCAGGTGGCAGAAAGTGGGCATGACCCTTCACTTTTAGAAGTTTTCGGATGGCAACATCTCGTGTAGTAGTAGCTGCGAATGGGGTTGGTTTGATGTTAAGGGGACAATAAAACTAGATCTCAGCAAAATATTGTTCTTGGTCATGTTCTATTTTTTTTCTTTTTTATTTCCCTATTTCCTTTTGTATCTTTTATCCTTATTTTTTGAGATCTTCGCTAGAAGGGAAAAAAATAATTAAAAAAAATCCACCTTTTTATCTGTTCCGCTCTAATGTTGGAGGAAGGGAAACAACTTTTAAATATAAAGTTAAGAAATGGTACTTATTAAACATCATCAAGTATCAGGTTGAAGCCGAAAATCGATCTAATCCGTCATTGTTGGTTTCTAAACCGAGAACCAGTCTATTGAGCATGGATTAAAACTATCTCATGATCTGTTGGTTCTATAACCAATTCAAACCGTGACTATGTTTAATCCTCATCCTCTAAATTGATTAAGGTTTCTTCTAATGAAGACATTGATAATAATTTAGTTAAAAAATTTTAAATGCATAGCAATATTGAAGTAGCCATGCACATATTTCAAACGGGACTAAGAAAAGAAAAATCACGGAAAGAAGTCAATTTCGTGTCCTAAATTAATAAATCCCATTAATATATACTTTGGAAGCTACGCATGGTACATCTAAAAAGTAAAACTAGAAATAATATAAACGATTTTTGCATTTGACAAATTGTTCCTGCTTATTCAAGGATGCTAGATGCTTATGCTGGTGCATATCCATCTGACGAGAGCATCCACCTTCCGGTGTCAGTGTCACGCTTGGCTGTATTCATGTTCTCGCCGGCACGTATTCCTTATTATTTTAATAGCTTTCCATCCATATCCTTGGTATTAGATCATATGTCAACGATGTCATTCATATCGGATGAAAGGATTCTTTAACTTTTTAAATTCCTCTGCCAAAGATTCCGAAACAGAAGATCCTTTTTTTTTTTTTTTTAATTTTCTTAAGTGTATTGTGTAGAAGTATATGAGATTTATAAAACTTAGAAAAATATGAAAATTTTTGTATAAAAAACCTTAAAAATAAAGTTACAGGCTTTTTAAGAAAAAAGATTCTTAAAATACTATATAATATTTTTAAGAACATGTAAAAGTATCCTTCAATTTTTTTAAATCTTTTTTATAATTTGAGTTTTTTTAGAATATTTTATTTTTTTTTATAAATGTAAAACATGCTGTATAAAAATAAATGGGATCAGCAAAAACTTGAAGTAAACGAGCTTATATTGAGGATCTTCTAAATAACCAAGTTCTTAAAATGGAAAAATTCTTAAATTGCTGAAGTGACATCTTAAAAATCTTATAGAGTTTTAAAGGAAGTGAATGCTCATTTATAATCGGTTTATCCAATGGCTCTATTTGGATGGTCTGTTTTTCATCTATATATATATATATATATTTGTATTGAAATGATATGTATAAATGTTTCTAATTTGCATCTATATTTTATCCATATTTTACCTATTTGATCTTTTCATAAGAATGCCAACTTCTTCTAGTCTATATCTATTTCTTGATAAACAATTTGTTAGAAAAATTTTTTGAAAAAAGTATCTATATATATTGAAAAAAGCTAGCCAAATAGATACCTCCGAACAACGCCAAGCAATGTCAATAGCAACTTTATGTGGCTTTTTCTACAAATTTCAATAATTTAAAAAAAAATCAAAAGAAAAATAATAAATTATAAAAAAAAATAAAAGAGTGAAGCCACTATCATTAAAAACGTGTGTGATATGTGAATATCGTGCTATACGTAACTTGAGAGGAGTGATGCATAATGACACGTCAAAAATATTCAAGAGAGAGATTCGATAGGGAGTAGGAGTAAGCAATTTTCATTGTCTCAAATGCATTTGTGACAGGTGAAAGAGTTATCAAGTATTAAACCCCACTAGTAGTGAAAAACAAGTGTTTGAACTATTGAGATAGAATTGCAGTAGTATCTGGAGGGACTTTAGGTATTTATAGAATTTAGCCATCAATGTCATTCGTTCGATGACATTGACAGTCGAGGATCAAGATGAGTCTCTTTTAGTGCATGAGTCATACTAAGAAGGTTGGATGTCGAACAGATCGATTCAACAGGCCATACTCCACAGCTATCTTTCCAAATCTCCCTTGATTATTCTAGTGAGAACTATACTCTTCAAGCCCTATCACTTAGCCCAAAGAATCAAACCCAAATAAGAAATAATAATATTTACATAATGTAAAACCCATTTACAATTGCTAAGGACATGAAAAAGAGTGTCCTTCTAAAGGAGTAAAAGATAGTAGGTTCTTGCCCTACTTATTTTTAGTATTTTTGACAACAACCTTTAATGACGATGTAGCAGATGCAAAAGTGAGATCACATGTAAAATCATTGTAGTGCCACAATACTTTTTGGCATATTCTCAATGAAGGTGTTGTGGTGATGAGATAAATAGTTATATTGCCTATCCATCAATCTATCCATTTGGTATTTGATTTTGGTTTGCATAAATCAAGAAAATTTTATGATTCTTTTTATTTTTTTAATTAATATATAAGTTATTTAATGATTCATATTTATTCTTAAGTTATTATATAATATATTTATTTTAATAGCCAAATGATTGATTAAATGGTTATGGTTCCAATGATTAAAGGTAAAGGTGAATAGATAGATAATGGATTGAAGTAAGACATTGAAACAAAAATGATTAAAATAATAAATATAATACAATATTTGTGGAAAATTAAATAAAAAAATTAAATCAAACAATAATTATAATAAAGAATGGTAAGAAATAGCAAGAATAATATAATCTAATCCAATAAGTTTTGTGTGGGAATGATCTCTAATAGAATGGATTAGAATGGAATAAGTTCCAGAATGACATATCAATTCCCATGTTTAGAAGTATACACCAAATGCAATGGATGTAAAGTATATTTTTCAAAAATGTATCCAGCAATAAATGCAAATAATGAATATATGATAGAATAAAAAAGTAATTAAATTGCTTGTCATTAATAAACTTAAATCAAATCGCAATTTCACATTGTCAAGGAAAAAAACGTCCATATAAATGTTCTCTTTTCTGTGGCAAAAAAAAAAAAAAAAGACAAAATCAAATTCATTTTCAAAGCTTGAATGTCAATTATAATGAATCCAGTTCTAGTTTCTAAATTCATTCAAAGATGAGAAATGAAATGAAACTTAAAATTGCGATTCCATTTTAGATCCATTCACCAAATCTGACATAAGTATGTAAACACTAATTAGATGTTATGTGATATGAATTCAAGTCTGCCCCTTGTCTCTTGCTCTTGGTCTCTAATCTTGTAACAAAAACTTGGTCTGATAAAGTAGAATTAACCTCCTTTAGGAATTATTCTTCATCCGAGTTCGAGTTTTTAATCTTTCGACTATGATGAATCATGGTTGCTTTGAATGTTTTATTCAATTCCTTGTAAGTTTCTAAGAAAGAGAATGCAACATTAAAGATAGAGTTAATAAAACCTTTAATTAAGTTGATTGCCACGTACCATCTGAGATTTTGTGATGGCTTCACACTACTGCTTAGAAGAAGCTATCACACCAATTTGTTTTTTATTCAATATTTCATTCATTACCTTCAAAACCCAAATAAAAAGATTTTTTATATTAAAAGTAAGGCAAAATATAAGTCTTATGTTATAACTTTCATTTAACCACATTTATTTAGCCACTTAAGAAAATAATAAAAAGAAAGTAACAAATCTAATAATATCTTATTAATGTAATAGGCTTAAGAAGATAAGAAAAATACCAATGGAAAAAAAATAAATAAGAAGTATATAAGATAAATATAAATTTATCCTAAATAATTATTTAAATAAAAAAACTAAATACAATAACTCCATGCCATCTATGGCGCACCCATAATATATAGTTTATGGGTGATATCCAGTATCCATACATTATTGTGTAAGTATTGATGAACCAAGAGCAATTACAATCTTATTTTGATGAGAAAACGTAGTGTACAAATGCTCGACAACTTAGTTAAGTTACATTTAATAAACAAAACTTGTTTTTGATATGTTTAAGCTTTAATATGCATATATATGTTATGCGTGTTGTTCTTTGCAGATTGTGCGGAAACAAATTGTCATGCCCCAGTCTTGATCATAGACTTTGCCAAGGGCTTGATTGGTCCAATCGAGCTATAAACCCAAGATGCGATCAATGGAATAAAACAAGATACATAGCCTTAGTCGCGGCCTTGATCGCGCAGTAAATCAAGGGCTCAATAAGTTTAACTCTAAGGCAAGACAAGTATAAATCTAAGGCTCAATGAGTATAGACTTGCTTGCAGGGTAAACAGAGGGCAATAAGTTTAAGGTGACGAGTTTAGAAGGCGACAAGTCTAAGGCACGACGGTTTAAAAAATAGCTGTTGCAAACTTTCAAATTCGACCATTGGTGGTCCTTTTGGGGGGAAAACGGCTATGTTTTTAAAGTTGATATGTATAAAACGTTTTGGGGAGATTTTTAGTAAAGAGAGAAAGATGAGAGTAGAGCACAACTTGTATATATTATGTAAACACTACAAGAAATTTTGGATTTAGAGACAAAAAATTCTGTCTCTGAAAGTTAAAAATCTGTCTCTGAAGACTTTCAAAGATAAATTTTCCGTTGTAAATTTCTATCTCAAAAACCATTGTCGCTAATTCTTTTAGAGACTGATTTATTATTCGTCACAAATTTGCGACAGACTATCTTTGTTTTAGAATTAGTTATTATTAAATATTCAATTAGTAAATATTAAATAAAATAATTCTGTCACAAATCTGCCTTTGATTCTAAGATAAATTATTTTAAAGAATTTTTATTTGTTTCCTATTTATCCTTCCCTAAAAGCTAGCACACTTAATATTGAGGTTTTCACAAGCATTAAATCGATGAACCAATTCTTATCTTCATGAATAAAGTTCCACTATTGTTTATTTAAGAGATATCTCAATTTACAATATTATAACTATAAAACATTTTACATAAATTGAAATGATCTAAATTTAAATTCTATTTAATTTCCATGTGTTTGTTTATTTATCTTAAATATTGAATTGACTGAGCATGATGATTATGATAGTTGTGTTGCTAATAGTCTAAATGTGTTATTTTGCATATGTAGTGAAATTAATATTTTGTTTTATATGTATTAATGAGTGTGTAGTATAATTATTAATTGTGTCTTTTATACATTAAGGTGTTAAGTTAAGTTAGATTTTTAAAAATCAACTTTGGTTTTGCTTAAGGTTAGTTGATAGAAGCTCTTAGTAGTTAAGTTAGTAATTAGGCCTAAATAAGCCCCAAATGAAACTCAAATTCACTCACAATGCAAACTAAAGTTGCATATGCCTTAAAGGGCAAATTTAGGATATGTTTAAGGCTTAATTTTGCTTAATTAGTCTACTTTTTGGGGCAGCCACCATTTCATACGAATTTTCCCTTTTCTTTCTTTCTTTTCTCTTTCTCTTTCAACAATTTCCAAGTCCAATTCAAGAACAATAGCAAGCTTTGAAAATCAAAGTTCTCTCCAAGGCAAGGCATTTACATGTGAGTTGATTTAAGTATGGCTTTTGTTTTGTTTTCATTTCTTGTAGTGGTTATGTGAAGTATTAGATGAAATGAGTTTAAATGCTATCTAAATTGCTTGTTCATGCATTGAGATTAGCTAGAAATGTGTTTTGTGAGTGTGTGAGTTTGTTCATGTATTGTGGAAGTGATATGAAGTGTTGGGAGGAAATGAAGATAGTTTGTGTAGGAAAGTTGAGAATGAATGGAAGTGGAATTTGAAGTGATCAAATGTGTTGATTTCATGTTTTGAGTTGCTAGGATTGAGTAGTGTAGATAGGAGTGAGTATATGAAGTTAAAAATGTAGTTGAGGAAGGTTTAAAAAGTGTTATAGGGTAGAAATTTCGAAGTGGAAAAACAAGAGATTGTGTTATGTCGAATAGGCCTGTTTTAAACGTACGCCGGCATCTGGAATTCAACGTCGCCGGTGTAGAGGCAGCATTGGAAGTAAAATTCTTAACGCCGCTTTGGAACATCACCGGCTTTTACAACAAATTTTGCCAGCATTTGTTCTTCAAAACATACGCCGGCAATTTGTGAGTTTAAGCTACTGGCGTATCATCAGAGGCTACCAGTGTATCCATGTATGCGGCCGGTTTGTACCTTTCTGGAAGTTTTGAAAATATTTAGATTTGCATTCTACACCGGCTCAAAGCTACCGGCGTAGAATGAAGGCAGCCGGCTTACCCTTGAGCGCTGCTAGCGTTGGCAGTGTTGATGCTTTGAGTTCTGGCGTATCTCCTGCACTTTTGAATTTTAAAAACTTTTTTTCAAAATTTTCCGAAGTTTGATATATGTGCAATTAAGTATTTGTTAAGCAATCTAAGATATAATAGGATGTTTAAATGCTTTATTATGACTTTGTATTAAATTATTTGAATTTCTTTGATTAATTGTATATATGAGTTAAATAAACATGTTTTATGCATGAATTTGATATTAAAACTCTATGCAAGGTTTAATGAATTTGCTTGTACAATTGATCTAGGATTGTGTTATATATATATATATTATATATGTATATAATTGTGAATGAGGAATCTATATTTATTTATTGATTATTTTGATATTCCTATTTCAGTTAAGGATTCTTCGGTTAGTTCTTCACCGAGAAATCATAGTAATATACTAACGGGTTCAAGTACGCAATAACTTGTTTGATGTTTGCTAGGAATAGGCATTCCTAATCTGACTTAAATTGATTTGGCTTAATATTTGAATGAATTGGATGTCTATTACGCTGTTTAATCTGGTCCGAGGAGCAGCAAACCTGTCATGACGCTATAACATGTTAGTTAGGCGCTTAACCAAGTCATGATGCAATGACTTTACCATGATGCAATGGTACGCTATGATGCAATAGTGATTCTTTCGGTTAAGTGGATAGCCGATAGGGGGAATAGTATCTGAGTAACGTTTGCTTAAACTTAGGGGGAAATACCATGGTTTAGTTCAAGGTTTATGGGAACTTGTGAACTAGGCTCATGTTATGGACTGAGTTTAAGTAGAGTCGGGCAACGGCTTTCGAACCCTAAATAAAGCTATTATCTTCATGAAATAGATATAGGAGATATAAGTATTCGGACTGCTTATATCAACCCCCTGAGCAGCTACTTTTACTCAGGATCCCTGAATTCCCGAAGCGTGACCCGGGGTTTGAATAACCTCCTGTTGATTTGCGAAAGAAAATTTAATAAAGATAATCACTTGTCTTCTAATGCATTTCATTGGACTTATGTTGGCTTGATGACTTATATCTGCATTTGTTATTGTGTACTGGGCCTTTGGCTTACTTTTGCTGCTTTGCAAGTATTGAAGACAAGTTTTATGATGATTTGGGCTATGGGTCCGATTTCGAGAGATTCCTGGATGAGTGGGACGAATAAGACTCGAACACCCTGGACTTTTGGAAGAATTTTTGCTAAGGGAAAAGTTATGTATAGAAGGCTTGATAGATAAGCCTATTTTTGTAAAGACCTTAAGATCCTCTAGGATTCTTTTTGATTTAAGAAAACATGTAAATTTTGTAGTGTCATGTATTGACACTAAACAGTGTTTATATGATGTAAATGTATGTATAGATTGCTTTTGTTAGCAATCTTGTTCTGTTAAAAGTTCTTTATAAAGTTATAGTGGTTTTGATCAAACTGTTAGTTTTAGGACAACCTTACATATAATATGAAAACGTTATATGTGGTTGGGGACTTGGTACTCTAAGTCTCGGGATTTAGAGAGTCGGGTCTTTACATAAATCTTAAAATTAATTTTTATTTTATAATTCCAATTTTCCCATTTATTAAGGATTTTTCATTAATATTTTTTTAAAAGTAATATATAATATTTATATATACTAAGTTTACATTTTATAATAATTATTTTAAATTATTTATTTATTATAAAATATATATTTTTAGTAGTAGATTAGATAATTTTTTCCAAATATGATATTATTATTATTATTAAAAATATTATATAATATGTATATATATGAATATTATATATATTGATATATATTTAGTGATATATATAATAATTATACTTTCAACATTACTTATTTTATATTTTGCATTAAGTTAATAAATTATATATTTTTAAGTAAATGGTTATTAGTTATATCATTTTTCATTACACTTAATAAATTATGTAAAACTTATAAATATATAAATTTTATTAGATATATAGAGTAAATATACTATAAACAATATAAAAATATATTTTTCGTTAATATATTAATAAAAAATATATATATATCAATTTTAATATATTTATATTTAACTAATTATTTTATTTATACATTTTATTATTTAAATATATTATATTTTTACATAGTATTTTTTTTCAAATATGTTATTATATTTTAAATACTACATAGTATGTAAATATAAATTATGTAAGGTATATAGAACAAATATTTTTGTATATACAATAGCATATGAATACTTATAATAAATATATAATAAAAACATTATAAATCATATGAATATACTATATATATATTATTAATATTATTAAAATATAATATAATATTTATATATTTATATATGTTCATATGCACTAAGTTTATATTTTATGGTAGTTTTTTTTTACATATTTTATTATTGAAATATGCTTTATTTTTAAGTAGTACTTTATGATATTACTTATATATAACTTATTATATTATTGTGATATATTTTTTATCAAGTTGTATATTTTAATTTTTATTAAATAAAATGTTATTATGTACAAGAATATATAATAGATATAGATAACTTATGAAATGTATAAATGTTTATAACAAACATATTTTAAGTACTATTTATTTTTATAGTTTATAATATATAAATATGTAATATATTAATAAATACATTAAAAATAAAATATATAGTATTAGTTATAAATGACATATGATTATACATATTATATTTATTATATAATAAGATTAATTTGCAAATATAATATAAGTCTATATTATATATTACACACAAAAATATATTATATTTTATATGTATAATTAAAACAATATTTTAAACATAATTATTTATATATACATATACATAATAATTAGTTTAAAGACAAATTTGCAACAGAATTTGAAAAAATATAAATTGGTGCCAAAATAATTTTTTCCTGTTAGAATCAGAGACAAATTTGCAACAGAAAAAGTTCTGTTGCAAATCAATTATTAATTCGTTGCAAATTCCATTGCAAAAACGTATAAAAATTATAAGATTATTCATAATTTATGTCATCACAAATCTATCGCAAATCTGTCGCTAATTAACTTTTTTAGAGACAAAAATTTTATATCGCAAATTTTCTGTTTCTAAAAGCTAGTTTTCTAATAGTGAAAAATACTCTCTGTTTGTGTTTGTTTCCATTAAGTGAATAGTATCATTCATGAGATTAGTGAGCTAATATTATAAAGCACTATTCACATATTTTAAATGAGTGTTTTAGTGAAATCCTCCTATGTTCGAGGCAATAGGTGAAGTCCTGAAGTGTTGAGACATTTGTGTGAAGTCCTCGCAATGAGGCGTTGTGTGAAGTCCTCGCAATGAGGCGTTGTGTGAAGTCCTCTATATTGAGGCAATGTGAAGTCCTCTGTTATGAGGCATTTATGAAGTGCTCTTCATAAGACAATTGTTTGTGTCGAATGAAATGCATGAAGTCCTCCTTGAGTGAGGCAATTATGGACCCTGGAGACTAGAGGGTGGGCTCTTTATTATTATTGTTATAATTATGCATAAAAGGATAAAAGAGAAAACGGTTGGTTAAGTGAGCTTAAAATCGTTTTTAAAACTCATCTTGTAGCTTTCCCTTCCGCAACATATGTGTGTAACAAGCCTAGTGATGTATTCTTTTTTAACAATTGGTATCAGAGCAAGTCTCTACGGTTAATGCTTAACCGCATCTTAGATAAAAGTTTCTGTGTTTTTTAAAAAAATGCTAGGCTTGTGTGTTTTTGTGTGCTAAAAAAGAGTTATTTATTAAATGTAATTCAAGCCTTTTAGTTGAGCACTATATCTTTACAAATGAACTTTTACCCGAAATGCTTAATTAAAGGAGTTAAGTTGCATTTAATAAGTTGTTTATTACATGTAACTTAGGAATCTTTAATTGAGCATTACATCTATTACAAGTGAGCTTGTACTCGAATCCTTAATTGAGGGGGAATGCTAAGTTAAGAGGAAGCAATGTTGTGCAATAATTGTTCTCAGTAAAAATGAGGAAATTGACGAAACAAGGGTAGTTACAATCTTACTTTAATGAGAAAATGTATTGTACAAAATGTTCCACAACTTAGTTAAACTACATTTAATAAGCAAAACTTGTTTTTGATATATTGGAACTTTAATGTACATATATATGTTTGTGTTTGTATGCATGTTGTTCTCTACAGATTGGTCCAATCAAGTTGTGAACCCAAGGCACAACAAGTGGAACAAAATAAAATGCACAGCCTTGGTCGTGGCCTTGATCGTGGGGTAAATTGAGGGCTCGACAAGTTTAACTCCAGGGCGCAACAATATAAATCTAAGGCTCGATGAATACAAACATGGTTACTGGGTAAATTAAGGTATGACGAGTTTAGGGCGCAACAAGTCTAGGACACAACAGTTTAAAAAATAGTCATTGCAGATTTTCAAATTTGACCATTGATGGTTTTTAGGGGAAAATGGCTATTTTTTAAAGCCGATATATATAGAATGTTTTTGGGTGATTTTTAGCAGAGAGAAAGAAGAGAGTATAGGTCAACTTGCATATATTATGTAAAAATACTCTGTTTATATTTGTTTCTATTAAGTAAATAATGTCATTTGTGATATTAGTGAGCTAATATTATAAGATACTATTCACATGTTTTGTATGAGTGTTTTAGTTAAGTCCTCCTGTGTTTGAGGTAGTAGGTAAAGTCTTTAAGTGCTGAGGCACTTGTGTGAAATCCTCGCTATGACGCATTGTGTAAAGTCCTCAGTGTTAAGGCATTGTAAAGTGTTCTTCATGAGGCAATTGTTTGTGTTAAATGAAATGCGTGAAGTCCTCCTTAAGTGAGGCAATTATGCACCGTGGAGACTAAGAGGTGGGTTAGACTCCATGTTAAATCTGGTATATTATTTTCTTTCTCTTATCTCTTTATAATTATTAATATAATTGTGCGTAAAATGATAAAAGAGAAAATGGTTGGTTAAGTGAGGTTAATATCAGTTCTAAAAACCCGTTTGATAGCTCTTGCTTCCACAGCATGTGCGTGTAACAAGCCTAGTGATGCATGGTTTTTCAACAAATATAACATATTAATTTTTTTTTTTTTTTTATTTACAACTTACTTCATTGTAGTGTTGGCAATTTATAAACCAGCATGTTAACTTGGACACAACACAATTATATTCAAGTTTAAGTTAGTAAAAATTTAAATGAATAATAAACAGGGTCAAACCCAAACTATTCATGTCTAGGTCATAGATTTGGGAACCAAATCTATTGACAAACCTATTTAGTTGTATAAATCTATTTATAAACCAGCATGTTAACTTTAACACAACACGATTATATTCAGGTTTAAGTTAGTAAAAATTTAAATGAATAATAAACAGGGTCAAACCCAAACTATTCATGTCTACGTCATAGATTTGGGAACCAAATCTATTAACAAACCTATTTAGTTGTACAAATCTATTTATTAAACAAGTTCCGTAAATTGGTTCAGTTTTGACCCATAGATTTGTTCAATGTAATATGAAAACATACTAGATAAAACCTAAGAGGCAACATGAATTGACTTTATCGACAAATTTAACCATTTTTGAAAAAAAAAAAATGTAAGTAGACAAGTTGAGCAATAATAATAAAAGAGACAACAATAATAATATCCTAAAAAAAAAATGATAGGGTTAGAGAAGTTTGCTCCTAAATGTGACCTGGAGTTAGGACCAATCCCTATTCTCTACAAACTCAACTTGCCTTAAACTAAACACTTCACACCACTTTATTAATTGCATAGGCTTTGCTCACTAGGAGCTATACACAAGTCTCACAATTCAATGTCAATCACTTTACAAGAGTAATACTCATTTACAATTTCCAAACTAGCTCACAAGCATAGCACTTAATTTTGTCGCTCTAAAGATTGTAGGATATTGAACTAAAGACAAGGATTTTGATTGGGGTTTTCAAGTTTCATTAACTAGTCTATGGCCCTTTTTTTTTTAACCTAACCATAATGGTCGGTTTTTCAATATCCTGATCCTAAATCGATCTATTATAAACGATTAACCGCCTTAACAGTTAACCTTTTTTTTTCAGTTAGTTGATTTTGTTTTCAGTTTTTACCATTTAACATAATGGTTATGCAAAATTTACAATTAACTATAATTGAATTATATTCGACTATTTATGTAATGGTTTATTCTAATAAGCCTTGGAGGTAAAATGGTTTTTATCTTACATCTGATTATTTAAATGGGTTTTAATCATTTAACATAATGGCTTATTTTAATAAGCCATAGAGTTAAAATGTGTTCTTCAAATGGCCTTATGATACTTGTCGTTAAGAAGCTTATTATCAAGGTTTAATTACTCTGAAAAGGTTTTTCCGTGATAAATTTTGTATGGACACGGGATTTTGGATCATCAGGGAGCTTATTCTATTTGGCATTAGCATAAAGACAATTATCATAGGGCCCGTCTTCCAACAACTTTCAAATGTATATAATTACTATAAGCTAAGTTATATACATATATATGGAATCTGAAAACTACATATAACTTTTTAACTTTTCTTGTTTTCATTGTTCACAAACATGTTAAGAATTCAACTATAGCTAGATCCTGTGTCGTTTTGACTATTTAAGTGCAAATTTTGCATACTCAATACAAGTATGCCCAACAAGTTATAATATCCGACTATTCATATTTTCAACAAAATAATTATATAAGTATATTATAATTTATATATATATGGATAGTTAATCGAAATCATTGGTTTTTGATTCTATAAATTGAAATCGAAATCGAAACCAAAATTGAAAATCGGAAAAATTAAAAACTCCAATCTAAACCGAAACCGATAGACCAGTTAACCATTTTTTCGAATTAGTTTTCTAGTTTTGGTTCAGTTATCCTAAACATTCGGTTTTTTTGCATACCCTTAGATTTTGATTACAATGAGGCAAAAAGTTTTGATAGCAATATTTAAGCTTAACTATCATCCAAGGTCATCTAAACATTCAATATTTATAGCTAATAGAGAGAAAATAATCATTACTCAATTTGGACGAATTTACTCCTACAATTAATGCACCAAATGGCTAGTTTCCTAAAGCTAGTGTGTGGATGCCATCAACTAGTACCTAAACATCATCTGGAAATGGATGATATCATCTCTTCATTTGTTCAACTTCTAGATGACACTTAAAAACAAATGAGCACAAAAACATCCTTAACATTCGGACATCATACCTTGGCATCCGGATGCTACTACAATTTCAACTTGATTGGAAGGATTTAATTATGTGAAAACGCAAGTAATGTCTGAATGTTACACCTTATCTTCAAGACATTGCCTTAGTTTTCACATGATCAAAACATTCTGCTGAAAATGTGACCCAAAATCGAATCAAAGCTGCCAGCTCTTATGTATATTTGTGCAGCCTAAATTTGTCTTCGTGTTGGATGTTATTTGTGGACTCTAGAAAGAGTAGGCCGACTTTAAGCCGTCGGCCTACATGTCCTAAGTTGCCGGCCTTTCTGGCTAAGCCTCCGACCTAAGTACCGGCCTACATCTAAGCCGCCAACTTTTAGGCTAGCTTTTATGCTAGCTTTTCTCTCCATCCTATAATATGTGTGTGTTGTGTGTGTGTGTGTGTGTGTTGTTTCTAGGGTTTTGTATGTGAGAAAGAATAGTGTGAGACACGAAATTGTATAGAAAGTTTTAGAGAGACTTGATTACAATTGAGTGGTTCTTTCTCAAATTTGTATTCCAACTTCAATTATAGTGGATTTCTCCTCCTCTGCCCGTGGTTTTTTCCCATCAAGGGTTTTCCACGTAAATTCTTATATGTTCTTTATTTCCTCAGTTGCTATTATTTTCATATTTGTTTCTAACACATTCTAATCATATTAAAAAACATTTGGCGTCTAGATTTTATGACTGGTGTTCAAACGTTTTCTAGAGAACATGATCAGATCTTTAGATCATTACTAGAATTCGTCGTTTAGATCCTATGGCCTAAAGCATGGCTGGCATTCAAATGCTAATTGCATTGTGATAAGTTTCTTTGACAAATATGGACAAAAAATAATGTTCTAAAAACGTAATCATTTACTTCAAGTTTATAATAGTTCAAGTTACGTTCAATTTGATTCATTCAAACAAATTACTTTTGTTTTGCTCTCATAAAAAAACAACTTGAATCTATCCAATTCAAACAAAGGCATGTAGTAAAAGGGGGTCTTATACTAAGGTTTTAGTACCTTTTGTGATAGGGTAACAAGTAGCACAATCTTAAAAGTTTGTTTTGTATACATATGTCAAAATTGACTAGTTTTATATCGTTTTGATTTTTCTATAAAATTTTCATTTACGAACATTTTTAAACTCTAGTTTACTTTATTTTTGATATTTTCTATTTCTTTTTGAAATTTCAAGAATTTAGGTTTCCAGTAAGGGCCAAAATTGGATTTTTTGAAATTTTTAACTGATTGAGCCCTAACTTGATTTTAATTTACTTCAAATGATTTTAATTACTTATCGTTGATGTCTAGATTATTTCATTCATCCCTAGTTATGAGCCATAAAATTCTCTCTATAGTAAAAATAATCTGTTGAAGTGGTTTTCCTATAGGATTTTGCCTATTATATAGCCTTTATCATCAACTATTCATATTAAGGGTAAAATTGTGGATTCAACCATTGTTACATGCAATGAGCTACAATTTTAACAATGATTACTTAAGTGAATTCTAGTAATATTGCCTAAAATTCATTATCACATGATGTTTGAAAGCTACTAAAGTGAGTTTAAACAATAACCAAATCCATTTAAGGCATCTAAACAGCTTAATTTACTAAAACTAAAGCAGACTTCATAAAAACACAATACTAAGAATCCACACATTCATTTTCAATATATAAGGAACTCATAAGAACTAACCTCATACTTAAATTCCCATTAAAGCATTAAAAACTCAATAAAATCAATTTAGATACACATTTGTCGAGCCTGGATTTTGAAAATCATCCGGTTCATTTCTTTTAACCCGATTCACATTAAACCCTAACCCATTTAATATGAATCATCGACTAGGGATTAAAAGAAATTTAATTTTGAAAATATTTTGGAGTCGCCAACCGATAAAAATCGGAAAAAATGAAAAGTTAGGATTAATGGGTCGGTTAATCCTAACTTAGCTACTAGTCTGCGGAAAATTTGATTTTAAAACCAAACTTTAAAAAAATATACCAGATATCTGAGTCCGGGGGCTAACCTATTAAAACCTAAGCGGTTACCACTTTAAATTTAAAATTTAGAATTTATCCTTTTCTATACTAAAAAATTCAAACAAAGCATTTATAAAACAAATATCTACAAGTTTAATCATTCATTTTTATTTTTATGTATTTTTTCTTAGGATTTAAATATCAACAAACATTTGTATTCTTCCTTTTCAAAAAAAAAAAAAAACTTATAATATGTACAAAATGATTATTTCAAACTATCAAAACAAAATATATTTTTTCTAATTTTATTGTCGCCCCGTAGGTGCCTACGTACTCGCTAATCGCGATCAGACAAAACGTAGTTCTTTTATAAAGAACTTAGTTTGTTGATCAATTTTATATTTTAAACTATTTCACTTTAAGTTTATTAAATTTTGAATTTTATGAAAACCAATTTTGATGATTCCTATGATCTAATCAATTGAATTTTATTTCATAAAAATATATTTTTCTAAGTTCAAAATCATTAATTATGATCATTCATGCTAATTTAACGCTACATGAAAATAATTTTGAAAGCTTGTGTATTATCTTTACAGCAAATTTATAAAGATAATTTTTATAAAAACCTGAATAATATCTTCATAGTAAATTTATGAAGATAAATTTTGATAAAAAAAAAAAAAAAAACTTGATCAATATCATGATTTTTTAAAAAAAAACAATTTTATTATTCAACAACAATTTGGTTTAAAAAAATCTATTTACAATTTATTATTTTTCAAATTAAATAATCATCACATATGTACAGAATATATTCAAAATATATCATAACAGAATTAAAATACAAAAACAAAAACATCTCATGCATAAATATATATTTTAAAGATCAATTATATGAAAATACATATTCAAAAAATATCCAAAAATATCAAAATATTGTTAAAACATGTAAATTTATATTAAAATAATTATTCTAATTTTTCTGGATTTTTGATTTACGAATTTTTATTAATTTTTCCTATTTCAGAAATTAATATATAATAAATAACTAATAAAATATTGCGGACTAACCTGGACCGTTGGATTTTCTCGGATCAGATCTGGAGCGTCTGATCTGTAGACTAAATCTGACCGCAGGATCTGATGACTTTCGATCTGGAGCGTTGATTGCTTTGATCGAATCTGGACCGTCTGATCCTCTGATTGAATCTGGACCGTAGTAGATCGCTTTGAACAATCTGGACCGTCTGATCCTTGATTGAATATGGACCGTTAGATCTGGCTGACTATTGATCGACGACCGTTGACCGACGACCGACGACCGTGTGAACCGACGACCGGGTTGGATCTCGGGTTTCGGGTCGGATCTTAGATACCCGTCGGGTGAAGAAGACGATGACGGTGACGGTGACGGTGACTTCAAGGCGTTCCTCGGCCGCTCCTGGTGGTTTTCGAAGCCTGCAACCTTGTCGGCCCGACGTGGATGGGGCTGCTGCGTCCGTTGGTGGTGGTGGTTCACTCTCAGAACCACTAGAAGTGGTGGTTCGTGCGGTGGTTGACGGCGGCAAGGATAAAAAAAAAAATTTCGAAAAATTTGCAGAACTTCCAAATGCAAATTCAAGCAATTCTAAACAGTAATCAATCAAAAACACTTCCTAGATGATCCTAACACTCTTTAATTGGATCGAAATCCTCCCGATCACTTCGAATTTGCAATTTTTGCAATTCGAACACTTTCTACTCTATTTTCAGATCTCGATCTTGTAGTGTGTGTTTTTTCGAAATTGAATTTGCTTTCTGCTTGGGGGTGATATTTATAGAGTTCGAAACAATTTGTCATTTCGAAGCTTTGTAATGGTTCAATTTTTGAATCACGAATCGTTATATTTTTTCAAATAAGAACGATTCAAAATTGGGACTCGATCTTGATTGTTGGTTCAAATTGATCACGAATCTTGTGTTTACAGGTCATGACTCCTTGATTAAGTGTATTTAATTTGATTAATTGATACAGTTCGGCCAATTTTGAAATTTGAAGAAACATGTCATTCGAATTTTTCCCAATTTTCATGACTCAATTAATGTGCCTTTTAGGATGAAATAATACACGAATTGTGTATAGATGTGATGTATCCCATGCCTAGTTTGTGTCTGTACAATTAATTTCGAAAAAAAACACAAAGATTCGTTGCTCAAATGATGTCTCAAAGTGGATGAACCGATGGTTTTGGGAAAAAAAAAATTGAACAAAAAGAGGCAAAATCTGCCTTGGGCTAGGATCGAATCGGGTCCCTTTGCTCCTGTGTCTATGGTCTGAACCGTTAGGCCGTTAGCCTGTGCCTTGGTCATATAACTAACCCACTAATACTTAAGACTAATAAAAATAGTTATATTAAGCTCAAATAATTATTATTTTAATTTTTCTTACATATATTTTATTTACATTACTATTATTCATTTAATTATTTTATTATACATATTTTATTCCTCTATTTTTTTTATTTTTTCTATTTTCTCTTTTCTATTATACTATTATTTATTATTTTTATTATTATATTTTTTATTTTTAATGAACTCAACATGACATTAATTTATTCTAAACTTAAGCCTAATTTTTAATTGGGCAAAAATTAGGTGTCTACAGCTGCCCCTCTTTGTGGTAAAGTTTGAACAAAACTTTTGCCACAAAGACAAAAGGATAGCCAATTTTTGCTTAATTTCTCCTGCCAAATTTTGTTTTTAACAAAGAGATTTTTATCTTGTGCTAAACTATCTGTCGAGTTTAGACTTTAAGATTTGCTAGGTCAACTGTCGGGCCTAGGCTTTGGAAAAATGATAGGCCATCTGTCGGGTCTAAATTTAGAAAAATGATAGGCCGTCTGCCGGGCCTAGATTTAGAAAAATGATAGAAAAATGATAGGCCATCTGTCGGGCCTAGACTAAAAAATGATAGACCATCTGTCGGGTCTAGATTATAAAAAATGATAGGCCATCTGTCGGGCCTAGATTTAGAAAATGATAGGCCATCTATCGGGCCTAGACTAAAAAACTGATAGACCGTCTGTCGGGTCTAGATTATAAAAAACTGTTAAGTTATCTGTCGAACCTAGGTTTGGTCATTTGCCGGACCTATGGGCTTTGATTTGGTCATTCGCCGGACCTATGGGCTTTAATTTGGTCATTTGGTTACCATCTTGAATGGATGGATTTCTAAATTTGGTCACCATCTTGAATGGATGGATTTCTAATTTTGGTCACCATCTTGAATGGATGGATTTCTAATTTTGGTCACCATCTTGAATGGATGGATTTAATTTGGTCAGTACTAAACTATCTGTCGAGTCTAGACTAAGGGGTACATAATTTCCTGACTGTGACTTTTCAATCCATTTGGGGTTCTTTGGGTTGAGGACATGACAATTTGGTCCCTCATAATTTGGTGCGAATTGACTTGACTAATAACCATAATTCTTAAAGGCAGGATGACGCTCATTTGAGTAGGTGATCCTAATTCTCAAAACAATAGGAAGACGCTCCTTCGAGCAGGTGATCCTAATTTTCAAACAGTAGGACGACGCTCCTTTGAGCAAGTGATCATGATTCTTAACACAATAAGACGACACTCTTTCGAGCAAGTGATCCTAATTTCTCAAACGATAGGATGACGCTCCTTTGAGCAGGTGACCCTATAATGATAACTTAAAAAACTTCCTGGAGACTTATAGCTTAAAAATTGGGCTAATTTGGAAACTTTTCTTTCTTTTTCACTTTAAATCTACTAGGGATTGTTTAGCCGAGAAAACAATAATGTCACAAACTTGGTTGAAGAACTTGTTTGAGAAAGCAGTGAATTTACTTTCTCTTTCTTGGAAATTTGATTGACTTGGTTCAGAAAGCAATGAATTTGCTATTTCTTTGAAAAACTTAGATTGACAAACTTAGTTGAGAAAGCAACGAGTTTGCTATTTCTTTGAAAAACTTGGATTAACAAACTTAGACAAGAAAGCAACGATTTTGTTATTTCTTTGAAAAACTTGGATTAACAAACTTAGACAAGAAAGCAACAATTTTGCTATTTCTATTGATTGAAAAACTTGGTTGAGAAAGCAACGATTTACTATTTCTTTTGATTGAAAAACTTGATTGAAAAAGCAACGACTTGCTATTTCTTTTGATTGAAAAACTTGATTGAGAAAACAACGACTTGCTATTTCTTTTGATTGAAAAACTTGATTAAAAAAGCAACAATTTTGCTATTTCTTTTAATTAACTTGGTTTGAGAGAGTCAGTTGAAAAAGTGGTCCTGAAAAACCTAACTTCCTTCTCCTTTTTTAGCTTTAATTGGGAAAGTGATGAATTTACAATCCCTACTTTTCTCATAAATGTCTTTTTTTCATCATCAAAGATTTGAACCAAAGGTAATTTTTATATATTTTTGATAAATTCTTCTTTTTCTTTTACTTTCAAAGAAAGTTACCAACAGGTAAAAATGAATTGTGTTTGCCCATTGATCATTCACTTTAATTCAGCCACAGGCTTGACCATTAAACCACTAAAGGTTTCTTATTGAAAAATTTTAATCATTGGGGCAAAAAATTGTACTTTTGGGACTTCAATTCATATTTGGGGCATTGTTTTCAATTTTGGGGCAAATAATTGCTACACTTGAGGCAGATATTTTTCAAATTGGGACAAGTAAATTTTATGCCCCTGTGGACTATTTTTATACCAAGATTGGTTATCTCATTTTGATTGCCTAGTCAAAGAGGACTTCCTCACACTCTCTTAGGCTCATTTTCACTTCTGGCTCGGATTCCAAAAATTATGGTCCGTCTTGCAAGTAATACACATTGGTCAATCTATTAGGTCTTCTTTGTACTGTAATGTGGGCTTTTGGTTATCGGCTTTAATGAAAAGGGATATTTCATAAGGCTTTTTACTGAAAAATTTTCAACATATCCCGGGTTTACAAGTCAAGAACCCTTAAGGAAAACTTGATGATGCACTTGCCCCTAGTTTCAAGGGTATTAATAAATCAACTCCTTTGATCCAAAAAGTCTCCAAAGGGTGGAATTTGTGGGTGGGGCTTGAATTTTGATGATTTTGAACTATGTGTTTGTGTTTGCAAATCATTGATTTTGATCACCTTGTTTGCTTTTTTTTTTTTCTCTTTTTTCCTTTATCTTTTTGTTGATCTTCCTCTTGATTTTCCTTGTCTTTTTTTCTTGTTTTTTCTTCTTTTTTTTTTTCTTTTTTGCATTCTTTTCTTTCTCTTTTTTTCATTCTTTTCTTTCTCTCTTTTTTCATTTTCATTGCCCTTTTGGGAGACGAATTCAAGGTGATTTATTCTTTTATAGCTCAAAGTGTATTTGCTGTGTATGGTTTGAAATGAAGACTCTTTTTCCTTTCATAGGAAATGATTTATTTGTGTCAATTGACTATTCTTGAATTGATGCGACTAGGTCAAGTGCATATAAGTTATTCCTTTTTCTCCTTAATAATGACCCTAACCTCCAAATTGCCCCATTGTGGGGTGCCCCAATGCGGGGTGGTTCTTGACAGGGTTTATTTTTAAGATACTTCCTTAATAGGCTCAAATGGGTCAACAAAGGGATAAATGTGTTTAGGATTTTGAAATGAATGCCTAATTTCATTTTGACTCATGTACTAAATTCAAGACAGACCTCCTTTAAGGAATGAGTCCACCTTATCTCTCACAATTCCTCTCTCGAGTGTGTGTAGGGTTGGTGTTTGGGATTAAGTTTGCCTCTTTTCATCCTTGGCAATTTTTTTATGAGATATTTCTCTTGGCTTTCAATCATCCATTTTTTATTGCCTCAAGATATTTAACTAAATGCCCCATTTGGGTAAATCAAATGCCCCTTAATTGGTAAAGTCCTTTTGGTTGTCCCTAATTTTGATTTTAGTTGCCTTTTGCTGAAAGTGAATGATCATTGGGGTAACAATTTTTGAAATATTTTTTCCTGTTGGCAATTTTCTTTTTTTTCTTTATTTATAATTTTTTTTTTTGAAAACTTTTATTCTTTCATCTCTTTTTTTTTTTAACAAATTTGAAAAACTTTTATCTTCTTCCTTTAAAAAAATGGTTATTAACAAAAGAGGTTTGGCAAAAGAATGTAAAGTGGAAATTTATTTACAACTCAAAGTTTTTTTTTTTTTTAGGCAAAAATTATCTTACAAGAATAGAGGTAAACAAATGACCCTCTTCCCTTTTTTCAAAAATTAATTGGGGCTGATATTTACAAAATGATTGATTCGAGGATAATGGACTACTGATGACAAAAGTAATTTTATATACAAGTCTAACTTTGTTTAGAAAGAACCTACAACTATAGGTGGATAATTTACACTTTAATGGATATATACAAATCTATTCTACACACTTCATTTTTTAATTAAGGAAATATATACAAATGCAAATATGCTAGCACACGAATGCAAATGGGGATATTGACCACTAGGATTTTGAAAAATATTTACCGGAGTTGTATTTAGAAACAATGATTTAGAAACCTTCATCAAATCCTTTTTATTTATCTAACTATCTTATGGGGCCAAGAATATAACTCCACATTTTTTAAGACTTTGTTGGAATTGATTAAAAACTTTTTGTTTTATTTAATTGATTTTTTTTTTTAAATAAATGATACAACTCCATTTTTTTTTGAAAAAATTTGGTCAAATCCCAAGTTGATGAATGCATGATTTGGTAAGATTCTATAGGTTCCCCGGTCTAGCAAATCATAAGGCTAAACCGGAGTGGGAGTCTTTTCTTGATCTAGAGGATGGAAACCACAGCCCCCGGACCTTACTTCGAACTCCTCGCTTAGGCTCTTAAGACGGCCTGGGTTCGACCGTATCTAGCACACATTGTGTGCATGAATGCAAATGCATATGCGAATGAAATGAACTAATTTAAAATCTAAATTACCAACATATATACAAAAACACATACAAACAAATAATTACACAATATACAAAAATAGAGGATAAATTTTAAATTTTAAACTTAAGTGGCTAGCCCTCTTTTTTTAAAAAAAAAAAATAATAAGCGAGTCCCCAGTGGAGTCGCCAAGCTGTCGAGCCTGGATTTTGAAAATCATCCGGTTCATTTCTTTTAACCCGATTCACATTAAACCCTAACCCATTTAATATGAATCATCGACTAGGGATTAAAAGAAATTTAATTTTGAAAATATTTTGGAGTCGCCAACCGAAAAATCGAAAAAATGAAAAGTTAGGATTAATGGGTCGGTTAATCCTAACTTAGCTACTAGTCTGCGGAAAATTTGATTTTAAAACCAAACTTTAAAAAAATATACCAGATATCTGAGTCCGGGGGCTAACCTATTAAAACCTAAGCGGTTACCACTTTAAATTTAAAATTTAGAATTTATCCTTTTCTATACTAAAAAATTCAAACAAAGCATTTATAAAACAAATATCTACAAGTTTAATCATTCATTTTTATTTTTATGTATTTTTTCTTAGGATTTAAATATCAACAAACATTTGTATTCTTCCTTTTCAAAAAAAAAAAAAAAAAACTTATAATATGTACAAAATGATTATTTCAAATTATCAAAACAAAATATATTTTTTCTAATTTTATTGTTGCCCCGTAGGTGCCTACGTACTCGCTAATCGAGATCAGACAAAACGTAGTTCTTTTATAAAGAACTTAGTTTGTTGATCAATTTTATATTTTTAAACTATTCTCACTTTAAGTTTATTAAATTTTGAATTTTTATGAAAACCAATTTTGATGATCCTATGATCTAATCAATTGAATTTTATTTCATAAAAAATATATTTTTCTAAGTTCAAAAATCATTAATTTATGATCATTCATGGCTAATTTAACGCTACATGAAAATAATTTTGAAAGCTTTGAGTATTATCTTTACAGCAAATTTATAAAGATAATTTTTATAAAAACTTGATTAATATCTTCATAGTAAATTTATGAAGATAAATTTTGATAAAAAAAAAAAAAAACTTGATCAATATCATGATTTTTTAAAAAAAAACAATTTTTATTATTCAACAACAATTCTGGTTTAAAAAAATCTATTTACAATTTATTATTTTTCAAAATTAAATAATCATCACATATGTACAGAATATATTCAAAATATATCATAACAGAATTAAAATACAAAAACAAAAAATCTCATGCATCAAATATATATTTAAAGATCAATTTATATGCAAATACATATTCAAAAATATCCAAAAATATAAAAAATTGTTAAAACATGTAAATTTATATTAAAAATAATTATTCTAATTTTTCTGGATTTTTTACGAATTTTTATTAATTTTTTCCTATTTTTTCCTATTTTCCGAAATTAAATATATAATAAATAACTAATAAAATATTGCGGACTAACCTGGACCGTTGGATTTTCTCGGATCAGATCTGGAGCGTCTGATCTGTAGATTAAATCTGGACCGCAGGATCTGATGACTTTCGATCTGGAGCGTTGATTGCTTTGATCGAATCTGGACCGTCTGATCCTCTGATTGAATCTGGACCGTAGATCGCTTTGATCAATCTGGACCGTCTGATCCTCTGATTGAATATGGACCGTAGATCTGGCTGACTATTGACCGACGACCGTTGACCGACGACCGACGACCGTTGACCGACGACCGACCGGGTTGGATCTCGGGTTTCGGGTCAGATCTTGGATACCCGTCGGGTGAAGAAGACGATGATGGTGACGGTGACTTCAAGGCGTTCCTCGACCGCTCCTGGTGGTTTTCGAAGCCTGCAACCTTGTCGGCCTGACTTGGATGGGGCTGCTGCGTCCGTTGGTGGTGGTGGTTCACTCTCAGAACCACCAGAAGTGGTGGTTCGTGCGGTGGTTGACGGCGGCAAGGATAAAAAAAAAATTTCGAAAAATTTGCAGAACTTCCAAATGCAAATTCGAGCAATTCTAAACACTGTAATCAATCAAAAACACTTCCTAGATGATCCTAACACTCTTTAATTGGATCGAAATCCTCCCGATCACTTCGAATTTGCAATTTTTGCAATTCGAACACTTTCTACTCTATTTTCAGATCTCGATCTTGTAGTGTGTGTTTTTCGAAATTGAATTGTGCTTTCTGCTTGTGGGGTGATCCTATTTATAGAGTTCGAAACAATTTATCATTTCGAAGCTTTGTAATGGTTCAATTTTTGAATCACGAATCGTTATATTTTTTCAAATAAGAACGATTCAAAATTGGGACTCGATTCGTGATTCTTGGTTCAAATTGATCACGAATCTTATGTTTACAGGTCATGACTCCTTGATTAAATGTATTTAATTTGATTAATTGATACAATTCGGCCAATTTTGAAATTTGAAGAAACATATTCATTCGAATTTTTCCCAATTTTCATGACTCAATTAATGTGCCTTTTAGGATGAAATAATACACGAATTGTGTATAGATGTGATGTATCCCATGCCTAGTTTGTGTCTGTACAATTAATTTCGAAAAAACACAAAGATTCGTTGCTCAAATGATGTCTCAAAGTGGATGAACCGATGTGTCTTTTGGGAAAAAAAAATTGAACAAAAAGAGGCAAAATTTGCCTTGGGCTAGGATCGAACTCGGGTCCCTTTGCTCCTGTGTCTATGGTCTGAACCGTTAGGCCGTTGGCCTGTGCCTTGTTCATATAGCTAACCCACTAATACTTAAGACTAATAAAATATATGTTATATTAAGCTCAAATAATTATTTATTTTAATTTTTCTTACATATATTTTATTTACATTTCTATTATTCATTTAATTATTTTATTATACATATTTTATTCCTCTATTTTTTTATTTTTTCTATTTTCTCTTTTCTATTATACTATTATTTATTATTTTTATTATTATATTTTTTATTTTTAATGAACTCAACATGACATTAATTTATTCTAAACTTAAGCCTAATTTTTAATTGGGCAAAAATTGGGTGTCTACAACATTGAAGAAGAAATATAACAAAAGGCATGAAATAAACTAAATAAAACCTTATAGATAAATGTTTAAATGAAACTATGTGTAACTTTACAAAACCAAAATTCAAAAGGCTAAGAATCCATACTCGAGGGTTTTTGAGCTCCTAAGTATCTAAAATGTACTGAAATACTCTAGAATACCTAATACCAACCTAACAATACTCTTAAAAATGACATGTAAGTAAAATAAAATGGTTGGCCTCTTCAAAAAGGACCAAAATAGCGATATAAATCATTGGTAGATACCATCGAGACACCTTTAGTGCTACCATCTTGATGTTATACAGTTGCCATGCTCTGACTATTTAAATTATTTTCATACATAAGCAACATTTTACTAAGGTGCCAAACTCCATGAATTTTTTAATTGAGCATTTAAGCATAGCTAATTGAGTGCCTACACCATTTGTGGAATACAAGCATCTAGACACTGCAGCTTGACCTACTTAAAAACACAACATTAACATATTTTCATGCAAATTTGATCATTTTCCAATAATTTTCAAATGAAGTAGCATTTATTGAACTTTACATGCAACTTTTACCATAATTAAGATGCTTTAAACCATTTTTCTAATGAACTTGGAATTAAAGTTAAAAGAGTAAAGGTTAATTTAAATCCAAGAAAATCTTGATGTTGTGGATTACCAAAAACATAAAATTTTTAATTTTTGGTTTATGAAATAGGATTGATAGGGTTGTTCATGGTTCCCAAATCGGATTAAACCACATTTGAAATGGTTCGATTCAAATCCTCAATGAACCAAACCGCTTTTAACGTTCAGGGTTTTGAATCGAACCGCTTCAAACGCAGTTCAGTTTGGTTTTTGGTTTGGTTTAAACCGCTTTTAAAAGCATTTAGTACTAATAAATAATAATAATAGTAATTTGAGTTCCTGAGAAAAGATAAAGGTGTTTAGATTGAGGAACATTGTGGAAGAATTAAAGTTACCTATTATTATATCATGTTATATATTTAATAATTTCATATATGTTATCCCATTTTAAAAATATTTTTCAATGTGAAATTAAATTAACACATATTTTTAATAAATCTATAATACTAACTAAAGAAAATCATTCTTTTACTTTAATCCCTTGTTTATTTATAATATTCTTCCCTCATAACATATTTGAATTTCCATTGAGCCAATTAAATGATTTTACATGTTCTAAACTCAATTATACCGCTTTATTATAATTTGATGCATATCTACTAGATTTAAGAAGAATTTAAAATTAATAAAATAGGAAAACATACTGGGAAGCTTTTGTGACGAGTAAAGATTGCTTGTTTAATATTATTAAATATATAGTATATTTAATGATGTATTATGTAAAATATATATTACGAAATATATATATAATATTTATATTTATAAATAACATTCATGTGGTTAAAAATATAATTTACATTTCATAAATTGGAATATAATCACAATTGCTCCTAATAAATCTATAAATTAAAATCTTACTCAATTCTCTTTCAAAGATGCATCTAAATACACTAATGTTATTAGATTTCAGAATTGTGATTCCATTTCAAGTTTATTCTAATATACTACATACATATGTAATATCATAGTGAAATGTTACATGTGATCCTAATATGTAATGTTTAAGAGTTATATATAAATAGGATGACTCTTTTTTTTTTTTTATTCCTTTCAATGTAAAGCGGTTTAATTTGGGTTCAAATGGTTTGGTTTGGTTTAATCCCTCGAACCAAAACAAAATCGTTTAGAATCTTCCTGAACCAAACCGTAAATCGAACCGAAATATAAAAGAACCGCATTTTGCTGTTCGGTTCTATTTTTTGCTTGGTTTGATTCCATTCAATGAATAATTCTAATCGATACCATTATGTCCCTTGTTCTAACTATATTTGTTTGCTTGTCAAAAAGTTCCAATGCATATTGCCAATGACTAGGAAGAAAAGGTAGTTACACAGATCATTACAATATTGTAAATCACGAAAGAAGATAAGATAGATTAACCAAGTTTAAGTGCAAACCTTAGATTCAGCATCAAAATCAAAACCCTAAAATGTATCGAATCAATTCCAAACCCTAAAAACCCTAGATAGGATCAAATAAATCTAATAACCCTAGATTATTAGTGATGAATGAGGTTAGATTCGAAACTCTAAAAGATCGATCGCTTAGAAAAAAATGCCACCATCGACATAACACAAAAATTTAATAAACCATCCAATACAATAACCCTACAACAGATAATTCTAGCACCCGATCATGGCACACAAATCTAGAAAAAATATTTAAATAATAATTCAAAATTAAATAATATAAAAATTATTATATTATCGCATCGACAAATTAATTAGAAAATTCATCAAATAACCTGAATTTATCTCGAGGTAAGAAAATAGTCACATCAAATCTACTTTAGGTCAAAAGTCACATGAGGCATACCCTAGGTGTGCTTTCATGTACATGTACCTATGCCTTAGGTTTCCATTTCTATGCTAAATTAAGGCCATCTCACATTCTTTCTTTTTCTTTTCTTCTCTTTTTTCTTTTCTCTTTTGTTTTCTTCTTTTCTTCCCTTGTCTCACTCTCTTTGCCCCTCAACATCACGTTGGCCACCCCCTTTTTGCACCCTCTCCCACCCTTTTTTTTTTTCAATTTCAAAATCCTCTCTATATAAACCTCCTCTTACATGCAAGACCTTACATATACTGTACAAAACAAATTTCTCTCTTTTCCTCTCTTCTTTTCTCTCCTTCTTTCCCTTTCTTCCCTCAAGTGCCACCCCCTCTCTCCCTCACTCTCAAACTCTCAACACTCTCTCTCTGTATCTCATACACATACAAACTTTTTATTCATACCAATACACTTAAGGTAAAGATAATGTCCTCTATACCCATAATATATAATGTTATTATGTTATAACGCATGAAAATACCATCATCCTCATGTTTACCCTATGATGCATATGTTAGGGTGAGGAATGCTGAGTAACCAAATTGAAAAGTTGGTGTTTGAATTATCTTTATTTCTTTTCTTTGAAAATTGTGACCCTAGAACTTGAGGTCTGACCTCGTCATGTCAAGATCCTTAAGTTTAGGGTAAGATGATGAAATATGAAACTTATACAAGTCAGTTTCCATCATCATCATGGCATCACAAATTATGTTTACAAACTTTAAATTTAAACCTAGAAAATGAGTTTTGTTATCTTGAATGCAAGGATGGCTCAACAGCTTTAAACATAAAAGAAAGAAAGGTGGTGATGTTAAACATCACAAGGCCACTTTCTTGTTTAGTGAGCTTAGCATGCTAAAGTGAAAAGTTCAAGGATCTCATGGACTTCTTCACTTAAATGATGTCTCGATTTCAAGGATGACTTCAATATAGTGAAGTATCATCCTCATTTTCTTAAAAGTTTGAAACTCACGAAAACCACTAGGTATTTGAGTTCCATTTCCTTTTTTTTCTTTTTTTCTTTTTTAAGTTTATCACTATGATTGTTAAGAACTTGTTCTTGAGTAAAAGAAAAATGTGAAATAAAACTTCTTTCCTTTTTCTCTTAAGTGCGTCGAGACATACAATGGCACCAAGGGAGTGTGATATCTCATTTTTCCTTCTTAGCTCACTTGTTACTAACATTTTAAAGTTGAATAAAGTGATGAGAGTCTTATTTTCCCCATTTCCCCACTTACCAAAGACATTAAAAGCCATGGAGGTTAATTTAAGGTTTTGATTTTTTATTTTAAGAAGTTCCATAATGAGTCTAAGGGTGTTAGCAAAATAAACAAAGATATGATACCATATTTCTTACAACTAAGCTAACAAAGACTTTAGAAACTTGAACAAGAAACTTTTCCCTTTCTTTTTCTTTGATATCATGAGCCCTATGACTCATATTTGTAAGTTTCGACTTCCTTATTCTCAAAATGATCATCTTAGTAGTCTTATGTAAAGAGTAGATGCATTGGTAGTTAAAGACAAAAAGGAAACCATCATGTTTCCTATGAATCATGCACTACAAAACTCTAAGGATAAACTTAGATGTGATTGGAGTCTTAAAAAGACCTTAAGCTCAACATGAACTTAAGTTTCACCATGATTAAGTTCTTGAAGCTCACTTTACATTTCTATACACCATGATGGTCAAAACCTTAAAGGGATAGAACCATTGACGTGTTTTTATTCCTTATCATTTCTATGTAAAAACATCGACTATTACAAATGCCATGTGCACTTAGATATGTTAACCTAAACATCATTAGGATCGTCTCATATTAAATTTAATCATTCATGTTTTATTCATGTCCATACTTAGAATATAGCCCTATGGATAGTGTCAAGCCTTGATAGAGTTTAAACCCTCAAAAAACACCAAAACGAAGACAAACCATGTAAAGACACAATCTGACCCCTATTGATCCGAGACCATGCTAAACCCTAATGAATAAAATAGCCTCAAAAATAAATATAACATCTAAAAACAAAAGAAATCAACTACATATATGCAAAAATTGGACTTAAAATGACTTATTTATGGTCGTTTTAAGGTTTAAACTAGATAACCGGGAAATATAACGAAAACAGGATCCTTAGAACTAATATTAGAGAAAAAGTTTCTATGAGTTACTCATTATGAGCCTTTCCTCTTTCAGGTGGTGAGGAGACTGACCCTACTTGTCTGAAGGATTGCTTTGACTAAGGATTATCACAATGGCAGAGTGAGTTTTTTTATGATTTCATACTTTATATGCTTGTAAGTAGTTGCACTAAATTGTTAGGATAAAACTGAAATGGAATACGTTTGGGGTCATGGGACTAATGTGTGCATTAATGTGTGAGTGAAAACACCATAATGTATCATGACAAGGTGATGGTGATGGATGCTAAAGTGTTTGTTGAGCATATAGTATTGTTCTTGTATGTGTGATGGTTGGATGCTCTATAATGAACCCTAACTTTACTTGGAACAATAAAAAAAAAGGTTATGCATTGCATGTTGAGTCACATATTGAAGGGCTGTTAATACCTACACATGGGACTGAATAGGTTGCAATCGAGCCATATTCATGAGCCCTGCTTCTACTTGAGGAACTACTTCACTCAAGGAATGTAGCCTTAAGGTGGAGCCTAGCCAAATCGTTCGCTTTGTGTGGGAGCCAAGTGACTAGCAGTAGAGGATCACATAAACCTTCTGAAAGAATTCCCTAAACCTTATCATAAAGGGCGTAAATCCGTTCTATATACCGTTTTGGATGGCCATATATACTTGTCTGTTTCATTTGTTTGCTACGTGGCATATGCTTGAGTTTAACAAACTTGTTTGTCTTTGTTCATTATGGTACGATTGAGGGAAAATAAAATCACTAAGCAGTTGTGGCTTACATCTCTATTGAACTTATAGAAGAACACTTGTGAAAAAGTATGTATATATATATATATATATATTCTTTTCTTCGCTATTTCAAATTTATCTAATGTCGAAGAAATCTACGAAACATGTAGATTAGGAGGAGAAGAAGGGAAGAGAAAAGGTAACATAGAGATGTAGCGTTGGTAGATTAGGTTTATTTACTTATATATCTTTTCATCCATAAGAAGCATGGTTGGGAGTGAAATAGGGAAGAAAAGGAAAATGCAAGAGCCGACTATAGGTTTATGTAATGTTTGGTACGTGGAAATAAATGTGGAATGGAATCATGATTTTGAGTTTCATTATTGTTCATATGTTTGGTTGCATTTTCAAAAGTCAAAATCGTGATTCCCGTCGTCGAGGATTCTGAATTTGAGGGGGGAATTCGATTCCGCTCTTGAAAAGGTAGAATTGCGATTACATTCTTTCCTGATAAATAATTACTTTTAAATTGCCTTTTTATCCTCGACGTATCTAAACAAAGGAATGAATTTATCATTTCACCTTTCATTTCATTCTTCCCATTCCAATCCATCATATTCCGAACGAATCCTGTATACCAAACGTGACTAGGTGATTAGGTTTTTTATCTTATGGGTTTGAGCTATTTGAGTTATTTTCTTTAAAAATTTATTAATAAAAAATGGAATTATTATTTATTTTTTCATTTTATGAATATTATTAATTTTTTTTATAAATTAGATGCTTAATACCTTGAAACTTGTGCACTACATACATTATAATATTGGCTCCAAGATGATCACAAGGGATAAAAACCTCAAACCCATACTCTATTTTTTGAAAGCATGTTCTAAAAAATCTCTCCATAGAATGTAACTTATAGTCTTCAATACTCACTCAAAATCTACCCAAACGAATATAATACGGGTAGGATTCTCATATACCAGAGAGTTATATATATTTTTCTTAGATAAACATATATATATATATATATATATTTGTTTTCAGTTGCTCTTAATTCTTATTTTTTTATACTATTGCCTTATTTAAAAAAATACCATTTATATCTTTTATGTAATTTATTTTTTAAAAGAAATGATGAATTCTTGCTCTCCATAATATTTCTTTATAAAATATACATTATTTATATTATGTAAACACCAGTGAGGGGATTCGGTGTCTTTTCCTTTTGCCAGAATTAGAATTACCCATTACATATTATTTTAATTTCATTAATTAATCATGTTATTTTTATAATGCTGGTGTATAATTTCTTTTTTCTATTAAGGTCATAACCGTCGATCATGTTAATTACCTGTTTTCAATTTCAACTTAAAATATTCTATAACCAACCCAACCACATACTCTCTCTCTCCCTCCCTCCTCCTCTGAGTCCCCTCTCCCTCCTTTCAATAGTTTCTTAATAGATAGGTTTACTTTTAGAAAATAGAAAGAAGTTTGTTATAGAAACTAATGCCTCCATAACTTCTTTTATTTTTTTTTACTCCACAAACCTTTATTGAAATATAAAAGTAAAGTCAATGGTTTGGAGGTCTATGCTCCATATCCTCAACCAACTAAGAAAATAAAGAGAAGTTTGTTATGTTTAGTACACGAGAATAACCCAAAATGGAATCACAATTTCAAGTTCCATTCCATTCATATATTTGGTTTCATTTTCAAAAGCAAGAATCGCATTCTTGGTAATTAACAATTCTAACTTTGAGAGAGAATTTGTTTCACCCTTAAGAAGGCAAAATTGCGATTCTATTCTTTTCTTGTAAATAATAACCATTAAATTGTCATTTTATCCTCGATGTATCCAAACAAAGAAATGAATTTATCATTCTGCTTTCCATTTTATTCCTTCCATTCTAATCTATTCCATTACAAACGAATCCCGCATACCAAACGTGACATAATAAGAGAAAAGCATGCCCCTTTTTGCCTTAGGACACTACCCAATTGGCATAAGCATTTGCTTTATGTTTAATATAAGAAAGAGAACAAAATTCAAAAGCAGAAGCTAAAACTAAGATAACATCAAGATAAGATTGGATCTTTGAATAGCAATTTTGAGGCTTCTTAAGACTGTGGATACAAATTCACTTCAAAGACCACTTTCTTCCAACTTTAAGCTGATGTAAATTTAACTACTTTTATAATTGCAATGGCTTTTGCTTCAAAGACATTCATTATCATTGCTATCTTATGCAACCTTACCTAATCTTGTTGCAGTAGCATCGTTGTTTACATAACTAAACATGGAGATAGAGATCATCTTTCAACCATTCATCTACATAATAACGGAGATGATTAATAGTAGCATCGCTTTTTCAAGATGATTAACAGTAGCATCATTGTTGCATAAAATCATTTTTTATCATATCACACTTTATCTCTGTCGTTCTTCCCCCGATCATGCTCATTGACAATACGCCAAACTGGATTAAGACCCACGTCAACTACAATAGTTTCTGCCCTACTGTTGTTGCCTAAATTTTGATTAATCGCACCATTTTGTGCAAACTAAATCCTTATTGCATACTGAAACATTCTAGTTGTTTTTTGTTTTCTAACGTAGCCAAATTCTGGAAATTCTTATTGTATTTCACCATGTTGAACTCTAAAACTACTCTTTGCATGAGACTTATTGTGTGGTGAGGATTGAAAAAGTTCCATTTAAAGAACAATCATTCCTACATTTCCAAGCATACCAAAGAGCAATAACAATGTAAGCAATTAGAGATTGTCCTTCTACCCTTATTAAAAGACACATATCAATAACAACTGAAAGCCAATCTTAAAAACGAACTATTAGGCACCCATGATTGTCGTAACAAAAAAGACCAAACCAACAAGATGAGTCCATGGGCAATGAAGAAACACATGTTCAATCAACTCTATATTATTACAAATACATCACGGTGGATTATTATGACTTTTCCATTTGAACAAATTTCCAATACAAGCCAAGGAATTGGTATATATGCCCATATAAAATGTGTAGGTTTTAACATTAATTCAAGGTTCTAACTCACTTTCCATATCCTCCCATTAATCCTAAAAGATGAGGAAGCCATATCACCAGCCTACTATAATTTAGATTTACAAAGTTGCAAGAATCCTAATTTTATAATGTATTGTCCATCATTATTGTGAGGCAATACTAATAAATGTTCTTTTTCAATTTGCATAACAACTATCTGCCTGATAGAGTTCAATAACATCCATGTTCCATCATCTATCATTCCCCTCTTTAATATCATATGCCTTTAAGGAGATAAGTGAATCATTAACTAGTTCAAAGTAAAACTTAATGCATAATAAATCAAGAACCCAAGGGTCCTTCCACATCTTATTTGGTCCCCATTCCCAATCTTCCACAAAGCATTGTTTTGTATGACCTCTCTACCAATTAATATACTATTATGTCTACATGAAGGTCTACTCCCTTTTTCTGCTTGTAAAAACTTCAAAGTTTGGGAATTGACAAGTCAGTCCATCCCTTTCGGTGTATGTTGTTTTCTCACCACCACCCCACCAAAATCTGAAAATCATACTGGTAACATTTTTGCTCCAAGTATAAGGAAAATTAAACATACCAGTGTCAAATGTTGAAATATCATAAGCTATTGACTTTACTAAGATCCTTTTTTCTCCTTGGGATAAGAGATAACCTTTCTATCCCTGTAGTTATGAGGTTATTCTAACTTTTAATTGAAGCAAGCGCTTCCAATTTATATCTACCCTAATCAAAGGTAAGACCAAGGTATTTTCCAAGTTGATTTTCCAACATAATACTAAAGATATTAGCACAACTTTCCCTAAGTGATCATCTACTTTCTAACTCAAATAGATAGATGATATGAAATTCTTTTAAGTTTTCTAAGGTTTGGAGACGGCGGATCCATGAAGAGCAAAGAGATGTCTACAAAAAATAATTAGGTGAGTTTTGAACTATTTTTCCTGACCTTAACACCTTTAATACTATCCAACTCTTTACCCTTATTAATCATTTTAGAAAGAGTATCCATAACCAGGATGAATAAATAAGGAGAAATTAAATCCCTTCAGTAGAAACCCCTAGAAGGTTGAGAATTTCCCACTCTTTCCATTGACCAATAAGTTGTAAGATGCAAGGGGATACACAGCCCACATCCCACCTAGTCCATTTGTCATGAAATCTTAGTTCTTAAGAACAATTTCCAAAATGGATCATTTAACTCTATCATATGCATTTGTCATATCCACCTTAATCACACAATCATGTTTTTCCACAAGACATTTAATTTTCAAATGGTGAAAAATTCCACGGGATTATCTTTGATTAAACGACTAGGAATAAAGGCATTTTGAAAACGTGATATAATAGACTCGAGCAATGGTTATAACCTCATAGCTAGAATCTTTGAGATAATTTTTGTAAGAGAAATCGTAGACTTATGGGTGTACCATGTCATACTGCCACTAGACTAGATTATGATATATGTATATTTTATATATATTGTATATATATTCCATATGTTATATATATATATATATTTATATAATCTATACAATATATAGATTAGATATATGATCTATAACTTAGTATAGTTGTGTACCTAATATATTATTATATATTTATATATTACGATATGATATCTAACACGCACACACATATATAATATTTTCATTTCATGTTACAAATGAATTATAACATATAATATATATTAAAAACATATGGATTTTATATATGTATAAATAAGTTATACATACACATATATCTTATCAATATTTGTTATATTTATTATTAATATATATATATAGATATATAAACCATCTATATATGAATGCATGTGTGTTATATATAATTCATATATTATATGTACTCTATACTATGTAAATTATACATATGTATCATATATGATCTACCTACTTTATAAATGCTTTATATTAGTCCATATTTTAGTATACATGTTTATAAGATTTGTTACATGCATAATTTTTATCTGCCATATAAATTATGGATTATATATGTATCATATCTATGTAGTATAACATATTACACAAAACCTACCCAATATATATGTTAATATGCATTTAAATGATATGTATATTATAACATGCACACATAAATATATAACTTATTCAATTTATGTTATAAATAAATTATAAATATATGAGAAGGAGATCAAGAGATAATCGAATATAATGTCATGTCTCAAGGTTTTCAATAGTGTAATTGATAGATTCTTACAATAAATTATGAAATTATAGGAGATTTGGAACAAAGATAGTGAGGTATAGCTTGGTAGATTATTGCAATGAGAATTCTCATTCTTGAATTAATGTAAGAACTCGATAATCAATCTTTAACTCCTAAGGATGAATTTATGCGTGCAATTGAAGAATTAAGATCTTACTAGTGTTAATGTAAAAGATGAATCTTGAATATCAAAGAATTGAGTGGTGGTTGTTCATGAATCTACAAGAAAACGGACTTGTTATCTGAATTTGATGACTTAAATTAGATAAAATTAAATTCTTTGGAGAAGCTATGCATAAAACCTTTAAGTAAAATACTTGGATTGCACAACAAATAGCATCAAAGTGATTCACAATGGAGAAATTGATAAGAGAAGATAGTCAAACCAAACTGAAAGCCCATCCAACTAAGTGGCCTAGGCCAACTACCCCAAATCAACTAGCCTTGGTCAACAAGCTGTGGTTGGCCACCCTTGCAACCTCTTCTCTCGATCTATAATAATCAACTAAAAGCTTCTATACCCTTCAATAGTAACTAAGTGATGTACTCTCTCAGACCAAATTCTAATATTAGTTTAATAATAGTTTTGATAGGAAATGGATTTTGAAGTTTACACAAATACCTTGTACGTTGCTTTTGTTGCTTGTTTTTTTGTGCATGATAGGTTTAGCATTATCAAACCACATAATGTTTAAAGTAAATGGTATTAGATATGTTGTTTCTATTGTGTGAAAAATTATTTGCGAAAATTTTTAGAATCATAAACACTCGTGTTTTCAAAGTGTTTCTTGGAACCTGCACTTCTTTCCTCTTTCCAGTTCCTTGTTTAGATTTTGTTTTAGTTATTGCTAAAGATAGGTCTTAGGAACTTTTAGGCATGGCATAAGCATTAGGTCTTAGGATTATTTTATCTACCAATCATGGCATAGTCGCTAAGTTGTGAAATCTTTGGATCTACTGTTTGTTTTCTAGGTTCTTGTTCCAATCTATGCCTTTTTATGAGTAAGTTTTATTAGTTTATGCTTTCAGTTACAATAACTGATAACTAATTTTGATTCATGTTGTGTTGTTTGATTATCTACTACATTAGTTATAAGTCATGTGAAGTCCATTGTATGTGTGTATATATGCAGTGGTCCATGATAGACATTTCCTACTCACTCGTTATTTTTTTAAGTTAAGTAGATGATGGATGATGAACACTATAATGATAAGGATGGTGATCCTTTTATTGGTGTTGGGAATTGCAATAGCTATGCAAGTGAAATTATCTAGGACAAAGTTATATGTTTCTAATTGGTTTATATTTGTAGTTGTTCAAGATTGTTTATTATTTTGGCTCGATATTATTAGATTTCATATTTAAAGAATTATGTAATGACATTCAAAAATTGGACTAGTATGACCATTTAGAGATCTATGTGTGATTTCTTGTTTCAAAGCATTACATATAGAGTATGTACAATGACAACAACTTATTTAAGGAATTTAACCGTCAATTCAGTGTTCTGAAATCTCTTTTCTTGAAGAATCTTTCTATTCTTGACAACTTTTTAGGATTTATTTTGCAGATCTAGTTTATTATATATACATACCTATATATATGAAGTTTTACCATTGGGAGGTATATATTTCTAAAACATACAGGGTTTTATATACCTTTTGCTTTTACGGAAGGAATGCTTTTGTAACTTTTTTCAAAATCTACAATTTTGTTGGAAATTAATTTAATATATAGGTTAAAGATTCGATTTTGTAATAGATATTATTAATTAACTTCAAATATTAAAATCATATTTCTAAAATAAAAACTTTTGAAAAACATTCACCAAGAAGATTCTAATTTATCATTAAGACATTGTATGATATTTTATTTTATTTTATTATTTTCTTTTGTTATATCATAAATATATCCTCTATTGTTCCTTTATGTGCACTATGCCCTTTTATATTTAAAATTGTGCATTTAGATGCTAAGATTTCTTATAAATATACATTTTGATTATTATGTGGATCTAAATATACCTTTTTCTACATACTTTTAGTTATAGTAAAAATTAGAACCAATGGGGTCCAATCTTAAAATCCAACCCGAATGGTTGATTCTTACACGAATAGGATATACTTATATATAAATATATGTACATCTTTAACAATTTTTTATGAAAATAAAGAAAATCTTAAGCTCAATTTTCATTTTGAGTTTAAAATTTTTATGTTTTAAAATTTTGTTAAAAATTAAAAAAAAAATCATTACAAGTCTAGTTTGCCAAAACTAGTCCATGAACCATTCTTAAAATTCAAAACCACAACTCGAAGGTTCTAAGTTGATTCTAGATGTGAACCTTAATAAGAAGAAATTTGTTGATTGTCTTATATGAACTACAAGCCTCCTAAGCTAAGTCCAACCCATTAGCCATTTAAGCCGACCCAATGAGCTAATGACTGGATATCAGCAGCAGCTAAAACCTCGTTAAGACACCTTTTACCCTAACTCGATGTACCAACCGACTGCTACGGCACCCACTCGGCACTTTGTACAATATCTCTTAACATATTTTTCTTGGTTGGACTTGACACATGTGAACATGGATTGTTGGGTTTGTCCTACATCCACAGTAACCATCACCAACTACCCACTCATCACTCGTCTGTAATCTCACGACGCACTCAACCACTAGGGATCAACCGATTATAAGTATCTCCCTCTACTTTACGGGAATGATAATGTTGTATGAATTCTATGTTCTTTTCATCAATTAAACCTTTGAATCAAAATACTTGCGAATTTAAGTATCGGAGTAATCACATTAGGCCCCACCCAACATGCTATTGATCGTATTTTGTTCTGCAAGCCCATCATCCATAAAAGTCTAATCCAAATTTTCCATCTTCAACCCCTAACAGATTAGAACTAGCAACAAAATGAAATACAGGTAATCAGGCATAAGAATACGTTTCCCATTTATCCAAACTTTTAAAACAAGATTCCAACTTTCGGAGTTCTTTCCTCTACACTGGTAAAAAATAAATAGATAAAAAAATAGAGAAAGGTAATAATACACCCCATTGTACGTATAAGATTATATATTGTTTCTCGCAATTGGTAGGTATTTGCTTTTCGCTAATTCAGACAGAATCCATATAGAAATAACAGAACTTCAGAAGGCCTTCCATATATACATATATATATATATATATATATTTCGGAATAATTTATACAAAAAGTAATTTCTTATAATGGATCCTGAAAAGGGCAATCAATCCCCAAGGAATGTAGTTTAACCGAAAGTGATGTTAGAAAACATACCCGAAAAACAAATGTTAGATATTTCAATCATATACACAAGCAATAGTACATAAGATGATTATAAGATAATTAACAATTTTATTCTCTTAGTTTATTTTTTATCTTTATTATATTTTATGTATTTTCTGACAAAAACTTGATACATCCATTAGCAAGATTGCGTGCCTTACTTTCGGGTGCTCTAATTTAAAAATTTGTTATATCTTATAATTTTAACCCATAGAATGATAAAAAAGAACACATGTTATAGCACCTGACAGACCTGTTATAGACCGTGGCCACGGAAAAATAAATTGCTACTTTAGAGGATAGAAAATGTGCTTTTAGGCCTTCCATGTGAACAAGCAAATATATGGACGAAATGGACAAAGGGGCCGAGAAATTAAATTGTCTTCAACAATAGTATCGGAACCTGCTGGATATTGGATTAAATAGTTAGATCACCCACATGTGCTACTGGGGTCATACGCATTACCGAACCCACGTGTCTAGACCTAAAAATACTGTGGCGTTGGATTTTGGCTAAAGAACAAGACTTTTCAAGACCCACCATCTTCCCGGCTCACTTTCTTCATGCACAAGCTATCAACACACCAGTGAATGCAATTCAATACCCGAAACAACAAAACGATAAAAACATTGAATCTTTGATGTGTGCTTTCTCCACTCAGACGCATTACCTTATTCAGATTTTTCCATCCACTTCCTCAAACTGACCAGATAGTTTACAAAATAGTTCCTTTTTATATAAATAGATTGAGCAAAACAATGTGCATGCAAATAAGGAGCTATATAGTACAACAGGATAATCACAGCATGAGATAGACTAAAGAGCATAAATTTCGAAGGTAACCATTGTAGCAGAGCAGACTTGCAAACACAAAAGAAAAAATAGTGAATTGAACAAAACTGGTTGCATTTTGTATTCGCTGTGTAAACACCCCTTCAGACACCATTAACTCCCAAAAATGTGTCTGTGGACAGGAGGGGCCTCTAATGTTTTTACCACTTCTCTCCATGGCTTGTCTACAATGATGACGGAATTTTTTGAAAGATGACCTATAAACAATACAGGGTCTCTAAAAGCGAAAAAATCAAAATTCTTTTTATGATTGGCTTTGGCATCTATTTCACAAGTTATGTCGCTACGTTTTAACTTCCCAAACACAGGACCATGCAACTTCCTCAGCGCCAGATCCTGCTCACTTAAAAAGCTGCTATCATTTTGTTGGTCCACTGGCGTTCCCAAGTCAACCAAGCACAATGCCCTAAAAATAGATAGGGGTAACTGTTATAACACTTGAATAATTGTAAAGTCAATCAGACCATATTCATCACTAGTGATCGTACTCTTCTCAAGCGATACCTCACACTTTTTACTTAGTTATCCGCTAAAATATCAACAAAGTATGCAAATAAGTTTGAGAACCTTAGCCTACTTAATTATAACATGGCTTTCAATAACAAGGCTAAATATGTCACTTCCTTTTCCATCCATTAAATTCTTTTTTTTTTTTGGCCAGTTCATCCATTAAATTCATATATCACATTTTCCTAATAGCATATCTGAACTTGGACTGTCATGAATGATGACTTATATTTCTATAGTGATAGCAGATGCATACCTAACCCAGATAAATCTGCTGATTGTCTGAAAAATCAAACTATGTGGGAAATTTGATAAGTTTAATCAGTGGCATAATCATCAATTTAAGGGCACGGCTGACAATAATTCTACTTAGAGAACTCAAGAAAATATGCAATCAGATCACACCAACATCTAATTGCAACGATAGCTGCAGTGCATAGCATATCTAATCCTTTTCCAAGCCTTGAAAGTGCAGAAAGGGTGAGTCAGGAGCATGAGATCTCCTTAGAAAGCAAATTGCACATTCTATAGCATGAAGCAAGTAAAATGAATGCAAGGTACCTGGAACTGTAGATACCCACGGTAGATGAACTAGGGGAAGGAGGAAAAGAGAGTCCAATCACCTCCCCAGGAAACTCTTGAAATCTTCTTGGCATTGTAAATTCTTTATGCTTAGACCATTCTCCAAGTTCCTTTGTCTCCACGTCTAATACGTAGACATGGTTAGATGATGTCGTCAGCACAAGCATATTGTTCTTGTAAGGAGAAAATCCACCGGCAGCTAAAGATGCACCATTTAATCTTGATATAAACCAGTGTTGCCTGATCAAAATACCAAAGAAAGCTAAGTTACATACGAGGATAATAGATATTCAAAACTCAAGTATAGAAATAAGCTGCACCATATTTTATAAAAACACTCAAAATAGCCCAATTTTAAAGAAACGCTCGACTGTTTCACACGGTAAGCCTGATCAAAGAGTTAATAAAGGGCATACAGCCAGATATAGACACCGTACTATCACAGCCAATTTTGGCAGTCAGCGACTAAGATAGAAACAAACAATTAGAAAGAGTACACCAAGAAAAAATAAAACTAAGTTTTGCTTCTATTCATGGTTGGGTATAGGTTTTTTTCCACTTGGTTTATGTAATTTAAATAAACTGCAGCTATATATAGCAGCCAATATCACCCATAAGCCACAAATATATTTACTAAATGCTAAACTAAATAACTTTCAAGTAGGTATATTCTCCACCTTTGCATCTTCAGATCAAATATAAATATATCTCCAAAGCAATTAACAGCCGCTAGCCATTGTCCATTAGTGCTTGTAAACATTTTTGTAATTGGGAGCTCATCGGGAGATACTCCCTCTTCCTGTCCCTCATGGCATGGGCTGTAGGTATGTATAACTTTCAAACTTGTGATGTCCACAACCTGCTCAAGTGACAAAACTCATGCAAGTGAAAAGATGATATGTAAAACTTTCTCTTATCAGGGAAGCAAACAATATTTAGGATATGCAGACATTGCTAGCTAGTCGAATTTATAAAATCAACAAACCATAAGACACAATTGAAATAAGCAGGACAAAGTTTAAAAAATCAACAGTCAGGGAATATGATCAAAAGAGGCAAAATTTCTGGTTACAATAAAATCTACAATCTAGGGATCTCTGTCTCTCGTGCTGTGCATTCATTGAGCAATAAACCAGAAGTTGAACAGGCAAAATATGTGCATGTGGTGCAATAGAAACACGCATCTCTAATATATTTCTCCCACCCAAAAAAGTTCAGCAACAATCACATTAGAGTTCATAATTCCATTGACAAACCGACTAATGCAATATATTTTTGGATAAACAAAAGCAGCAATATGGAAAACTTACATATATTATTCTGTCATGGCCAGCAACAATTAGACAGCTAGAGTCAACACTGAAAATCATACAATTGGCAGAAGGTAGTCTAGAAGGAAGCTGCCTTTTATTTACTGCCCATGCATTTTTAGTGCCTTTAGACCTTTTCAACTCAAATAAACTAGGTTTCATACAGTCCGAATAAGCAAAATGTTCCCCTGATGCAGATATAGAGCTGCAAATGACCTTCCTAGATGCCTTGCTCTTGACCCGAGCCAGAAGCTTGGTAGATGCTTTCCCTCCAGCAGGAACAGGACCAGTAATACGATAGTCACCACACTTTGTCTGAACACAGAGAATATCCAACCAGTAAGAAGACTGGACTAACAGCAAACAAGTTTGCTCAATGCCAGTGAGCACCAGCTGAATTGGCAATCTCTGAGGAGCAGGACAAATGTCATGTGGGGAAAACTTAGAAAATTCCTTGACAGAGTAGGCAAAGATCTTTGTATCATCCCCACTAGAGAGTAACATAGGAATTCCTGTATGTGCCCACTTATGATATGTAAAATCAACAGGTTTCTTCCTTCGACGGATTCTCTTTGGCTTTTCATTTGTTGAAAAATCTGCAAACGAGCATCAAAAGACCTAAGTATCAAGCGTTAACACTAACTGAGAATCACTGATAAACACAGGGGAAGCATAGAAAAGATACTAGGACAGGGAAAAGAATATTCATATACCCTGCATCATGGACATAGCAGTCAATGAAATTCTACAGGATAAAGGTCGATACATAGTACACTAAATTTTCATTCTAAACTAAGGTGTGAAAAACATGAAGACAGAACAAGAAGCTCCCAAGAAACCTTGTCGTGCAACTGGTACTGCAATTGTCAAGGACCTGACATCATGTGTGTGAGCTCTCACATATCCAACATAAACCCATTTCTTCAATTCTTTGATAGAAATCTTGCCATCATGAGATCCAACAGTCTCCGTACTGAGCTTATAAAGAACAACCTGCAATAAAAACAAGAAATGCATAGTAAAATTAGTAATCCATGACAAAAGTATTCTAAACATTAGAAGCCTCAAAAGTACATCAATAAGCAACAAATCAGCAAACAATAGTTTTTTTTTTTTTTTTTTTTTTTTTTTTTTTTTTTTTTTTTTGTGGATAACTACCAAACAATATTTTGTATAACATTAAGTAATGAATCCACATTCATGTCTCCTACACCCAAACCTTGCAATCTGATTAATGACAAAAGATACAACGGTTAACCAAAGATTGAGAAAGAACAGGTGCACCTGACCATCAGAACCAGCTGAGAACACCCTATCATGACTGGGAGCCGTGGCTAGTGTATTCACATCACCTTTATGAAATGAATGAGCTTGTAAAAGGGTTCCATGTTTACTGTCCCAAAACTGAACAGTGCCAGTACTGTCAGCGCTAACAAGTGTGTCTGATCTGGAACAAGCAAGGACCAATCATCAGAAACATAGTAACTTGTCAAAAATTAGCAAAGTCACCCAATGAACCAACAACACTAACTTAACAATTGAAGATCTTGATACTTCAAATTACCTCAGTGAAAGCAGTGACCATATGCAAAATTCAGGTCCACAGCCACGACCTCCAAGACCGACAGTGATTCTGTAGATCTCACGAGATGATGTAGCATTCCAACATCTTATTAACCTGCAGAATCATTTTGATTTATGAATGCTATTGCAGGAGGAACAACCTTACAAGCCATCCATGATCAGATCTTAGTTTTAAGAAGATGACCACAAAACTAAACAAAGACTAAGCATGAGTCTTTTACTTAAAAAAGATAGAGACACTAACCCATCACTACTCCCAGAATATATGACAGATGCATCAGGATTCCAAGCCACACTCAGAATCCGCCCTATTGATGAAAACAACAATTAGAAAACAATTACTTAATAAGACAGCAGCATAAAGCAGCTAGTAGATTAATGAAGGTTGTGTAATCTCACCACTGACCCTAGGCAATGACTTGATATAATCTAAATCTTCCGATTCAGAAATCTTGTACAACCTCACACAACCATCATCACAAGCAAGTGCTAAACGTGCATCATCAACGATTGACTCCTGTTGGAATTTCACTAAGTTAAAATCATCATCACTTTCACTAGTTTCATCTTCAACACTGCTCTCAGGATTGTCGAGTAAATCATCATTATCAACCCTTCGCCGCTTACTTCCCACGTGAAAGAATGGAATTTTACAAGAAACCACTGCCATTTGCCAAATTGAGACCCCCACTGAATCTAGCACAGTCTGGAATGAGAAAAGGAGAATAAGAAATAAGAAATTGTAGTTAACATTAAAGGATGGACCAACTAACCCTTCAATTAATTATGCACACAAAAGAGCAACAAAAGCATACTATTTAGATTCATTTATTCGAAGCTTCAGTTTATAAATGGTGCTAAAGATGGTGGTTAAAAATTACAAGAAATGCCTACGGAAAATTAGGAAAGCCATAAAGTAATATACTCTCTTAAAGTAAATCATTTCCCCGTTTTCTTTTCCTTCTCCAAGATGGGTTCTTCCACAGACAGCTCCACAGCACTTGCGCTTACCACTACCCTAATGCTAAGACCATTACTTACCGCAACTAAAAAAAGATTCTACACCTAATTGAAGAGTTGTTAAATGAAGCTGAAACCAGCTTTGATGAAACAAAGGCACTTTCAGTTTTTTTAACTCAAAGTCTGCGTATTCTGGTAGCATTTCTTCACAACCTATTATGGAAAATGAACTAATTCTTCACAACCTGTTATGGAAACTGAACTAATTCATGGGCAATAAATGTGATTCCAGCTAAAACTAAGAAGATTTTTTGCTAACTAAAATGTGTCACTGCCAAAAACAATTTGTCAAAAAGTATTTGCTCACCAAAGAGACAATCATGCAGTGACTTGCCCTTATCAATGTTGATTAATCACATATGAAAAATCTGAAACACTTAAAACATCAGCTAGACAACCAATGCAACTGAAAAAAATACAATTATTTTTGTACAGATCCCTACCTTCTTCCTCAACTGAAAAAGATCCCACTCTGCCACCGACCCATCAATACTAGACGACAATAGCCTATCTCTCGAACCAACACGACACCATACCATCGAGGACACTCGCGACTCAGCATCTCCATGAACCGTCTACACAACCACCGAAATGACAATAGATCAGCAAATCAAAATTTTCCATGACACGAACTTTTACAAATCTTCCATAGTAATAATAAAAAAATCAGATTACCAGAAGAGAGTGCCAGCCGACGGAACCGGGAGAGACGATCCAAACCTCGAGGGAGCCGTCTTCACGAGCTGCAGCAACCTGAGAACCGTCGGGACTTGTGGCTAGGGCAAGTACTGGTGATGGCTTCCAATCAATTGAGCTTGTACGGTAAGCTTCAAGCATCTTGGCTTGGCTGTGTCTACGAAAAGTCGGTGGAGAATGAGATGAAAGTGAAGCGCTGAATGAGGAAGAAAAGGAACCAAACAAGGGTGGGCGGGGTTTGAGCTTCGCGGGGCGAGGGTTTTTGCCTTTTGGATGGACATATGGGCCTGGGCCGAATTGGAATGTATGTTTTTATTTAAATTGCGAAAGCGTGTTTTGTTTCAAGTTAGTCCCACGTTGCTTATACGAGGATCTGCTAACAGAAGAAGGCAATATAAATAAAGTAGACAAATGTAAAGGCAAATTTTAAAAGGGTCGGTTGGCTAATTATGCCACGCCTGCTCCAGTAAGCAGGTGCTGTATGGCTATCAAGACATATGGCCGACACAATTTGTGGAAATTTAAGGGGTTGGCTCGTTTGGCCGACCCTCCAATTTAGTTTCAATTTCCTTCTTCCTGTGAAGATAATCTTGTTTCAATTTAGCATGATTAATCTTGTCCATGGCCTTTGGAAAACAAAGGTACAACGTTTTTCTGAAAAACAGAGTCGAAAGGCACCATATAACGTTTTTTTCTGAAAAAAACAGGCAGGGTTAGTGTTTTGAGGAATGTGTTATTGGTTTTGCTATCATATGGTGCTTTCATGCTTGATGTGTAATTAAATCATGAAAAAAATATCCCAAGAAGATCCTGGAAAGTCAAATTAATTAAGGGGAAAAAAAAAACATAGTATTAAACATGGAATTTTAATAGAATCAACCCCAAATTTGCTTCAGAATTGTGGAATCAAGACCGGCTTGACCAAGGTCATTTCCGTGTTAACTCCAAGCATCCATTGCGTCTTGTTGTTAGTTGTTACATGTTGCTCTATAGGCCAAGTTATTAAAAAAAAAAAAAGCAATTTTAAACTATAAATAAAATTGAAAAAAAATCATAAATTAAACTTCGAAAAAAACTCGAGCCATAAAGCTTTATTATCATTAAGACTAGGGTTATAAACAAGTCCAATATAATATAGTACTAAACTTGAATCCAAATCAAATAAAAAATTCGAAACTTGAGCTCAACCTATATTAATACTCAATAAGTTCAAACTTGACTTGAATAGGCTCAATTATATCTATAGAGAATGAATTAGATTTAAAAATAAATTACAATTTGGGAATATAATAGATTTTTAGTTTATTTGATTTTTAAATATAATAAATATGGACTATTGGATACGAATAGGAAAAAAGAAATGAAAAATAGTCTTTAAAAATAAGAAAAATATAAGTGTTATATTTTTATATAAAATCTCGAATAGACTTTGATACCTACTCAAGCAGCTCGAATTTAACTCGATTATAGTCGACTTGAATTCAAATTATCACAAAACGACTAGGAATTATGACGAGTGGCCTTGATTTGCTTATTACCCTAGTTAAGGGCATTAGTTTGAAGAGTTGACAACAATGTGCATTTATTAATATATGACTACGTCCAATTTGAGTTTCAACATTATTATTGTTAAACAAAAACCTAGAGATTACAGAAAAAAGATTAAAATTCAAAAGTTGGCATCACATAGTTAAGCAATGATATTTTCCTTTTGGTATAAATATAAATAAACTATAATATTTACTTGTTTCAAAAACACCTTGTTAAACTATCTAATGACTTAGATTGAGTGGTTTGGTCCATAAATAGCATATATTAAATGTTGTGAATGTGTCCTAATTATTCTAAAATAGTTTAAGTCTTTAATATCAGTTAATATATTTTTTTCTTTTTATAGTTTTTTTCTTTTAAAATTTTCTTGACAAATTGTGTATATTTGATTATACTATAGGTTTAGACGGATGAACCAACCTAAATCTATATACCCACTAAATCCTATGATGATTTGGACCTACTCCAATAAGCCTAATTTGAGTATAAAGACCAATGGGCCAAGTTTGAACAGTTTCACAATATATATTTATATTTTAACAATACTTTTGTGCAATATTAGCTTCTAGATAAGTTTGATAGAGAATAATATAAAAGTAGTAATGATAACTATAAAAAATAAGCTTATTAAATATCAATTTTCCAAACACTAGATAAATGTATATAAATATCAAATAAGATCAAAAAAAGCAAAATAAAAATAAAATTTTAGATAATAATTGTTATCATAAAACCATTAAGGGATCAAAATAAGTAATATAAACAAAGCCAAATATCAATGTAAGACACTTAGACACTCATGTAAATAATAAAAAATAAAAAGGAAAAAAATAATTCATAAGTTACTATACAATAAGTTTTGAAGTGTTTATTAGGTACATGTGGACAATTATTAGAATAGAAAGATCTCTCCTTTCCACTAGATGAAAGAAGAATAAGAATAAATTGCCAGTCCCCGTTTCCTACATACAATGGGTTTAGAAGTCCAATGGTTAGTGGTTGTTACCATGAGATTCCAATTATTGGGTCAGCAAAATGATGTATAACTTACAAGCAGACCTTATGCTAATCAAGAATATGAAGTCTGCACCTATTTTTTTCGTCTTATTCTAATCTTTTAATATCTTATTTTTATCATTTAAAAACTATTTGCTGATAAACAATTATAGATAAAAAAAACAGATATTTTTACTCATAATCAGATTAAACAAATCACATACAAATCAAATATAAATAAAATACAGATACAGATCAAACACAATAAAATACAAATGAAAATTAATAGACCAAAATCAACGCTTCCTCTCTCGTTCATATCTTCACTTTTAGCTATATATACCAAGGAATTTGTTCAAGAGATTTGTCTGAACAACTCTACTTACCCTTTTTCTCTAGTTAATTCTAATGATTGTACCTAAACTTTCTTAATAAAATAATTTTATACTAAAAAAATTTTTTATTCATAAAAATACATAAACTTTTAAATCTTGCATTCATGGTATTTTAATTATTATTCGGTTAAAAGTCTTCCGTATGCTGTTGTGGTAAGAAATATACATTAAAAAATTATTTTGTAATCGTCACGTCAGCATATTTATTCTCTCTCTTACCTTTTCTCTCTCTCTCTCTCTCTCTCTATGATCAACATAATGCAACCCAATCATTGGACTCAAACCATCATCTTCGTTCACCAACCCGTAACACTAACACCATTAAAGCTCTCTCTTGTTGGAGTTAAACACAATGAACACCGACCGTTGAACTACTCATCTCCTTTATTGAGACACATAAATCAATCCATATCCAACTCGATGAGTCGACTCACCAGCACATCAGTCATCTAAGCCAAGCCGCCGAACACTACTGCACAGGACCATGTAACTCATCGAAAAACCACTACCAAGTTAACTCACTGCCATAACCACTTACTTAGTCTCCACCATGTTTAACGCATTTCAAACTCAGCAAACAAACCAAAGCTCCTCATCACCATTACCAAACCAAGCACTTCAAGCATCATCACCATCTTCATCCTAAGAGCCCAATCATCAAATACCCATTTTCATATTCAACTGTTGAACCATTCCTGTCCAACTCCAAGACTACTAAACAAAGTACTTTGTTATAGACCCACTAGAAGAGCTAATCGAGTTTTATAATTCGACTTTCGTTGATTTTGGCCATTTGTTGAGAAGGAGACATAAGGAAGACGGAGAACCTTTAAACCAGCGCCGACTCGACCACGCCATTAGAGAACCTTCAAACCACTTATCACCACACACGCCGAACCACTCGACCATGCCATTAGAGAACCTTCGACTCATCATCTTCCTCACAAGGTTGGGTCTTGTTGGAGGTTCCTGGCTATGGCGATTTAGCGAGTCGACTCAGAGAATTAAGTTATTGAGTTTGTGTTAGTCTTTTTTGGTTTGGTCTGTTGATGATGATGGTCACGGTGCAGTGCTGGTTTGGAATTTGTTGACTGGTCTTGGTTATAGGTTATATTTCAATGATGCGGATGGTGGTTGAGTTGAAGGATGGTGCAGTGTCGATGGCTATGTGTTTTCAATCTTGGTTTTATATGTCGAAATTTGTTGCAATTTTGGTTTTTTATTTGTTTATATTATATATATATATATTTTTTTTTGTGTGACAAAGAAGAAGATGATAAAGCATGAGAAAGAGGGAAGAGTACGTGGAGAGAAGGAAGAGAGATAGAGGGACGAAGAGAGGTAAGTGAAAAAAAAAAGGCAAAAAATAAATATGTTAACATGCATATCCTCAAACTTTTGGTTAGATTCCGGTCAAAAATAACATGAACGCAAGATTTAAAAAATTTAAAAATTTTTGTAGGTTGAAATTATCATAGCCCTAATAGAAGCCTTGTATAATTATCCTAAAGTAATCATATAATGCGTATACCTACAATATATAAACCATCTTACAAGTCAAAGATTATAAGACTCTATCTATTTATTATCTTCTCATGATTTAATCAGACATATTCACATAATATTTTTATTTAGCATAACTAAGGAGCATGATTACTCACAATTCACGAGAATTGCAAAAAATCGATATCCCCTACTAAATAGTAAAATTGGATTTGAACTTACATAATACAAAGTTTCTAATGATTATAAAATTTTTCTATTACATAATCTAAGTTCATCGTACATATAGCCTTTTTTTTATATCTTTTAAAGATGTCTATTGAAGAAGCACTGTCCACATATTCCTAGCCTAATCCCAGCATGTACTAATCTTACACAAAAACTGTAAGAGTGTGAGCAAAATCATGACTTAACGAGATAACTAGATCATACCACGCATCAAACAATAACAAGTAAGTATAATTAGCAAGTATATGCAATGTGACAATCAACCATATGCACAAGTACAAGCTTGGATGATCGGAATCCAAACATAATGGAGATTTATGCCCTCTTATTAAGGTTGAAGAATCATATAACATGACCCATCCCGCCCAAAAGAGATAGAAAACCAAAGAAAATGGGTACCACTCTTTCTTATAAATCAATTTAAAAACATTTCATTTTTAACCTTGGAACAAAGAAACTCCATTAAGCATTAGCCATTTCATATGGATGCTACGAGTGACGTTCCTTTGCATACCTGCTTAGTTCCCATGGAACTAAATGAGACAAAGGTAATCTTACATAGAACTATGAACATTTCATCTGGAAAATCAGGCAAATACTAGAGAACCGAAATGCTAATGCATAGCGTGACTATCGCACCTTTATGCAATAAATGCAAACTGTGCAATGCTTGATCAATTCAACATATAGTTGAATAGTATTAAGTCAGGTTCTTAAGTGGCAATAAAATGCATAGACAAACTTCAACATGTTTCATATATTAATTATCATACAAAGTAATTGTCACTTTCGATATGATATTTTGGCAACCAAACATATACCAAGCAACACACAATATACCCGACGCCACATACATAACAATTTCAATATATTATTATACTTGCAGTTATACTACAAACACAAACAATATGATAAGGCCAAAGTTACTACCTACCCATCATCGCTTAATTGTCATAGTAATCTACAAAAAATCCTAAGTGTGATCTATATTCCCTAGGAATTAAGATAATAGATATTTATTACTATACTATTATTACAACTCCGGTTGTGTCTTTTGTGTCTTAAACTCGAGTTTTATTGTCCTTAGTCCAAAGTTTATTATTTAAATATGGGCTTTAAAGTTCATAAGGACTAGATTTCTCTGATTGAGTTATAAAATTTGTATAAACTCAGTTTTCTTAGGAAAAGTATCTTAAATGATTTCAAATACCGGTTTTAATTGTGTGATCTTAAACTAAGCTTATTGTACTCATTTTAACTCATATTTTAGCGTATGAATAAGCATAGGAAAGCTTATTGAATTGAATGTACCTTTCAATTATCAAGTTGCATTAATTATTTTGTAAGTCTTCTCCACGTTTTCCTTGGGATCCGAAAGATACACTTTTAATGCTTATTGCTCTTGTTTTGTGTTTTAGATTCTCATTTCAACTTCATTCTTTTGTTTTAAGTATATTTTATCAAATTTTAGTGATTAAACTCGATTTAAGTTCCTCAACCTATACCTTGTCGAATCTTATATTGGCATTTATTTTCATTGTGCTTCTCTTGATTTCATTTTAAGTAAGTAACTTTAAGTAACTTGATCTCATTAATCAATATGCCTATGATTTTCATTAGTTCAAACTTTATAAGCCTATTATATTATATGTGCTGAATCCTTACTTAGGGTTTTAAGTATATGTCTTAATTTTAATCTCTCAATTACAACCTATGTCTTCTTATTAGCTATGTTGTACTTGTTTTTCTTAAGTTTTATTTTACAAACCTTACTTTTCCTATATGTGCCAAAATATATTCATGTTTATATAGGCATATTATTGTGTTTATCTATTATATTCGAGAATGTATTATCATCTATCCATGTAATACTTGAATTACATCAAGTTTATGTTTCCAAAACTCTAATTCTAGATATGAAACTTCTATATGATTGTATATTAAAGTTTATTCACACACCCTATCTTCTTATATTCTCAATGAGTTAATTATGCATGTTTTATTATAACCAAGCAAAAGTCCCTCTAAGAACTTCATAGGGCCAAAACTTCAGGATTTTCTAAATTTTATTCTTCTTCTTGATTCTGTTTCTACTTATGAATATATGTTGTATGTGATTTAAATTACTTAAACATGTCATAGAATTCCTATTCTCCTTGATGGCTGAAAGCATATTATAGGGTTATAAAGGTTCATTTTCTTAACAAATGATCAATATAACTTCATAGATCATACTCTAAGATAATATTACTCAAGATAATCTAAGTTTCATGGATAAAAACACATGGTACATATGAAAATCCTTACAGGGCCGAAACTCTTTTTATGGTCTATCTAAACATAACTTTATTAAATGATCATTCCATCCTCATGAATCACAACGTATGTTTATTATGGGTAGGCGCAAATCGGTTTAGTTTAGTTTTCACTAAAACTAAACCAAACTATAATTTACGGTTTTGATTTTTTTTCCTTCCTAAACAAAATCTTTAGATAATAGTATGGTTCATATTAGAAATTTTTTAAACCATTAAGTGATGGTTTTGTTTGGTTCATATTACAGATTAAATCAAAATTCTAATAAAAAAACTTAGTTATAAGATTTTACATTTGTGTAGATTTCAAATATTGAAATCATACTACAAAGTTCATATTGTAAATCTCAACACAATACTTTATAAATTCACCACATTCATAATTCATAATCCCTCATAAAATCATTTAGTCACTAACACAGTACACTTACAACTAATATATAGTAAAATATAATCTATAGTTCTCTAAAAAATAATTCAGTCAACCATCTACTAACAAATTTAGCCCCAAAGAAATCATCTATCAATAAAAGTCATTTATGAATAAAAGTAATCTACTAACAAAATATGCAAGGAAAAATTAATATATAATAAGGTTTATAACTAAATAACAAAATTCATAGTCTACTAAGTTCAAACGATTAATAAAAAGCAACAGTAAGTTACTGTAGATACTCAATTTTTGCTCAATTTAAGGCTCGAATTTATAATAAAAATTAGTATTACGTTGAGCTCACAAAAAATAGCAAAAAAATGCAAAAAAAATAGAAAATAAAAAAAATAGGTAAGTAAATAATAAAAAAAATGAGTATAAAAGAAGAAATTTAGAATTAAAAAATTAATTAAATTAAAAAATATTACCCGAGCTTGATATAATACATATTTTTGTTATAAATTATTCATAAAAATAATTAAACAAATTTTCAAAAATTATTTTGTTTAATTAAAATAGAATTTTCAAGAGCCTTAAATATTTTTTTTGTTGGACCCAACCAAGCACAGGCCAACGGCCTAACGGTTAAGATCACTGACCCATATGACTAGACCAGCCACGGGACCTGGCTTTGATTCCATGAGGAGGCAAATTATCCTTTTTTTTTTTTTTCTCCTTATTTTTTCCACGTGCTCTCATTGGCTGGATGAGGTAAGCGCACGTGTCAACGAGTGGGTAGATGAGTGGTAGGTAAGTGGTAAGTGAGCGGTAGATGAGCGGTAGGTAAACGGGTTGAGCATCTATAAATACCCGGCACGTAACAAAAATAAGGACATTGAAGAAAAACACAAAAACAGAGAGAGAAAAAAAAAAAAAGAAGAAGAAGAAGTGGAGAATCACAAAAAAAAAAAGATAACATAAAGAGAAAAATTCCATACAAATATCACAGCAAAAATCAATAAAAAAAAACTGGAATCAAACAGGTTCCTGGGGAAGGAAGCAAATTGATTGTTGGTCTCAGTCTACCCGCGCAGTCAATGGTCAACAGTCAACGGTCCACATCCAGATCAACGCTCCAGATCAAAGTCAACAAGATCAGACGATCCAGATCGAGTCTTCCGATCGTGCGCTCCAGTTATATATTTAATATATTTAAATTACGGAAAAATAGTAAAAAAAAATAGAAAAATGCATGAAAAATAAAAAAAATCAGAAAAAATCCAGAAAAATCAGAATAAATACTTTTAGTGTAAATTTTCATGATTTATTAGTTTTTGATATTTTTGAATATTTTATAAATATGTATATGTAAGTAGATTAATTAAAAAATGTACATATGATGCATGTAATATAGTTTTAGTGTGTTGTATTTACAATATAATAAATTTTGGATGTGTTTTATTTATGTATATATGATAGTAATTAAATTTGGGAAAAATAAAAAAAGTAAAAATGATAAAATAAAAAAAATGAGTTTTCTTTTAAAGAAAAAGGGATTTTTTTGAAAAAATAAAAAAATGACAAAAATATTTTCAAGGAAATGAAAAAATACTTTAGTTTACATAAATAATGAAAGGATTTTTTTTTCAAGATTATTTTCATATAGCATTCAATTAGCTATGAAAATGTTCATCTAATGTTTTTAATCAAAAATATTTTCATATAGCATTCAATTAGCTATGAAAATTCTTATTAAAATTATTCTCATATAGCATTAAATTAGCCATGAATTCTCATAAAATGATTTTAAAAAAAAAGACTTAGAAAAATTACATTTTTATAAAATAAAAATTAAGTGATTAGATCATAGGATCATAAAAAATGGTTTTCATAAAAAATAAAAAAATTAATGAACTTAAAGTGAAAATAGTTAAAAAATTAAAATAGATCAACAAAGTAAAGTTCTTTTCAAAAGAACTACGTTTTGTCTGATCTCGATTAGCGAGTACGTAGGCACCTGCGAGCGACAATAAAAAATGAATTTTTTTTTTTTTGGTTTAATATTTTGAATAATTCTTTTTGTAAATATTGCAAGTCTTCAAAAAAATGAAAATATATTTGTTGATATTCATATCTTAAAAAAAATAAAGAAAACATAAAAAAATGAATAATGTGATTTGTGAATATTGTTTCATAATATATTATTTGAATTTTAGAGCATATAAAGGATAGATTATAAAGTTAAAATTCCAAAAGTGGTAATCAATTTGGTTTTAATAAGTTAGCCCCCGAATCCATGATATCTAGTTTTTCAAAGTTTGATTTTTTTTAAATCAAATTTTTTTCGCAAACTAGTAGCTAAGTTAGGATCAACCGACCCATTGACCCTAGTTTTCATTTTTCCCTGATTTAAATCAGGTGGCGACTCTAAATGATTTTCAATATTAAAATTTCTTTTAACCCTTAGTCGAGGATTCATATTAAATGGGTGAGGGTTTAACGTGAATCGAGTTAGAAGAAGTTAACCAGATTATTGAAAAATCCAGGCTCGACAGTTACCAATGAAGGAATATATTTTGAACACAAAAACAATTTGAAAAAAAAAGTTATTATTAACTAATATTCATCATATAACAAGTATCATAATAAAATCATAAGAACATATACGACATTTAATCAATTATCATAACAAAATTTATAATTACAAGTAAAATATTATTATATTTATGTAAAATAGTTTGGTTTGGTTTGGTTTGGTTTTATGGATTGATTCGATTTACCCTTTCAGACCAATAATATATTTACAAATTGGTTCGAATTGAGAATTTTCTATACCAAATTGTTTAAAAAAAACTATATTTTCAATTTGCTTTGATTCGGTTCATATGGTTTTTTTGCTCACCCCTTATGTTCGTATTACTTAGTGTAACTTAGATTTATCTTAAATAAATTATGCTACCCTTAATTTCATGAAGTGGCCTAAATATAGTGCGTAAGACTTGACATGTTCTTATTTGTTTTTCATGATACTCATTAGTAGACATGTTATATATTTAGTGTAGGATATGAATTACCTTATTTGAAGAAAATTTGAGAAGGATATCCTCAAGCTTAGGGAAGAACTGAAACTTTTTAAAGTCTAAAACAAAAAATCAACTTGAGTTTCTGTGGAAGTCTATACTTAAACATAATATAGGCATGGAACATAGTAGAAATTACATTAGTTTGATGAAGTTTAAAGTTGATATTCCCTTATTATGATGATGATTGAAACCCTATAGTAAGGAATAAAATGGTGTGAGTTTGCTTCTATAGAAAACTAACTTGAAATGGATGATTTCTTACCTTAGACACTTGATCTTTGAGGTAGGAATTACTTAGTTAGATTATAGGCTTTCTATGTATGTTTTTGAGTATATGACTAAGGTTTCTTGCTTTAGCTTTTTATTTTATTATTTTTTTATTTTTTGTAGAATTCTTGTGCATGAAAGAAAAGTATCTGATGTTGAAATGTGTTGTTGAAAAGAGATGGGGACTCTTAGTCATGGGGGTTATGATTTGAAAGGGTATAGGAAACTGGTTGGTTTTCTTTCTTGTGTTTCTTTTTAAGGTAATTTGGAAATCTCTTGGATGTTAATGTGTGTTTGTTTACTTAAAGGTTAGGGTTTCGTGGCATCAAGGGGAAATTAAGATTTGCTAGAGTCTTGATTTGTCTTTTAGTTCATGGAAGACACTAATGGAAAGATATTTAGAATTTGAATGATGTTGATGTTTGTTATCTTAATGCATGGTATCACATGACAAAGGAAAAGAAGTTGTAGGTTTAGATTTTTCAATTTTTCTCATGCCCATTCTATGTCTTAAATGTGAATGTTTCATATAATGGGATGACAAGTTAATATTTTTTATTCTTGGATAAGAAGACTCATGGTTTTATTAAGGTTTTCTAGGGTTTCTTATGGAAAATTACTCTTCAATTTATCGTATACTCATTACTTGACTAAAATATGAGAAATTAATTTGATTGGATGAAATTTATATATTCGTTTAGGCATGACAAAGGGCATATGGTTTCAAGAAGGAAAAAGAAAGAGATTGTGGTCCCCAAGCTAATGTGAACACATATACATCTCTAATGATGGCTAGGATAAGCTCACACTATGTTGACACAAGCAATCGTGAAGATTCCCACATGATGAAGAAGGTAAAATGATGTGATGGTTTCTTCTCCCATTCATGCATGAAATCTACGATTTATAAGGGGGAAGAATCAAGTTGGTTATGGGTCAATATCATTCATTGATGCTTAACATTTTGGTAAGGTCTCCTATTAGAGGAGACGTCATTTTCATTATGATAGAAAATGGATTCTTAAAAGATCATGTAAGTCCCTATACACCATGTGGCACCTCTCCCTTTCTTTCCTTAGCTTGGATGGTCTCTTGAGGGTTCTTGAAAGAAATATCACGTGATGATGTAATATGAAGATTCATGATGAATATAACACAAATATCTAAGCTATCGTGTTAAATATTAAGTAATACACGAATATATATGTCGGTTAATTTAAGAAAACAACTTTTAAATTATGTATAAGGGTTCTATATTTTTCTTAGATTATTTATAGGTTGAAATCCAAGATTTAAAACGTGAATGAATGTTTTTAGGGTTTTCTCTTACGAGATTAAGGTTTTCAGGACTAGAAAGCCAAATCAGGATATTATACTCAATAAACTTAGAAAATTCTAAGTTCCATGACTATGTATTTAGAATTTTTATTTAATCTCTAGATTTGTAGATTTTCATCTATTATTGGCTACATCGCATATATTTCATCTCTAACAATTTATCTCTAAATTCCTTCTTTTTTTTAATCGATCAATAGACTCTAAAAATTAATCGTCCCATTTTTTTTTTTAAGATCTCGCATTTTTATTTAGTGAGTTATTATCCTTTACATATAATCTTATCTTTGATATCTTCTACTAGTCAGGAAATTTCTACCCTATCTATATAACATACGTGAGCAAAATTTTATATAGAATTTAATTCAGAATATTTATATCATTATTTGTTATGTGAATTTTTACACGCTTTTTTTAAAGAGAATTCTAGAGAATTATCATATGATAATTTATCATAAGACAGACAACCTATTATCACTTTTGGATATTAATGAATATGTGTATAAATGTATTAATTAGTTTGAAACAATGTCTCCTAAATTAAGTATAAAGCTGTTACATTATTTGTAAAACATTCTCAGGTTGAAAACTAAAGTTTTAAGGTTATGCCTATCACGCCCCAAAGGGTACCCTAAACGTGACAGTCCACCACACCTGATATTTAAACTTAAGTATAACAATCTTAGTCTTCCCATAGGTTTACATATCGAGTGTAAGATGTACTTACACAAGTTTTAGGATCACACTTTGATTCGAGTAGTCTTAAGAAAGCATACATAACATTAAGAATATACATCACAACAAGATAAACAGTTAACTTTACAAAAGCCAAGGGGGCATACCCCCGCCAAAATAATAAGAGTCTACATCATTTAGCTCCATTTACAAATATCTGAATCTACATTAAAGAGATTTTCCTAGAAGTCCACGCCTATACTAGGTCCCGACTTCCTCAAAAGCTCTTTAATTCCATGTGATAAACCTGCACAAAGTGTCCTCTCGGAACATCCAAAAATAGAAGCACTGCAACAAAAACTATTGGGGTATAAGCTAATGCTTAGTGAGATTCATTTTCCAAGTAACGTACTCGACCAAGCTAAAATATCTATACAATCAAGTTATAATTAAGCAACATATGAATGCACAAGCAAATGCAAGCAAGCATATAACTTTCCGGTAGTCATATGTGAATGGATTTACCCTCCACTCGGGGTTTGGGGTAGTTCATAAGTCATGCAACTACAATTCCAAAGTTGGTCCATAAGACATGCAACCATAGACCCAATCTTAAGTGGGGTGGTCCATAAGACATGCAACCACAATTTTTAATGTTGGTCCATAAGTCATGCAACCATAGTTTAATTATTTGAATGGGGTGGTCCATAAGTCATGCAACCATAATCCCCTTCATTAAAGACCCGCTGCCTCCCAAATACACCTTTATCCCACCAAAGGCATACTCAACAATGATATGTGACTCACTACGTGTTATGCATGTACAATTTATTCATATAATCATGGTATATTAATTAGATAATTTAAAAGTGACCATACAGATTTCAGACACTCCAAATCTATACTAGCTCATACAAGGTTATTGCAACAAAGCTTGCCTCGATATACTTATCGTTCATTCATGCAAGTTTAGATCACCAATCATTCACAATTTTATCTTTTCCTAAATCTAATGCCACTACTACTACAAGCACACCCAAGAGCATAATTAATTGAGAAATGAACTCACTTGTCCATGTAGTGAAAATTCACTAGTCGTAATAGTCCTCGGGAAGTGGTAACCCGTCCTTCAATTCACCTTAATACAAAGAATACCCCCAATGAGTATCTCTTATGAAGTTCTATTAAACTTAACAATTTTATTTACTAAGTTCGTCAATTTCCGCCTAGGTTGAATCTTTAACTTAAAAAGGTCATATCTAACTCATTTTAACTCGGAATTTAGCTTATAATATACCGATTTATACTTACTTAGAAAGAGCTATCTATTTCTAAAGTTAATTCAAACATTTAAGATCATTTAGGGGTCGGAAACATACTGTACAGTAGGGTTGCGAAAATCCAAGATTTGAGCCTTTGTGAAAAATTTGCTATATCTACTCTATTTAACTACTTAGACCAACTCATTTTAGTCCTAAACTTGCAAGGAGATTCTCAAAATAAAATTAAGAGATTTCACACTTATCAAATCCCAAACATAAAGTTCAAGTGAAACTTCTAAGAATCCATTTTCATAAAACCGAAATTTACAAGTTGAAACTCATTGTCTTGTTTTGAGTAATTCCTTTACTAAAACTTACTTAATTCAATGAAAATAATTTTCCTATATTATATATCATCAAAGCATTCCATTTTCAATATAAAATACTTGTTTTGAGATCCAAAAGAAGATTTTAAAAATTGGTCTCCCCATAATTACGAATTTCCTCTTTGAAGTTTACAATGAAGACAAGACCTAAATTTTATCTTTTACAAAACACTTGATTTAAGCAATACCTTTTAGGAAAACTCATTTAAACTTATGAAAATTCATTCCTTAAGATATTTATACCAAGAGCCCCTTATATTTTTGTCTAAATCTTCATTTTAAAGTTGATTGATGGGTTCCAAAAATGGGACTTGGTCTAGATCCGAATTTTCATAAATTTATTTTGGACATATCTCTTGAGAAAATTCATCAAAACTCATGAAAAACAACCCATTACATATTATATCTCAAGAACCCTTCATTTCTTGAATAAAATCTTCATTTTTGAGTTGAAAAACATGTTTTTATTTTAGATCTTTGTCTTGATCCGAAAATACAATTTTTGTTTTTGAAAATAAACTTTGAAAATCAACTTTGATTTTTGTAAGGTGAAGTCTTGATGATATACATCCATCAAATCTTCATTTTCTTAACAAAAACTTCCATTTTAAGGCTTGGAATGGGGTTTTTAACATGGTGCCTTGACAAGTTACGAATTTTACTTTTTCATTCCAACTTGAATCTAAGATCTACTCAAAATACAACCATGAAAACATAAGAAAAACTTAGTAGTAGGCCTTAAACTTCTAGATCTACACATAAACATAACTAAAGCTTTGTAAAACTCTAGATCTACAAGTTATCACATAAACAAGAAGATAAACAAGCCTTTCATATAACAAAAATACTAAGAACAAAAGAGATCATCATCTAGAGGAGTGTTTCAATTCTTGGCATCATCATCCATAGCTTTTTAAGCTTGTGGAATGTCCTTTGATGCATGAAACATCCATAATATCATCCTACAACATCCTATGGAGGTTAAAAGAAGATGATTACCTCAAATACTTGCAAGAAAAGTATGTATGAGCAAGGAAAAAAAATGGTGGCAGCTTGTTTTTAAGAAGAGAAGGCAAGAAAGAAGAGAAAAGAAAGGGAAAAAGAGAGAGGAAAAATATAGGGTTTGTAAAGATGAAAGAGGGAGGGAATGAGATGCTTAAATAGAGATAAAACTGTGATAAATATTTGAAAAAAAAATAAAACCAAGCAGCTGCATGGAGGGAGGGGGCTGGCGTGATTTCTAGGTGTGGGGGGAGTGTGTGTAGTTTGTTTTTAACTTGTATTTTTGAAAGTGTAACAATTTGCTTCCATTTCTAACTAAAAGGAACTTTTAAAATATCAAATAAGTAATCAAAAATAATGAAAAGTGGCTAATTTATGGGGAATGGTCAGCTGCAATTTTGGGAAATGGGAGTGTAAGAAAAAGCAAAAGAATACATAATAATGTGTAGTAATGATAATAGATGTGTACTTAAGGTATGGGTTGATAAAGTGGCTTTTTGACTAAGAAAATATATAAAATAAATTAAGAAAAATATTTTTGTTTTAGTGGCAGAATTTTTATGATTTAAATAAAATATTCAAATAAATTTTTTTTAGAAATTTAACAATTAAGTTACCAGTAAGAGTAAAATAAGCTTATATGAGCTATAACTGATATTTTTAAAATCCGAAAAATTATAAACTTGATATTTTTGAAATCCTTATGAAAATACGAGTCTAAAAATATTAAAGATATATTTTTAATTTTCCGAGTCCCGGGACACGCTTTCCACAGTAGTATCCAAACGGGTTCGAAATAAGCCGAAAATAAATCAATCTGATATTTTTGATAAATCAAATATTATTATGGACTATTCTAAACACTTTAATTATTTTTTGACTCCTCGATTTACGAATTCGGGTTTGCCGGATCTAGACTGTAGGGTTTTACTCAAGATCCGTTGACTTAAGGTCTCCGATGAACTTTTCGGCTTAAGGTTTAGGGCTTAGAAAACAGGGGTTTACAATGCCTTTTGAAAATATTAAGATTTTCATGTACACAATTTAGTTTCTAGGCTTGAAAGGTTAAATTATTAAGAAGAATTTTTGTATTATGTAACTCTTGTAATTATCTCTAAGTTTAAATGCATTTCGATCATTCACTTAAACAGATTAGGAGCATTTTAATCATTTCACAAGAGTAGAAATCTTCTAGAATTAAGGAAGGGTATTTTTGTCTTTTCTTATGCTTAGAAATCTCTAAACCTTAGGTTTTGATTTAATGTATGTAGTTCCATGATAATATGATAGATGATGAGCTTATGGACTTGGGTTTTTAGATTATTAATTATGGGCTTGATCATTTAATCATGGGCTTTTAAAATAATGGGTTTTGACTTATGTTGATGGGATTTAATGTCATGAATCAAGATTTTCAATTATGGGCTTTTTAGACAATGAGCTTGAGTTTGTGTTAATGGACTTGAGTTTTTTTGTTATTGGTTAGACTTTTATAAATTAGAAATACATAAAGAAATTTTTAGGAGTAGAATTTCCTAAATTGAATTAGTGAATTGAGTTTAAGATTCCAATTAATAAAGAATTAATATTTAATTGAAACTCAAGAATTTAGTACTTAAAGCTTAGGGACTACTTATCTTGATTATTATTGATAGGAAACTTCCTAGTGTTATTTCAGTGTTTTAGTTACTAGTGATATCTTGATAACCAGTGCTTCATCATCTAACATGTGTAGAATTTATTTTTTAATTACTGAATTTAAGGTAGAAAAATCTTGGAGATTACAGCAATTTTTTTTAAGTACAAAACATCTACATTGAGAAAGTTCAGGTACCGTCAATAAAATTGATCATTTTTTCTCTTATCCAACTTTCTCCTTGAACAAAGAACATGAAAAGCAAAGCCCAAAACCAAAGTAGATTCATGTGAATTGTCAATACACCCATTAGACTACTTAGCAAGGCAAGGAAATTGTACGCGAGTCTCAGTGATTTTGCCGACAAGTTTAATTACAATAATTATGGGTGTCCTAGAGTGTAATTCTCTAGATTACCTAAGAGTTTTAGTACATGAAACACGATTAGGTTGTCTAATGAAGGTGAAGATTTAAGGGAACTCATTAGAGCCATTTCTGCTAGGACTTTCGGTAATAGGATCGACATAGACACCATTTTTAAACAGCCTCTTTAGACAAAGTAATCAATGTTTCATCCCAAGTTTTTTCTAAGAGTTACAATGTCGTGATGGGTCGTATTGATGAGGATACACCTTGTGATTTCAGAAAAAATAAGGATAGTTTGATGTATACAAGAAGTAGAAGCTGTGCCATTACAAAGACGTGTATTCTCTTCTAGATGCTCTAATAGATAAAAGAAAATTTCCCATTATTAAAACAATTGAGGCAAAAGAAAATGGGCTAAATTAGAGAACTAGAATAATTGAGGTAATTGTGTATCAGGGTTGTAGTGATTAAGTGGCAAACACATGTCTTCAAAGATCAATGACCAAAAGGAATTTGCTCTTGCTCTTCTCATAGGTCTAGGCACACTTTTATGATTCATTTTAATCTTATTATGTTTTCGCAGTGTCCTTATTTGATGTATGAAATATTGTCGTGTTTATGAAAATTAGAGTCTTGGTTGCATAACAAAATTGAGGTGTTTATATAATTAAGGTTTCATCAATTTTTTGTATACCCTAATATCAATTTTCATCTTCGATATGACTGATAACTATTGAGAATGTAAGGTTTATGAATATATGCAAAAGATTTGGTTCCATTGCATAACAAAGTTATGATGTTTATACAATTAAGGTTTTATAAATTTTGTGTAAATCCTAAGGTGATTTTTCTTTTTCAATATGATCGATAACTATTAAGTTTAAGAATGTGAGGTTTATGAATATATGGAAATGGTTTGGTACCGTGCAACAATAGAACACTATTGTAATGATATGATAATACTATATAATGATGGTAGTAGAGGAGCCACAGACAAACATTCTCACATGTTAGGTTTGAATTTGACATGAATTGACTTGGTAGGTCTAAGACTTAGACTTAGCTTGTGGAAACGAGTCTAACTCACGGCCAGACCAATAAACCCAATAAGTTCCATGTACATAAAAAATTTAAAAAATAAAAACAAAAATATACATAATTATAAAATAAAATAATTAAAAAGTTAAAATATAAATAAATAAATATTATTTATTATCTATTAATAGTATTTAATACGTTATTGAAAAAAATACAAAAAATAAACGTGATTGAAAAATACATCTTGATGCTTTATATAGAGTTCTACCAAGAAAAAAAATCATATTTTAAATAACGTGGGATCCTTTTTTTTTTTTCCCCTTTTGTAACTTCTTTTAGAGCGTCATTTTAATCCTTGGGTATAGGAGTAATGTTAATGGTAGTAATTTCAATAGTGGTAGCCATAATCGGTAGTGTAGAATTATATAATGGTGGCAACTGGTAGTGTTATGATAACGATAGTGATAATGATAGTAGTCATGTTGATGAAAGTGATGAAGTGCAGGGGTGACGATTATAGTACTAATGAGTGTGTTGATAGTACTTATGGCAAGATTTTTATAGCAACAGTGATTATGTGATGGGGATTGTGGTAATTGCAAATGGTAGGTGTTGCTTAGAGATATTGGTGATGGTAAATAATGGTAAGCGATGTTATGGTGACATGGGGATAAAATCTAGGATAAATGTCAAATTTGATATTTAAAATTTATATAAAATTTAATTTAATACCTAAAAATTTAATAATTTAATGCGTATTAAATTGGTTGAAGTGGCCACCAATTTAATATGCAATTAAATTTTTTATGATTATTTTTGTTATATCCTTTATACCATTTGATTTATTTGTTGAAATAAAAGAGACGATCTACCATTGAATTTTTAATACTTCTTATAACATCGCTTATCACCAATAGACTGCCTCTTTTACATCAAGATATAGAGCAAATGGTTACGGTTGCAGAGTCAAACTGCTTATAAGCTACTTGAGTTTAGCTTGATATCAATAAGTAAACAAGTTGAGTTCGAGCTTGAACTAAAACTCATCTATCTAAATGTGCTAACCTTGAAGCTCGACTTAAGCTAGTGAAGAGACTCATTTAGGCTTGTGAATAAGCTCATGAATAGGTTCGTAAATAAGCTCAATAGCATGTTCGTGAACAAAACTTGTTAGCTGATTTATAAGTTTTATATTTATGATATATTGTGTATAATTATATAATTAAAATAATGAAAACTAATTTCTATTTAATATATGTGTCTGTGTATATATATTAACTCTTATATATCAAATTTTTGGTTAAAATATAATTAAAAGAGGAGCTATCTTAACGAGTCCAATGTGAGCTCGAATTGCAGGCTTGATAAGAAGTTTGGTTTAGTTCAAACTTGATTTGTAAACAACCTGAGTTCGACTCTAAATTCTAGCTCAATAAAAAGCCTTGCTTAAGCTTTAGCTCAATAATATTTAAATGAACCAAGCTCAAACTTCAAAGCTCGACTTAACTTATACTTCACTTGGCTTATTTGTTGTCCTATAAATGGTGTTATTGAGATAATAAAAATAGTCACAAAAGATTTTATGGGTATCAAATTGATCACTTTAAAACTTAAATAATAAATTAAAATTTTGTACAAAATTTACCTGCCATATTTGATATTTTTACAATATTAATAGGGTTCAGTGGTACAATGGTGGTTTTATCTTAATAATGATGAAATTACATAGAACTACAAAATCGATATGCTATTAGATGGATAAGTAATAAGCTAATAGTTATTTCTTATAGAGAAAGAAATTGAAAAGCCTCGTCAATAATTAAAAAAAAAAACTACCATATTTATATACAAGAACTGCTGATAAAAAAAGCAAGAAAAATCAATTACAAAAATACAGTAATCAACCCTTTTATTCACAATTCAAGCTTCTTACAAAGTTATATTTACAAAAATGCAAAAAAAAAAAAAAAAAAAAAAAAAACCCTTATTATTCTTTCATCCAGTCCATATACCTATATATATTTACTGGAATGACGCCTCTCCTCTTTGAGCCGCACAGCTTCTGCTTCTTGGATGCACCAAAACATCCTTATTATCACAAGCTATACCCTCATCAATCCGACCCATCCCAACACTGCAGCTCTTTGGCAAAACCTTAGGACCCAACAACGTTGATTGTCCCACCACTAGCTGCTGTTTCAATATAGCATCCACATCAATCCTGTCTCCGAAAGCCCTAGCCGAAGCTGCTCTAATGAGCTCCCGTAAATCTTCTTCTCCACTGGACGACCTCATCGAACTTACTGTACTAAAACTCAAAGGCAGCCCCGAGAACTGTCCTCCAGGACAACCGAAATTACCACAACTCATCCTGTCGGCATAATCACTCATTTTTCTCACGTACATGTCCCTTGCTTTGCGAAGCAGTCTTATTGGTGCATTAATGATTTGTACAAACCGGTTTCGGTTTTGGGTTTTGCTTTTCATGATGAATTCTAGAGATGAAAATGGAAGAAATTAAAGTAGGGGTACCTGAAACCTTGAAAGCATAAACCACGCGTCTAGGTAGGGTATAAGGATAGTTTAATTTATGTTTGGTAGGTTGATGTCGCTGGTTTTGGTTTGAGATTAGACGAAAAACAGCTAATGGTGTTGATTCTTTGGAGCTACGAGTAACTTTTCTGTGGATGAAGCTAAGTGGTGGGGAACATATAGATGGAGCCGATGGGATTGATTTGTTTTTAAAAAGAAAAGTTTCTTTAATAATTAATTAAAAATTATCGATAACTATGTGGCTGAGATATTTGTCTAAATTATAAATTAATGGAATTAAATTTAAAAAGTAAAATAAATAAAGCTTTTCTTTTTATAAATTTCTTTTTAATATTATCTGAACATATTCTAAAAGAATATGGCTGGGTTTGGAGATAAGGCTGAATGATTGATTCTCTTGTTAAAAAAACATAAAGGAATTCAGTTGACCGTGGGCTTTTGCACATTTTGACCACTTCATGCCCACTTTGATATAATCAGTTACTGCCTCATCCCTTACCATTAATAGGAAAAAAGATTGAATAGGTTATAGACGTTATGTTTATGTACCTATGATACTTATATATATATATATATATATTACCAGTTTTTATCAAATGGATTTAATTAGGGAATTTAATGGCTGCGTATATAAGAGGTGTCTGCTGAAATAGATTTGCTCTTACTGCTCGGAGATGAGTTTCATCTGGCTTCGCAGGCCAAAGGATAAAAGGATTTTAGGCAAATTAATCCTTTTTTTAAATTTATACTTATCTTTATTATATTTAAAATCATATCCTATATATTATTATCCTTGGATAAAATGTGAAAAATAAAACATTAAAATTAATTGCAAAATGATTGAGAAAGATTTTTTCTTTTCATTACAAAAAAGGGGGATTTGAACCCTATCCATTTCTTGAGCTAAAAATATTAGCGTGTAAAAGTCTAAACAATTATTTTGTAAAGATTTGAGATCTAAATGTGCAATTTAAAGTTAAAGAAGTTAATCTCAATGTGAATTAAACTTATGGAAATTTATAAGCTAGTGCGTGACCCAAAATTTGATTGAGAGGAAATTCAAAACGTTATTTATAATTTTTTTTCTTTTTTTAAATACTAGAAGATGAGAGAAAGCTCATATTTTTATTAATTGTGCAGTTAAAGATACAATGCTATTAATATATTTTCAACAATTTTTATTTTAAGTTCCATTGAGACACAGAGAATCTCTATCCAAACTTTAGAAGAGTTAATATGTTTTCAACAATTTTTATTTTAAGTTCCATTAAGAAAAGTCTTTCTTTTGCACATAATAATTAACTTTAGAAGAGTTAATATGTTAGTGCTACTAGTGTAGCTCCCTTTGAGCAAGTATATTCTCACAAGAGAGGGAAACCTCAACAAAAGTCTTCTATATAATATTGTATTGTGTCTATCCTATATATGTATGTTGTCATGTTGTCTGTATATTGTGGTTAAGTTTAGGAATGATGTGTTAAAATAATGGGATGGTTGTGTCACAAGTGTTGGGATATTGATAGTAGTTAGTGTGGTGAGTAGGTAGCAATTATGGACACATGTAATTATCGTATGTAACCTCCTATTGCTTGTGTATTTTATATATAGTGGAAATAAATAAAAAAAGGATTAATTTTGATCAAAATTCACTTCTTTGTGGTTAATTCTTAACCGGAGATCATTGGATTCTCTCTAAAGAGCCCGAAAGGTTATTTCAATCATAAGTAAATAAGAAAGAAAACCGCAATCCTATAACATTTTTGCATCAGAGCCAAAAATGTTATGGCCATGTATAGGATTGATTGGGTGCAAGTTGAAGCGCTTACTCAACAAGTAGCGAATTTATCTAAGGAAATGTCCGAATAGAACGGAAAAGGGAAGGAACAGGAGGAAGTAAACATCAATGGTGGGGAAAGCAATGGAGGTTCAGCTTTGAACAAAAGGCAAGATAGGAGTACTACGTGACATAAATGGGGTGGGATTTTTCGAAATATGATGCATCGAAGGACCCAATTAGGTGGTTAAATCGCTACAAGTATTTTTTTAAACATTAGAAAACAACAAAAGAGGAGAAATTGGAGATTGTCGCGTATCATTTGGAAGAAGATGAATAGTTTATGGTTTGTTAAATTGAAGAAAGATCGACCATGGTTGTGCTAGAACAAATTCAAAACGTTATGCCATGTTAGGTTTGGTCCGCCAATTCGAAGCAAACCCTTGGATGAACTTGCCAAATTAAAGCAAACAAGTAGTGTGGAGGAGTAGTAGAAGATTTTTACTCAAATAGCTGCGCAAGTCCCATCATCAGTGGCTAAACATAAAGTCGCTCTATTTTTTAGTGGATTAAAGGAGGACATTGCCTTGGATATACAACTGCAGGAACCACATGGCTTAACGCAGGCAATGGGTTTGGCTAGATTGTTCGAACGGAAGTCACATATAGCTAAGGAAGAGGCTGAAAACACTAGATAGTGACCTATAATTATAGCAGGTTCTGGTCGAAGTACTTTCATCAAAAAATTAAACAAAACTGAGATAAAGGAGAGAAGGAGGAAAGGATTGTGTTATAATTGCGATGAACCATTTACGATGGGGCATAAATGTGAAAAGTTGTTTTGGCTTGAATGTTTGGATGAGAAGAATGACCCAAATGAGATTCAAGACAATGCAGCAAATGAATTATACGAAAAAAAGTAGAAATATTATTACAGGTCAAGTGGGGTACGACAAAACCTCAAGCTATGAAGCTTCGAGGGTAAATAGAAGGCGAAGAAGTTCTTATACTTGTTGATTCGAGAGTACACATAGCTTTATTGAAGAAATGTTGGTAGCTTCCCTTACCTTCCCTTACAAGTTGAGTGGCAGGAAAAGTTATGGGTAATAGTTGCTAATGGACAAAATATTCAAAGTGGAGGAGTTTGTAAAGGAGTAACAATCAAGTTGGCTGAAAAGTGTCTTTATGGTAGATTTGTATACGTTGTCGCTTTGTGAAATTAACGTAGTACTTGGAGTTAATTGATTGAAAACGCTAGGAGTGATTGATTGGGATTTTTTAGCAACGAAGATGAAAATTCAATTGGGTGGACTTCAAATTGAACTTAAAGGAGTAGAAATGCCATTGTTGCGCACGTCTGTTGCTGCTCCATTTAAGAAGTGGAGTGGTAGAAGGATTTGGAGGTGCTTTTAACATAATATGAGAATATTTTTTGACCATTTCATGTTATGCCGCCTTCACATGGCTACGATCACTGCGTCAGATTAGAGTCCAGTACAAATCTAGTTATGGTCAGACCATATCGCTATCCACATCAACAAAAAAATGAGATAGAAAAATAGTATGAAGACATGCTCTCTAATAGGGTTATTTGACCGAGCCAATCTCCATTGTCTTCTCCAGTTTTGTTAGTCTAAAAAGTTGATAAGGCATGGTGGTCTTACATCAACTATCGAGCACTTAATGAGAAAACAGTGAAAGATAAATTCCCTATACCATTAATTGAAGAGCATTTAGAGGAATTACATGGGGCCCGATACTTTTCCAAATTGGATCTAAGTTCAAGTTATCATCAAGTGCGGATATATGAGTCGTATATAGAGAAAACGGCCTTCCAAACTCATCGTAGGCATTTTAAATTTTTAGTAATGCCCTTTGGGCTTATTAATGTCCCATCTACATTTCAAGCTCTTATGAATGAGGTTTCTAAGAACGCCTTGAGGAAATTCGTGCTCGTGTTCTTTAATGACATTTTAATTTATAGCATGACTTGGACGAAGCATCTACAACATTTGCGCAAGGCATTCAACCTATTGTGCTCGCATCAATTGTACTTAAAGAAGTAAAAGTGTGCCTTTACATAGCTGGAAATCACTTATCTTGGCCATTTAATTTCTAAACAAGGGGTATAGGTAGATCCTTTCAAAATAGAGGCAATGTTTAATTGGCTAAAGCCCATGAATCCAACAGCCTTGAGAGGATTCCTTAGTCTTTTAGGATATTGTCGTCGATTTGTCAACAATTATGGTCAAATTGCGGCACCTCTGACTAATATGTTGTGCAAAAATCAGTTTGTTTGGACACCGACTGCAGAGAATGCTTTTAATGACCTTAAAAGTGCTATGATAATAGCGCCCGTCTTGGCACTACCAGATTTTTCTCAAATATTTATCGTGGAATGTGATGCATCTAAAGTGGGATTGGAGTTGTTCTTTAATAGAAAGGTTGAGCTATATCGTTTTTTTTTAGCCCTCCGTTTGATCAACGTCATCTTAAGTTGGCAACCTATGAGAAGGAATTAATTAGCTTGTCTAAAGTTGTTAGACATTGGCGCTTATACTTTAGGGATGCAAATTCTTCGTCAAGACTGATCATTACAGCTTAAATTCCTCCTAGAATAATGGGTCACGACTTCACGAAACAAATGTTAGACATTGGGATTTGATTTTTGATATTGAATATAGAGCAGGTTGTGACAATAAAGTGGTGATAAAGTCATATTTCATAGACTTTTCATGGAACAAATGTTGATAAAATTAATAGTGATTTTATAGAAATCTAAAGGAATTGGTACTTGAATGTTCTTAAATTGATATTTCAGGTCATTAAGGTCTTAGGGTGCAAATATATGAAATTTACAGGAGATTTAGGCAAAATTTGGAGAAGAAATCAAAGGAGGTTGGCTATTGCAGTGTTTACATCGCCGGCTTACAAAGGCAGCATACAACATCAACCAAAGCCACATGCGTTCAAACATGAATTTTCATCAGCCTTGATTTTTTTCAACATACGCTAGCTAACTAGAGAGGCTATGCCATCGGCGTTGGACCGACATTGAAAGTGAACAGAAGCAAAAACACTAAAGCTGGTTTGAACTTTGCCAACGTTTAGCTAGCATTACTCCTAAGCTATCACTCTACGCCACCAGCATAGAGGTTAAAACGGCCTATGTGCAGTGTAACACTTGATTTCCTTCAAATGCTGCTTATAAAATATCATATGAGGCACGAAAAAAAAAAAAAAAAAAGACAGATCTGGAGAGAAAAGACAAGAATAGAACAGAGATCCTAGAGAGAAAACGTTTTTACTAACCTAGATTAGTTTTTGAGAGTAGTGTTTTGCTCTTCATTGTGATCAATTGGAAGACTTGTCATCAATGATTTTTGCTTGAAGCTTTTTGAAGTTTAGGGTTCATATTCGTATACATTTGAATTGGTGATATATGAACTTGATCTTGATGCAATTCAATTGTTTACTTTTCTTAATCATTATTAATTCCTTTGTGATAACTTCCATGCTTTGCAATTGTTTTGAATTTATGATGTCTTTCTACATTGTCTTTATGGGAAATTGATGAAACCTTAGATTTGCTAAGATGATTATTGTAATTGTGTTTTAGGATTATTAGATTTATGGAAAATTCATGTTGTAATTCCTATTATAAATCTTTTTTTAGGAATAGGATTAGGTTTATATGAATTTGATAACTTGGAAAAGAAATTAGGGTTCTATAAGGAATTCTTGAATTAGGTTAAATAATCAATTGCAGAAGCGGCGGTGTTTAATCTAAGTTAGAAATTATCTGTGGGATTCATGCAATGTTTTTAAATTAGTTTCTCACTAAAGGATTAGGAGAAATTGATTTAGGGCATTAGACAATTATAGAATTGGAAGATTCATAATTGTAATTTCGATTCCACTATTAATTTGTCTAGCAGAGGCTAATAGGTTAATTTGTGGTTTTAAGGATTTTAAAACTTGGAAAAGAATCAAAGTCTTTTGATAATTTCATATGAATATCCACAAAGCTAATGATTATTATAACATGATAGCAATTTGATTAGCAAGACTAGGGTGGATTCTGTTTTTCCCACTTTTCATTGTTATATATCTCTCAAACACTCTCTCTGCTTATATTGATAACCTAGGTTAATTAGATTAATTATATCAAATTATTTGCCTAAATATCAATAGAATCTAATACTGGTTTGGTAGTTAAGTAATCCATGTGAGAACGATATTCTACTCACATCTATATTACTTGATCAGGCCTAGTGCACTTGTTGAAAGAATTTGCTCTTAAAAAGATATAATACTGTTTTAATGGATCAAGTGGCTAATGCACTTTCACATCGGGTAGATGCCATAATATGTGCCATTTCCAATCCCCAGGTCCAGTTATTTGATTTAATACAGGAACGCACAGCAACAACTCTAGAACTAGTTTAACTCTAGCAGCGCATTACCAATCAGGAATGTGATCTAAAATGGTCCTTCAATACGGTTTGATTTGGTACAACAACCATGTGTATTTGGGTAAAATGTCCGATGTATGTCCCTTGGTCTTACACACTTTCCACAATATTTTTCATGAAGGATATAAAAAAACTCTCCATTAGATAGCACGGGACTTCTATTAGCTAGGTATGAAACAAGTTGTTCAAGATTTTGTTAAAGCTTGTCTAACATGTTAGTGCTACAAAGCTCAAAATTTACTTCCAATGAGTTTGCTCCCATCTCTTCCCAGTTCTTATCCAAGTATGGTCCAATATATCAATGGATTTTATTGATGGTCTACCCCTATCTCATGGAAAATCATTATTTATGGTTATTGTAGATCGTTTTTCTAAGTACAACCACTTTGTGCCATTAAGTCATCCATACACGGCATTTACAGTGGCTCAACTCTTCTTTGATAACATTTTCAAACTTCACAGTATGCCAAAAACTATAGTGTTTGATCGTGATGTGAATTTCATTAGTACATTCTGGAAGGAATTATTTAAGTTGAATGGTACACAATTGGCTTTTTCATCAGCTCACCACCTATAAAGTGATGGGTAGACGAGGGTTACTAATCATATTATTGAAAAGCATCTCTGTTGCTTTACTAGTGATAAACAAAAAAAAATAGGTGGATTGGATTGGTTGGGCATAATTTGTTACAATACAGGATTTCAGACATCTTTGAAAGCTACCCCTTTTAAGATTGTGAATGGGCAACCATCTCCTCATCTTCTCTCTTATTATCTAGGAACATCAAAGTTAGAAGCTATTGAGCAAACTTTAAAGGATCGAGACCAGATGTTGGCTGTCCTTTATAATCATCTTCTGCAAGCACAGTCCGCCATGAAGGAAAACTATGATAAATGACATTGTAAAGTTCACTTCCGGGTGGGTGATTGGGTTTTACTTAAGTTGCATCCTTATTAACAACTTACTCTACGTGGTCGCCATAATTAAAAGTTGGCTCCAAGTTATTTTAGACCCTTCCAAACTAAGGAGAAAATTTGGACAATAGCCTATTGCCTTATTTTTTCCCTTAAAGTCAAGTCTATTTTTCATGTGTCCTTCAAAAAGTTTGAAGGCAACCCTAATACTCCACCAACTATCCCTTTGGTACAACAAGGACAATTTTTTCCCAACCTAAAAGTTATTTTGGATTCTCGTAAGAATTCTGCAAGTACAAAGATTCTTGTTCATTGGGATTCCTACTCTCCAACTAAAGCATCTTAGGAAAATGCAAACATGATCACAAAACGCTACCTTTCCTTCGTGCCTAAGGTCATGCACATTCTTGAGGGGCGGAATAATGTTACTGCTACTAGTGTAGCTCTCTTTGAGCAAGTATATTCTCGCAAGAGAGGGAAACCTCAACAAAACTCTTCTATATAATATTGTATTGTGTCTATCCTATATATGTATGTTATTGAATTGTCTATCGACTATTATGTATGTTGTTATGTTTTATGTATACTATGGTTATGTTTAGGAATGATGTGTTAAAATAATGGTGGTTATGCTACAAGTATCAAGATATTGGTAGTAGTTAGTGTGGTGAGTAGGCGGTAATTATCGACACATTTAAACGCCTTATGTAACAGCCCATTACTTGTGTGTTTTATGTATAGTGGAAATAAAAGAAAAAAAAAAAGATTAGTCCTAATCAAAATTCACTTCCTTGTGGTTAATTCTTAACCAAAGATCATCAAGAACATTATTTCAATCATAGGTAAACAAGGAAGAAAACTACGATCCTATATAACAATACATATATATTAAATAAATAAATCCCAACCTACATAATCCTCTTTTGCAAATATTGTGACCATATATTTTCAAAACTTCCATGTCACTTTTGACAAGTGATGGAGAGCAAATTGAATGATAAAATCAAACTCCTCTATGAAAGGGCATTTATAGGAAAAAAATAAAAAAATAATAATAATGACAACCACTATTAAGTTGCTTGAAGCCTTGAGATAATGACACATGTACAAATTTCATAGGAAAAAGGTTTAGGAGAAAGAATAGGTGTCGATCTCTCATGTACTCGAGCATGATAGAAGATCGAATCAAGCATACTTGATCGTTCTTTATTCCTTTTTCAATAAATAGGCATTTGATCATTCTTGAGGATGCTTCAATAAAATTTTCATGTCATTTTCAACCTTAGTAATGGACAAAATGATCCCAAATTAGGTGAAGAGCATTGATGTTGGAGGCTAATACCAATGATTAGATGTTATCTTGATAAATGGCTACCATACTAGTCACCATTAGGTCTTTTCCAAGGATCCAATAATTAGCAATTATTCCTTCTTTTCTTAGGTGGATATGATCTTTGGATGTAGGTTTGGAATATGCAAACTTTTCTTATAATAACTCATCTTTAATATAAAAGAGTTTATAGCATATTTCGGTCCATATAAGCTTTATGGAGTTAAATAAAACCCAAAATAGCCTTAGAGGATAATTTTTAAATCTATTTTTCATACACAAGAAAATTAAGTAAGGTCAAGAATATAGAAAACTCGAACAATTCTTATTTCAAGTCTATCAAGCTAGATCTGCTTAAGACATCCCTAATTAGGCCCAATCTCCAATCTTCTAGCTTCTGTCACTAAAAAAATTGATTTGAGCCATTATGCTATGGGCCCAATTATCAAGGTGACCTCAAGACTTGCCAAAAACCTTATATCCAAAAAATTTCTTTTATAAGTTTTTTTCCCTCCTTTTTCTTATACCAGTGCGACAGGACTTTCATATATAAAATTTATTCCTAATTCTGAATCCTTTTGCATGTCCTCAACCGTCCTTTCTACCTTCTGCATTTATTCATGCATTTCCCAGTGTGTAAAAACAAGGATTAATCTAGGGAAAAAAAGTCTATTTTTGACGCGAACCATGTTTTGGCAATTTTCAACATATGAAAAATGAGCATAACGGGTGGTAAGGAAGGGAAACAGATAGAAATAGAAAGACTCGTAATGAGGGGGCCAAAAAAACCTTCAAAATGAAAATATTTTCATTCATTTCTTTTTTTTTTTCCCTTTTTTTCCACCAAATTCTACTCTACACTAGTTTTATTAAAAATAACATTTCCTTTGTTTTTTTATTTTGGTTGGCCAGAAAAATAACATTTCCTTATAGAATCGGTCTATAAACCAATAAATACAAAAAAAGTTACTTTTGCACCCGGCAAGATACCTAATTATGATATAATCTATTCAAGCCTGGTCTAAGGAATATAAAACTACTAATTTAAGGCATCTATCAAGGGTTGTGCTGAAACAAAAGCTGCATTGCTTTTAAATGAAGAAAAATATTAAAAACAGGCCATTTTTAGCATAAAACACATGGGTACAATCATAAGCTCAGAGTAATAAATCAAAACTTGAATGGGGTACAGTACATATGGTTCCAACCCCACTCGTATATGCACCATGGATTCCCTACTAATAGACCAAAAAAGAAGACTTGTAAATTGCATTTGCCATTCTCATTAAAAGTAAGACAAATACCCCGAGACAAAACTTATTTTCTTACTAAATATACTCAAAAATCTTCAATAATAATTAACTGATCAGTTTGAGAGGAAATATAGAAATGAGAAACTAAACTGGCATATAGCCAGGATTGCTCCATGTAGCTTACTACCCAAAGAATAGGTATACCACACCAAATAACAGCATTAACATCAGCATTTCCTTTTTTCAACCAAAATTTACATCTAATTCATCATTACATATCCAATAACTTATTAGTCTTCATTTTTATCAAAAGGGACAGGCATCGATCCATATCCAAGTGATACAGCCACTTCCAAGTTCAAACACCCATCATATATGCTAAAAATGCTTTTCAATGATTGAATAACAAGGTTTAGACAACTTCCCTTGTGTATCTTCTAAGCTTATGGACAGCTGAACAAATCAAAATAACCAGTTTTTCTTTTGTGGTGAAGCAAATTTTCCATAAGATGAACTGTTTTCTACTGGTAAGAATAGTCTCACTGAGTACAAGAGAACAGGGTTAACAGCCCCATGATTACAGCTAATAGATATTGTTCAAGACTAAATTGTCTAACTTTAGGGACAAATATTATGAACAATAGAAGATTGTACTTCCAACATATAACATCCACACATGTCAATGTATTGAAGCTACACTAGCACTTCAGCACCTGATCAAGTATCTAATGGTATTTCTAGCTTAGTCATTTCAGCTTCATAAAGCGTACAAGCCATGCGTATCACTAACAGAAAGAATGATGAAGATCTCGATTAAAACCTTCTGCCATCTTTCTTTGTAAAATTGCAATCATGTGGTACATACAAGGGCAGCTTCTGGAAGGACAAAAAACAAGTAGATGTTTTCAACCACGGATGAGGGGAGAATATCCTTGTTCACTCCTTGATAGAGCTAAAACTAAAGAACTTCGCTTTAAGCAGGCAAAAGAGCCCCTGTAGTAGTGCCCAGAACATGTAAATACAAAGCAAGGCATATAGTAACAATGACAGAGGATTTTTCACCAATATATCTAATGACCTGCGATCCCGTATCAACAAACTCCTTACGAACTAAGCTTGCACTTCTTTTCATACCACTTGTTAGATACCACAACACAAATGCCATGAAAGATCTTATTGTTCCCACCGTCACTCTACTAGTGACATCAAGCACGAATTTTTTATTGCTTGGTGCATTCAACGTCACTAAAAATTTATCAAGCCACTCAGTGCGATGACTCTCATCAGATGGTGATTTCTTTGCCATGCTTTTGATAGGAACATCATGCTCAAAATGGGAATCTGCACTCATTTTATGCACTTCAACTGGATCATCAACAACAGAGCAAGATGATTTTGAAGCTGACCCTGGGGCTGTCAATACTTGGTGAGAAGTTCTCACAAATGTTTCAATGGCATTATTACAAAGCGTAACCAACATATCCTTCATCATATTATGATGGTTTGGGTTGGTCAATCCAGTGAAGATCTCATCATAGGTATTTATTCCCATTGTTTTGTCAAGATAAACTGCGACAGAAGTGCTCACAAACTTCTGTATACAATCACCAATGAGATCCCTGCACTTTTCATTGCACATCACATTAACCCATCCTGGTATATCCGATGTCCCCGATGCACAATTTGACAGAACCATGCCATTCTCACTGTTTCCAGCATTCACAGCAGAGGTATTGGAGATTAACCCCAAAACCAAATTCCTAGCAAAACTACCAACAACAACCGAAGCAAACCCTGTCCCCGCTTCCGAAAACAACCTATCCATTACAATATCAGTAAGTTCTGAATTACTGGACTCTACCCTTGATCCAATTTCATTTCTAGATGTCCTTTTATAACCCCTTAGAATCCCCACGGTAACAGCCTCCGAAACCCGACACAAAGACTCCGAAAACTCCTCGGACGTCGAAATTTTAGAAATTTGCTTCAAACTATTGGGAATTTGATCAGTATTAGATTGTAAAAACTCCTTCAAATCTCTAGAGACAATCCCAACGGTCTCGGCAGAATCCGAAACCATTTCCGCTATGGAAACCAAAGCTCCTAACAATTTAACCATCCTTTTCCTCTTTCTAGCAACATAAGGTGAATTATAAACCTTATAAACACCATAACTAGACAAACCTAGAAGGGCCAGTGTATAAATCAATTTCTTCCTTTTCTGAGCAAAACCCAAAGTTTTGCTCACAATTCCCAACTCCATGAACCCAAAAAGTTCACAAATTTGGGCACAAGATACAGTCGTGAGAAAATGAAATTAGGGTATGGACGACTCAAAAAAAAAAAAAAAACGAAAAGAAAATTAACGTTGCGTTTTTTTCTAAATCTCCGTCCCTTTCGATCTGATATAGGATGAGCTTAAGAAGTCAAGATTATGGAACATGAAGGATCATGGAAGAAACCATGAATTGTGTGAAGGGTTTTGAAAGAAACGAAAATTTTTAACGTTGGAGAGAGAGGGAACTAACCTTGAAAAGGCAGGCAGGGCAGGTGACTGTGTTAATGATGTTGCCAGGGAGAGAGAGGAGAGATGAATTCCATTAACGAAATCAAATTGCAGGGTGGAAGCTGGGATATTAAAAAACGGGCGAAAAGGCTAGACAATTTCGGGGTAAAAATTATGAATTTTGATTGGACGAAACTGTGCGTGGACCGAAAATTTCTGGGAAGCTGGAATTTTAATTTTTTAATTAAATAAAGAGCAATACGAATACACATGGAGGATTTGAATTTGTGGCAATAACCCTAAGTCTACCTACCATTACTTTGTCATCTTTCCCGGAATGTTTCACCAAGACTTTTGTGTTTTTTTCCACTTCAATCGGTATATATTATTAAAAATGATTATAATAAATAATCATGCAATATTTAGGCCAATTTAAATTATTTAATTTTTATTGGCATCTTATCCTTTCAATTTATGTATGAGTAAAAATATTTATTTTTTATTTATATATGTTTTTGTTTAAAAACAATAAAAATAAAATGTTAAAAGGAACCAAACAAATCCTAAAAAGAAAACTAATTAATGAAATGTGCACCATTAACTATTTTTTTTAATCCTCCAAGCAATGGTATTTATGCTACCATAAGAGGGAAATGGATCCCAAGTAAGCTGTTGAATATGTGGATATAATTTTATGATAAAGATGGAAAATAACTTTACGATAATATGGATAGCTCCATCTCATATGTGTATGTAAAAAATAAATACAATCGTATGATTATCTTTAAAATATATAATAATTATTGAATAAAGTTATGTATACAATCTCGATTTTGACAGCCAAATCTTCCAATATTCCTACACTATAAAGTTCGATCTCAAGGTGATAAGCTTGCACAATCTTTTTAGAAAAGCCATTAATGACATTTCCTTGATCATCTTAGCAGATTTTGCTAATGGCAGCTCTCATGCCATCATCACCCCCATTGCGTATCATAGTTACACTTAATTCAAGATAGATTAGGAGGCTTCTAAGAGCAATGAAAATGGTCCTCAGTTTTTTCATTCTTTCAACAATAATATAAGTCCTACCCATATACAAACACAATCTTTCTCTTTTTCTTCTAATCGACATTCGAATCCCCCCAAGTTAAAATTTTTGCAGTTTTTCTCACACCAAAGACCCTATAATATAAATAAAAAGAACAAGGTAATGTTAAAATGCATTAGAAAATACTCAAGAGAGGGAGTGAATTGAGTATTTTACCTAAATTCATAATAAGATAATTGTTCAAATAGTTAATTAAATTAAACTTTGATAACAACCAACATAGCAATAATAAAGTACAAGAAAGAAAGTAAAAAAGATAGAGAAGGAGAAATCAAGCTCAAATTAAACATAGAGTTTGGCCTACTTCCTACTCTCCACGATCCTACAATCGCTCCCAATAGAGGACTTCACACACTTTATTGATCATAAATTCAAATGCTCGAATAAAGTATACAAGTTACAATATTTAGAAAATAAAATATTTCATTCACTTTTTATAGTGCTCTCTTAAAATTACAAAATAAAAATAGAGCACTAAAATTGATTTTCTCTCTTTTACTCAGAATTTGCAAAATGATGAACAAGAGAACAATAATAATAATACAATTCTTGATTTGTTTGTTTACAAATGAAAGCACTTTTAAAGTCTTTTAAATCTTTAAAGGAATACGTATTTAGAGCCTTCAAAAGTGAAAATATCTGTTGGTGATAACGTCTGACAGATGACAACATTAAATATGCGCAACAGTAGATTTAAGAGCCCATCGGCTCGCTGGTCCAAATTTTGTGCGTTGGATTTTGGACTTGATTACAACTATGCTTGTTTCTATTGAAACAACTTGTTAGTGCAATTCCTACATGCACAAAAACAAGATACATATGCACACAAAACAGATTTCTTGATATATGTTTTTCTTATAAATTATTAATCTTATTCGAATAAAGTGTGTTTATAATAGTTTTTACATAGCATTTGCTCTCATTAAAATCACACATAGGATAGTTCAATTTAATACCATGATCTTTGATGGTTTTGTAAGGCCACCTTAATCATTCAAACATTCTTGTTATTACATTTTTCGAAGTCCATATCAAAAGAGTTGATGAATTCCCTTGAATTATTCAGCACTAAATAGAAATATCTACTGATAATGCAGTCCTTTCAACAAATGATTGACCTCTTGTTGGTTTACAATGACACAGCATAAATTAAGGAAGTGGATATATCTCTTCGCTGTGAATTGGCCTTTGTGAGAACATAATTATCTAGGATATGCCACCAAATAAAAATACATTTTAGAATGGCAAAGGCTTGCCATATTGATTTTCAATCCTTTCATTCACTATCTTTAATATGCTATTTCCTTAGTTCATTATTCATCTCGCCACAATAGCCATACATCCACACACTTTCTTATTTATCATTCCCTTCACTACCAATTCTAATGTTTCTTATAATGTTTCCAATATAATTGTTCAATGTGTAGCCTATGGTCTCTTCTTTCCTTTATGTTAAACCTTTCGATACTTGTGCAAGATAAATAAAAGGGTTATTTCTCAGAAAAAGATCGTAAAAAATGATTTAATAAGTTGCATTGTTAACATTTATTCTCCCAGAAACTTATATTCCTCTAATCGTTCGACTAAATAACCCGATTCTTATCAAACTATTCAATGGCAAGGCAAAGTTTCGTAAAAAATTTAGATTCTCCTTTCATTCCATTCTTTTTTTTTAAAACTATATTTCGACGACAAAAGATTTGCCCATGGAAGATTACTTTCATAGGGCTTCCAAGCTAGTTTGATGAAACATGTCTTATTCTAATATGCTAAGCCAACAATATTTAACTCACTATTCTTTTACTCTTCCTTATCTTTCTCGCAGATAATCTAGCATTTTCTTTTTCTTTTATCCCTAGATCCCCATAGTGAGTGCCTATGCGTAAGCTTTATAGGGAGGGAAGAATTTGAGAGTAGTAGTTGACCTCACTCTTAAGAACCTAGCTAATCACTACTCACTTTCCATACCAAGTAAGTTTGCTTTCCATCTTGATAGCCTTCTTCTTACTTGATCAAGGATGAACGACGGATTTAGCCCTAAAATTATGACCACCCATAACATATAAAAAAATTGGAAATTAGAACCCTTCAATTAGGAAGGTCGAGTACACAATAGTGTCCAAGATATTTAAGTTAGTAGACACGTAAATTTTCACTCGAAATTTTATAGAATGTGTTGTTATTACATGCCACCATTCTACATACCGAATGGATCAAGTAATGGAAATTATCCATTGCCTAGCCACCTAAATAGATCAAATTGGCCATAAAATTTATTAACCATTTTAGTCATTGGCCAGTGGCCATTTCACTTTCACAACTTTATAGAAAATCACTCCTCCAAATAAATCAAAACTCAACAAACTTTGTAACCCTCGGATCTTCCAAAATTCATATTATAGATACCCCATTTTAACTTAACTAAGTTTAAAAATGTGTATATAGAAATATGTATATATTTCAGTATGTGATAATAATAAAATATTATGTTAAACCCAAAATTTCACATTTTAATGTTTTAACGAATGAAAATGGCATGAAAACTTAGTTTCTTAAGGCTAAAACAATTATTTGAGTTTAATATAAGATGATTTTTATCACATGTTTCATTTAAGATTCATTAATTAAATAATTAATTGGAATGGGCCTAAATTATAAGCTTTGAAGATATATTGTGTGAACACATTGGCAAGAAAATAGCTAAATAACTTAATGGTAAGATACACACATAGACACATGAGAGATCATGCTTTCAATCCTTAAGGAAGCCATAAAGTGCTTTTGTTTTTCTAAGTAAAAGTGACATGTGGCGAGATTTGATTAGACTATATGAGCGCTAATGTTGGCAACCTGACTTCATCTTCCTCCTCAAGCTCACATGAGCATGGCCAATCCCTTCACTTTAGTGCCATTTTTTATCCATTTTAGCTTACAATTTCACCAAATTAATGGCAAAATTGCAAACTAGATATGGAGTAATTTCCATTGATACCAAACTTTAAAGATTAAATTAGGGCTTTAGTAGGTTAAATCAAATAGGAAAAACTAGGAAAAGTTGAGATTCTATTTTTCTAAAAAAATCACAATCTGCATCAAATTTGAATTGTTTAAGTAGGTTAGAATATATAGGACGATTCCTAACACTTCATAAGCAATATATGTCTAGTTTAATTAGAAAGAACCTTGGATTCGCAATTGATAAAATTGGTGATTCTAAGGCTAAAATCTAAACCCTAGCAATATAGATGAAACATAAACAACCAGACCCAGCATGGTTTGTTCTCAATTTGTCTTGATCTTCAATTTCATGATTTTAAAATTCTATTAGGGTTTAAGGTATTGATCTTTTGATTCGTGACTTATCAAGAATTTAAATAAGTTAGATCCTATAGGAAGGATGAGAAGGTTGAAATTTGTAAGGCAGCGGTGTTGGGTCTCATTAACGATCGTGATCACTACGTTATGGAGAACTGTCACCGGTACCGACGTCACTACAGCACCTTGAAAACTCAAAACACCACCTTCTGGTGTTTTTTTTAAGATGAAACCCCGCCACTAAAGTGATTGATGGGTTGAGAAAGGCCAATCCAATCACCCTCTAGTCATCATGTCACCGCTAATTGCCTAGAACCCGCTTCTGCCGTTGTTTGGTCAAAAATCTAACTTAACTCTCTACTACCATCAACATTCTCCCTAACCACACATCAGGTAATTTTAAATTCTTTATTTTATTCAAAAATTATGATAATATACAGTAAGATAATATATGATGTTATTGATAATAATAATTTTACATGAATATGTCGTGTTGGTTGTCTTTGTTACGCCTAAACTTAGTATGTTATCAGCTCACCACATATCCTTATGAGAATGGGGCACGCTAAGGCTCAGATACTTGCTAATATCTACAGATACATTAAATACTTCCAAACTCACATTAAATATTGTCTCATCAATGGTCATAATTGCGAATAAATACTTCAAAATATAGTTGGTGAAAACCAACTCAAACCTAACCTAAGGATGAAAAGAAACTTAGTCCTTACATTAACCAAAACACTTATACAGTCTCAAAACATCAACTTTCCAACATCACAAAAGTCTATGATCAACAATATGCTCGTAATCTGAACCACTATCGCCATCCCTATAGTCCACATATGTTTCATAATCTAATAGATCGAATACTATAGACTCATCACTTGATCCTGAAAAGATAAAAAGGATTTAGCACAAGGCCCAATGCACCAAAACCATACCCACATGCCGCATGCGCATAAATAAACAACATACATTTCCACATACAACATGGCAATAAATGCAACATCCATAAATTATTATGTTTAAATTAGCTAGGCAACTAATATAGTTTAGAACTATTTACAACTAGTCTTAAACACAAGTAACTCATGACTCCATAACAGAGAAATATATAGTGATAGTTATATATATTAGTATTAGGTACTCACCAACACCTTAGGTGCCATACTCGTACCACTCCTAATTTACTGGAATATTCTCTGTGTGCAACTCTATTTGGGACAACGACACATACATTATCAGGACACTGTCCTAGTAACACTGATACTCTTAGTCCGCCAGAGCCAGCTAAGCACAAGTAGCAAACAATTAAAGTCAGATATTGTTTAGTTCATTTACAATTTTTAAGCCTATACTCACAGGCAATAACCAAGGTAATGGCGTACCTGATACAACGTTTAGAACCGATACTCAACTCTATCGAGAATACCTTATCACACATAACAATACTAATTCATTACTTTAGTAAAAAAGGAAGGTACACTTCTAAGGTTATCTAATTTCCTAACTTATTAAGAGTTACTGCCATCCTAAGTCTTGATATATAATCCTACTTAGATTTTAGGTGCACTTTGATGTTAAGCCATGGGTTTCAATGTTTAAGAAAGCCATTAGAAAGGTAAAAACAAGGTTACAACATCACCTTTTTGCTCTCGCCCATGATGGAAGGTGTGATAGGCCCAAGGGAAAAAAAACATATTGTTACCCCCAATGTTACACCTGTGACGAAGGGAATGACGACCATCACTCCAAGATCATGCCCTTGATTTTAGGGTAACAACCTCGTCAACAGCATCTTGCATACAAAAAGTCTAAAAATTGAATCTAGCAACATATAATTACTTTTCTAATCAATATACTGACATGTAATCGTTGTACTCTCGTTCTTTCAAAATCAATAATCCAATCCACCAATTAGGAGCCTTAGAGTTTTTTTTTTTTTTTTCAATCTTTCTCTCAGAGCACAAACACCTTTAACAATGACAGTGCAAAGTAGAGAAGTTAACCTTTCCAGATTGTGAGAAGACAAAAAAAGAAAATGACTTATATTGATTTCTTAGTCTTCATTGGTCCTTCAAGGGAAAGTTTCTAGGGTTTGGGGATTCATAAAAAATTACTACAAAAAGAAAGATAGTAGTTTTTCAGGTATGGGTAATTAGAATTATTATTTTATTCGAAGTGACCAATTTGCCCTCTCATTATATAACAAATGACACTCTCTTAACTATTTTGTTTTACATTACAGTCTTAAAAACTAAAATATGTGTAATTAATGATTATGGTAATAGTTTTTCTTTTTAAACTTAATGAATATTTGTCTTATATTTTTTTTTTTTAAATTAAAGCTTTAGATTTGTATGAAACTATTATAAAAAGCACCTTTATGTAATAATAAATGATCTTGTAAATATTTGATAGTTGTGATGCGTGTATGTTCTATTGATATTTTGTTAAGATGAATATGTGGTTTTTACCATGATGTGCATGGAAATTTTGACTAGCCCAAGATGCATTGAATGTATGATATCTAAGTAAAGCTTTAGTTTCATAATTAATAGGTAATATATCCTATGATATCATGATTTTTGAAAAATTTGAACCTTGTGATTACTTTATTTCATTATTCATATGTGTACATGTGTTCATCATAACATAAATCGAGATTTTATTATAGTGGTCATATTAAAATGATTTATGAAATTTGATTATGTCAATGAATGTGATTACATGAATCTGTCTTGTTAAAGTTAGTATATTGAATATTGATACTCCTTATAGTAATCTTATTCTTGATAATATGTAGAGTGATTTGAAATTCATGCTATAATATGTGATTGTGATCCATTGCTCAAAACTCTTTTGTTTTTAGAAAAATTAGTTTTCATAAAATTGCAAAACTCCAAATTGATAGGTTTAAGGTGTACATCAAAAATTCAATTTGGCAAAATTAGTTAAATTTAATGAATTTGAAGTGATAAGATTTAAAATTCTAAAATTAACCAAAAAATTAAATTTTTATAAAAAAACTACATGTCGTCTGATCCCAACTAGTAAATATATAGACATCTAATGGGCAACTTAAAACATGAAAATTTTATTTTGTGAAATTGATATGATATCGTGAATATTGTTGCTTTTGTAATTTAATTAATAGTTGCACGTAGACATTAGTTGCCTCTTGTAAATTTTGATAAATTTGATTGGTTTTTGTAAATTTTAATAAAATTAGTAAATACTTTATAAATATCATGTAGTAATACGATCTAGGATACACAATGAATGAATTATAATTAGAAAATTAAATGTGGCAACTGTTTGGTTTTAATAAGATAGCCCTTGAACTCATGAATTTCTGATAATTATTTTTTTCAAAGGAATAATTTTTCACACATCAGTAGCAAAATTAGGATCGACTTACCCATTGATCCTAATTTAATTTTTCTTAGTTTGAGTCAAGTGATGACTCCAAAATTTTTCAAAATTAAAACTTTCTTTTAATTGTTAATCAAGGGATTTATAACAAAAAAGTTAGGGTTTAGTATAAATCAAATTAAAGAAAATGGAAACAAAAATCAAAATTTAGGCTTGGCACATATCTCATACAATCTTGATCTATTTCCAAAACTGTATCTCGTGGCATTGCCCTCTACAAAATAAAAGTAAGCTTACTAAAACAGTAAATTGCATCAGAAGGTCTCAACGTTTAGAAGTAAGTTCATTTAAGGTTTTAACATTTCAAATGGTTAAAAAGAGGTTCCAATATTTAGGATAAGTTTGTTTAAGATCTCAATGTTTGAAGAAATAGGTCAATTTGAGTTTTCCAAAGATACGTGTCAACAGGAGAAGAGTCTTCTAAGTTTTAATTAAATATTTTCTTTAGTTAACACGTATCCTTAGGGACCTAAATTGACCCATTTATTTAAATATTGAAACCTTAAATGAACGTACCCATGGGACCTCTTTTTAACCATTAAAAATGTTCAATCTTAAATAAATTTACTCCAAATATTAGAATCTTCTGGTGTAGTACACCTCTTAATAAAATTTCACTAGTTTTTGAGTTTGAAACGAACTTAGACGTTGAACAACTCGATAAATACTATCTCTTTTGTTTCTAGAAAAGCTAATAAAGTAGCTGACTGGATAACTTCTATGACAAGGAGAGGGATGTGCCCAATGGATTGGTGGTGTAACCCTCCTTCCCATCTCCTACTCAATATAGATAGTACGATTGTTGATTCGCTTGAGTCAACTTTTGCTTTTGTATATGACAATGGATAATTTTATAAAATCCCTCTTTTATGCCAAAAAAAAAAAAAAAAAACTCGATAAATACGTTGATTTAATTCATTTTTAAGATTTTCACGTAAAATTTTACTTACACTTGCTTCGAATTTTTGACCCAACAGTCGAATTACGTTTTCTTGACATGTACATACAGCTCAAGAGGAACAGCAAATAGCAGTGTTCCAGATACTAGAACAAAACACGTAAAAAGCACCTAAAGGAACTTACAAAGAGCATCGTCTGTGTTGAATAAATCAAAGTATAGGGAATAAGTAGCACTTGTAGGTATCTTAGACCCTATGTCAAATAATTTTGCGCAAGAAACTCGCAAACCATTGTATCCAGATGAAGCTAAGCCTTCAAAATACAGTTTCCACTACAGCGGAAATTTCACATTAGATCAATAGAACTAGTCAATTTGACTGGATATATACACTTGTACACGAAAATTGAGAAAATGGGGAAGTACTACATAGCCATTATCCTCGCCAATCTAAACATCATTAAATTGCACAGAAATAGTACAAACTAACTGAAATTCAGAGTCCAGCACACAATATTCCATACACGTTGATCCAGACTTCAAAAAAAAAAAGGACAAAGGAAAGAGAAAAAAAAATAAATCAGAAGAATGGGTATCTCATCCCTAAGAATGGGATGTTTTTAACCTTTATAGTAACCAGAAAGGGAAGTCTTCTGATGCTTGTGTAAGAGAAGTAAAGTTTGTGTGTTGAGGCAGCACTGTGTATATAAGCTCCTGTACAGGTTCCAAAACCAAGGCAAAACAGATTGAGGCATTGGCAGAATTAATGTAATGAATTTTCATGGAGCAGCAGCTGTTCTACTGAATACAAGACTGGATTGAAAACCGAAGCATGCTCAACAGTTGCACCTTAAGTACATAGCATTAGATCTGTCGGCTTCCAAGCATCTACTGCCCCATGATCCAAAATGACACGACTATTTAATTTACAGGGACAAATCATCATGTGGATGCTTGGATCTCACAGCCATGGGACACCAACAATTTGATTCAACTGGAAGACCATTTATTTCCCAGTTGAATCCACAGTCCTTTCTGGCTCCATAGCTGCCTTGGATTTGAGGGGCACACAAACATCATCATCGTCCTCAAGATCACTGAAGGAAATATCTTCTTCCAATCCTATGGACATAGGTGGTGCACTATACCCAGCTAGATCAATATCGTCATCCTCAGGCCAATCATCATCGTCGTCGTCATCAAAATTCTGCACATGCAACTTAGAGAACATGCTAACTACACTCTTATCCTTGTACTCAACACCAGGATCTTCTCGAATCACAGCTTTATCAACAATCTCTGTCTCATGACTTGCAATAGGATGCTTTTCAATCTCATCATCTAATGCCACTGAGGACCTTTCAGGCTCAAAACCAAATGTCCTGAAAGGCATGCTTCTAAAGCCCAAATGGACATAACTTGGTGAGCAGACAGAAGGATCTTCATGCAGCACATCTGCACTTTCATTTGTATGGTAAGAGTTTATTCCTGACCAATCAGCTTCTGCCTTTGTCTGCTTTTGCAGTTCATGCATCCACATAGCTCTGGCTTCCATAACCTACAAAAGGTTCAATTTACCAGCAAAGAATATGTCAAGCAAATATTAAATAACCAAAAACATAATCAGGACTAGTATGTAGTTAATCAAGCACAAGGAGAAATTATTTTTTGTTTCTAATTGCAACACGAGTTATACGAATTGTTATTTCTCACAGGGGAAAAATATGCATTTAGTCTTTTATGCTTGCAACATTTTCTATTTGAGTCCTTAACACTTTTGTTTTCCCCTTTTATTTGAGTTCTCTATGTTTTCAAAAAATTTACCCAAAAAAACGAAAAAGGGATTTCCATTAACTCCATTAAATTTTCTCTCTGTGGCATGCGTTAGCTTCTAATTTGCCTTAGGACGGTCGACCAAGATGGTTAGGTCTTTTTTTCTTACTTCTTTTATTTCTCGTTCTTTTGTATTAAATTACATAATTAAATATATTTATTTTCTTTATGATATTATGTAATTAAACATATTAAATATTATTATATTAAATTAATTATTTTAGACTAATGTGAAGCTAATACATGTCCTGCATGAACAGAAAATTTAACGAAGTTGACAGAAGTCATACTTTTGATGACATTGAAGATGAGGAATCAAATAGAACAGGGGGAAGACAAAAAGTTTGATGATTTCAACAGAAAAATTGGTAAAGTGGAGGAATAAATGCGTTCTTTCCTCTTCTTATATCGGTTGAAGCTCATTCAGATGATCAAATATGAAATTAGCAAAGTCAGAACTTATTGAATATATGGTGAGAAAACTGTACCTGAGGTGTAGACAAGATCTCAGCATCATGTTTTTCAAGTCTTGAATGCAGAAGCACAAAGTAGACCTTCCAAAAATAACTCTCACTCATATGGCATGGACAAAGCTCAATTCTCAACGCACGCAATCTAGGGGCCAGGTGCTCAATGGCCATAGCATGCTCTTGCTGGACTGTGGTCATTTCAAAATCTAAATAGAGAAAGACCTTTAGTAAAGGTATTACATGAGAAAAAATTCCACTTAACATCTTTAAAAAATGCCATGATCAAACATTGGAGAGAGAAAAATTCCCATTTGCTGGCGTCCTTCTATCAGAAAACAATAGAAAGGAAAATGAGATTGTAGACCCAAGGTTGGCCTAGAGTTCAAACACCACCAAGGACACTTTCTGGGGTTTACTACATAGTGCAAGCCATAATTAAACTGTTGCATAGGTTTGGAAGGGTGGTTTTAGCCAGTCTAACTATGTACCTGCCCCTTTTCTTTTCCGTTAATTTATGTACTTGCCCTTTTGTTAACACATAAAAGAAATTATGAAAATGGAAGCAAATGGCAGAAGGATGTTATTTTCTGGGGGTAAAAAAGAGGCCACATCTTTCAATGAGGGAGGTCCTGGCTGAAAAAAAATGTCACAACCTGTGAGAGTGAGACCATAAGGTTGCAGATTTAGATACCTGAGGCAATGCACTGATCATGCTATAGCCAGAAAAATGTTACCATCACCACAGGTTGGGCATGAATGGAGTCATCAGCAACAAATATAGAGAGGAAAAAAAGAAGAATACGCCCACCCAAGGGTGAGAGGCATTAAAGTAACCAAAGAATCACCAGACTGGGAGGGAAAATTCATTCCAGAACCTGACTGTCTAAACATTCATGGACAAATATTCAGAAAAATCCTTGCAGTACTATTGGATGCCCTATGCAATATGGTTGAAGCTTCATAAGCATGAGAAACCTATGAGTAAATCTTCAGCAAATAAAAAAATTAAAAAAAAAAAAAGAAAAGAAAAGGGAAAAAAAAATCTGTGTAAATCTTGGGAGCAAAGGCTTATGCTTAAGCCGAACTAACAAAGAACTTCAAGTGAAATACCATAAATTTACAAGATATCATAAAAGAGTTTTAAATATTAAACATATGTGCAAGATATCATAAAAGAGTATTCATTTATGTAATATCAAAGCGATCTGAGCATGCAAACAAGAGTTTAATGGAGTTGCAGTAGGATCACCAATTATGCTCAGGAGTCAATGCTAGACAATAGAATACCGACATAGACAATGCATGAAGATGAATGTGGGAATGATCAACAGTAATTCAGATACTATAGCAATGGACAATAAAAATGCATATCCTGCAAGCCTCATTAAAATGTTTCAACTTCAATACCACAATCAGCTCATTAAAAGATTATGCATTAAACAGATATGTCTAGTTTTATGTATTTCAACAAGAATGACGGAGTAGTGTTTTGCTATCATATACAATTTGCTGCAATGCAGCTAGCTATGTGACATGCAGGAATAATGTTCTCCTAAAGCATCTCCAAATTACTGCAATAAGTCAAAAGGGACCCTTTCTTTAAGTGAATAAATTGTTGCTTGCAAGTGGTAAAACAGATTTGAATAATCCTCTAAAGATTAAAAGATGAATGAGAGAATATATATCACAAAACATTGCAATTTACCAAAATAACTTTTAAAAGATCAGTTTCATCTATAAATGTAAATCATCCAAGTAGCAGTAGAAGAGCTAAGGAACCAAAAACTCTCTGATTTCACTAGATGCAACTTGAACATAAAATGTCCAAAATGCCAAGCAACTAAAGAACTTATCATTAAAGCCCAAACATAATTTTTATTAATCCTATAGATATTTGCATAATTTTTCATGTGTCAATCTTAATTATTGAATGCCCTTCATATATTTTACATCACACTTTTAAGCAAATTATTCATTTATTTGTTGTATTCTCTAGTCCTCCACCTGACAGATCTGGTAACTCAATTATGACATCCTTTGATGCAATAACATTTGTATACAAGTCCCTCGATTCTCTATGAAAATAAAAATCAACAATTATAATGGAATTGTGGCTTTCACAACAAACGATATATACTTTGAGATCATCAATCCATGAACATCTAACCACTCAATCTACATAACAGGGGTCCAAGTGCACTCTTCTCTGCAAAATCTAGATCTTTTTTGCATTTGCAAATAGGATAAAATAGCTTATTAGAAAAGTAGCTCATGTCTCTCCGATCATTCTCAAAACTTGAAATGGGATCTCATGACACATAATTATCAGACATGGTTCTTGGGCTTTTTTAACACCATTTTCTCTTATTTGACCTAAAGAAATTTAAGTTCCATTTTCTTCTCACTGGCAATCCTTCCTAACAAATGGAAGTAGAGATGCATGGATCACAGGAACCCTGACTTTGGCCATGGGGCCAGCTGGGACTGGCCACTGGCCATTCTTCAATAATTTTTTTTTTTTTAATTTCTTTTCGCATATATACAATTACTATAGGTTGAAATTCACCATTTGGCACCGTGAATGGCTGAACACAGAGCAATCAGAGCTGGCCTGGCTAGACCAGTTCCTTTGAACAGCTAAGTTGGTATGGTGAGCAAGACTGAATGAAAGTAAGTCATATCCAGCATAAAAAATAAAATTACAGTATTTTTTTCCAACTTCCCTTAATTATGCTATCATAAAGCAGTATGTTCATCTTCACTTCCAATTGTCTTTGGTTGCTTCCATTGTTAGCTTCTTTAGAACCATGAATCATTCAGCTGTATATTGTCATTACTTGATCATACTAATGCATCTTGTTCTCTCAATCCAATCTCTTGATAAGATGGCTCTTATCCTCTTATTTTCCTACACTTCTTTCCCTATATATCAATTGCATTTCATCAAACTGTTTTCTGAAAGCAACATCACTTGCTCAAGCACTTGTCTCTGCTAATATCTTGACTTCCTCCTAGTAAATTAACTACATACCCATCATATTCAATGATCACCTGTGAAAGCTATTTTCATCATTATTACCTTATATCCAACCCATGCAGATACACCGTCACACTTTAGTAACTTATTCACAGGAACATAAATTCCATTACCTGATCCTTGCTTGCAAAGTTTATATAGCTCTAGTCATCCATTTTCTCTGCTAGTCCTAAAGCGGTTCAACATAGCATTTACATTCCATAGTGCAAAGCATCTATTAATTTATTAGCAAAACTCTTGATTATCAATATCTCAATAGAAAAATCACTTGTCAGACATGAGCTCATTTCACACTTGCCCAGATGCTGATATTGTAATGCACCAAGGCAATATAACTATTCCATTACCTGTTCCTTGCTTGCAAAGTTTATATAGCTCTAGTCATCCACTTTCTCTACTATTCCTAAACCGTTTCAGCATAGCATTTACATTCCATAGTGCAAAGCATCATTAATTTCTTAGCAAAACTTTTGATTATCAACATCTCAATGGAAAATCACCCATCAGACTCGGGCTCATTTTACACTCACCCAGATGCTGATATTGTTAGCAATTTCAATGCACTCAGGCATTGTAACTATTTCTAGACATTCTCATTCCACAAACTGCAATACAATGCTTTTCCAATTTAGAATTTGTCCAAGGGGTTTAGTTAACCAGATTCTCATATTGTCAACTAAGCTCTCCTTTCAATGCAATCATCAACTATAACAATCCCCACAGATTTTCATTATAGCGCAGATCCAGATTTTTAGAGCAACAGGGACTAGGATTAGGGTTCGATTGACTTTCACAATTGACAATTTGCCATTCTTCTAATACATAATTCTCCTCTACCTCGAAGCAACCTCATACACCGGCTGCATAAACCCCTTGGCACATAAATCTGCATTATTCTTTGGAAGATAATAACCGATAGACTTAGAAATATAATCATCTGCTGTAAATGCATAGCATATTGCATACCCTTGATTTCAATAGGAATCACACAAAGCAAGTTCCCAATGCATCCACTAGCCAATCAACATCATTCCAATCATACAATAATTAAATTCAAGATCGAACAAGAAACATACCATTCAAATCATCCTCAGGATCAAGAGGGAAATCAAGCCATGTCTCGGGATGCATCGCGATATTCCTTGCGAAAGCCAATACTTCGTCCGTACACCAACCGGATCAAACTCCTCTTCCTCTTCTTCTTCCTCTTCGCGATCCGATCCGATTCTCTCCAATTCGGGTACCTCCTCGCGTGGGTCCCACTCGATGAGCTGATTGGGATCAGGATAGGAAGGCATGGAGGGATCCGAAGGAGGTGGAGGTGGAGCAAGGAAACTGGCGACTCCCCAGAACTGGCGCGTGAGGGTTTGTTTCAATTCCGTTAGGTCTTCTTTCACGCCGCGTGATTGTAACTCTTCTGTTGTTGTGAAGCCGAAGATAACGGTATTTCCGTTAGGTCGTCTTCTTCATCTTCGATTCTGTTAAGTTGTGGTTTGGGATTCGCATTATCATTGCTGGTTAAGGTTTCAGTTGATACAAAAACGTTTTTGTTCTTCCGTTCTCCTCTCTCCTCCCCATCTTCGTCTTCTTCTTCTGCTTCTTCGTCATCATCGAGCCGGAGAGAGTCGGCGAACGATTGCGCCAACCACGCCATTGTCTTTCTCTCTCTTGTTTTTCCCGTTGTCTATTTTGTTTTTTCTGTTAGTTTAATTGTTTGAATTCGATAAGCATTGGAAGAGAGACTGATTGCGGAGGGTGGGGGCGAGAGAGAGAAAGAGAGAGAGAGAGAGAGAGAAGGTACTTTCTTTATTCTATTTTTTTTTTAAGGCAAGGTGGAAAGCGGAGTTGTAAAAAGAATAAAAAAATGGTTTCACACGATGGGGCAATCGGATATCAGGCGACTGATCGTTCTTCTTAGGTGCCACATTGCCATTAGTACCATGGTTTTGTTCTCATATCCAGTATTCTGTCGGAGTTTTGATTCTTTTGAATAAGACCATGTACATGCCGATATGTTTCGTCAGTGTACATATATTGGTGGTAAATAAGGATAAATAAAATTTCTATTTTGTTGTATTTTTATAATTTTTATTTTTTGTAGGCTATGTTTTGATAGTATTATTTTCATCTATATTTTATATATATCAAAATGATATATATAAAATATTTAATTTTATTATTTGATATTTTAATGAGAATTGCAAATTACTTTTTATCTATATATTTCTCAATAAATCATTTGTTAGTAAAAAGTTAAAAAAAAAAGTCTGTATTTATATTCTGCCAATAAACAAACAGAATCTATATCTATATTTTATTTATATTTACTATATAAAATTGTTTATGAGTAAAAATATCTATTGTTCATTTGTATCTGTTTTTAATAAATCATCTAATTGAAACAAATATCAAACTGACGCTAAACTAACAAACTAAACACACGCTTAAATTCATCAAAAAGAATTTCTTTATGTTGAGTTTTTTTTTCCCCTTCATTTCAATCTTGCATCTCTTATAAAACCTTGGCGCTTTTATAGCTAGATGATTCTCACGCATTAGTACTTACCCATTTAGAATCCTCATTAACTTTACCATTCTTGTCGATAAGCCAAAATCTAATTTTTGAACCACAGAATACCAATCGTCATATATCTTCAAATCCATACACTGTCTCTACCATTTACTCTATCTGCACTCTATTAACGTTTCATCTAATCCTTTCATGTCAATTTAAAATTCTTTAAGTATACTAAAATTTACATATAACAAATTTTGACAATGGAAATGGAGGCAAATGTAGTCTTAAGATAAGATAAGTGTTTTCTTTTACTTTCCATCAATGGTTTATTTATGATGGGGTTTAAGTGTCCATTTTGTGTTATGCTTATGTTTCATTTGATAGTAGTTAAGTTGATACTAAAGTGTTTATGTTTACTCTGATCGACTCATAGTTCTCTTTGAACCAAATTTATGTCGAATTTATCGTGTTTGAAACACGTGTTTGTTAAAGTAAAGATAATAAGATGCTGGTTGTTGCATTGATTATATTGATGCATGTTAATGCATTGTTGCTTGTATGTATTGGGCCCTAACTCATTCCTTTATTCCTTTTCAAATGCAAATGATGTGTTAACATTTACAATGGTGAAGTTTGTGAACTAACCAGTGAATATTAGTATGTGATGTAGTTGATTAGAGACCTTATTACTGTGTTGTTTGGTATGTGTTTTTGGTTGAGTATTGACAGCTCTAAATTTTTTCATACACCATTGTCATTTTGTACGGTTAAGGAACCTATTCAATGAGGCAAAAAAAAAAAAAAGGAACCCATTGAATCAATCTACCGTTCTATCGATGGGATCGTCCAATCAACTATCTAACCGTCAAAATAAATATAATAATTAGAATATCAACTAATGATACGATCATGGTTTGGTATGGTGTGACTTATTGAATAGTAGGAGATCGGTCTCATCAAAATTAATGATATGACTATAGAATTTCCCTAAATCAATAGTGTTGTTTTGATTTCTCGTTTTATGGAGTTGTATAGTTATAGAATATTGTGGATGTAACAACCATGAGTTTGAAGTTGTAAACGTTTTTTAAGATAATTTAGTAGAACCTATAACTTAGTGTATCCATACCCATTATTGATATAGATACATGACAGGTAAAATGACCCTAACTTTAGGGCATTATAACAAATCATTATTCCATATTATATTTATTTTAAGCAATTAACATTATAGGTTCCTAATTCCACTTAAATATCACATGTCCCATGACCAAATGTAATTTGACAAATAATCAACAAAGGACATAAATTATGCTTCACATCATCTGAAGCAAATCTATGTTTTTATTTGTAAGAGGGTTGTTTAGTCATTAAATTCTTATTTGGAGCATTACAAACTATTAACAACGTATATGTGGATAAACATGTCATGCTCTTAAACCATATGCATGAGGAGTCAAACTTTGTTTCAAACATGTTCCTATCATTCAATATATTTTTAATTCATATTTATTAATTTAATTCTAGCCCTTGTTCTAACAGAAATCAATACATTTGCACTTCTATTAAGACATCCAAGGCATACCCTTATAAGATATTAAGTCTTAAATTACAAAATCAATCCTTAAGCTTTTATAATCAATCTTCCATGGTAATAGCCGTCCAAATATCTTCTAATACACAATTCCCACCACTGTGGAAGTTAATATTGAAGAAGTAGAACAAATAGATGTTTCAGGTTGTAGTGGATGGCTTTACACAACCACCCAATTGCCATGATTAGAATAGTGTGGAATTGTCTAAGTATGAGTTAACCCTCAACAACTAGAGGGCTTTAAATGTCTTATTCATTCAAACAGACTCAGCCTTGTTTTCCTGTCTGAAACAAGGAAGAAAACGGAATATTTGGAGAAGATACAAAGGAAGTCATGCTTTGATAAAGCCTTTCCTGTATAGCCTATAGGCCTCTCTAGGGGTCTATCATTGTGGTGGAGGGAGAAGATACAAGTGGAAGTTTTATCCTCATCAAGTAATTTAATAGATACATGGATGGGTATGGAAGATGGAGAAGGTATTATAGCAACTTGGTGCTATGCAAATCCAGAGTTCTATGCTAGACTTAACTTTTGTGATCAATTGAGGTGGATTTCAGCAAACATGGAGGATGAATGGATTATGATTGGTGATTTAAATGAAATTTCAAAGCAAGAAGAGTAAAGTAGAGGATGGACTAGACCTTTAAGACAAATACTATCCTTTTCAAGAGATGATTTCTAATCATAAGATGATAGATTTGAGCTTCCAAGGACAATGCTATACTTAGAGTAACAGACAAAGTGATGGTACCTAGTTAAGGAGAGATTAGATAGAGGGCTTGTTAATATGGAGTGTCTATAAAGATATACACAAACACAAATCACTCACTTAGCTACGAACTATTCTGATCATGTTCCCTTAATTTTGGAGTTATATAAGAAGGATAAAAGGGAAAGTAAGAGCTTTTGGTCTGAAACAAAGTGGATTTTGGAAAGTGGATACAAAGATGTTGTTGAAAGGAGTTGGAAGTCCTCAAATGTCATGCATGGTTTAGAGGGTTTGATGGAAAAACTAGATTTTTGCGGCTGCTAACTGATTCATTGGTGCAAACAAAATAAAAGACAAGGACTAGTACGCATCGAAGAACTTACTAAGCAATTAAACCAAATTCAAAACTATGATGCAAATGCAACTTACATAGAAGAGGAGGCTAGAATCAGCAGAGAACTATATAAAGTTTGATACCAATAAGAGATGTACTGGTGTTAAAGATCTAGAGTTAATTGCTTGTCATGGGGAGATTGCAATACAAAGTTTTTCCATCAAGTTACACTCAACCGGAGAGCTAGAAATGAGATTTTCATAATTAAGAATGAGAATGGTAGATGGATCATAGAGGAATATGAGATTGCTTATGATTTTCTTGAATTATTACAAAACTCTTCACTTTACAACAACAACAACAACTTGAGTAGTTGATTGAGGTGCTAGAGTACATAGATCTAGTGATTTTCTAAAGAACAACATAAAGCATTCGATTAAAGAGATAACCATGGGGGAAGTACAAATAGTTGTTCTTCAATTAGGATCCACAAAAACGACAAGTTTAGATGGGTTCAATGGCTTCTTCTATCACTCATTAGTACGTCATTGGCTCATTCTATATGAGATAATTCATAATCTCTTTAATACTAGCTATTTATCACATGGTTTCAATGAATCTAATATTGTTTTAATTCCTAAAATATCACATTTGAGCCCGCATCTCAATATAGATTTATAAGCCTCTATAACTTCTACAAAATAATTTATAATATTTTAGCTAATATATTACAATTGTTATTGGAGTCAATTATTTCACCCTTTTAAAGTGCCTTTGTTCCTGGTTGTTTAATTCAAATAATGTAATAATCGCCCATAAAGTTTTTCATAACTTAAAGATTAAATTATCTGATAAAAAACATGACCGTGCGATTAAAATTGATATGGTAAAGGCATATGATAGAGTAGAATGGTCTTTTCTTGAAAATGTTATAAGGCGTATGGGTTTTCATTAAAAATGGACTAGATGAATTATGAATTATGCATCATCAGTGTTAAATGTCATGGTTAGTAGAAAGAGAGGAGGAAATTTTCAACCATCTAGAGGTATTTGGTAAGGAGATTCGATTTCTCCTTATTTGTTAATTTTAGTTGCAGATACTTTTTATCCAAGTGATTCATAAGGACAAAGAAGTGGGTCTCATTAAGGGTACAAGAATTAGGAAAAATAGTCCAAAACTTACTCACTTATTTTCCGTGGATGATTCCTTGTTCTTTATGGAAGCTTCATCATCTAACCACCTGCAGCTTAAAAGGATTTTGGATCTTTATTGCAATGTTTCTAGGAAGTTAGTAAATTTGCAAAAAATCATCAATATCTTTTAGTAAGAAGGCAAATGTTCCTCTTAAGTTAGCTTCTCCGGAAATTTAGGCAGTACTTTAGAGAATCAACCTAGGAAATACCTTAGTCTTCCCTTTAATTGGGGTAGATCAAAATTATAAGCATTTGCTTGGTGAAACTTGAATAGCAGCAAACTTACAAGGATGGAAAGGTCATCTCCTATATTAGGGAGGGAAAGAAATACTATTGAAATCTATTGCATATGCAATTCCAACATATGCAATGAGTGTTTTTTGTTCCCTCATACTTGGTATGAAGATGTAACTAGTATGATATCAATATTTTGGTGGAATAATGGTGAGAAAAGATGTATTTATTGGAAGAAATGGACCGATTAAACCCAACTAAAGTTGAATGGAGGTTAGGCTTTAGAGATCTTATTGATTCTAATAAGGCTTTATGAGGAAAGCTAGGATGGAGGATTCTAAATAGGAAAAATGACCTTTAGGTACAAGTTTTGAAGAGATTTTACTTCCCGAAATAAATTTTTTTCATGCAAAAGGAAGTAAACCTTCATGGGAATCAAGTAAAAGTATCGAAGGATCGTTGGATCCCAGATTCATGAAGTTTTAGTTTGCAATTTGAACCAAATAATGAAATCAAAATTATCTAAGAGTTTGTGAAATTAAAGTAGAGAATGGAAAAGATTGGAACCTACATGTTATAGGTAAGTCTCTCATTGAAGAGGAAAAGAATGCAATAAAGAGGATAGTAGTTGTATAAAATGATAGAGATGATATGTTGGTTTAGCCTCACAATAAGGATGGAGATTACTTAGTGAAATTTGGTATTTGCAGCTATGCAAACAAAAATCACGGTAGCAAGATGATAGGGCTCTACATCATTTAAAATTGATGGAATGACTTGGAAAGTGATTTGGAATATAGATGTCATGCAAAAACTTAAACATATTGTATGTGGCAAATTTACACAAATTCCTTGGCTTGTAATGATAATTTGTTTAAAAGAAAATGCCGTCGTGATCCTTTATGTAGTATTTGTAATAAGGTGGAAACGATTGAACATGTGTTCTTACATTGTCCATGGACTCACCTTGTTTGGCTTAGATTATATGGTTATTATATCACTGATTACTTGAATGTTTAGATTGAAACATGGTTGCTTGATACCTTTGAATTGTTCATGTCAACTGAAGTAGATGGAAAAGCTAGAATTGGCCATATTATTTTAACTCTTTAGCATACTTGGAAATGCATAAATGATTACTTGTTTAATGGAACTTTCCCCGATCCTTATCATGTGTTACATTACTTGTTTAATGGAACTTTTCCCAGTCCTTATCATGTGTTAAGTGTTGTGCAGAAAGCCATTAATGAGTATGAAACTACCAAATGCTTTATTTTCGCCGAGAAAATTTCAACATCATAGAGCAACATAATTCATGAAGACTCTCATGTATAGGACTTTGGCTGGGAATGAAGCAAACCATTGATGTTTTCAACTATAAGTGCGACAAATTGCTAGCTAGCAAGAACTCTCATGTTCATCAAACCAAGTGCTTTCTCGACTTGCTCTAAACAATTATAGGATTGAAACATGGACTCTACCTCCTTCTTCTATCATAAAAATTGATTGTGATGCAGCGATTAATTTTAATTAAAAGGTAGTAGGGATTAGGTGGATTGCATGGAATAATAATGGTGTTTGTTTAGCAATTGAATCCTTACCCGTTTTGTTAATGGACATAGTGAAAGCTAAAGCTATCGTTGTTATTGAAGTCATCAAACTTACAGCAAAGCAAGGGTGGAAGAAAGTGTTGGTTGAATCTATTCCCAGCTTTTTGTTTATTATTTTCAAAAAGCCTTAGAAAATGTTACTAGAAAGACAAGCCATGTCTAAAATGTCTTCTCATCTCTTGCTTCTTTGTTTGACTTCTTTACACTTTCCTATGTTAATCGTAAAGCTAATGCTTATGCCAATTGGATAGCATCCTAAGGGAAAAAGGGGACATGCTTATCTATTAGTGTTGTTCAACCCTCATCTCCTTTATTTTTCTTGCTATATGCAAGCATGGAGCATAGTCCTCTAGACAGTTAATAGTTTAATAAAAGTTCTTTAGAGTTGGCAAAAAAAAAAAAAAGTCATTTGTTCAACTTAATTCATTAACATTATTAAAAGGGTTAATATTGCGAATGATACCTGAACTTTGACAAAATATGCAATTTGATACCTAAACTTTGAAATTGATCAATTTAGTACCTAAAAGAATTTTTTGTACATGCCAATAATACTTTCATAATATTAGCTAGTGCACATAAAATGTAATTTTAATGTTAAATTAATCAATTTCAAAGTTTAGATATTAAATCGATCAATTTTGAAATTTAGGTATCCAATTGCATTTTTACCAAAGTTTAGATGCCATCACAACATTAACACTTACTAAAATTATTCTAAACAACCAATAAGAGCATCTCATAATTATTCACCATATTCATAATCTAGTTATCAACCAAATGCCATAAAAATTCAACCTAACATAATTATAGTTTCATTTCCACATGTCTAAATATATATAATCAATGTAGTCCTCTATAATATGTAAAACCATTCCTTAATCCTGAACTTTACAAAATCACCAATTATTCACATAGCATATATAATCCATAAATCATATCACCTTAAATCTTTTTTTTTATTCCTTTCAAGATAAATACTAAGCATTACATTTGTGTTTTCACAGTAGCCCATATAACCAATCAATCATTCCAAGTATTACCAAATTAGCAAAATAGTCATTGAGGACTTAAATCATCAATGTAATGCAGAAATTTATGAATCATTCTTAAAACACTATAATCTACTAAAAATAAATTTAATTACCCATAGTTCTTACTATTTCATATCATAATAATTGCTTGTTTTGATTAATTTTGGCCACAAACAACACATTACTCATATCTAACAATGCATTACATATTAGATATCATCAAACTCCCAAAACTAATCATTTAAATATCAATTAAATATTTAAATATCCTTAAATTTAGACAAAACAAAACAACCCTAAATAAAAAAAAAAAACAGAATTATTACCTCATTTTGTAAGCATTTACACGCACACTCAAGCACAAACAAAACACAACATCAACATTCAACTTTTAATCATTCTAATCCAAGTGTAGGAGCTTACCTTATTTTAGGAACTCTTGAAACTCCAAGAGACACTCTACATGCCCTAGAGAAGCTCCAAGAACCACAAAGAATAATATACCAATTTTAATACCAAGCTCTAATTAGTCTAAATGCTTACTTAAACTCAAATTTGAGTTTAAACTCACCTTAAACGCCATATAGGGGTAATTTTTTTCTCTTAATCTTCTTCATTCCCTTAATTATCTGGTGTACACAAGATAATACTAGGAGTTTAATGCTAATCTCCACTTAATTTTACTTAATTAACACTAAACATGATTTGGGTTTAGGATTCCTTAAGATAGGTTTAGAGAAGGTTTAATGAAGGGGAAATGAAAAAGAAAAGAATGGGAAGAAAGAGTACATGCTAACAACCTTATCAAGCATTAGGAGGGTTTTGAGGCTTTTTACAAGATTGTGCCATAAGGGCATGCTTATACATATGCGTGCATATTGTCTAGTTCTATGTAATCTAATGTATTGAGCTAAATTAACCACTAAACATTATTCTAAGCATTTATCGACCCCATTTTAATTAGTTTAGTGTATTTTTCAAATTTTTACACAACTTAGTTCTTGGTTATGGGAGAAATAGTAATTTAGCAAAAAAGTTGACCATAACGACATGTTTAACTTTCAACTAACTTTTTAATTAATGAAGTTAACTTTTACAAACATGATTGATGTTATGAATCATTTCACTTCAAATAAACATGATTGATATTCTAGATCTTTTCACTTAAAAGAAGTTGGAATTTGAGATATACAGTAGAGACATCCTCTTTACTCAAAAGAAAGGGGCCCAAAATGGAAGGAAGTTGAGGAAGATAGTGACAATAGCAAAAAAGACTGATTGTCAATATAAGAGTTAAATTTGATAGATAACATGTTTAGTGTACTAGTATTATATGCTAAAAACCTAACTAATAGCTGTGGTAGCTAGCAAAAATCTACTAACTAAATGTTACAATGTTATTAAGTTAAAACTTTCAAGGATTGGAGTATTCTTTGAAAGTTCATCACCTTAAAACCTAATGATTAAGCTTAATCCAAGTATGATATTTCTAATCAAGTTCAACAATAGATCTTGCAAAACTAGCTTAAATCAGGAGATAACTCAAATTAAACTATATGCCATTGATAAGTATCTCTAGAGGATTCTCTTTATGGTAGATTTGTTGAACTTCTATGTTCAATGTGGATTTATATGAGATAATACAATACACAATTAACTATTCAATTATGGTAAACTGTACTTAATTAGTTAAACAATATGATGAATAATATGCTAGAATATATGCATATATGTTGCGTATTTTTGTGTAGATTGTGCAAGTTATAGTAGGAACAAATTAGTGATGCATAGTCTCAGTTGATGGTCAATCAAGAGCTAGATTGCTTCATTCACTAAGACATGACAAACTTAAGACTAAAGCTCAACAAACACAAAAATGCAGAGTCATTAGTGAAGAGTCATGTCGAGGGCTCGACGAGTCCATAGTCAAGGTACAACAAACTTAAAGTCTAAAGCTTAACAAGTTTAAACATGCAAAGTGCTTGGTCGTAGGGTTCATCAAGGGCTCGACGAGTCCATTGTTCAAGGTGCGACAAGTTAAAAATCTAAGACTCAAAAAGATCAAAGAAGCACAGTTTTAGTCGAGGGTCAAGTCCAAGATGCGATAAGCATTAGGGCATGACAAGTTTGAATCTAAGACTCAAGAATTCAAGTAAATTACAGACTTGTTCTAAGGCAAAAATGAGGCACAATAAGTTTGAATTTAAGGCTCAATGAAGTCCACGTGAGCAAAAATAAGATGTGACACATTGAGGCATAACAACTCTTGAAGCACAATAGTTTGAATATGGAGTCAATGTAGCAAAAAGAGCCGTTGAAAGGCATTTAATGCTTGACGACTTAAAGACGTTATCTCTAACAAAAATTTGAATTTTTAAAGGCTATAAATACTCTATCCTTAGGAGATTAAGGGGGAAAAAAAAAAGAGAAGTGCTAAATTGAAAAAAGCTTTTATTTACGAACAAACAAAATCATTAATTTTTTTTTATTCTCTTATTCATTAACTTGTAAATATCTACAAAGAGAGAGAAAAATATTATAGTACTTTGTTCTTATATCTGCTATCTACCAAAGAGCATCTATAGAGAGAAAAGAAATATTTTTATTTCCTAAGTGTTGTAAAAGTGGTGTATTTTTCAATTTGAGCATGATTATTTGCTGATTAATAAAGTGGTGGTGAAGTCATTGTTTGGAGGCATTGGTGGATCATGAAGAGTAGGAAGTGGGTCGAACTCCACATTAAATTTAGACTCGAATTTTCCATCCCTATCTCTTTAATATTTCACATTATAATCTGCCGTACATTATCTGGTGCAATTAAAGTTAATTTAGATCTGTTGCGTTGAAATTAATTGTTTTAATTTTTAGGGTAAATACTCAATTCACCATCCTTAAGTATTTTATAATGCATTTTCATGTTTTCATTTGGTTTTATAGCCTCGTCTCTATCTCTTTTATGCTTAATCGCATATAGAGTAAAGATTATGGCATCTAATACACTAGGGTTTCTAGAGGAGCAAGCGATAAATAAACCACCATTTCTAAATGAGGGCAATTACCCATATTGGAAGAACAAGATGAAAATTTTTCTTAAATCTCAAAATAGATTAATTTGGAATGTTATAGAGAATAGGCCTTTAAAAATAGAAGGAAAATAAGAAAAAGATTACTGTGAAGAAGATTGGAAAAAATTAGATTTAAATGAAATTATTATGAATATTTTACATTGTGGTCCGAATGAAAGCAATTTCAATAGAATACATACATGTAAATATGCTAAAGAAATATGGGATGAATTAGAAAAAGACTTATGAAGCAACTTCTAGAGTTCGAGATACAAAAATAAGTCCTTTATGTGGACCATTTGAAAATTTCAAAATGCTTCAAAACAAATCTATAGATGCAATGCATAACAAATTCATTAACATCATAAATCCCTTGAGTATACTTAGGAAGAATTTTACTAACTTGGAAATAAATTTTAAACTTCTTAGGTCACTATCCAAGGATTGAGAAGTGAAAAAACTTTCATAGAAGAAGCACGAGACTTAACTACTATGAGCAAGGAAGAACTCCTTGGAGCACTCAAAACGCATGAACTTATTAAAAAGTAAGGAGAGGAATCAAATAAGAAGGCAATTGCCTTAAAAGCTACAAGTCAAGATTTCAGCGATGATGATGATAATGATGAAAATGAGGAATTTGTCTTGATGGCTAAGAAGCCTAAAAGGTTCATGAGGCCCAGCAACAAGACAAAGAGAGTGGATGATGACAGTAACTCATCAAGATACAAAAAGAAGAATATCATAAGATGTTATAAATATCATAAGCAAGGGCATACCTAACAATATTGTACACTGCACAAAAAGGCATCCAAAGGATCCATATAAGAAGCACTCATTGCCACTTGGAGTGATGATGACTCAAGTGATTCAGATGAGAATATGTGCTTCATGGCACTGGACAATGAGGCAAATTCCCCCTCTCCTCCTTCTCATGATGAGTTGTATGTCGTCTATGATAAAGTAGTTGTAAGTTAGTAAAAGTAGAGAAAAAGAATGGTATGCTTAAATCTGTAATGATGGAAGTAGGAGAAGAACTAGAAAATTTTCAAATCAACCATGAGAAGATTAAATCAGAAAATGAAAATCTGCATGAAGAAATACATAGTATGAAATTTGAAAATAATAAGTAAGCTAAAAGGTGAAAATGATGAGTTAAGTAAGATCAATGAAAAATTAACAATTAAAAATGACTTGCTTGATCTTGAAATTAAAACTATCAATAATGAAAGAATCGAATGTGCCAACAGTAATGAAATTCAAAAAGAGCTAAATGATTTAAAAAATTAAAATATATTGTTAAAAGTTAGTTTAGATGATTCAAAAGCAAATATAGCCAAGTTCACAAATGGAAAAAAGAATTTGAACCCACTTCTTAGAAATAAAAAATGTGATTCAAATAAATATGAAATTGGCTATAGTAGAGAAGGTAATTACAAGTCCCATAAAACTCGTTTTGTAAAATTCACCCATGGGAAATATAATGACTATGGCAAATCTGGGCACATTCCTCCCAAACACAAAGGACCCAAACTCAAATGAGTACCAAAGAAATAATACTCTGTTTTCTAGGATCTTCAAGTGGGAATAACAAATGGTACTTGGATAGCGGCTGCTCTAGACACACGATTGGAGACGCATCTAAGTTCACATCTCTAAACTTGAAAGATTAATGGAATGTTACTTTTGGAGACAATCACAAATCAACCATTCTTGGTGAATGTAACATTTTTATAAATAATGATTTAATTATTAAAAATGTGTTGCTAGTTGATGATCTAAAACATAATCTGCTTAGTGTAAGTCAACTGTGTGATAATGGATTTAAAGTAACTCTTATTGCCAATAAATGCTCTATTGAAATAATTGACAATAACCAATTGCATTTTGAAGGATATAGATAAAGAAATATTTATAAAATCAATTTAGATTATTTTAAATCATTAAATGAAACTTGTCTATATTCCCAAAATGATAATAGTTGGCTATGGCATAGAAAATTAAGACATGATAGCATGGATGTAATTTCAAAACTTGTTAAAAAAAATCTTATCAAAGGCTTACCAAAAATAAATTTTCAAAAGGATAAGATTTGTTAAGCATGTCAACAAGGAAAACAAACTAAGACTTCTTTTAGTCTAAGGATGTTGTTTCCACTACTAGGCCATTAGAACTATTCCATATAGACTTATTTGGTCCTACTCAAACTCTAAGTTTGGGAGGCAAAAAATATATCTTGTTATTGTTGATGATTTCACTATATATACATGGGCTTTCTTCCTTGTATTTAAAGGGAAAACAAATCATGTCTTTTTTAGATATTGCAAAAAAGTCCAAAATAAAAAACCTATTAACATTGTATCTAGTCCAAGTGATCATGGTGAAGAATTTGAAAATTTTGAAATGGATAATTTTTGTAGTAAATATGGCATTGAACATACTTTTTCAACATCTAGAACTCCACAACAAAATAGTGTAGCCGAAAGAAAAAACAGAATTTAATTGAAATAGCTAAAACCATGTTGTGTGAAAATAATTTACCAAAATATTTTTGGGTTGAAGTTGTAAATACCATTTGCTATATATCAAATAGAGTTTTCATATGACCATTTCTCAAGAAAACCTTCTATGAGCTTTAGAAAGGAAAAAGACCTAACATATTCTATTTTCATCCTTTTAACACTAAATGTTACATCTTAAATAATGAAAAGAATAATTAGCTAAGCTTGATGTTAAAGTGATAAAGATATTTTTCTAGGTTACCGTTAGAGTGTTTAATAAGAGAACTTTAGTTATAGAAGAATCCATTAATATTGCTTTTAATGATTCTTTGCCTTATTCATGTTCAAATGATGATGTGGATGTTGTTTGTACCGATTTAGATAAGTTTTCTCTTGAAAATAATAATAAAAAAATCATCATAAGAAGGATGATGTACATGAATCTGTCAATAATGATCTTCCTAAAGAATGAAAATATGTAAAGATCACATCTAAAAGATCTAATCATTGGTGACCTTTCTAATAGAGTACAAATAAGGTCATCTTTGAGGAATATGAGTAATCTTGTTTTTCTATCTCAAACCGAGCATAAAAATACTGAAGAAGCCTTAAAATATGAATTTTGGATGCATGCAATGCAAGATGAATTAAACTAGTTCGCAAGAAATGATGTTTGGAAATTGGTTCCTATACCTAATAGTAGACCTGTTATTGAAACCAAATAGATAAATAGAAACAAGTTTGATGAATCTAGAATAATAATAAGAAACAAAGCTAGATTAGTTGTTAAAGGATATAATCAAGAAGAAGGCATAGATTTTGATGAGACCTTCTTCGATTGCTAGATTAGAAGCTATGAGAATGCTTTTGGCATTTTCTACGTTAAAATGGATGTCAAAAGTGCTTTCTTTAAATGATTTCATAAAAGAAGAAGTCTATGTAAACCAACTACCAGGCTTTGAGAATAATAAATTCCCTAATCATGTCTTTAAACCAAATAAAGCTCTTTGTAGTTTCAAGCAACTCTAGAGCTTGGTATGAAAGACTTAGTAGTTTCCTTTTAAATAATAGATTTTCTAGTGGAAAAATTGATACAACTTTGTTTATAAAAAATCACAAGTCAGACATATGATTGAGTAAATGTATGTAGATGATATTGTGTTTAGAACTACTAATATGAGTCTTATAAATGAATTTGTTGAGTCCATGAAGAAAGAATTTGAAATGAGCATGATGGGAAAACTCAATTATTTTCTAGTTCTTCAAATAAAGCAATATAAAAATGGAACTTTTATCAATTAATCAAAATATACAAGAGATCTGTTGAAAAGGCTTAAAATGGATAATTGAAAAATGAGACCTACACCTATAAGCACAAATGTAAAACTTGATAAAGATGAAAATGGGAAAAATGTGTGTGAAAAGCTTTAGAAGCATGATAGGTAGTTTGTTATATTTAACAGCTTCAAGACTTGATATCATGATCTTGGTGTGTGTATGTGCACGATTTCAGTCTTGCCTAAAAGAATCATACTTGAATGCAGTAAAACGCATATTCAAGTATCTTGCAAGCACTATTGAAATTGGCTTGTGGTATCCAAAGTTTATCTTTTTTTATTTAGTTAGATACTCCGATGCTGACTTTGCTGGTACAAAGTTGATCAAAAAAGCACAAGCGGCACATGCCACTTTCTTGGAAATTTTCTGATATATTGGTACTCAAAGAAGCAAAATTCGGTTGCACTTTCAACCACTGAAGTTGAGTATATAGCTGTCGATAGCTGTTGTAACAAGTTTTATGAATCAAACAAACTTTGCTTGATTATAGTTTAAAATATGAAAATGTTTCAATTTGTTGTGATAACACAAGTGCTATAAATTAAAAAAAAAAAATCTAATTCAATACTTAAGGACCAAGCATATCAAAATTAGACATAATTTCATTAGAGATCATGTTTTAAATAGAGATATTAACTTAGAATTTGTTGATACCAATAATCAAATTGCTGATATTTTTACAAAACCCTTGAGTGAATATCGTTTTTGTACCTTACGGAGGGAATTGAGCACGATTAAGAAAAATTAGTGTTAAATATCATAGAAATAAGATAATCTAGAACTTGAGCCAAGGATTTAAGAAGCTATTAGATGTTCATATATGCTTCTGTGATGGTTGAATTTGTTCTGCTTACAAAAATCTATTATACGTGTGCCTCCTCAAACCAAAATTTTTGCTAAAACTTGTATGTTATCTATGCATCTCTCTTTGTTTACAATATTATAAGTCTGTCATTTTTTTTATGAGTATAAAGGTGGAGATATTTTATACGCACAATTAACATGCATGAAATATATTTCCGATGAGTAAAAAGAAAGAGAAATGTAGAATACGTGTATTATGCTTTTTATAAGTTCAAAGGAGGAGAAGAACTATTATGTTTGTATGTTGTATGCTATGTTTATGATTGACCAAAAAGGGGAACCAAATGATGAATTAAGTAAGTTTGGCATCTTCCTGAATTAAGCATCAAGTCTTTGAATTAAACTTGAGAAAATTCTTTTGGAATCTGAATGCTTAATTGAGGGAAAGTATGTTTAATTGAAAAGGAGTTAATTGTGCATGATTGTCCTCATAGAAAAAGAGGAGATTGTTAAACTTGTATATTCAATGTAGATTTTGATGAGTTAATATAATCACAATTAACTATTCAATTATGGTAAACTGTACTTAGTTAGTCAAACAATATGATGAATAATATGCTAGAATATATATGTGTATGTTGCATGTTTTTGGAGATTATGCAGGTTTTAACAGGAACAAATTAATGACGAACAGTCTCGGTGGAGGGTCAAGTCGAGAGCTAGACTACTTCATTCACTAAGGCGCAACAAACTTAAGACTAAAGCTTAAAAAGCCTAAAAATGTAGAGTCATTAACTAAGAGTTACGTCGAAGGCTCGACGAGTCTATAGTCAAGGCGCGAGAAGCTTAAATTCTAAAGCTTAACAAGTTCCGACATGTAGAGTGCTTGGTTGTGGGGTACGTCGAGGGCTCGACAAGTCCATTGTTTAGGGCATGAAGAGCTCAAACTCTAAGACTTGATAAGATCAAAGAAGTGCAGCTTTTGTCGATAGTTAAGTCCAAGGCATGACAAGTTCAAGATAGGACAAGCATTAGGGTATGACAAGTTTGAATCTAAGGCTTGAAGAAAACAAGTGAATTATAGAAGGCATGAGAAGTTCAAGATAGGACAAGCATTAGGGTATGGCAAGTTTGAATCTAAGGCTCGAAGAAAACAAGTGACTTATAGACTTGGTTGAGGGCAAGAACGAGACACAACACATTGAGGTGCGGCAAGTTTTGAGGTACGACAAGTTTGAATTCAAGACTTGATGAAGTCCATGTGAGAAAGACTTAGTCGAGGGCAAAAATGAGGCATGGCATATCGAGACATGACAACTCTTGAGGCGCTACAATTTAAATATGGAGCTGATGTGGCAAAAAGAACCGTTGAAGGGCATTTAATGTTAGGCAACTTAAAACGTTATCTCTAATGGATATTTGAATTTTGAAGGTTATAAATACTCTGTCCTTGGGAGTTTTTTTTTTTTTTTTAAAGAAGTGCTAAAGTGAAAAAAGAGTTTTTATTTGTGAACAAATAAAATTATTAATTTTCTTGTTCTTTTATTCATTAACTTTTAAATTTTTGCAAAGAGAGAGAAAAATATTCTAGTACTCCATTCTTATTTCAGCCATCTATTAGAGACCATCTACAGAGAAAGGAAATATTTTGTTTCTTAAGTGTTGTAAAAGCGATGTATTTCTTAGCTTAAGTATGATTATTTGGTGATTAATAAAGTGGTGGTGAAGTCCTCAATTGAGGCATTGGTAGATCGTGGAGAGTAAGAAGTGAGCTGAACTCCACATTAAATTTGGATTCAAAATTTCCATATCTATCTATAATCTGTTGTGCATTATCTGCAATTAAAGTTAATTTTGATATGCTATGTTAAAATAAATTATTTGAATTTTTAGGGGAAATACCCAATTCACCTCCATGGATTTGGTTAAGATCTTGAGATTTTATAGTGCATTTTCACATTTTCAAGATTGAAGATGTAAATATTATCATCCATGGATTTGGTTGAAATCATATTAGATTAAATATATTACTGGCATATGAATCATTTTTTAGTAAATGGATACAGATGGAAATTCATATGTGAAACAATTGCAATGATCACTCTCCAAATCTCTCGTTGGTGCATAAAGGTTTTACAATTTAGGGTTTCAAGCAACAAACAGAAAACAAAGGGATATGGACTCCTCCTGGTACGACACATAAAATGAAAAAGATTAAACTAGTAATTATACTTAACTGATATGATGATGATTAATGGAAACAATGATTTCAGTCAATCTCACATAGATTGAAAGAAATAAGTAAAGAGAGAACTCTTAATTTATATTTACCACCAAAACTAATGAAAATAATATATACTATGCATTTAAATTTTTTAACAACTCGTATTATGGATAAAATAGTCAAAAGATAACTTAACATATCAAAAAATATATATGGTAATGCAATTGATGAAGTGCATAAGTGAGAACACAAGCGTGCACTTCCTAGAAGAGTTGTAAAGGTAAGAATGCAAGCGCGAACTTTAGGTCTGGTCTTCTTTGATTGTAATATGACACGATCAATACATGGATGCACTTCATGGAAAACATATTTTCTTGTCCTTAAAAACACCGTTTAACCCTTGATAGGAATCAGTAAGTCCGAAATCATTGGAAAGCAAAGCAAAGCAAATTCAAGGCCGAAACAAAAGATTAAAGCTTGAAGCCTCATATGTCAACCTTTAATTATTTTGATGTCTTTTCGAATTTTTTTTCTGGCGAATTTCTTTGTTTTTATTAGTGTAGGAATTATTTACAATTATGTTATTCAATTATGTAACTGCCACAATTATGTTTTTCCAATTACGTTGTGTAACTGTCACAATTATGTTTTTTAGTTACGTTGCGATTAACTGCTATAATTGTTTTTTTCAATTACTTAACTATCTTGTAATAAGCCTATATATAAAGGCCAGTAACTACTCAAGATAGATATATAAGTTTTTATCATATCTTTTGAAATATCGGAGAGTACTTTTAAGTGTGAATCCCTTTGTGGTGATTTTGAATGTTAAGTTTTGATTCTCTTTATTCTTGAGTTATCATCAATTCTTGTGACATACAGAATTGTGATGAACCCTATTATTAGAATCTTATGATTTTTTTAACATCGTGATTAATTTCTAGATCGTGGTCCCTATACATCTATAATCTAATCACAAATCAGTTTAATTTTATTGCTCGTGGATTCTATCGAATAATAATTTTATCCATATCATTTCTATTGGAAAACCGTAAAAATTTAAATCAAGATTCAACCCCCTCAAGCTTGCATCAGATTTGGTATCAAAGTAAAGATTTGTGCAAAAATTGTTGTTTGACACAGATTAATTTCAGGTTGGTTTAATTTTTCTTCATGCATTCTTTTGATGTTGTCGAGTTCTGTTATGTTGCTGTTGGTGATTGTGGAGATATGTCGCCGGATGGAAGTGATAGAATTAATGTCAATAATGCTAGGGTTGGAAGGAATAATAACGACAACAATATGGTGAAAGAGATGTTGTGACTAGGCAAGGATTTACACAATTGCAAACCAAGGTTAATCGGATGCAAGAAGATGTGAGAAGAATTTTGAAGATATTGAAGGTGAGAGATAGGAGGAGTCAGAGTGAATCTAGTCATAGGAGACATTCTAATGAAGATTCTGATGGGAATAGTGAAAGAATTAAGAGGCAAGAAGGTAGAGATGATAGGAGAAGGGGAATTGATAATATCAAATTAAAAAATCCTCCTTTCGCTGGAAGTAACAGACTAGAGGAATTTCTTGATTGGGTGCCAAGGGTGGAGAAGGTTTTTTATTGTTATGAGAGGATGAGCGCATGACAGTAAAGATGGCATATCTATTTTTTGATTATGCTAGTTTGTGGTGAGATAAGCTACAGGCTAAGAGACAAAGAGCTAGTGAAGACAAGGTGCGTTCATGGGCTTTGATGAAGAGATTGATGAGACGAAGGTTTGTGGCAGATTACTATAAATAGGATTTGTTGTGGAATTACATTCCTTGAGGTAAGGTAAGTGAAGCATGGATGAGTATTTAAAGGAGTTTGAGACGATGATGGCGAGTTATGATATTTGAGAGTCTTCATATGATTCTATAGCTAGGTTTATCAATGAGCTAAAGATGGACGTTGCCAGTATAGTGGAACTCCAGCATTATCAAACCTTGGAGTATTTGATTAAGTTGGCTGGCAGAGTTGAGAGACAACAGCACAGATGGTCTCAAAAATCATATTACCATGTCAAATCTAATGAAAAGGAGAAGAAAGAGGTTGGGAAGGAGAAGCATAAAGGGAAAGATGTGGAAGACAAAGTACCTGATCAAACACAACAGAGAAGAAGTCGGGAGATCAAATGTTTCAAGTGTTTGGGACATGGCCATATCACTTCTCAATGTCCTAATAAGAAGGTTATGATCATGAAAGGGAACAACATTAAGAGTGAAGAAGAGGGTCAAAAGAGTAGTGAGGAAGAAGTGCAAGAAGAGAACATGTCTGATTTGCCTTTGACATCAATTCTTGAGCATAAGCATGTGATTCCAGACCAGTGAACTAATCTATTCTACATTCAGAGCTTGGTGCAGGGAAAATCCTGTCTAACTGTCATTGATAGTGGTAGCTGTGCCAATGTAATTTATGCTGGATTGGTTCATAAATTGGGGTTACAGGTGGAGCAGCATCCAAAACCATATACTCTTGATTGGATTAATCAATAGGGGGCTGTTCATGTGCATAAATAGGTGTATGTACCTATTTCCATTGGTGATTATACTAATGAGTTATTATGTGATGTAATACCCACAGATGCTACACACTTGATTCTCGGAAGACCATGGCAGTATGATCTTCGAGCTACATTTGATAGGTACAAGAATGAGTACATTATTTAGCACTGGGGCAAGACATACAAGTTGCTTCTTATGAGCTATGAAGAGGTACAACAAGCCAAGATGATGCATGTTAAGAAGATCAAAGGATAAGAAGTTTGTTTGCATGGACCACTTGGATGACAACTCTGAAAGTTCAAAAATTGAAGAATCAAGATTCGAAGACGAATCTTCTTAAACCCAAGGGTAATGATAGGAATGAGCAAGCTCGAAATCGTTGGAAAGGAAAGTAAATTCAAGGCCGACACAAAATATTAAAGCTTGAAACCTCGTACGCCAGCCTTTAATTGTTTTGATGTCTTTTCGAATTTCTTTTGTAGCTTTTCGAATTTCTTTATTTTTATTAATGTTTGAATTATTTACAATTATGTTTTTTAGTTACGTAACTATCTTGTAATAAGCCTATAAAGGCTAGTAACTACTCAAGATAGATATAAAAGTTTTTATCATATCTTTTAAGATATTTGATAGCACTTTTAAGTATGAAACCCTTTGTGGTGATTTTGAATATTGAGTTTTGATTCTCTTTATTCTTGAGTTTTTATCAATTCTTGTGTCATATAGAATTGTGGTGAACCCTACTATTTGAATCTTGTGATTCTTTTAACATCGTGATTAATTTATAGATCGTGATCTCTATTGTTTTATAATCTAATCACAAACCAATTTAATTTTATTGTTCGTGGATTCTATCGAACAATAATTTATCCATTTTGAAAAAGGGTAAAAATTTAGATCAAGATTCAATCCCCTCAAGCTCGCATCAATCCCTATATTGTCATAATTTTGTCTAACCCCTTTAGTACAAATTAAATAGTATTTTGCACATGAATTATCATAAATCTATGCAAACCTTGACCCACAAATAAGGTTGCTATTATGGATTGATTTAGAAGCTTTTAGAGGCTAAAATGAATATACATGGTGGTGTATAGGTAATTTCAATGATATGATGTTCTTGCATGAAAAGGATGGAGGTCTACCTTAGAGATAGAGACTCATGGATAGGCTTTCTTTGATGATTATGAATGATCGATTGAATAATTTAGATTTGAATGAGCTTAGTTTCATGTAGTCAAACAAGAGAGAAGGTGATAGACTGATCTTTGAAAGAATTAATAGAGATTTAGCCTCATCTAAATGGTTACAAAAATTTCTAAGGACTATAGTGGCTTACATTGTAATGGATTCATATTATGTAACATTGGTGGTATATTGATGCCATACAAATAAAAAGGGAAGAAAACAATACAAAGTTGAGAACATGTGGACCACCTATGATAATTATAGATTGTTGAGAACATGTGGACCACCTATGATAATTATAGATTGTAATTCAAGTGGCATAGGACAAGCTTTCCCTAAATGAGTATCCTTATCCTTTAGAATTTAAATTAAGGTGATGCAAAGAGAAGATAAAAGATTGGGGTAGCAAATATAATAGGAAAAAAAAAGAAGATGTATCCAAGTAGAATTATCACAAATTTAAAAAGGCAGTATTAAGATGAATAAGAAGGTAAAGGTAAATATAGGGAAAAAATGATATTGCACTAAAAGATTTGAACACTTTTGATAACAATAGTCTAAAGCAACTTAGTTAAAGGAGGGTGATAAAAAACACCAAGTTTTTTCACCAATTAACATTGATGTGAAAATAGATGGACAAAGATGATGGATAATGATGAATGTTAGATAGATGATGAAGAAGACATAATGAAGTTCCAAAAATTTCTATGAAGAGATATTCAAGACTTATGGTGATAGGGATTAGGATAGTACTTTAAAAATGGTTTTAACCTTGGTATCTAGTGAAATAAATGATGCATTTGGTATATATATTTTTTAAAAAATAATTATATGTATTGGTATTAATATATATAATATATGTATAAATATTGAAAATGGTTAACCATTAACTGTCATTTTTTTATGATTACAAATCAAAACAGAACTCAAAAATAAGAAAAAAAATAAAAACTGTGATCCTAAACCCAAACCAACGGACCAGTTAGCCATATTTTTCGGATTTGTTTTCCGGTTTTGGTTCGGTTTTCGATTTCATTGGTTTTGTTACATAACCCTACTAAAATCTAATCTTAAATGATTGAACCTATTTGATGTTGAGGGGGGGACAAACAAATGTTATGTGTGCTGAGGCACCTTTGTGAAGTTCTCATGAGTTGACGTACGTGTGTGAAGTCATACATATGTAGGCAAGTGTGTGAAGCCCTTTATAATGAGGCAGTGTGAAGTCCTACGTGTGTAAGGAAGTGTGTAAAGTCTTCTGTGATGAGGCCAAAGTGTGAAGTCTTGCATAAGTATAGGCATATGTGAAGACCTCTTTGTGGGGCAATTGTTCTATGGTGTATAATTTGTGTAAATCCCTCCTTTTATGTTATCTATGCATCTATCCTTACTTACATTATCATAAGTTTGTCATTTTTTTCTAATGAATATAAAGGGAGAGAAGTGTAGAATACACAATTAATAAGTATGCATGTAGTTTGTTTTGATAAATACAAAGGGGAAGCAAAATGATGTATTAAGTATAGCTTGCATTTTCCTAGAATTAAGCATCGTATCTCTAAATTAAGCTTGAGAAAATTTCTTTAAAACTCATATGCTTAATTAAGGGGAAGTATGTTAAATTGAAAAGGAATTAATTGTGCATAATTGTCCTCATCAAAAAGGGGGAGATTATTGAACGTGTATGTTCAATGTGGATTTTGATGAGATAATATAATGCACAATTAACTATTCAATTATTATAAAATACACTTAATTAGTCAAATATATATGTGTGTGTGTATTGTGCATTCTTAGAGTTTCTGCAAGTTTTAGCAGGAAAAGTATTAGTCGAGAGCTAGACAATTTCAATCTTTAAAGCACAACAAAGTTTAAGGCTAAAGCTTGACAATATAAAAAATGAAGAATTAGTGGTCAAAGAGTTGGTTGAGGACTTGAGAAGTCCATTGGCTTAGACACAGCAAGTTTAAACCAAGACTTGACAAAGTTTAAAAATGTACAGCCTTGTCAAGGGAATTGTGGAGAGGGCGCGGCAAGTTCAAGACTAAGACTTGACAAAAGTTCAAAGTTGCACAACTTTGGTTGAGGGCTAAAATAAGGCATGATAAGTTTAAATTGAAGACTCGATGGAGTTTAAGTGAGCAAAAACTTGTCAATGGCAAATGTGAAGGTACGATGCTTAAAGGCACTATAAGCATTGAGGTGCATCAGATCAAATATTGGAGCTATCTGGCAAAAAGAGTTATTCAGCGCATTTAATGCTTGGCAACTTAAAGACATTATCGTCAACGGACATTTAAATTTTTGAAGGCAATAGATACTTTATTATTGGGAGATTACAAAAAAAAAAAAAAGGAGTAGTGCGATTATTTGCAAACAAGCAAATCATTTATTTTTTGTTCTCTTATTCATTAATTTGTATATCAAGACAGAGAGAGAAAAATATTTCTAGTGCTCTTTTCTTTTATTTGCAATTTATCAGTGAGCATCTAGAAGAAAGAAAGAAAATATTTTATTTCCTAAGTGTATTGTAAAAACTGTGCATTTCTCATCTTGAGTGTGTTTTTGTGAAATCAATACAGTGGTAGTGAAGTCATCGATTAGGGCATTGGTGGACCGTGGAAAGTATAAGGTGAGTCGAATTCCATGTTATATCCGGACTATTTTTCTCTATCCCTATCTCTTTCAAATTCCATACTATACTTGTTACTATATATCTCTATCCATATAATTTCGATTGAAAAACTGTAAAAATTTAGATCAAGATTCAACCCCCTCAAGCTTGCATCAACCCCTATATTGTCATAATTTTGTCTAACCCCTTTAGTACAAATTAAATAATATTTTGCACATGAATTATCATAAATCTATGTAAACCTTGACCCACAAATAAGATTGGTATTATGGAATGATTTAGAAGCTTTTAGAGGCTAAAATGAATATATATGGTGGTGTATAGGTAATTTCAATGATATGATGTTCTTGCATGAGAAGGATAGAGGTCTACCTTAGAGATAGAGACCCATGGATAGGCTTTCTTTGATGATTATGAATGATCAGTTGAATAATCTGGATTTGAATAAGCTTAGTTTCGTGTAGACAAACAAGAGAGAAGGTGATATATTGACCTTTGAAAGAATTAATAGAGATTTAGCCTCATCTAAATGGTTACAAAAATTTCTAAGCACTATAGTGGCTCACATTGTAATGGTGGATTCATATTATGTAACATTGGTGGTATATTGATGCCATACAAATAAAAAGGAAGAAAACAATTCAAAGTTGAGAACATGTGGACCATCTATGATAATTGTAGATTGTAATTCAAGTGGCACAGGAGAAGCTTACCCCATATGAGTATCCTTGTCCTTTGGGATTTAAATTAAGGTGGTGCAAAGAGAAGCTAAAAGATTGGAGTAGCAAATATAATAGGAAAAAAAAGGTGTATCTAGGTGGAATTATCACAAATTTAAAATGGGGGCAAAAAGATGAATAAGAAGGTAAAGGTTGATATGGGGGAAAAATGATATTACACTAAAAGAATTGAACACTTTTAGTAACAACAATCTAAAATAACTTAGTTGAAGGAGGTGATAAGAAAGACAAAGTTTTTTCACCAATCAACATTGATGTTAAGATAGATGGATAGAGATGGTGGATAATGATGAATGTTAGATAGATGATGAAGAAGACATAATGATGTTCCAAAAATTTCTATGAAGAGATATTAAGACTTGTGATGATAGGGATTAGGATAGTGCTTTTAAAATGATTTTAACCTTGGTATATAGTGAAATAAATGATGCATTGAGAAGCCAAGCACCATAGAAGAGATCATTGTAGCAACATTCAGCTTGGAGGCCTTAAAGCTCTAAGCCTATATCGCTTTTTGGATGCTTTTTACCAATGTTACTACTCTATGGTATACAAGATGCAAGTGAAAAGTAAAAGCTATCCAATCCTTCTAAATAGATATATTCCCTTCTACTTTTAATCAAACCAACGGTCTTAATTCCTAAAATGGTGACTTCTGAAGAAGTTATTCACTATCATTCTATTAGTTTTTATAATTTCATTTTCTAAATAATTTCTAGAATCATTGTCAATTGTTTAAAACCTGGTCGAATAGTCTAATGTTTGAGGAGCAAAGTGCAGTTCTATCCAATCAATTAATACAAGATAACACCACCATAGCACATGAAGCTTTTTATTTCTCAAATCTAGATAACCCTACAATAAATCATCTTGTGCAATTTATTAGACATAAACAAAGCATATGATTGCATAGGATGTGATTTTTCAAAAGCTGTCTTAACTAAGTTTGGTTTTTATGAGAAGTGAATTAATGGAGTTATGAAATGTGTCATCTTATTGTCTTATAGCATTATTGTGAATGTAAATCTATAGGTTGAAGTCAACCCACTAGGGGTTAGGGTAAGGAGATCTACTATCTCCTTACCTTTTCATCTTGCTCATCAATGTATCATCTAGATGCATAGTAAAGTAGTCGAGGACTAAAAGCTCATAGGCATGAGAAAGAGGAGGAATTGCCTTGTTTTATTGCATTTTCCATTCGCTAGTGAAGCTTCTTCAGTTAATGTATAAGTATTGATAAACATAAATTAGAAGTATCATCGTGCCCTAGATGGTAATTTTCATAAGTCTATTATATCTTTTAGCAAAAATACTCCTATTTAGAGGAAGAATGAGATACATGAAGACCCTTCTTCATGCAACAGTTGCCTCAATTAGAGAAAGTGACAACAAGGGAGGTAATTACTAATGCCAATATACAAATCTAAGATAGACATTTACCTAATTATTTTTTTCTTTGGCCTTTATTTACCTAATTATTTAGTTGGTTAATAAATGGTTAATAAATGGTTAATTTAGCTATTACCTCAATATTCTCTTCTTCTTTTTTCTAAACGTCATTTGACTTATCTAGCATGAAGAACCTGTTTTGTTGCTGTCGACTTCTTTTACCTAAGTGTAGAACCACCTCCTAAACTTTCAAAATAAATTTTTTCAACCCATTAAACTCTTAAAAATTGGCATAGTTAAGGACACTTAACATTTTTTTATAAAACAAAATGGGAGTTGCAATATATCCCCTCAAACTTTTACTTATGTGCGGATTTACTCCTTAAATTTTTATGTACTTGTGAATTTAACACCTCCACTCCCTAAGTTCATGGAAAATATTAATTGTTCTTAACTGTGCAAGTTTTTAAAAGTTTAAGGGGTAAAAAAACTCATTTCAAAAATCGAGGGAATGAATATGCACTTTGATACAAATTCAGTAGGGTAATTTGCAAATTTTCCTTATTTTAATACATTAAAGTCTATAATCTTATTGGATGATTGCATTTGGACTTTATACCTTATAATAGTGTCACTACGTGACTATTAATATAAGACATATAGGCTCTTACTGAGTATTGATGATAGGCCTATATTTTTTCACTTTATTTAGTATTAGTTTGGTGTAAATTTTTATATTATAGCTCTTTTAGATAATATAAAATAAATATTAAAAAACTTTTTTTTTTCAAATATAACATGAAAAGTTTTAAAACAAAAATTTCTTAAGATGTGACCGTATAAAGATGTTTTAGGGTTTCTTACCGATAAAGATCAGCTAATGCATTATTATTAATTTTTTTTTCCTATCTTGTCATGGCAAAATTGGAAATGAAAAGGACGTGATTAAGATTTTATTTTATTTTATTTCTCCATTTTCTGTTCAAAACCAAAATATGATTCAAATGGACTTTTGTTTCTTCATCCGGCCTTGCTATTAGTTTAAACAAATAAAAACCTAGATTGATGGGGTCTAGACATTAACAACAATTCCGTAAAGCAATGATCACATAACCTAATATTTTTTAGTCCAAACATACGCATCTTCACATGAACTTTAGGAGAGCCAACCCTGTCTTTTAATACACCCCACTTTAATTAATATGTCTGTGTCAAATACATAAGGCCTATGGGGTGTTCAATAGTCCATAATATTGCTTGGCTTGGTCACATGCATTTCAATTTAAAATAAATCCCTCACCATCTAGCAACCCTAGTTAGCAACAAAACATCATTCACATCTTTATAACAAGATAAAGCACCACAAAATTTTCTTTCTCACTCTCTCTTATGGCTGCTACAACATCAACGACAACGTGCGCCAACTTCTTCAATTTCAGATCAAGCTCACCAAGGGTTCGTAAACCATCGAGCCATGGTGCACCGGGGTGCAGCAAGCTAGATGGTGTGGCTATGTGGTTCATTAATGGTGTAGCCACTGCCTTCTTTGCATCGCTGGAGAGGTGCTCTTGCATACGTATCGCCACCGAGGACTTTGATGGAGATGAGGGTAACGACTTACCACTTATTTATAATGATGGAAATATGGGCCGGCATGATGGGGTTGCCACCACCATACGGCGGAGGACTGGGAAGGGTGGCAAGAATAAGAATGATAATGGAACTTTTGTGGAGGAATGATAAACTAAACCATAGTAAGTTAAAAAGTTCTTTTACAATGTTGTGTAATTGTGATATTGGGAAGGTTGATGAAGTGTTCAATGAAGAAGAGTGCTGAATTAATATATATGATTATGAAGATTGGACATAGATATATGTGAATCTTGTATAAGTTGTAATAATTAAAATCTGAGCTTAATTTTCTTTCTGGGAAATATGATCGATTTGCCCTTGCCAGTTGCAAAGGACAAACATGCTTATTTATTTATTTCTTCTTGGGTTTTGTCTGTCACTGAAATTAAGTTTTGTTTAAGATCTATTTCATTTTAGTTACTAGATCAATCAAGTCACCAGAAGGTCCAGAATTTTTGGATTAATAGCACAAGGCACAACTCAAATTTGGGTTTTAATTCATTCAATAATGATCTATTGCTTTATTAATTTGTATAATTAACGATCCTTCATTGTTTGTTCCATGTGAAATTAAAATGCCCAATTTTTTTTTATAATTAGATTAAAGTCTAAGGAGAAAATGTTTAAATTGGTTTTAAATTTTAATAAATTGAAGAAATTTTTATTTATTAGAATTTTGCAAATCTAACTTAATCAGTGAAAATCTACTATTGCAAATATCCTTTTTTTTTTTCTTTTGTAAAAGAACATAAAATCAGAACGCGCTTGCAATAAGAACAAAAGCAAAGTCAAAAATAGTACATTCAATCAATCTATTTGTCATTTCTTTCCACGACAAAGCTTTTATGGCAAAGATGCACAAGTTACACTTGGGATCCTCTTCGCCATACCTAGGAGCTAGCTAGCGGTTGTTTCGCTAAAAATATTGTAAAGTATTTTCTTTCCATGCGAGCTATGATTAGAATTTTATAATTATTGATTATTTTATAATGATCACAAAATTTTAATATTGTGATTTGGATTTCTAAATTTATTTCATTTGAATATTTCTAATTTTATACATTAGTTATTAAAATTATTTAAATTCATTAAACATGTTGTAATTTACTATAATTTATAGCATCATCATTTTTTCCTGTTATAATCTCACCTTGTACGTGACAGTGTCTTATAGTGGTAAATTATAAAAAAAAATTAAAACCAAATTTAAATTTCTTCTTTTCCATTTAATAAAAAAAATGAAGAATCTATTTTCGAATGGATTATATGTACTTACCTTTTCTCGATTTCCTCCATTTTAACCTTTTAAGATACTATTACATGTGATAAAAAATAAATTTATATATTAAAAAAAAAAAAACATATTGATGATATCAAAAGGATATCTTATTTATTTTATGTATCTTCAAAAGTTCAACTAGCATGCCAGATCTGGCCAGTTGGCAGCAAGGCCTACTTTCTGATGAAGCCGTTTATTAGATCCTCGTCATAATAATTATAATCTAGCGCTTTATTGCGATTTGCGTGTTAATCATAATCAATGTGATATACAAGAAATTTCAAAGGAAAGTAACGTGACAATATTATGATTAAAGGCTATCTTATCTCTCTCTTTCTTTTTCTTTCCCTCTTATTAATTGTTTTCCAAAAGCAAATTATTTAAAACACAGCTAAAGGCACTTTTTTAGGTGAGGAAGAAAAAGGCTTTTCCTTTCCTTCATGATGGTGAATCATGTTGTCACTTCGGTTGTCATAATGTTTCTGAGTTGAGTGGCCTAAACAACTTTTACTTTTGTTTTATTTAGAATTACCTTCTCCCATGCGTCCATCAACAGAAATAGATTAAAAAAGAATCCAAGGAGGACAACTTTCACTATGGCCTATTTGGATTGTCCCGTATTTATAAATATTATATCTATATCAAATTAGTATTTATATTTTATTTATATCATATCAGTATAGATTCAGTATTAATTTAGTTTGATCAATTTATAAATAAAACTATCAATTTTTCATCTAGACATCGATTTAAAAATGAGATTAAAATGATACCAGAATGATGAAGCAAACAGATATATCAATTATCTTCAGTTTATTATGAAGGCTAAAAAAAAAATTCAGTTTATTATGTTAAAAAACAATCAGTTTATTCCAATTCTATTGAGAAATATCTGTATATGCCTATATGTGTTCCTCTAAAAGAAGTAAATTCCATTAGAAATGTATTAGGAAAAAGTTGTAATTGGAAATCCTATGTGGGATAATTATATGGCATATCTAATTAATCTGTTCTTCATAAATTAAACATGAATTGCAATAACATCTTTATGATTGAGGATGAGCAACTCCTGTTATGAGTAATAAAATGTATTATAAATTATATATTTTGGAAAGAAATAATCGATATATTTATTCAAGGGAAAGGGAGTAACGATTGAAGAGTAGTAAAAATATATAGATATTGTTAGTTAAAGAATACATTAGTAAGCCACAAATTCTCTAATGGTCTTCTTATGTTGTAATATTTCTGGACTAACCGGTGTAATAGTTGCCAAATTTCATAAGCATACATCTTTTCTTGCTTTTTGCATAAAGTATATGACGTTTTTACAATACAATTGTCGCTTCTAAAACCATGTTAACATGTGTGCATAGTTTTCTTTGGAGGAAGAGATATAGTTGCGTTATATTTGCATTATAAAGGAAGTGTTGAAAATTTTTTACAATAGTTGAATTTGTTTTGACGTCAAAAAAATATTTGATTTATATTATGGAAAAAAAAAACAAATTTCTATATGCAAATAAATCCAAATCTCTCATGTATGAAATTGGGGCAAAATGAATAAAATTAAATAAATATAGAAACGTATTTGAATTCATAGAAAAGAATAATCCCTTTTAGAGTATTTTAGTCTTCCAGTTTAAAATAGTGTTTTTTCTCTTAATTTTTCACATTGATTGGATGTGAGTAAAAATATAATAGAAAAACAATCAATACTTAAGCGGAGATCTCATCCTTTTTTATAGTTTTTATTATCTTATTTTATTTTGACCTATTATAACACGGGAAATAAAATATATAGGCTCCTACACATCAAGCTCATACTCAAGACTCCAAACTTTAAAAGTGGTACCAACCAATAATCAAATGATCATTTTTATTTAAAAGGTTATTTCCTTAACTCAGCTAGACGGCTTACTATATACAATTAATTAATATATCAAACAACAAAACTATAATACTATATTGATATGTTTCTGTTTAAAACCTGATATTTTGATAAATTACATATATTCAATCCCACTATAATTACGTTGAAAATGCAATTAAGAATAAAATGGGAGTGGGTTGTGCAAGTTGATGTATTTTTATGAGGAAAAGTTAATACATACATATATGTATATATATGAGTGTGTACTTTACTCATTGAGAAGAAAAAATCTTCTTGTTTTTGATTTTTTTGTCCTTTTATAAAATTAAGTATGCAAATTAGACATGCAATTGATAAGTTATTATAGGATATATTAACTAACGTAAAAGTTTATCCTACAAGGTGATTTCTTATAAGATTTTAGGATAAACTATTTCCTCTAATTTCAAAATCATTATGGGGTTCGAGTTTTGGTTTTGAGACTAAAGTATGGCTTTATGGAAACCTGAAACCAATAAAAGTTAACATTATAAATGTTTAAGTTAAAAAAAAAAAAACATGATAAATGTTATATTTGTGCCTACGGTACATACGGATCTTAACAAAAAAAATAATAATAATAAAGATTATAATTTATTCTTTAGCACGAAACCGATAATCAGGTGCATCTGACTCTCCCTCTTTCCCACACCCTTACGACCGCACCATCTATCAGTATCCCTTGTCTTATAATCACTCTCACCATCATCATTTCCTTTTAGAAATGTAATTGGGGGTTTTTTTGTAGAATATTTAGCGTCCTAAAAACCAACAATGGTTTTCTATTTTTGGGTTTTGTTCCAAGCATATTTTATAAGACCTTGTAAGGAATCAAGATAGTTTAAATTTTTTTCAATCCCATCTTGAATTTGCCTATGTTGCATCCTTAACGTAAAAGGTAAATTCTGAAAAAGAAAAACAAAAAAACTAAAAGGTAAATTAATTTAACTTTAAGATTTGTTTGGATGGTATGTTTTTTATCTATAGCTGATCGCATTTGTATTTTATTTATATTCGATATATATATATATATAATTTTTTCAATCTATTTATGAATAAAAATATTTATTTTTTATCTATATTTATTTTTTGATAAATAATTTATTTGAAAACGTACGTGTACTATCTGTATGCCAACAAATTATTTATGAATATGTGTGCGTATATATACACACTTTCATGATTTGAGTATCTTATTTTGGCAAATATATCATTTGAAAATGGTGTTAAGATAGTAAAAAATGGAAAAGAGGAACCAATGAAATAGACATCCAATTGGAAAACTTGGTGAACAAACTCAAGACTTAAAAATGGGAAAATATCAAACGTGTATGTAAACTTTGGCATTTTTTTGATTAAATAGACTTTTTTTCCCTTAAAGATCCATGGGTTTGTTGGGTTTTCAGTCTAACTTGTATAGGTCCATCTATATACACAAGACCTTAAATATGCTTTGAAGATGCTTATATACCCAAAGATAAAAGGTAAAACAGTTTGGTAAGTAAGCTTGTGACAATGATAAGCCAAAAGTAGTTTGTGGAAGTTAAAACCACAAAGGGATAAAGGCATAAGCATTGCCTTTATTTTTTAATTTTGGTAATTTGATACTAAATATTTAATTTTGGGCAAAAAGGTGCCTATAATTTCAAAACAATGGCATTTCAGATGCCAAAGATGTCCAATTTTAAGTTTACGAAGGCACTAAAATGTTTTTTTTTTTTTAAGTAAGTGCACTTTTTTGTCTAAAATCAAACATCGGATACTAAATTGCCAAAATCCAAAAGTACAGGCACGATCCATGCCTTTATCCCAATGTCAAAAATAAAAAAGCCATATTAGATCAATGTACTCGATGAGTTAAAGAAGGAAAAAAGATAAGAAGCTTGCTTTGTCCCTCTATTCATGATATATTATGGACTATGAGGGAAAGAATTCAATTTTAATGGCTTAACTTCGGATCCATGATTGATTGACTTATTAAATCTCATAGGTGAAAGATTTGATTATAACGATCACATGAGAAGAGTGTAGGGAGGAGGTGTAGATGATTTTAGTAGGCTTAAATGCACACATGATAGGTGCGGGAGCTAAAGAGCATCAAATCTTACTACTTCCAACAAAATAATATGCATTCTTGACTTGATGAAGTGATTTATTCACTAAAGTAGAAATCTGTCAGTACAATGGTGTTTTTCCAATATTTCCAACCAACCAAATTAAATGGGACTAGTGGTATTTGGGCCTATTTTCGTTTTCAAATCGAACCGTTACTGAACAGATGCAATTATCATGCCGATGAAAAATTGACAATTTTACTCATAAACTGACCAAATCTAATCGATATTGATTTGAAACAGATAAATTACCGATAGGTTTTGATAAGTTCCTATCACGATGGATACCAAAATAAGCTCCCTTGTGGACTAAGGTCCATTAAAGACTTTAGCCACGAAAATGCAATATAGAAAGGTTAATGCAAATGAAATAGGATAGACATATTTTGATTTTAACCAGGTTCATCATTTATAACTTCTAATCACCAAATTTAAAATCCTTCAATTTAGATAGTATGATCATCAAGAGCATCACTTGCATCATAGAAAACTGGGCTGGGATTCCTCAATGGCAGATCTTAGGTCTCATGTTATTTTTAGTTATCAGTCTATTCATACTTTCCTTTAACACAAAGCTTATCAACTAGTTAACAATGAGATAATAGAAATCAACTTGCCTAAAATAAAAAATCCAAAATCAAAATAGAACTTATCAAAGAATATCACTAATCATCAAAGGACAAAATAAAACTAGAAAAACAAACTCAAAATCATTAAAAATAAATTTTAACCAAACATAACACAAATTTCAACCTTTGATCAATTTAAACATAAATTAAACATCAGTTCGATCGAATTCATTGAAAATAATATTTCATCAGCCTCAAAAATAGAGTTAGTAACATACAAAGACTTCTCTGAACCAAAAAAGAACTCAGGATTTCAATCTATTCAAAAGTAACAATACAATCAATTCTAGCAATTTCATTGATTAAAAAAAATCAACAGCTCATAAACACAATTTTTGTCAATAAAAACCATCTCCAAACAAAGCAAGTCTCTAAAAATGCAATCTGCAAATTCAACGGTCACCTCACAAAGCACAATCTTTTATCAATCAAACGTCTAGAAACCAAAAAAATGTCTAAACATCTAATCTTCATGCAATATGAGTAAAAATCAACAACTTTATGAAACACATTTTTAATTGTAAAAAAACATCTCCAAACCAAACAAAACTCAAAAGATAAAATCTTTAAACAATATAAATAGGTATAAACCTCAGAATCCCACAATCCAATCAAATTTTCTTAAAATTCTTATTCTCATGTTGCAACGCACTTGGGTAGCGACTCAACAAGTGGATAGAAAAGCTTTATAGTTCTAAAATTATTATTAGTTATATGATTCTAAACACGAAGATTGACACTTAGCAACTAGAAAAACTTTGTGGTTCTAAAATATTATTAGTTATATGCTTTAAAAAATTAATTGCGAGCATTCTTTCATTGCATAACATAATTCTTAACCATGTAATGTAGGACTTGTGCATTTAAGCTAACCTTAGTATTTACTTGCTTAATACCTAGCGAGTTTGTATTAGCAATTATGAGTTGACAATTGTAATCTTATGCTTAACAAGAAAATGTGGAAAAATGAATTACATATAATTATTTCACATAAGATCATTTTTGAAATCGTTAGATGGCTTTCAAATATTTTGTAATATAAAATAAAATGTTTTATGCAAAGGGGCAAGAGAGTGTCATTTGTTAAATAATAAAAAAAGGCAAATTAGTCAATCTTAATAAAATAATAAAAATAATCACTCCTCACCTTTAACCTACGTATTTTTTTCTTTCCATAGTAGTTTCTAATAACCCCTCAAAACCAAGAGAATAAAGTAAGCCATTCTCCTGTTCTTTTTGACATCTTTAAGAGGATACACCTCTAAACCTTTCAACCTATGTGTGATAAGGTGTTGAAAGCGTTTGTGCTTTGGGTGAATAAGAAGGCTCATAGCTTTTTCATTGGATCTATAAGGTAAGGGTTGTTTAATGCATACCATTGAATTAAATATCAAAACATGTAGGTTGGTTGTAATCATATATATATAAATATCCATTGTTTAATAGGTTGTTGATTGCAAAAAAGGAGAAGATCAATAAATTGATTCAAGGTAAATTGTTGTGAGAGTGTTTTTGAAGGGAGTTATATGTATTAGTATTGAGTTTAGGGTGTTTATATGTTTAGTGATTGGAGGAAGGGATGGGTTTGGATAGAAAAAAAAAATCACTTTTTGAAGCATAAGAGACACAAATAGGGAGATATAATTGTGTTTCCAACCATGATTTTTTTTCCGCATTGTTTTTTATTCCTTAGCTAAGTTTTATTCGTGCTAGAGGCCATGAAAGCCTCGATGATGGCCATAGGGCCTGTTACTTCCTCCATCATGGGTATGATAGAGGGAGTGAAATCCTCCAAAGCCCATCACTCTCTCCAATATGGGTATGATAGAAGAAGTGCCTCCCCATATGGCTTAGATCACAGCCATGCCTTAGAAAATGCCTCCATGCAAGCCTTATTTTAGGGGTGTTCTAGGTTATACCTTGTTGCATTGGGTCGATCATGCCCTTACTTATAAGCGTGAGCTCAAAAAATGATCTTTAATATTGTTTAAACCTCTTTAATAGTCTTTCTAAAATATCTAAAGGCTAAACCAAACTTCAAAGTACACTTAAACTTAAGTAAGATAGCTTTCTAAACATAGAATGGTACTAAACTCCTAATAAACCTAGGAATTTAAACAACCTTAGGAGTATATCTTCTTACATAATAAAAGTAATGAGGTAGTGTTGTTATGTGGTGATCGGTTAGCGTTATTATGTCATAATCGAGTGTTTCTAATAGAGTTGAGTTATCTATTTCAGATGTCATATCAAGTATGTCATTACCTTTTTTGTTGATTGTGCGTATTAAGTACTGGTAATTGAAAACAAACTAAGTAATTATTCGGCTTTAATAAATGTTTTGTTGCTTGTGTTTGACCTAGCCTAGTGGATTGAGAGTATCAGTGATGCTAGGTTGGCACCTGATGATCCACATGTAATGTTGTCTTGAGTGGAGTCACACCTAGAAAGGATTCCAGTAGATTACATAAAAACGGTTACGGTTTCCAGGGTATTGGGGAGTACCCAATACTAAATATGTTTTTATAAATATATAAGTATATGTTGTTGTGGAGTCATGAGTTACTTTAGGTTTAGAGTTAGGTGCGAATAAACCCATGTTGTTGGTTGTTGGCTTAAAATTACAAATAATAAAAATGTGATTGCGGCATTAGATGCCATGTTGCATGTGACTGTACGTATGGTTGATCATGCATATGTGCTTGTAGTTTTGACGTATTGGGCTTTGGCTTAATCCCTTTTATCTTTTTCAGGAACAAGTGAGAAGCATATATTATTCAACTTATTAAGATATAGTATCTATACGGACTACATCGTTAGACTTAAGAGATGTTTTAAGGTTGATATTTAAGTAACGGTGTTTTATGCTCTAGTTTATGTAATAGACTGAGTTTAAATTTCTTAGTTAAGATAGATATGAGTTAAGTTTTAGTTATGTCAACTTTAATATCAAGTATTTATTATTGCGTTTATGACTATTGATGGGATTATCTTTTTAATGTGATTTTGGAGTTATTAAATGTTATTTGAGGATATTACCAGGTTTTTAAGCCTTAGTATGTCCCATTCTTATAGTGAAACATGGTTGATAATGTAAGGCGTTACACATTCTGTTGCTTGTGTGTTTGTGCGCGCACACACCTGCGTGTGTGTTTCCTTTGCCTCCCCTGTGCTGAAGTCATTCTTTGAAAAAATTTCTCTATTGAGAGCATTCTTGTGATTAGCTAAAAATCTAAAGGTGCTTACCACATTCCTTTTTTATTGTAGATAGCAATTCTTCCATTGCTTCTGCAACTTAACTTAATATGTCTTTCATTATTTTCTTTGTTTGTGATTGATTTCAAAGCGCTCTTCCATGTATGACTCAAAAATATCTAATGCTTCCTTATCCTTTTATATTTTTAGGTCTAGTGTTATATTTTGAATCTCTTTGTTTACCGTCTCTCTAGTTACAATTATTTTTTAGTAAAATCTATGTTGCACAAGTTTATCTAAGTATTCGTATTATTTTTACATGATGAAATTATTTACGAATTGACAATGTAATCTCAATCTGATTACTTCCATGTAACAACACTAATGTCCTACATAAACCAAAAAGGTCGTCAAACCATACAACAAAATACAAATTATTAAAACTAGAGGGGGAAAAAAAGACTAGAGAACATATTTCATATGACATCAACCATCTATATTTAAACTATGACACAATGAATTGATTTTCTAATATGAACATTATCAATCCATACCCAATAATGACGTTACATCTAAAGAAGCCAATAACAATACATTACTCCAATTACTAAGCTCTAACAAGATTTCATAAACAAAATTCGTCATCATGCCCTAGAAACTAATAAGGACTAAGAATTTCAAAAGTACTAACTGAAAAAGAAAAATTGAAAATTTGATCTTTTAATGATTTTCTCATATTATAGAACGAACACACAATAGAATTTACAAATTCCACATTAATTTCATGACCAATAAGAAACCCTAATATTGATATATACATTGCAACAAAGAAAGTTGATGAATTATGTCATTACTTGAACTCCCTTTGATGGCAGCCTAATCTAAACTATGCAACGTGAAGGAATGAGGATGAGAAATTAGAAAGCACTTGGACAAGAGAAACCAAGAAGGGATATATATTGGAGAAGGTTTGAAAAAAGAGTTAGGATGCTTATCCATTGGCACTTCTAATATAAGAGAAAGTACCACCTCTTCAAGCATTAGTAGTTAATAAAGATGTATTAAGTTAATAAGGAAGGAAAATTGGTAATTAAATATACTTTTAGCAACTAATACCATGGTAACTGGTAGCTTTATTTTTAGTAAATTAAAAATATCTTATACATTGATTTTTTGCTACAGATAATTAGATTTAATAGCTAACTATATTATATTTAGCTACCAAAGTAGTAATTTAGTAGCAAAATAGTTTTTCCTCTAGCATTAAAATTTTCCTTCAATTTATCTACTACCAATTAATAAATTGGTAGCTAAAAGTAATATTTTGCAACTATAATTTATTGATAGCTAATAATTTGGTAGATAAATGTAAAATTTGTAGTGATATAAAGAAAACCTTTGTACAATAAGATAAAATTTAACTAGAACTTGTTAATACAAATGGGGAATTCATAAGTATATTTATTAAAGCATGTTAATGGAAAAGTTTGGATATATTACAAGATGCTCCAAAATGCAAATCAATAAGGGAGGTTAAAATATAATTTGCAATTTTATTGAATATGATGTGATAGGTGGAAATTTAGCCAAATTGTATTTAGCTTACTGTGGTGAAATATATATATTGTTGTGAGTATATATTACTTTCTCATGAAATATATAAAACAAGCTTACATTGTAGTTAAGGAAAATGACAACTTGTATCCATAAAAAGCCTATACAACTTTGACAAAAAACAAGCCAACACAAATTTACTTTAACCTTGTTATTTACTTACTGCTTATAATTTTCACGGTCTAATGATGCTATAAAACAAACACCATCCTCATTTTTGTTGAGGTAATGTAGTTAATAAGAGTTTGAGATAATCCTTCCGACTGGCTTGACTTGAACTGCTGAGTAACAGGTCCTTATAGGAAAAAAAAATTATAGGGTAAATTGCATGGATACCCCTTGAAAGTTTCATAATTGCATGGACCCCCTTGTTTTAAAAATTCATCACCTACATCCCCCTGAAATATCTTCATTTGCTGATGTGGAATAAAAATTACATAAATTAAATCACATCGAAATTATGGCAAATATAACCCATTTTTCATTTATTAACCTGGATTCAATCTCTTAACTCAATCTGATGTTCAAGTTGGCAACCTTCTGGGAATTTTCACAATAAACAAGACTAACTAGGAACTAAGAAGCTTATACCATGGGGATAGAGGCTCTTTAAGGCTAGCTGTTGCACTAGCTCTTCTAATGATAGTGGGAAGACTACTATTCCCCGAGACACCAAACAGCTTAACAAAATGAGGATGAAAGGGAAGGAAGAGAAATCCTAGAGAAAATCAAAGGCGCTAGGAAAGTAAATGTAGAGTTTGCTGACATTGTTGATGCAAGCAAATTTGTTAATGCCAGCAAGCATCCATTTCACAACATACTTCAGAAAAGAAACAGACCTCAACTGGTTATGGCTATATCTATGCCAATATTCCAAATACTTACTAGCATAAATTCAATTTTTTATGCCTAGTGATTTTTCAAAGCATGGGGTTTAGAGAAGTGCAGCCTTGTACTCCTTTACTCCAACCGGTGGAGTACTTGCTTCATCCACATTTATATTGATTGCAGCTATTGACAAATTAGGCGAAGAGCCTTACTTATGAGTGGTGGTATCCACGTGATCATTTGCCAGCATGGTGTTTTTCTTCCACGGTCCTTTAGGTTGTGTTCTGTGACTCACAAAAGTTAAATACAAGTTGAAACAAGCTTAATCCTTATTATAATCATGATCATTCTGTTATGGGTATGAAGATATCCCTTTTAAATCAAAATCTTGGCTTCTTTTCCTCTAGTTCTTGAAATTCATCGTAGATACCAAAACAAAATCAGCATCAAAATAGAAAAGAATTGAAAGATTACAGTCCAGTTTACCAAAAACAATTGGCCTAAAAAAAATTAATAGTTTTCATCTGATTATTAAATCTGGTTAATAAAAGAAAAATGGATTTTTTTTTTTGCCATGTCAACACATAATTTGACGTGGCAGCAAGGGTACAAGTGTTGATTTTTTAAAAATAAGGATCCATGTAATTATAATCATTTAGGGGTGTCCATTAATTTACCCAAAAATATATTAGGAAATTTTTAAAATGAGAATTAGAAAGATAAGTAAATATAGAAAAATTAGAAAAATAAAAAAAGTAAAAAAACATTTACGACTTGTTCGTATTTAAAAAGATTTTCCATGTGAATATTATCTATTCATAGGATTTATAGCGTTGTTGATAATAACATATAATAAATATAATTCAAAAACATGCTCATTATTTATATAGAGTTCACCAAAAAATTAATTTCACTTCTAAACCATATGTGACTTCTCTTTCTTTTAAGACCTATTTTAAGTGTTACTATAGTCTCGCAATGTTAATATTTTAACTCAAATGAGATATAATTGTGTATAAATAAATACACATATTTTATTTTATTAAATGAAATTAGTTAAAGAATAGTATATTAGTAGGCTCAATTGCTATTTAACTTTAAAATTTAATTTTAAATTAATTATTTTTTTATTAATTTAAAAAAAATGGAAGTTGAGCAGTTTAGACTTGAACTGTACCCATCTTGGATCCAGTGGATCTATGGGTAGGGACTTGTCTTGCCAATAACTAAAGTAGCTCTAGGTCTTAATATTTTGGAACCGAAGCATAAAGATGTCTAAATGATGCTATTATTAACAGTTCTTCGATTCAATTTATATTTTATTAGCCTATATTATTTACCTCCTAGAGTTGATGTTCTGTTGCACCCAAATATGATTTAATTAACAGGTGAAGGGCAATGTTTTAGCATTCTAAAACTAGGCGTTCCACAATTTTGTTGGGTCCATTAATCGGGGTTTTAGTTGGACAAGGTCGTCCATTTTTCCTTTTTCTTCTTAGCAATCAATATTTTTAACACATCACAAATATTAGTGTTTATATTTAATAAGCTTAAATGATAGCTAGGCTTAATGGTTGGGTCCCATAAATTAAATAGTGTGTACACTGTCTCATCCTTGAATTCATAATATCTATGTAATTTATATTGTTTATTAGCGTAATTAAAAAAAAAAGATTTGTATAAAATTGTTTAAGAAAAGGAAAAGTGGTATACAAATAGTTAAAAGGATAATTCAATATTATTCCAAAATTAACATAAAAAAGCATGTGTGCTGCTCATGCTGGGTGGTTCAATGGCTTTTTTGTGCTTAGGCTTGGCATAGTGTCATTCATGTGTTTCCAGGCCCAACCACGCAAAAATCCAATGTGTCTGTGCTTCAACAGCCCAAGCGTGAGCCTATACGGAGTTGTACCTACGTGGTCGATCATTTACCACCCCTACGACAACTTCAATCCATTCGGTTCTAGCTTCTAGCTTATAGAGTACCGCAAGTCTTCGATGAAAAAATATTTGCTATTCCAGGAATCATATTCCTACTCTGTTTCAGTCAATAGACACTAGATATATGTTAAATAAATTTAAAAAATAAAAATTTTAAAATAAAACAAATAGTTACTATCACTCTTTATATATATGTATCATGTTATTATTATTTAGGATAAGATTGGGACATAATGGTTGAGATAGCGAAAACCTTTTCAATCCAAATGATACAACCTGGGTCTAAAAATTTTAATTAACATAATTCCTGAAAGTTAAAAAAGAGTTTCTAGTAGATGTGTTTCTTTCCTTTTATTCTGGAGCACCATGGGAGTTGCTTATTGGATCCATCCAAGTCAAGTGAATCGTAATTAAGCTTCAAGCAGCATATCCACTTTTTGCTTAGCAATATGCGCACACTAATGTTGATAAAATTTCTAATGAAGTACTAATTTTTTAAGAAACATGTGGTAAGTGGTACTATAGTGTAAACGTTGAAGCAAAAAGAATAAATCTGATTTCTCTGTATAAGTGATACTTGCTGTAACACACTCTATAATGTTGTCAATGTCATAAAGCAAACTTTAACTACTTTATACAAAGTATAATATTTTTTCATGCTTCAAAATTATCAATGTATACCTGATTTCTTGATTTTGATGCTTAGGGTTAGGAAATATTTATTACGAGTTAGAGTTTAGATAAGGCTTCATTAATCTGTTCCGTACAAATTATCCCATTTGATAAGGTTTTAATCTTATTCAGAAATATTTCATTTTACATAAAAATACGGCATCAAGATATGAATATGAACCATATTTTTATACATACCCATATGAAGACATGGCGGGTGGTTTCATGGAAAAGTTAGATAGAAAATAACCGATGGTGATTTCATAATTTTGATGGTTTATAAATGTTGCATTTTAGGAACTTAGTTTGATGGAAAGTGGGATAACGGACAAAGCTTATCGGCTTTTCTTGTGATGTACTTCATTTTTCAGGCAATTTACTTCACTTGCGTTATCAAATTTGCATTTTTTTTCTATATTTGAAATGTTTTTAAATTGTAATATTTTTTAGTACAAGTTTTCATATTTTTTTTGGGCCGATGGAAGTTTTCATTTTTAATTAATGCCTTTTGTAGCATTTTTCTTATAAAAAAATTTATTTTGCGTTTATGAGATTTTCATGAAGTTTCCTTTTTTTTTTTTTTTTTTTTGCAAATCTTATGTTTTTGATATATTACATGCCTTAGGGCTAATTGATAGATTTTTTGTTGGTTAATAATATTATTGAGAGCTGTGATCTTTGCTCTATTCCCAAAATCCATGTTCCCATTGAATTTATGAATTTTGATGCCTATTTATTTTATTTATTAGGAAATTTTTTAAATTGATAGATACATAGAAGATGATATTCCGACAATCATGAATAATTCATCAATTAAATATTTAATTTTTGTATAGTTCTATTGCATGATTTTATTAAATGATATGGCATAAAAGACCTAAATTGATTCTTTACTAGGACTTCATCCCTAATGCCAACAGGTAATTTTTTTCCCCTTCCCTTAAGGCTTTAGCTATGGAAAGAAATGAAATTGGAAGTAAATCTAAATCTAAATCTTATAATTATTGATAAGATATATCTATGAAGATTTAGTGTTGATAAAAGTTGTAATGTTCAATCAAACTTGAATGGGTTTGATGTTTAAGTACATACAAGTATAGGGTTTATTTGGTTTGATTTATTCTAATCGTTTTGACATATTATCGTTTTCAAACATATTATTTGTTAAAAAACAGATACAGATACAAATGAAAAATAGATATTTTTACTCTAAAAAATCAAACAGATAATATAAAATTAAAATATAAATAAAAATCAAACAATTCAAATATACCCTAATTTGAAGAGTTGTAGTGTTGCCATCAATATATTTTGCATTCAGAAATCAGACTGCAATTTAAATGAAATTTTGCATTGCCCATCAATCCATCATGGTGTATAGGATACAGACAGGGTATTACTAGCTATTATTTAGCACTACATATAATACATTTTATAGGATTCTCCTCGTAAATTGGTGTTTTCGAAACATATAAACAATGGTTGTTGACCGGCTAAAGGTACCCATGTTGGATAGGATCAAGCTTTGGATGTTGAAGTTGGGATGAACTAATCGCTCTCTCAAACTCCGCTTGGTTTCTAAGAACTGAAGTGAGAGATCCTTACCAAATTATTATCCTTTATGCTGCAAAATCTCTTGCATGAAAAAGTATTAAGCACGTATTTCCTTAGAAAACCCCTAGCCCCAACATCACCATGTCTGGACATCTTGATATTGCCCGATTTAGAGCTCTTGCTTTTAATACACTTCTCGTAAGCAACTAGAAAAGGGTCGTTTTCCTTCTTCAGTAAACCCTTCCTAGAAGAACTTTGTGTAAGATTTGGTGGCTGAAACGCGCATGGAGGCAGAGGGATTTGTATATCGTGAAATGGGACCCTTGATGATTTTTCATTTGTAGGACCAGGAGGTGGTGGTAGTTTGATTAAAAAATCACGTAACTGGTTTTTGGTATGTTTGGGCGATTTATGGCTGGTTCCTTTGGAGATCCCAGGCTTCTTCTCCCAAGAGAAGGGTACTTTAGAATAACTCATATTGATTGTAATGATAGCTAAGATATTGTATATCTCAGAGCACTTGGTGTTAGGCACTTATGCTAGGGTTTTTTATATCAGAAGTCATACGTACGCGTCTTTGTTCTTAACGGAAGACTGTCATAATAGTCAAGTGAATACGACAAGAATGATGTGTGTGTTTTTGTTTTACTAAAACTAGAATTAGGAAGAAAAAACAACGATGGGTTGGTAATGTGACCAAGTCTTACTGTGTCCCATCAGAGAGAAAGTACAGGGAAAGAGATGACATTGGCATAGAGTTACAAGGACTGAGTCAAACTTAGAAATAATTTAATTCGAGTTCGTTTAGGAATACTTTCGGAGAAAAAATGAAATGAAACCACTAGCCGACTCTCAATTTCTTCAGCTACTTTTTGTTTCTAAGACTTTTCGATGGTAAATAAGTAAGATACCCATGGTCTTGTGTTGAATCATAGGGAACAATATATCCCTCTAGATTTCTATGATTGTTAGAATCGATTTTGAGAAGCGAAAAAAACTAATTAAAACTAAGTTTAACTTATGGATTTGATTGAAAGTTGCCTTAAATAAAGAAGGTGGAAAATTTCCTGCATTCTAAAATTTAAAAGAGGCAAGTTTCATAAGTTTTACCCTCCTATATATACCCCACTATCTCCTCTCTCCTTCTCTTGCTTTCACCCTGCACACTTGAGGTTTCTCTCTCTCTCTCCCTCTCTCAAAATTGTCTCTTTTTTCTCTAGCATCGATTTAGTTGTTTTCTTTTTTTAATTATCAAAGAGTTTTTATTTTCTAACATTTGCTGGAGTGCACTGTTAAAATTTGGCAATCACTCACATTTCTAGGAGATTATTAATGACCTTTTGTTTCAATAGTTTGGTAATATTTTTATTTATATCTCTTCTAATTATTTAATTTAAAAGTAAAATTATTTTATATAGATATATATTACCATAATAATATATATTATATAAATTATCATCACACATTATTAATAATATATTAAAACTTATAAATAAATTAAAAAATATATTACATATTTAATTGTGGATAAAAAAATTAAAAAAAGTAGCAAGACTCACCTATGACTATGACAAAAAAGCTAGCCTTGCCTCATTTATCATGGAAATGATAAATCAAAAGAGTCGTGTCCTTAAGGTGAAAATGACCCATCTTTCTTAGCCAATTACAAATAGCTTAAGAGCATCTTCTTAGTTTTTCAAGTGGGAGGTTTTAGGTTTGAATATTATATTATAATGAAAAAAAAAAAGTGGAAAAATAAAAAAAAATTCATCTCCGCGTGCGACATATATGCCAATGGATCATATCGTGTTGTGGTCCATAAATAGTGACATTTACGCTGGTTTGCCCAAAGCATCACCTGTTGCAGAGGAAAAAAAGTCTTACACGCAATAGCACGTTAGTACGGAACAATTTAGTAATATATGTTGGATCCGAAGGTGATAACTAATAATTTCGAAAGAAGAGCTGACCGAGTAAATTAGTTTGATCTAAAATAATAGAATAATCCATAAGATGATTAGTTTCGACTAAAATAGAAATCGACCTATTTTAAGCTTTCAGATAACAATAAATCGAGCAAGTATAAAACGTGTAATGATAGAAATACCGAATAATTTTCTTCAGCTTACAGCTCTTTGGTTTATTGTTGCGGTGATGGTGTGCTGTTTTTTTATTTAAATTATTTATTAAAAAACAAATTTTAATAAAAAAAAAAATATTTTAATTTATATATAAATAATATATAAATATAAATTAAATATAAATATAAATATAAATATAAATATAGATGAAAAATAAATAATTAATCCACACTGAAACATAACTCTTCATTTATTTATGCCCATTGTGAAACCAGGCACGAAATCTGTTACGGTTTTTAGGGAAAGGTGACTAATACAGGCTAACGGTGGCTCAAGCAATGACGGAATACGAAAAAGATGATTTCGACATTTAAAAAAAATAAAAAATCATTTTGTACTGGCATTTGTGTTATAATTGTCATGTGTTAACTAAAAACTCCTAACCGAACCACTAGGCTTTCTACGTTGTCCTCTAAATAGATACGGACCGATTTGATTCAGTTTTTTTATAAACAAAATCAAATCATGATTTGTAGTTTAGTTTTTCTTTTTTTTTTTTTTGTGTTAAATCAAATTATTAAATAATAGTATGACTTTGATTAAAAAATTTCTACACCATTAAATAACAGTTTAGTTTTTATAGATTAGGTGAAAATTATAATAAAAAAAAACTTTCTTAAAAATACAAATATTTAAATATTTTTTTGGTAAATTGATATTTGTAATAATTCGTAATTTGGCTCTATAGCCATTACAACAAAAAATAAATAATAATTTTTACAACATCTTATAATGTCCAACCCAATTCATGAATTTTAATGACGAAACATCATGGAAAGGTCACATATTTTCCAATAAACATGAAGAATAAAAAAAAGGATAAATGTCGAATAAAAATTCTTCACTTTTGTTAGTATGGCTGCAAATGAGTCGAGTCGAGACAATATTCAGTTTGAATTCGAGTTTGAATTGAAATTCAAAGCTTAAGCTTGGCTCAAGTTCGACCAAGCTTAAGATTTTAACCTCAAGTTTAGTTCTGAGTGACACTCTATAATCTCGAACTCGGCTCAATTTAGCTCGTTTAAACTCGGTTAATTAAAAAACATATTTTTAATTGTAATTAAAACAATATTAATACATAAACTCGATTTGATTTCGATTAACATATATGCTTGACTCAAGCTCAATTGGGCTCATAATCTAATCAAATTAAACATATTAAGTTTGATTCTGACTCAATAGACTATTCGAATAATTGGAATTTGAATTCGAGTTTGATTTAACCATTCTTGAATAAAATGTAAGTTAATATTGACTTGAATTTGAGTAGTTTGTAAACCAGCTAGGTCCATTGGCATCCTTAGTCGCCAGTTCCGCACTTGATGATGAAAATAAAAAGAAAATTGAAAAGCAAATAAAATGAAGAGAAGAGAAGCAAATATGTAACCAGAGCAAGTTTGAAATGGGTCATATAAAACCCGAACTTGAATTGTTTTTTTATAAGGTCTCCCAAACCTAACTTGAAACCTTACAAGGTTTTCATTGTCAAACCTAAACCCACCTTAATATGGGTCTTTCTATCTTTTTTTTTTTTAAGGTTATTTTTGCATCCTATTATTTTTTTAAAAGGATTTATGTAAAGGTGCTACCACCTAAGAAATCACTCATTTAATCTTCTTACTTATTTTGTGTTAGATAACATTTATAATATGCCTCACAAAATCTAAACTAGTGTGTTTTATGAAAGTAACATCAATGTTAGAAAATATGAATTCATGGATTGTTCTAACATCTAATCAAACTATAAAAATGTCATCCTGATAAATAATCTATACAATAATCATCTCCAAAAATTATATTATGAGAAATTTTGCTTTTTAAGATTTTTTTTTTTTTTTCCAGTTTGAATTGAATTTTTTATAATTATTTTATTTTATATCTTATTATCATTTATTGAGTTAGGTTTTTCATTGAGTTATAATTATGATGCGTGACCCAATCCTAAACCGGTCAAAAAAAATTTTCCATACTAGTCCCAAAACCCTATAAGATTTTTAGTAGGTCGAGCACCCTAGAGATACAACTAGACGAGCCGTTATAAGGTTCCTTACCCACCCGATTCATTAAAGACACTATAGGGTTTTAGGGTTGGGTTTGGATATATAGTAAAAACCTTATAGAATCATCGGATTGAGTTTTAATCATATAATAAACCCAATGAATATTTGACAACTTGATACTATAATTTAAAAAATAAATTAATTAAAATATTACCAAAGGGGCAAAAAGAGGAAATGAGATATGAAGGAGCTATTATTTTTTGTACCTCTCAAAGATGTTTTTACTTTTATATTTATTAGACTGATTAAGGATTTTAGAACTTCTTATTAAAATTTGTTCAAGCCATGTTTGTTTTAATATTATTTGATATCCATTATATTTTAATTTCAATAGAAGGTCTAATTTAACCATGTTCTTAAAATGTTACGTTACTGTCTAAATCTTTTATATGTGACATGGTGACAAAGTTAATATATTTATGTGTTTAAATGTTGAATCATGCTATGTTTGCCATATATTCTATATATTTTGTGCTTTGGTGGGTCTTCGAGATCCTTTCGATGACCTATGTTGTGTTGAAGGATATTTATATGATCCGATCGATTGCGTAAAGCTCGTAGTAGCAACAGAACCGGGAAAGTATACAAAATAGATAATTCTTTTCAATTATATTAGTATTTTCTATTATATCTATTATGATTTGTTAGTGATCCCGGCTTAGTGAGTCCTTTCTTTCATGATTCACTTTTGGCACCAGTCCTACATTTTGTCCCTGTGGACCGAGGAGAAAGGGGGCTCAACAGGAAGAGGATTCTATCGTGAGAGAAGGCATCTTTCATTTTTGAATGTATTGAAAACGTATGTCAAAAGCATAAACTTCTCTTAAATTTATTATTAAACTTTGAAAATATGTTGAAAAAAAAAGGATAATAGGGTTATAAGGTCGAATTCTGGGTAAATCAAACCCTATAAAACGTGTTTAGATATAACATGAAAACCCTACAAGATTATATGATCAAGTTTGATAGACTCTATTGAGTAGCAGGTTGGGTTTTGGGTTTATATGAACTTCGAAAATAAACCTTAAAAATCACTCCAAATTAAAACCGAATTTCGATAAATCCTAAATTACGAACGAATCCAAAAATTTCTCAATCTTGAGAAAATCTAAAATAAAATAAGGACTACAAAAGTCCTTAAGTCCAAAAACCATTACGTAAGATAAACTTCTTACCTAATCTACAATTCATAAAAATCGGGATAAAAATATAACACAGTGATAATTTGCTAAAAAGCAAGTTAATCCATAACATGACAATTTGAAGGATCAGGAAATCATCAAAGGCCAATTCCATAAGTAGGCTTTGGCACGATTAAGAAAACTTCATCTGCCAATAATAAATATAGACTTTGGAAATTCCCCAAACGACCAGACTAATAATCCTAAGAGACGGAAATCACAATAAAGCCCTAACGATCAAATCAAACCCCCAAGAATCATAGAACGAGTTAGAAATTAAAATCTCGTAATCTTAAGAAGAAAGAATTCAAGAAACAAAATAACAAATTAAATAATCCTTAAAGTTAACCAATTGTTCATAAAACCTTAAATCGAAGCAAAAATAAATTCGAAAACAAAACACTATGAAGATCCTTTTTCAAAACAAATTATAAGAATCAAGATTTCCCCAAAATCATTCCAAAAATCGATAATTGACTCAAACTCAAGAAAATCATATCTGGTAACCATTACCGATATAATTCCGAATATAATAATTCAACTCAAGATTTCCGAAAGCAATAAGAGATATTAAATGCTTATAAAAATAAAATTCAAAATAAATTTCTCAAACTACATACGTTGTATAAACAGAAAATCTCAGTTTCCAACTTGGCAATACCTAAACCGGAAAGTCATCCGGAAACCCTAACCGGAATACAATAGCTTAAGTCCGGCAATCTAGCGCCCTTAACCTAGAGGCCGAGATGTAGTTTAAATATGTAGAATAGCTCGTAGTAATATAAGTTCGTTAAAAATCAGATTGGTAAATTTTTGACCATTTCGAACCCGTTCGGATACAGACTTCGAAAAGCGTATCCCGGGCTCGAGATATCAAAAATATACCATTAGTACCGTTAGACTCGTAATTTCGCGAGATTTCTAAATATATCAGTTATATAATTTTTCGGGTTATAAAAGTTACAGTTATAACCTTTTTATCGTATTTTCATTTAGACCGGTAATTGATTATTCTTTTGCACTATTCATTTTATTTCATTACACAATTTTATTATTATTATTATTATTATTATTATTTATTATATTATTTATTATTATTATTATATTATACCCTGGGTTTCCTAGTAATCAAGTAAACTTCGGAAACCGGAAAATGAAACCCTAAATCAGTTTAGTTCAAAGCGTTATGAGAAAGACCTAGAAACCCTGAATCCGGCTTTTCCTCGATTTCCAAATAAGAAACTTTTATAAGCAAAATTAATTTTGTATATAGTTCTTGATTATATTTCAAACCAAGAAAAGATCAGATTTCGAGAAAATTTCAATTCCGGGTCATCCCGAGACCCATTATAGAAAAGCGTGCCCCGGAACTAGAATTTCAAAAATTTCTTTATGAATACTCATTTGAATCGAAATAAAATAAGGATTTCAAAAATATATTTTTCATAATTTTCCGGCTTACGAAAAATACAGTTATAGCCTTTTTATTCGTATTTCCTTACTACCGGAAATTAAATTGTCTTGTCAACTATTCCTCACTATTCAAAAAGTACAACCTATGACTACCTATTAGCTACTCTACAAGCCTAACCCTTACCATCACTCAAATCAATCCTTCTTTCCATAACTTTTGTCCCTTAACTTCTCTTACACTCTTAACAATTTCACATCAAGTTAAATCAATCAAAACAAAGTCAAATCAAACTTTTTCTTTCCCCCCTCATGAATAGTGGACGAAATTGCCCCCCCTTCAATGCTCCATTTAAATTTTCTTTTACTTCTTTAACCTAAATCCACTCCATATATAAGCTATCTTTTCTCTCTCTCTCTCCTCATTCTTTCACTTTCCAAAGTTTCACAAAGTGAAAAACTCTCAAAAAGCTCTCTTTTCTCTCCCCATTTCCCTTTGGCCGAAACTTGAAGCCCCCACACACACACTCACAATTTCTCATTTTTCTTCTATCTTCCATCCATTCAAGTAAGTAATGATCCACTACTTCCAACTCATGAAACTTTGTTATGGCTAAGTGATTTTTGGTTGTCTCAACTCCATGTTCCCATGATCTTGTAGTAGGAACAATGAGATAACAATACAAAAATCCCGAACCATTTCAAAGTAGATCTATCTTTTAAAGGAGTTTCTATACCAAAAGCTTTACTTTTATCCATCAAAAAGTCTTTTAAACAAAGGATCTTTTATAAAAATATGGTTTTTATGTTTTCAAAACTCATTTAAGCATTTCATATAGTAGATCTACATTTTACTACTCATGATCATGTAGGCATTTAAGGTTTCATTTCTATTTGTGTTTATGTGCATTAATAGTCTTTAATGCTTTTGTCTTTAGTAAATCACCTTCCTAGTATGTAGATCTATGGTTAGATAAGTTAATAAAGTCAAAAAGGAAAACACTTTTCAAAATATGAACTTGTGTAAATTCGGATCACTTTGAAAACCTAGTCAAAAACACTTTTAATCAACTTCTAAACATAGATTTTACAAGAGAAATGAAGCCTATGGGTAATAGATAATGTTTGGTAGTATTTTTCATGGTCTAAATGAGATTTTTCTAAAGAAAATGTTGGAAACAAGAAATGAAGTCCAATAGAAGTTTTGAACTAAAAGTCATATAGATGAAATTCGTAATAATGGATGTAGGGTTAGAAAACACTATTTTTCCAACTTCAAAAATGGTATTTTCTTAAATAAATGAAGTCCTTAGGATATAGGTATAATAAACACTTAAAGTTTTGAGTATAAAATATATTTTTCTCAAAGAATCAACTTGAAAATGGACTTTTGTAAATTCGGATTTTTGGAAACCCCATAGAAAAACCCACTTAAAAGTTTATAAATGAAGATTTTATTTAAGAAATAAAGGCCTTAGGATATAACTAATATGAGGGTCAAAATTCTTTAAGCAAAATAGAGTTTTCCTAAAAGAAAATCCTTGTAATATGTAGGTGTGACTAAGTGTAGTAAACTCACTTGTTAAACATTAATATGAAATGGTTTTCTAAGAAAAGTCTATGTAAATTCTTTAAACCTAAAGAGCTATAAGAACTTAGGCTCATTAGAGTTCATATCATGACATTCATGATAGGGAAAATCATTACCATTGCATTTAGTTTCATTTTACACTTAGGAATCTCAAGTGCATTCATGAAAACCGCATTTTCGGAATTTATGTTACCGCTGTACAGATCTGATCCCTCGTTTCCGAGGCTTAGATATTTTCAAAACTTGATTTAAACTTCGTATTTAGAAAGCTCTTCCGAAGTAGATAGAAATCGATATAAAATTTGCGAGATTCCGAGTTAAAATGACCAAGTTATGGCCGTTTTAAGTTGGAATTCCCGCTTAGGACGCGAATTACGAATTTGATAAGTTCGTATGAAGTCGTTGGATTAGTTTGAGTTGAAATACTGATTAGAGTATTTCTTCCTTTTTAGGTTATCCCGAGTTCGACGATTCCCTACCACCGGATATTATTACTAGAAGACCGGTGATCCAATGGCTAGTGAGTTTTCTCCTTGTTTTGTTACCTTGATTGTGCTTGTAATTAGTCGCATTAGAATTTTAGGAACAAGATAAAAATCGATATGAATGGGGATGGGATATATGATGAGACTGTGATGAATGTATGCCAAGGAATACTAAAGCATATCGAAACCACGATTTGATTGGATAACTGCATGGTTCATATTATATGTGTATGATATTGCCTGGTCACTCTAAAGAATGTATAAATATTTTGACCTAAGCAAAAAGTAAATTGATCATGCATCGCATCGGACATATTGCATTTGGTAGCGTGCTACTCCTACGCAGGTCGATCGGTATGGTCCGTTGATTGCCTCGTTTGAATAACGAGCCCGGTGCCAGAGCTCATTCTCGGGTACTAAGGCGCATGTGGATGCATCCTTGGATGAGCCTAGCCGAGTCGAGTGCTAAGAGCCAGGGCTTGGGGACTAGCAGCGGTCGTGTAGACTCAATACCATTCCTAACCCAAGATACGGAGGGCGTAAATCCGTTCTGTGTGTGGGTTCCGGTTACCCATGCATAATTGCTTGCTCACGTGTTTGTTCATGCATAGCATATGATTGATTAATAACTTGTTTGTTATGGTACGGAATTAAGGGAATTCTCACTAAGCTAGTGTAGCTTATACCCCAATAGTTGTTTAAATGAGCAGGTTATTCCAAGAATGCTAAGTGGGGACCAAGATGGTTGAAGTCGAGAATGACTTCGGGATTCCGGCAAGATATAAGAATGCTTGAAGTTTTTGGCTAAGCTTTACGATTTGCTTGTAATAGTTTTATGTAGTGAAGTCTTGGGATGAATGTAATTGAAGTTTGATGAACTGTATTTTGAAGTATAGTGTTTTGTATTTGGAGTATAGTGGATTGTATTTCCTTTACATTGTTACTCAATTGTATCAACATAAAATGTATCATTCCGATTTGTCTCCTTTATGTGTTAGACGCCTTGTACATAGTATGGAAGCCTTCGCGTGACTGAGGTGGTCATTCTTAGGCTTTAATATTGTGTACGGCGGACTGCCACGTTTAGGGTACCCTTCGGGCGTGACAGTTATAAGGTCGAATTCTGGGTAAATCAAACCCTATAAAACGTGTTTAGATATAACATGAAAACCCTACAAGATTATATGATCAAGTTTGATAGACTCTATTGAGTAGCAGGTTGGGTTTTGGGTTTATATGATCCATTCGAAACCCGACCCGTCTACATTTCTATGATACCCTATAACGACCTGCCTAATTGCATCTCTAAAGAGAAGAGTGAAATTTGTTAATGGATAGATTAAGTAATTAAGAGAGGTTGGAAAAGTAGAAATTGTAATAAGTAAGATTAGAGTTATATTATATATTATGGTCAAGCTTTATTTCTTTATTGTTTAGTTTTTAGTCAATTTATCTTTTTTTTTTTATTTTTTAAAAATAGTTTAGTTTGGATTAATGGTGTAATTTATGCACCAAATTGTAATATATTTGGGAATGCCCAATCCAAACCACAATTTAAATCTTTATAGGAAAAACTGCAATTTTAGTTTGGTTTGATTGGTTTTTTTCTCATCTCTAGTTGCCTCTGACCTTCACTAGTCACAAAAGCTTTTAGTAACATTACTAAGATAATAGTTTTGGCAAATTAATATGTAAATTACAAAGAATATAAAATTAATTTAAAAATAAAAACTATATTTGCACATTGTAATTTTTTTTTTCAAGTACTTTCATGTTAAACCTTTAATATTATGTTTGGCATGGAGGGATGATTTGGAATGGAATGGATTACATTGGAATGGAATGAGTTTGGGAATGACAGATCCATTCCTATGTTTGGAAGATTACATGGAATATAATGGTTGAAAAGTGTAATTTTTGGGAATGTCTTTAGTAATAAATACAAAACATGAATACACGATAGTATAAGAAAGTAATTACATTATATATAATTAATAATGGTGGAATGAAATCACGATTCCTCCTTCTCAAATTCGAAATCAAATTCCTCTTCAAAGTCAGAGTTGTCAATTCCAAGAAATTGTGATTCCGACTTATAAAAATGCTTCCAAACATTGGGAAAGAGAATGAAAATCGGAATCATGATTCCATTACAGTCCATTCCTATACACCAAACGTGCCATAAGGGAAAGAAAATAATTGATTTGATTTATTTTATTAAAAGATCAATACTCATAATATTATATTATAATAACCCAACTTGCAGCCTTGCGCAACATGATATAAAAAGGGAAAATAAAAAACTTATTAAATAGTTCCATATTGTAAAAAATGTTGATGGGCGTACTTGTTATTGATCAACTAATAGATTTTAAGCATGTTAAACTTCTTTTTTCCTTTTTTTTCCCCTTAAACCAAGGGGTACTGATTATTATAATTAAATAATATATTATGGGTGGAGAAATTGATTCTATTTAGGACTATAAACGAGTCGAGTCGAGTCGATATAATACTAAGCTCGAACTCGAACTCGATCGAGCTTTGATTTTAAAACTTGAACTCGACTCGATTAAGCTCGATTACTTTTTAAATATTGATCTAACTATAAAGAGTCTTTAATACTCGATAAGTTCGAACTTGATCTGCATCTATTTAATACTCGTTTAAGCTCAATTAAGCTTGTGAGCTCATCGAGCCAAATATTTTAAAGCTCGAACTTGATAGCTATTTGAGTAGCTCGAACTCGATTGTAATAAAGTCAAGTTTGAGCTTTACTCGAGTTGAACTCGAGTAGCTCACGAACTGTTTCGATTCACTTACAGTCTTAGTTCTATTATACACTCAATATTTGGGTTACGTTACTAAAGCATCTTTATCCCTAGGTATTTGGTGGAAATTTCAAAGGATATAAGTGATGTGACAGTTGATCGTATAATAAAATAAATCGTTTGTTGGATTGCTTAACAACCGAAGTTACTTCAACAAGCAACCCTTCTTACTTCTCTTGCCATTGGTCCATTCATATTTATTTAATTTTATAGAAAGTAACCTTCTCATTTTTACTTCCATTGGTCCTTTTATATTTATTTAATCTTTATATATATATATATATATAAACATTATTTTAAGGTAATAAAATACAATGAGACCCATAAAAACTTAAAAAAAAAGTATATAAATAACTCTTTTAAAATAACAAGGGATAAAGATTCTCTTACCAATTTAAGCATATCGTTGTCTTTGTGGCAAAAAATAAAATAAAATAAAATGATACAAATTATGTTCTAATCGGCTTTCTCTCGTTGATGAGTAATAATATTACGAAGTTACTCAAATTTAGCCGGCTCATAATTATAACTATAAAATCCAAATAAATATTGTCAATTGACCATGAAATTCCTCATTCATTAAGCTAACAAAAATTTTGAACATGCATCAACTTTTTGTAAATTTTGTTTGACAATATATTCCATAGAATTTGAATGCACTCCTTCAAAATTTGATAAGCTAGGGTTAAGTGGCGTCAGCCCTATTCTTCTTCTTCTCCTTATGGTTATTCTTATTATCATTTTATGAATTAAAAATGATTTTTCCAATTTATAATCATGTTGTATTGTTTCAAGATGGTCGTAGTTCATCGAAATAAATGCTGGTCTCAACGAAATGGACTGACTTTGATTTTTCTATTTTAAATAATTGTAATACATAGTAATTGGTAAAATAAAATCATGCTGTATTCTAATACAAATACCTTTTCACCAATTTGGCAAATGACCATATATCAAGTTATATAAATTTAAAAGTTTTTTTTAATGTTGGGATAAATTAAATTCTATAACTTTGTAGGAAAAAAAATTATTTAAAACAATGGTAGATATCATACTTGGTACATAAATTTTACCAATCTATGCAACTAATCATCTAAAATTTAAGAGTGTTGATTTACATCCTACACTTTGCTCATTTCTACAATCAACTATCTAAACTTTGTTAAATTTTACAATTAAATACTAAAACTTTGTTTATTTTTATAATTAACTATCTCATTTAGTTACTATAAATGAATTCGAGAAATTCGTAATTAAACTTCAGATATTTAATTGCACGAATTAATTACATTTAACTAGATAGCTTGTAGGTCCAGGTTGGTTCACGAATTGACCTAGACCCTCTGAATCTGGGTCCAATATTTACCAACCCGTAATTGCCCTAGGTTCTTGGTGGGATGATTCAGACCCGTGGACTTACCATGCATGGTCGGGTCTCATAGTTTGGACCCTTTTTTAATTTAAATTTTCACAAAAAAAAAAAAAGAGCAACCAAACCCAAATTGCACGCAGCCACGATTCATGGAGACATTTCCCAGAGCACTATTCAACAATTTCCATGTTGCATGGCGTGAAGACATTTCCCAAGGCGCTATTCAACCTCAACATTTCCCAAAGCATGCTGGTGCGTTGTTGTCGTTGTCCTTGTCCAAGGCAAGAAACTGGACGATCATTGTGAGCTAAATCCGATTTCAATTCATTTAATTTTTGTTATTTTTAATTTCTTTTAATTAATGAATAACAATTTAAAATATTTAATAATGTTATCTTATTTCTTTAATCTCAATAATTAATTTTTACATGTGACAGTATTTTAAAAGGATAAATTATAAAAAAATTTTAAAAGATAGAAATGGAAAGAATTCATTTTTTTATTTAAATCTATACCAGCGAATGGTGCATCCGCATTGTGTTTATAAATTTAATAGTATCCATAAAAAATCTTAAATATTAATTTTTTTACTGTAAAATGTTCTTTCTAGATTTTGGATTCAATCCTATAATATATTTAAATGTATTTATTATTCTTATTTTACATTAAAAGGCAAATTTTTAAAAGTAAAAAAGATAAGGAGAGTAGTTATAGTTTCAAAAAAAGATTGAGGATGGAGTAGTTTTTATTTTTTAAAAAAAAGTTATAAATTTAAACTGCAAGGATTATTTTTGTCAAATCATATATTAAAAATTATATCTATAGTAAAAACACCAGAAAATGAGTCTTTTGGCTTTAATAATATAGATTAAAAGCTTTTTAGTGATACTACCAATTTTTTAACTAATTTTTTATTATTTCCTTTGTTGCTCTCTTTTATTTTATTTTTTATTTTTTTTGTCAGCCAATGAATAGTACCTTAAATGCAATATTTAGCATGCTTTGTGAAATATAACGTATTTTTACATTTTTTTTTCTCAGTTAGAAATCAAAGTTTTAGGGGCTTCCTAATTATATTTATATCAATAATATAACCACATTGGTCTGACTTAAATAATAAGTCTACATTTGAATTTTGCTAGGAATGCTGGGGTTGGTCAAATTCTTTATTTTTTTATAGACTGACTCGTGAGGACTCGCTGGATCCATGGTGTTACCACATGGACCCGTGGATCAAAGGGTTTTTGCCAAACGGTTTAGACCAACCTAACAGGTCCAAACAAGGACCTGGTGTGGCTAAGCTGGGTCGGATCCTGATTCAAAACTGAACCGAGAAGATGTTTGCACGTATCCTTAAAACGACAAAGCATTAATAATACAAGATGCAATGAAGGATTTATCACACAAGTTAAAAGATTTCTTCTTTTGAAAATATGGTTCAGTTTAATTTAAAGAGTTATCATTTATATGGTTGGATCGACTTGCTTAAATAATTTAGACGTCGAATGACACCGCAAAGCCAACTGTAACGTAAAAGAATTCATTTTGAATGCTCCCATAAACCATATCATCCTTACAAGATCGGTAGAAGTGAGCTTAAAAGTTATCTAGTATTGCGCTAGAAAGCAGTCCTAGTGAGACCTTAACATATATTTCGTATATCAACCTTTAATATTGTGTTCGAATTACTTAGTTTTATATGTTGGTTTCTTCCACTCGTTTACGTAGCATCTGTTATTGTTCACTCTTAATTTCTTTAATTTCATAACTATTGATAGGCTTTTTCTTTCTTTCTTTCTTTTTTTTTTCGCCCTCTCTTCTCCTTTTTCTAATGACTTTAAATGGATGTAGTCCCAATATTTTATATAGGGTAATAGTCATCTTTGAATTTTGTCAATTTTTATGATCAATTACTTGAGATTTAGAAGTATCAATTTAATACAATTTTGTCTATTTTTGTAATTAAATATCTAAACTTTACTAAATTTTACAATTAGCTACCTAAATTTTACCAATTTTTATTAATTATTGCTAGAAATGACTTTAAAATATTTTTATATTGTCAATTGAGTCTTTTAGACTTAAAATAGTAAATTCCACTTATCAATAATGTAAGGACCTGCTATCACCTCCATAATAAAAACATGCGATAATTTTCCCAACCACATATAACATGCAGAATTATATGTAAGGTTGTTTGAAAAGAAGTGTTTGAAGTATTATTTGCCTAAACTCTCAATACTTAACTCTTAAATTTGAAAACTATTGATTTTTGTAAAACTTATAATAAAAACACAACATCATATTTATCATATATTACAAGGGAAATAAGTTAAAGATAGACATATAGCTAGGTTTAGATATTACAAACAAAGGCTTCTTACAAGCCTTATATAAAAAGTTACAAAAGGTAATTCAATATATGTCATCTAATATAAACATAAAAAAAAATTATAACTAGGCTATTACAAGTTAAGAATTCCATCCTAGTCCATAGTCATATCTAATCCTCCAGGTCGTCTAGGAAATCCTCAAAATCGGTACCATAACCCTTTTTCTTATAAAACTCGTCTTGATCGTCATCTGAAATAGTTAAAATATGAGTCAAAGACCTAGTACACAAGTAACGAATACAAATGCGAAGTGATCCACACATACTTAAACTAAATACAAATGCAACAGTCAGTAGATTATTAGTTAATCTTTAGTTAGCCAAACAACACTGAAGTATTCAAACTCCATACATCAGGGATTTCTGGGGGAACCTAAGTAATGATCACGACGCTCAGGGAGTTGATATAAGTAGCTTGAATACTCATATCTCCTAGATAATTTTATCCAAAACGAAAAAGTAATATCATTTAGGGTTCTCAACCGTTTCTCGACTTTACTTAACTCAATCCATAATATCACCAAATTCAAATGTTTCCATAAACATTGAATTAAATCATAGTACATCCTTTCAAGAATAAGCAAATGTTATGCCGATACCGAATACCCTATCAATTACCCACTGAACCACTTATAAAAGTCATTTTAAAATGACAAGAGTGGTCTAAGCGCCTAAAACTACCATACCTCAATCTGAGTAGGGTACCGCTCTCCGAACCAGATTCAACGGTATAAAAGACACTCATATAAACAATTATTTAATTTCCTTAATTTAAAGAAATTTTAAAAAATGTCTATCTTAAATAAAGAATCAAACAAGTTACTGTATACCTAAAATAGCTCGGGAACTAATAGGGTTAGTCGAGCGAGGATCTATCACTATACAAGAAAATATTGAATTTCTCACTTAGTTCAAGCACTAATCAACTAGTTTCAAACATAACTAATCAAAGAAATTTCAAATAAATTATTACAAAGTCATAACATAGCATTTAAACATCATATAATATTATACAATACTCAACAAATATTCAATTGATCATATATCAAGCTTTGGAAAATATTGGAGAAAGTTTTTGAAAATGAAAACTGCAGGGGACATGCCGGCCTTCAACGCTGGCGGGATTGGATCGGTGCACTATGCACTAAAACTCAACGCTTGCCATCACTGGCAGCGTTCAAAAATACGCCGGCAGCTTTTAGTCTACGTCGGTGGCCTTGAGCCGGTGTAGACTGCAACTCCAAATTCCAAAAATTTCCGAGAGGTCCACGAGGTTGGTCCACGCCTGTGGATACCCCCAACACCGGCAGCATTTCCATGTATGTCGACAGCGTGGGACACTACATCGGTGGCCTATTGCCCGCATAGACCTCTGGAACAAAAAATTTTTTACGAATTCCTCTATTCTCTTTACAAAATTTCCTCATTTCAAAAATCCTCCAAACTTATTCTAAGATTCCCAAAACTTGTTATATGTTCTTAACACCATTTAACAAGTACTAACTCCTCTTCAATCCATCAATCATTCAACTACAACATCACACAAAATTTGCACTTCAATTCCACATGCTCCTTACACTACTTAACCCTAAAGCCATCCCAACACAATCATCCCCACACTTCTAAATTCATATAAAATATATACTATAAAGTTCTTTTGCAATGTAATTCTACTCAAACCACCATCAATGTATAAAAATCATTCTACCACTAATTAGCACATAAACCTTATTCTAACAAAAGCTTAACTTAAATACACATAAAGCAAGAGGAATGCACTTATCATATGGACTTAAAGCCTTGGTTTAAGAATCTTGTTGCAAGCCCTTGAGAGTTTAAGTTGTAGAAAATGAAGGGTTTACATGTACATGGACATGGACATGGGAGAGGTTTTGAGAGAGTAGAAACAGGGTTTTGAAGCTTTTTGGTATGTGTTATGGTGGTCTGAAATTTTTAGACGAATTTTACACTTCAAAAGTTGATATTTATCCATTTGTTGACTTTAGTGGCTGCCCTAATTAAGTCCTTTAATTGGCTTGGATTTGACTAATTAATGAAACTTACTTTTTGGTTAATTAAATGTGGTCTTAGGCTTTATTTGTAACAAAAATTTCTGCTATAAATTGATCTAATTATATGCATAATCTAACTTGTTCTAATTATATTTCATACATTCTAGCACATTAAAAATTTATGAACTCAATATTTAACCATTCTAAGATATTTAATTATTTTTAAAACAACAACTCAACTCATTTTTCATGCATCAACATAATTCACATTTATCATATTTCAAAATCATATATAATTTCGTTAATACATTTATAAATATATATATTGGGAAATTCATGGCTAATTCAAATAAGTCAAGGTACCAAATATGATATTTGCCCTTTGTATATATTATATATTAAATATATTTTATGTAATTCCTTAATATCTAGATATGGGCGAAGTTCTGGTATAATTCGTAAACTCAAACTAAACCTATTAGGATAGGTCCAAAACTAGCCTTAAACCTGATAGGTCCACAAGTTTAGGTTAGTTTATTAATTTTGAATCTAGTTCAAGAGGAAAATTTGAAAATGATACATAAGTATTAATGCATATATAAAAAATAAAAACATATAATTAAATGAAATTAAAATTTTAAATTGCTCCACATGAAATATGAAAAATAATTTCTTATTTACCATGTACTCATTAATTAAATTCCATACTTGTTAAGAATATGGAATGCGGAGAAAAATTAAAATTTCAAGTCAATATAAATATAGTAAAGTTATAATGATTACTAGATGTTTATTATAATGTTCACTCGATAAAAAAATATAAAAAAGTAATTATTTAAGTAAAAGTAAAATATATGTGCCATATGTTTGATATGGAGAGATGATAATTATACAGGTGATATTTTCAAGACAGTGATATTTATGAGAAAGATTGAAAATAGACAAATGATAATTTATGTTTGTAGTGACATGAGTTACTATTTATTATCTTGCGTAATAGCAATGCATTATTGTCTTACTCACTTCACTGAATGAATAATAATATAATGAAATTGCTATTACTGATAAATATAATAGAGTCGTAATAAGATTTTTATATGTTAATTTTTTATTTAAATGTGGGTATTTTGGTAAAAAGATAATTTCAACATTGAAATATTATTATTTAGTTTGAGTAAAGTATGACTATTCAATATTTTTTGTAATAAAAATTTCCTATAAAATGGTTATTAGTGCTAACTAAACATTGTAATAGCTCTTTATAAGGAATAAAATTGTAATGAAATTGTAATTAAATGAGTAATATGAATTGTCACTTCCTTCAATTAAATACCATCATAGCAACTTTATATATACAAAACAAGATTCATTCAAGTGAAGGAGTTTTTAGTCTTTGTATTATTAATAGCAATGCATTAATAATTCATACATCTAAGTGAACAAGCCTTAAATATACTTGTAAAACATGTTTGTTGGGTTTGAGTTATAAAGATTTCTCCTAAAAAAAATATCTAATTCCATAATAAAATAAATTTTTTCTTTAATATTTAAATAATTTATAGATTTTTGTCCCACATAGTTAATGGTATACATTAAGTTGGATATAGTTTTGTAGAAATATATACACATCTTAACAATTCTTCAACAAATGTAAATAGACATATTTTTAGCTTAAATTTTCGTTTGGGTTAGAAATTTAATCTATTTCGGCTTTATTTTATGACCAAATATATAAACCTTTCTTTAAAAATATTTAAAAAAAAAAACTCGATTCAAATGGTTTGGATGTACGATTGAATAAGTTATAAAATATTGACGTTGTTATTGAGGAAAATAATCTTGTCATACATTATGAACCTCTAATCATTAACTATTTTCCCGAGATAACTACTTCTTTAGCCGATCTTTATTTTCCTTGTATAATAATTCGTATCTGACTTTGAAATTATCAATTGATTTCCCATGTCTAACGATCTCTCTTTGGGTTTGTGGATTAGGACCAATCCTTTCTTCTTGGAAGTCGGAAGATAAAGAGTTATTGTGGCCAGATCTACTATTGAAATGTAAAGGATTTCACTTATCGAACGACTATATTCGTTACGTTCTAATAGGAAAATTCGACTAAAAAATAAAATATCGAACAAATGAAGTACAATCGGTTATAGAAGGAAAAAATCACGGATAATAATTTTTTTTAAAACAAATTAAACTTATAGCTTAAATTTATCCTATAATTTTTATAATTTCGTCCATATATATTACAAGCTAAGCAAATAGAGAGAATAATAATAATAATCATCATCATCATCATCATCGAAAACTTGGTAATTGCATTTTGAGAACACAACTCTAAATGTTACTCTAATAAAATGACATAACTAACATGAGGTGAATAAAAGCGAATAAGACTCTTATGACACATTTGTTACAAGCTAAGCAAATGGAGAGAATAATAATAATAATAATAATAATAATAATAATCATTGAAAACTTGGTAATGGCATTTTGAGAACTCAACTCTATCCCTAGATAAAAAAATGTTACTCTAATAAAATGATATAACTATGCATGAAGCGAATAAGAAAATAGAAGTCTCATGCGGTGTTTGATATGAAAAAATCGTTTGCAATGGAATGGATTGAAATTAAAAAGAATGAAATGTAATAAAATCAATAAGAGAATAAAAAATCTATTTTTTTATATGGATACAATGAAATGGACTAGAAATGAATAAGTTAATATTAAAATTTATTAAATATATTTTTACAATAAATAAGATAATAAATTTATTAGAATAAAAAAAGTAATTAGTGTAAAACCTTTAATAGAGATGGAAAAAAATCATCATTTGCCTGGAATCAAATTCTACCTTAAAATCTATTCCAACTTCTCCTAATACTTCTAAGTATAGAAAATCAAATCGAAGCTAGAATATTGATTCTATTTTAATTCATTCCGGTCATCACGACCTTCTTACTCTAGTTTTTCTCATCTCATAATATTTATAGTAGCATCTCTTACCTCGTGTACGGAGTTTTCTGTTCCGAAACTGGAAGAAAATGAAAAGTTTAAAAGTCTCAATTGCTGTGAATAAATTGGAGGTAAAGAAAATATGTCCATTACCTTGATTACTTCTCACAGTTGTGATCCAATTGGGCTCGGCCCGGAAATAAGATAATAAGCCCCCTTAAAAAACCCTACAAAAAGCCTAAACAATCCGCAGCTAGGGTTTTTTCAGAAACTGGACTTCACCTCTCCCATATATAAATATTCAACAGAGAAACTCACATTAAGCTAACCCGTCCTTTCGTTGAGAATCTGCAAGAGCAACAACATTACAGAGTCCATCTTTCGGATCAAGACGCTAGTAAAGCCTCCATCTTTCCTCAAATTTCTTTCCCATGAAGTTTTATGTCTTTTCCTTTGTTCGTTTTTCCCCACTATCTTTGTCGTCTCATTACATAATTATCGTGATTTTCTTTATGGGTTTTTGGTGTTTAATCATAAGGTGCTATGATTATAAAATAATTCCTCGTTCTGAATGTTATTGCCATGGCATGATAGACGCATTTACACCCATAGAATATGAGCACCTCAATTTTCAATTAAACTGTTTTATTTTTTTTGTTATCTCAAGGAATTTATTTATTTGTTTATTTATTGGTTATTATTGTGAGTAGGTTTTTGGGTTGTGGAAGGAGTTTGATAAAATTTATGGCATGGCAATTTGAAGTAATTGCTTTGTGTCTCTTTTTTAGCTCCTTATATTCAAAATGGTGGTGTTTAAAGCCCTAACTTTTTGGATAAAATTTTATGAGTTAGGGTTACGCACACCTCCAAATTTGTAGTACAATGACATAGTAAACCTCGGACTGCAAATTTACCGCTGTTGGTATTTTTAACGATTAAGATCCCAATCACTTTCCAACTGCATTTCAGTTTCTGTGCCCGATTACATTCAAGGAATCTTTAAAGGATAAATTTAAAATTCAGGGCAGATGGTAAATACAAAATACAGTCGTTTAGGTGATTGTTAAACTGATAATTGGAAGTTAATTTCAATATACTATGATTTAGTTTTGACGGAAGCTGCAATGTTCAATTGCTGAAATAATGGATTTGATGAGAAGTACAAATGCATTCTGGCGAGTTGTAGGGTTGCCATCAATGGGTACATTTGCATTCGGAAATTAAAATTGCAACTTAATATTAACTTTGCATTGCTCATCAATCCGTCATAATGTTGGACACATAGAGAAAGCATTATTAACTATTATTTAGCACCACATATAATAAAAATCAGAGAATTCTCCTCATAAAAATGGGCATTTGCCAATATACAGCTAACAAGTAATCATATTGGAGGGAAGAAAAGAATCAATATTACTAATATATATATATCCATAAGTGGTGGGTGAACACTAATTTATTTAAATGAAGAAGAGATTCCATAGTATTAATATATATATATATATATTGATAAGTGATTGATAAATATTAATTTGTTTAAAGAAATGTATGGTGTCAATTCCTTACTTCTTAACCTCTTGAATACTGAGATGTACCAGTCCCTCACTCTTTCTAACTCCACTTGGTCTTTAAGAACTGAAGTGAGAGATCTTAACTAGATTATCATTCTTCAAACTGTATGATCTACTAGATTATCATTCTTCAAACTTTATGATCTACTAGATTATCATTCTTCAAACTTTATGATCTTTTGCATGAAAAATTATCGAGCACAAATTTCCTTGGAGAATCCCTAGTCCCACCATTAAGTCCAGGCCTCTTGGTATCTTCTGATTTAGTGTTCTTACTTCTAATACGCATCTCGTAAGCAACTAGACAAGGCCATCTTTCCTCTTCATTAATCCCTTCCCGGAGGACTTATTTTTTTTCGTAAGATTTGGTGCCTGAAATGTATACAGAGGCAAAGGAATTTATATATTGTGAAATGAGACCCTTGATGATTTGACTAAAAACTGATCATGAGGTTTTTAATAGCATGATATCATGTGTGTATGTGTGTTTTTGTTAATCTCTAAATTGTATGAAACGATGAGATTTTAAATATTTTATTTTGGGTGTGCTTATAGTTTAATTGGTCTAGATTTTTAGTGAACCAAACCATTTTTAATAGTTCAAGATTATAAATCAAATTGTATCAAATGCAATATAACTTGTATAGATGTAAATACTCGCAAGCGATCAGAACTCGCTTGTTTTGGGCCTAGCTCGACTCGGCTTGATTAGCCAAATAAGTCAGGTTTAGGCATGTTTTCAGGCTTGCTAATAAGCTCGTTAAGGCCTCGCGAGCTAGGCTTGTGAATAGGTTCTTTAAAAACTCATTTAACATTTATATAATATTAATAATATATATAATTATTTATATTAATTTAATATTATAAATTTAATTATATGTGCTAAATGAGCTAAGTTTAGATTCATTTAACTAAACGAGTCAAGCTTGGGCTTAAAAACTCTTAATAGGCTTGGGCTCGGGTTCGGGCTGGGGCTGGAGCTTGCATATTCTAGTCTTGTTTAGAGTTCAGCTCAACTCGAGCCCATTAAGTGTTTAAACAAGCCGAGCCCAAGCCAGGCTCGTTTGCACCCATAGTAACTTGGGTGGAAATAGAATTGCATTAAAAAATGTTTAATCATTGTTTTATCATATTTAATTTACATAATTTATATTTATCATTGGATTTTTTACTTCACAACCTGATGCAAAATTTCAAGTAAAAAGAATCTAACAAATGAACTATGATCACATGTATTGCATATTAAAATAAATTTATGGATAATAGTTTTTTTCTTAAAACAAAATCAACTTATTTAAATCCATCCTATAAAAAAATCTACAACATTGTCCACAAAACAATTTAAGCAAATGAATGGAACAATAATAATAATAAGGGAAAAGTCCTTTTTTGGTACTTAAACTTTGACAAAATAGATAATTAGATACCTGAACTTTTAAAAAATACAATTGTATACTTGATTAAGCTTTTCATACTCCTTTTAAGTTTCTAAACTTTTAAAAAATCTAATTTTATACTTAATTAAATCTTTCATAGCCCTTTTCACCATCTTCACATTTTTATTATTTTAAAGTAGTTAACATATATCAGAGAACAATTAAATGTTTAGTTTTTAGAAGCACGAGATGTTCAAATACATATAAAATTGGATTTTTGAAAAGTTTAAATAATTAATTAGCTATTTCATCAAAATTTTGGTAGTAACAGAAGCATTTTACCTAATAATAATAATATAGAAAACTTAGTCTTTGCGTTTTAAGAACTCAACTCGATCTCTAAGAAAAGTTGTGCTTTAATAAAAGAGGCATTGGCTATTCATGAGGTAAATCAGAGCGAATCAGGTTCTTGCAACCATCTTATTCCTGTGGGCTAGTGGACGGTCTTGTCATTTGATAATCACATATATTGGCATTAAATACCTCGTGTACGAGGTTCTCTGTTCCAAAACTAGAAGAAAATAAACATGTTTAAAAATTGCAGATTACCGAGAATAATGCAACTGGGGCGGGTCGTATTGGATTTTAGGTCAGGTTATCGTATTATTACAAATTTATCCTTAGATCTTGATTACTCTAATATCACCTATCTTATACATATATTCACGTGTTGTGTGTGTGTGTGAGAGAGAGAGAGAGAGAGGGACTTACCATAACAAATACAGAAAAATCCCACTAACTTCCTAGGGATTGCACCACCATCACCAATGGAATCAACACCAATTGATATGATATAATTCAAGAATACATTATTAAGATTTGGATTTGTTGTAAAAAAAAAAAAAAAAAAAAAAATTGAACACCTAATCACTATAATCTTTTTTGAGTCCCTATTTTTTTTAAATATAAATTGCAATCACTTGTTGCTTGAATTTTTCATAACCTTGGAGAGTTTAAATTATTAAAATTAACTTCAAACCCATAATTGTTATATGCTATAATTGTATTTCAAAAGGAAAAAGTCCCTGTCCCTTAAAGCACATTCTTAGTATTTGTTTATTAGCTTTCTTCTCCACATAATCCCCTCAAGAGTTGATGAAAAGGTATGGGCTCATATGCATAAAGCTTACACTGAACTAGTTATGCTGCGCATATAGTAATAGTCTCAGCCTAGTTTAAGGAAATAATTTATTTTCATACTTATTATTATTTTTAATAAATTTGAGCATTATTTTTATTTATCCGAATGATATTTGAAAGAAACAAATTTGAATAGTTCAAATATTAGTTACCATGATATTTGATTTACAGGCTCCACTTTTCCTATATTTCGACCATTTTCAAATCATCTTATCTATCCATTGTAGATATTTTACCTATCCCATTGCACATATCTCTCTATATAATATTATCCATATTTATTGTCACAAAATATAATGTCTTGCTGAATTGCTAGTTTTTTCTTTTATTCTTTTCTTTTGTTCCTGTTGCCTAGCTTTTGCTAGAGGGCTTGTAGAATCCTGGGGGATACACCCATCTTCTTTTGTGCTTATTTTGTATAGGAAGAATTATCCTTAAAGACAGTGTATAACATACCTCAAGCATGTTTTACATGCTTATTTTAACAACAATCTTAAAGATAACTATGGCCTTTGATTCGTCTGGTCAGTGCCTTCAGCAGTTAATGTTGTTGCTACTGTCGTTCATGAGGTTGCTTCAAATCGCGCTGTTCCCATTCCACTCGTGGTTCCTTATGCTAAACCGTTTCTAGACACATCAAAAATAGAAAATTTTGATGGAGACAACTTTAAGAGATGGTAGGAGCACATCTTCTCGATTTTAGATATGTACAGTATTACATTTGCTCTTACCGATAGTAAACCTATAAATTCTTCCTCCAAACAAATGGAGCTTTGGACACATGTAAATAAGGTATGTAGGCACATTATCATAAGTATCTGTCTAATGAATTGTTCGATGTCTATTGTTCTTACGAGGAAGCAAAGGAGATTTGGGACTCCACGATCACTAAGTACACTATTGAAGATGTGGGAAAACAAAAGTTTGTCATTGGAAAATATTACAAATGAGAGATGGTTGAGGACAAAGATATTACAGTGCAGATCAATGAGTATCACGAGCTAATAGAAGATCTCAAGTCTGGAGTACAGGAGGAGTTCGTGGTTGGAATGCTGATAGAAAAATTGCTTTAATCATGAAGCGATTACAAATAACTACTTAAGCATAAGCATAGACAACTTTCGCTTGCTGCACAAGCCATGCAAAATGTATGAAAAGAAATTTGATTACAAATCCAAAGTTAATAATCCCACTTTTAAGAAGAAAGGCAATTGCTTTTTGTGTGGCAAACTTGGCCATCATGCACCTCAATGCTAGAAGAAGATGGGAAGAAATGACAATCTTGCTGAACCAAATTTGCAAATTTGGTTCAAGCAAATGATATTATTATTGTAAATATTTTCTATGAACATAGTGACCAGTGTAAAAGAATGAGTCATAAACTCTGGTACTACTAGATACATGTGTGCAAATAAAGATGCATTCGTAACCTATACAAAAGCTGAGGAGGGAGAAGAATTTGTTTATCTTAGTGATTCTTGAACTACCCAAGTTCTTGGGAAAGGAAAGGTTCTTCTAAAGCTCATATCTAATAAGAGATTAGCTCTAAATGAGGTGCTGCATGCTCCTAGCACTAGAACTGATTTGATTTCTATAGCGTTGTTGGGAAAAGCGGCACTGAAAGTGTCCTTTGAGTCTCATAAAATTGTAATGACAAAGAATAATGTTTTTGTTGGCCAGAGCTATTGTAGTCATGGTTTATTTGTACTTAATGTTTTTGAAGTTATGAATGAAAATGCTACTTCTTTTGCATACTTGATTGATTCTTGTGAATTAAGGCATGGTGACTAGGATATGTTAGCTTACCATACATTAAGAAAATGCAATCTATTGGGTTAATTTCTGATATCAATTATTCAAGTATATAGTAAATGTAAAGTTTGTACTGAATCTAAACAAACTAAGAAAATATGTACATCCATTTTTAGAGATTCTGAATTATGAAGTTAATTCACACTAATCTGGGTAATTTGAAATAAACCATGACTAGAGAAGGTAAAAGATATTATGTAACATTTATAGATGATTTCTCTAGATATACTAAAGTTTATTTTCTTAGAAATAAATATGAAGCTTTTGAGATGTTTTTAATATACAAAGCAGAGGTAGAGAATCAATTAAACAAGAAAATCAAAAGAGTTAGATTAGGTAAAGGTGATGTGTATGTTTTACTTAATGAATATTGTGACAAGGAAGGAATCATTCATGAAATAACTCCATCTTATTCCCCATAACCAAATAGAATAGATGAAAGGAAAAATCAAACCTTAAAAGAAATGATGAATTGTGTGCTTATAAGTTATAATGTACTTGAAAATCTTCAGGGTGAAACCTTATTAATTGCATGTCACTAGCAAAATATGACATGCAATATATGATGCATTGTAAGAAAATAGGAAAAACACCTTATGAACTTTTGAAAGATTATTCTCCTAATTTGAAATATTTGAAAGTGTGGGGGTTTCTTACTAAAGTTATGCTTCCTGATCTTTAAAAAAGAAAATTAGGTTCTAAAACTTTAGTTTACATGTTTATTGGTTATGTTGGCTACATATAGATTTCTTGTATTAAAAAACAACATGCTAGATTACAATATAATTATTGAGACAAAAAACATAGAGTTTTTTGAACTTATATTTCCTTTAAAATCTAAAAATATTCCCTATACATTAACTTCTGAAAAATGCTTCTGGAAATGTTTTTGAAAATGAAGATTTGAGAAGATATAAAAGAAAAAGAAAAGAAAATTCTTTTGGAAATGATTTTTATGCTTATCTTGTAGAAAATGATCTATTAACCTATTTAGCTACAATTTCCTCTACCGATGCACCTTATTGAAAAGAAGCCATTAAAGTTGAAATTTATTCTATTTTACAAAGTAAAACATGGGAATTGGTAGATTTACTTCATAGTGCTAAACCTATTGGATGCAAATAGATTTTTAAAAGGAAATTAAATGCTAATGGTTTAGTTGATAAATTTAAAGCTAGATTAGATGCTAAAGGTTTTATTCAAAAGCAAAATGTTGACTATTTTGATACTTTTGCCCTTGTAACTAGAATTTCTTCATTTAGAGTTTTGATTGCCTTAGCTTCAATTTATGAACTTGTTATTCATCAAATGGATGTAAAAACAACCTTTCTAAATAGTGATTTGGAATAAAAAATTTATATGGTACATCCTGAAGGTTGTGTTGTTCCAGGACAAGAAAATAAAGTTTGTAAACTTCTTAAATCTTTATATGGTTTAAAACAAGCTCCAAAACAATGGCATGAGATTAAAAGATGGTTTCTCTACTATTGAAGTTAGATAAATGCATTTATTCAAAAATTGTTGATAATGATTGTGTAATTATATGCCTATATATAGATGATATGCTTATATTTGGTAGCGGTCTTGATGTAATGCATAAAGCAAAGCAAAGTCTTTTTTTGCTTCTAAATTTGATATGAAAGACATGGGCTGAGCAAGTGTTATATGGCTGTTAAAATCATAAGGAAGCATGATGATATCATGCTATCACATGGATATTATGTTGGGAAACTTCTTAAGAAATTTAAATACTTTGATGTCAATCCTGTACGTATCCTTTATGATATTAATACTCAATTAAAGAAGAATAGAAATGATATTGTTGCTAAGTCCGAGTATGCATAGATAATTTGAAGTCTAATGCATTTAATGAATTTTTCAAGACCCGACAGAGCATAAGCTGTGTGTGGATTAAGCAGGCATATACAAACAATCCTGGTCATGATCATTAGACTACGTTAGTCAGATTGATGAAATATCTAAGAGGTACCTGAGCTATGGTATTCTATATAGTGGATTTCCCACTATATTAGAAGGATACAATGCTAGTTGGATTTTTAATTCAGATAAGTTAAAATCCACTAGTGGTTATATTTACCCTTGGAGATGGTGCAATTTCATGGAAATAAGCTAAACAAACTATCATAGCTAAGTCTACTATGGAGTCATAGTTTATTGCTCTGGGATATGCTAGTAATGAGGCTAAGTGGTTAAGAAACTTCTTGGCAAATATTCCATTAGGTTTAAAACCTAATACATTTGTGTCTATGCATTGTGATTGTCAAGTGACAATATCTATTTCCAAGAATAAGAAGTTCAATGGAAAGAATAGGTATATTAGATTGAGACATGATGTAATGAAGTAGCTGCTAAAAGATGGAATTATCTCAATAAATTATGTGAAGTCGGAAATGAATTTGGCCAATCCTCTGACAAAACCTTTAGGGAGAAAATTAACAACTCAAACATCAAAGGATATGAGACTAGAACCATGTTGAGGTATCAACAATGATAGTAACCCAATGTGATTAGAGATTCCATGAAATAGGTTTATATGGGTAATAACAAGTCATTAGTTCATTTGTGTAGCATCGTGAAATGTTGTCCTTCCTATAGTATGTGTAGTGCTAAATTGCAAAAAAAGTGTGATTAAGTAAAGTGTTTAATCAAATTCTATATCCTTTAAAGATGGTGTATTCTACAACATACACACTATAAGATGACTTATATGAGTATGGAGTGACGCTGCTTTTATGAGATTTGTGGTAAAATCTCTACTAACCAGGCACGCATATGGCCTATTGGTCCAATACCCCGATGAATGCAAAAATTTGTGGAGTATAATATGATAAATAAGCATTTTAGTTTACAGTAAAAATTTTTGGTTTATAGAAGCATTAAGTTTAACCATTTGTTTTGTAAGTTTTGTCTCATTTTTCTTGGCCTAGTTCATAGTCTTAAAGACACCATATTCAAGGTGTAATATTCATATGAGGAAACTCATCAATTTTGTCTCTTTGTTTTTGTCTTTTTGAAATATGTGGGGGATTTTTGGATATTGTAGTTATATTTTAAAAGGAAAAAGTCTCCGTCCCTTAGAGCATGTTCCTAGTTATTGTTTATTAGCTTCTTGTTCCGCATAGTCTTGTAAAGAGTTGATGACAAGGTATAGGCTCGTGCGTACAAAATTTAGGCTGAGCTAGTATAAATTCTAAGATCCCAAGGTGTGTAGTAATAGTCTAGGCTTAGCACAAGGAAATATTTTGTTTTTGTATTTATTATTATTGTTAATAAATTTAGGCATTTTTCATTTATCCGAATGATATTTGAAACAAGCAAATTTGAATAGTTTAAATAGTAGTGACCACAACATCTGATTTAGAGGTTTCACTTCTCCTATATTCCGACCATTTTTAAATTATCTTATTTATCCATTGTGGAGATTTTACCTACTCGTTGCACATATCTCTCTGTATAATATTATTCATATTTATTATCATAAAATATAACACCTTTTTTGATAATTCTTTTCTTGAGTTCTAAAATTGTTGGGTTTTCGTCTCTTGTTCTTTTCTATTGTTCTTGCTGCCTCAAACACGTTTACATGCCTATCTCAACAATAATCAATATGAGCACCAAAAGAAAACCTTTACCTTTATTTATCTTATGGAACAAAGGGAAAATGGGTGATATAATTTTTATTTGTATATGCTAATAATTATTGTCTGATAAGTCATAAATTTATTCATTTTTATATGAGTTTTCATTATACACTTGTAGATTTTATTTATATTTTCATAGAAAAATATGTAAATTCGTAGAATATCTTTAAAAGGCAAACTTCTATTACATTCGTGCAATTTCGTTTGAATTGTGGAAGGAAGCCGCAAATGTTTGCAATCAAAAATCACATGCGAATTAATGTTGATACGAAGATCTCGTCCCAACAATAATGACATTCACGGTCCAGCGTATTGAAGGCCCGATCATGTAAAACATGCTACAGTCTTAGCCCCATGCCATATACTTTAATTCATCACAAGTTGTCTAGTGTCCATCAAACTGTTTGAGGCCAAGTCCACCGTCCACGTGTTCCCATTGACACAACCCATACAAAGCATATGAGTCCAATCTACTAGAGAGGATATTATTTTAGACTCAATTGAAGCCTTCCAAAGCATATGCACGCGATGGTCCATACACACGTGCTAGGAGAAAGCAAGAGACAATTAGGTTTATAGTTAAAAGAAATATTGAAGCCGCCATTCAAGACATTCAAAGGACAAAATCAAGGAGAAGGGGCCGAAAGAAAGATCAATAGGAGCAGATGATGAATATATATGATAACCTAGTATGACAAATCGAACTTGTGATTTGTTGGTTAGAATTGTTAGTCTATCTAATTATTTATGTTATTGATGAATTATGTCCTAAATGCTAGTTCAAGGTTGTTTAGTCCATAAGAAAACTAATTAATTGAAGAACTTGTTTTATTAGAACCCTTTGATAACTACAACTAATTTAAGTTGTGTTACTTGCTTTAAGTTTGTTTTTCTTTCAATAATTGATTGCTTTTTCAATTTACAAAGCCTCCAATTTTTTATTTAAATAGTTTATTTTTAAAAGAAATAAATTTTATCAATCCCTATTAATACAATGCTGCTCTATACGCAATTTATAGAGCAAAATCTAATTTTATTGCATTCAACACCAACCATTGCCATCAAACCAATAAATATATAAATGAATATGAAAACAATTTATTGAATTATCCCCTTTTTTGGATCTTTTTTTTAATTTTTTTCCAAACACCTTTAGCTTAAAGTAATTAATATTCAAATTAATATGGATAGATGAGCCTTCTTCAACCACGAAACTAGTTGTCGCTTGATACTAGACTTTTAACCCATCACCTACACTCTCCATAATCCATAAGGGGATTTTCCTCACATGAAATATTGCAACATATTCGTCTTTAACATGCACCATCTTTGTCATGAAACTCTATAATTGACCCGTTACTTCCCTTTTTTTCAATGTGCAATTTTATTCATTTTTGTTATCCTCTTCCTTTAAATCATCCTATAAGGACACCAAGAGTGGCATCGTAGCAATGCTCCCACCCTCTCTAAACCTCTTTTCTCCAATGGATTGAAACAGGCCAACAACTTCCGTCTATTATCCATATATCATCCACCTAATAATAAGGGATATAGTACTAAATTTGGCATAGCCCAAGATATATCCTTGTTGTAATAGTTGCCATGCATGTTGTGGAATAAAGAATGAGGTATCTTTTTATTTAAGATGCTTCACGAAGAAGTCCAAATGCTGATGACCTTATTTATTTACTGCTTTCATAAATTTTATTAAACCTTTGAAGGGCATCCAAAGTAAAGTTTGAAATAAAGAAAAGAAAGAAGAAAATAATATATATATAAGAGTTTCAAGTACAAGATTCAACATCATAAGGAAATCTCCCGTGGTTAGGCTCGTTTTTCCCATTCAAGTCTTCTTTGTTCTCTAAGTAGCTAAATTCTCAAGAATGGGGCAATCTTATTTTATTTATACCATAATTTAGCTTTACTATTAAAAAAACATGTGTTGGTATAATTCAAAATGTAGTTCAAGGAGAACAAGGACCATTCTTATTTTATTTGTATTATAATTCTCCAACACATGAGTCATCAAACAATTGAAGATGCAATGTACAAGAGCAACTATATGCTATGCAACATTATCTAGGATCATTCGGATGCCAACAAGAATTGCTCCTTTCATTATGTAATCGGCCATGTTGGGCTTATTACATGTTGGGTAGCCAATATTTGTGGTGGGTAATACTCTTGTTTTGGTCTAATTGTGGTCCAGCACCTAGTCCATTTGTTGGGTATTTGCTCCTGGAAAAGTTTTATTTTTAAGGGATAATGTTAAAGTCCAAATCCAAGCTCAATTTTCCTTTTTATGACCTTCAAGGACTTGCAAATGATAGTAAAGGTAAATGTTCCTTATTTGCAATTTTCGATTGCTAGAGAAGGATAATCCAAAGACATCTTCTCTTCCCAGATATATATATATATATATATATATATATTATATGCCTGGTTTCAATTGCTATATAATCAGTTAATGAGAGTCCCATTTGTTTCCACCCCATTTAGCTTCAGATGCTTAATAGTCGTTGACTTGAGTTTTTAAATTCAGTAACAAAGGACCTTGTATTAATTGTGTGATAGGGGCCCCTACTCTTCCAATGCGCTAAAAATCCAAGTCCATTAAAAACATGACCCACCGGTTATGGAAATATGTATTCACCTAGGAACAGTGCTTCAATTTTTTGCCTTTTAAGTTATGTAATTATGTTTCGGAGGAAAATCACATTGCACCACAGTCGCCTGTAGAATTCAAGTTGTGAATTAAACGTACAAATACATTTATACCTCACTGATAAAGGAAATTATTAGCTTGCAAGAGAAGTCACGTCAAAAATAGGACAAAAAAGCAACTTGGACCACTATCAATGTTTTCTTCTTTTCTTCTTTTTATTAAATCCTACGATATTTGGGTTTAGTACTGGTACCACATAACCATAGGATATCTTGCTACTATTCTAGGCTGTCCACTTTGTGTGAGTATCCATCCACAAGGGTTACCTTATTCTTTTCAACTTTTCTCATACATAAGTTATTTCCTTGTTTTGAAGAAATGCACAGTAGTCTACCACATGTATGTAAGTAACTGTTTTTCTGGGTGGAAGATATATACACAGAATTAGGACATTTGAGTCCTATTCAGCAACCAGTTCAGCGGCCTGGAAGCCTACATACAAACCACACGAATCCTCTAAGGTTTCATAGATTAACAAAACAAACTAGACTAGTTCATATCCAAGGAAAATCTAACAGCCATATAATATATTGACTAATATTCATTTGAAGGAGATACAAAACAAGTTGGAGGAATAAAAAGCCATCCAAACGATTTCCTCCAAATGAATAATTAGATTTTTAATTTAAAGAGGTTTCTTTAAATTTCCTTGCTTTCATCCCATTTCAAATTTGGAGAGAAAGTAATTGACCCTGTTTCTTCAATTTCCATTCAATTCATCACATTTTGACACAATAAAAATATCCAAACACAAATATTCATCCATTTTCTCGCTTTGTTTTGATTTCATTAGATTTCCACCACTTCCAAAACCCTCAAGTGCAAAATGAATAAATATATACATAAATAAATAAAAGCAATTCCTTCTAAAAAAAAGGAAAAACCCTAGGAGATAAGTAAAATGGAAGAGAGAGAGAGGGGGACTTGTAAATTGATGAAAATTAAATTAAAATAAAATAAAGAGATTCAAATCTTTATTAATCATATTTCGCAACTAATTACAATTTTCCTTTTATTTTCTTTATCAATTTAGTAAAGGCTAAATTCTCTCTCTCTCTCTCTTTTACCTTTTTACAAAGACATGATCCGTTTTAATTATTTATTTAACTATTAGCTTACCTAAATTTTTCTCTCTTGTTCCGTCCAAAATATTGTTAATCTAAGCATTATGTGAAAAGTAAAAGATGCCAAAACAAACCTAATATCCTCCTTTCTTTTTTCCCTCTACTTAATACTATATGTACAACCATAACGATTTTCCTCTTGATGTGATTGAGCAATTTAGGAAGAACAATAGAGGAAAAGGGTACAATAATATAATCTCCATTTTCATTTCTTCAAGAAAAGAGCTGAAAAGATAAATAAAAGAAATGATTATAAAACCCCACTTCTTCAAAACACCCATGAAAATTGATTAACCATGGGTGATTACAGTCTTGTTTGGATGAGAAAATATATTGCACAAATACTCTATATCTTAGTTAAGTTATATTTAATAAGTAAAAAATTATTTTTGATATATTTCAGCTTTAAAATGCATATATCTGTATGTTGCATACTTTTGCGGAGTTTGTACAGGTCTTAGAAAGAACAAATTTGTATGTGCACAGCCTTGGTCGTGGCCTAAACTCGAGGGGAAATTTGAGGACATGACTTGTTTGAACCAAGGCATGGCAAGTGTAAAACCAAGGCGTGATGAATGAAATAAAACAAGTTAAGTAGGCTTGGTCGAGAGTAGGAATGAAATTGGTTGGATCGTTATAAGATACCTTACCTACTAAAAACCTTATAGGGCCAAACTCTATAAGGTTATAGGATGGGTTTGGGAAAAAATTTTATGACCTTGTAAGGTCATGGGTCAAGTTCGGGTTATAGTTATGACCCTATATGGTCGACCAGACCCATTAAGCTTACTAAAAAAAAAAAAGTTTTATAATATCAAAACTTTGATATATCCATTTTTTATTATTTTTATAGCTCTATTATTGTATAATTTGTTTTTTTGTCCCATTGAGAATGTCATACTTTTTTATAATTAATAAGGAACAATATTCGTATTTGTGTATCTATGTCAATCCTCAAGTAAAGTAAATTTTACTATGTTGTGTTACAAATTGATTATCATACATCGAAAATCAATTATCTAGCTTAGTAAATTTTTTTTTTTTTTTTTATGTATAGCATTACCATCAAATGAAAAGAAATTGAAACAAATAAGTAAATAGAGAATATATCATGAAGCCAAGTAGACAAATGATAAATAAAAAGAATAAAAAAGGAAAAAAAAAGAAAAAAGAAAAAAAGTGTAAAGACAAAATCGAGTTAACAGGGTGGGCAGATCAGAACCATAACCCTATAAAGGAGGGTTTGAGTATTGCATATAAAACCCTATAGGGTTGCGCATCGGGTTTGGGCAATCCTATAGGAAATCGGGTTGGTTCGGGTTTATATGATCCATCTCAAACCTGCTCTGGTTGCATCCTTAGTCGGGGTTCACATCAAGGGCTCAACATGCCAAGTGGTTAAGGCGTGACAAGCTCAAAATATGCACTCAACAACCTCAAGTCTCGGGCTTAACGAGATGAAAATAACATATTTGGTTGATGGCTAAATTGAGTCACGACAAGTTAAGGTGTGACATGCTCTAAGGCGTAACAAGTTTGAATCTGAGGCTCGACAAGTAGAGACTTAGCAAATGGTGAATTTGAGGTGCGACAAGTTTGAGACGTGACGATGTTTAAGATGTGATGGTTTAAAAATAGCTGTTATAAACTTTTCAATTTGACCATTGGAGGTTCTCTTGGGGTAAACGACTATGTTTTTAAACCTGATATATATGGTATGTTTTGGAGTGATTTTTATCAAGAGCGTTGAGCTTAACTTGTAGAGATTATGTGAGAATACTTTTTTGATTTGTGTTTATTTCTGTTATGTAAATAGTGCAATTCATGAGATTAGTGAGCTAATATTATAAGACACTATTCCCATATTTCATTTGAGTATTTTAGTGAAATCCTCATGTGTCTAGGAACCTATGTGAAGTCCTCTGTCGAGGCATTGAGTGAAGTCCTTTATTGAGGCAATGAGAAGTCCTCATGTATTTGCATAAAATTGGTTAAAGAGCTAATGTTTAGTTAAGTGTGCTTAAAATTATTTTAAAAACCCACCTCGTAGCTTCCGTTTCCACAATGTGTGCATGTGTAGCCGCGTTGTAATTTTTTCCAACAAAAATCTCGTGTATCTCCTCCTTTTTTCTAAAGAAACCTTAAAAGAAAAGAAAAATAAAAAAAATAATAAAAGAAGAAGAAAGCTAGTCATATTTTCATCAAGCCTAAAACAAAACCAAAAGGAAGCTGTCTAACAAAAAAACAACCTATTACCAAAAGAGCAAATCATTCAAAGCTTTAATCTTTAAGATTATTGATTTTTACACTTTTTCTTTCAATTTTCAAGCAAGAATTCATTTGAATTTATTCCTTTTTTTCTTTACATTGGAAAGATGTAATTTTCCACTAAAATCACCAAAGTCCACTTCAATTTCACTCTAAAATTACCAAAATATGCAAACTTTAACTTTCTTTTAAGTTTTGATGCACTCTAATTACTCATTTCCACGTCATGCGTTTTTTGTATTGTCTACTTGACTTGAATTATAGGGTTATCGAACAATGGAGAGAGAGAGAGAGCGATTTTGGTGGTGGAAAAGAAAGTATTTGAGGAAGTTGGTAATTTGTTATTTTACCATGAAAAGAATTTAGTGGAGAGCTTTTGGTTTTGGATAATATTACCTTTGTTTGGATGTTTTTTCACTTTGCACGTGCTGGATAAGGGTTTGCTATCCCTAAAATCTACCCTCTTTGTGTCTCTACGAATAAATATTTTACACATATCAAATGAATTATAAAAAATAAAAAAATTCTTAAAATAAAGGAAGCAGTTCATGGCATGTGTCAAATATTTATTTGCGGGGACACAAAGAAGACAGCAAGCTTAGGATAACAAATTTTTTTCCGCATGTGTTAGTCCCATGGTTAAATTAATGGTACTTTGGATAGAACAAGAAGAAGAAAAATTCAGATAAGCTAATTGTCAAAAAAATAAAATAACATAGGTCATGTCTTTATAAAAAGACAAAAACACATGTCACTTTTTGTAATTAACCCTTTATTCTATTTTGCTTTATGTCTTTACAAATGACATATTTTAGCCTTTGTTTTTGGTGTAAATATTTCTTAAATTGTCAAGATTAATAATGTTGATCTTCTCGAACCTTTTATTATGTATTTTGTTCATATTCATATACCTCTGCCTTATATACATGGTTGTCAAATACGTGAATTTACAATACATTTTTATAAGTTTATAATTTGGGATAATGTCATAAATAGTACTTGAACTTTAATAAAATATGCAATTAGATAGCTAAAATTTGAAATTGATCAAGTTAGTACCTGAACTTTAAAATTGATAAATTTAGTACTTGAAAGAACTTAATGGAGGTACTGTTTGTGTATACAAAAAGTTTTTTCAGGTACTAAATTTATCAATTTCAAAGTTCAGTACTAACTTGATCAATTTCAAATTTTTGCTATCTTATTGCATGTTTTTTTAAATTTATCAATTGCAGACTCGATCGTTCTTGACTCGTGCTTTACTAATTATAGGCTTTGATATTTCTTGGAAGCGTTTTGGCAAAGTTTCCATATTGTCTCAATCTTATCAATAAGCAGACCCAAATAAGACAAGAAGCTTCTTATTTATAAATGTTGGAGGCCGATGTTAGCTTTTGGAGGATTACTGGATGGATGGTTTAGATGAAGCCTTACTTGCAATCATTGGATCTCTTCCATGGATCCAGTGGCTAGAATTCATTCCATCTTTTTTATACATGGCATGAGCTTTGAATGTGGGCCTGCAAGAGAAGAGGTCTTTTATACTATAAAAGAAGTCTATTTTCCTATTAAAACAATCTATCTTTGATATAAAAAGGCTTAAGGCTTATTTTCATCTATATAAGCCCTATTTTAACCAAACGAAACCCAAATTGAGTAAAAAGATATTTTTTGAGTTTATTTTGCGCGCAAGAAAATCAAATAAGGTTGAGAGTGAAATAAATCAATCCAACGATCTCTATCCTAAGCTTACTAAGTCAAATCTTATGACATTTTCTTATTAGACTTAGTCTTCTAAGCACTCTTATCAAGCCAAAAGATCGGCCTATCGAATTAAATTGGGTTGAGAGCTTAATTACCAAAATGACCTTCTATAAAGGACAAAATGTCGAATTTAATACTATGTACAATTAATTACTTACAAATAGTCAATTCATACTTAATCAAACTTTATGTGTACACCTCCTTTAACTCTATTTGTCTTCGTTAGTGACATGGCATTTTCTAGCCAATGGTTGTTTAACACGTGCCATGGCCCATATTAAAAACAAATAAAGGTAAATTGTGCAGATCTCCTCCAAAAACTTTTAAAACCATATGGACTCTAGTTTTCTTAAAAGTTAATAATTACCCCCTTAAAAAATTTATGGATCCCACTTTTTATTTGAGTTGGTTGATTACATGTAATTTCATCCCATGTGTACAAAAAATAAATAAATAAATGGCACATCATAATTTTTTAGTTGATGTGGCAATATCTTTCTTTTATAAAAATAAAAAGGAACAAGCCAAATACATCCATAAAATTTATTAAATCTGGTACACGTTTTAGCTGTACTTGTTTGGATTTTAATTATTTATTTTCATTTCTTGTTGCACTAAAATTGTGAATTTTTCAACAATTAATATAGTAATACCGATACAGATGTAATACCAGCCGCCACATGGTCGTTAATAACTATAATAATATTATTGAAAAAGACATTATAAAAATATTTCTTTAAAAGAAATCAATGATTATGTTTATTTTGTGGATGTATTGGGCTGGTTTTTTTAATTAATATCTCCACATCACGAGAAAAAAATATGATATGGCATTTTTTTTTGTTTTTATTATACATGTAGGGTGGAATTGCACTTCTTAACCAAAAATCAAATAACAAGTGGGTGCCATAAATTTTTTAGGGAGCAATTATATTGAGTTTAAGAAATTTTGAATATGTGTAATTTTAAAAGTTTTTTAGGTATGTCTGCGTAATTAATCTCGAAATAAAAAACTTCCTTAATTTTTCAAGAATTATTGTGAAAATTTAATAAAAGAAAAAATGTATTAAAATAAAAGATAACAAATAGGAGGGGGTGACAAATCCCGGGGGAAGGAGAAGAGAGAGAGAGTGCAAAAAAAAGGTAAAGAAACCAATGGAAAAAATAAATAAATGCACAAAAATGGAAAGAAAGCGAGGGAAAGAGAAGGAGAAGAGAAAGGGCAAACACATCTTTCCTAATGAGATCATATCTAATTTTAATCGAATTTTTTACAAACGTGACAAATAAATTGGTGAAACTAATAGATAATAAAACATTTAGCTAAAAAACATGAACAAGAAAATAACAAATTTGAGATAAAAACTTTTCCTATATAGGATGAACTCCACAAACAAAACTTTCCTCTCTAAGTTTTTCTCCATTTTAACATAAAATCTGGGAATAAAAGCAACGCTTGAGATTGATCTTAGCATGTTCAACGAATAAGAAAAGGAAAAACTTTCACTTTGATTCACTAACTACGCAAATCGAAGAATAAGTTTCAACCTCTTTTGACTATGTGTGACACCTTCTTTAGCCGCTGTCACTGCAATTCATAACTCCAACATTGTGAACCAACCTCACACGAGACCCACTAGAAAGTCCGTTGAACTATTCACTGGAGCCCCCACTAAACCATATGGAGCAATCATCTAGCCATTGCCCCAAGACCTAGCCCAACACCATTTGTAGCTTCAACCACCATTATGGTGGTTCATTCAAGTCAAAAGATACCTCTAAAGCATTGGCAAACTAAAGTAAATTGATTAAACCAAAGTTTAGGTAGTTAGTTTCTCCTTTAGGGAAACTTTAGGTATCAAATGCTACACTAACCTTTAAAAATTGTAAATAATTATACAAGATTAAAAAAAAAAAAAGAAAAGAGAGAGGGAACAAACTGAAAACTAAATAAAAGAAAGGAAAAACCATTTATTGACTACTACAAAAAAAAAAAAGTAGGTTGCAATCCACCGGCAATGATGGGTAGAAATTCACCATACGAGGAGCATCACAAGATCCACTTATAAAATTGACTTTTTCTTTTATGACAATGTTAAAAAAAATTATAAAAAAAAAATCAGCAAGTTAGTGTGGACTCTTGCAACCAAACTTTTCCTTTAAATCTCTAATAGGAACGTTCTATATAAGATTTAACACAAGAACTCCAAAACACACTCATCATGTCTTTGTAAGATAAGAACACCGACCTCGTGTTTATTATAAAGTCCAAACAGGTCAAGAAATTGTAAAGACGATAAAAAGCAGCTCGCATTGTAGTTTTCCTCGGATAAAAATCACAAGAAAAAAATATTTTCCTAGAAACCGAAGGACCAACATCACTACTTTATTGGGGGGAGAAAAAAAAAATATCTGAAAAGCATGAAGATGGAAACCCACTCGCATAAAAGTCATCCAATAATGCCAATGAAAAATTGAATGGTACCAATCATATTCGGATATCCAAATCTGCCTCAAAAAGTAAGACAAATGCAGCCACAGTTATAGCTGAGCCCAACTCACAGGGTACTTATTAGTGCCAATTCATGAGGGCACCACTCCATGACTCAGTAGTCTAAATCAAGGAAAAATATTTAATAAGTAATACATGATATATATATACACACACACACTGCAAATAACTATCAATTATATTTTTTGATACATTAAAAAATAACAGTTAGCTTTTAAAATAATTACCATCCATGTATCAAATAATTATTGATAGCTACTCGCCATATATGTATTACGTGGTGTGCATGTATTACAAACAGAAGCCTTTTTCAGTAGAGTCAATTTCCCCAAAGGCCCATGCAGTCTTTGAATGTGCATAGAACCTGTGACCTTCCATACATGCAGCAACCTACCAACCAGCACATTATTGCCCACCAACAATAAATGACTTCCCCCCCCAAAAATAACACCACAATTAATATCATCTTTGCATATATGGAAGGTGAAAGTGCCAAAACATTGTAAAGCCCCCAGAAATGGGGCTGATCATGATCATTAGTTAAACTTAAAACAACAATTAGCCTGCCTAAACAACTATGATGAACACGTAATCTCACACAGACTTAGTAATAATAAACAAGATGGAAAAGGAAATAGTAAAGGTCTGAACAAATAAACAAACTGATTAGAATATATAACCATTACATCTCTTTCACCAAGGTAAAAACTGGTTCCTCCTCCCAGTCCCATCATTTACAGATCGGGTAACGATGAAGAATTTGCAAGCGTTGAGCCAAGAAGATTACTTGAAAGGTTAGAACCTTCGTGGGCTTTGCTGATCTCTGCACGAGGGCTACTTCCTGCACTGCTATTAGATAATGAAGCAAATGACGTTTTCTGTAGCACGCCGGTTGGGGATGATCCTAGGGGAGGACTATTATCCCATCGGTCGGTCATGAGGTTGAGCACTGACGAGTTTTTGCACTCTGTTGTGCCATTATTAGTGTTGTGCAAAACCTCCCCCAGAGGCCCACCCATGGATGTTTCCCACGAGATTGGTATCCAATTTGTCTGTTTATGAATTGGTTCGCTGAATACTCCACCAACACCTAAATTCATTTGCGTCTGGTCAAACTCGCGAGACAGCCTGTGGGGAAAGAGCAGCTCTGCCATCATTTGGAGAGGTGGAAGAAATTAACTCCGAGGAAGTCATCGGTATTGAGATTGATAGATGAGTCCTGTCTTGTTGCATGTTGAGGTCAGGCCATGATAATGCCGAACGATCTGCACTGTTTCCTGGCCAGGTATCCATGAACTGATGAATGGAAGAATGTGATTCAGTCTGTCGGTCTCCAAGATCTTGAGAAGAAGCAAAGTTTCTGGAACTTAACAGGGCAGAGGCTTTATGAGAGGCAGTGAGCAAGGAACGAGAAGTGTCGAGACCAAACTTCTGTTGTGAGGAATCGTCTGAAGGCATTTGTTGCCTCATCATTGAGAAGGCATTCTCTTTAGATTTAAGGTCAATGGTTGGAGATACAACAGAGAGGCCGGGCAGATTCTGCATCTTCTCGCCAACATTGTTTTTTGTCATAAAGAACCTGCAAAATCAAGAAGAAAGGAATGGGATTAAGAAAAGAACAGCTAATTCAGCAAGTTAATGCAGTAGAACCGTCTGCATGGAAAAGAAAAATATGATTGAATGGACAGAACATAAGAGATCTAAACACATTACACATGAGGATAAATGTCTAGACCTGTTTGCAGAGGCATCTCCGGAAAGATTAAATGTGCCAGGCTGCAAATTCTTGAGCTGTTGATGAGCAATGCTGAAGCTGCTATTAGCTCCGCCACCGGGCACCACTGATGCTGACGTGGAGGAAGACACAGGCACCTGCTTTGTGGGTGTACTGGTGGTGGCCCCGGCGACGGGATGGCCTGTTTGGCCTTCCACAGGCTTTCTTGAACGATGGCGGCCCCTGTTCATGTGTCGCTCGCAATACTTCTGATCAGCGACAGCATCTCTAGAGCACCGCCATTTCTTTCCATCTGTCCTCCGGCACCGTCCAGGTTCGGGATCATTGGTGTTGGAAAAGCCCAAATGGAAAGAACCCCATCCCACTACAGGAACAAAACATGACAAGCGATCAGCACATTGGAATACCCAGAAAGTTATAAGACTTGTCTATCCATTTGAAAAAAAAAGTCATCTTCATCCATTAATAGCACACAGCGCAACACATTTTCAAATCATGCAGGAAAAGAAAAAAGACAGCAAAAAAGGGGAAAAAAAAAGTAAAGGGAGGGAGGAGCAGCCAGAAAATTTCCTCAAAATATAAGAAGAGACCTTAAATTACACATTTTTAGGAAATGCATGTCAGTGGGAATCATATGCATATGTAGACCCACCAAAAACAGCAATTTTTGGAACAAGGTGGAGAAACAGTGAATAGGACAGTGTCTTCCAAACATGTCTCAAACAAAATTTTTACTATTTTTCTTCCTTTTCCAGGAAGCACAGAGTGGACTTACAGGAAGTGGGTCTAAGAAATCCACCAGGATAATAAGAGAACCCAGCAGAATCAAAAGCTTTCTTAATGGGGAGAAGCAGATTGGATGGTACTGGAACATTAGAAGTGATGTACTTAAAGATAAGTGCTTGATGTTCCAACTCCATCCACTGTGATGGAGTAAATGGACCTCTAGAACCACTTAAAGCACCTTGCACACTTGCCCCGTTCAAACTCCCTGAGGTAAGTCCTGTAAAATGAAAAAAATTAAAAAAGAAATCATTATTGTACTCAAATGGAAAGGAAATATTAACACAACATTGGTGTAAAAAAAAATTTTTAGTAGTAAGAAAAGCCAAAAATAAATTTAAGCCATGGTATGTGTAAAATATGCCAAAGACAGATTGAAAAAGGTTGTCTCCTTAAGTAAAAGTATAGAAAGAGTCTGGCAGAGAACTCAAAATATACAACTTGTCTGCTGCATTTAAGCACGTTACAAGTTATTACAACAATCATGAATTTCTTTCCCATTTTTTTCCCCCATAGAACTAAAAAGAATTAACAACAAGTAAGTTTCAGAAAAACAAATACTTGACTGCAAGCCCAAAGATTCAAAAAAAAAAAAAAGACAAGAAAAAGGAAAAAAAAAAAAAAGGAACAAAGAACAGTAAATAAACCAAATGAAGAAAAGGAATATTTTTGTTCAACTAGTTCCACCAATTTTTTTACCCTTTTTTTCTACTATTTGTGTCTTTTCTTTCTTTCATCCACCTACTACCACTTGAAGTTTTCTACCAGAAGAGAAAAAAAAAATTACATATTGCATATTTTCCATAACCCAGGAGAATTTTCTTTATTTAAAGTAAAAAAGAACTCTTTTTTGTTGGTTAAAAAAAAATTGGACTTTTCAATGACAAGACATGATAGCTAATACCATTCCTTTCATAGATTCTCCCAAAAAGTCCATCACTATAAGAACATTGGGAATTAAACCACAAAGTACCCAAACTAAACCATGTTTTGCTCACAATTAGTCTAATCTTTCCCCCAAAAGCAACAACCTTTTTGAAGCAAGAAAAAAACAATACTAAACCCATTACACCTAACAGTCCAAACCAAGCCACAACTTAAATCTTTATTCATCATAGAGCAATAAGAAGACTGAATATTGGAGCTTTATTATTTTGTACCTGTATAGTTAGTAGGAAAAGATGGTTGGTAATTATAGTAAGGCAATGTAGCAAGTGTTTGTGAGTTTGAGTAAGCAAGAGACTCGGACTTAGGAGTTGAGAAACAAAGCATTTGTTGGGATTGAGTGACATCATGGAAAAGAGTAGAATTTGAAGCAGAAGATCTCAGAGTATTGCAGATGCTGTTGTTGTTACTGTTTGTTGTTGAGTTTCTCAACATTGTTGTTGTTGATATTGTCTTGCTGGGTACTGAGAAATCACCATCAGAGCTAGTTTTGACCAGTTTTGAGCTTCTGATAATCCATTCATCATCTTCATTCACATTGTTGCTGTCTCTCTCTTGCTTCAGAAATCCAACACCAGATCCATACCTTTTAAGTTTGGTCTCAGGATCTGCGACTAAACCTCCAGTGTTTGTACCCACAAAAACATCCGATAAACCAACAGGCCCAGGAATCCATTAAGCCAAAAAAAAAATTAAAAAAAATGAAGAAAAAAAACAAAATAAAAAAAACTATAAAATTTGCTACAACCTCTAGAAAATAAGAAGTGGGTTTAAAAGATGAGACGTTCTTTCATTTGGGACATTAGCAAAAGAGACAGAGGTAGAAGTAGAAGAAGAAGCAGCAACAGAAAGTGAAGGGAGTGAAGAGAATAAGAGAAGCTGTTGCATTTTAAGGATGTGTGAGCTTAGGAAGAAAAGGATAAGCGTGTGCTTGTGCTTGTGGATTTTAAAGATACAAAGTTGAAAACTGAAAACCAGAATGGTTTGTGGTTTCGTTTAAAGATTTAAAAGGAGTAAATAGGCTGATGTTTTAAGCAAAGATAAAATAATTGGAGGGTGAGACAGAGAGAGAGAGAGAGAGAGAGAGAGAGAGAGAGAAGATGTGTGAAGGAACTGGATGGACAGGGAAAGTACTAAAAATGCTTTAACATTTGTTCGATATTAAAACGACCATGGAAATTCTCTTTTTTCTTTTCGTTTTTTTTTTTTTTTCAGACAATACTACGCAAAGCATCGCCTATATATAAAAGCAACCTCATGTTTTGCATTCTTTTATGAGAATCCAATGGTATTTAGTATTTCCATTTATGATATGATAAATTTTTTTCATAGTTGGCACTTGATAAGACAGACTTTTTCTTGGATATATATATATATATATATATGGACTTTTCCGATCTAGTTATCAAAACTTTTTACTGAATGTTCTATCTATTAAAATAAATAAATATATTAAGTGATATATTAAATATTTTATTAATATAATTAAGATTTATAAAATATGAATATGAACTGTTACATAAGTGTCCACACAAACTGATTAAATAACAATAAAATGAATCCCATTAGACATGGAATTTTTCATGTAGATATGTTTATATTTTATCATAAAGATTTAATGGTCGAGTATTCTTGTTGTTTTACGTTCTTCTAATTTAGATTCTTTGCAAAGATATAAAAATTGTTTTTTTTATTTTTTAATGAATGTTAAATAATTAATAAAAAATAATAAATAAGTTCTGTAAAAAGTCTTTTAACAAGTTCCTAAAAAGTAATACGTAAAACCCTTAAATAATAAATTTATCATAGTTGATGAGTATAAGCATCACCAAAAACTAACATAATCAAAGTTCAAAAGAAAAAATAAAAAGTTGCATCCCTATATTTTACTGTTGTTAAGTAAACAAAAATGAGATATTGAAAATGAATGGAAAACTTTAATTTAGAAAAGCTTGTTCCTGCATAACAGAAATACAATAAAATTTTATTATATCTTGTGCATTACGATTGAATCATATGAAAGGTAAAATATTTTAAAATCAAGTATTATATCTTAGATAATAATTTAAAGTTTGCAATAATTATTTTTCTTTTATAGTAAGTGCTATATTATACTTTATTCAAGTTTGATGGCTATATTATCGCAATTTAAGATTTCTATTATTTTTTATAATATTACTAAAATCTTATTCTATTTAAAATTAGATAGAAAAAGAATATGTGATAAGGTAATATAGTGCTTTAATGGGAGGGCGATGGTAAACAGATCATTTTTGCCACAGGAGTTTTGTAATAGTAGGAGTGGGTTGAGATAGGTTTGGTTTTTTCATTCCAAACAAATCCTCCAAATAACGATTTGGCTATGCTTTTGGCCAAAAAAAAAAAAAAACTATTTGGTCATGCTTATAAAATTTTCAAATCCTTAAATAAAAATTTATCTTGCTTCAAACTACGGATTAAATCAAAATTTTAATTTTAAAAATTTTGTTTTAATCTTATACATTTGTATAAATATGTTCAAATATTTAAATTATTTTACAAAATTAAAATTGTAAATCACAATAAATAATTCATAAATCCATCACACGGCCTTCATAAAATCGCTTAGTCACTAGTCTGTCACCCACCAACAATGAACATACACTAACTTATACATAGTAAGCTATAATTTATAATTCTTTATATAACCATTTGGTCAATCATCTACCAACAAATTTAACCATAATAAAAAATTGTCTACCAATAAAACTCTTCCACAAATAAAATTAAAATGCTAACAAAATGCTTTGAACAATTAATATCTAATAAGAGTAAAAAATAAATAAATAAAATACATACCTCACAAAGTTAAAACGATTAACAAAAAAACAATATTAAGTCACCTATAGAAAATATAACTTGAACTAAAAAAATAAAAAAAGTTAATTTGAACCAATATGATTTCATGATGAAACTATAAGAATATAGACAATCTTTAATCAATCATCATAAGAAAATCTATAGTTACAAGTTTAATATTATCATGTTTTTTTCTGAATCATTTTAGTTTAGTTTTACGGATTGATTTAATTTACTCAATCAAGCTAATAATAAATTTACGGATTGATTCAAATTAACAATCTTTTTTACCAAATTATTTTAAAACTTTTTTTTTCTTTTGTATGGTTTGGTTTAGTTTATGATTGATTGGGTTGGCTCAGCTTCCCCCCCACCCCACATTTACTTTATGGTATTATGTTCATCTCGAGGACATAATGAAAATAATCAAGATAATGAATTTGATGACGATCCGTATTTATACAAAGAGTTAATGGACTGCATTTATATGCTTTTTTTTATTTGATTGGGTTGTTATATTTTCTTTTTTCTTTTTTTTTTGTTCTATTTCAAGAATTAATGATTTCAAAATCTAAAAGAAAAATGACTTTATTAAATACAATAAACCTTTTATTCATCTTAGATATATATGTGCAGCAGATGTTAGAGTATGCACAATTTTTTAAACCACTTTTCTTATTTTGTATGTTTATTAATTTTCTTTATATGATTTTATTAAATATAATTAATTTTATTACTTATTATATTATGTAAAAAATCAATGTTGTGTGTGTGTAGCCATGTTAAAACTTCATCATTCTGCTTATAAGCTTGTGATTTGAATAAGGAAAATCTTTTCCGGAATAATATCTATATGAGTTGTGATGTTTTTACTAATCACTCATCGTATAAAATAGGTAAATTACACTAAAAGATTTTCAATATTTAAGAGTAAATTTATTTAAAATCGTAATATTTCGAGTCATTAAAAAAGTATTAATATTATCCTTAAGATGATCCACTTTTTCAAACTTAAAACTTTAAATGAACTCACTCACAAATATTAAAACCTTCTAAGATAATTCATCCTATACATAATGTAATTACCTAATGCACACTACAAGAGTGAACTCAAATAAAGATATCTCTAACTAAAATTAATATCTACCTAAACGTGCATTCCTTTCCATTAAGGTTTCATTCTCCTATAAAGCTAAAGCATTTGGAAAGAAAAGCTACCTTGCCGAGGGAGATAAAAGTAGGAAGATCTACGTGTATCCAATTGTACCATGTTTTTGCACGACCATGAAAGGCGGGTTTTTTCTTTTCATTTTCATTTTTATTTTTTTTTTCCTACCATGATAAAAATTTCATGGCACAGTCATTTTATTTATAAAATCCATCTCATTAGTTATTTAACTATTTATATATATACAATTATGATTATACTATAAAAATAGTTAGGACTATCAGCATTGTTTGATTTTTTATCGGTATTTTATTTATATATGATCTATATTTATATTTTGGATGATCTGTTATTTATCTGTATTTGTATCGAAACGATATATGTAAACATATTCGATTTATATTTGACCTTTTCATAATAATTTTTAATTTTTTATTTATATCTATTTCATGATAAATAATTTATTAAATAAAAATTTGAAAAAATATCTATATCTGTCATAAAAGCTAGCCAAACAGACCCTCTATTTGTATATTATCTATATTTAATCTGTTTAGTTAGTTTATGAGTAAAAATATTTATTTTTTATTTGTATTTGGCTATTAAAAAAAAATGAAACAACCAAATCCGTTGCTAACTATATTTTAATAAAAGATAGTGTTGAGATGCAGATAGAAATGCCCAAACTTGTATCATATTTACAAGAGATCGTGTTTGTACCTGTGATCGTGACTGAGTGGGCAATTATTTGCTTTAAAAAATTGTTGTTTCCTGATTTGTATTTATTATGATTTATCATGTATACATCTATTTTTATTTTTAAATATTTTTTGTTACCCAAATATATTATTTAAAAATTAATTATAAGATTAAAGAAACAACGAGGAAAAGGTGCTAAAAAAGTCATGCATGTTGTCTTGATCAAAACATATGTAAGAAAAATATTTTCGAAGGAAAAAAAAGGGATCATGGGAAATACTTTTTACAAGATCGATGCACATCGCCATCTGCATGGAACCCAATGGAGCCACGAAATGTAATATCTATCCCCAATAAATCCATATCCATTTTTGTCTTTATTTATTTATTTATTTTTTTTTGGCCAAATATCTTTTTTATTTTTAAAAATTTATTAAGATAAAATAAGCTTTTGAAATGGGAAAACGAGGAAGGATGCCTTGCCTTGCAAAGTCCGCTACGGTGTTTGATTTCACATACACGTACTCATCTTCTCTCTCCATATTTATTTGATTTTTTAAAATCGCACAAGGATGGTGGGCTGCATGGACATAGATTTTAGATGCATTGACACGTGACGGTAGCCAATATATTCCTACCTCATGTGCCCTTCCTTCTCTCTCTACTCACTCCTTCCTTTCTCTCTCTAGATTTTAACGATAACGGAATCTCTCTTCTTCCTTCCTTTGTAAACTTTCCTATGCAGCTATATGCTTTTGCAATGGACAATCTGCCATCCCCCACGAGCACGCATTATTTTTCTCTTTATATTAAACTATTAGTTTCTTGACTACCATATAACAACCAAAAGGTAAGCCTTTGACCTCGAGAAGGACTCGCTATCAAACTCGTTAGGCCATTTTAATATATGCAAGTTATTTCAATTACGAGATTTAGTAAATTTTCTTTCGTTTTGTTATGTCTTTTAGGGACCTCATGACTTGGATTTCTCGATTATAACTTACTTTATATATGGTATATGAGAACAACATCCCTTATTCTACTGAATAGATCACTAATTATAGCTTTAGTAAGAGGTGTTCATGATTCAGTTTGGTTTTCATGATTTGATTCGATTATGAAGATCAGATAGAACCGCATAACTTTTGAAATGATTCAATTTATAACACTTCAAAAAGTAAACTGCTTGTGACGGTTTGGGATTTGAACCAAACCATTTTAGATGAGGTTCAATTGGATTTGGCTTAGTTTGAATCACTTTTGAAATTATAATTGTTTTAAGGGTAATTACTATATTTGGTATTTGAATTTTATCAAACTTTGCAATTAGATTAAATATCGCAAATGGTATCTAACTTTGACACAATATACAATTAAGTATCCAAATTTAAAAAATCAATTTAATACTTAAAATTATTTATCGTATACGTTAACCAATATCATGAAAGTATATTAATGTGCATGAATAAGTACTAAATTGATCAATTTGAAAATCCAAGTAACTAATTGCATATTTTGTCAAAGTTCATGTATCATTCGCAATATTAACCCTTTTTAATCAACTACTTGTATTTGCTCGATTTGCAAATAGTTACTTAAATTTTATCCATTTTTTACAATTAATTATCTCATATGAGGACTATAAATTACTTCAAATGTTTGTTGCTAGTGAATCACATTTTTAAACTTTAGAAATTAATTACATAAATAAGTGAAATTTAGGTGCAAAATTTGACATTTACACTTGTTTTAATTGATAAAATGCTAATAATCATCAAAACTTTCAACCAAAGTGATATTTAAATTGTGGATATGTAAGAATTAAAGTCCTATATTATATTATGATGATATTGCATCTTAGGTAATAGCAGAAGTGCAATGTCTGTTTAATAGATGAAAGATGAAGGTGAGGAATATGGGTAGATTATGGAAATAAGTTGAGAGTGAAATGAGGGAAAAAATGCAAGTAAGGTAAAATGAAATATCCATAAAATTTAAAAGCAAAAAGAAAAAATATTAACTATTTTTTATATATTATATGGAAGGGTTGGATTTTGATTCAAGTAGTTTAGTTCAATTTAAACCCCAATAACGAACCATTTAATAACTCTCCAACCAAATTGTAAAGTGAACCAAAAATTTACTCTGATTCTTAGTTTGGTTCGATTTAATTTGATGAGTAACCATTATTTTATACTTAAAACCGAGTATTGGTGTTAATTTTGGAAGTAAAACTTAGTGTTCAATTTAGAATTTTGCAAATCCCAATACTGAGCGGAGTTTTGACACGATGGTTTTGGAAGTGTAGGTAATACTTTATTTAATCTTAAATGTGTCATGACAGACAGTCAATATGGGCAAGAGCTTTTTGCTTCACATAAGTAAGAGAAACCTCGTGAGTATTTTGAAAACTCGTATTTGCATCTTAAAAAGTAGAAGGTATAAATGTTGACACATTTCTAAGAGAAATGTCAAATTTGTTACCAGAATTTTACACAAAAATTAAAAATAATATTTAAACTTTGAAGTAGTTAATTTTATATTCAATCAAACTTTTTGTGGCTATTTTTACTATCCCACTAACACTAGCATGTTAGCGTTAATCAATATTAAGAGAAATAGTAAAAATTAAATGATATGTTACATCTTCCAAGTTACAAAACAGAGTAAATACTATTAAAGAGATAGTAAAAATAGTCGTATAAAGTTTGATTGGATATTAAATTGACCATTTTAAACTTTAGGTACCAAATTAAATTTTTGTGCAAAGTTTAGGTACTAAATTTGACATTTACCCCATTTTCAATTACAACCATAGGAATGTTGATACATTCCTCTCAAATTCAATATGTGTAATTGGTGCACTCCCATCATATTCTACATCTTTAAGAAACTTAGCATTCCCAATCTTAGAAAATGATTTACTTGAAGGATTATAGAGTTTAAACCATTTTGATCATTCTGATTATCCAACAAAGTTATAATTAATTGTTTTTTAGTCAAATTTTCTCTCATCAAGCTTGTATAGCCTAGCCTTAGTTGGACAACCTCATATATATAATTGCATAAGAATTGGTTTTTCATTACTCCATAATTCATATGGAATTTTCTTATAAACTTGCATTTTCACTAGTCCATAATTCATATAAGGTTTTACATATAACTTTACTTAAAACACAGTTAAAGATGTACAATGCAGTCCTTAACGTCTTTCCCCAAAGAGATTCTGGCAAATAAGAGTGGCTAATCATATTTTTTAACTATATCTGTCAAGGTTTGATTATGTCTCTTAGCTACGCCATTTAGACTTGGTTGTCTTGGCATCATGTATTGAGCAACAACCCTATATTCTTTTTAAATACCTTGCAAAAGGTCCAGGATGTTACTCATCTGATGCGTCAAATCTACCATAGTATAAACCACAACAGTTAGACCTAACGATCTTAATTTTCTTATAAGTTGAATTTACAACTTTGGATTTGTTTTCCTTAAAACATATAAGTTTTAAGATTTCTCATTTATCAAATATACCATTTGAACTTGGTTGTCTTGGCATCGTGTATTGAGCAACAATCTTACATTCTTTTAAATACCTTGCAAAAGTCTAGGATGTTGCTCACCTGATGCGTTAAATCTATCATAGTATAAACCACAACAATTAGACCTGATGACCTTAATTTTCTTATAAGTTGAATTTTCAACTTTAGATTTTCTTTCCTTAAAACATATAAGGTTTGAGATTTCTCATGCATCAAATATAAGTATCCATAGTGAGAATAATAATCTATAAATGTAATAAAATGCTCATGGTCATTCCAATAAACTGAAAGGAATGGGCCACACATATAAACATGTATTAATTCCAAGACACCATAACTCCTTTTGGCACCCTTTTTTCTTTATATTTGTTCGTTTTCTATTAATGCATTTAACACATATTTCAAAATCTAAAAAAAAAAAAGGGAATCAATATTTTTTTCTTAAACAATCCTTTAAACTCTTTGTTTGGACATGTGTCATAAATGCTTATGTCATAACATAGAAGAATTCTTAGTAATTAAATTCTATCTTATACCATAATTAATTATATGTAAGGTTTCTTCCATACACGGGGCATATAAATTAAGTCTGTATAGATTACAAAGAACCAGTGGCTTCCATGTCCAAACAAACAAAGATAACTAAATATGTCCAGATGGGAAACATAAATCAAATTTCATCTAAATGATGATACATAATAAGTCTTCCAAATCCAAAAAACAACTACTCTAATTGTAATCTAAAAACTCCAATTATTTTGATAGGAATCTTATTCCCATTGCCCATATAGATTAATCCTTTAGGATCACTTGGTGTTCATCCCAACAGACAACCCTACATAAATACATTGTGTGAATAGTTACACTTGTATCTATCGATCAAGTGTAAGTTGGAATTGGAGCTAAAATAACTTGTGAACAAACAAAGTCGAGGAGGTCACCTTGCTTAGCAAGCCACTTTGCATAATTAGGACAATCCTCCTTTACATGACTAGCCTTCTCGTGAAACAAGTAATGCCCTTATCTTGGTTTTTATTATACATGTGAAGTCCCCATCTCCACAATTCCTTTATTGTTACGATCTATTTTCCTTTTCTTGTGAGATTTATCCTTAGAATGAGTCACCATATAAGCATCTTCAGTCTTTTCTTGTTGAAGCTCTTTTTAGTTGTAAACATTATGCAATAACTTCATTCAATGTCCATTTCTCCTTTTCGGTGTGTTTATATTCTTGAAAGGATTGAAATGAGTAGGAAGTGAAATCAAGACTAGATACATAAGAATGTTATTATATAATTCCAACTTTAAGGATCACGGTCTTACAAAGAGATTAGACATGTCCATGATGTACTTCCTTGTATTTCCTTTGTCATTGTACCTCATATAAACAAGCTTTGCAAGAATAGTTATCATTTTAACCATTTTATTTGGCTTAGGAATTTTTTAGTATTTGTTTCCCTAAGCACGGATCTCCTTTATGACATTAAAGATTGAATGCATAATAATCATAAGACTCATGCAATTAGAATACTCCCACTTTTCATAATTTGCATTTTCAACCATAGTATTTTCACGGGTAAAGGTAGAGATTCATGAACCCTGAGTGCATAATCAATATCCATGCATCCAAAAGAATAGTGATATGTTCCTTTTATTTCTTGAAGTTTATACCATTAAGCACCATAATATTGTTCAATTTGATAGAAAGAGAGGTTACAGTAATTAAGTAAAATAAATAATACGCTCATAGTAGATAAATGCCACATTTTAATGCATAGACAAGTTCAATACAAAAGAGGGTGAAATACATATCTACTGATCTTTAAAGAAAAATGCCTAAATACAAACAAGATGAACTTAATTGCAAAAGTATTAATGCTAAATGTATGCTAATCGTGCAATATAGATATTTACAAAATAATAACTATTTGAGGATGCGATTCAACTAAAAGTCATGAAGTGCTTAATCGCATCTTCAAAGGTTGATTCACTATTGTTTAAAGTGAATTACATGTGTAAAGTGAGATTTACTAATATTTGTACATGAATCACATCTTATAGACACGATTCATATTTTTACATAAATTGCGTCTATAAGATGTGATTCATGTGTTAATAGGTGAATCACCTATTAAAGACACAATTTTTATTGGTAATTTGGTAATTCATTTTATGTAATTAGTATTTGTGTAATTTTCATTTGAGGAGTCAGTAATCATACAATTTCTTCAAAAATAATCACTTTAATTGGAACCTTATGAGATATAGAGCACATCATTGACACTTAGTCTTAGGATTAAAATTCTAACTATAAGTGGCATTATCTAAAACAATAAAAAATATTTATAAAATATTCCACCAATGATATGTCTTCTTTTCAGTTGACAAATTGCATGCAAGAAATCAAAATTTTAATATATTTATTATCATATATCTACCATCTGGCCAAATAATGATCTTTGTACGATTATTATATGTATAAACGTAGACGCTTCATGCAAATTTTTATCTTGAAATCTAAATATTTTGAAATAAATCAAAATATAATTTTGATTTATCTTAAAATACTAAGACAAGATTTGGTAAGATAAATTAAATAAGTAAACAAACTTTATTTTTATCTCAAATTTTTACTTTGATCTTTATGATCGGTTTACAATTTATACAATCAAATTAATAGAAATGGTTGAACCATCTTACAATAAAAAAAAAAAAAAAAAAAAAACTATAATAGGTATTCTTTTATATCAATTCTATAACATGCTACCAAAAAGCCGAAACATCCAAATTTTATTCAGTCGGATTCTTATCACATCCGTGTAACATGTTATAGATTGTCTTCACATGTAGTCATATATCATGGATAAATTAATTATGTAAGAAACGAGACAGAAATAAACACGTAAACATTGGATTTCGATTAACAAGAGCATGGGAAAATTGCCAAGAAAGTGTTTGTATTTTGTAATTTGGATAAATTAGTATTTAAACTTTTAAATTTTGTATTTTTTGTCTCAAAAGACACTAATATGAACAAAAAGTAAAATTAAAAATACTAAAAATATAAAATTTCAAATTTCAAATACTGATTTACGTAAATTATAAAATACAGTATATACTCTAAGCTTTTTTGCCCCAAAAGCACGTATCAATTTTGTAGTGGCACAAATCCGAATAACATCGAGAAGCATGTGCCGAATCAATTTGATGAGACTAAGCTCATCAGCAATTTGCTTGCCCTGGAAAATTAAGGTTACGGAGTTTCGAATCCGTAAATTTAACGGATGCCGGAATTGTCACATTAACGGAGAAAAGTTATGTTCTTGAAGTCGTCCCTTTTGACTTCGAAAAACAGTACATCAGCAATACTCTGTGTATATATAGTTATTTAATAAAAGATTTAGATCATGAAGATCAATATTTAGAATAATTTAATGAATTTCAAAATATAAATTAATTTTTTTTATATTTTACTTGAAACCCAACCCTTAAAATTGGGGAAAAAATGACACCTTATACAAATTATTTTTAATCTTAAAATATAAAAGTCAGAATTACTAAATGGTAACAATACATATAAAAGATTCATTACCAAATTAAAACTCTAATTTCACACATGGTTGCTTTGATACCATTTATTGAAATAAATAAGATTTCTATATGTAGATATTTCATGATTTCATATACAAAATTGGAGTACCACTACTATAAACAAAACAATAATCAGTGTGAAAGTGTATCTAAGGGTCTTTTTAGTCTTTTAATAGAGAATAGTGTTCCCCTAATTTTTCTCACTAACTTTGATGGGATGTGGAAATGGTATAATGAAAAGACCCTTTTATTACTTAGACCGATAACTTAACTTTATCGAAAAGTGCAACTAAGTGACGTATGGATAAATCACAATACATGTCCTATGTCTATAATTAATTTTAATTTATAAGTAGACAACTAGGCGTTAGAAGCCCACTTAAACCCATTCTTATCGCAAGTCTTTTACTAATCCAAAAATTTTCAAACACTCCTTCTGGAATTGATAATATATACAAGGTTTGATTTCAACACATTACCAATGTGGGACAGTAGATTCTCCTATTATTTTCTCTCTCTCTCTCTCTTTGATGTCTCCACCATCAATTAGAGTTTGCGGTTTGCATACCTCTCCATTTGCTACTCCAACTTTATATACGTCAAACAATAAACTCAGTTATTTGATAATTTAAGCATGTAATAAAAATAAGAATTTCAGGGTTTTTTTTTCCTTTTTCCTCTCAAGCCATTGAAACAAGAATTTTCAATACACGAAAATAGATTGAATAATTGCTCTGATTTGATGACTACCTCCTAGAACAAGTGCTTGCATGAAAACCAGAAACACTTGCTTCAAAATATTTCAACTTGTTAGAACTATGAAAAGTCTTGAATGGTCTCTATATTTTCTTATTGTGGAGAAGCATCGATCTCTAAATTATGAAATTACTTTATGAGCAAGCAAAGGAATATGCTAAAAGAGACCATGAGCAATGACGTCTCACATGATCATTATCTTGCCTTATCTTCCACAATGCCACTAGTTTTTATTTTCTACTTATAACTCTTTCTCTCTCCATTTGTCAAGCTCGCTTGCTCACTCACTTACCTTCCATTCCATATCATGGAGATAACGAACTTCATGGCCAGCACGCTCATCATGTAGTTCATGAAGATCCTTTATCAAGAGTCCCAAAAATCTATCATCTATAGAGAAGATAGTCGAACAATTAGATTTCCATTTTTTTTTAATAATACCTAGGGGAATTGGTTTTAATCTTCTGTTTCTTTATGTGAAAATAGAGCACTAGATTAGATTTTTAATTTTTTTTTATAAGACTTAAAGGAATCTCTCTATCATGCAAAACTTTTTTGTGAACTCGATTGCACATCGTTACAATGTGATTGAGGTGGAGGATGAGCAACAACTTTTGGATTTACTTTCTCCAATTTGATTTCGCTAAGATATTTAGTTTTGAAGGTGAGACAAGCACCTTATGGTCGCGACATGAATCTGCATGTTGAATGCATAACTGACTTGGAGGAGTTGGAGATTAAAATAATGTGTCTAATAAAAAAATATATCGACCCTGGTCCCACATAGTTAATTTCTTAACAAATAGTCCTATTTATAATGATAGATTTTAAAGCCTTCTATTGAAATCGTGTGGTTGGAAAAGTGTGGAATGATAAAGTGTGTTTTGATTGGGCTGTGGATGTCTAATAGGCTTATGGCCTTTCCACTGTTTTAAGTTTTAGGAAAAGATCTGACTTTTTTCTCTTGCCAATGTGATTAACAATCAACAAAATATAAATCAAAATGCAGAATTGAAATAACACCAGGATTTACATGAAAAACCCCAAATTGGGGAAAAACCACGGGACCAGCAGCGCTCAAACCTTTCACTATAAACAATAATAGGATTACAAAAAGTTTTCTTTACTCGATCTCACTAGCGGATTTCTCAATCCTTCACCATAACTGGTGAATTACAACAGAAACAAGGTTTCCTTCATCTAAAGTTTCTCAGGTTTCCTCACTTTTCTCTCTTTCTCTCTCTAGAACTCTCTATCTAGGCTTGAGAAGAGGCATACACTTGTTCCATACCAAACCCTAAGACAATAAGATAAATATATATGTAGCATCAAGGAATACAAACAGATACTCAAGGCTGTCAATATTTAATTAAAGGCTAGCGGTTTTGGATTTGGATGCTGACCTTTGGCATTGTGGAGCAATCAATGCCGACTTATGATTCAATGAAGGCTAGCGGCCTTATCCTCTCAATTGCTAGCGTAAGCAACAATTTCATCCTTTGTTTGTATAAACAACTCCTTATATCAAAGTTCTCTTCTAAGTATATCACATATACTTAGGATATCTTGATTTAAGGTCTTCTGAATCTATATCACCATATATTTAGGATCTTCTTGTTCAAAGCGTGCCGATCCATTCTACTTTGATTCCAAAGTCTTCTAAATATATATCTGATATATATTTAGACTTCTTTTGTTATAAACCCATATGAGTTGGATCTATAACCTAACAGTAAGTAAAATAATAATTACGATTATAATTATAGTTACAGTGTTAATATATTTTTTGTTTTTTACCATTACAACGGGAAGAGGAGTATTCCAACCCGGTATCTCTCATTTGATATATTTTTTTTTTACCATTACAACGGGGATGAGAAGATTCGAGCCTGATATCTCTCACTTGAGAGACTGTGGTAGATACTACTAGGTTATAGAACCATTGATAAATCTCATTTATGATATACATTCAATTAATATGATGCACATAAAATTACAACAGTTAAGGTTTAAAATTTGAATTGGAGTTTACGAAAGGATCGTAAAAAGTATGTACCTATATCCACACACAAACACACACAAAAAAAGTTACAAAAACAAAAACAAGCATAAAAACAAAAACCGATTGCTCATTTGTGGGATGGGCCTATACATGGGATTAGGGGTTTAAGCTTTATAAAAATCCCTCCTCCGCCAACGGTATAAATTAAATGTCTCCCATTATTATCACATTCCTTTTCAAATGGTGGAAGACAGAACAAATTGGGATTACTATCAATGCAAGTTAATTTATCAACATTTACAAAATTAAGACAAGGGGATGTCCCACATTGCATGACAAATTAAGACACGACATAAATTCATATTAATAGAGAGACAAACATCCAAAACGTAACATATTATAGGGAGGGTCAATACGGATATCTACAAATAAAACGGGCAACAATTTTTAATATTGCTTTAAAATAGTTATAATGTTGATTATTCGCTATATGGTAAAGATGTAAGCTTGATATATTTATTTCATGCAAATAACTCTATAGAAGAGTAATCTACAATATTTGTTTGATAAGAAAATATGATAAAAAGAAACTACCACACCCATATTCTTTACATCTTACCTATCTGCCCAGAATTGCAATTTATTTTTATGATTTTTGGATATATATATATATATATATATATGGCGACTGAAATAATATTTTATTATAATAATAGGTATAAGAGGAAAAAAAATGGGGACGTGATAATGACTTTTTTTGTTAGTTTTCACTAATATTAGATGTGAAACGACATCACGATGATTCCTTTACGTTTGGTTCATTAAAATAAAATAAGATTAAAAATAAATAATAATTTCTAAAAAAAAGAAACATGGATTCCTTGTAAAACTCATTACAAACCAAATAAAAAAATAATTATTTTATAGTAATAAAATGAAATATATTTCTATTTGTGTCAACCTAAGGCAATGTTATGGTTATGGAATTCGCAAAGTAAAAGCAAATTCGATTGACGATGGTGCGAGATAATCATGTAACATCCACTAAGTGTTATGCAAAATCTGTCGGAAAAACAATGATGAATGTAAGGGATTTAATTGCGAACTGTCTTATAGTAAAATAAGTAAGGCAGGCCCTTCTTATTTCGAACCGTCGGCAGAAATTTACCTGCTGGCTTCTGACTAAGGTTTCACCATCAAACAGTTAAAAACCTATACATTTGGGTCCATCCTAAAGTAGCAGCTCAGTCTAGACATCATTACGGGTCGGTTCCGAACTAGGAACTGACCCGACCCGTCACCGGCGGTTCTTGAACCAGGAACCGGCTCAGGAATGACGGATCTAAACCGGTAAAAGACCCATCGGTTCCAACGGGTCCTTACGGTTTCATCCCTAAAAACCACATGACCCGGTGGTTTTTGAACAGTCGATTCAGGAACCGGCAAAATCGGCAGAACCGGCGGTTCTACACCATAAAACTATAAAAAAAAAGTAAGAAAAAAAGAAAAGAAAATTATAAAAAATTTATTTCATATTCATAATATTTAATGTGTTATTATTAACAACACAAGTAATAAATATATTTGAAATCATATATTGTTAAATTTATGCAGACTTCTAATCAAAGTAGACTTTCTTTCTTAACAATATGTGATTCGTTTTTTGTTATTGAGAATTATTTATATCTTGAATATTTTATAGTGTCACAATGCCAATATAACAACTAAAAAAGTGCAAGTGATTGTATATAAATAAATACATAACTATATAATTTTTTTAAACTAATGCTATGAACAATTATTGTTAGGCTTAATGTTATTTCAAGTTAAAAATTTATTTTGCATTTTTTCTTAGTTAAATTAAGTAAATTATTTAATTTTTTTTTATATTTTTTTCATGGTTCTCGGTTCCTTTAAAACTGGAACCGAACTGTGGGAACCGGCGGTTCCTAAGAACTGGGAACCGGATCGGCTCCCACGGGTCCGATTCCGGTTCCACCACTTCTGGAACCGGGAACCAGCAGTTCGGATTCGGTTCCAGACCCCAATAGAACCGTGACGACGTCTAGCTCAGTCCATTTTATTGTAGTGTTGACTGTGAAGCTTGGCCAAATATTGTAATTTTATGTTAAAAAAGGAAAATAATAAACCATGACGTTTTTTTTTTCTTTCTAACGAGCACTTTGCCCATGATCATATATGATAGATAAAAAATCTATATTTCTATTAGACAAAAAACAATCTCTTTTACTATCCATGGCAATTAAGAATATAACCGAGACAAGTTTTACAAAACCCAAACCAAATATGATACCTTTTAGGCTTCCTAAAATCCGTTTAAACCCTAGAGGGTTTTTGTTCGTAAACTCAAAACACATCCAATAGACCTATAGGTATCTGAACCCGAACTCGATAGGCCTATAAATATTTCAATTGTAATTATTTTATATTTAAAGTCATCTAGAAAACATATTTTTCCCATAGCATACATACCCATAATTTTCATTTTTGTATACTCATGGAAAAATTTATTTATATTAATATTTGAGTATAAAATTAATCATTCTAAATTTATTTTCCATTAACTTAACATTTCAATGAGTCACTATGATTAATTAAAATGAAATATTATTAAAAATGAATGCTTTATAATTTTAAAAATACATACACCCATTTATTAAATTAAACTATAAATTTAATAATGCATATATTATTCATTAAATTAAACTAATACCTAAAATAACTAAAATATATAAACATAAAATTAATTGATTTCAATTTTAATAATTAAAATAAATTTAATATTTTTTTCTTGATGGGTTTGGATTCCCGATGATTTTATATCCATCCCATAATCCAAATCCAAAACTTATAAGATTTTGTATGTTTTCTCAAACCCATTCTAAACCTTATAGAGTATTTATCAGTTGGACAGATCAGGTACCTCATAAGAATCTATCCAGTTGCATCCCTAATGACAACGGTGGACAGTAAAGCTCTCTATCAACATCAATGTTAAGGTGGCTATTCTCCTTTGTCAACTCATGCTTGTGTCATTGACTTTCTCCAAACAAGCCTAACCAAAGCGTCACAACAACATCCAAAGATGGCCTTTGTTAATGCTACAACCAAAGCAAACGGAATTCAGTAGAGGCTCTAAGAGGGGTTTACTAGGCATTTCTATTTAAATAATTTATAGAAAGCATATGATTATGCAATTTTATATATTTTTGGATTGCATGAAGTTCCTTGTAGTACGTTTGATCAAGGAAAAAAGTTTGATTTAAACAAAACTCTCTTCTTTATACCGTGGATAAAAAACGTCAAGATATTTGTATTTGATATTTGATGTTATAAAGATGTTGGAATAGTACAAATTATAGAATTTCAGTAAACACACTAAACAAGGTTTGACCTTTCTTGCACCATCACTATCACTATCGTGTTGCTACTAAATCATCACCGTCATTTATAAAACCACTACAACAAACTATAGCCTTATACATGATAAACAATATAAAATTAAAAAAAAAAAAACCAAAATTCTATTGTATAGTTCTATATATTGTTTTTGTTATATTTTGTACTAAATACCACACTATACCTCTGCCTATATATATATATATATAGCTGCAGAAAATACAAATAAGCATCTAAATTTTGACCTTGATGCTGATATATTTATGAAATTTTAAATAGTCCCTTACATTTTGATAAATTAACAACTAACTCTCAAAAATTGAATATAGCCCATAGACCTTGATATTGGATTAGAAGCATCATTTGAACTTATCGTAGTATACTTTGATACTTCCTGCACTTAAATTTGTGTGTGTGTGTTTTTTTCCTTCTTTTATTTATTTTTCTTAACTAAAAAGGTAAAAGGTCTTTTATGATGCCAATGTATAAAAGCTTAGAAGAATATGTATATATATATATATATATATTGCTAAGAGCTTAAAAGAGTTAGTTGCAACATTTAAAAACTCATAAATACATTCACACCAAGATGAAAGTTAAAAAATTATTTGCTATTTTATTTACGAGAAAAATTAGGATTGCAAACAAATCAAGTTGAGACAATACAATACCAAACTCAAGTCCAACTTGAAATTTTAAAGCTTGAACTCAATTGAGCTTAAGATTTTAAGCTCGAGTCAAGCTCAAAGTAACACTATATAAACTCGAGTTCAATATGATTAGGATCGTTTATGCTTGATTTATTTAAAAAATATTATTAAGTATAATTTAATAATAGTAATTCCTAAACTTGATTAACATTTATAGCGACTCAAGTTTGATAGAGCTAAACATATAAATTTGATTTCGACTCAACTATTCTTGAATCGAACTTGTGTAAATATTAAACCGAACTTAAGTACATTCTAATATATTAGCTCATTTTCATCTTATTCAATAATATGATAATGATGACTAATATAAATAATAATAGAAGACACTATTTATTTATTCATACTTAGGAAAATATTCTACCCATCAATAGTAACATTCTATTATTCACTTCTTTCTTTCAATAAATTCTAATTTATTTGTTTATTTGCCAATAAGAATGAATTCCATTCAATGGAAACAACTTCATCAATAAAAATGATTAGGGATACAAAAGCCCACTGGTATGAAGATGCACAACTCTTTTAAAGTTAACATGTCCAACATAAGGAATACAATAATTTCTCCTAACAGAACAATATGCACTAAACTAACAAGTGAAATAAATACCATAAGAGGCTAGCATGATCCCATATAATGGATAGAAATAGTAAAAGAAAGTAAAAATAAAAAAAGTACACATCAAAGGAATCATTTATTCTAAGCTAATAAAACTATATTTGCTCAATTTCCACAATCTTTAAATGAACCATAGCTATGAATGTAGATTTATGGTAGTGGAAAAATATATGCAATACCAATGGATTTATTATGGTGCGAGCAATAAAAAAAGTCAAATATAAGATCAGTAGTGATAGATTTATAAATATTACGATAGATAGTGTGGGCCTATGATTTCAACATCAAGGTAAATGGAAACAATGATGAAGCGAAATATACTTAATTGACACTTGAATCACTTGTTTTCATTAAAATGCAATATATTAATTGATCAAATAGGTTAAATAGCAACATAATATTTAGTACTTCTACTTTAGTTTTGTTGGGTGGCCTAGAATTCTTTCACTTTTCTACCATTGAAACCGAAAGTTAATGTTTTGTTTTTGCTTTTAAACCAATACTTCATTTTGATGACTAAAAGTGGCAGAACCTTAGAGCTTTTCAATTAATCTCATTAGCTCATTTTATTTCATTCTTTGAGAGAGTTTTCTTTTCTTATCCTCATCATTATTACAAGATTTGTTGTACTTTTAATTTCATAGTAAAATTACATTGCTTTCATTCTATTTGCTTCTCTTTAATTCTCCAATTGAATTGATCCTGTACTTCCACATATCGCATTTACCATAACAAGTTTTTTTACCCTTTTTTATTAGTGTAAATAATTAATTTAAAAAACCATTGTAACAAAAGCCTAGTAGTTAGAAATTTCTTTAAATAACCACCTAGTTAAAAGGAATTATGGTGGAAATACTAGTAACTGCAGCTCATTCATAACTTGTCCTAAGCAACAACACACATTATGCTTCCTTTCGTTCGAAGTGAAGGAACAAAAATTGAAGAGTTTTATAAAGTACACAAAATTATTACATTTCCATGAATTTGCACTTGATGAAGAAAGAGTAGTGAACAACACTAACTATCTTACATTAACATGACTCCAACTCTTAATTTTTTATCTTCTAAGAACTACAACGTGCAACTCTCTAAGCATACTTCTACTCCTACATCCTATTAGTGAATCATCCATTGAGCCATCATCACTAATCTCAACTCTATACTTAAGGGATACTAGTGAGTAGATCTAAAAGCTACTTGCTTTGACTTGATTAACTTTGCAAGTTGACAATGACTTTACAAGTGATAAAGTTAAATGTTTCTATTAATAGCTTGTATGACTTTGTGTGGATATGATCTAAAATCACTGAAAATAAAAATCATTATAATGGTTCACATCCTCCACAAGATAATACTCCTTTTATTGTTGCATATGGTTAGTCTTCAACAAACAAATAATTCTAACATGCTCATCAACCAAGTATCAACTCTTAGATGAAACTTATTGGGTAAATTACACTAAAAGGTATCAACGTTTGTGATAAGTTCATTTAAGATATCAATGTTTCAAGTAGTCAAAAAGAGATATCAATATTTTGCAAAGTAAATCAAATGAGATATCAACGTTTTGCAAAATTCATTCAAGATATTGATATTTCAATTGATTTTCAATTAATTTCTAAAATTTTCATTAATGGTCAATTATTAATATGTTATTTGACTCACTTTGAAAAACGATGATACATTTTTTTAACTACTTAAGACTTTGATAACTTAAATGAATTTATCCTTAAAAGTTGAATTCTCTTTTGACTACTTGAAACGTTAAAACCTTAAAAAACTTACCCTCAAATGTTAATACCTTTCAATGTAATTTACTCAAAACTTATTATTCAAATATTATAGCAAGCAAACTAGAATGTTTGTACCTAATTACAATGGAAGGATGTGTATATCTATTTCATCATGCTAGAAGATATACAAGTTAGATTTTTAGTGAACTCTCTTGCAAAATAGATTAAAAGACCTAGGTGCACACCATAAGATCTAAATTAGTTCTTAGATTTCTCTATCAAATTGATGTGATATGAAGCTTGATTAACATTTGTAATCAATTCATTCTCTATTAATTTATATTTTTCCGATTTCGAGAGTAAAGTTACTCTTTCCATGGTCCAAAATATTCTTTCTTCATAAAAATGTGATGATATCAATATCTTCTATAGCTTTTTGTTCCTAAATGGCATGAAATTTGAAAAAAAAATCGAAAATAAGCTGGCAGGAAAAAATAATGCAGATAGACAACACCTTTATTTTACACTGTGGGCACCCTTTGGGACGATGCCTTTAGTGTTAAGTGCATTACGCTAAATACACCGTCTTAGAAGGCGCCTATGGCACCTATAAAAGGCGCTGTCAATAAAGTACTGAAGGTGCCCTCTATGACAATTTCAATGAAAAACCTGCGCAAACACAACAACAAAAAAAAAAAAAAAAAACTCAGCAAACATCATTCCTTTACATCCAAGCTCAAATGATCCATACATTAAACTTGCAAAACATCATTCTCCAACTCCTTGTGATTACCAACACCAATAACAACAACAATTTGGTCATATCATCCCTTTCCAGTAGAATTCATTCAATTCAATAATAAGACAATGAAAGCATAAAAGAATGTATAATCCATCCATAAACTAAAACAAAACCAAACAAAGCATAAGACAAGAGTATATGTTTCTCAGCTAATATAAGTCATAAACATGAAACAAAACGATAATGGACTATCATCGCCTCTCGAACCCCTCCTGAGGCGTCGAGCAATCCTAGACATAATGGATCATTGACCCCTCCTCTAGAGCTAGTGGCCCCTAATCTGAAGTTGTCGGCTATCCCATAGAGTGCCCACAGTGTGAAACAAAGGCGCCGACCCATATCTGTATTATTTTTTCCCGCCAGCCTATATTTAGATTTTTTTTTTAAATTCCGTACCATTTAGAACAAAAAACCATCTTCTATATTGATGGTTTTTCACATATGGCCATATAAATTAAAGAGAAAATGCCTCTTTTGATACTTAAACTTTAACAAAATGAACAATTAGGTATCCGAACTTTTAAAAGGTTCAATTTCATACCTAATGAACTTTTCGTACCACTAAACACTATCCACTTAATCATTGTCTGACACTTATCAACTACTTCAAGATGTAACCAAGGAGTGAGAGTAGTGAAAAGAGAAACAAAAAGTTTAACTAGGTATAAAATTGAATTTTTTTTAAGTTCAAGTATCTAAAAAGGATACGAAAAGTTTAATTACATGTGAAATTGAGCTTTCAAAAGGTTATGTGCCTAAATGTCCACTTTGTCAGGTACCAAAAGGAGCTTTTTCCCTAAATTAAACTTTGAAATCTTTATACCTTCCATTTTCCTTGTCAACAAACTTCACAATCTCTTAGCCCCATATACTTAAAATCCAAATTTATATCCGTAAGGTAAAACATGGAAAGGAGGGGATCCAAGGGTTTGATTTGAAAGTTGAATCCTTCTACTACCCACTTGTCATGAAAATCCACTAAGTATGACTTTTTTACCACTTTGAATAATTTATTGAAACCAAAATTCTTTCTTAAAACCAAGTCTTTCATACTATTTATCTTTCGATTAGGTGATCTATGATTTCTAATGAATTTTCTTATCATTCTATATTTTCCCATCAGAACTTAGCAATAAAACTTGATAATTTCTACATTATTTCATAGAAAAGCCTAAGAAAATCATAATATAGGTCTGAGTTGCATAGTTATTGTTTTAATCAAACACTTTTTTAATATATTGATTATAATCTTTTTGCACCTTTGTGCATGATTCTTCTTAGTTATGCTTAAAAACCTATATTTAGATCTACTATACAAGGTCGAAAAACCAAGATGCTTGCTAGGTCTATTTAAGAATTTATCATAAAAATGGAGCAATGGTATCCTAACAAGGAAATTTTTTTGAAGTTCATAAGTTAACCAAAAGAAATCATCAATGATTCTCTTCGAGGTTTGGATCTTATCACTTGTAACTTTTTATGAGAAGGGTGTCATCAACGTATAAAAGCTAAAGATAAGGTTGTTCTTTCATATTGCAACAACTTATAGAATTCATGAATGCTTGCCTTGTAAATCAATTAGACGTGAAATCTATTACTAAAATAAAGAGATTGGGAAAAATTGGATCTCTTCTCCATACGCCCTCGGTTGATTGGACGTGACCCATTCTTTTACCATTTATAAATACATTGTAAGAAATCAATGTTACATGGTTCATAATCCATTGAGTCCAAATTTATGAGAATATCTCAGTGTTTTATTTCCTTCAAGAAATTCCAATTACTTTCTCATAAGCCTTAGTCGTGCCTACTTTTAAAGCACAGTGTGGTAAGACTAGTCAAACAATGTAATTAATATAGTCAAATAATTTATTTAATATAAAGTCAAATAATGTAATTAATATAGTGGTAGAAGAGATATTCCAACAGTGTATATATATCTCTATGTATGTACAAACAAGACATTAAAAATAGAAAAACCTTTTCTAGAAATTGTTCTTCTCTTATATCTTGGTCTATGTGTTCCCACTATGAAACCAATTGATCTCCATTTCTCAATTTACCAAGACCAATAACACCTTTATTGAATTATTACCATTTTCTTTTCATGTGAATGATTTGTGCACGGAGAAACTAAGGGCGGTATTTATGAATAGCCAACCTCTTCCTCATTATTGCTTGCTTGCTTTCTCCAGTATCAAAACTACTTTGCCTGCATGGCATCACAGGCTTAGTCATCCATCCGTGTCAATTTTCAAGCATATTTTATCTTCAACAAATTTAGATGTTTCTGGGTCTTCGAATCTTGAGTTCTATTGTAATTCTTGTTACTACAATAAAAGTCATAAATTGTCTTTTTCTTTTTTTTTTTTTTCTCACTCTCTACCTCTTCACCTCTTCAGGTTGTTTTTACCAATGTTTAGACGTCACCGGTTCAATCCATTGATAATTTTAAATATTACATAATATATGTTGATCACTTTACAAAATACATATGGGTATATCCTCTTAAGCAAAAATCTGATATCCAAGATGTTTTCATTCGATATAAGGCTCTTTTTGAAAAGTTCTTTAATTATTCAATTAAAACACTCTATTTGATAATGGAGGGGAGTATCAAGCTTTATCATCCTTCTAAACAGTCAATGGTATTTCTCATCTTGCTTCTCTACCTCATACGTCGAAACACAATGGGTACTTAGAACGTCGTTATCGACACATTGTTGAAACGTGCCTCTCTCTATTATCTCATGCATCTATACCTCTCACGTATTGGTCATTTGCTTTCACTACTACATTCTATCTTATAAATCATCTCCCTACTCTCACCCTTCAAAATGTGTTTCCATTTTTCAAACTCTTTGGTACTGTTCCAAACTATGGTAAATTTCGTAGTTTTGGTTATCTTTGTTATTCTTAGCTTCATCCTTACACCACTCACAAACTTGAATCACATTCTTCTCCATGTGTTTTTGTTGGTTACTTCTCCACTCAAAGTGCATATCTTTATCTTCACATCTCCACAAATCGTTTGTATACATCTCATTATGTTTGATTTGTTGAATCTATTTTTCCTTTTGCCACTTCTTATCCTCTCTTCCTCGTGCCTCCTCTTCCATTGTGTTCGAATGGCATTCCATCACTCTTCCCCTTGCTACCTGTTCTAGCTCTACCACATATAGCCTGTTTGCTACTATTCCACATCTACCTTGTCTGCTACTGTTCCTCCATAATCTAGCCTCGATCCTCTCTCATCTATTGCACTTAATCCTTCTTCAAACATACACAATTTCTCGCCCTCATCACCCAGAATCATCATGACTCGATCCAAGCACAATATCCATAAACCAACCCAAAAACTTAATCTCAACGCTGAACTTCATCAACGTATACTTGAACACACCACCATCAGTCAAGCCGTGAAGGATCCTAAGTGGTGCAAAGCAATGTCCGAGGAATTTGATGCTCTCAATTGTAATGGCACATGGGAACTTATTGATCCTCATCCTACCCAAAACTTAATAGGGTGTAAGCGGATTTTTCGGACTAAATACTTGCCTAATGGTTTTGTTGGTAGGTATAAAGCATGCTTAGTTGCCAATGGCTTTCATCAATGGTCTGGAGTTGACTACACTGAAACATTTTGTCCTGTCATCAAACCCACCACTATACGGCTGGTTCTCAGTCTTATAGCTAGTAATGGCTGGCATTTATGACAACTTGATGTCAATAATGCTTTTCTTCAGGATACTCTTAAAGAGGATGTGTTTATGTCTCAACCACCTGGTTTCATTGATCATGATCATCCTTATCATGGGTGTAAACTATGAAAAGCCATCTATGGTCTCAACACAAGCGCCTCGTGCTTGGTACCATAAACTATGTCGATTCCTTCTCGATTATGGCTTCACTAATTCAGTGGCTGACACTTCCTTATTCATCTTCAACAATCATGGCATTCTCATCTATCTCTTAGTCTATGTTGACAACATCATTATCATTGGGAATAGCAACCAAGCTGTACACATGTTTATCCAACAACTTTCTCATCGGTTCTCTATTAAGGATAGGGGTATGTTGAACTTCTTACTTGGTGTTGAAGTCATTCCTCACACTAATCGTATATTTCTAAGTCAAAGGAAGTACATTGCTAATCTTCTTAACAAAACTCATATGAATAAATCTAAACTTGTCTCAACGCCTCTAGCTATCCATCCACCACCTACCTTAAGTGTAGGCACATCCTTAACTGATCTTACAGAGTATTGAACTGTTGTTGGGAGTCTCCAGTATCTCTCTTTCACTTGTCCAGATATTGCTTACATAGTAAATAAACTTTCTCAATTTATACATCGCCCAATCATTGATCATTGATATGTAGTTAAATGGCTTCTTCGGTATCTTTACGGCATCTTGGATCATGGTATTACACTTCGTCGCATTTCTCCTCCTAATTTGCATGCCTTCTATGACGCCGATTGAGCTGGCAATAAGGATGATTACACCTCCACCAATGCTTACATCATTTGTCTTGGTCACAATCCTATCTCTTAGAGCTCTAAGAAATAGCGGACAATTGCTCATTCCTCCACTGAAGCTGAGTATTGTTCCGCTGTTGCTACGGTAGCCAAACTACGTTGGGTCTGCTCCCTCCTGACCGAACTTAGTATCACTCTTCTTCATCAACTAGTGATCTATTGTGATAATGTTGGTGCCACAAACCTCTGCGCTAATCTAATATTCCACTCACACATGAAACATGTTGCCATTGACTATCATTTTATACAAAACAAGTTCAAAATGGCTCACTTCGTATCTCCCACATCTCATCCTTAGATCATCTCGCTGACGCACTTATGAAGCCTCTTGCTCGCTTTCAGTTCCACTTACTCAGGACCAAGATTGGTCTCACTCCACCACCGTCCATCTTGCGGAAGCGTGATAAGACTAGTCAAACAATGTAATTAATATAGTCAAATAATGTAACTAATATATAGTCAAATAATGTAATCAATAGAGAGACAAACAATATAATTAATATAGTGGTAGGAGAGATATTCCAACATTTATATATATATATATATATATGTATGTATGTACAAATAAGACATTAAAAATAGAAAAACCTTTTCTAGAAATCGTTCTTCTCTTATTTCTTCTTCACAGTGATTGGTTTTCCCTTTTTCCTTAGGTTTGAGATAATGAAAACTTAATGAATCATTATCACATCATTTTGGATTAACTAATTTGGTTCTATAGTTTAATTGACAAGATTTTTGAAATAATCTTATAACAAAAGTTACATAAAGTAATGGGTGAAACTGCTATACACTCATAATTATGAATTTTAGGAGTCAATGTTAAGTCATTTCACTAAAGTTAGAAGGAAGAATACTTGTTTACATGAAATTCCTTATGGCTTTGTCAAAATTCCTTTGGGATCTTCAATTTTACCTATTATAGAAGCTTCTGCAAGTTTCTTTAAAACAAAAAACATACTCATGCTTTAGGGGCAACATCCAACCAATAAGCTCTTAGTGTGGCATGAGTTGTTGATTGGCGGAATTTTAAGAGCTAGTCAAACGTCATTATTTGAGCTAGTCAAACGTCATTAATTAAGTTAGTCAAACGTCTTTAATTGTACAAATTCTTTCTTTAAGCCTAGATTATTGTATAGCTAGCTGGTTTTTTTTTCTTACTAAAAATAGCTTGCTATAAATACTATATAATTGTACATCGTTGTATTTGAATATATATAGAAAAATATAAAAAGTAGTATCCTTTTCAACATAGTATTAAAGTATAGATCCAATAACTCGAATTTCTAAAAATACACACATAAAAGGAAAGAGAAAGGAAGGGGAGATTAAAATCAATGGGGGAAGGAGGATGCCGCACACATTGTAGGAACTCGAAACATATAGTAGAAACATGTTTCAAGGTACATGGTTATCCAGATTGGTGGTATGAACTCAAGGCAAAAAAGAAAAAAGAAGCAGGTAAGAGTGTCAATTATGGACAAGCTGGGTGGATCATCGACTCAAAAGCAACTGACCACATGACATGATTCTTGTGACTTCATTGAAACTACCCAACCAAAATAAACAAGCATTACTAATGCAAATGAAGAAACATACCTAGTGATAGGGGCTGGAATAGTTGCTCTTTCTCCTTCTTTTTCATTGCTAAATACTTTATTAGTCCCATTACTCTCTAATAAGCTAATATCTATTACCTAAGTAACAAAGGAGTTAAATTGTTGTGTCTTAATATATTCAAAATTATGTTTGTTTCAGGATATTCTCACCAAGGAGATTATTGGTCATGGTACCAAAAGGGAGGGGCTGTATTTTATGGGTGACTTCAGTCATGGCATGGCAAACAATATGCATCATGAAGGAACTAAAGAAAGGCAGATTTTGTTATGGCATCAATCATTTCGTTATTTGAGGCATTTATTTCCTAAATTATTTGTGAACTTGAATGAGTCAATCTTAAAGTATGAAGTTTGTATCCGGGTTAAAAATCATTGTATGCCTTACTTAGTAAGTTTGAATAAATGTGAAATTCCTTTCTTAAATGTGCACTCTGATGTTTGGGGCCTACCCCTATTTGTATTTCCTCTGGCATAAGATGGTTTGTGACATTTGTAGATGATTTTACACGAATGACTTGACTTTATCTAATGAATCATAAACATGAGGTGTTTGAGATTTTCAAATCATTTCATCACATGATTAGAACATAATTCTCGGCTAAATTTTAGATTCTCCGATTTAATAATGGTAGGAAATATGACAACATACAAATGCAAGATTACTTTCGAACATATGGTTTATATCATGAAACTACTTGTTCTCAAACACCACAGCAGAATAGTATTGTGGAGCGAAAGAATAGACATATTATTGAAACAACTTGACCGCTCTTAACTGTTACTCATGTTCCTAAACAATATTGGACAGATGTTGTAATCACTATTGTTTACCTACAAAATAGAATGCCATCACGAGTTTTGAACTTCAAAACTCTTCTTCAAGCTTTTGCTCATCATGTGACATTACCATCGGTGTTAATGCTTCCAGCAAGAAAATTTGGTTATGTAGCATATATCCACCTACAAAAATTAACGAATAAAACATGATCCATGTGTTATTCATTGTGTTTTTTTAAGCTATGCAACACACAAGAAAGGCTACCAATGTTATAATCTGAGCACCAGACGGCTTTATTTAAACATGGATGTTACTTTTTTAGAATCTAGATTTTTTTTCTCAATGCAATCTTCCCAATCCTCTCTTCAAAGGGAGATGATAAATGAAAAGAAGAATTAGGAAAATTGGTTATTTACTTTAGATATTACCAATACTAATGCATAAGCAGAGGTTTAACCAGTGACAAGGACCACTGACCAACAGAAGGAAATTGATGATGATGAACAGCCAATATTGGAAGTTCATAGTGAATAGATCATTGAGGAAGAAAGTAAAGCCCACAAGGAACAGGAACAACCTCCTGCCAAGACAGAAAGTGAACAGCCTCTTCCTTGTTTTTTAGAACCACAAAATGACCAATCTCCTGAGAATATACCTAAAGTACAATCTCTCAACTCTTCTCTAAATAATTATGCAGATGATTCTTTTGGCTATTAATTGCCTATCAGATATAATCGAGGGAAACCTCCAAAGTACCCAGATGCAAATTATCTCTCAACTCAAAGGTTATCCAAACCCTTAAAGAGTTTGTACACAAGCTATCTACAGATCAAGTTCCTACTACAGTGAATGAAGTAATGAATGACTCTAAATGGAGACAAGCAATAGATGAAGAAATGAAGGCATTAGAGAAAAATGATATTTAGACGTTGGTACCATTACCTAGAGAAAAAAAGATTTTTTGATGTAAATGGATATTTTCTATCAAGCACAAAGCAGATGGATCCATTGAAAGATATAAAGCTAGACTGGTTGTGAAGGATACACACAGATGCTTAGAGTAGATTATCAGTAAACTTTTTCACCCGTGGCAAAATTAAATATGTAAGAGTATTACTTCCTCTAGCTGCAAACCTTGATTAGCCATTGCATTAATTTGACGTAAAAAATGCTTTTCTTTATGGGGAACTTAAAGAAGAAGTATACATGGACATCCCTCCAGGTTTTGCTTTTTCTTCACAAGGAAAGGTAGCCTGCAAATTGCAAAAGGCATTATATATGCTAAAATAATCGCCTAAGGCATGATTTGGTCCATTCAGTCTTGCAATGCAAAAACATGGCTTTAAGCAAAGCAATTCGGATCATACTCTCTTCTTAAAACACCAATAAGGGAAAGTAACAGCTTAATAATCTATATTGATGATATGATTATCATAGGAGATGAGGAGGAGGAAATCTCTAATTTGCAAAAGTATTTGGTAATTGAATTAGAGATGAAAAATCTTGGAGGATTCAAGTGTTTTTTAGGTATTGAAGTTGCTTGGTCAAAATGGGGCATTTTTTGTCACAAAGAAAATATGTGCTTGATTTGCTAGTTAAAGTTGGAATGCTTGATTGTAAGCCTGCTGATACCCCTATAATCCAAAATCATGGTTTAGGAGAATTCCCAAATCAAACCCCTACAAACAAAGAAAGATATTAACGTCTTGTTGGAAAGTTGATTTACTTATCTCACATACGACCAGACATTGCATATGCAGTAAGTTTGGTAAGTCGATTCATGTATTGCCCTAGTGAAGATTATATGAGTATTGTGACTCAAATTCTAAGGTACCTAAAGTTTTCTCTAGGTAGAGGACTTTTGTTCAAAAAGAACCATCATTTGCACATTGATGATTATACTGGGCAGGTAATACCACTGACAAAAAATCCACATCAGATATTTCACTTTTGTGTGAAGAAATTTAGTCACTTGGAGAAGTAAAAGATAGAAGGTAGTTACATTGTCTAGTTTAGAGGCACGACTAAAGACTTTGTGAACTTCTTTGGTTAAAGAGACTTTTAGAAGAAATTGGTTTCCGATCTGAATTAACAATGAATTTGTTCTGTGATAATGAAGCAGCAATAGCAATTGCATACAATCCAATTCAACATGATCGAACTAAGCATATTGAAGTGGATCGACACTTGATCAAGCAGAAACTTGAGGATAAGGTAGTTAAATTTCCATTTGTCAAGTTAGAAGACCAAGTAGCATATATACTTACAAAAGTTGTTTCTAGCATAGTATTTTACAACTCACTTAACAAGTTGGGATTTAAAGACATCTAAGCACCAACTTGAGGGGGAGTGTTAGCATGAGCTGTTGATTGGAGGAATTTTAGGAGCTAGTCAAATGTCATCAATCGAGCTGGTCAAACATCATCAATGGAGCTAATCAAACGTCATTAATTAAGCTAGTCAAACGTCTTTAATTGTATAAATTTTTTTTTAAGCCTAGATTATTATATAGCCAGCTGGCAGTTTTTTTCTTACTAAAATAGCTTCTTGTAAATACTATATAATTGTACATCGTTTTATTTGAATATTTAAAAAAATAAAAAAGTAGCATTCTTTTTAACAATTATTTAATCAATAAAGGATAATTAGAATAAGATTTGACAACTATTGGCCCCTTAGGAATAAAGAAGGATAAGGTATTAGCAACTAGGGTTGTAAACGAAACGAGATGCTTAAGAGCTACTAAAGCTCAACTTCGTTCAGCTTCGCTCGAGTTTGTTTAGTAAATAAGCTAAGATTAAGCTTAAAATAGAACTTGTTTATCTAAAAGAGCCAAGCTTAAACTTTAATTGAGACTCAAGAATTGGCTTATGGATAAGCTAGTTAACAAGTTCATGAACAAGCTTATTAATATATATGTAAGTGTTATATTTATGATATATTATATTAAAATAACAAGACTAATTTCTATTTATTATATATGTATTTATATTTAGTGGCTCTTAAATATTATACTTAGGCTTGAAAATTTTGAAAAATGAGCTATTTAAATGAGTTAAGCTTAAGTTTGAATTTTAGGTTCGATAAAGCTCGACTTGGATTGAAAAAAAGCTCGGCTTGGCTCGAGCTTAATTTATAAATGAGTTAAGCTTGAGCTCTAGATAAAGTTTGTTTAGTAGCCAAGCTCGAACTTGAATTACAAACTCGATAAAAAGCATGGCTTGAGCTTGAAATTCATAGTTTTTAAATAAACAGAGACCAAGCCATTAATAGGTTGGCTTGACTCGGCTTATTTGCAACCCTATTAGTAATATATGTTACCTTCACTACTAACATAACACTAAAAGGCCTCAAATTACAAAGACAGTAATGCTGACTTCATGACTGACCAAAGGGCTCACATAAGATCACTCTCATTGATACTCCCTTATTTTGGATATGTTAACAGATCATAACTGAGTCTAATACTTAAAAGGTCAAGACCTTCCATTAAAGAAAATATTAGATAACATGCAAAATTAATGCAATCAACCCCTCATAAGGATCACTTACAGCCCCAATAAATATAAGATGTCTATTATGACAATATAAGGGACATGCTTACCAAGTCTCGTATTGTCTCTATGGAAATTGGAATTCACAAACCTTATGGAGATGAAACAACTTAAGCTCTAGCAATTGAGCATTGAATTAATTATATAGGGTAAAAAAAACAGCCAAAAATACACAACAACAGTCAAAGCCCTAAAACCAATTCTAACAACAAAATGTCACTCCATGGGCAACTAAATACATAACATAGATGTTTTATAACAACTTCTCAAGAATTACATAACATTATCTTCATTGAGGACCACTACGAGGCTAGATGCACCACACGCTATGATAACCGAAATATCCCAAATGAAATAAAAAAATAGAGAATGATAGAAGAATAATCAATAATCTTAGTGAAGGAGTATATCTGTAATTTTGTGTATCTTTTGAAAGATACAATGGTTGAAAGAAACATATAAAACTTAATAAAACTACTCACCCACTTCTTTTCATATGCTTCAGAATGTCCTTCTCCTCTTTTCCATCAATCTTCGTCAAATCTTAAAGATCTTCAATAGGAAATCCACTATGAATAATTGTTTCAAGAGAGGAATGGCAAATGCAAGTGTAATTGGGGAGGCAACCCCAGAGTAAAAGAGATAATCGTTTGTAATAGAGGGATAACGAAGGATTAATTGAGTTTATAGTAAGGAATTAAGTGTTTCTGTGAAAAGTTTTAATCTTTTGTTGCAAGTTTGTTTGAAACGGTTGTTTGGGCATATGAAGAAGGATTAAGAATTGAATGTGATGATGTTTTGATGTTGGTAACGAAGGCAAGTTTGGAACTTTGTAAAAATTTGCAAAGAAATCATGGATGTGTTCAACAAGACCAAAGACACTTGTCGTATACTTACCCATGTTTAATGCATAATGCGATGTTTTATGTTATGTGAGTTCTGTTTTCAGCATGACCAAGTACACAAGTCATGTATGTGTCTATATAGAAGTGCTTAACGTGTGTTTTTCGAGTTTTTTAAGGTTTTATGCCTAATACAAGTGAGTGCTTAAGTTGTGTTGAGACCTGTGTTGGACATAGTGGCTTGAAGTCTTTAAAAATTATGTTTTTGTCTCCTACGTGAGTAAGTACATTAATGGTGTACTTACCGATGTAGAAGTACACAAGTGAGAACATAGTAGTGTTAGCACTTGTGTACAAGACAACTTTTTTTCAACTCATTATTTCTTTGTCAAAGACTTTTTGAAACTTGTTCAGATATATCCTTACGGATTAAAATCATTTTATAACCTTATAATCCAAATATTAATAAATAAATTACCTATTTTCCATTTCCTTCATAATTAAACCCTTATCTTCAAACTAAATGTGTATGTATGTGTCATTACATCTAGGGTAGAAGCAAAAGCTATAGGAAGTATAATTAATAAATGAATTTAGAAGAGTAAATTTTTAAAATAATTACTTGGTAACTTAGTTTAGAAGATTCTAGTGTTGCAACGAGTTTACCTTCTAGGTATGTGTATACTTTGTTTGTTTGTGTGCTTGTTAGGTTAGAAATTGAAATGGATTAATTGATTATCCGACTAAGTAAATGTGCTTGTTGCTGGCTACTAGTAAAGTAGATAGTATTCAAGCAATTACCTCAACATCTCCAAAATCCATGTGAGATGGTGTCCCAAGTAGAGTCATACTTAGAACTGATCCGGATAGATCTAGGTATTTCGGGTTTTAGGAATATTGGAGAGTACCCAATATTTAGTTTTTGGACTCTTGAATGTTGGAGAGTACCCAATATCATATTTATGTATTATTATATTTACGAGTGGTGCGATGCTATGTTATCCTTGTGTTGCTTGCTTGGCTTAACATAAATATAATAAAATATTGATTGTTGCATTGGTAATAGGCATGCTTGTGAATGTGTATTTATTTGGTCAAATATGTGTATTTGTGGTATACCGTATTAAGTTTTAGCTCACTCTTTAACTTTTTTAGGTACAAGAAGTGAACACATAAATAGTTGTATCGCTAGTTGCAACCAATTAGGAGGATCAGGATTATCACTAGCCTTAAAGACTTTCCATATGACAAATAAAGAACATGTAATGGTTTAAGTGTAGTGAGGATGAGTAGTAACATGTATTTAGCATTTATTGGTAACACTTTAGTCATGATATATCATTCTTATATATTGGTAGGATAATTTTTTTTAATCATCTGATAGATGAATCTATAGTATTATGTGATAGTTTACGAATCCATATATGTATTTTAATATTATAGAAAGTCATTTATGCAAGACTGATTTTGGAGCCAATTATGAAGTTTATTAAAGTACAAGCAAGTTTTGAGTCATTGAACGTGACGGGTTGTAACTGTCCCCTAAATTTGAGGTATTACAATAATTACATTGGATCACTAGATTTAAAGAAATAAACAGCTCGTGAAGTAGCACACATAGTAAAGGGTCGCTCACCAATTGATGCAAAATTTAAGCTCCCAAGTACGATCTATACCAAAATAAAAAATAAAATTAAAATATAAAAAACAGACATCCAGATCTATTTAAGCAAAAAAGAACTCTTCAGTAGCAAATCCTAAAAGGCTTATCACAATAATGCTTTGGCAATCCAAGGACCTCCAGACATTGTATCCGCATGGCAAAATAACGATATCGACAAGCAAGTGTTGCTTACAATATGATGACTACATGGTTGTCTAGACCAGCACCACACGATCGCAATATCCATGGCCTTTATAGTTGGCTACCTTAGGACATTTGTCTAACCACATTGCCTCTTTAGAAAAGTGAGGCAAACGCAAGAAACAATGATTACCGATCTTTCGACAATGTCCATATGGTCCCAGTACTGCAATATACCGAGGACAATCCCTCTAAGCAAATGAAACATAATCTTGGCCACCTACCATCTCAAAGTTAAGTCTCTTACGCTGACCTGAATAAGTGTCTAGAATGGTGACCGGCAACTTACCAAAAGCCTCACAAGTTCAGACCCTCTACAAATGAGCATCGATAGCAATGCTAACTTCTATATCTAGAACAATTTGACACAAGCACCAAGACTAACCTTACCAATCTACTCCTATGAAATCAAGCTTAGACAAAATATAAGGTTAATCTTTATTTTACCCAATTGAAAATTTGATACTCTATTTGTACTTAATCTCAGTTGTTGATCTTGTTACTTGCAATTTTCATTATTTATTTAGGATAAATGTCATATTTGATATCTAAACATTACCCATTTTTACAATTAACTATATAAAATTTGAAAATATTATTTGCTTGCTGCTATTTTTTAAAGTCATTTAATAAACTTGAATTAGGTATTAATTGTAAAAGTGGGACAATTAGTTATAACTGGATGAAGTTCAAATGGTTAGATTGAAATTAATAATTTAGATTCCGTGTACTTGATTGTAAAAGTGGGTAAAGTTTAAATATTAAACATTACATTAACTTTTGGGGAAAAAAATGACATTAACTTATTTATGATGCATATTAAGTGTTTTCATGTATCCTCAGAATACATCCAATGATGTAGATGCATTTTTAAAATTTATAATACAGACAATTAAGGGATTTACAGCTGTTATAGTGTTAAAAAACATCCGGTCAAAATTTTCATCAAGATGTAGGCTTATTGTGTAATTGGCTTAATCAGTTAATCACAATGCAAAAGTATATCTTTGAGTCTAAATGAAAATAAAGGATTAGTCATGTTTTCAAATGATTCAAAATAAATTTAATATATAATATGCAATGTATCTCAGTTGGCAAAAAAAAAAAAAAAGAAACTATCTTAAGAATGTTGTTAGCTTTCTTTTATAATTATGTACGTATGAGATGACCTGGTTTAAACTGCCAATGATGAGTTAAACCCATTAGCCCAACCTAACCATATGAGTTATGATATGCTAGATGATCCAACAGGTTGTTGGGGTCATGGACGAGTCATGGTCTAAACTCGTCAACCTAGTGGGTTAATCCAAGAGAAAAAGCAAAAGAAAAGTGGAAAAAAAAATAAATGTCAATAATATACATAGAAAGAGAGAGAGAGAGTTTATTACAATTTCTTACATTAAATCCATCATTATTATTATCAACACAAGTAATAAGAACGGATGAAAGGATGTCTTGTTGGATTTATATAGAATTCTAACCAAAAATTTTTTTTCTTAGCAATGTACAATTTATTTTTATCTTTATAGATTTTGTTTTGTGTCCCAAGTATATTCTAGTTCCACTTTACTTATTTTACAAGTAAAAATGGATTTACTTATCTATGAATAAACCCACATATTAAACAATTCTTCTAATGAGTGAACTAAAGACTTTTGTTTTGAAGTCTAATTTTTATTTAAAATTAAAAATTTATCTTAGTTAATTTTAAAATTATTTTTTAAATTTATATTGATTTTGTCTTTTCCATATTTTTAAAAAAGAGTTAATTTTACGATGGTATGTACTTTAACAAAATCAATTTAATACTTGAGTTGGCAGAGACAATCACTATTACAAAAAACGGTGTTAACCCTATCTGTTGATGTGACAAAATCCACCTATTATTGAATGACATGTGTCCCTTGAAATTTTTAAAAAATATATGCAGAAGTTTTTTTTTTTTAATTTGCTCCTGCGAAAACTAAAGTAGACGAAATAGAAAAAGATTAACCTTCCCCAAGTTACAGTGGACCGTACACGAATATAAATACCTTTAGAAGCCAAGCAACCCCAAAATTGCACCCTTGTCTAACTTGGAAAATATCAAAGACGTAGAACGAAACCCTAAGTCAAATAAATTCCCAAAGCGCTTTAGTCATGAGAAGGTCTTACCCTTTTCACAAAGTACTTTTGAAACCCTAGCTATGTGGAAAACCTAAAGCATGGGAATCGTTCTTACTATAAGTTGCTCGATCATGATAGAAGAAGGAATAGATATTACTCGTCTAATGTCGAGGTTTCGAAAAAACGACAGAAAAAATAATAGTGGATGCCAATGTTATGCTTTAGGGTTTGGCATCTTCCAACTTTTATTGTTGGTTTTCCATTCTAATATTCCAAATCCTGGGGACTAAGGTTAGAGCTCTAGTATGTGCACTGCATTTGAGTTTTTCTTTTTAGTTATGTTTTGAACTTTAGGAGTTTATTGCCTTTGACTCTTTTTAGGGGTTAGTTTGGATGATTTGTTTTTTATCTGTATTTGTATTTTTTAAAAAATGATATATGTAGATATATCAGATTTACATTTATATTTTATCTATATTTGATTTATTTGATTTTAATAAGAATTGTCAATTTTTTTTATTAATAAATAAACCCTATATGATGTAAGTAAGGTGAGATGGATGGTTAAATTTAAGGTTTGGACTTTTTCTATATTAATTTAATTTACTTTCAATAGGAGGAAGTTAAAAAAAAAAAAGGTCATGCATATTATTTTTTAATTTTGAGGGACATGTGTCATTTGATCATAAGTAGATTTCACCACGTCAATAAACAAAACAAACGTCATTAGCTGAGGTAGTGAATGTATCAGCGAAAAGTTTACTGATCTGCTATTAAATTGATTTTTTTATGGTACAAGTGGTTGTTTTTTTTTTTAAAGTTCAAGTATCATTTATGACATTGACTTTTTTTCAAATTATGTTTTAATTAAAAAAAATGATTGGTTGATGGCCTATGAATCAGTAAGTGAATTGGAATTAGCCCGGTTCAAACTAATGCCCTTGTCTATATAGTTATAGTTAAATATATATCCTTTAAAACAAGTATTATTACATTTATTTTGAATTTGAGTTTAGACTGGGGGAGCAAATGGACAAAGCTAGTTCAAAATACTCGAGTTTGTCTCTATATTTACTCGAGTTTGATTCAAAAATAGTTGAATCAAACTCGAACTCGAGTCATTTGAATAGTTTATCGAGTCGAACTCAAACTTTATATGTTTAGCTCGATTAGATCACGATCCTAATCAAGATTAGGTCGAATGTAAATATTAATCTAATTTAAATCGAGTCTAGGTAATATTATTTTAATTACAATTTAAAATATATCTTTTAATAAATCGAGTCTAAACGAGCTTAATTGAGTCGAACTCGCGATTATGTAGTTTTATTTCAAACCAAACTAGAGCTTAAACTATTAAATTAGGTCGAACTCGAGCTTTGAAATTTTGAATCAAACTTAAATTTGAGCTTACCGTCTCAATTCGACTCGTTTGCAATCTTAGTTTAGACATGCATATTATCTTTGTGTAGACTATATAACATAACCTTCATACTCAATTTGTATCATTTAAAATGTACATTTTCTATTTTATATAGACAAACTCACACCTTCTCGATTGGACTTATATCCACAGTATCCACACATTTATGCCTGGGCCTGGAGAGTGCGAGAAATAAGTACCCTTCCATGCGTTGGAGTAAGGGAATGATACGTAGGAATAAGGCAAGGGGAAAATGACAAAGTTTGAGAGACATGCTTAAAGCATCCTTGTCAATTGTCATACAACTTGGGCATGGGCACAACCATAGCACGAGCATCCTGTTATCTGCAGAATGTTTGGTCTTATGCATTAATCATGAAGTCATGTTGTCATAATTGCATCAATATCCTGTTGAAAAATATTAGTGATATAGTAAATATATCTGCAATTTAAAATATACTTAAGATCGTAGTTAGAATTCTCCAGCTAGCAACAGAAATCATATTAAACGATAGTAGTAGATAGACATTATCATGGTCGGTTCCGAACCAGGAACCGACCTGACCGGTCATCGACGGTTTTTGAATCGGGAACCGGTCCGGGAATGACGGGTCTGAACCGGTAAAGGATCCGTCGGTTTTGACGGGTCCTTATGAGTCCATCCTTAAAAACCGCATGATCCGGCAGTTTTGGAACCGCCGATTCAAGAACCGACAGAACCGGCGGTTTTACACCATAAAAATTATAAAAAAAAGTAAGAAAAAAGAAAAGAAAATTATAAAAAATTGTAATTATAAAATAAATATTTAAAACTATTTTCGCATAAAAAATTAAAAATTTATTTCCTATTCACAATATTTAATGTATTATTATTAATAATACAAGTAATAAATACATTTGAAATCATATATTGTTAAATTTATGTAGACTCTTTCTCAACAATGTGTGATTCGTTTTTTATTATTGAGAATTATTTATATCTTGAATATTTTATAGTGTCACATTGCTAATAACAACTAAAAAAGTGCAAGTGATTGTATATAAATAAATACATAATTATAGAATTTCTTTTAACTAATACTATGAACAATTATTGTTAGACTCAATGTTATTTCAAGTTAAAAATTTATTTTGCATTTTTTTCTTAATTAAATTAAGTAGATTATTTAATTGATTTTTTATTTTTTTCATGGTTCCCGATTCCTTTAGAACCGGAACCGAACCGTGGGAACCGGCGGTTCCTAAGAACCGAGAACTGGACCGACTCCCATGGTTTTGGTTCCACCACTTTTGGAACCCGGAACCGGCGGTTCGGATTCAGTTTCAGACCCGAACTGAACCGAACCGTGACGACGTCTAGTAGTAGAGAACAATTTACTTACAACGTGTGTGCTCGGTAAGAAGGTCGGTGTTATTAACACCATCCATATTATTAAAATTGACTCTATAATTTTAATAAAAACAATGTTAAAGAAAATATATACATATATATGCTACCAAAAACTACCAAAGAAATTGAAGCTGAAGATGGCATCAAATTTGGATATAGAAGGGGAGATAATCACAATAGATCTAGAATGCTTATAGATAAGACAAAAAAAAAAAAAAAGGAAAGAAATGGCAATATCCATTTATAAAAACAAATAAATGAATGAATCAAGAAAGATTAAATAACAAAAGAGATTAAAAAAATTGAAGATAGAATTTGTAGGACATATTACCACAAAAAGCACTGCTTATATTTAATATCACCTTCAAAAGTCTTCGTAAGATTAGATGTCAAACAAATTATTAATTTTGTTTTCAACTTGATACATGAATACAAACACATAAAAAAAAATCAAATGAAATTTCAAAAGGAAACTAAAGAAGAAAAGGAAAGAAAGAAAAAAAATGAACTACATGTAGAACACCATTGCATTTACACATGTGGATATTTTCTTGTTCGGGTGGACGCGCCGCGGCGGGCGCCGATATAGCAACTCACATAAATGCAATTCATTACAGTAAAGAAATCCGCAAAATACAAACAAAATCAATAACGGGATAGAAAAGTAATAATAAAATTGAAGAAAGATTGGAACTTTACTATTAAATTAAACGTACACGTTTTATGTTACAAATGAAATCGGCTTGGTTATGGTTATGGTGTTGTAGCTTGAAATAATTTCTATGTATGTGTGCGTGTATATAAATTTTTAATAATGCAAACCCAAAATGAAAAATCTACAAAATTACGAATAAAAAAAAACATTATTTCAATAGCTACGACAGGAAAGATAGAAAAAAAGTAAGAGGAAAATTGAAGAAAGATGGGATCTTTATTATTAAAATAAAAGCATCGTTTTTACTTTATTAATGGAAAATGGCACAATTACATTTAGACAAACTCAATCAATCCAGAGTTATATGGTTGGTTAGAAGGATATATTGAATCAATCTATATATACAAACCAAACAGTTTTAAATATGTATAATAATAATATTTTATTTGTAACTAAAATACTTTAAAAAAATTTAGTTTTTATTTATTAAAATGTTTATATTTTAACTTTATGACTACAATTTACAAATTATATAAAGTGATTGAGTAAAAATATATGCTTCTTGCTAACTTTATGAATAATATAATTTCTGATGGATATTAATTTTTTTTAGTTGTGTGAACATTGATTTCATTCAAATGAATATAAAACTTTTCATACAAGACTACATGTTATGTAAATATGCTTTCTAAAATTATAATATGATTTGATTCAAAAAGCAATCTTTTGATTGGAGATAGAAATGTTGAAGGATTAATTTCCATATTTGTTCACTTATTTTTGCTTTCTATAGTTATATTGTTTAGGAATTTTCTTTATACTTTTCTTTTTATTCAAATCTTATGTTCATTTTATCAATTATAGTAATTAATTTATATTTAATATTTATTTATATTATGGATCTTATTATTCTATTTTATTTTATTTGTATATAAAGATTGGATATTCATATAGCTAAATCCAAGATTGATGAAATAGAGGTCTGTCTTGTAGAAAATACTACAACGCATTCCATATCGAAAGATAAAAAATAATTTTCTATATTGATGATTGGAGAAGCTAACGTTAATACAATATCCGTAATACAAAAATAATAGAAGGCTCCAAAAGAGCCAATATATTGCTATCAAACGGAATAAGATTAATAACTGAAGTTGCACTATTTTCCTTAGGATCTTAAATAAATTTATTAAGTTTTAAAAATATTCATTTGAATGTATATCATATTGAATTGATGGATGAGAAAAACACTGCACATCTCTGTATTACATCTATTATTTTAGGTAAGAAATGTATATTCAAAAAGGATAAATTACATTAGAAGGCTCTAACGTTTGAGGATAAGTTTATTTAAGGTCCCAACATTTCAAGTGGTTAAAAAGAGGTTCCAATATTTGGAGGTAAGTTTATTTAATGTCTCAACATTTGAAGAAGTAGATCAATTTAGGTCTCAAGGACACGTGTCAATAGAAGAAGAGTCTTCTGAGTGTTAATTAAATATTCTCTCCTATTGACATGTGTCACTGGGGACCCAAATTGACTCATTTCTTCAAACATTGAGATCGTAAAATGAACTTAGCTCCAAACGTTGGGACATTCTAGTATAATTCACCCAATATGAAAAACTACCTACTTTATCATTAGGATTATACAACAAATATTAGAATGATTGAATCTCATTCTATATTAATGATTTTATAGTTTGGTATGACCAGTTGGCTACCTCAGTTCAATAATAATGTTAAAAATCATTGAAAATTCATGTGGACATCTATTGAAAAACCCAAAGGTTTTCAATTTGATAAATTCTCATGTGTTGCTTGCTCTAAAAATAAATTAATTATAAAGCCATCATAAGCTAAAGTTAGGATTAAATCTTCATTATTTCTAGAAGGAATTTTATGTGATATACGTGGAGCTATACATCCCTCATGTAGACCTTGTAGATATTTCATGGTATTAATTGATGTATTAACTAGATTGTCACATGTGTGTTTCTTATCAACTCACAATTTAAAATTTCTTAGATTACTAGCACAAATAATTTGGTTGCAAGAACAATTTCCTAATTATCCAATTTAGACAATTTGTATGGATAATGCTAGTGAGTTTACATCTCAAACATTTATTAATTATTTCATCTCTATTGGAATTAGTGCTAAACATCTTGTTGTTCATATTCATACACAAAATGGTCTTGCTCAATCATTTATTAAACGTCTATAATTAATAGCAAAACTATTACTTATGAATTCTAAACTTCTTACTTTTACTTGGGTTATCATAAATTCTTTTCTATACAATTGTTTTATGGTCAAGAGCCAAATTAATTAAGAATATTTTGGTGTGCGAATTATGTTCAATTGTTCCAACACAATGAATAAAGATGGGACCTCAAAGGAGATTAAAAATACATGACCATTAACAATAAATTTATTCATGGCAAGATTTGTTGACTGTCATTTTGATGAATCAAACTTTCCAACATTAGGGAGAGAAAAGAAACAACTGGAAAAAGAAATATCTCAGAGAGAATTATCTTTATTTAGTTTTGATCTTCATACGAATCAATGTCAACTAGAAGTTCAAGGAATTATACTTCTCCAAGATATAGCAAATAATTTGCCAAATACTTTTATTGACTTAAAGAATGTAACTACCTCTCATATCCTAGTTGTGAACGCTCTATTTAAAACTAATGTCCCTAAAGGACAACTAATTACTACAAAAAAGTCTAAGGCATGCTAAAAAAATGGGAGACCAATTGCTTCAAAAGATAAAAATCCTTAAAAAAAAGAAAAGAAGCAAATGTTAAAGATGGTCGAGAAAAGGATATGAAGTCTCCGAAAGAGATGAATTCCCATGACATAATTGATAAAATCCTAGAAAGGGTTTAGTTACATGAAATTAGTGAAAATGATGATATATTAGTAAATTATGCCATGACGGATTGCGATGGAACTAAAGTAAAACAAACACTGATGATATTTTTGCAAATAATGTGTTGCTCAATATTATGAAAAAAGATGAGGATCTTGAGCATATCTATGTAGAGGAGTGTAGAAAAAAAATGATTGGCTAAATTAAAAAGACGCAATTCAAATAGAATTAAAATCTCTTACAAAACACGAAATTAGTCTAAAAACCTAATAATACAAAACTTGTGGGTATAAATGGGCATTTGTATGAAAACAAAATGAGAAAAATGAGATTACTAGACATAAAGCACATCTTGTTGCCTAAGAATTTACCCAAAAGCTAGCATTGATTATAGAGCAATGTATTCCCCGGGGTGGATGTCATAACATTGCAATTCTTAATTAGTTTAGCAGTATATGAAAATCTTAAGATGCATTTAATTGATGTGGTTATAACTTATTTATATGGATCACTTGACAGTAATATATGTGGTGTGTGTGTAGGAAAATCTCTAAAGGATTTAAGTTGCTTGAAGTATATAAATTAGATTCTCATGAACTGTATGAAATAAAATTGAATAGAGCTTTATATAGATTAAAGCAATATAGACACATGTGATATAATCTTCTTAGTGAATATTTGTTGAAATATGGCGGTAAAAATAATTTAGTGTGCTTATGTGTTTTTGTAAAAGGCAAGGTTCTAAATTTGTTATAATTGCCGTTTATGTAGATAATTTAAATATCATTGGAACTCTTGAAGAGTTATTAAAGACTGTTGGTTACTTAAAAATGAAATTTGAAATAAAAGACCTTAGGAAAAAAATGAAATTTTACTTGGGTCTTCAAATTTAGCGCTTGAAAAATTGAATTTTTATTCATTAATTAAATTATATAGACATGATTGTATGGTCACTCAATGTAAATAAGGATGTTTTTTGACCTTGTGAAGATGGTGAAGAAATTTTTAGTCTTGAAGTACCATATCTATATATGCTACTAACAACACGTGTCTTGATACATCATTTGTTGTGAATTTGTTGGTAATATATAGTTCTTCACTAACTTGAAGACATTTAATGGAATTAAACATATTCTCCAATATCTTTGAGGTGCAATGGACATGGATTATCTATTCACTTATGGAGGTACAACTATTTCATGGAATTATACAATACAGTCTATGGTTACTACTTCTTCTAATTATGCAAAAATTTTAACAATTCATGGAGCAAGCCATGACTCGGCATATTTGAGGATCGTGTCATCTATTGACTAATAAGGAAATTCCAACAACTCTATATGAGGATGGTGTTGCTTGTATAGCTCAACTAAAGGAAGGTTGCATAATAAGCAATAGAACAAACCATATTTTACCATAATTCTTTTACACTCATGATCTTCAAGAAAATTGTGAAATTTGTGTAGAAAATATTCACCAAAGTGAGAATGTAGTAGACCTATTTACTAAAGCACTTCTTAATGCAACTTTTGACAAGTTGATATGAAAAATTGGGTCATGTTGTCTTAAAGTCAAGAGGAGTAAAGATATGTGCTGCACTTTGTAGATGACTAAATTTGATTTAAAGGGCTTTAAACCTAATTTTGATTTGGATTTAACGCTTTAGGCCAAGATGATAAGGTTAAAGTTAGACCTATTTCTATATTGGGATGATCAAGTGAGAATTGCCACAACAAGCTTAGAGTGGGCTTGTTTGAATTGATATGCCCTGTTCCAACCTTTCTTAACAACACACATGCACTACGAATAAAGTCTTTAATGGATTGGGTCCATAAGGTAGTCCACTTTGATATCATTTATGATAGGGACTTATCTTAGCCACTAGATGTTTGTCAAATTTAATGAATGATACTGACAGCTAGCTCCCTATAAATACTAATAGTTTCATTTTACTTGGATGATTGAAATCTTGGAAAAATATCATCATACTACCAGATTTTTGTCTTAGAGGATTAGTCACTCGTTCCAATCAAGAGCATATATTGTTTTATTGCAATTAGTAAGGTTTGATAGTTTTTAGCTCCCTCGTGTGTCATGTATGCATTTGAGCCTACTGAGATCACTTGCTCCTTCTTCTGATATAATTCTCTGTTTATCATCCATGTATGTGTCGTTTTCCTAGGTCGTGTGTAGCATGATTATCACATGGCATACATATGATCATTGTGATCAAATCTTAACAAGTAATACTTACATACTCTTTTTTCTCTTCCCAGGATTTTCACATTAAGGGTTTTTTTTTTTTTTTTGAAAGAATTTTTAATGAGACAACATTCCTATTACATCTATTGAAGATATGTATTCTTTTTCCTTCATTTAGTTTTTCCCCTACTCGTTTTTCTCTAGTAAGCTTTCAATGAGACATAATCCTTATTTTAATGACATCCAAAGGCAATTGTTACAAATAAGTTATTATAGATATCTGTTGTCTTCTTTCTTATATACATAGTTAAGGTATCCATTAAGATATCTATTAAGATGTGCATCTACTAAGAATAATCTCTTTTCTCACATAATTGATGTTTTTTCCATAGTCAGGTTATATCTTATACACACACACACACACACACCATTCAATGTAATATATGAAATGATATCAAGAAAAATTCTTATTTGGATATCTTTTGTAGGAGATTCTATAATATTCATATTTTTCATGTAACCTACATGAAAATTAGTTTCTTTCTTTCTTTCTTTTTTTTAATGGATACACATCAGCATTCAACTCATTAAAAAGATGAGATCCACAACATTTTTAAGGGGTCTAGATGCTAACTTTAAAAATTTATGGGGTTTATGAATTTTAAAGAATTTCAAGAGACATCAGTGTAATTTACCTCGAATTATGTGTGGATCATATATAAAATATAAACCAAATTTATCAAATGGAATATAACATATATGCATATATATACAACATGTATAGAACTATAGCATGTAAATCATATATTTTTTACAAATATAAGAACATTATTTGTAAATGCATAATCTATGTGTTAAATAAAAATTATATATTTATCATATTTTATAAATATCTATATTAAAGTGTAGACTACATCCATAGCATTGTTAAAGTGGGTAGATCATGCATGATATATGTATAACATTTGGACTATATATAAAGTATGTATTATATGCAACCTATATTACATAGATATGTATATAACATAATTTATATATACATCACACAACCTACACAACAAATATTTATAGGACATATATGGTGTATATATAATTTATTTGTACTTATAAAAACCCATAGGTTATCAGTACATAATTTTTATGTTATACATATGTTATAATACATTTATTATTTGAAATGAATATATCATATATACATGTGTACTATAAAAATATAGATTATATATAACATAATATAGATATAGGGTAAATATCATATTAGTACTTGAACTTTGTCAATTTATGTAATTAACTGCTTGAAGTTTAAAATTTTTGAATTCATCTTTATTACATAGATGAGATAGTTAATTGAAAAAATAGATAAAATTCAAGTTGTTAATTATAAAATTTAGTAAAATTCAGGATATTGATTGCAAAAAATAGGTAAAGCTTAGACACCAAATTGACATTTTTAAACTCTAGGGATTTAATTATAAGGATAAGTAAAGAACACCAGATTAAGTTGCAACTTATGTTTATTTGTTATTTTAAATGGTTATGCATTCTAAAAATCACCAAATTAGGATTATGTTAAATGCATGGTGATTAGTCTAATTTGATGAAAAATTGTAAAATATAAGTATATACTTGGAAGCTTCATGATGGTGGGGGAGGGGAGGCAAAGAGAGAGAGACTCTTATGAAATGAACCATTTCGAGATATATCCTTTATTATGAAATTTGATTTGTAACGATTTATAATTCTAATTCATATCAACTCGCATTTGTCTAATGGATTGTAGTGAATCACTAATGTGCTTCCTTATCATGGCACTCTAAACTTATAAACTGAGAGTAATTGTTCCATAAGACGTTTGGTGATACCATAGTTTGCTTTCCAATGATCCTAGCATTGCATTTGTTCTTGCATATAGAATTGCTCAAGTTATTTATGGCAAATTGCACTAGAAATTTAATGAGCTATTGACTTTTAGAGTTACAATTCTAACTAAGACCAAGTAATTAATTCTTGCACATCCATTTAACATGGTGTGATGCTTGATACACTTTTTATAATATGGTTAAAGATGCTTCTTATTTCTTTCTTTCCTTCCTTTTACTTTTTTGGGTGGGGGAACTGCAAATCAGTCCTTGAATTTTCATTCTGGTGTGAATTATGTCATACCCCAATGGGTACCCTAAATGTGACAGCCCACCGTATACAATATTAAAACTTAAAAATAACTACCTTAGTCATTCGAAAGCTTTCATATTGGTACAAGCGTACATTCACAATAAAGGGGGACCGATGAAGTTATGCATTTTAAGATATTGGCAGTGGAACATACAAAATAGTACTTAATATAATTCGTCAAAATATAAGGTTCTACAACTTCTACAGGGCATTCCCCTGATAAATCTCCATAATAACAAAGTCTTATTAAGACAAATAACTAAAGCTAGAAGATTTTAGAAGAAATCTAATCAAAGACTTCAAAACAGAATTCCTCCAAAAGCTTCCCAAAACATAGATTCTACCCGGATGATCAAACAAAAATCCTGCAACATTAAAAGTCTATTGGGGAATAAGTATAACTAACTTAGTAAGATAATCCTTATGCAAAAGTACTCATATCAAGTATTCAAACAAGTTCATTAAATAAGCATATGAAATGCAAGCAACCATATGATTAAACAATACATACTGCTATTCGGTTTCGTATGTAGGATGGCTTTACCCCTCTATCGGTAGTTAGGGAATGATTTGAACTAAGCCCCAATCAAGCTCCTTGAAAAATTGTGCACATCTTGGGATTCCAATTAACCGTACTACTAGTCTCCGGGCTTTCCTTACCCAAAGCGATAGATCATGCTCGGCTACACCTTGAGGTCGTATTCCCCAAACGTTCTAATTCCTCAAGATGTAGCTAGACAGCTTACCTTTCCGGTCTCACACTGAGGAGTAGTAGCAAAAATGTGAAATGATATTCTAAGTGATATGCATGAGCAATTTATTTTAAGGGATTTTCCAATCCGACATTAATTCATTTAAGGTGATCAAGCAATACTTGCACACATAGCAATACATACATAGAGGCAATTATAATAATCAACAAATCTGGCTTTGATATACTTACCGTTCATTAATCACACATAGCCAATCACATACACATACATAACCCCATGATAACCCACATGCGTATCAATTTTTATCGTTTCCTAACATCTAGTACTCTATTCTACAAGCATATGCGCGAATACATAAAATATAAAGGAAACTTACTCGTCCATAGTGATCTTCTATCAATTGAAGTAATTCTCGAGAAAGAGAAGATCTTGATCCTCAATACCTAAATAAAAGAAATACCCAAAATGAGTACTTCATCCAAGATCTACTTAAATTTTCCAACTCTATCTTATTAGGTTCGTCAAAATTCGTATTAGTGGAAATTTCAACTTGAAATGGCAATAACTTACTCATTTTAACTCGGAATTTCGCATATTATGTACCATTTTCTAACTACTCGAAACGATTTATCCATTTCTAGGGTTATTTTTATAAAAAGAAAAGTGATTTTGGCCTCGAAACAGCGGGGTACAAAACTAATACGAAAATCTCAGTTTTTAAAATACACTTTTTCAAGCTTTTTTCATCAAAAAATTCTTGTACAAAAATATAGATATTTGTATAGTTGAAAAGTCCTTTGAATATATATATATAGACTCATATTGTATGCATGAATTTAGTGGTGTTATCTCAATAATGATTTTTATAAAACAATTTGTCTTAAAAGTTAGGAAAGTAAAGGCTTGAAAAATTCACTTTAGTTTGAGGAAAAATTTCTTGTATTATTATAAGTGAGTGTGTCCTTCTTTTTACTTTATTTCTTAACCTTTGAGAATAATTTAATTTTCTAAAATAATTTTAGTCTTTTTAAGATTTTTACAACTTCATTTCTAGTGGTTGAAAAATGTGATTTTTCTAAGTATTTTTTGGTAGTGACTAAAGTTTCTTAAAGTAGTCATGTTTATGTATTCTAAAGTTTGCCTAAAGTTAGTTCCACTTTAAATAAATAATAATAATGATCTTCGAAGTTATTTCTAATTTTATTTCCTAAGTAAAACTTATCTTTAAAAGGTTATTCTTTGAAAATTTTGTAAAACTTGTCTAGACCTTAGTATTTTAGAGTATTAGTGGAAAACTTCGTTAAATAAGTTTAAGAAAAACCATTGTTAAACAATAATTTAGCAATATTAATTTTTAAAAAAACTTTTTTATTTCATTAGTTTAAAAAAAGAGAGTATGTAATAACTTTACTTTATGTACACTTGGTTGAAATCCCATGTATTATTATTACTATAAACTTGTTATAGACTTCTTTAACTTTGGAAAAGATTTGTTAAGATAAAACTTTAAGTTTTCATGGAAAAGTCATTTTTTAGGTGACAAAAATTTTATTCCCAAAGAGAATTCTTATTTTTCTTTGTTCAAGAAAACTCTTTTTCATTTTGTTAAGACAATATCAACATGTTCATGCATGAATGAAATTATGTAGTTATGAGAAATAAAACAATATCACATAATAAGATAAGATATATATAAGAATAAATAAGAGCATAATAATAATATCAAGTATTGGAAGCCTTAGCTTCATTAAGGCATCCTGGGACTAAGAATAGACTAGTCCCAAAAAGAAAAAAGAAAATAAAGAAAAAGTTGTTTTGACTTGATGAGGATAAGTTTAAAACTAGAAAGGCTAGTCTTAAAACATGAAATTGAATAATTTACAAGAACAAGTGAGCTTATATGCTCTAAAAGATATATATAGCTACATAGATATATTTAGTTAGATATAAATATGGAAGCATAATAACAACAACATAATAACAATAATAATGTAATGGAAAATATAAACATGAACATATTGTTGCTTTTTTAACTCTTATAAGTCTAAGAAACATACACTAAGCTCATGTTAAGTTATATGAACATAATGAGTATATGCAAGAAGTTTTACCTAAGGTTATATGTATGTTGAAGAAGAAATGAAGTGTTTGTAGTAATATGTGAATAGTGGTTTTTGTAGAAAGGAGAGGAAGTTTAGAAGAGAAATTGAGAGAGAGGATTTGTGGAGTGATTTTTGTAGAGTTTTGGTAAGAAAATGAGTTGTGTGCAAGAATGAAGGAGGGATGGGGTATTTATAGAGTTTTTGAGTGAAAATTAGATGTAATTAACATAATTGAAAAAGAAATTAAATTGAGAGTGATGGGAGAGAGAGCATGGATAACATCCCTGGAAAAAGAGGAGAAAATTGATTAAATTGGTTGTTTGTAATGAAAAGTAATTAAAAAGTAAGATATGATGTGTGTAAGGTTTTATGAGAAAAGTAATTGTAAGAAATAGGTATGGTAGAGTGTAAGAATAGGTTGTAAGAAAAAGTAGAGATAGTTAAATAGTAATTAATAGTAGAAAAGTATTATGAATAGTAGTCTAGACAATTAAAATACTGGCAGTAAAGAAAATACCCATAAATGGTCTATATCTGATATTTTTAATTACCAAAAAATTCTAAAACTGATATTTTTTAAAACCTTATATTTTTTCAAGTCTAATGGTATTATCGGAATATTTTCACTGTTCGGTATACTAAGGCACGGTTTTCAAAAATTAATCCCGTTCGGATACAAAACACGTTGAAAATTAACGGATCTTATATTTTTAAGCTTTCCTATATTATTACGAACTATGATCCACAATTATTTCAATTCCATTGTTTAGGGTTTAAGAATATGGGATTTGTTGGATCTAGATTCACTAGACTTAACTTAGAACTAGGTTGACTTTAAGGTATTGGTTTGACTTCCGGTTATTAGGGTTTACTTATATTTACTGAAAAATCTAAGGGATTATAAATTCAACTCCTAATTTTCAAAGTATAGTTTTTTTATCTTTTAAATATTAAAAGTTTGCACATTTTCAAATAATTAACATTTTCCGTTAAAACAAAACAGTAGGAATTACAAATTACCTTCTCCAAATTTCACCTACATGAGGATTTACCCCCCTCAACTTTCATCTATGTATGGATTTAATCCCAAACTTTGAAGTGCACATGGAAACTGGTAATTGTATTGGAACTGCCAAAATGTTATAAGTTTAGGGATTAAAAAGTGCACTTTAAAAGTTTAAGGGGTGAATTTGCATCTATAAAAGTTCAATTGATATATGCAATTATTCCTTTGTTTTTTCCTTGTAATGTAAGATAAAAGCTGTAAATTTAAACTTTCCACTTTTCTTGTTGTACTAACTGATGTGAGCCAAAAAACCAATGTTGATGAATGGCAAACCCCACATTAATGCCTATGTTTTCTAATTTCTCCATATCATTGAGATACTTTTATATGTACATATTGATGTTTCCATCTAAACAAGTAATTCTTGTTATTATATATATATATATATATATATATATATGCGGCATCATAAAAGGGGGAAAAGGGTTGGAGAAATGTCTTATTTTTCACTTAAGCAATTTAATGTCTGTTGTTATAAAAGTTGTAATTTAATACTCAAAACTTTAAGGATTGTTCAATTTAGTGTCTCTGTTATGTATAAATTTACCAGATGTTAGTTTTTGGTACATCTGTACATATTTACATGGAGAAAACATGAAGACTAAATTAAATAACTAACTATTAACTTGTAATAATCTAGCATTTACATTGTTCAACTAACCTCCATTCTCTCACCATTTATGATTGCTAAACAATATCCATGTCTTATTTGCAAAAAATAATTACACATGTACATTACCTTAACCAAAGTTAATGCCTAATAATATTATATATAACAGAGATACTAAATTGAATAATTTTCAATATTTGGAGTACTAAATTGTATCTTTTAAAACTTCAAACACTACACTACTCAAAGTCAAGAGTAGAGATATTTCTTAATTCTTTTTCTCTGCAAGAGGTATAACATCCATGAGTTTACCCCTATACCAATTTATATAAGTAAATATTCATTGTGAGTTATTTTATCGAATAGGATAATACCAATAACATTTATTTACTTTTTGATATTATTATTGATTGTGTTGTCTAATTCACTCGCATGCTTCTATCCCAGCAAACTAACATCAAAACCATATTGTCTAATATGAGCTATATATTTAACTCTATGTCTAGATTTCCATGCAAGATTTTGATGTTGATACAAAAAGATAATGCATGATAGAATTTAGATGTTCCTAACACCTAGGATTTGTATATCGATCACATGAAGCAAGTTAGTCGATGTTTCAAGAGGTGTTCTGAAATTCGAGTAATTGCCACTAAACTTGCATTATGGATCCCTTTTGGTCAACCAAGCCTCGTTAAAAATTTGACAAAAGGGTTGATCACGGGGTTCTTGAAACTAAGGATTAATGCGATTGGCTTTTAGAAATAATTAGCGAAAGCTTCATAATCAAGTGAGAGAGTGAATTTTGGCACATAGGAGGAGCAGGGATTCTTGAGAAGTTCAAGCGCTTATAATTGTTCTTGAGAACAAGTAGTATATTCTTTAGTCTAAGTTCTATTTGCTCTTTTCTAAAGCAATTTACTAGAGTGAGTCTATGAAAACATGTCTCTTAATTAATGAAATGCAGGTGAACACTTGAATATTTATGGAATTAGATCATTGGCAATGTCTCTAGGTCACATGGATGGTCAACGGTCATAATAAGTCAATCTCTTAATGAATCTCTCTATGAGCCCTTCTAAATTCGAGTCCAATAGAAAGCTCCATTATGGCATTAGATTCTCCGGTAAATAGAGAGAGTAACAAGTTAATTCATATTCTTATTCTAAATTTATCATGTCGAATATCCCTTAATTATAGTAAGTCTATTTATTTAACACCTAAATCATAACATTTAGCCCATTCCTAAGTTTTGAAACTAAAATTTATTATTAGCCCTATATAGAATACAATGTTATTCATGTCCAAACATACATGTACATGCATTTATATAATATTCTTAGATGTGTGTACGTACATCATGATGTTCACAAGCTATACATGAAATAACATTTATCTTGTTATATGCCTATTAAGATATACATATATATAGATATATTACAATAGACAGTGTATTAACTAAGATTGACAGTGGTGATAGGGAGTGTGTGACCAAGTAAATTCAAGTTTAGTTTTCGTAGGGCGGCGTGTGATTCATGTGGAAAATTTAAAGATTCGGGGGTCAAACTTTCATGGATTAGGATCGCAATAATTATTTTCCTTATCTTATAAGTTTCATCGATATTGATTGATGTCTATCTTTCAAGTTTTCTCATGAACTCATTTCATATTTCATTAGATTTTTTTTTCCCGTTTATCCACTTCCTATTCTGTAATGAATTGAATTATGATGTGTTGATGAATAAACAAATTACGAGACATGTTTTTCTTTTCCTTTTTTTTATTGTGTTACTCTAGTACAAACTTACACCATGTTTGGTTGAAAGGAATGGAATCGATATTTCAATTTTATTCCCACGAAATATCTACTCCTTTATTTGATTTACGAAAAATTTTATCAAAAGAATGTATATTCATAAAATGCTGAATGGATTTGGAATCTTCATTCCTTCTTTATCTGGTAAAAAATATATTTTGTTTTGAAAATATCTTTAACTATAAAATAATGAATTAATATTTTTTTCTAGTCTTATTTCATTTAAATGAACTAAACGTATTGTTAGGGTGTGGTGTATGATAATATTACTTCTTGTATTAGTTTGATTTCATTGAGAAGTTAAAAGGGAACAGAAACACGACATCGACCCTAAACTTTAGGATTATAGGTAAAAAAATATTGGCAGTTTCATCAAAAGATCAAATATAGATAAAATATAAATAAATCGGATATATTTATACATATCATTTTAAAAATGATACAAATACAGATAAAAAAATAACCATCCTAACACTCCTGGAAATACCATTTATTTAAAAAACAAAATGAAACTTATTCTTCAAACGAATCGTGAAAATAAGTAATAAAAGCATGAATAAATAGAAAATTAATTCTGATCTCAAAGAAGGAAAAGTAAAAAGAAGCTAAATGATGATGATATTAATAGAAATAACAAGATATGATATATAAATATGATGGTAACAATGAGGCAGGGGCAGCAGCCGTCGATAATAATAACAAAAGGCGCGTGAAGCGAGAAAAGGACAAGAGGGTTGCTAGCTGGAGAAGACAATTCGAGGAAAGATGCGTGTAGCCGTAGAGGTACTGCAATAAAAGAGGCTAAGGAAAACGGACAAAGCAAGTTTTAGGTAAGGCTAAGGAAATATATCCCTATCACCATCATATCTTCTCGCATTGCCCACACACAGTACATGCCCACAGTTATTTTATTTTCTTTTTTCGATCGTTTTATATTTCTTTTTTTTTTCAAATTATTATTCATGTAAAACTATTTTAATGAAAAATATTTTTAAAATGATATGTTTTTGGATTAATTACAAATACATGATTTGTGTTTTGATTAATTTATAAATACATGATCCGTGTTAATTCTTTTAATAAATAGGTAACCAAGTTTTATACAAAAGTGTCATTATAATTAATTATTAGAAGATATATATTAGAGTCTTATTAGTCTAAAAAAATAATTTAATAAAAAATATTACTAAATAAAATATTAAAAATTATTTTTTGAAAAATGAAAAAAATTGACAAAAATGCAAATTATTTTTTATGGACAAATAAAATATTGAATGTGTCATTCTAAGATTATATTAATATTGATACTTTTGTATAAAATTTGGATCACTTATTTATAAAAAAGAATAATACAGATCGTGTGTTTGTAAATTGATCAAAGTATAAGTCATAACCTCTACTTGTACATGACCCCTACTTGGCTCATGCATTAGATCAAGTACCTCTTTGCAGTTTAAACACATAAGAGTTCACAACTAATGCATAAGTTTGTGCATTAAGTCATGTAACTCTTTGAGACATAGCAAAAAGTGCACTCTAAAAGCGACATAACCTATGTAAAGCTCGTGCATTAGACCGTGTATTTGTAAACGAATGGTTCTCCTTTGGAAGTATATGATTTTGTACATGCCTATGTACTTTTCTAATGTATATGTACACAATCTATAACATAGTCTTGTTCTTTGGCTGTGCACTTTGTGATTCCACCCAAATCACTTTGTTCATTACAAAACAATTATAACTTACTTAAGACCTTTGTGTAAGAACTCGCTCACATTCTAAGATTCAAAAACCTAAATTTTAGACGGGGTGAAGGTGAGGACTATAAAAGTATAGATCGTAGGTGAGTATGGAAATATAAATAATTCTGATAACTTAGTTGATATGTAACTAATGTAGTGGATTTTAGAACTCAGAACAAATTGATATTCTAGATACATGGATCCCTTTTTTAATGTTTGTGTTGCTTAGAATGGACACTTAAATTGACTAATTGATTATCTGAGCTTAAGTTTGTTTTGTTGCTCATGCTTGGCTGTTGGTATTAGGTGAAGAGTACTTACGCTAGTATTGTGGCAATTTTATAATCTGGAGTGACATTGTCTCAAATAGGTTGTATTAGAAAATGATTTGGGTAGATCTAGTAAGTGTCATTGTTGTGATTATCAAGGAGTACTCATTAATCAACATATACATGCGTATATATTTATGCGTGTGTTAGCCTGATGAGGTACTAAAGTTATCCCTTTGTTGGTCATCGATTTTAAATGCAAGATAACTAAATGTTAATTATTGCAATGATAATATGTAAGTGCATTGAGTTTAATGTTGCTTATTCATGCACACGTGGTTGTTAGTACACTATATCAGGCTTGCTTTTTTTTTTTTTTCCTTATTATACAAATGAGACTTACGTAGCATTCGCCTTGTCTAGGTATGGCACTGAGGAAGACACTAATGGAAAAAGATTATCCCACTCAATATTAGATTTAGTTTATTAGCTCTAGAGACAATGACTCCTATCATGATTATGTTTATAATATTGTCTATGTGTTAGTGTGTTATAGTGGTAGATAATAATGGTTTGAGTTGTTGGACTCTATGAATTGATCTATCTATTATTGTTACTATGTATGTTATGGTTACCTATACGTTATTTGGAGTTGAAGTCTATATATTTATTGATTTGAAAATAATATTGTTATATGGACATTTAGAACCGTAGATTCACTTTTTTTCAAATAAAATAAAAAATAAATTTAATTTTATTTATTAATAAAATAAATTTTTAAACTAAAAAATAATTAATTATTAGATCTAAATGTGTTAAATTATTTAACCAAAAGTTTTTAATATTTTTTAGAATATATATTTATTAATATACAAACACAACCGATATCAATTGTAGTTAATAGTATGAAACCACAAAATACTCTAAGATAAAAAGAAAATTACAATACAAATAATAGTCTCACGTTATTAAAGAAATTAATTTTGCTTTTAGGATAAGTTTATATAAACTAAATTATATACGATTTTAAGTTATATTTTACTTATGTTGTTGATAATAACATATTAAGTATTGTAACTAGGTTATAAATTTTACTATTAGCGTAAACATTAATAATTATATATTTAATATAATTTTTAAAATTTTTTTAATGGAGCTGGTTGGATTTGCAGGTTCCACTCGGTGCTAGGCCGCAAAACTACCTTGCAACAGAAAAATAAGCGATTTCTTAGTTGGTTTTAGAATCTAATAACTAGTTTGGTTTCGGTTTTGAAACTACCGGTAACGAATCTAGTTTGGTTTCTTGTTTAGAATCGAACCGTGCCTATATCTAGGTCAAAGGACTCATATATAATGGTGAGTTGTAAGATATAAGAGGTAGCTAGAAAAGGGCTGGATGTTTTGAGTTTTCTTTCCTTTTCATTTTTTTTTCTTTTTTCTTTACTTAATTTTTTTTAATTTAAAGAAAGATATATATTTAATGATACTACTTTATGATAAATTATTTGTGGCTAATAAAATGATGAAACGTGTCCTACTTCTTATTGACACAAACAAAGAAAATTAAGTCACCTTTTTAGCAAAAAATAAAATAAAATAAAATACAGATCATCTCTTTACAAAGTCTTAAAACATAGATTTATTGTTGTTGTTGTTGTGTTGTTGGTATCTTCCCATTATCAGCAATAATAATAAGAGAAAAGGTATTTACAACTTACACATGTAATATGATGACGTAAACAAAAATTATAAATTTATAATGATATTTATGCATCTTATAATATAATCCAAAAAAAAAAAAATGAATAACGTCATATTGGTATTTAAACTTTGATCAATTATTAAAATAACTTAACAACTTGTACTTTAGATTATTAATTTCACTTTACGAGGTCAAAAGATTAGCAATATTAACTTGTTAAATGAGGATAAACGAATAATTAAGGAGTTAACCTAGTTAACGACTTTTATCATTTAATCAATGAAATTATTGAGTCAATGATTCAATTATTAAAATAATAAGAAGAAAAATATGTGCATAAAATTTTCTTGATATAAGTAAATGGATACAAAATTAACCATTTGAGAGAATAAATAATTAGTTGAATAATAAATTAAAAATTAAATACTAAAGATGAAATTACATCCACGGAAATTAATAAATAAACTCCTAACGATAGATCATCTATCAAAGGAGTAAAGTGAGAATGTACGGATCGAGAAAAAAGAGACATTGGAATTATAGGCTTATAAGGAGACAGGTAAGGTTTGGAACATTGACGTTGACGTATCAACGTTGCCTGAGAACTTGTGGACCCAGATTAGACCCACAACATGCGTGAATTATTGGGTACATCATGCACATATATATGTTCTTTTTGAATGCGTTTGTCTTTAAAAGAAACATGTACTCATAATTCAAATCAGAATTGTAATTATAACCTTTATGCTACACGTTTGCTTCATTTAATATAGATATTTCGATAAAAATGGTTCTTTTTTTTTCTGCGGGCCAATGATAAAAATTGTTTTAAAGGAAGAAAGCTATCACTACTGTTTATTCATGGGTAAAAACACGTATCTATTGAATTTTTTAAAATAAAATTACTTAAATACAAACAAAATAAAATTAATTACAAATCTACTAACATTGAATCCATAAAGAATATGCGATTCACAAATTAACAAAACAAGCACCTTACAAACATTCAATTCACTTAAAAACTTATAGTACTGAATCATATTATCAAAATAGGATTTAGTATAATCCTTATGCAATTCATGTTTGCATATGAATCACATTTTAGATATGCGATTTACATATAAATAAGTAAATTGCATGTTAAAGACGCAATTTTACATTGATATATTGGTAATTGATTTTATGTAATTTTATTTACATGCATCGGTAATCATACAATTTCTTCATTCATTCATCTACAACATTTGCTATGTTTTTGCTTCTTAAAAATACTAAAAGTGATATACCCATAATATGGTTGCCTTATAAATATAAAATAATGATTTAATAAAATCTTTTTAATGTCATATTATCTAGAAAAATATAATTTGTTTTACGATTATCAAATATTATTAAATCATGAAATTAAATAAAGACAATAATATTTGAACTACCCTTCATATACATCGTAACTCGTGTCTCATGTTGATCTTTTTATTAATTCATAAAACATATAAAAATATATATTCCATTATAATTTATATATTTTGTATTATCTTAGGAAGTTAATATATTAAAATAATTATTATCCTAGGTAGACATTACTCACAAATTGAAAAAGAAGAGATTATAATATACGACTTGATGTGTTACTAAATAATCGTGATAGTATTGGATGATAATTGACAGCCACAAAAACCTATCTTTTTCACCATTAGATATATTATCTCGTCATTGTAACCAACAAACACAATATGATCAAAATAGACAATACACAAAACATGACATTAAAAGACTAAATCATCATCGAATTCAAAAGCTCAATACAAAACATTATTAAAACCTTGAATCTTTCCGTACCCAAGAATCCAATTGCATCAAACTTAGCATAAGAACCACTAAAATCATTAAAAGACTAAATCTAAATGCCAAAATTCCATCAAACACAAAGTCCATTATACAAATACCTAGAAGCAACATAACATTAAAAGGAAATGACAATTACATTCGCAAAATTTTTTAATTTCACGCAATTTCATCAGCTTTCACAATTCTTTCTCTTTCTACAACTTGTAATGGAAAAAAACATGGATTCAACAACATCACAATTGAAAGTGTTGAATTCACTATTCCGTTAAGTTCAACCGTGAATTGAAGGGATTTTATTACTGATGGTAATTTACAAATCCATCGTATTCCTCAAGAAAGATAGTAAAAAAACCTACTATAAAAGAGAATAGTATCAATAAAAATAAATAATGTCAACAAATTTATAAAAACAATTTATTTTATTACTTCTTCTCCAAAGAGTTAATCAATGAGATGCGATTGTAATACCTCGAAACTCTGCCTACAGAGGTGTTGTCCACATTGACAAAACACTACATGGTTTTGTCCTTGGTGTTAGCTACTTCCTAGAAGGTCATCTATCTTAGGATTATTCTATACAGAGCACGCTTAATTTTAGAGTTTTGACAAACTCTAAGCTATTACATTAAAATATGTCTTTATGATTAAAGTTCCACCATCTATATTTAAAGGGTTTACATACTCCCTCACTTATACAACATATGTCTTTGTCAGTTTTATTACACGCGGTATCAAAGCAGTTCACTAGCCGAAAGTTAAAAAGTGTGTCCTCACTGCCTCGTATGGTTCACGACTTGTATAATGAAACTGGCGTTGATGTTAGTTCTAACATTAGTACTATAAGTAGAGAAGTATGTAATACCCCTCAAATATAGATGGTGGAACTCTAATCATAGAGGCACTTTTTGGTGTAATGGCTTGAAGTCGGTCGAAACTTTAAAGTTAAGCATATTCTTGATAGAGCAATCCTAGAATAAGTGAACTCATAGGATGCGCTGGCATCAAATGACAAAATTATGTGGCGTGTGGCCAAATAAGATAATACTTCGGTGGGAGAAGTTCTTGGACATTACAACGATGTTCATTAAGGACTCAACCCGTAGGACTAAATGCAGATTCCAAAGCATCTATACTGGTGTGCTTAAGATGTCACGTTTAATTCACGTAACTTTAGGATACCAAAATTGATTAGCTTTCGAGTAACCCAGTAATTATATATATGTATTGTATATAATCTACATATCGATATATATGCCATCTATATTATATATCAATATAAATTTGTATAATACTATACATAATCTATATATTATATTGCACACACACATAATATAGCATATTTAATTTATGTAACAAATGAATAATAACACATATATATATTTTTTATTTTTAGCTTATAGATTTTACATATGTATAGACATATTTATATATACATACAGATATATATTACAAATACCTATTATGTAGATTATGATATTTATGTATATACCCTTTATGTTATACATTTATTTATATAAATGTTATATATACAATCTATAGTTTAATGTGGATATATACAATCTATATATAAAATATATTCATATATTATGTTGCATATGATATACATTTTATAACACACATACAAACATATATAACATATTCTTTCATGTAACAAATCGATTATAATATATATATATATATATATATATATGCACAACACACTACACCAAAAACAACCTAAGGCAACACTAAATTTGCAACACGTTAAACATCCATTGCTTAAAATACCCGAATGCATCATATTTTCTTTATGTTACCTAAAAGTTTGTTTAAGAGCAACGTTTTTATGCAACACTATAAAAATTGTTGTTTTAATAACATTAATGTAACATCATGGTAACAAAAATATTTTGTTACTCAAAATACTTTGAACAAATGCAACAAGTTTTATAAATTGTTACCTTTACTCACTGAATTTTAGCAACCACATACCAGGTTGTTGCTTATAATAAAAGATTATGCAACCATTTAGAAAATCATTGCTTTAACAATGTAAACCAATTAAATGTTGCATGCTCATTAATTGAGTTGTACTTTGGCAAAAAAAAAAAAAAAATCAACAAAGTTGTTACAAAAATTGAGGATTTTCAATGATAATTACCGTAACAAATATTTCTTGATATATTATAAATTACATAAGTATTTATACCAGAATAATTTAAAAGGTATTATGTATTAAGATAGGATAACTTTTAGTTTTTTTTTATTCAACAGTTATTAAAAAAATAAAAATTAAGTCATTATATTTGTTCCACAAAATTTTTCAGAAATAGGTAAGTAAAAACTCAGCTAATCTTATGGCTTTTAATTATGTAGTTGTTATATAATAATAGGTTTGCAAATAATTTTTTATTAAGTAAATAAGTTCAAACAAATAAAATATATGAAAAAACTTTAAAACCGTGGTCATGTGCATTAGATATCAATATATGTGAATATCATTTGAAAAATTTTATAATTTTTATTAGTAAATATAATTTCACCTTTATGGTTTTTTTGTTTTGTTAATTACACATTTATATTAATAATACTTATTCTCATTCAATTTTATTATTCCATGTATTGAAGAGACACATCATTACAAAAAAAAAAACAATAATAATAATATAATAATAATAAATATTATGGAGTCGTTACAATCTACACGACTCAATACAATTTGCAAAACTTTTTGTCAGACATGACTTTCCATTACCAATATTTATTTACTAATTATAATATCTCCCTGTTGTTACGTGTACCTATATACTATTAATTTCATTTAACCTAGTAAACTTTCTTGTTTTTCCTTATTACAAGCACAAAAGGAGTGTTCTTTATAGGGTGAAAAAATGGTTATCAATGAGCAGTAAATTTTGCATTATCATTAATTCGACATAATTTTATCTTTAGAAAGTGATCTTGCATATAAAAGAAATATGCAATATATATATATATATATATTAAGTAATGGTATTGAAACAATATTTATAAAAAATTTAAGCATAGATATAGATAAAATTGTGATATTATATTGTATTACTTTGTAGTAATTTTAAAAACTTAGAATAAAATTTACACAATCGATTTAAGAATAAGATTTAAGCTTGAAGTGATTTCATGTATATCAAAATTAGATCATGCATAATTGGGAGTATCCATTCAAACATATCAAAGAGATAATTATCTTTCAAATTAAAGTATTATTGGTAGCTGAGGAATATTCTTCTAGTAAAATTATAATATTTTGATTTCAACTTCACCTAAAATATATTTTCATTTTTATAATATTTTGATAGTATAATGTCACAAATGGTATCTGAATTTTGACAAAATATATAATTAGATAGCTTGACTTTAAAATTGATCAATTTATTACCTCAACTTTAAAATTGATTAATTTAATACCTGATAGAATTTAATAAAGATATTGTTGGCATGCACAAAATGTTTTTTTAGATACTAAATTAATCAATTTCAAACTTCTCGCATTAAATTGATCAATTTCAAAGTTTAAGTATGTAATTGCATGTTTGATCAAAATTCAAGTACCAATCGTGGCATTAAACCTTTTTTTTGTTTTGTTGATTATACATTTTTATTAATAATACTAATTCTCTATCAATTTTTATTATATTATGTATCCAAGAGACATCTTTATAAAAAAGAAAGGGTAAAATACGGGGACACCCCTCTAAATTATACATATTATATTAACATCCCTTATTTAAAAAATCAAACATTACACCCTTGATAGAAATGTAGACCCCACTATTTATCTTACCTTTTTTTTTTCTAGTTTGGATTTACTCATCTATATTATTAAAATAAATAGGTAGCTGTACGGATTTATATTGGTTGATATCAAGAAATTTTATTAGACATTAAAAATAAGTGGGGTTAAGGTGTATTGATACAGAAATTACAAAGAGAGTAAAAAATATATATATATATATTCCACCGCTAGTGATATATTATATATAGGTACATAAAAATATATATAGGCAATTTGATAAAAATATATATTTATGATATAACAAATTAGATAATTTAATCTGTTTACTTAATTATCATTTGTTAGCACCTAAGTAATGAGTGCATGTGTTTACTAGTATTTCTTAAGGGTTGATGTTACGAATAGTATCGGAACTTTGACAAAATATATAATAAGATACATAAACTTACAAATTTATCAATTTAAAATGTATACATTTATACAATTAATACTTACTTATATAGTAAATTTTCTTGTTTTTCTGAATTACAAATTCAAGAGGCATGTTTTTTATCGACGGAAATATTGCTTATGAATGAGTTGCAAATTTTGCATGAATAATAAGAAATAACACAATCTATAGAAGATGATATTACATTCTTATATAATTTAAAGGCTTGTAATTTGTTATAGTTAACGCATTTTTTTCCATAAATGAATATGATACATAAAACAAACATGTGTAATATATATAAATCTATATAATTAAATAATGGTATTGATCAATATTTATAATAATCTATAAGCATATATTATTAACATAAAAATTGTGATATATTTAAATAATTATATTACTTTTTCTAGTAATTTTAAATATTTTCGTGCAATCAACTTTATGATAAGATTTAAGCTTGAAGTGATCTCATGTACATCAAAACTAGATTGGATAAGATTGGGAGTATCCATTCAAACCTATCTAAGAGATAATTATCTTTCAAGATTTATATTATTGGTAGTTGCAAAATAACAATATTTTAATTTCAACTTCACCTATAAGCAAATAAATAAATAAATAACTACTTACAAGCCTTAATAAAGAAAATGTGACAATTTTGAAATTCATGCATTTATATGTGAAAAAACAACTAATTATCAATTACTTAAGATCTTTGTAGACTTAGCTTCTAAATAATGTTTATCAATAATAAATATTAAAAGGCATATGATTTTATATAGGTTAGTGAGTTCCTAATCGAATTAAGATGTTAATCCTAAACCCTGTCACTATGCATTATAATATAATATATAATATGTAATACATTACATTCTAATACTGATATTATTGTCATATGTATTATGTAGTTATTATATATGGTATGTAAACAATATAATTCGTGTTTTATTATATCATTGATGCATATATAATATTTTATGTAGAAATTTTTTTAAAAAGTGCTATAGTTTATTTCAGCCAATATTATATATTATAATATATACATTATATATAGTATTATAATCATATATAACATAAACTATATTTTCAAGTGATATTATACTTTATGACGTATAATATATTATATAATTGTTATATATTGACATATTGTATGATACATATTATATGCCCTAATATATGTTAACATTATAATATATATCATCTAACGGATGGTATATTATTAGATAACATTACATTCTGTGACACCTGATATATTGTGTATTTATTATATATAGTACATATATATATAATATAATTTAGTATTTATGTATTGCAACTTATTATATTATATTATATCAAGCATTTTATATCATTTATATCCTTTATAATATTATATGATGCACTTTTTTCATGTATATGAATAGTATTTTACATAAAAAATATTTAAAATGTATCATAGGTTAACACGACATATTGTATGATACATACATGTTATATGCCCTGACATATTTACCATTATAATATATATCATGTTATATGTATTGAATATAAAGTTTATAATTAAATCTAACAGATATATTGTGTATTTATTATATATAGTACATATATATATGATATGGTTTAGTATTTGTGCGTTGCAACTTATTATATTATATTATGTCATGCATTTTATATCATTTATATCCATAATATTTTATATACAATATATTAAGTATGTATTATAGGATAATAAGATATATTGTGAGATACATATATATATATATTATATTTTCTAGAATATGTTATCATTATAATATATACCATATTTTATAGTATCTAATAAATATATTATATATATAATATGATATATATAATATATTACATTATTTCATATGGAATGTGTTTTAAAAATTTATTAAATATTCCTTTTCCTTTTGAGCTAATACTAGATATTATAACATATATGAGATATGTATCATAATATATACATATATATAAGATGCTGTATATGTTTGAAGATAAAGTACGGTATATATTATTTAATATGTTATGTAGGATTTGGGTCTCGCAACTAAATATGATGTATTGTACAATACATATATTCATATACTATTATGTGACATATACAATATTTTATTATATTATGGTTATTATGTGTATGCCTACTGTGCACTATGTAATATAAATATAAATAATATTAGTATTATGTATGACTAATATATATCATTTAACAATTACATACTATGCACTATAACTAAATAAAATAAACATATAAATATATATTTTCATATATTATAAAACATATTTCAAAACATTCACTATACTATATACAACACGACATATATGTGCAACAATAATTCTATGTTAATGTGTTGCTTAGAGCAAGTTTCAACAAATCTTTTTTTACCACGAACAAAAAAAATCAATTAGACACCATTAACTAGAAGCCTGTCCATGATAAATTGAAATTAATGCCACATTTTTTTCCTGAAAAATCAGCACTAAATTTTCCCGGTATTTTTCATTTCTCTTTATCCTTTCCCTCCAACTTCCTTCCCACATTTTACGTTTGCACTCAAGTAGTGTCCTTTTTCTCTTTGTTTCCATCACTTGGCGTTCGGTTCCTCCTCCCCTCTCTCCATGTTGTTCCTTTTTTTCTTTTTTCTGGATTGGTTTCCAATTTCAATTCAGCAATTGAAGATGCTCATTAGGTTGTCTCTTTCTCTCCCTCTTCCTCTTCACAATTCATTGATTGTTTTCCTTTTGTTCAATTGGACTCACCACTCAGTTTATTGTCATGGCAGGTAATACACAATTTGTTCTTAACAACTCAGTTAATTTTATAGGTATGCAAAACAAAACCTTATTTCTTGTGATTCTCTGCCACATTTATTATAAAGATTGAATCTTTATAAGTTAATTTTCTTGAATATTCTTTCATCGCTTCAATTTTCTTTACATGAAATAGAAAATATTCTATTTTTTTAGTTATTAGTGTGTAATGTTTTGTCTTCTAAAATGATTGTATAAATTGACTCCATACCAAAATACAAACACAATGAATGATGCTCCTATGAAGTAGAAAATAAGAAAAGGTCAACCCTAATTATAGCTAGTGTTGTAAAAATTGCCTACAATAGGTGTTTGTGTAAATAATGAGAAATTTAAGTTCTCTTGCTAATACCTTTGTGTGGACTTAGTTTTGATACACTAATAGATGCAATTTTTGTATTGAACTTTGTATGATAAATTATTTAAAGAAAGTGATATGGTTTGAGGATTTTTCATACAAAGCTAGTTTGTATATGAATTTTTTTTTTTCTTTTCTCTTTTTCAGTTTTTGAAAATGGAAACTAAAGAGAGTGAAATTCAATTATTTAAAATTATCTCTATCTCTTTATGTGTTGTCATTGGATATAAGATAATTGGTTTTCCCTCTTATACGAGATATTTAGAAATGCCAACAATGTGATATGTAATATAAATGTTTGTAGATATACCTAATGCTTGTTATGATCAGCAACTTGCTTTGCCCCTAATCGTTCCCTATATTTACGCAGTTGTGAACTTTTACCATGTATGTTCTGATGTGCTTTAATTAATTTTGAATATATGTGCTCATTGTCATTTTGCACTTAAAATATTCTACAACATGACCTAATAAGGTTTCTTAATTTCAAAGGCCTAGACACAAGCTTGACAAAGTCTATGGGTTAAGGATTCAATTCCTTCTTAAGGTACTACTTAAAGCCACCTTTAAAGTGCATGCTAAACTTAAATGTTTTGAGAATCTTTTAAATAGTTATATGCCTTGAAGATTTTATAGTTCAAAGGAAAAACTTTGAACTTAATCTAACTTGATATGTGAGGTCACAATGCATGGGAAGATTAAGCACTTGAGAAAAAATAGCATGTCCAATAATTCATGGAGCCTAGATGCCTTTATTTTTACCTAAAATGAATAAAGTTTCTAAAATGATTGATGCAGAGGAAGGAATTTTTTTAGGAAAATTGGTGAGTGATGTCTCATACTTTGGCTAGCATATTCATAATAAGACACATGAGCTATGCGACGAGACATCTTCCTGGCTACAAGTGGCAACTATATTGTTTCTCACATAAGTTTTGCTCAGAATCACTCAAACAATAAGTATTTCTAATACCTGAAATTTTTATTGGTGCTTACTAATATCATGTTGTTGTGTTTTGTGATTGACCTAAATCAATGGCTACAATGAATTTGAGGAAGATATTAGTTTGTCTAGAACTCATCAATTTCCTTATGAGAGATTAGTTTGTTACATTTGTTTTTGCCTCTTGCAAGTCTTATCCACAGCTTTTGTATTCAAATTATACCTAATCATTAACTCAATAGAGTTGTAAACCATTATCTCATGTTACTGATTTATTAAACTTAAAATTAGTTTTTGTAAGTTGTAAGAGATGGAAGTTGGCTTTCCATTATATATATTAGCTTTGAGATGGCATATGATTGATATCCCCAACTAAAGTTCCTTAATATTTAGCTGCCTTTCAATATTATCTTCACTTTTAGTTACTATAAGAAAATCCTTCTTTCCAATGTAAACTTATAGACTTTTTGGACAAATCTACTTTCTCTTTAGTCATAAAATAGCTTGAAATTGGGTTATTATAATACTTCATTAAGAATATTTAGCAAAATAAACCTGAGTTACTATATGGTAAATAAAAGAGATCTAGAATAATAAATGTGCAACTTTTTAATCTTATTTTTGGGCCATGGATTTTGAATGCATGCCATTGATTAGAAGTAATTTAAAGGGCACCATAACTTATTATGTTAATTACTTTTGAACTATAGTATAACAACTACTTTGTCCAAAATTTCTTTTGTAATATATGTGTCTTCTAAACTCCCCGTGCCATATTCTCATCCATCATTGCACTACTAAGCCTCCCACGGTTAGTCCCATGGAATACAATAACTTTTTTTTAAAGTTATTTTACTACAAGTTATTTATTTTATTTATTTGTTAACTTTTGCAGGATAATTTCCAAGATGGAGAAAATACTGAAAAGGGCAAATATTCGAAAATGGAAGATTATTTATCAAGATTATATTTTTCATAGATTTTGCACTTTTTTTTTTAGATTTCAATTTTGATAATGACCTTTATTAATATTTAATTTTATGGGGATATTTTAGTGTGCAACCATTTTGATTTTGTTAATTTTTTATTTGATGTAATTATTTGTTATTTATGAACAATTTCAATTGTAAGTATTATTAATGATTTATTATATTTGACTTATTGTTTTTACGTGTTAAGTGCAATAAAATGATAAATTAGTGTATAATTTTAAATTACAAGGCATAGAAAAGAAATAAAAAAATTACTTACATGATTAGTAATTGCATGAATTTAAAATGATCCTATAATGAACCTAAATTAACAAGCTTGAAAAAATTGACGCAAAAATAAATATATCATGTTGCATATAGTTATGATTAGTTGTTGCCTAGTTTTCAAAAATGTTACCTTTGAATGATATAGACGTTGCTTAAATAGAGTAATATCGTTGTCTTAAGACAAAATTTTTGTTGCATTTGTTATTTTGAATCTGCTTCCAATTTATTTAGGCAACACACATATTATGTTGCATTTACTACAATAGTTGCTTTTTACTTTAAGCAAGGGCACTTAGTGCAACGGATAAAATTTTGTTACTTAAGCCTTTAGGCAACAAATTTATAGACGAATGCAACTAATCTTGCTGATGCCTTAGGTTGTTTTTGGTGTAGTGACATATTTATAACCATGTACGTAAAGGGGACTATGTGAAGAAGGATCACATCTAATATAGAAAATCGCTCAAAAAGAAAGGTAACTTTATTTTTGTTATGTCACTAATCGTTTTTTACTGATGCCCTTAAGAATTCATGTTCGCTTGATTTCGATTGTTTAATCCATATGATTAATACTTGGCTAGGATTTTTCCATTAAAGGAAGCCAACAATGGAACTTTAGCTTTGTCATGGAATTAAAAGGCTTTTGTAAGTTGCGGCCGTTTTAACATTCAATATATTTTGAAATCAAGACATGTTTTGGATTTAAATAATGTTTTTTATATTCTAAATTTTCGTAGATATTACAAATTCAATTTTCGATTGATTGCACAAGGTTATAGTTTTTTTTTTTTTTTTTTTAAACTTATTTCAAGTTTAAAATTTTTGTTGGTTCTACGACTTTAGTTGTTGTTTGTTTAAAATTGATCTCAATTCCAATTTTGGACAGAGCCATTCGTCCATGTATACTAGTGGTGTTAAAAGGACATTTATATGTAGAGAGACTGAAAGATTAATAAAAGAAGGATCTTATGAAATCTTGATGCTGCTGATTCCAAAGATTATACAGACTATATATAAGGCAAGGAAACGAAGTAAAATTCTAGAGGTTCTAAGAGGAGATCAAGTGTCCTTAGATCATATATATTGATATTTGTGAACCATTTCATACTTCTTAGCTAATGGTCAAAGATGTTTCATCTCATACATTGTTGACACTCTTGACAGTTCTAAGTACATGTATCTTTATCTTCTAAATGATAGGACAAAAACATTAGATGTTTTCAGAATCTGTGAAGTATGACTAGAGACTCAACATGTAGAGAGAATCGATATTGTAATATTTGATAAAAGAAGAGAATGTTATGGAAAATACACTAAAGGGGGGCAAACGCAAGGTTTATTTATAAAATTCCTTTAACATGCAACTATTGTTCCATGTTATCAAATACGTGGTGTTAAGGTTGAACTTTAATATACTTATTTTATAGTATTATCAATCCCTTTTGTAAATTATGTATTGTATAGACAACATTTCATAACTTTCTAGCAAAAAATAATTTCTTTTGTTTTTTTTTTAATTTTTCTTATTTTTATTTTTTAGAGCATTACCTCCTTAAAAAATGTAATGTCTCCTCTTATTAAATCTAAGAACACTTGTAAAGCTCTTTACAAGGGTGAGCATATTTTTAAGGATTCAAATTCTTACTAGAACTTGATTAATCATAGCCAAGGAGTCGTCTTCTTCTTCTTGGCCATACATAGTTAAGGACACTTGATTGTATGTTTTGTGCATACACCATTGTATTTTACATTTTGAGACACCAATAAAAAGAGCGTTATTCTCACTTACAATTATGTTTGTGTTCCTCTTTCATTTGCAATCACCTTTATTTTTTACAGAAAATTACATTATATCAACTATTAGGGAAAAGTTCAAATAAAGTATTAGCGTTTTGACTTTTGAGTAATTAAAAGAAAATAGTTCAAATAAGGTATAAAAGTTTTGAGTGATTAAATGAAAATCAACAATTCATAAAATGATTCAAATAAGATATCAACATTTTAAATTATTAAAAAAATAATTAACGTTTTAAGTGGGTAACCACAAAAAATGAATCACTTAGTTGCTTTAGTTTATATTGATAAATTATAATCCTATATATTTAACCAAACTTTTATTGCATTATGTATGTAATTTTATATTTGTGATAGGAAATATAAAAACAAAATTGAAGAGCAAGTCATGCTCCAAGCAGGTGCCACCTAAATTAAGGGCCCGCAGACAAAAATTAAAAGGGAAATCTTGGGGAATAAATTGAAGCCAAGGCACTTAAACGAAGAGAGTACAGTTTTAGGCACAAATGGGGAGAGAGAGAGCACATATAGAGAACGGATCAAAAATTCAACAAAGACGAATTCACAAGTACGACAACAGAATTAAATTCTTTATTCTTTTGTTGGGTGACTTCTTCTACACTACACTTTAGAAAAAATTGATGCTTCAATTTTCTTGGTATCATGGACCATTCTATGAGTTGTTTCTATATGTGTTTGCATCTTTTTAGTATAATCACATGTGAAATATTTTATGTGAGAAAATTAATAAAACCTAATTGTTAAATTGTTATTATTACTTTTGTAATATAAAATAAAATTTTTATATAAAAGGGTAAGGGAGTATCATTTATTAAATAATAAGATGACAAATTAATCACTTTGAATAAAATAATTATAATTATCCTCACCTAAACCTACGTGTTTTCTCTTCTACAACAATTTCTCAAAATCTCCAAATCCTATAATTCTTTTCTTGCTAGTGTCTACATTGAAGAACCAACAAGAGACTACGAGATTAAGGTAAGTTGTTCCCCCTTTTTTTTTTTTTTTAAATCCTTTCCTTTAATAACCATAAGAGGAATACATCTCTAACTATGTGTTTTTGGTGTTAAAGGTGTTTGTGTTTGGAGGGAAAACAATAAAGCTTTAAACTTTTTCACCTGGTTTTTACGATAACAATTTAATGTGATTTCATTGATTTAAAGGACATAATATGTGGATTAATAGTAATAAAAAAATGAATATTGTTAGCATAATAAGTTATTGGTTGCGAAAGAGGAGGATAACAATAAATTAATTTCAAGTAAATTGTTTGGAAAAGTAGTTATGCATGTTAAGAATGATTTTGGGGAGTTTATAAGTTTATTGATCAAAGGAAGGGATGATTTTGGAGAAAAATAGCATAGGAGACACAAATAGGGTCATGGTTGTGTTTTGGGCCATGATTTCCTTGGTTCAATTTGTTTTGGACATAGCCATGACAGAGGCCGTGAAAGTTATGATGATGGTTGTGGGCCTATTAGCCCCTCCGTCAAGGTCAGTGACACAAGGGATGATAGCCTATCACCCCCTTCCCCCCTTTGCGATCATGACACAGAGGGTAATACTTGTCATTCCCTTCTTTATGGGTATAAACTATGGAGTGATACTGTACTAATTTGTTTAATGTTGCACCAAGCTAATCACACCTTCCATCATGGATGTGAGCTTTAGAATGATGATTTCATCTTATTTGTACCTTTTTAATGGCCTTCCTAAGCATTTAGAAGTTTGACCTAACACCAAAGTACAATTAAATCTAAAGAGGATTGTGTCTAGATAGAGAATGATAGTAAACTCCTAATGAACCTAAGAACCTAGGCATCCGGGAAAATTTAATTTTTGAAGGTTTTTTTAAAAGAAAAATAAATTATATATATATATATATATTATAAAGAGGAAACCATGACATAAAATTAAGTGTGGTATAGTGGTTAAGTATCTATTTTTACATCTATGAGGTCATGCATTTGAGTACTTTTTTTTACTTTTTGAATATGTATTTATTACACTAGCTACTTTTTCTCTCTTACACTAATTACTCTCACTCTCTCTCTTTATATATATATATATATATATGAATGTTTCTTTTTAACTTTTTTTTTTCATAATAACTAATAACATTAAATTATTTTATCATAAACTATCAAACTAAAGAAATTCTTATTAATGACTAGTTTATGTTAAAGTATACTATAAGGTAATAATTATTATTATCCATATTACAGCTGAATATTATTGCACACTAATCATACATTTTGATTTAGTAACTTTTTTTTCTTCAATTAATGTTATTTAAATGTACATGAATTATTGAATAACTATCTTATCTACATATATTTTATGATCTATTTGTACTAAAGGCAATCACATTGCTCATTAAATATATAATTTGATTTAGTAATATATTTTTTTACATGTAATGCTAGAAAAATGAACACAAAGTATTGAATAAATACCCTATCTAGATATATTTTATGATTTAATTTTAGTAAAGGCAATATTTATACATATATTAATTCTATATTTTTTATTAATAATTAATTTTCAAGTGACATATATATCATCTCTTATGAAATGCACTAAATACTCTTAATTATTATTTAAATGTTTTTTTCATGAAATTTTGAAAAATATCACATTGAAATCATTATGAAATTCTCATCAATATATAAGATGTAATATAGTTGTAATAGCGAGTGAATATTAATAAATAATTTTAAAATTAACTTAATTAAGGTTCGCCTCCCCTTCCCCCTTCCTTCAAGTCGTATAATCTTACGTTCGCCTTTGTTTAGAAGTATGTTTTCTTTCATGAAAAAAATAATGAGTTTGTGTTGTTGTGTTGCAATAAGGTGTTTCCAATAGAATTGAGTTATACATTTCAACGCTGAATCAAGTACGTCATTACCTTGTTTGTTGTTTGTGTATGTTAGGCACTAGTAATTGAAATGGACTAAATAATTGTTTTGTTGTGTGTGTTTGGCTGGAGCTAGTGGATCGGGAGTACCGATGATGTTAGGGTAGCATCCTTATGATCCTTGTGTGATGTTGTCCCAAATGGAGTTGTACTTGGAAAGGATTATGGTAGATTAGGTAAAAATGGCTACAATTCCCAAGGTATTGGGAAGTACTCAATACCAAATAAATGATTTTTGTGGAGTCATGAGTTACTCTGGGTTTAAGGTTAGACATGGATAACCCTATGCTATGTTGGTTAATGGCTTAAAATTTCAGACAATAAAAATGTGATTGTTGCATTAGATGCCATATTGCATGTGACTATATGCAATGATTATTAATGTGCATGTGCTTATAGTTTTGACGTATTGGGCTTTGGTTCAATCACTTTTATCTTTTTTAGGAATAAGTGAGGAGCATATAGTATTCTATTTATCAGAAAATTATGTCTTTGTGGATTACATAGATGACTATAGTAGACTAGACTATCCAGCAAATTTATGATCATTAAACCTATATGATGTTTGATGGTTGATGATTTATGAAAAGATGTCTTGTGTTTTTGCTTATATAATAAGCTAAGTTTTAATTCCTTTGTTAGGGTTGGTATGAGTTGGCTTTTAGTTATGCCAACTTTATTGTGAAGTATTTATTTTGCATTTATGATTATTGATGAGATTATTTATTTAATATGAGTCTAGAGTTATTAAATGCTATTTGAGGATATTAATAGGTTTTTTAGCCTTATCGTGGAGCTTTATTATGATACACGTGGCAGGCTAATAACACACTAAGATTAGGGTGTTACAACTTTATTATAACATGTTTAAATAATTGAATTATTCTTGTTTGAATCTTGATATTATGATTTTGTGTTTTTGGATTTCAAAACATTAACTTGTAGGACATCTTAATGAATTGGAAGAGGATTTGAGATTTATTAAGATTCATGTATAATGAAATTAGTGAAATTAGAAGATTTACTATTTTTTATTAAATTGAATTGTATATAAGACTTAATGTGGTGTTCTTGTTAATTTTTGGCTAAAGGATTCTAAGAAAAATGAATTAAGACATTAACCAATTATAAATCAAAAGATTGATAATTGTAATTTTGAATCCATATTAAATTGATTAGAGAAATCTATAATATTAATGTGGATTATTAAAAAAACTTTAGGACTCAGAAAGGAAATGAAGGTTCTATAGTAAACTCACAAGAATAATTACTATGCTAAGCATAATTATAATCTAGTTAAAAATATAATTGATGATTTATGATGAATTCAGTTTTCCCACCTCCATTTTAATTGAATTTGAAAAGTTTTGTCCATGTTTGATTGTCATAAGTAGAAATGCATTACCTATTAAAACACAACCATAAATGTACTAGTACATGATATTTCATCACACTTATTTTCCAGCCAGCTAGCTCATATGATTTGAATTCAGAGAGCACGTGATATGTGTATAAAGTGCGAACAGTTGGTGGAATTGAGCGTTTGGTTATGCAAAACTAAATTTCAATTTTGCATGTTAGGATTCCATCCAAAAGCAAATGTAAAGTAAGCTTGTGATAAGATTCAAAGGAAAATCTTCTCATAAGAGAGGGAATGATGTGTGCCAGGGACAAGACATCAATCAAGCAATAAAGATTTGAAAAGGCATGCCTAAGAGTCTATTAAAGATATGCTTGGTAGCTTAGGAAGCAATGTATCAACCAACACTACATGCACATGTTAAGTAGGAAGTAAGGTCGTTTGACCAAGCTTAAGGAATAAGCTTAGGTAAACCACACCAAGGAGTTGATTGACCGACTTTGACCACTTATTAGCTACACCTTTACAAGCAGTCCAGTTTGATTATTTTTTGTATTACTTTGTGAGTTAGTTGTTTCATGTCTCTTTAATAGTCAATGTTTGCTTTTATTATATCTATATAGAGGTCTTGATAGGGGTGTGAAAAAAAAAATCGAAAAAACTGAATCGAAATTGAAAAATCAATCAGAAAAATATGGTTAACCGATTTGTTGGTTTCGATTTAGGATTACGGTTTTTATTTTTTTCAGTTTTCGATTTGTAACCACAAAAGAGTAACAGTTAACAGTTAACCGTTTCAATATTTATAAACATATTTTATATATAATTTACATATATTAATATTTCTTGGATTTTGATTATATTACTATGTTCTATCCTATGTTTATAGGAGTTGATGTAATAATTGATTTGGTTTGATTTTGTTGATAATGATGCATCTAAAAGCTTGTTTTTTGCCTTTTCCTTAGTTTGATTTTCTATTTTTTGAGTTCTTGTAATATATATAATAATTTAAAGAAAAATTATATTATAAAGACTAAAAAATTTTTTTTTATTAAAACTATCAATTTGATTTGTTGAAACCATTACATTAAATGATTAAAAACTAAAACTAAAAAAATTAAAAGAAAAAATGGTTAATCATTTAGGCAATTAACTGTTTATAATGAACCAGTTAATGCTTAAGATATTAAAAAATCAATCATTACGGTTAGGTTTAAAAAGTAGGACTACAACTAGTTAACTAAACTGTGAATATCCCTAGGTCTTGGTTGTAATAGAATGATAACAAACTTGATATTGTTTATTTCATAATAGATTTAGACAATCAATATATTAATCTCCCGTTCTTATCAATTAATTCATATATTAAGGTATATTGTAACAAACACCTAAACTGATCAATCATTTGCAAAATTATGAAGTAAAACATATTATTGAGATCGGTGAGTTATATTGGATCCTAACTAATTATTTTGATTGTAAGTCATATTGGTATGAGTTAACAATATTAGTTCACTTCATAGATTGGCACGGCATTTCCAATTTACAATTTATCCATATTCACTTTATTTGTTAATATAAGTATAATAATCCTTTAGTTGCATCATATCCAACTTACAACTAATTATTTCATGCCCCAGATATTAATTCTTCAAGTGTGTCCTATGCCGACACATAATTTTGTCCACACATTTTCTTTTATTACACGGGGTTATTTTTCAACTTTTATAACTTTATTTATTTATTTTAAAATACCTTGTTATACATGTGAGGCTAAAATATCATGTGAAGATTTTTACTATATATAAATTAAACGATGTTCCCAAATGTATCTTTCAAGTTTCACAGATAATGAACAATGGTTTACTTCATATTGGGATGATATGGTCTAGGATGGGTAAGATAGAGAATCTTACTTTAACCATAACCTGTAAATATATGTTCATAAAATTTGGAAATGAAGCAAATATCTTGTGAGATTTTGAAACTATGTTGAACCTCACATGGGAGAAAACATTGTGAGATTTACATGTTATATAGCTGCCGCCGGAACTTGTGAATTTTTTGTTTGTTTTATTAATATAACACTGTTTAAGAAATGGCAACTATCATTAAGAAAACAAAGAATTTAAATCTTCAACTCTAAGTAACGATTAATAGCTTTGTCTAGCTATCAATTGAAATCTTTCCATTTTTGTAGTTAATTACTTGGATTTGAAAATGTTAGTTTAATAACTAAACTCTATAGTTAACTAATCGAGCTTTATAATTTTTTTTAATTAGTTATTTGATCTTAATTTATTTTATAATTAATAAACTTGTCTAGATATGACGTTGAAAAATTTGTTAGAAAGTAAATTGACATTTTTAAATTTTAGGTAGTTAATTCCACAAATGGGTAAAGTTCATGTACCAAATATGAGATTACCCTTTATATTATAAATGGCATGATATCGAATTCTCAATGGTTTGTTTATTTTGGCATCTTTTTGTTGTTTCGGCTTTATTTTTTTAATGTTTTCAAAAAGACTGTTTGTAAAAAATAAATACCAATGAAAAATAGATATTTTTCCTCATAAATCATTCAAACAAACTAGATATTCTAATGAAACAAACATGATACAAATATCTATACAAATACAGACCATCCAATGCCGGTCTTCATATCTATCCATCTATCCAAACGTAATACAAAATGCACCGGGGACAACTTTTGGTGCACCCCACCGTCAACTTAAGGCAGGTCCATTGGTAAAACCACTGGCCACATTCAGGCTAAAGATGGTACGTTTAGGGGCACTGCATTAAAAAGCGATGAAAAAGGGGACAATGTTGGTGTTCAAGAGAACGAGGTCAAGCTCGCCTCCACATTGCCGACAGGGCTTGTATGGACCCACGTCTTGTGTTGCTGCCCCACTTGCGTCACCTTTCGGTACAGCTTAACCTGACTTTTTGTGTTTTGGCCATCCAAACAAGGACCCACTTTCTTCTTCTCCTCCTTCTTCTTTATCCTTTTAGTGGAGGAAGAGTATTTATTGGCTGACCCTGGACATAGCTCTCTATAGTGTTCTTCTAGATTACGAATCATAAAATTTAATACATTGTCCCCAAATTGCATAAGATATCATTGTAAAGTTGACCATGCTACCCATAATGCTTGTGAAAACTATTTGCATCCGATATCGGATTTATATTTGTTGAAATAATACGTATCTCCTTCTTGTATTTGTTTGATGATGTGGGTGAAATATGAAGATGAAAATTAACATAAACACAGAGGGATGGAAAGGAACAAGATACGTCCATGTTTTAAATTTTCACTTTTAATTGTAAAACAACATGCTAATGAATTAGAAGATTATTTTCAAGTTGGGGGATTTTACTTTTACTGGAAGAAGTTGGACATGAAACAAGTAAAGTAGCCCCACCGTGGGCATTAATGGTATAAGATAAGTTTTAAAATTGAAACTTTTTTAATCCTTACCGAAAAAATTGATTTTTTTAATATACATTTGTAGAGTATAAAATATTGTAAGACCTAGTAACTACTTTGAATTTGTCCATAACGTGCATCCTATTACCTTAGGTTCCAAATTTCCAAAATAGACTTTTTTTTTTTGTTTTTTTACACGGCTCATTCACTTAATCGTATTGCATGAATATAATATGATTATAATTGCTATTATGATATTCATTTGGTGTAAAAAATCAAACAAATAATTATTGAAGTAAAATGTAAAATATCTATTAAAGAGAGAGTATAATTATATTGGTGATATTTTCAAAATATTGGTATTTATGGTAAAATTAGAAAATAAAGCATTGAATAACAATTATGGAGATATGAATTGTTATTCATCATTTTAATAATTTGACATTACCCTTTAAGTAAACACCATAATATCAGTTTTACTTGAATGAGGAGGGAATGGATGATTATTTATGTCAAGTAAACCGACTATTAGTATCATATCCTAGGATGGTATTTTTTTAGTACGCATAGTAAATATTCAAGTGACTCAACTTCCATGCATTAAATTGCTTGGTTTATTGTGAATTTATCACATCTACTATTTAAATTGATATTGCAATTAACTACTTTAATTTTGATATTACTATCTAATTGGACTTTTAAGGTCGGTGGTACTCTGGGGCTATAATCGAGTTAAAATGGTATAGTGCTAAGTTTGATTTTGACTCAAAATTTCAAAGTTTGATCTTGGCTCACACTCAACTAAGCTTAAAATTTTGAGCTCGAGCTCGACTCAATTTAACTAGTTTGAACTTGATTTATTAAAATATATATTTTAATTTTAATTAAAATAATATTAATACCCAAACTTAAGTTAAAGTCGATTAATATTGGCACTCGATTCGAGATCAATTAGACTTATGAACTCATCAAGCTATATGTTTGAAGCTCGAACTTGGCTCGATAAATTATTTGAATAGTTTAACTTTAAGCTTGACTTGACTATTTTTAATCAAACTTGAGTAAAAATTGAGTCTATATCAACTAAACACATTTCATACCAAGTGTCCACAATTGACATTTTCAGTCGAAAAGGTCAGAGTTTACTTCTAAATCTCTATGCCATTTGAACAAAGTGGCTCCTACGAAACAGAGTTGGCCTCGGATGGCTTCTTAAAATCATACTTCGAGGTGTTAAAATGACGCCTCTACAATGCAAGACTTGACCTCTTGTCGTTCAAATCTAATATCCATGACATTAAAATGAACCCTTCAAGATTTGAAAGTTATCTAATAAGATGCAAATGGTGTCATTGTTTAGTTTTCAATCATTATTTATTTTAATTATGCTTTTGCTCCTAATTACATGAAATCTTGATATTATCGATTCTAGGATTGTAGGAGCCACTCTTCCAAGATTTTGTGGACCTTATTAGATCTTGATCACAATAATTTAATTCTCTTTATGCATCATATCATCATATATTGGCCATACAATCATAAATCTAGAAAATGGATATAAAAACTAGATTTATCTTATTCTTGGATCATAGCATAATTATGAGTTGGGAACGGATGTAATCGAAGATCTTGACCAAAACTCTAATGGGAGATTTGGTGTGCATGTGTGGAATTCCTCATCGTCAAGCCATGTTAATGCTTGCGAGGCAAACTTATGTAAATTGATAAGTTCTAAAATTTTTGAAATAAAATGACAGCATGTTTAGTGTTTTCGATGGGATGTAAATGAGATTGGCGATGCGACGGAGACAAGTTTTACAAAACCTAAATCTGGTATCCTGTAGAGATTATGAAACCCATTCTAAAAAGGACTTTTGTCCATGACCCTGAAACCCGCCTTATAACTCTATAGGGTATCCGAACCTAAACTCAATATACACAAAAATCTTTTAGCTATAATAATTTCATGTTTAAATTTTTTTTTTAAAAAAATAAACTAAAAATAAAATATTATAAAAAAAAATGAATGCTCTATAAATTTAAAAATACTTATATCATTTATTAAATTATACCACAAATTTAAAATTGCATATAGCAAATTTAAACTTAGTTTGACTTTTAATTTTATAAATTGAAATAAATTTAATAAAAATTTTCTCTTAACTGGTTCTAATTCCCAACATGTTTTATATTCATCTTAAAACCTAATCCAAAATCCGTCCTAAACCTATAAAGTAATACTTTGTAAGGTATTTATTACGCTGAAAGAATGGAATATCTTATAAGAATCCATTCAATTGCATCCTTAGATGAGATGCTAAGAGGTATCTGTGAATTTGGAGCCACAAGTACATGAGAGGTCATAGTTTGTTTCTGTGCTTCTTATGCACTTGAATATGCAGCAAGGTGTGCCTGGTTCAGGGGAATGACAACTTGTTGTGCTCAATAACATACTAATCAACCTTCCAAATTTTATAGCTAGAAATCGTTCATTAGATTTTATGAGCAGTCAATAACTTGCTTGTTAATTAGGTTTTATTTAGTTTTAATATTCGGAAAACAATTTATTGTTTAATTTGAGAAACACAATTTTATTAAAAATACCTCGGGTCTCAAAATATTCTGAGTAAAAGCCCCAAAAATCCAATACAATGAAATAAAAATAGTTGTCTCAAAGTAAATAATAGTCTATAGACGCCCATCTCATATAAGTTAATCCAGTGAAAGCACAACTAAGGTGCATCCTCCATACTCTAGTATTTGTCACGCCCATCAATAATAAAAAGGTCAGGACCTAAATCATAATAAGCATAATTAAAAGGAAGATCCTTACCTGAGCGATTAGATCAAAGGAGTGAATTGTGAAATTCAGCACGATAATCGTTATTTACTGACATTTCATCACACTTGCGTGCATATTTTTTTAAAGTAAATTATACTAGATGGTATAAACATTTGGAGGTAAGTTCAATTAAGGTACCAATATTTTGAGTGGTAACAAAGAGAATTCAACATTTTGTAAAGTGAATGAAATGGGGTATCAAGATTTTACAAAGATTATTTAAGGTATCAATGTTTGAATTAATTTTCAATTAAGTTTCTTTAATTTTCATTAATGAGCAATTGTTAATACATTTTTTTTATTGACTTTGCAAAACATTGATATCTCCTTTAATTAGAAATGTTGATATCTTAAATAAAATTATCTTAAAAAATTGATTTTTTTTTAATTACTTAAAACGTTGATAACTTTTCCCTCGATGTTGATATATTTTAATGTAATTTACCTATATTTTTTTATGGGGCACACAAATTCAATAAAACCATTATTAAAAATAAACAACTAGCACATTCACGGCATTTCAAAAATTGGACTAACTCATTACTTTGGACATCTAACTAGGAAAAAAGGGAATCTAACTCCACCGCAATAGAAACATACCATTGTAAGAAAACAAAATGAATATATTATGAACATGTACGAATATCGTCAAAAATATTTATGAATCTAACAAGAATACTTAACGACTTAATATGTCTAAATCAATCATCAATAATAATTTGCATTTCTAAAAATCTAAATCATTCAATAACACTTACTGCTCGTTTACTTCATTGTAATTGTAATTCTATATTTTCATTATAGTCTTTGTAATGAGGCTTTAAAAATATAAATATTATTATTGTATTTATTTATGTTTGATTCGTGGGTTATGTAATAGGGCTTGACGAGTCTAGTTTAACTATTGGGATGGCTTAGGGAGATTTGACTTTGTGGGCTTAAAACATGGATCGTTGAACTGGTTCGCCGCTTCCAACTTTTCTCAAGCAGGCTTATGCACACAGGAGATTACTACTGGCCCTGGCCTATGAGGAGCTCATTCATAATAAATATGAATTGAGCTTACTCTATCGCATCCATCAATCACTGAGCTCATCTAACGGTCGTTATCAATACCAAGTGCCTACAAATACTCAGTTGCTCCTCCTCATTTCCAACTTTTGGAGAGAGAAGATAAACAATAGTCTGTAAATGAGGTTTTATTCAGAAAGATCAAACAAGACAACTCAAGTGATTTCTACTCCAACTACTCAAGAACTGTAAGGTTGATGTGTAAGGTCTACTCAAGCTCCCTTACTTTTCACTTGTGTATTTGAGACACTGAGACTGCCTGTTCTTCCTCCCTTGTCATTCTATCCAAACCATCCCGTTATCAAGCATCATTTCCTTAGCAGTAGTCCAAAGCAACGTGCCAGGCACGAGATCCACGCGACACGTGCGTGACCATTATCAACAAAAACCCCGCATCTATAGTCTTATTCCTTATAAATGGTTATTATGATGTTCACTTGACCATATATATATATATATATATATAAAACATTGAATAGTCATTTCTTTCTCAAATTTATGAATGGCAATTCAATATTAGAAATTTTTTTTTTTACTAAAATACCCAGTTAAATCAAAAATCGGTAAAAAAAATCTTGTTGCAGCTTTATTCCATTTCTTAATAATAGGTGTTGACGGTAAAATATAGCCCAAGACCCGTTTGGTCTTTTGGGGCCTAGGAATCCTTCATCTCAATAGCCCATGAAACTAGTAGTTCGGTTTGTTTGAATCCCGGAGGTGTCGAAAACGAGAAGACGTCGGACCTGACCTTAGGTCCACACATCGGGGCTCCACAAGGGGCGCACTAGGTCACCGGGACGACTAGCTCACCATCGATTCAGCTTGGTCTCGTTCTCCACATCTTCCTCCATCACGCCACATCCTAGTCACATCTCGTGACTGGAGAGATATCAACAGCTTGGTAGCACACCACGGCGTCAAGTCCTCCTACTCGGGTGCCATCTCCGTACCTAGTATAAGGTTTTATACTAGGTATCCAAATATGATCTAAAACCCTAGAAATACCCCTCGAAGAAATAGTAATAGGACAGAAGAACAAACATATTATACAGACAGAAAAACAACTTATTTGATATTCTACTTGTACCCACCTTATCCTCATCCATAGACTGACTTGAGCATTAAAGTGGCCGCACTGGGCAACCCCCGGCGTCTCTCTGGTCTATCTTTTAATGCTTACAGGAGCATTCTCTACTAGCCCAGACTTGGCTCGTGCAATAGTAGGAGTTTCATTACAGCCTTATTTATTCAATAAAGTGAACGAGCCTATTAATTCAATTAGAACGTTAATCATACAAGATCAAATCCAACTATTCATCATCAAGAGCTTAGTAAACATACTTCAAGAACATTTTTATGTACATAAACTTCAAGTTCTTGCATTTAAGTTTAAAAAAATTCCAAAAATCACATGACATCTGAACTAATTCTAAACTTTTAATTCACCACATTAGTTATGCAAATACATCAACATTACCAAAATTCGCTAGAAACCAATATTGATCAAACTTAAACACCCTAAAGCACCATGAACTAACATTAAAACAATACTAAACTCAAACTTAAGAGCTCTCCTAAACAATTAGTTAAACACAAATTGCCATTAGTAATTCTTGATCACTTCTCAACTATATTAACCTAGCACAAACCTAAAAGGAAAAAAAAAACGATCGATTCAATTAATAAGCACAATATCAAAATCATTCATGCATGTTCCACTATAGCTCATGGCTAAGTGTGCAAATTGGTTCACAAACTACTAGCTCGATATTTACTTGAGTTTGATTTGAGAATAATCGAATCAAACTTAAATTTGTGCTATTTTAATAGTTTATTAACTGAACTTGAACTTTATAGTTTTAGCTTGATTAATTCGCAAGCTCTATTGAGCTCGACTTGAGTATAAATGTTAATTGAATTCGAATTGAGTCCAGATATTAATGTTATTTTAATTTGAATTTAAAACATATTTTTAAATAAACAGAGCCTAACAAACTTACTTGAGTCGAACTCCAGAGATTATATAGTTTTATTTTGAGCCAAACTCAAGCTTAAAATCTTAAGCTCAGTCAAACTCGAACTAAACTAGAGCTTTGAAATTTCGAGTTGAACTCGAATTTCAACTTAGCATTGTACTATTTTAATTCGACTCATTTACAGTCCTACTCATGACATGGCACACATACTCACCACTTCAATTTATTAAACTCATACGCATACTATAGGTGGTATCACTTCACTTATTATATACAAGATTTGCATATATCTTCATTTGCTTATTTCTGATCCTTAATACATTTTGTAACATCAATTAATCATTGAATAGCTTTAAATATTTTTAAGGCCAACAAAGATTATTCCCCAGTTTCTAACCCATGCATCTCACTTATTAATATCCATTCATAAGATTACTTCAATTTCAACTAACATCAAACTCTTAAACACAATTATAAATCAACACAGTTAAACTTAAAATCAAATCTACCTACCTTGATTTGAAGTTACAAATTTTTCTTGGCATGACGTCGTAATTTACATCTCAACTTTATACCTTTGTCACAATTATAAATCTAAAGTTTTAAATTGTCAATTTTTATACCTAATTAGGTGTTTAATTGCTATTGTTCATACCTTAACTCTTTTTGCTTTGTATTGATGATGTGGATTCTTTTGGTTACGTAGCAATATGACTTTGCATTTATATATAATACAAAATAAAACATTACATGTGTCGCATATGGCTGGCTACCCATGATGATAGAGATAACCACAGTTAACAAAAAGAGATGGGGTTAAAATGGTGGCAACTACACATCTAATTAGGTGTACAAATTGACGATTTGAAACTTCAAGTGTATAATTGTAAAAATGTGTAAAATTAAGGTGTAAACCATGACATTGATCCCAATTTTCTTCATGCTTGAGATCCACCTTAAGAACCAAATATATATTATAATCCTTCAACTCTTACAATCTAGACAAGTTTATTTCCAATTAGATTTTAGATCAACGATTCAAAGGAGTTTTAATTCCTAATCATAAATAATTGAAAAACCACTTAATACCCTACGCATATAGCTCACTCTACATTTGAAGAGCTTATCTTAAGTTTCTTTAATTGGTTATAAATCCTAAATCATAAATATTAGAATTCACTATTCCCTTTGATTGAATTAAAATACACTCAACATGAATTAAAAGTCAAATCACACACCAAGTGATCTCTACGACACTTCGGTTGATTTTGTCATACCCCTAAGGGTATCCTAGTAGTACTAATGCACCATGTGTAAACCGAAGTCACAAAAATTTATATTAATTAATCTAAGACTTCAAGAAGAACACATATGCATCATACAGTTAGAATACTCCATGAAGTGGCCATGTTAAACATGATCGAAAGGTCATTTAGAATAAGAAATATTGCATACATATAGGTCTCATAAATGTCAACATTACATAATATACTTGAAATTCTTAGTTAATACATCATAACTACTACACAACGAGTCTTAAATAACTATTATGACTCATGACTCTATTCTCCTTCCCTAACCCATAACTGGACTTTTATTGCTAACTCGTACCGATATTAACTCCCGTATGAGATCAACTATGGTGATTGTAGCTACGTAAATCTATAGGAGAAATCACAACTTAGTGAAATAACCAAATCTTATCACATAACAAGCAATGTCGAACAAGTTAATTAATAAGGAATAAATTTTGTAAAAGTACTCATGTATCTAAATTTAGGGAATCTCAATTATTGATTTGTAAATTCAAAAAAATTACAGTGGTGATAATGAATAAATTTTGTAAAATTACTCATGTATCTAAATTTTACTAATACTTATATATCATTAATCAATCTAAGTTGAATATAACATTATTAAAAGTTGAATTGGCAATTAAAACTTTGGAAACTTCTACGATTCCATCACGAGACCATATAAAAATTAAATAGATTATAAAAAAAAAGTAAAAAGAATTTCAAGAGTTTAATCACGGTTAGAAAATATCTAAACTTTTTATTGATGTGACAGAACTGGTCCCATTATAACCACCATGGGATCATAAAATCTTCCTAAAACCTTTTCAAATTTAGGAAGAGGCCAGTTCTTTTTAAGCTAGAATCAAGATGAATGGATATAGACATCCCATGGTTATCGATTGGGTCTGGGTCCTTTATTTTAGGATCTGTAATCGCCTTAGCTTGATGGTGGGACGGTTCAGACTTGTAGACCTACCGATTCAATGGGGTGAGTTTGCCGTTCTGATCCATCAATTTTTCTTTTTTTTAAGATTCTTTGAGGGGGAAAAACAAGATTAAATTCCACAGTAATATTGGGCTCATTTCAAATAAGGATATTGGGCTGTTTTTGCTATGGTACCATCTTTGAAAAAAATATTATAACAAATATTTATCCATCAAAGAATACAAATATAAATAAATGAGCAATGAATTTAACAAATATAAATTTAAATAAATATAATATATGACGGTATGAAACTTTTAATCTAAAATTTATATACTATTTTACTTTAACTTATCCCATGCAATTAGCTCCAAGGTTTTCTGGCACCAGGTAGTTAAAGACTGAAAATTATTAAAAATATACAGGCAAGTTATAGCTAATAGTATTGCATTGCTACTTTCATGTAGTTTATACGTATTTTTAGCATATGAGGTTCTATAAGCGTATAAAAAATAACATTTTCATATTCCTCATCATGATGGGTGTAGATCTTTTTTTTTTAAGTTGAACCCGAAGACCCTTTAGGTCTTACGGGTCCTCCAAATAGGTTTGAACTGCTCTAGTAGGATGGGTTCAAAACAAAACCCACCTTGGTCTATTAAAATTGGATCCCGATTTAAACCCGATCCAAAAAATATTTAAATAGATCCAAAGAAATCTACTATTTTCTGATACTTCCTTTACTCATTAGCTGTACAGTGTAGCTATAGTGTATGACTACAGCCAAAGCCGGGTCCCTGGCTAATGCCATTGCATGCGTTTACACGTAGCTCTAGCTTACGAAAAGGGCTCGTTGCCTTTTGTGACATACATAATAGAGGGTATTTATATTATCTACAGACAGAGGAATGAGGCCTAATAGCTCCTAGTCATAGCCTCGTACCCTCTTTTCCTTTTTTTTTTGGTCCTCCATAGCCTCGTACCTTGCCCCTGAACAAAAATGTGTGCGACTTTACTACAACCCTGTATTTTGACCTTAAAAGATTTATTATGTGAGAGTGAGAGAGAGAGAGAGAGAGAGACAAATGCAGGATTATTATATCTAGAAATCGTAGCCACAAACATAATAATTAGAGGGAAGGATGGCGACATTATAATTATATGGGTATTCCAACTTCCAACTGGTGGTCATGGTCGTGATCGTGATGCTCACGTGAGTGAGTTGTTTTTGTTGATCTTTCGGCAATTGACTATTGGAATTGCTGACTCACATGATCACTCTCTCTTGCCCTATAAAGCTAGGTATTGATATTATTAATAACATCATATAATTCATTATATTTGGAAATCATCATATTAGCATTCAAATAGGAAAAAACTTTATATAAACTTTTTTTATGTGGCAAACTGTGAGGATTTCTCTTGAAATTTTTAAAAGTTACACGGTCTTCTACTTTTCTTTGTTTTTTTTTTTTTTTAAGTCATCACTTACACTATCTAGAAATATAATATGGAGAATAACCTTTAAATTTTGCTTATCGAGTGCTGGTATGACATTATATATAATATATATAACTAAATAATGTTTTAAAAAATATTTGAAAGATTTTGATTTTTTTTTAAATCCTACGACAAAAGGAAAAAAATTTGAATTAGAAAACAAAACTTCTTCCAAAAAATTTAAAAATTAGATGAATAGCTAATTTGTTTAGAAATCAACACTTACACCTCTTAAAAAGTTGGTGTGAAGAATAAGAAATAGATTTTGTTTAATTGGTACTAATATGTCATTAAATATAACATGTTTAATTAACAAATATTTCAAAAAATTTATTTAAAAAATCCAATGATTAAAGAAAAAGCAAATAAAGAAAAAAAAAAGTTCTTTTAAAGAATTATGCCCGTCGCTGAGTGTAATTGATCAAGCGAGAAGCAACACCTTTTATAATTTCAGCAGACTATTTTCTACTTTGAAAAAAATTCAAGCAGCACAATTTATACTCCTGTAGGCTATATTGCACATTGAGATATAAATACAAAGGAGATTTGAAACCTGTACATTGTTTGACATGTTATTTTTTTAGTTCAATTTTTTTTCTTTTGTCACTGGTTTTATCTTTTAAATTTAAAAAAAGTGAAATATTTTTTAGAATATTATTTAATTATCTATAGTACATGTAATGACACACCAATGGTAAAACGAGCAAAATTTACACAACGTTCTTCATGTTAACATTTTGAAGATTTAAATGTTAACTTTTGAAAAGAGTAGGAATTTGTGCAAATTTTAAAATTCAGAAAACGTCCATGCAATTTACCCTTTTTCTGTTATTTTGCAGGGAAAAGTGCATTATCAATTTTAAAAAGTAAAAGAAGGTTTTAATGGAATCCATTTGATGATAAAATGGGATTATGAAACAAAAATGTCAATCGTTCCAAGACAATTTTTTTAAGGGTAAGAGGAAAAAATTTGACTTATCACATATCGAGAGTATGATCAATTTTGACAATGAATACTTTCTGTTTGGATCCCTCAACAAGTGTGAGAAAATTACCACAATAAAACCCCATTTAGAAGTGTAATCTTCATTCTTGCATATGCTCGATTTATTTATGAACAAGTCTACAGCCTTTTTAAAGTGAATTGATAAGAGGATATTGATATAATAAGATAATCTATTTATATAATCAAAACATTTTATATACTGCACATTTTCGTATATTAATTACTATCCACCAACCCATCAGGAAAAGGTAAATACACAAATCATATATACTAATAACTATCATGAATGTCAAAAATTGTGTAAATAACCACACGAATAAACTACAGTGCATGTTACTTCAAAGTAATTTTTTTTATTTTATTTTGGGCACATAATATCACACAATTATGTCAAGTTGGGCCTTTTTATTCCATTTATATTTAATATAACTTCTTTGTTATTTTCATAAACATATTAAAGCCATACCCACAACTATAAGCCTGTATACTTAAGGGGAATGTCTATTTAATATTCCCTTCTCATTCTACCTAAAATTGCTATTACAGTATTTAATTGTGTTTCAAATACTGTTATTGGGATTATGTTGTGGGTTATACATCAACTTTACACTTTTTGTAATTATACACATGAAGGTTTAGATTGTCAAGTTATATACCTGATTATATATTAAGTTGTCACCATTTATAATATGTCTTAATTTGCTTTGTATTGGTGATATAGATTTTTTTTTATAAAGCAATAGTACTTGGCATTAATATATAATACAAAATAAAGCATTATATCTGTCGCATTATGATTGGTTGCTTGTGACGGTAGAGATAACCAATTAAATGTATAAATTGATAATTTAAAACTTTAAGTATATAATTACAAAAAACATAAAATTAAGGTATGAAACTAGCCCACAACATTGACTCAATTGCTATTACACAAAATAATAAAATAATAATTCATATCTCCAATAGTCTCCACACACATTGAATTGTTATTTAAGTTTATTTTTAATCTTTATCATAAATAATCCTATCTTAAAAATATTACCTATGCAATTACCATCGTTCCGTAATAAAGATAATTGAGACATAATAAATATTTCGTTTTTATTCTAATAATCATTTGTCTTATTTTTATATAAGTAATAGTTTTTAGAAATTTATTATATTTCTATTGAATAGAAATTTAATTTTATATTTCTTGGGTTAAGTAAACGGCTTATAGAAGGTTTTTTTATTATTTTTTTCTTTCTAAAAAAGCTTTCCTATTTATTGATAAACCGGAAGTAGAGTATGTAGTAATAAAATGCATTTACGAGATTAAAAAATCGATGTAATATTCCCTAAAGATTGTTGGGACGGAAGGATGAGGACATGATTACACCCTCTAAAGCAAGGGGGACCGCAATTTGTCCAAGAAATAATAAAACATGGGCCTCGGGAATTGCATAAAAAAATATTGGTACTTGGTTTTTTAGTTTATAATAAACAGTTGTTTAGGATCCGTTAACTGAGAAAAAGTTTTATTCTTGGTCCCAAGGCAATTTGTTCCTTATATATCATTAACGAATAGGAAGAAAAAATTATATATAGTTTACGCCAATCGATGCACAAAAATCATGAAAACAAAAACAAAAAATTCTTTTCTTTTCTTCCCCCCACCCCCCCCCCCCCCCCCCACCCCCCCCCCCCCCCCCCCCCCCCCCCCCCTCCCCCTCTTTTGTCTATGCCTGCTAGGGTGAAGAATGTGTAATCCCGAAGGCATGTCCATCTCATCTCATATAATTTCATCAATATATATATATATATATATATATGTATAATTCTTTTTTTTTTTTCTTTCTCTTTTGGTTGTAATACAGAGGAATAGTAGTGTGCAAGGGGAACTTGTGCCTGTCCTTTCCTTGTCATGGCCGGGCATGAGGTAATCCAATTCAATTGACCTATTTCTATCTATATAAAAAAATGTGTGAATAGGTATTTTTGAATATATGTACCTTTTGTATTTAAAATTTTTCAAATATGTAACTAATAATAAAAGAGAGTTATGAAAAGCTTTTTTCCCCCCCTTTTCTTTAGCTAACGGTAAAAACCTTAACAAATTTACTTAAAACTCTCCCGAGGCTGTGTTGTCCTAAGAAATCCACCTCAGAGTCCAGGGTTTCTCTCCAGCCACCAAGTCTGTCTGCAATCATATGTTAAAAATGATCTTATTAATGAAACTCTTCTTGAATTATAAGCCTTTTTGTCTTTACTCATGTAAAGTGATGCTAGGTACAATTTGGTCATCTAAGTCGAGTTTAACTAGAAATATCAAATATGTTCAGTGTACTGCTTTCATAAGGGGTAGAGAGTTTTTTTTTTTTTTTTTTTTTTTTTTGTTGGGTATAAATACTATACTTTGTGCTGTAACAAATGTCTTAGATGCTATACTTTTTAAAAGAACAAATAAATGCAACAAAGTTTGATATATAGGTTTTTAAGATACACACTAATAGCGAGGCTGCCTAGCTAGAGAAAGGTTTTGTTTGGCTAATAAATATGGTAGGTACTTGGCCCTAATACTATTTAATGTGTTCCTTCCCACAAAATTATACAGCTCAACTACGGCGAATGTTTCGAACCATATGAAAGAGGTAATAAATTGTTTTTGATTTTTCAACAAAGACATGCAAAGGCATATCTATATTATACAATAGAATTTTGGTTAAGTTCAGAAAGTACAGATTTATATTTAATGCCTATGACTTTCGACTACATGCCATTTAATTTATCACCTGTTCGCTTAAATCCATTTATTAAATGCATAAATGGTATTATTATCACTTTGGATGGTTCCGTAGGGTAGACCCTTTTGCGATAGCTTAACATCTAGCGAGATATTTGGACGAAAAAGAAAACAATTATTTTATCTGTATAAATAATAAAGAAACATGCCAGTTTATTAATGCTTTAATTGTTACTTCATTTATACAAAAATGAAAAATAAGAGCACACCAAACTTTGAATGATTCATTTTAGTGCATATATTTTCATTAAATAGAGTCTAAATAGTCTTTTATTTATATATATATATATATATATTTTTTTTTTAAGTGCTGCCTACGATCTTGATTAACTATTACTCTTTTTTAGTTGACTTATTAATCCAAGTAAACGTTATATTTAGTATTTTTACTTTACACAATAATTCAATTTGGGTACCTAAATTTTAAAGTTATCGATTTAATACTTAATTAAAATTTTTATCTCAATACTTTTTATTTTGTTTTGCTAACTTAATGTATATCATTAATTTTTTTTTATTTCTCATAATATTATCTAGTATTTATAAGCTGGTTTTTTCATATAAGAAAATAGAACAAATAATATTAATGACGTAATAAAAATAACCACAAACAATTTGATTAGTTATCAAATTGACAATTTAAGATTCATCTACCAAATTAAACTATTTTTGTAAAGTTTAAATATCAATTTTGATTTTTTTCTTTAAATTTCAGGAGCTATTGTTTGTACTATAAGCTGAAAGAAGCTTCTTAATAAAATTAGCTGGGAAACAGAATTCAATGACAATATACGGGGAAAAGAAGTGGAAATCAGTAAGAAAGGAAGAAGACTTATTCAATGAGGACCTCAGAAAAATTAATTGTATGAGTATTGGATACGAAACCAAGAGTATTGAATATGAAACCAAGTAAAATCTCAGTTTGGGTCCTTTTCCAAGTGGTAAAACAAGTGCTTGGAATTATTAAAAAATTCGTTTAAAATCATGTGACTTTTTTTGTCTAATCCTCAGCACCAGCTGGCAAACATGACCTCTCGTCCGCTAATGTCTGTACAACTAACATAGCCATAAGAGTTGCTTTCAAATTTGAGTTGCCACTTGCAGTGTCAAAATTACATACTTGCATGACTATATGTCTTTGTTATACTCTCCGATGCATGTGGGAACAGGTCAAGCCAACTCTAATCTCTATCCAAATTTGGAAAATTAAATAACAAGACAATTGCTATTATGTTTTTTCCATTTATAAGTCAAATACAAATAAAATTTTAATACTATCGAAAAAGAGATGATTTTACATTATGTAAAGAATTTCCACACCATCACTCCGACTTTAAGACCAATCACTAAAAACATTAGAAATGAAAATGGTTTAAAATATATATGTATTTTTTTAGAAGTTGCAAAAAGATAAAATCATATTTTAAAAGTTTAACAGATTTATACCCGTTTGAAGCACTTTGCGATTGGCTATGAAGTAATTTTACATGTGCGGTCCTAATTGATCCTCTTTTACAATATATAACAATATATGGGCTATTTATTTTTATTTATTTATTGTAGAGGGACTACGAACAAATAGACTTTTTAGCCCTTGGATCATATCTTGGAAATCATGCACAATGAAAATGAAGAAAAATGGTGTTGGAAGAGTCACAATATAAGTTTGATCTAGAATCTAGATCTTCATTATTAATGATGTTTTAACTCCTTGATCCGAGAGTTTAAGGAAGCGACAACACTCCATATGCTTGCAGGTTGACCTTACGAGTATTTAGGCAGCCCACTTCTTTACATATGAACTTTAATCAAATATCATATATAGGGAATTATAAATTTACAATTTTCCGGTGTTGAATGAACCAATATAACATTTTATATAATGTTGTCCTGAACATCCTCCAAGAAGATAACAATTATTCTTAAATAGAACTTTTGAAAGAGAATACCCTTCTTTTTCCCATGCCATTGCCACTTGCTTCTTAAAATTTGAAAATGAAATAATATTGGCGAACTACATATATAAACTAACTAATAAGTGAATTTTATAGGATGATTTGTACATCGGAATCCGGAGGTAGCCATAAACGTATTATGATCGTGCCCCTCCATTACCAAGAAAAGGATGACCTTAGCACAACTACTATTCCTCCATTTTATCCCTCTTTATACAATAATTTGCATGCAATTGAATATTATAGGTATTGCAGGTGCCAATCTGTTAGTAGTGGGTGTGCGAGCGCACTATAAACTTGCAAACACAAAATACTGTTAGTGGTGTATTAGATGTTGTCCGGCACAACCACTCTGATACTTAAATTAACTTGTGAGTTTGAGAGAGAGTAAAGAGCAAGTGTATTGTGTTGAGTGAGGTTCGATTAGATGTCCTGACTTTTTGATGGTGAGGGTCTATTTATAATTTTTTGTCATACCTCAATTAAGGACCTAGGAAATCTTACCCATGAAAGGTTGAGCCCATAAACACCAATGTGGTTCTTACACAAAGTGGGATAACCAGGCTCATGGTTGTTCCCTCGGTGAGATAAAAAGGAGATGTGTTTGCATCGTCCTCTATGTGTAGAGTCACGCTGACGACAGTGAGGAACCTCCTCAAGCTTTAGGGCCTGCTAGACTATAGTCAAGAATTCCCTATCAACGATAGGCAAGTCGTATTTTTACTATTTACATATCAACTCAAAATAATTTAAGATGTAAACCCAAATCCTAGGTCTATATAACATGGAAATCATATCAATAATGTATTCACAGTATCCACCAAAACAATAACCCTGAGGAATGAGTCCAAATCTCAAGCAAGGATAGGGCAACGAAAATCTATTGCACGAATCGTATCCTTGGTGCCATCAAATAGCAGTTTCATTGCAAAACATAACTAGACATAAGAGCACATTTACCACACATGATCACAATACCAATCCGTGGAAGTTCAAACAATGTATCTAACCTCACACCCTCACATAGTTAGAAGCATAATTTAACCATACATCAATTTTTAGTTTTTACAGAGTCTTGTTTCAACATTTCTTTATTTAATAACATACATATCGAGTACGCATTTCATAAGTAGTTATGCCCATGTTAAACTAGATGTAATCACATGCCAAAGTACTCATACTCAATATTATACATAAAGCAAACAACACACAGATTACCAAAATGGTTCAACTATTCACTTGCTAGTGCAATTATCACTTGGTTAATGTATGATTCAATGTTATATTACCATCTATTATTTATGAATTTAGGTTGGTATGTCATATGTAGTTTACTAAAGCCCCTTAATGAGCTTTTCTTTCAGTAGGAGGGTTAAATAGATTAACCAATGGCTTGATTAATAGTGGACTTATGCATAAGAGACGGCTACATGACTTCTTGCCTTCATGAGACAAGACTTTATTAATTTAAAGGGGGAAGGGGTGATGAAAGTTAGTCATTAATCAATGTCCAAATTGGGTTGATTGATTATTATGTCCAAAAGTTAAAGTTCTCTCATCTTACAAAGTCTAATCCCTATCCATAGGCTTGTATATATATATATATATATATATATTTTATTTTAATGCAAGTGCATAGTCCACATTTCGTGTTAGGATCTAAATATGTTAAACCTAAATGCACAATCAAAATCCCCGAAGAATTGGTTTTCATTACTCTAGAATATATATGTATATAGATCACTTGGTGATTCGATTTAAGCTCAATTTACTCCACATTATAACACTCCCTACATTGCCTAACTACACTAATAATACATTCAATTAACACTATGGTTACCGGATGACCCATAGTAGTGCATGGATGATATCTCTATTTGCCCATCATTTTTTCCCTTCTACATATGTTTGCTAGAGGGGTCATTTCTAATAGGAGATGATCAACATAGTTAAAATGTTGACTATAGCTTGATTTCTTATAATTTCTATACAAGAATTTGGCATAAATGTAAAACTCAATGTATAATGGATTACAAATGTTTCAAATAGAGGGATTTTGCATATGGATCACACGAAGGTGATTGGACTTTTTTAGATGCATGGATATTTGACTAAGATCATCATTGATAACGTGATCAAGGAATGGCCAAGCATCATGTCAAAGATGACCCCATTTATCCATCTCCTTCTCTCTTTTACTTATATTTGCTAATTGGGTCGATTCTAATAAAATATGATTGGCTTAAACGAACTATTAAGTGCACCATGATTTCTTATGGCTTTTGTATTAGATTTTGGCACTTAGTTTAAAACTCGATGATGGTAGACTTTTGATGTTTCAAGTATATGGATTTTGTATGTAGGGCATACAAGACAATTGGAGGCGCATTTTCAAAATTAAATAGGTAATTGATTGGGTTTATTAATATTCAACCGATAGACACTAAAAGTGATAGGAATCATGATCCATGTGATTCGACAACTCGATCTATAGCTAGAGACTTCATGAACTTAGCTTAACGGATCATTTTGAATCAACCAAATAGAGATTCATTGGAGTATTTGCAACGTTATTTATTACACTTTGCCAATGGATATGATTTAGTGTGCTTAAGTATATGGAGGAAAGGCAACAATTGAAGGAAAAATTATCATTTTTGAAGCGTAGGCCCGTGTTGAATGAAGTCATAGAGGGTCACGTGCCCTATGATAAGCCCATGTTAGAGGCGGTGGTTAGAGATGCAATCACACCCAAGATTAAGAGAACATTGTTTGCAAAGAATAAAGCTACAGAGGAAGACATCGCCTATGATGCGGCCATGCCATAGCCGGTGTCTAGATTACACAGCTGCTTTTTGGGACGTTTGAAGGTTTGATTTTGAGAATGTTGTGTTTATTTATGGCATGCCCTGATGCATGACCATAGGGTACATAGTGCCTTTGTGCCGTATTTCTAAGTTTATTTTTAGTTTCTTATTTTATTAGTTTTGTATTTTATGTTCCATATTTGCATTTACCTAACTTGTGGGAGCATATAAGGGATATTAGGGTTATGTTAACATCCATGAGTCAACTTTTAACACTTTGAATCCTTGGTGATCAAATTACTCTCTTGAATGATATTAAGTTTGTTTCTTAAGATTGTTCTTTGTTGTTTTCTTCAACCATGCTTCATATCGATTGATTAGAATAATTAGTTTGATTTTTTCTTCGATGTGTAATATCCAAGGTTAGGTCGTTCATATCTTTAAATTTCTATTTTAGATAAATCGAAAACCCAATAACATATATTATATCTCTATATTACAATATAACGCTAGATCTATAGCACACGTAGATTCTCCAATCCATATCAAAATGTTTGGGTAGTCAATTAGCTCTTAGGCGGTTTAGTAATAGTAAATTGTAACATATCGCATTACTTATATTATATCTTGAAAAATATTCATAGCTATAATCATGAGATTTGTTAATATTCGTGAGTTGTTATGGGAGTTAACCATCCTTTTCCTTATGGTATTTTTACTCATTTTAGAGCTTTGAACATAATCTTTCTCATTACTCTTTTACTTATCATTGTTTATAGTGGTATCAAATCCAAATAAGTAGTTTTGTTCATCTAAACTTCTGTGATTAATTTTTGACATGAAACTTGATGTTGAGAAGTATGATGGTTATATTGATTTTAGTCTATGTAGGTGTAAATATTTGCACATTAGGTTTGCAAACTGGTAAAGAAAGTACTTTCAAGTAAGTTAAGAAAACTTGGTGATATGGTTAATGATCATTGGAGTAAATTGGACAAGAAAAATCTTTGTGGACTAATGGTACCTCTCCAATAATCTATTGAAAGAGTTCTTCTTTTTCTTTTTTTATTTTTTTTTAGAGAAGTGTATGTTCTTGAGTTGATGAGTGGATTATAGATTTGAGTTATCCGTATTGTCTGTGTTGTAATTAGGACTAGTCTACCACCTATAATGCTATTAAAGATGGGGAAGTTATTTTACGTAATGGTGTGACCTGCAATGAAGATAGGTTTTTTATTGTTATAATCATAATATATAACAAGGCTGTTAGAATCGTAGTATATAATTAGTCTATCTAAATATTGTTCAATAGAAGGAATGTAATACAATTGATGGAAAATATTATGTTATTTGGAGTTTAGATGTTGAAAGTTGTTGATATGGCAAAATTACTGCATATGCAACAGTTATGTGCACAAGAAAGAGGATGCTGATTTAGTTAAGTGTTTGTTTATGAGTTATTTGTTCAATGTGAGTGACTGTAGATTGGACTAACGCAATAGGAAGTTAATTATCCATATGGTGTACCTTTTTCCTGAATATGTTTTTCTATACATGAGGACGAAGCTGTGAGTTGTTATGCAGGTTGGATGATGTCTCATTAAAGGTGGATGTGGAGCCTGGATTTTTTAATTTCTAGTTTTATTTCTTTTAATTCGATTTGTACCAAATCGTAATCCATTTTGATACAAACTCTCGACTAGAAACTAAAGGAAATTTGGCTTTTACAAAATTTTTAGGATTCACCATCCGATTGAAATTGGGAAAAAAAATTATAAGTTAGGATTAATGGGTTAGTTGATCCTAACTTAGCCATTTGTCTGCAAAATAATTGATTTGAAAGCCAACTTTGTTAAACTAGAGATTTTGGATTCAAAGGCTACCTTATTAAAACCAAACCGTTACCACTTGTAAATTTTTAAATTAAAGTTTTCTTTTTAATGCTAAAAAATCTTAGCAAGTATTATGAATTTTAGTAGTTACAATTTCATTTACTAATAAATCAGTATTGACAAGAAATAACAAATTAGTTATATATACAAAAGAAGATGATGGGACAAAAATGAATTTTTCAAATTTTATATTGCCTCAAAAGGCCTACATACTAGCTAATCGGTATCAGACAATACGTAATTCTTTTACGAAAAGTTTAATGGATTGATTATTTTTAAATTTCTTGAACTCTTTTTGTTTTAAATCTCTTAAATTTTCAAATTTTATGAAAATAAAATTTTTATTTGTGACCCTACAAGCTATCAAGTTGATTTTTTTTTTATTTTAGAAAATTGGGTTTTCTGTGTGTCAAAAAGTTTTATACATATATATATATATATATATTAATACATTCATACTATTTATTATTATTATTACTATTATTATTATTATTATTATTATTATTTAATCATTTAAATCAAGAAAAAAAAAAGAATGATAAACTTACCTGAACGCTAAATCGATTGCAGGTTGGAGTTGGATTTGGGTGTGGGTGTGGGTTCGGGTCGAATCTCAAATCTTTGGGTGAAACAAGGGTAGGTGGTCGACGAAATAAAAAAATACCGTTCTTGTAGTTCTAGGTTCTTGCGACCGTGTCGAAGTGATCAAATGAAAGATGACGAGTGGTCCAATAGTGGTGGTTTCGTTCGAATGACAACTCGAAGTAGTGTTTCATGCTCCTTTGTGGTGGTCGGAGATGGCTATTTAGGTTATGGTGCAACGAAGAGCTTCAAATGAAGGGGGAAGCTTTCACTACACCTAGATCCAACTGTAGCTCTAATTTTCTCCAACTTAACCTTTGTTAAGAGTAATAGAAAAAAAAAAATTGGAAACTCTAAATACCCAAAAATTGATTTGAAGCTTTAGAAATGATTGTTGGATGTTTCTAATGCCATGAACGTAGAGCTCGATCCCTATTTATACTAGTTAGGAATCGAATTAGGTGGAATTTGACCATTAACTCTAGAGATGAAACACACGAATTCGAGCTCCCTGAACTTGATTGGACGTGTTTTTGCAACTTTCGAGCTTAATTAACTTTAGGAAAGAGAACAATGTTTTCAAATTGATTTAAACACATGTTTTTAGAAGCTAAATGGAAGATCAAATTCGAAATTCGAAATTTTGTTTTGCACATAAAAACAATTTTTGACACAAACTTTGGATAAATTAAACACGAAATTATGAGTTTCAAGACTACTTTTTTATCTAAGTTTTATAGTATCTCATGTCTTCTTGAATTCCCCTCCTTTAATTGGGTGAAAAATGAAGTAAAAATTGGTAAAAAATGAACTTGAAATGGCTTGATTTCATAGGAAAAACGGTCGTTTTACCGAGGAAGACGATGCACGTGTGCAACACACGTGAGCACGTGCAACCCATGTGCCTTGAGGAAAAAAAAAATTTGCACACCCACAAGAGATCAAACCCTGGTTTGTTTTCTACACGTATGTGTGTTTTACCATCAGGCCCTTGGCCTATGCCTTGGTCATAATTTGCACAGGACTAATACTTAAGGCTTCTAAAATAAGCCCAATTAAATAGACCAATTCATATGGGATATTTATTTGGGTCCAAGGAAAATCTATAATTAAAATTAATACTATATCAAGCCCATATATATACATTATATATATTTTTATGTTTTTTTATTATAATTGGTGGACTTAATATAATATTAACTTTTATCATAAATTAAAGCCTTAAATGAGAAAAATGAGGTGGGCAAAAATGGAGTATCTACCGTAGAGAATGAAGCATGTTGCTCTTTAAGTTAGGATAATTGGTTCGCATTCTATATAGGTAGTTTGATAATTCATCACCACAAATACCAATATCATTATTATATTGGCATGAAAACACAGCATAAAGACATTGTCAATCCCTCTACGAGATTGGAACTGAATTAGTGGCATATGCATTGGCGCTAGGCTTTAGATAAAGGAAAGAAATTGAAAGAAAAAAATATAGAGCAAAAACACTTGTTTATGTTGGAAGCAAAATGGGAAAGATGATTGTAGTTTAAAAGTTAATTAGACTTTTTGTTTTACACTTGCTAAAATATAAAATGTCCTTATGATTTCAAAATGTCTTTTGAGTGTAAGGGTATATAATACATTTTCGATCCAAATATTCTACATATTTGAGATAATAGTTATTAGTGAGGGTCATGGAAAATTTTGCATGCGAAATTTGTTCCTTTCATTTTCCCTTCTTTTCCCTAACAAAGGCAATGAATTATTTCCTCTCCAATTATCTTTATCCCCTTTCTTTCCCCAATCCAAACATAATGTTAGTATTATTGATGGAATTTATTTGTTTAGGGCCAATTTGTATTTTAGGTGTTGTGATGAATATATATGGAGAGTCGCAATGAGAAATGTTATAGTTTTTTCATTTTCAAGTAAAGAAGGTGGGATACTCATGGAGGAGCCTTTATTGAAAGAGAATGGGTCTTCAGACATTTTGGCAATTCACTTTAGATAATACTTAATGTGAAAATTTGTTGGTTGCAGCTTAATTCCTTAGGGTTTCCATAACAGATTTGGCAATGGTGGTAAAATCCATTGTGTGATAAATTTTTTATGTTCTAAACATATGGTTTTTGTATATTGGTTAATTGACAGTCAATTAGCATTAAGTGAAGTATTTTTTAGATTTAGGAAATCTATCGAGATGATAATCGTCAATGGTCAGTTATTGCAAGACCAGTCAATAGAAGGTCTAAGGTGGCCAGTCAATTAGACCCCATAAATCTTTATTTTTGGATTTTTTTTCCTCCAAAAGTTTCTTTTATATTGTTTTTTGCTCTATACTCCGCTGTGGGCTTTTGAATAGGGTGTTAGATTTCACTTTGTAACACATCACATCGCATTACTTATAATGTTATAGGATATACTTGTAGTTGGAATTATAACATCTATGGAGGATTGAGTTGTGAAAATCTTACAGTTATCTTATAATCTTTAATATATTTTCTTTTTAATGAAAAGAAGTCTTCATTCTTCCTAAGTTATCTATTCTCAACAATAGGATTTTCCTTACAATTACTCTTTGATTCTTTCTCTCTTATCTACTTTACTTATTAGTGTTTTTTATAATTTGCTAAGGTAAATTACACCAAAAGATCATAACATTTGAGAGTAAGTTTATTTTAGGTCATAACATTTTGAAAAGTTCAAAAAAGACCACAACGTTTGGAAAAAGTGTCTTATGGATTTAATTAAGCATTTCTCCTATTGATATGTATCAATGGGGCATTAAAAGAAGGATTTTTTGAGTTTTGATTAAATATTTTTCTTATTCACATATGTTAATGATGACCTTAATTGACCTATTTCTTTAAACATTGTGATCTAAAATGAACTTACTCCCAAACGTTGTGACCTAAAATAAACCAAATATTGTAACTTTTTTTTTTAACTTTTCGAAATGTTATGATCTAAAATAAACTTATCCTAAACGTAGTGATCTTCTTGTGTAATTTACTCTAATTTGGTTTTTAAAGAAACTCGCATTCTTGATGTTTATTTAATTGTTACGAACAAAAAGGTTTCTTTAATAGTGAAAAGAAATTGTTGACATACAAAAGGAATGAAATTCTTCAAATTAATCACTTTTGAACAGAACTCCCAGTATAGATGCTCATTATACATCATTCTATGCATTGTTTACAACTACCGAGCAAACTGACTCTTTTACCCATATGATACAAAAGGAATAAAATCGTGACTTTTTTTTTAATGGAATGGCATGGAAGTGGGAATTAATAGTTATTAGACCAACTTTATAAGGAGCAAAGCTAAAAATTTTCATATGATAATTTTTAATGGATCAAGCAGGTTCTTAAATAGCACCCGTCATTAACTAGAGGACTGATTCTTAAGTTTGGTACTTATTGCTTAATTGTCTACAATTGTCAAATTTGATCATTTATAATTGGAAATACTCATCATTAAATTGTCTTAAGAACCTAATTCCATCTGAAGTTAAAGAGTTCCTCAAGCTATTGGTATGTTGTCATAAGAACCCAATAAAGGTCTTCAGGATTAAATATGACTTTAGTAATTAGTAAAAACTTTATAATCCGATTAGCATGATTGTCATCCTTCCAAGATATTATAGATTTTAATTCCTCTTTCCTCTATTATTATTATTATTATTATTATTTCTTCGTCTCAAACTTGAATGGTAAATATGATCAAATCGAAGTAGGGACTGTAAAGCATGTGATATGATAATGTAAAATAACTACCTATAGCGGTAAATATGATATATACTCGTTTATCTAAATATCAATCCCACAACAATTGGTCCAAAAAAAAAATCCCACAAAAAATCTCGTGCTAGAGCGTTTAAAGAATTAAATGAAGCACTAGAAGAGTGTGTCTTATTGTAAAAGTGACGGTGGCATTTCCTCAACTTCAATGGCCTAGCTCATGCTCATTGGGGTTGGATATATATATATATATATATATATGCTCGTTAATATAATATGTTCAAATTGATTAGCTTGATCCTTCATTGTGAATATAAGTACACTCTTGGTGCCCATAAGATCAGTAATTATCTATAAAAAAAAAGAGTAAAATTTACAGCATGCCAATGATTTGACGAGCACAAAAACCTATTAGCCAAACGTACATTTTTTATTTAGCAATAAAGAAAAAAAAATAAAACATACACACACACGCACTGGCTTTTTTTTTTTTTTTTTAAAGTTACAACACCTCTCTAAACTAATGAAAATTAAAAAAAAAAAAAAGAGAGAGACAATTTTTAAAATATTATTATGTATAGTTTTTTAAATTACGAGAACAATAATAATGCCACTAAAATATATTGATACATGAAAATTTTTCCTTAAATATAACATCAAAATAAGTCTTTTATATAGTATATGCTTGTAATTATATTTTTATATCAAATCACCATCTAATATAAGGGAATTTTTTTATACATAGTTAATGCTTCTTTGTTTTATATGGATTAAGTGAGATAATAAATCGATTTTAAAAAGTTGTTATAATAGATGAAAAAAATATATATAAGATTGATAATGTCCTACATATGAGGAAATTTTTTTGGTGTTAGCAATTTTTTTTAACCCCGGTATAAATATGCTATTTAGAAGTTGAGCACCTTCCTATAGCTCTCATATATTTTATAAATGCGATCCATTTACCTTTTTTTTTTCCCCCACACCCAAGACAAAACTGATAAGGATAATGTAAATGGATATATATATATATATATATTGAATTGATAAAAGTTCATATATTAGCTGTGTTTATCAAAGTGAATTTGGAGAACCAAAACCTCGGGAAATTTTCACCAGATAATACAAAGAATTCCTTCCCAAAATCCGAGGTTCTTAGACAACGTGTCAAGCCTAAATCGCCAACTATATCTATGACTAATTTTAGCCAATCCAACCATGTGTGACTTCACAGCTTAGCTAACAACCGATTTCCAAAGTCCGACCTAAATATATTTAAATCTCTTCATATCGTACACCAAGAAACTTGTCTACGTAGTAACATAGTTTTGCTCGGTTGAATAAGTTAACATGGGAACATAGTTTAAGATGTTGGAGTTTGAGTTCTACTCATGACATCCATTAGCCATGGCCCAACACCCCATATATCCATCAAAAAAAGTGAAGCCTTTATCGAGAAGCAATCAAGCTCTAGGTGTTATATGATGTTTTGGCAACGAGAAGATGACAAATTATTATTAGTTTTTCGAGATTGGTCTAAACTACCAAACCCTAGAAAGAATTAATTCTATAAAAGACCTAGAGATGCCTCTCCTATCATCATCCTCTTACTATTTTATTTATATTTCCTTGAAAGGGCACATTGCCACTTCCCAAACCATTGTTAACACTTATTAAAGCAAGGGTAATGTTGCCAAATGATCCTAGTTAATTTTATTCTTGCTACGCTCTCCAATCAAATTTTATTCATTAGGTTATTGACCACATGATTTTACGTGAATAGTAAATGGATTATATGATTCTTCCTAATTAATTTTATCATCCATTCACAAGTGTTTCAAACCAAAGTACTAATTAATTGTTTAAGTATCGAACATAACATTACTATCAAGTACATAATTTATGAAAAACAATTGAATGTTTTTTTTTAATTAATAACCTCTACAGTGTCGTTAATGGATATTTCAGTCAATTATCTAATTATTAAAATAAATATAATAATTAGTAAATTAACTATTTTATTAGTATGATTCCAACTGGATATGAATATGGGGAGCTTCTACGATACCGTCATCTAACCGTTAAACTAAATATAGTAATTGAAATTTAACTTTTTAGTAGTACGATCATGATTGGATATGGTATGAACCATTGGATATTTGACGGGACCGGTCTTGTCAAAATTAATTACACGACTATAAAATTTTCCTTCGAATATGAGTCGTTAAATAGTCAATTGTACCAATCCTGTTAAAATTAACGACATCACCGTAGAATTTTCCTTTTTCATTTGGTTTATTAATGGGAAATGGATCATGTTTCATTATGTTCTTCAAATTTTTCTTAATTTATTCTCTAAGATGCTATCACATCTAATCAATGATTGAAATTATAAGAAGAAAGATGATATTATAATGATGTTAACTACAAGTATTTTAAGAATCTAGATAATCTTATTGAATTGTAAAATGAAAAAAAATTCAAAAGAGAAAAAATATATAAAAAGATCGAAATTCCCAACAGATGCATTTGCGATGCCTACCAACGCTTTGTATATTTAATTGCATAAATATCCATAGATGACGCATTCAAAGCTCAAGTCACATGCAATGAATAAATTAAAGTGAAAGGATTGATTATACAAATGATTAATGTGGATACTTGTGTTCTTCGTTTTCTCGAAAAAATAATTAATCCCTTCACGTTTCTCGAATATTCGCACGCATTAGACCATGTTGATTATTATAGTAATGCAAATTGGGTGTAGTCCTAGCTAGCATTGAGCTGCGCCCAGGCATGTGAGGAGATCTTGGGATTGAGTTCTCCTTTTGCCCCCTCTAAGTTCTGCGATTAGTCTTCGTCCTTTTGGCCCTTTTTTTTTATCACCAAAACGTTACGAGACCTACACACTAGATATATATGACTATATATGTCTCTCTTTCTCATCAGTGCATTCTTTGATTTCTTTCCTCAATTTGAAATTTAAATCCTTTAACTATGTGACTAATTCTGGGATTCATATCTGATGTCTCAATCTCGCTATTCCAATAATATTTTAAATAATTACAACTATAACATTATAATGATTGGTGTAATGGTTGTGCTATGGGTGTATTGGAGAGGTTTATATGCATGTAAAAAGGGTTAAGCCAAACCCATGTGGGACAATCCTTCACGCCATGTGTAGCAGTGGTCCCCAAAAGGCTGTGAGCGAGAGAGTCCTCCCGGTAGGAACTCTGGGGTTTACAGATGAGGGCGATGCTACTGTGAAGTGGTAACGCTGGGGAAGCCCATATGACTTACACCTAACCCTTTTTTACATGCATATAAGCCTCTCCAATACACCCATAGCACAACCATTACAGACTATATGTAATGGTTGTGCTATGGGTGTATTGGAGAGGCTTATATGCATGTAAAAAAGGGTTAGGTGTAAGTCATATGGGCTTCCCCAGCGTTACCACTTCACAGTAGCATCGCCCTCATCTGTAAACCCCAGAGTTCCTACCGGGAGGACTCTCTCGCTCACAGCCTTTTGGGGACCACTGCTACACATGGCGTGAAGGATTGTCCCACATGGGTTTGGCTTAACCCTTTTTACATGCATATAAGCCTCTCCAATACACCCATAGCACAACCATTACAGAGTCTGTAATGGTTGTGCTATGGGTGTATTGGAGAGGCTTATATGCATGTAAAAAGGGTTAAGCCAAACCCATGTGGGACAATCCTTCACGCCATGTGTAGCAGTGGTCCCCAAAAGGCTGTGCGAGAGAGTCCTCCGGTAGGAACTCTGGGGTTTACAGATGAGGGCGATGCTACTGTGAAGTGGTAACGCTGGGGAAGCCCATATGACTTACACCTAACCCTTTTTTACATGCATATAAGCCTCTCCAATACACCCATAGCACAACCATTACATATAGTCTGTAATGGTTGTGCTATGGGTGTATTGGAGAGGCTTATATGCATGTAAAAAAGGGTTAGGTGTAAGTCATATGGGCTTCCCCAGCGTTACCACTTCACAGTAGCATCGCCCTCATCTGTAAACCCCAGAGTTCCTACCGGGAGGACTCTCTCGCTCACAGCCTTTTGGGGACCACTGCTACACATGGCGTGAAGGATTGTCCCACATGGGTTTGGCTTAACCCTTTTTACATGCATATAAGCCTCTCCAATACACCCATAGCACAACCATTACAATTGGTGCAAGGATAATTTTGTTTGGGATATTAAAAGTACAAGCATAAGTGAAACACCAATTTTAAAATTGCAAATATCGAACTCTTGATTTTGTTGCTGTACTAAATTGGGTGTTTTCGATCCTTGGTCAAAAACCATCATCATGTATGCATGCATTCTAAATATTCAGTCAAACAATTTAAAATTTAAAATTGAGACGTTTATAACATGCTTATTTCTGTGAGAAGATTAATTATTTGAAATTTGGAAGGTGAAAGGAAAGGAATAAAAATAAACAGTATAGTGTCTATTGTCTAGCATCTTTTTGTATATCATTCTTTCATAGGTAAACACAAAAATGTGTCGTGTATATGTACATTGAAACACTATATATTAGACCATTTATATTGGACACACACATCCTTCAACCTTTCAGAGCCTAAAATCATAAAATTTACAAGTAAGTGGTTTCGTCTGATTTGTAGATTTATAAGTAAAGTAGGCAAGACTTAGTATTTTATTGAAAAAAACATTTTTATGTGTCATATAGAAACAAGGGTTAATGACAAAAATGGTACATGAGCTTTCGCAAAAAGAACAATTAAGTATCTTGATTTTAAATAATTTGGTACATGAACAAAGTTTTCGTTGGTTTTTTTCATACCTGAATTTTGGTTTTAACAATTTTGATACTTGAATAAAATTTTTTGTTGACTTTTTTCATATCTGAAACAAGTAAAATAGGGTATAAAAAAACCCACAAAAAGTTTGTTTCGAAACCAAAATTGTCAAAACTAAACTTTAGGTATAAAAAGTTAATAGAAACTTTGTTAAGATATTAAATTGTTCAAAATCAAACTTCAGGTACTCAATTATTCTTTTTGCAAAAGTTGATATACCATTTTTATCATTATCCCAAAAAAAAAAAAAAAACAATACTATTATCATAAGATCACGCACTTGTAAAAAATACAAAATATGGGATATATTATTAGACTGCAAATCTATATTCCCTTCTTTTCTATATTTCTATTCTTACATCTATATTCCCTTCTTTTCTATATTTCTATTCTCCTCTATTTTCTTATTATTTATTAATGTAATTAATAATTTACATACGAGTACGTCAAGTAGACATCCAACCTCAACTTGCAATAATCTAATTGTAAGATCGAAACTCTATTATTTGACTTGTACATCTCCACAAATCAAGTAGAGCAAAAAGATCTGACTTTTACAAATTTTTTGCAAAAAATATACATATAGTTACACTTTAATAAAATGGTAAATTAAGATGAAAATCTCATTCTTAAATATAGTAATAGATGCTTTTGTATAGAAGCTGTTTAGAATAAATGGGTTTTCTTTTATATAATTTAATGTTGAAAATGAAAAGAAAAGGGGATTGACTTGCTTATGTGAAACTATGAGAAACGAAGGTATGGGGGCACTATTTGCAATCATGCGATGTAGGTCTTTCATGAGCATCCGTCAATTTAGACTGCGTATGTTTGGATTGGCCGGTTTTTATTTTTATTTGATTTATATCTATGTTATATATGTATTTTGTTTATATCATATTTATTTATGAGTAAAAATATCTAATTCTTATTTGTGTTTAAATATTTATTTAAAAATGATAAAAATAAAATATTAAAATGGTCAAAAAGATCAAACAGATAAACCCAATGATACCACATTTTTCATTTTTAGATAAAAATAGCTTAAAACCACTTGTGTCATGAACATCCGGAAAATTGATTCATTAACATTTTGAGGACCTGAATAAATTACACGACAACCTTGATGGAAGATTCTTTTGTATCTTGTGTAATACATAGGAATGCAAGACGATGAAAGGGGCTAATGCATACGATAAAAAGGAGTTAGTGCATGAATTTTCATCTAACTTTTGCCCCTCTTTTTACAACTTCTAAAATTTTGTTAGAGTTATTGGAACATTTTAATGAGCCGATTGATCCTCCTTCTATTTTTATTAACAGATGTGAACTTTTGGTGACATGGCTTTACATACATACTTTTGCTCATGGTCTTCATTTATCTTCCTGCTTAGGTGTTCATGCTTATAAAACTAAAATAAAAAAAAAAAAAGCTAATGGAATTTCCTTGTTTCATTATTCAAACACATAAATTCCACTAATAATCATTCTCTTCACATTTTTTCCTTTCACAATCTTTCCTTCCTAATTGATTCCATCATGTGGTCAAACAAAGCCTTCATACTAGCGCATTTAAGTCTTGATAGAGTAAATATGATCATATCCCATGTCAATTTTTCACGTTAATTTTCTAATGATAACATATTGATGGCCAAATGGATGATACCATTGTTAATTTAGTTTTGACTTTATTATTAAAATTAGGGTCAATTTCCATATGATTTGATATTATGACATTTTCTCTATTTCTTCCTGTTTCTTTTTTGGAATATTATGCTATATTTTAAATTATTGCCATATTATAATTTTGGAAACATCAATGTCATATTTCTATGCCATGTTAAATGTATACATGAAATTAATATTAGTCATTTATTCATAAAATAATATTTTTTATTATTGAAATTATATGAACAAATGCCATATATTAGTTGCTAGAATTTTCACGATTTACTCAAAAGTAAAATAATATTGTACGACTAATAAACATGATAAAGAAAATAGATATTTTCTTGTTAAATATATTTATGTATCTAGAGAGACCGATTACATTTGATGAGATTAATTAATACAAGTTGTATGGTATTAAACCTATAATAATATATAGTTCAATTTACCTAAACGACACTTACAGTATATTTCAAATGTTCAACTATTTAAATAAGATAATTTGTTTGGCAATTATGTATTGATGATTATTTCTCTTCATTCACATGTTTTTTTATTGTGTTTAATGGTTTGATTTTTTTGAATGGTGTGAATAAGTCAATTTCTATTTATGTGCATTAGATCTTGACTAAATATTATTAGAAGAAAAACCCACTACCATTACAAATATAAGCAGCGACGCTGAAAAATCCAACTATGAAGCATAGGAAAGGATTAACGGATTATGTCTTAATTTTACACAAATAACTATTATTAACAATATTAAAACCATTATTCCACAAATAGAAAGTTCTAACAACTACCTCAAACTTATGGAAAAACGTTTCAATTCTACTGGTAAGTCTCTCGGTGGAATACTTATGGCTAAGATAACAGCTGTGAAGTATGATGGGTTGGAAAGCATGCAATACAAAATGTCCTCGAAAAAACAAATATTTCATCAATACTAAATACCATGAATACAACAGTTAATTATGGACTTCTTCAAACTAACTACAATACTTTAAAGGAAAAGTGAAATGTAATTAAATTGTCCAGTATGCTCATTAGGGAAGAGAAAGAGAGAGAGAGAGAGAGAGAGAAAAAAAAGCTAAGGAGTCAATGAGCTCATTCTATTATCCTTTGTGGGTTGGTAATCAGAGAAAATCTACAAGCTAAAGGTCAAGAAATTTAAGAAAGAACATAAGTTGCTAGTGTTGCTAATAAGAAAGGTACAAAAGGCAAAAAATGTTACTTTTGTATAAAAGAGGGACATTATTAGAAAGATTATCCAAAACACAAACCTAGTTTGAAAAGAAAGGTACATTTGACCTTTTTTATGTGTTATAAACTAAACTTGATTGGTACTGTTAGTGATTGTGCTCTAGGCCAATCATTATATGTAAAAGATTTTATTTTAAAGTTCTTTTTTAAAATAAAAGGATAATAAACAGTGTTGATTATTAGTTACTAATTAGAGATAATATACATAATAAATGCACGATCATGTTTCCTATTATGAAATAGGAAACAACATGATTTAGACAAAAATAAAATAAAATAAAATAAAAGATGTCATTTCTTGTTTCTTGATAGAGGATAAGCGGAGCATGATTTGCATAACATCATCTATGTATGTGTATCACATTTTTTTTAATGATATATATCTTCCGCTTTCTCTCCTCCTTGTGTTAAACATGAAATTTGATAGAAAAACCTTAAAAATGGTTGTTCGTAAAAGGTGCTAACACACTAGGATTGTGTTCATATAGAAATTTGTTCATATGGATACTGGAAAAGGGTGTTAATGAAAGAGCAGCACTTGAATTCAATGAGGCCTAGTAGATTGCGTGGAAATCTACACACCGAAATCTAAATCCATGGTTTTGAATTCGCAAAAGAAATGTAAAGATTAGTCCTTTAACTCTTATATCGATTTTATTAAAACACTTTGATTATGGTTGGATTTCTGAGTTGTTTTTATCCCACTACGAAAACTTTTAAATCATTTTGAACTCCAAAAATCTCAATAGGTACCACTCATGTTTCCAATATAATGCAAGGATTCATTTCAATCCAAACCATAAACATAACCAAAAACTTCTTATTAGTAGGAAATCATAAGGTCCCAATTGAAGGCATAGGGTTACAATCTAGTATTGAATAGTATGGTCATCACCTAATTCTAATGTACACTCTTAATGAATCTCCAATTCCTAGAAAACTTAATTTCCTTTTCACAAACTTTATGTTGATGGGTTTTTTTTTAAGTTTAGACATGGTTTTTTGAAACTTGTTTACACATAATGCCATTATTAATTCACAAATTCATAGAGGTTAATAAAAATTGAAACTTAATATTAACTTTTCTAGATGTCTGTATCCTATTTATTATACCATAGCAACCAAGTGTAGCATAATGATTGAAAAAATTTTGCTTATTTGTGACATGACTACTTAGGCCGTATATTCAAAGAAAGATAATAAAGAGTGGTAGAGAATGAAATTTTTCCAAGTTTTGATTTTACCAATCTTAGCATTATGTGTAAATTACGTAAAAAGAAAACAAACCATACATAGCAAGAAATAAGCATAAGAAGTACTAAGGTTTTTTAAATTATACATACCTCCTTCTTTGGTGGAGAAAAATACTTTATCGTCTCTATAATCATTTTTTACATTATGAATACATCTATTTACTTAACGAAAATTTTCAAGTACTAAATGCCTTTGATGTATTTGCAAAGGAGGCTAAAAGGAAATTAGATTGAATTATAAAAATTGTAAGGTCTAGTAAGGCGGTGAATATTTTGGACAAGATGATGTTCAAGTCCATTTGCAAAGTTCCTCAAAAAATATTGTGTATATGCATGGTATATTATGCTAGGTACACCAATATAAAGGGTCTGTTTGGATTGTCTGTATTTCATCTGTATCTGTATCTTTTTTAAAATATACGTAAATATATCCGATTTGCATCTAAATTTTATCTATTTTTGTTCTATTTGATCTTTTGATGAGAACTGTCAACTTTTTTTTATCTATATCTATTTATTGATAAATAATTTGTTAGCAAAAAGTTTGAAAAAGTGTCTGTATCTGCCGGAAAAAAGCCAATCCAAACAGGCCCAAAATGGTTTGGTAAAAAGGTGTAATAGGATAGTAGTGATTCCTAGTTATCCAAAACCTTGTGGATAGATACACTTAAAGTTACTGTTTATTTGCAAAAAATATGATTCTAGGTAAGGCAGTTTCTAAGAATCTTTTTTCGAGTTTTTGGATTGGAAGAAAACACATGTATGTTTAGGGTTGCCTAATAAAAGCATGAGGTTATAATTTACACGAAACGAAGTCAGATTCCCAAACAGTGAGTGGTTTATTTAGTTAGTCACCTAGAGAAATATAAAGGGTATATAGGATTTATTGTTTAAACCATAGTACAAGAATTGTTAAAATAACTTGGCGTCAAATTTACTAGAAATGGGAAATTGGAAGAGGGAAAGAAAAAGGGCGGCATTCCTGTGTGACTTTGTTTCAGACGTGGCTGCTTGCTTCATGGACCATGGACCATGGACCGTGGATTGAAGTTTTCTGAATGGGCTGGCCGCTGAAGGGTCGTCAATGGAATTGTGGCGAACAGTGTAGGGCTTCACATGTCTTGGATCGGTTGACTTCATATGGATAATTAATCTCCTGCTAACTATACCAACATGGTTTGGCCTTAAAAATTATTCAACACGGAAGGCTGACACCATTGATCGGAAATCCAAATAGAGTTGGGTTTCACGTAGGCCTTGTTCTCTAATGAGCGTGATGACTTGGGCTTGTTGGTTTGATTAATCGCAGGAACTCTTGCTTTTAAATATGGATTGGATAGGCCTGGATAGTGAAGAATTCCTCCTGCGATCACTCATGGACTGAACTTCAAATGGATTTAAATATTGGGCCACAATCTGTGCTGGTTGATCTCCTTACACTCCACGTGTTTCTTAAATTCAAGTATTTCTTTTTCCTAATTTTTAGGATTGAAGAGCTTAAACATACAATTTATAAAGGTTCTTCATTTGAAATAATCCTTTGTGTGGTTTCCTTACAAGCTTACAAGCTGAAGTCACAACCCTATGATAGTGTTTAGATACAGAATTGAATTAAGGAAAATTAAATAGTAAAACATAAGTGTTGTGCAAGCTAATTTCGTCGGCAGAGATAGTTCCTGCAAACACAGAAAAAACAATCAGAGGAGCGCAGGGGGATTATCTAGTGCTGCCAATCCAATGCCAAAATCAATACATGAGTCTTTAAGGAAAGAAAGAAAGAAAGAAAAGGCTTTCTCCCTTTTTCCCGAGAGAGAGAGGGCTATTTATAATGCATTGAGCCACACTAGGAGGGGACCACCAGGTCTTCTCGTGGTGGATAAGTTTTCACCTAGTAGCTGGTTGATACCCGAGATGTCGAGAGTATCTACGCTGGGCGTGGCAAGTTCAAGAAATGGAGACAGGTTGATTGTGTCTCCTCAATCCTGAAATGGGATGCGGATGTCAATGCGGGAGCTTGAGCTCATCCTAGTTAGACACTCTTTAGTGGGCTCGAGCAATTGTCTTGAGGTCAAGCTCAAGCAGGAACCTCGCCAAATTCAAGGAGAGATCCTTTATGGATGTTCACAAGGCCTTCATAGGTAAAATCCAAGGTTCTTACTCCGAATAGGGTTGTGGTCCTCCATTCCGCTCTCTAGGCTTCTTTCGGTAGGCTGAGGCTAATGGCGTTATGGGACCTAGTGACTTAGTAGCGATGATGATAGGCCGAGCAGTATGTGGCTCATATTTAGCTGTCAACATTTGTCCCCTCACTTTCATTGCACAAGGGTAAGGAGAATGACCATATAAAGCTCAGCCTGCAAGGTGAACTGGAGGAGGCCATTACATTGCCGCAGTTTTCTTGATATCATTGTTCTTTGAGCTGCATCCCCTAATATCACGGTCATTAGGACTTATGCCCACCAAGCTCGTCAAGCAGTAAGCAGGTTCATCATTTTTTATCCACATTCATCAAGCTTGTTGGGGAATCTTGGTAGGATTTCCAAGGGACGTGACATGTGTATATCAGTCGTGATGATTACTATGATGGGCCCGAGGTATTTGGGCCACGTGATTCCTAAGTATCGGGCGAATGATAGTCTATTAATCTTCCTTTATTCCCTATATGTATGGAGATTGTTCCTTTTATAAAATTCATCTGCTCACAAAACACTTTCATTTGTCAAAGCAAAAGGGTCAAGTTTCTTCAGACGCTTTCTTCTTTCAACTCATAGAGAGGATGTCGAGCTCAGGTAACTCCGGTACCAAAATCTTTTTCACATAACTTCAAAGGTAAGGTACAACAATTGGTAGAATAGGTGAGGAGGGACGAGACAGAGGCTGCTTCGAGATCCGAGAGCTCGAGCTCTGAAGGTGGGAACAGGTTAAAGAGTGGTGGTTCGACTCCTGCTAGCAGTCGTAGGGAGAGGTCTGGTGAGCTATATGCGTGGTCGACAAAGAGACAGGCCATTTTGAATGCATGTTCTTTTCTAGAGCTGGCTGACGAGGTCTGCCAGTGCCCTCATAGAGAAGTACCCTTTTGATGGTCTAGAGAAAAGGGCTATCATCCCTTTACATATAAGGGCGACTCGAGGCAATGGTCTCGATGAAATCCACTGCAAGCTCTCCAAGGAGGCCTTTAGGGTCATTTGTTGAAAGGAGATGCGAAATGCTCCTCAAGAGTGGGAGGTCGTCATGCCTTTGAAGTTAGATCGAGTTTATTTCCTTAGGGGTCGGCAATTCACCATATATAAGAAGGCTTTTGAGTTTAGCTTGAGAATGCCTTTCTCTCTTTTCAGAAGTTCTTCTAATACCATTGGCTATGTTTGGCTCAATTATTGCCCAATGCCTGGCGAATATTAGTAGCTTCTGAGGCTATCTCCCTTAATATCACGGTGCGGTTTATCCCAACCTTGTTTTGCCAATTTTTCTTGTATAAAAGGTCGAAGGACGGGTGATGGTATCTTGTCAAGCAATCTAAAAGTCCCTAGCTCCTCACCAGGCTCATCAACTCAAATGGGTTTGACTAGAAGAGTGAGTTCTAAATAGTTAAGTTGGAGGATAAGAATAAGGTGAGAACTAAGTTAAGCAAGCTAAAGTCCAATGATCACATTTTGGATTTTTCCACTTGCAATCTATACAAGGAATCTTCTTTTTGCCATTCTTCCTTTACTTTTCATTTGCCCTTTTTCTTACATGAACTTAGCTCATGTAGGTTGTGGTAGCCCTTTCTAAAGTGACGATGTACCCAAAGTCAAGTTGGGGTGCTGGAAGTTCCATTTTATTAAATGCATGATTTTTTTCTTTTCTTTTTTTTTTTTATCACTCTTTGACTTGGTGTTTTCTCCGTAAGTGAGCGATGATCTAGAGAGGTTGAAGGCTCGTGTTGCCAAGTTGGAGAAGGAAACTTTCGAGGAGAGGTATGGAAGGGTCAAGCTGAAAAGTGAGGTGACCGAATTGATAGAAGAGAGGGACTAGTTCGTCTATCGTGTTGACGCAGCGACCATTCATGCGCAGCAAAAGGTTAGTGAGGTCCTATGGGTCGACCTTGAAGGGTGTTGTTAGCGATTCAAAGAAGAAATGGAAGGAGACTAAGCAAGAGCGAGATGCATTGTTGTGTTGCTTAAATGAGTTCACGGCGAATTGTAATAGGATTAGGGGAGAAAATAATACTCTTAAGGTTGATCATTCTCCTTTTTTACTTTCTATTCATTAATTCTATCCTCACGGACTTATTTTTTAGTGTTTTCTTATTGCAAGCCTGAATAGATGAGCTCGAGAATGGGAAAATAATTCTTAAGGTGGCGAAGAAGCGTATTTAAGAGGAGCTCTTCGTAAGTCAAAAATGGAGGAAGCGCCAGCAGATGATTGCTTGGGAAAGTGTTCGGGTCGTTCACGACAAGGTGCTTGAGTAGTTTCTCGAGCTGCACCTCAATCTCTTATTAGCTTGTCCAAGTGAAGCAGCTTCGGAGGATGAAGAAGATGAAAAGGAGAGGGAGCGCGCATTGGAGGTAGAGGAGGCCATCATTGTTGTAGGGCAAGGAGAAGGCACTGCCGATGACGCGACACAAAGGGATAGGGAAGGCGCTACTGAGGTGGAGGTTGTGACAATGCTAGCTGCTTTGGAAACTCAACAGAACGATGCCGAGGTGGGTGGAGGTGTTTCAGTTGAGCCACAAGGGAAGGTCATTGTTACTATTCTTCAACCCATTACTAGTAAGGAGGATTTTGGTCAATATTTTGTTGATTAGCTTCAGTTTTTCTTTGTGTTTTGTTTAATCATGTAGGAACCAAATTCAGTAGTATTTGCTGGTAATAGTCATTCGTGTAATGTCACTTTGTCTTAAAAAAGTTTCTTTCTTTAATGTTGTATCTCTTTCGGAGCTAATTTCTTTTTGTGTGAGTGTATATATATTTTTTTGAAAATTCTATTAACTGTTTGAATTGTGAGCTCAACCATGATTCGAATTAGATGCTTGAATGGTGATTTCTCGTTTTTGTAGCACGTAATTTATTTCGTTGTATCTTGTTCTACCTATATCTTACATGGTGGCAAGTAATGGTAGGCTAGTCGTAGGTCATGGCTTTATCTTGATATCAAATTTGTATATGCTAAAAGTTTATCATTTTCGAGATCTGTGTCTTTCTTAGGCTCGATCTAATGGTTATGGTGGCCTATATTTGGAGATTTAGCTGCATTCAATGCTAATTCTAGTGTATTTTTATCTTTCGTCTATAAATAGTGCTGAGGATAGAATGTTTCTCCGTAAACCAAATTCAGTTCTCTCGTTTCATTCTTGGCTTTTTGAAAAGGCCTCTCTTTTTGTTTTTAGGAGTGGAGTGAATCATGAGTTTTCATTCAATTAATCGTCTTTGGGTTGACATGTCGAGCCCTTAGAGGCCGCAAATTGCACGGTATCCTTGGTGCTCTACGGTCTCTATTTAAAGGGGTAGGAAGCACTATGGCCCTTGTTTACATGGGTCCATCACTAAGGCCGGCTAATAGGTTATGCGTGTTACTCAAGGCCCATTTCCCACTTTTGCCATGGCCATTCAATCTGAGGTTGTTCTTCTCTTCTGTGGTCCCTCAATCGAGGCTGTCAGGATCTATTACTTAGTGAAGAGGTCATGGTGACTACAATAGCGTATTCTGGGTGAGTAGGGGCTTATCCTCCATCACCAATCTGAGCCTTTGGGGTACTGCTCGAGGCTAAGGTCGTCATGAAGGTGTCGTTTGACTCTTTCTTCTGCTTCCAAGCTCCTTTCTTTTAGTCATTTTCAATGCTAGTGGAGGTCGCTAAGGATGCAGGGGCATGTTCTTCCCTTTGAGCTCGATCTTTTGATGGCTTATTGAGTATGGGTTCATCGTGGGGGGGTTAACTTTACCCTCCTCTTCCTGGGCGTGCTGATTTCTTCTCAAGTTAAGATTCATTGTTGTTCGTATGTTGATGGACGGATTTAGGCTTATACTTGGGAGGTCAAGGGGCAAGGTCGTGTTCAGTTCGAATCCACATTTTCGAGTTGTGGTCAGCTGAATGCAGAAGAATCCATCTAATTTGAGGTTCAAATGCTTTCACAGTTTCCTAGATCAAGGTTTGAACTTTTATGATTCTTCTACTTGTGAATATTTCATTTTGTATTCCTTGACCAGAATGCTAGTTAAAACTAATCTAGCTGAGATGCTAGTCAAAACTACTGTAATAATTTTCTTGGAATTAATGAATCTGAAGTTTTTCATTTCCATTTTATTCTTTATCTCGTAGTATGTAACCGATGTCTCATGTAGAACATTAATAATAGTCTTGGTCGAAATTATTAGGGAGGTAATCGAGCTCTTCAGAAGAGTCATGCTTAGAAGGGGGTTACCCGAGGTCACTAGGGAAGTTGCCTTTAGAACGGAGTTACCCAAGCTCTACTAGCACGAGAGAGTGAAGTTTGTCGGACTCTCGAGGCCCCTACCGATCTTGTTTTATTATAGACCTTTGTTTTAAAAGGCGTTCACAAGGAGCTCATTAACATAAAACTCAATTTCATTCATAATATTTTCTTTATCTTTATAAAGCCATACTTGTGACTGTACAAGCATGCGATGAAGATGATTCACATCTATTAAAAAAATTCCTTAATTTGTTGTCATTCCAAGTTTTTAGAATGGGTTCGCCATCCAAGGTTTCGAGCTTATATGCCTCATTTCCTAGAGTTTCTTTTACCTTGACGGGGTCTTCGCAGTCCAATGTGAGTTTCACACAAGCTTTTTTCAATCCCATTGCTTCTAATTTCCTGTAGACAGGGTCACTAGGAAGAAAAATATTATGCTTAACCTTTTAGTCGTAGTACTGAGATGCCCTCTGTTGATAAGCGATGATTATCTTGCTTACCACGTCTCGAGTTTCTCTATGGTGTGAAGCTCGACTTGAAGACGGGCTTTGTTGATTAGCTCATTATAGGATTACATTCGAATTTTCTACAGTTTGAGTTTGTAAGTAGGACAACCTTAGATCTAAAGGCAAGGCAAAGAGGGTCTTGTCTATAGGGGTATGCCTAGTGGTGCGGTATCCCCATAGGGTGTTGGGTAGCTCATCAACTTACTTACCACTATGGCGATCAACTCGGGATTTTAAGCTTGGCATTATGGTTTTGTTGATAGCTTTAACTTGACCATTAGCTCAAGGATGCGTAAACGAGGTGTAGTGAGTTGCAATGTGGTACTTTGTATAAAAGTCTTTGATTCTTTTAGAGTTGAATTGCCTTCCATTGTTCGTTATGATAGAATGTGGGATTATGAATTTGACTATAATGCTTGTGTAAAGGAAATGTTGATGTTTCTGTCCATGACCTTTGCTACCACCTTGGCTTCTACCCATTTTGTGAAGTAATCACCCCGAGGGTGGGGGGTGGGGAAGGAATGGCCTGAGAATGTCTAGTGCCCACATAATGAACGGCTATGGGCTGGTGAGGCAGAGTAGGTCGGCACTTGAGGCATGGTTAATGGGGGCAATCTTTTGACAATGTTCACATAATTGGATGAATTCCTTTATGTTGGCTTTCATTATTGGCTAGAAATAGCTAGCTCGCACGATTTAGGTGTGTAGTGATTGTGATTTGACATGGTTGTTGCACTCTCTAGCATGGAGGATGTCTAAGACTCGTTGTCCTTCTTTTGGGTATAAGCAACAGAGTAGGGGAAGCTAATTCTTTTTTTATACAAAACTCTGTTGACTAGAGTGTAGTTAGCTGCTTTATGCATTAATTTCTTTGCTTCTGTCCTATCCAAGGGTAGACTTCCATCTTTCGAGTATTTCTCTATTGGCATCATCCAACTTGGTGGTGAAACCGTCTGTTATAGCTCTAATAGTTCATGAATCTTTTGTGGCGATGGATTTTTCTGTAAGGAACTCGACAAAAATCTTCCCTTCGATTTTGCACAAGTCCGGGACAATCATAGAGGCGAGCTTGGAGAGTTTATTAGCCTTTGAATTATCAGCTATGGGTATTTTGATGATATCACATGAGGATAATTCCTTTAATAAGGTCTCAGATCACTTATAAGTAGATTGCCATTTCTTTGTTCTTTACTTCATAAATGCCTTTAACTAGGGGTGTGCAAAAAAACCGATGAAACCGAGAAACCGAACCGAAACCGTAAAACCAATCCGAAAAATATGGTTAACCAGTCCATCGGTTTCGGTTTAGGATTATGGTTTTTATTTTTTTCGGTTTTCGGTTTCGGTTTCGGTTTGTAACCACAAAAAACCGATGGTTAACGGTTAACCGTTTTAGTATTTATAAATATATTATATATATAATTTACATATACAAATAATTATTTTTTTATATATATATACATATGATTTTCATATACATATAATTTACCTATGTTAATATTCATTGAATTTCGATTAAAATACTATTGTCCTATGATTGATGGAGTTAATATGGTGATTGATTTAGTTTGATTTTATTGATAATGATATATTCAAAGGTTCGTTTTTCCCCTTTTCCTTAATTTCATTTTCTTTTTTTTTTTAGCTCTAGTAATATATATAATAATTTAAAGAAAAAATTTATGATAAAAGCTTAAAAAAAAAGGTTTTTTGAAATTATTAATTTGATTTGTTGAAACCATTACGTTAAATGGTTAAAAACCGAAAACTGAATAAATTAACCAAATAAAACGGTTAACCGTTAAGGCGTTTAACCGTTTACAATGGACCGGTTAAGGATCAGGATATTTAAAAACCGATAATTACGGTTAGGTTCAAAAAATAAGGTCACGGACCGGTTAACCGGTCCATGAACACCCCTACCTTTAACTTGCTGCATCACAAGCTGTGAATCTGCAATTTTTTTGAGGCCTCCAGTTTCAACTCCAATACTTGTTGTGGGCTTGAGTCTAGCTAAAAGGGCCTCATATTCTACTTCGTTGTTGCTTGCAAGAAAACCAAATTTCAAGGCATACCAGATCTTGACTCCATGAGGTCTTTCTAGAACTAGACTGACCCCGTTCCCCCTTCCGCAGAGGATCTATTCGTGTGGATGGTCCATGTAGTTTTCTGTTGATCGTCGGGTTCTAAGTTCTCAGTATACTTGACCATGAAGTATACTAAGATGTGTGCCTTGATGGCATCCCATGGTTGATATTGTATACCGTACTATATTTCATCATCCTTCCTGAGATATTATGTTTTTGGAGGACAATCCTTATTGGTATGTTAATAAGGACGATGACCTGATGCACTTGAAAGTATGGGCATAGGCATGGTGTTGATATCACCACTGCTAAAGTGAATTTTTTAACTTGGTGTATCTCTATTATGGTCCTTGTAGATTGGTCAATGATGTTTTCCTTCAATTCGGGGAAAAACTGACGAAAGGGTTCAATCACTCACTGTGAGGTAGAGGTATAAGACCTCACGTGGGATTGGTGTTGCCAACACCAATGGTTCTACTAGAAAGTGCTTGAGTTCATCGAAGGCCTATTGAGTCTTTTTCTGTTTGTTCAAACTCTTCAGGTTTCTTGAGAATCTTGAAGAATTCCAAGCTGACGATCCGGGGAGGAATCTGCTCTGTACTATTATCTTACCAGTAAGTTATTATACCTCCTTAACTGATGACGAGGCTTCATTTTTAGGAGCAGTCTGATCTTGTTAGGTTTAGTTTGGATCCCTCTCTGGGAGATGACATAACCTATAAATTTTCCCAATGAGGTGCTGAAGGTGCTCTTTTGTAGGTTGAGTTTTAGATTATAGAAACGGAGGCGATCAAAAGTTTTTTAGAGGTCACAAGGGTGGTCCTCTGCTTGTTTGCATTTTACGTTCATGTCGTAGACTACCATATTTTTGTTTATTTGAGGCTTCAATAATTTTTTTAGTAACCTTTGGAAGGTCGCACCAACATTCTTCAACCTGAATGGCATCATTTTGTAACAATAGGTACCGAAGGAGGTTACAAAAGAGGTATAGACTTCATTAGCCCAAGAAGGCACCCATGAAACTTAGCATGTTGTGGCCTAAGGTCTCGTCAACTAGTTGGTCAATCTGTGGTAATGGGAAACAATCTTTTGGACATACCTTATGCAAGTCAGTATAGTCTATGCACATCCTCCATCTTCCATTGGTTTTTTTTTTTTTTTCAATAGGACTACATTAGCTAACTAGGTTAGGTATTTTTCTTCCTTGATGAATTCAACTTAGAGCAGTCTTTGGACTTCCTCTTCTATGGCAGCTTGTCTTTCAAGAGCGAAGTGCCTGATTTTTTGACAAACCGATTTCTGGCTTTGTTGAGGCTCAGCTGGTGCTTGATCACGTCCGGGCTGATGCTTGCCATGTCATATGATGACCATGTAAATACATCATTGTTTGCCCATAAAAACACGATCAAACTTTCTTTTTATATTAGAGGGAGTCAATCTCCCCACTTTTGTGATATACTTGAGATTATCATCCAAAGCAACCTCCTCCATTAGCTCGATGGGGGCACCTCGATGTTCAAGCATATGCTTTGGCTCAGTGTCTGCGGTGCATACGCGATCTCCTTTTCATGCTCTAAGGTATAATTTTCGGGACTGCTCTTGATTTCCTCTACATACCCCTACCTAGCAAAGATAAGGAACCTAGCTTTGAAGTGCGAATGGGATACGACCATGCCAAGTATCGACTACGTGGCTCTTCCAATATAGCGTTATAAGGAGACCAGCAGTTGACTGTAAGGAATTCTATCTGGTGTATCACATTACATGACCATTCGTCGAGCTCGACAAGTGGAGTAATAATCCCTCAAAGTAGGATAAGTCGCTTGTCAAAACCGTACGGTCATGGTCCTATGGCATCAGCTTTAGCTTTAAATCTATGTTTCATTTGCTCATAAGCCTTGTAAAAGACAATGTCAGTACTACTACTTGTATCGATCAACACCCTCTTAACTTTTTAGCTCGATACGCGAATAGAAATAACTAGGGCGTCTTGGTAGGGGATTTGGATTCCATTGAAATCCTTATTAGTGAAGGAGATGGTGATGTCAACTCTAGCCTTTTTGGGTTCTAAGTTCATCACCTATCGGGGCGTACTCGAGCTAGTTGGTAATCCTGCTTTCATGAGGTCAGGGGTCCATTGATGATGGTATTTATCTTACCATGACATTGCTGATAAGTTAGCGGCTAATCTAGGCTTTCTTAACTGTTTGTCTCTCTTTCTTGCCCATCGGTCCTATGTTTTTGGGTAGGCGGCTCGGATTTGATGCTGTAATCTGTGTACTACTTAAGCTACCTACGTCGTATGGTGTCTTCTATCTCACTTTTAAGTTGCCAACAATTTCTTGTATCATGAGCTCAACTGGTGAAAGGCAGGAAACAAAAGGCTTAGGTCCAGGGTTCGAGCCTATTTCACCTAGGCAAGAATCATGATGCTAGGAACACTGGGGCCCCAGTGCACCCTCAGGCACAACTAAGACACAATCATGTATTGTTCTCTTAAGCAAAATTGACTCTAGTTGTAGCCGTTGCAAGTTGAACTCTGAACCTAAGCCTTTTGTTTCCCCCAAAGGGAACATCTTTCACTAATTGAGCTATTCTCTTAGATCCTTGCTTTTCAAACTAAGCTTCATTAGAGGGGGTGGGGGTAGGGGTAAGAGGCCTTAATTCCTTGTCTTGAGGAACCAGTCATGTACATGTAGTTTTAAGGGGGTAAACTCATCGTACATTGAAAAGAGTTTCTGCTTGTCGCCGTCCTTATGCCTTGAGTTCACATCCACCCGGTTATTGAACTCACGGTAATCCTTGTGTCATGCCTTAGCCCAAGGTGAGATGCCTTCGATTCGAGGAGGTTCAACCTTGGTTTCAATTTTTTTCCTAGCTTTGTTGGTATCCTCTTGCTGCATATATTTTTGCACTTTCTCCCTTACCTGATCCAGCGTAGCGAGTTGACATTTTGAAATGGATTTGAAAAATAGGTTATCTGCAAGGACTCCATGTTTGATAGCTTTGAGAGCTACTCCTTGATTGAGATTTAGGACTTTTATACATACTTTATTAAACCTTGTTAGATAGTCTCTCAAGGCTTATCCTGCCTTTGTTGCACCATATAAAGGTATGTAGCGTTCTTCTCTAGCTATTTGCTCACCAGGAAGTGAGCCACAAATAGGTCACTGAGTTGGTTGAATGAACAAATTGTGTTGTGTTCGAGTTTGTTAAACCAAACTTGGGCTATACCTTAGAAAGTGGTGAGAAAATTTTTGCACCATATCACGCCTGAGAAGCTATGCATTGCCATAGTGAATTGGGATTGGGCGACATGATCCTTAGGGTCCATTCTGTCATTGTAATATTCTAAAGTAGGTAGTCAAGCTCCTTGCGGAGTACTTTAGCCCAAACTTCAGCTGCAAAGGGTGTCTTTCCTAAAGGTTCTTTGGTGGTCGGCTCACCCCTAAAACTTTCTTCGATGGTTGATAACCTTCTCATCATATCCTTAATTTCTTCAAGGGCATGTTCCTTATCGAAACTCAGCTAAGTGTCCTTGGCGACAAGAGTGGGTGTGTTGTCCTCATGAGCTCGAGTTGAGCCGAGATGTGTAGACTTTACCTTCTCATGCTGCTCTTCATCTACTTGGTGCCTCAAGGCAACTCGAATTGAGTGCTGAGACATTGTGTGTCCTTGTAAGATGTTGTGACTAGCTCTTACTAGGCTTTTGGGAGCATCGAGTCTTCGATATTCATTTGAGAGCAATCTTGAACTGTAGGATGCTCCTTGGTGGATGTGCTAACCCATGGCGATAGCGGCAAGCCTGTGGTCTCTTTTAGTCGTCTCTTTTTCAGGCCTGGATGGTGGATGGGCTAGGGAAGTGCTTCGCTGCACACTAGATGCTTGCTCCTCTAAACTTAGGTTTCTCAATCCTACTAACTTCGTGATTCTAGCTTGTAACAGAGTGTTGGAGCGCTTGTTTTCCATGTTTCTGTGCATAAGTTACCTACATGAGTTTTCTAGTTCCATGATATGTCCTAGGTCTAAGGGAATAATGTTTACGGTGGTAGTTGGTTCAAAGGGTGGTAACTTAGGAGCTTCGCCAGTCGTTGGGCCAACAATGGAGGGTGTAAGAGGGGAACCAAGTTGATTCTTACTCCGCTGAGGTCTAAGCATTATAGAAAGCGAAGGATTTTCCAGAATGGCTTTATAGGTTTTAAAGAGGTTTTAGTAGAGAAGATGATGGAGAAAAAGAAAAGCTGGATAACTAGGTTCCCACAGATAGCACCACATGTTGCATGAGCTAATTTGGTAAATAGGGACAGCACTTGCAAACATAGAAACAACGGTCAAAGGAGCGCCAAGGGCTTGTTAGGCGTTGCTACTCTATGCCAAAGTCAGTCTGTGGGTCCTAAAGGAAATGAAAGAAAGAACTTTCTCCCCTTTTCCTTAAAGAGGGAAAGGGCTATTTATAGTGCATTAAGCCATACTATGAGGGGACCACCATGATGCGAAACACGAACCCTAGGTATGAAAAACCTAAGACCCAGTCATTTGCTGATGAAAATTGAACCCTATGATCGTTTTGAATGAGTAAACAACAACTTGACCCCAATTAAACTCATCAATAGAAACCAAAGTTATCAATCTTGAAGTAAACAAAACCTAACCCTAACCAAACCTATCGATTGGAACCAAAATTATCATAAAGGAACTTGACCCTAATCAAGTCTGTCAATTAGAACCAAAGTTATCAAGGGATTTAGTTCTTATCACAAGAACCAAAACAAGAGCTCTCATAACTACAAAAAAACTCTCAAGAAATATTCATTTAGAATATATGATCAACTGATGATATTAGATGTTTACATTAAATAACTTTTATAAACTAAAACTAGGGAACTCAAAAGACAAAGAAATTAAAACTGTCGCATAAAGAAGGCCGGTGACCTTTATTCCTAAGTTGGTGGCCTACATGACAAAGGATGACAGCATTGAAGGCGGCCTTTAAAATTTCAATCATGTGATGTGTCAAAGTCGACTATAGGCAGATAGCTTTCTCTAGCAAGGCCGGTGACGTTGAACGCCAAAGCTGGTGGCTTTAGGGCAATACACAGGTTCTTGCAATCAAGGCTAGTGGATCTCCAAGTCTAGGCCGACGACATATCATCTTTACTTGCTTCTAACATATTAGAGCTTGATACTTGTATTGGAGTTTTGTTGAACAGCTTCATTCTCTTGGAACTCTATAATCAATCCATATAAAGCTTCATTTCATCCGCTTTGATTGTGTTTTATTCTTTATGCATTTCTTGAAGCTCAAATATTCTTTGAAAAATCTTATTTTTCTTTATCGTTGCCCTTTGATCCTCATCATGCCCTCCTTCTTCAAAAATATTCGTCTTTGAATCTTCATCATCTTTGCAATCAATGGAAATGGATCATCTCCTCTTGGATATTTCTTCTTACACATGTGCACCCAATTGTTTGGTTTAAGTGCAATCTCCTCTACAGTAAGTAATATTAACAAATCTCTCAAAGGTTGTATTTCAGTTGGACTTTCATCAACCTCTTGCAACAATAAAACATCCACACAGGTAGAGAACAGTTAAACTCATTAGTATAAAAATATCATTCCTTGTACATAGGTACAGGTGAATGTTATTCTTCAATTTCATCTTTATTGACTTACACATTCAAAGCACATTGATTCATTGAAGACTCCTCTTGAGATGGATTCTTAATCTCATTCTTGACACTACCTTCTTTGTCATTTCAATTTTCAATTATTCTTTCTTTTTCTCTCTCTCTTTCTTTTGATCTCTCATTTTCTTCTTGAGCCTGCAAATTAAAAAAAAAATAGCAGTACTAACAACAATTTTTTCTTCCTTAGCTTGCACCACAAGAATTTCAATAGTCTTCTCTTGTACTGTCTCCTTTTCAGCATTGTCGCCCACTCTCATATCTCTCTTTGATTCTTTCCTCTCATGCTTTTCCTCACTCTTATTCTTTTCCTTGAAACCCAGATTACAATTTCATTTATGAATAATCTTTTTGCCTTTCTAAGAACCATTGATACCATAATCAAAATCCTCTTCCTCTTCCTCCTTATCCGTATGCCTTCTAGAGAATTTAAGCTTGGATAGAGATTCAAGATTATCTAATCTCCTATTCAAATGGTCGAATTCATCTTGAAAAACCTTCATCATCAACTTTATATCCCTTCCAGAAATTTTTTCACCCCTACTCATTTTTTTAATAGATTTCTTTCTTCTTCAAATCCAAATCAAACCCTAATAAACAAATAAAATCTTTCCATAGCAACTCAAACAAACCCTAAAGACACAATTTTTTTTTTAAATTTTATTTCACGAATTTCTGCTTTTTTTTTTAATAACTAAGATCAAACCAACAATTAAAATAAATGATAGAATTACTGGATTCAAGAAACCAGAAACTTGAATACCAAATGATACGAAACACAAACCTTAGGTATGAAAAACCTAAGACCCAATCGTTCACTGATGAAAATTGAACCCTGAGATCCTCTTGAATGAGTAAACAGTAATTGACCCCAATTAAACTCGTCAATTGAAACTAAAGTTATCAATCTTGAAGCAAACGGAACGTGACCCCAACCAAACTTATCAATTGGAACCAAAGTTATCACAAAGGAACTTGACCTTAATCAAACCTATCGATTAGAACCAAAGTTATCAAGGGATTTAATTCTTATCACAAGAACCAAAATGAAAGCTCTCACAACTAGAGAAAACTCTCGAAAAATATTCTTTCAGAATATATGATCAACTGATGATGTTAGATGTTTACATCTAATAACTTTTATAAACTAAAACTATGAAACTCAAAAGATAAAGAAATTAAAATTATTGCATAAAGAAGGTCGACGACATTTATTCCTAAGCTGGCGGCCTACATGACAAAGGATGACAGTGTTGAAGGCATCCTTTAAAATTTCAATTATGTGATGTGTCAAAGCTGGCTATAGGCCAATGGCTTTCTCCAGCAAAGCCAGTGGCGTTGAACACCAAAGATGATGGCTTTGGCATAGCACACAGGTTTTGGTGATTAAGGCTGGTGGATCTCCAAGTCTAAGCCGACCATATCATCTTTACTTGCTTCTAACATACTAAGGAGGTTGATACTTATGCTAGAGTTTTGTTGAACACCTTCGTTCTCTTGGAACTCTATAATCAATCCATATAAAGCCTCATTCATGAGCTTTGATCATGCTCTATTCTTTATGTGTTTTTAAAGCTCCAATATTCTTTGAAAAATCTTATTTTTCTTTGTTGTCACCCTTTGATCCTCATCACACCAGGTCTTTTCGTGGTGGATAAGTTTTCACCTGGTAACTGGCTTGATACCCGAGGTGTCGAGGGTATCTAAGTTGGAGGCGGCGAGTTCAAGGAATGAAGACGGGTTTATCATCTCCCATTAGTCCTAAGGTGGGACACGAATGTCTTATGCGGTGTTGGAGCTTGAGCTCATCCTAGTTGGATGCTCGTTAGTGGGCTCAAGCAATTGTCTTGAGGTTGAGCTTGAGCAGGAACCTTGTCGAATTTGAGGAGAGATCCTTCATGGATGTTCACGTAGCTTGCATAAGTAACATCCGAGGTTCTTGCTCCAAGTTGGGTTGTGACCCTCTATTTTGTTCTCTGGGCCTCTCTCGGTGGTTTGGGACTGCTGGCCTTATGGGGCTTTCTGACTTAGTAGCGATGATGATGGGTCGAGCGATTCATGGCTCGTACTTAGCTATCAACAATAAGGAATACTAGTTAAGGGCTGCGGATGCTATCTATTACTGATATATACAAATACAATACATGATGTTGTAATCTAAAATTTATACTTATTTAATTAATTTGATATATCATTCAACCTGTACAATTTAAGCAGAGTAAAAGTTCATAATAGATACCATATATAGTAAGAGTTAGGCTAATTTAGGAATTTTTTTTAAATGATTGATTGTCTTGTGAATAAATATTTTGTACCATCATTCATATGGTATTATCTCTTTTCCTTTTAATTTTGTTAATCTTAAGAGAACCATCGTCAAGTACAAAAGCCCATGACATCAATCAAACAAGGGACTAAAACTTTTCTTTAATCTTATCTAGTTGAGTCTTACAAATTTTTTACAGCTAGATGCTCTTTAAGGGAGCATTTGGCTTGCATAAATTTATGGGACTAGACTGAAAAAAAATCACGAGTCGTTATTTCATTGTGTATCATGAACTTTTGTGCTAAACAACATGCCTTTAAAGTACTCAACAACAACTTTGTTTTAAAATAGTATCATACGGAGGATATGACAAAATTTCACTTGTGGACAACTCAAACCTTTTATAATATTCTTATACTGTACTAGTGTATACCAAAAAATGGACTGCATAAAAATTATTATCTAGTATTATACATAGCAGATGTAGTACAAGGAATTCTATTGTTGTGTGGTCTAAATTTTTTTGTCTTATTCAATTTTTGCAATCAAATACTACTTAAGTGCACATGTTATATTTAGTGCAAGAATAGTATATTTTTGTAATTAACTTTGAAATTTAAATTTGTAAATTTGGTGTGTTGAACTTCTTTAATTTTTGTAATGAATTATCTAAATTTTGTTCAATTTTTGACTATTAATTATGTAAACTTTGATTCTTTTTATAATTACAAGCGTACGACGCACCCGCGATGCGTGTGTAAATAAAACAACTTAATATACATAAATTAAATAGATATATTGTTTTAACAGATTAAAAGAGAACAACCTTAATTAATCCTACATATTGGAAAATTAATTACAAATCATAATTATAATTGTATTTTTCACAGATAACTTCTCCATGTTGGATAACTACCATGCATAAATATGGTATCAGAGCTTTAAATTGGTATATAAAAAGATACATGCTCAAGCTAAAAAAGGAAAAAAACTATGTCTATTCAACTCCTGTTTAATTCTATTCAAACCCTATTTAATTTCACGATTAGGGATACCAAAAATATTTTATGTCCATATCCTAAAAAAGGAAAAGACTATGTTTATTCAACCCCTATTTAATTCTATTAAAACCCTATTTAATATCATGATTAGGGATACCAAAAATTTTACATCCATATCCTAAAAAAGGAAAAGACTATGTCTATTCAACCTTATTTAATTCTATTCAAACCCTATTTAATTTCATGATTTTAGGGATACCAAAAATATTTTAGACGAAAAAGACTATATCTATTCAACCTCTATTCAATTATATTCAAACCCTATTTAATTTCATGATTCTAGGGATACCAAAAGTATTTCATGTCCATATGCTAAAAAAGAAAATACTATATCTATTTAACCCTTATTTCATTATATTCAAACTCTATTTAATTTTCATGATTTTAAGGGATATGAAAAATATTTTATGCTTATATATTAAAAATATTATATTAAAAACATTTACACTAAAAATACTTATACTAAAAATACCAAAAGGGGTGATTTACTTTAACAGTATAGATTATCCAATCAAATTCTATAAATGATTTTAAAACATTATATATAATGAGTTAATAGTTTAAAATTTGAGATACTCAATTAAAAAAAAAAAAGATGAGATTAGATTTACATGAGATTTTCCCAACTCTCAATTTCGAGAACCAATACGGAGATCCGCGCTAGGGAAAAGCGATGACCCGCCCTTGTCTGCGGATCCAATTCTAGGATCCACTAGCTTCTTCGACCGACAAGAACGTGAGATCCTAAAATTTTGGAAAGAATTCTAACTGTGTGAACGTCTTTTTTATTTTGGCCAGGACTATGTGGAGGTGGTTTAGGCTCTATACAAGGCTTTTCCTTTTTTTTTTTTAAATACATATTTTTTAAAATACTGTTACGGGATGATAGAGTTTTTTTATTATAATATAAATTCTTTACAAAATCAGTGCACCATTATTATTTTCGGAAAGCTGAAATATGTCTGAAGTAACTATTATAAAAAATTTAAATAAGTATTATATATCATATCACCCAATAAATCAATAAATATTACCAATCTACTATAGACGGCAAAAAAGATTTCTTCTTGTTAAATTAAAACCCAGCAAAAACTTAAAAAAAAGAAGAAAATGCTTCTGCTAAGCCAAGCGCCAGGAGGAGCTCTTTCGGCTGCCGCCACCACCACCACAAAGAGAGGTTGTTCTTCTTTCACCTTCACAACCGCAAAACCACCCCTTTTCTCTAAACGTAGGCCCAAGTTCATTACTCCAAGAACTTCTTCAAGGCCCTTAGTTATCACTCATTCCAAAGCAGACGACGTCGTTGAAACCAAACAGCAACCCCCAGTTTTCGACACCAACGATACTGTCTTCGTGGGTCCGGAAAACGTCCCTCTTGAAGGTGTCATACAATTCGAAAAGCCTAGTAATGATTTCTCTTCTAAGTTAAATAAATGGGGGTATGTTATCTTTTCAAAATTCAATCTTTTTATATATTTACTTATATATATATTTGTATTTAATATGGGTTTAAAAAATAAGTGGATATGTTGGCTGATTGGATAGTGTTATTTTAGGCGTGTGGCTTTGCTTGCTGGTGGGGATGTGTTGGCGTTAGTGTTGTTTGCCGCAATTGGTAGGTTCAGTCATGGTTTCCCAGTTTTTGACGTTGAAACCCTCCGCACAGCTGACCCTTTTGTTGCTGGTATGGCTTTTTTTTTCTTTTAATTTTGTTTTTAGGGTTATTTAAGTTCAATGTTCTGCTGAAAAGCTTTGAACTTTATAAATTCATAGTCATATTTCAATTCTTGAAGTTTTTATCATGTGAATTATGTAATTAGCAATTCAATCAGGATGGATAGGTTTGATTGTATTGGTGATGATTGGGTTATCATATTATTTAATGATTTGGAGTTATGTCAATTATGTATGTGTAGATATGAATGTAATCAATACTGTTTAATTCGGATTTGAACAGGATGGGTTTTGAGTGCCTATTTCCTTGGGGGATATGGGGAAGATGGTCGCGGCATGAATGGTCAGTCTAAGGCAGTTATTTCTGCAGCCAAATCATGGGCTTTGGGAATCCCGGTGAGTTTGGATCATCAACCTATCTTTCCTGTTATCCATTGAATTTCACTTGTTTTGATAGCATAAGATAATGGGCAGATGCAATTGGAATTTCTATGAGAATTTGTAACCAAAATTGTCAAGAATTTGGTTTTACTTTTAATATTTACCTGTGGGTCTTACCTGCATTAACTTGGTTTTCTTCAAGACAGTTTCATTTGCAAATGATTTAAGCATGATATGACTTTATTGCAATTTTTCTTGTTGGTCATACTCTTTAGCATATGACATTTGGCAAGCTTACTCAAATGCAAGTGGAGAGCACAAAAGTGCATACAACAGAAATGCATTCAGAAGATTACATACGAAATTAAAAAATGAGCATATTAGTCCAGAGTCAAAAAAACGTTACGTAAAACTGTATCTTGAAACCAGAAACTAGATTAAACCAAATCAAGCAGTAAACATCCTCAAAAGCCCTGCTATTTCTGGAGAATCTTGACCAAGCATGTGAATGCATTATGCTAGTAGCCTAGTTATGATATTGAATGAGTAGGCTATTATCATTTCTTTCTGTTGCTGTCATCCACTTTAGATGAAAGATAGCTGCATTATAGTAAGTGATAATCTAGCATTTTAGATGAATGGGCATGTGACAAGGAATTATGTGGAGTACCGAAACTTGGGATATGGAGGAAAAACTGTAAAATGTTTTTGGCTTGCAATCCCATGAAGTTGCTTGCTGTCATATGATGTTCTTTTTGTAGATGGGTAATACTTTTTACAAGAGACCTTATTTCTGCAAATTGGAAGAATGCTATGTACTCTCTCTAGTAACCTTGCCACACATATTAAGACTGGTTCTACTCTTGTCTCCTCTTGAAGCTCTGAGTATTTTGAAAATCATCCAAAACCACCACAAGTCCATTCTGTTTCTTCAATTCTGCCATTGCTTCCCATTGCTCCTTCTGGTGAACAATTTTTGCATTATCTTTTCTCGTCATGATCGCATATGTTTGTTGTTGATTTTCTTATCAAATAAATGTTGTGCTTGACTTCTATTGTTATTGTTATATATGACAAGCTGAGAAGAATTTAGTGTCATTTTCATCTTGCAAGTATTTCTTAGTGGTTCAAGACGTTTGAGTTGTTATAATATCTCTTGGAGTACATGGAACATCTCTCCATCATTTTGGGTTGGAAAATTGGACTGGGTGTGGAAATCGTGTTCTAACCTATTATTATGAATAAAAGAAGCGCATGCTCTGTTAAGTGATGCAAAATGGGAACTGAAATGGTTAGCTCCTGATGATCTGTCTGTATTTTTTCACAAGTTAGTAAAGCTATTTAATTAATTGTTGTGCATTTGGCAATGCTATGTAGCTTTGTGAGTGGGTAGAGTTTTACTATTTTTCTATTAATTATATCTAGCGAAGACATAGAATTGCAAATGCTGCCATTATAAACTCCTATGTTGTGGATAAGGGTCAGACCATGGGAGGAAGAAGTTGGTTTAAATGACACAAAGGTATTTAGATTAAGACATGTAGTTCTTGTGGAGAATGTGATATTGAATATATGGTTCATTCATGTAAACTAATTTGTGTAGCTGGCCTTTGTATTGAAATAAAGAGAAAAGTTGCCATCTTTTCCGATCTTGCTATTTCAAGCTTCTTTCTTGGTCATGAATCCCATTCAGGTTCCTTAAGCAATTATACTGCCTTTTTAGGAGTTCGTAATTAAGGTTGCAAATGAGCTGAGCCGAGCCGAGACAAGCCTAGCAAAGTCAAGCTAGATGAGTCAAGTCAAGCTTTTTATAGAGCTACAAGTAGAGGGTTGTGCTCAATTTGTTTTGATAAATGAGCTTTATTTCAAATCTAAATTCAGCTCTTTTACAAATTGAGCTCGACCTAAGTCGAGCTTCGAGCTTAAAGTGAGCAGAGTTTAAGTAGCTCATGAGCAACTTGACTTGTATGCAGCCTTGCTTACCTACAACCTTAAAATATGAGATGAAGTTAAATTTAGGATGATAAATATACAAAAGATAAATAGATGTATAGGGTATGATAATTAGGAATGGAAAATTCTATTAAAGTTTTCCATATCATAATTTTTATCGAACCTTAAAAAGAAAAAAAAAAAAAACTAAAATATATGTATATAATAAATAAAAATAAGTTTATGGTTTTAGTTATTTATTATATATGTGAATATTTATTTATATTATATATATTTAATTCATGAATTTGCTTGCAAGCAAGTGGAGATTGAGCTCTTCTTATTTGGATAAAAAAAGGTTTATTTTGAGCTTGAGTTCAATTAGTAAATGGGTTGAGCCTAGTTTAGTTTGAATAGCTTACAAGTAGCTCAAATTATTTTCTGTTATTTAGCTGATCGCATTCAAATCTTTCACAATTGCCCTAAAAGGTGTCTGTACTTGTCATGTTATCGGCAGCTTGGTTTAACAATAAGGGCAGCATTGTTAGGCCATATTCCTCCTTACCAGTTCATTTTTGTAACAATGGGAAGCACTGCTGTTTTGCTGATTGGTTGGAGAGCACTGCTATTTAGTTTTCTGGCCACTGAGAATAGCAAGAAGAGTGACATGTATCGACGTGGAAGCCCTTTTGAACTTTTTGAGGTATGCATCTTACTGTCTAATTCACTGAGTAGAGTGATAATGTTTTCAAGGTGAACCCATTGCGCTCAAGTATTATGCAACTGTTAAGAGTTCTATTTCTCAAAGCCCGAGGAACTTCGCCTAAACATGTTGCTGTCTGTTTGCTTATTTATCAGTCTTAACTAAGAGTCTGAGTATAATTTCTGTACGGTGTACCTGTGGAAGGTCTCTTTGAAACTAGGGAACCTCTCATAAGAATAGGATGATGATGCCACTTAAACCAGACTCGCTCTGCAGTCTGTAGATGGTTTGTGGGATCATCATTCTGTAGTGCAATCGTTCCTGGATTTCCTTATCTATTTTTCTCAGTTCATATATATTATACACATTCAAGGGTAACCTGTCCTTATCCTATAATTCCTGGCAACACATTTATAGGATTAGACCTGCATTCTTCATCCTTCTTTAGCCAATTCTGAAACTGTCACTAATGTGTACTGACATTTAAGTGTTCTATTTGATTGTTTTCTGCAGTTGCTTACATCATTAATTCGAAGGTGGTGATCGTACAAGGCATTTTTCCTTAAAATCCTCATAATCTCCAGATGTGGTGTGTATAAATTTTCCAGTCTGGGTTTCTGCTCTCCTTGTATGATGATTAATTGTAAATCTTGATCCCACTAGTGTACAATTTACAATAATTGAGGGACAAGGTCCAAGGATGTTGATGTTTATGCCAAAGAGAATTTTTCAAGCCTCCCTAACTAATACGTTGAGCAATTTGAAGCCTTGTCTTTGGGCCCTTGAATAGGATGGTTCTACATGGTACAACTCATAAGGAATTCAAATAGCGTTTGTCGGGACGTTCCCCTTCTTTTGCACTGAAGTCATGGTCATAGCCCAAGAAACATGATATGATTTTGGTTCACTGCTTTTGCTTAACTTGCATTATTCCGGTTTTAGTGTAATCTCAACTAAGGCACTTAAAACTTGATTGAACGATAAAATCTACTATATGGTAATTTGCATGGTAGATAGATTTTCTCAATTACTTATGGCGCATATGTTAAATAAAAACCTTTTCTGTTTGTTCACTTAACCGAATAGTGGAAAAATAGAATTGAGCAATATCTTGAACCTTCCTTACCTACGTCTTTAGTCTAATCTCCACCTAGATGTACTGTGAGCATGCGTGAGCAAGAGGGAGAGGAAGTGGGGGCAAGCTGGAGATGGTGGTTATGGAGTCCGTTTGGTATCGATAGATGGTGCATTTATTTCAAATTTTTTTTTAACAAATTATCTATTAAAAATATATATAGATAAAATATATGACAATTATGAAAATATAAAATAGACTAAATATATATAAAATATAAATAAAATATAGTTGCAAATCATATATTTTTATACGTAAAGTTTAGATAGATATAAATATAGATGAAAAATAGATAATTCAAGCAGATTTATGTCCGGGACGATGGATTGGAGTGATGGTTACGGTGACGAGTGGTGACTGGCGAAGAAAAATGCTATGGGTAAAGTGGTGGTAGATGTCATAATTTTATGTTTTTCTCTTCTTTTTTTTTCGCATTTATATACTTAAATTTTTAAATTGTTAATTTGTAATTAGATATTTAATTGCTAAGATAGCTTGACTCTTTGTTAATTGGCGTGATCTTTATTATCACAATGTGACATCTGTGTTTTATATTAATGTCAAGTTATTTACGACATGAAAAAAATTCAACATCATCAATAAAAGTGGAAAAATAAAAAAATAAAAGCAAAACGAAACAAAGCAAAACACACACACTAAAAAGTAAATATATAAAGGAAAATAAAAAATCTAATTATTTAAAGCAATGATGTCTTCTTTTTCTGATATATACTTTTTTCGAACATGTGTTTTGTTTTGTTTTTTTATTCATTTTTTATTGCTTTAATTGATGACAAGGAATTTTTTTGCTATATGAAAATAATTTGATATCGATATATAATATAAAATAAGGTATTATAGAAATATCTACAATTGTCAATTTAAAAACTTCATGTGTATAATTATGAAAGATATAAACATATTGATTTAAATTATTCTTACGTAATGTAAACAATGTAATAAATATGCATCATCTATGTTTGACAAGAAAAAAAAAGTGTATTATTTATTATAGGGCTATTTTATTTTCTACTAAATTACAATTTAATTCTCCCCGCGGTAAAATGAAAATGAATAAGTAGCTTGTGATTTGTACTACAAGTACCCTTTGTCAATTTTATATAGTAAAAAAAAAAAAAGGGGATGTTTGTGCTCCTCTTCTGAATGGAAGAACGTCGTCATCTACTTTCTCTGAAATAATTATTAAAAAAAAAAAAACCTCTTCCATTATCCTTGCTTTTAAGGGCCGGCTTAGGGATTCTAATCATCTATCCTTATTTTATCACCTTAAAAACTGCAAATTAATTTTTGTTGGGTTTAATATCTATTGATTCATATCTTTCCATTGAGTATAAATTTTTAGATTTGTCCTCTTTTTCTCCTACCATTTTCATCATCACCAATTCATCCCAATCATCCGTCTATATCTACTTTAGGAGATCTGGTAAATATGAAGTGATCATGACAATTCGGACTTTGAATTATCAATGCCATATTGAATAAGCCATTTGATTTTGATTTTTAAATATTGTGCTTATCATTTTGTAACACCTAAAATTAAGGATATTTGTAACTTGCCACATGTCCATATTTAATATGGACACACAAAGCTTTGCTAAAACTACAATAAATATAGTAATTACTCCAAAATCGCTTATGCATTAATGAATTTGGAATTTTGTAAGTTTACCTACTTGTAACCATAACCAATCACATACATCTCTATTTATAATCTTTAAGGCTTTAATGACATTCACTATACCCAATAAGTTATCATTAAAAGATACCCTATAGTAAATACTAATTACCTACTATTTTTCAGACCAACTACTTTATTTTCATTAACTTTCACATTATCTCTACTCATAATCTGAGGGTCTTCAACACTATATTCCAATCCCACTAACTATAAACACCTAATGATATAACGATCTACACGTTTGTCATCTATACCTAGAAAAGAAAAGAAAGAAAAGAGTGAGTCGAAGCCTAGTATGATATACTAGAAACACACACACACGTGATAAAGCAAGCACACATTCACATGCAGACTTTTACTAATGCAACAACAAACATCTTGTTATCATTATTTTAGGTTGAGTGATCAATTTAGAGATAACTTAGTATCTTGCCAATGTAAATATAATAATATATATATATATGATGTTGGGTACTCTCCAACATCCATCGGTCCATAAATTGAATATCGAGTACTCCCCAACCAAAACCAAAATGCTTAGATCTATCAAAATCATTTTCATGCATGACTCCAATTGGGACACCATTACATGTGGACCATGGGGATATCACAATAGTAGTGTGGGTGCTCTTCATCTAATACTAGCAACTATGCACAAGAAACATACACATTATTAAAGCCGAATAGTTAATTAATCCATTTAAGCTTCTATCTAAATAAGCACAAGCAACAAGTAAGGTATACAAATAGCTAGAAGTTATTCCATTCAAAACTAGTATCTATACCTGAATTATACATAATTTAATTGCTCGAAACTTATATATCTCTAACTCTTATTAATTTCTGTCACTCTCAGTCTTACTCCATCACTACCTAAGTCATCACGATCTTAAGTATACTTAAATCCTAAAGGAAGGAGTTTAATGAATGATGGTAATTTTAGGCAGAAAAAGATGGTTTTTAGGTTGTTGTAATGTGGATAAACTAAAGTACGAGTGAATATAGGGTTATGTATCACTTAGGCAAAGAAATTAGATCATAAATAGGTCCACAAGGAGGTATACTACATAACACGGGAGATACATGAGAGGATATGAGAACTTGTGTTCTTCTCATGTTCTTTTCTAGGCAAGCTTTTAAATCACCGAGAGTAACACGACCTATAACATAGGATTGTGTAATCACCCAAATTTATACAACTTAGATATAATAATTATTGAGTAAATAATGTAAATTTTTTGAAGAAGTTTTAAGAAAAGTCATAGAAAACACTCATAATTTTTTGCGATTTAAGAATATTAAAATATGAACAATTTAATTATCATTTAAAAATTTGAATTGTTATGTTTCAAGACAAAATTCTTCCATAACTTCTTGATAAAATTCCACAAATGTAAAAAGTATAAAATTAGAAATATATACACAAATGAATAAAAATGAGATTATAGTTAGATGATAGTAATAATAAAAGTTATAGAATATAACATTTCCTCTAATTAAACAAATAGATGAAGAACAAATGCATAATTATAAAGAAATAATGCTAAATCTAATGATCCAAATCTCAAGATGTTTCACAAAAATAAAAATGATAAGAATACCAAATCAATTCAATAAGAGAATAAAACAATGTAATCATATACACATGCAAGAAACAAACATAAAACAAGGAAACGATTGTAAATTATACCAACTCAAGCTGCCTTACAACAACGAAAAACAACATGAAACATTAGGCAGACATAATAATAAATACATATATTTAATAGATAAACTCAATAAATAATAGATTGTCAAAATTATAGTAGAAGTGAAACGTAATATCAAAATTTAATCTAAATTAATTAGAATAGCGCAATGGAAGCATAAGTGAAAGAATAAATCTTAAAACAATCAAAAGCTTTTGATTTATAAAATTTAAAGTTAATATAAAATGTTAACTACCAAGAAATGATCAAGACATTTGTTTACTTAGGCTAGAAATTGTTTAATTAACTGTACAATTTATGATTAATTTTGAACTTTGATTAGAATGTAATTTAAAGATTAAGCTTAGATAGTTAATTAAGTCAAGTAAAATAAATTATAGGATAGAATTAGATAATTTGACATAATTAAATTAATAAAATAGATGTATTGAAATTGAGATTTCAAACATTCCTTTCCATTTGTCCGTTTGCTTTAATTATCCATTTCATAAATTAAATTTCTTAATTTTTTCTAAGCATCAATTTTGAATTATATTCCTTTCAAATTGTCTAATTACTTTATTATCTTTTCCAACAAATTAAATTTCATTATATCCACCAAATTTTAATTAGAACTCCTTTTCTTTCAATTATCAAATGAACCAAAGAAAAAAAAATTCTAAAACTCAACTATTTAGTTTTCAAATCCTTTTTCAACGAACCAAATATTAAAATTCTTTCTAGTAATTCATTTTAATTTATTTTTTTCTATTTTAATTCCCTAAACTTTCAAACATGTAATTTAAGTATTTTTGTAAATTTCTAAACATTTGTACTTTAGTTTAACTCTTATCTCTTGAATCCCCATGAATTTGAGTTTATCTACTTATTTAAAAATAGTAGTTTCTAAGCCCAAACCTGAACTAAATATCAAGTTTTTACCAACTTAATTTCTAAACTAGATTTTCAATTCAAGTTATCAATTTTACTTCTATATATTTTAAAACTTTCTCTTAATTATTTTTAATACTTAAGATAATAATTTGAATGATATAAAACAAAACCCTTACTTCTAAAAATCTGTAAATATGTTTTCCCTTCTTATTTTTCTCCCTTATGTTGCTCCCTTCCTCCTTTTTCCTTTCTCTTTTCTTTCTTTCCTTTTCTTCTTATGTTTCTTCTTCTTCTTCTTCTCTTTTGTCTTCAACAAATCAACACTAAATTCCAATTCAAGAGCACTATAAAAGAAATTAAAGATAGATAGCAGGATTGAAAGTGTAGACCATGTTGGAATGGCTACAAGAACCAAGAAGTAATATAATGGAGTTGTGGATGTTTGAAGTCTTACTAAAACAAGTAAGTTAGTTATTTTCTTCTTTGGATCGTTGTAGATACATCTAAATGATGTTTTAGTGCTAGTTATGAGTAAGGTTTAAGATAAAACTTGTAAACTTGTGATATGTAAGTGTATATCAAAACCTAGGTTCGTTTATGCATGTTAGAATTAAGGAAGTTGATGATATGATTTGGTGAAATAAGATAAAAATATGTATTTACATGTTGTAAGTTATGGTGTTGAGCTTGCATGTTGTTAATAAGATGTTGTAGGTTGAGTTTTGGAAATAAAACATGTAAACAAGTAGCAAAAATTAGAAAAAAATAGGGACGTGATCTGGATCCTTACGGGGAGTGGCAAGGGGCGTGGTAGCCTCTGTTCCATGTTTGGCTCCATTCACCCCTTGTATGGGGCATAGCAAAGGGCATAGAAGTCTATGTCCCTCTGTTGGTTTCTATGCCCCTTGCTATGGGCATAGCAAACAGCGTAGTGAATTCTACCATCCTTCCTACGCCCCATATGGAACCAGGACTCATCTTGTTTTCTTTTCCTTATCAATTTAACTTAAATTGATTATAACTTCTCATCCGATCTTAGATTGAGGTGATTCAAAATGCTACAGAATAAAAAGCGTCATAACTTTCATGTTTTAAATTTTTGGAAATTTAAAAGTATCAAGACCTAAAATATATTTGATTCAAACCACAACATATCTGCATCTAAGAACATAGTTAACAATCTAAGCTCGTTTTGGCTTAATAAATCTAAATGAATTAGATTAATTGACTCTTATCAACTTGGATAAGATTCAATTAATGTAGACTCAAGTAATATGAAGCTCACATATAAAATGAGTTGGTTAACAAATTTAAGCTCAACTTAACCTAATAAATTGGATAAACTAAAATGAATTAGATAGGTTAAGTTTAACCAACTCACTAAGTAAGATAAAATAGGCTTGATAACATGTAAATGGCTTAGATATAATCGTAATTTAACCTTTAAAATAATAAAGGAATATGTTGTTTCAAATATATGTTGTTAAAACAAATTTTAGTATAAGTCTATATTTCAATCAAATGTAGAATAATGAACTAAAAATGGATTTAAATACTAAAATTTGATAGAATGGATATATTAATAAAAGTATTGAGTGATTATTATTTTTTTTCATAGGAGGAGCAGAATAATTTGTAGTTTTCTCATAAGGTTTCTATAGCTTGGCTTGGATGTCAGGTGGTAACATTAACCTTATCATATTGTTTGGACTTGTAATTTAGTTGCACATGTATTACTATAAACATAATTGGTTATGTATAGGGAATTAGGTATTCACATGTTGCTTGGTGATTGTTCTGGTTGATAACTCACTAATTTAAAAAAAAAAACTTATTGCTTGTAATCTTTGAGATGTGATTGTTGATGATTGTCTGTTAATTGATTGGTCGCTTTAATAAATGGACTTAGTACTATTTGACTAGTTAATTAAATAATCATACATTGCAAGACAACATACTTGCATTAGCATGGTGTTCATGTAATGTGCTAGCATCTCAATTTTGTAGTTATCCTAAGCTATCAGTGAATGCCATAGGGTTGTCTATGTCTCAAGAACTAAAAAGGCACTGAATGACGTCGCCTGTGTGGGTATTGGCTAAGGAGATGCTAGTACTTAGGGAGTTTTTGAGGTTCTAAGGTGAAGTAGAAGCTATATTAGTAATATGTATTTATGAATAATAAACGAATTTCAAAGAAATTTCTAAGGTAAAGTTGATGTTATGTTAAATATATATATATATATATATACATATATGTAGACAACAATAAGTTGAGAAGATTCTCCCTTCCTTAGTTTCTTCGTTTCTCCTAGACGTGAATAACTTGAGCTAGTCCTTTAACCCCCAAGAGAGGACGTAAATCTCCATTGGTTTGGATTCCGATCATCCAAACCACGTATGTCATATGGTTTAGTGTTGCATTGCATATGATTGCTAAATATACTTGTTTGGTAATTGTTTGATGTGTGGTTTGGTCTTGTTATTCGCTGAACTATGGATTTGCTCATGCCCTTATAGTTTTTGTGCAGGATTAGCTCAAGCCAAGAATGGGCTCGGATTATGTAAAGAGAGAGTCGTTTTCATTGAAGTCCTTGAAGATAAGAAGATTGACTTAGAATGTAAAATCTAGGTGTTTTGTATCTATGTTAGAGAGTTTCTAATGTATAAGATAAGCTTAGAATTGGTCAGTTGCATATGGTTGAAGTTTGTATTATATGTTTATCTATCCTATTTTATTGTTTGGTGGAGGATATTGATTATCTATGGTTCTGATGGACTGTGAGAATTTGTATTTCCTTAGTTATCAAATTATTTGTATATAATTAAAACTTGTATAGCAAGTATTGAGTAGAGTTTTACAATCTCTAACTTGCAAAATGGTTCTCATGTTATGGGTGCACATGTGGTATGGTAACTATAGATTAATTCTTTTGGGCCCCTTTTAGGGTCATGACAGTTTGTGTACATGTCGTGTTCTTTCTAAGCTATTTTTTTTCAATGAAAACACAATAAGAAACACGACTTGATATACATGCTTGTGTATTTTGGTCATGTATTTCTAGAAAACACTATTTTTACCATAGAGAGGTACACGACCTAGTATATGAGATTATATTAGTCATGTACTTGTAGGAAACATCCTTTTTCGCCAATTTTCTCCAGTTTTCATTCCAAAACTTGTTCTAAATCCTTCTTTAAGGTTTTTATCAAGGTTTTTATCACTCCTAGAATGTTTCAAATCCTTTTTTTATACACTTGATACCATCATTCTATCATTACAATCTATATGGTAGGGTTACTGCAATTGGTTGATTATGTGTGATAAGCTTGGTAGTAGACTTGGGAAAAGTCCTAAACTCATGACACACATGGGATGTCTTATAGAGAGGCATGAGAGGAGGAGTATGCAAATCTGATTTCTCGAGTGTGCAAGTGTGACAGAGAATCAAATCAGATAATTTCGATCATTCTTGACTCGTTCTACAAAAAATGGATGCTTTGATCTTTCTTAAAGATATTTCAACAGAGTTTCCATGTTGCTCTCAATTTTAGCAATGCGTAAAATTCTGACCTAAATGACAGTAGCAGCCTCCTATTTATAGATGTTAGAAGCTGATGCTAGTCTTTGGATCATTCTTAAGGATCTGATGGCTGAGATTGAGGCATTCTTTCTTTAGTAATGTGATGGACTTGCAAATGAACTTAGAAAGAACCTAAGGGGTTTTATTATATAAAACAAGCCCATTATTTATCTAAAATAGCCTTTTTTTTTAATATAAAAAGGGCTTAAGACTTGTTTTAGTCATATAAAACCCAAATTAACCTAAGAAGATATTTTTGGAGTATTTTTTTATGCATGAGAAAACTGAATAAGGCCGAGAGTGAAATAAACCGGTCCGATGATCTTTGTTTTGAGTCTACCAGTTAAGTCTCCATGTGACATCCCTTATTGAATTCAGTCTTCTAAGCCCTGTCACTGACCCAAAAGACCGGCTTGTGGCATTAAAGTGGGTTAAAAGGCCAATTATCGAAATAACCCTCTACATTTTAGCCTCCTGACCAAAAGCTTCTTTAGGAAAGTTATAAAGGAGATTTTGGGCATTTCATTGAGTAGATGCTATCTTCAATTTGTTGTAGAATACTGATAGGAAGTTACACTTGACATGAAGCTGTGTACTGCATTAATATAACCATACTTCTTGTATTTATCGATTAACTAAAGTAAGTTAAAATAGCCTTCTTCAAACTGAATGTAGAATATCCAATGAAGCAAGTTTGTTGCCGCATAAATGCTTTATGAGATTGAGTAGATTGATATGTCCTATACTTTTTTTCTGAACCATTGTTGAGAGATCCATTTTCTTGCATTATTCTACGTCACATCTATATGATGGCCATCTTCTCTCTCTCTCTCTCTCTCTCTCTCTCTCTCTCTTATAATGCTTAATAATTTAATAAAAGCATTAATTTAAGCTCAAAAGCACAACAGTGAATGGGGTAGATATTGTCACGTAAGTGATGTAAAGCTCCGAGGCAAAGCGAAGACCCCATGGTATGGACCAGGGGTAATTTTATAAAATTTCCCTACTTCATATTTTTGTTCCTCTCTTGTTGTTTTCCTTTTATTTTTTATTCTCAATATGAGCTGATAAAAAAATGGTGCCAGTATTTGAAAACTAATGAGAATTTACTATGAAATAAATTTCCTATTTTAATCCATCCTTTTCTTTTTATAATGCTTTTATTTTTGTCAATTCTCCTTGAATGATACAAATTTTATTACTTGCTAAATCTACATTATCACCAACTGCCCAAGATATCAAGTTCCTACGTCCACCCCCCTCTTTTTTTCTTTACTTTTCTAGAATTTTTCTCTTTTTAAGAGAAAATTGTCACTATTCACAGTATATTCTATACATTGATTGTTAAAGCCACCGCCAATCCAAGTGAAGATCTCCAGTTATATTTGTCCAACTAGTTTAAACACTTTCCAATTCAATTTTATTTTAGTCTTTTTCTTTATTCTTTCCGTCCACTCATTTGTTACTTTTCTCAATGATGTTAGGATATAATTCACGCTTGAATTGGTGGAAAAAAAATCAAAGCTTCAGTTCTAAAAACGTATAACAATGTTGAATCATTATCATTATCACATTATATTCTATCAATCTGCTGCATATTATCATGACTCAAGAGGATATTTGCAAGGTCATACCTATTTCAAATATTGATCTTATTCCTCATTAATAAAGGATCACACATTCTAATGGTTTTTGCTTTAAACGATTTGCTTTTCTCTCTTTTTTTCATGGTTTTTTTTTCTTTTCTTCTTTTTGTATGATTTTATTTTCTCTCTTTTTTACAAATTTTTTTTATACTAATGAGTGTTGATCTTCTATAGGTCACAAGAAAAAAAAAAAAAGCACATTGTTGTTTATGGGTTCCATATTAGGCTTGTTTCTTTTTCCAATGTCTCCCATTCTCTACTAGGCTTAGCACAAGCCTGAATAGACTTGCATCGCTCTAGCACCTAACCCTTGGCATGGGCCCACGAGTGGACTCGTGTTAGTCTGGCACCTGACCTCTTTTAGCTTTGATACAGGCCTGTAAATCTTCAAGCCCATTCATACTAGGCCTCATAGTCGTTTGTCATCTTAACCCTCTGATTCTCTACTAGACTTGGCATGAGCCTACGAATAAACTAGCCCGTGGCATTAAATTGGGCCAAAAGCCCAATTATCGAAATGACCCTCTACACAATCAAATCATCAAATGTCCACTCCACCAAAAGTAATACAACAAAAAAAATAAACGAATTAAACATCATTACCTTTTGAGAGTTGTTTAATCTTCCTTCTTCTTTAATTCCTTTGTTTCGTGTCTTTTAAGATTCCTAATGTAATCTTCCAAAAAGCCTTAATTTTCTCCATTAATTACTGTTCTTCTACATCGAATGGTTGCGATTCATATTACTAAATCGTTAAACTTGTTGTAGCCCATTAAGATCAGAAAGAGTTTTACTTACCATGGGGATTTCTTTCGAAAAACTTCACGAACTCTGAATTTCGATTAGAGGAGCAAAAGAGAGTTTACGTATAATGTAAAGAAGAAGAATGAAAAATAAAGAAGCGGATTTTTTCTTACATTTTTAATATGCTGGTTTGAAACCAATGTGTCCTTTCAAACACAATTGTTGGGACAAAAATTGTCCTTATTTTAAGAAGTTAAAATTACTTTCATACCCTTCAATATATTTTGTTTATATAAGGTATTTCACATTTTTTTCTTTCTTTTCCATTGTCATCTCCTTTGTGGGACTATGTTATCCCTATCATGGGATTTTTCTACTCACTAGTAAGGTAGGCTACATGTGAGTATATTATCCTCTAGGTGAGCAGATTTAACTTGTGAAGGGATGTGTTGGTTTATCTGATTAGATTTTGATACCCTTTACCCTTCGTCTATGTACCCTAAATAAATGGTTCATTTTGTATCAATGAATTTGATTGATGTAATGCTTTCATATTGAATGAAATTCATTTTACTAGCCAAAAAAGTAATGCAAGAACCTGATACTATATAATATTTAATGATTATTATTAGAACATGTCATATTAATACATTTAAGATCTATTAAATTATTGTTTGATCCAAAATTTTAAATATTGTATTTACACTCTTGACAAATGTTAAAATGAGAATTTTTCTTTTCTCTAAGATAGCATGAACTTAATCTTTCATATTAGTAATTCATTGTAATAATTTTATAAAGTTGGTTTATACAATTTGAACGGTATTGACCAATGAAATAATAATTGCGTTAAAAAACCCCTAGAGAGTTGTTGTTACCGATGATCACATTTAATAGGCATGCTAATCAACTGGAGTTTTGAGATGATGATTTATGTACAAATACTATAGGAAAATGTGTAGGAGGAGAATTATGGAAACTCGTCCTCTTAAGTGTGCATGTATAACAGTAAATCAAATTCGATTTTTATTGTACTTGGATCGTTTCTTTTTAATTGAATACTTTAACTATTGCAAATGAGAAGAAGAGTCTTTTGTTTATGGATTTTAAAGGCTATTCTTGATTGTCGAATCATATTGAAATAGGTAGTTGAGATCTAATGTTGCTAACAATCATTAGATTACTTTTGATCATCTAATAGTATACATTCATCCCTTTTATAGATTTTGAACTTGAGTAAGTGGACATAAGTATGAATTTACATAAGCCTAGAGGCTTAAAATACAAGGAAGAAGCCCGCCTTTTTTTTTTATAAAGAAGTATAATAAAAGGAAGAAACCCAACATTTTTTATAAAGAAGTCCATTTTCACATTAAGATGTATATTTTAATCTTTTAAGCCTTCTTAAAAGCAGGATGAAGCTTAAAAAGATCAGGATGGCTTTTTTAACAGTCTACTTTTAGCATAAGAGAATTGAGTAAGGCTTAAAGCAAAAAACCGATTTAACTATTCATCACTACAAGAAATATGAGCTTTAGAGACAAAAATTTCAACCTCTAAACATAAATTTCTGTCGCAAAAATCATCACTAAAGATTTTATTTATAAATTAGTACTTGTTTTATGCATTTGCTATCACAAAATTTCTATCTCTAAAGACCAGTTTTCTCATAGTGATTTTGAACTTATTAGACATCGCCTTGGTTTTCTCTATCTTGCTAGGCTATCACTAGTCTAAGAAGAAATAAATTGGGTTAGCATGCCAATTATCAAAGTAGTACTTTACAAAAAGGAACAAACCTTTAAACTTTAACTTTGTTGTGGATATATCTTAACTAAATATTGCAAGTAATCTCCTAAACTTTGATAAAATGACAAATAATCTTAGAGGTTGTGGTAATCCCTCCTAAAGCTAACCTTGGTACAAAAACATTTTCAATGAACTTATCTAAGTCTATTTTAACTAGGATGCAACTGTGGTGTTTCATTATAAGGTATCCGGCTTGCCCAAACCGTTAAAAACCCTATAGGATCGCAGAGCGAGTTTGGAAAATTACATGCTGACCCTATAGAGTTTCGGATCGGGTTCGGATCATTAAAAAAATCTGATGGGTAACTCGAACCCATCATATTATAAACAATTTAAAAAATTGAGTTTGAAATTTTGAAAAGGAAAACCCTACGAATTTTTGTCTTCAAGAATGGTTGTTAATAATTTTAACTTTATTTTGTTTTTTTTTCTAATTTTTAATTTTATCTCTTAAAAAATTATTTTTACAATATTATTAATTTTTGTTGTTTTAACAAATAAAATAGCTAGTTCAATGAGTCTGTGAATTGACGAGTATGCTATAATTAGCCTAGCTCAGTTTAGACCATACTGAAGTCTAGCTACCGGCCTATCACCTAATATTTTGTTAGAAGATGCAATTGAATTTAACTAAGAGTTGAAAAGGAAAAAAAAAGAAAAGAAATGAAATGAAGCACATCACTGGGTAGGTTTGGGTATTGAATAGAAAATCTCATAGAGTCGCGGGTCGTTTTGGGAGACTCTATTGGAAAGCGGGTCAGGTTCGAATCTTATGTGACCCGTCCCAAACTCGTCCCGATTGCATCCTAATTTTAACACATGCTAAATTTTAACCAATGCATTTTTTAATTTAAAAAATAGTTGTCTATGTTAGTAATTTATCAAACTTTAGAGAGATTATTTAAAATTTTCTTGAAAGTTTAATATATATCTACCTCAAGATTAAAGCTATTTAATTTCCAGCATTTAGTGGGATTGATTTTGTATTGTACTAGAGGAAATGTCAACATTTTATAGGGGTATAAATGCAAACTTAAAAAATCAATATTATGTTTCGTAATATTTATAGTTATCAGGTTCGGCTCCTTCTTCTTCTTTTCTGTTTTTTTTTTTTTTTTTTTTTGGGCTGAACTATCCTTGTTATTATCGTAACGTACGCTGGTTGTTCTGGCTGTATGCCTGTTTGAGAGAGTAAAAGGAGATTCTCTTTAATGAAGCTTTAGTACGCGCTTGCTCGACTTTTGACTTTAATGAATGATTGCCAAGGACTGTTTTTAGTTCGGACTATTAATTGCTTCGTTCCACCTTCGAATCTCTGTTATCCACCGAGGTTCAGCTTAGTTGGAATAATTTAAGCTTGCTTTCTTTGATTATTTTTTTATTTACTTTTTATTCTATATATTTATTTCATTTTTTGTTTTGCCGACAGAGATGTGAGCAGAGCATTCCAACGTGTTCTAAATTACAACGAGAGTGGTGATCTGATCCATTGTCCAGGGTTGTCTTGCTCATTTTGCTCGCTTAGGAAAAGGAAAAGTAGGCTTTAGTTGGTCTCCCCACTTAGTCTCAGCTAAATTTTTATCACTTCCTATTGTTGTTTTTATTTCTTTTTTTTTCCCCCATCTAGTATCGTTATTTACCGTTAAAAACCACTAATATAACTATGATCTTATACCTGTTAATTTGTGTTAGTGAAAAGTAATAGCATTAACTATTAAATGGAATATTGTTGCGTAATAAATATGTAGTTCATTCTATATCTATAAGTTTAAGTTTTCAGATAAGATGTATGTGATGCTAATTTAACATGGTATCAAAGGAAGAAGTTATAAGTTCGAATCATGCATACACATTACATCTCCTATTGTCATTCATTTGATGGTGAAACTCACAAATGAGAATAGATATATTGGTTTAAACTTTTAAATCGTGCTAATTTTAACAGACAAAACCATCAAAAAGTTTGGAAGAGAGAGAAACATTTAAGCTCTTTGAACAGTAAATTAAATACTCACAAGGAGTAGGTTATGGTGTCACTGAGTTCTAGCTCGAGATGTAAATGTTTTATATACCAATGTTAGCATCAGATGATTGATTTTGGCCAAAAGCTCAATGGACATCACAAATCGCACCAATACTGAATAGATTTCACCCTTGGGCAAATTTGAAGTTTGAGATTAAATAATATATTGAGATTAGAATCATAACTAAAACTTATGCTTCTATGTCTGAGGTGGGCTTTATACATTATTTGATATTTTCTTCATTTTAAACTTTAAATTCAATTAAATAAAAGTGATTTGCATAAAAAATAGCCGTGTGAGACCTAATTTAATCATATTAAAGTTAATATCACAACTAAAGATGAAATATTAAATCTAATAAATTTTGGTATGACTGATAGTCACCATTATATATATATATATATATATATATATGAAGTATGCCCAATAATATCAAGGCATGTGGAATGGGTGAATCTTGAGGGAAAAAAGCATGCATATAGTGTAGAAAAGATTAGTGGCATAGTGGCCTATCCAACCGGTAGTGATGATAATGGATTTGCTCATGATTGCAGTATAATCAAAAGGAAACTCCACTTCTTACACTTTCCTTAGTACTTTTCTTTCCCTCCATAACCCATAATTTCTTCTTTTCCGACATCCATAATCATTCTCATTAGAAAATCTGTCTCCTGAAGAAAATTTTCCCTCCATGCACGCACGGCTGGTTGCGTTTTCATGCACTACCAACATTAGCTAAAAGTTGCATGAGAAGGGCCAGGAAGGAATTGAGAACCCATCGTCTCGTTGATAATATGAAAAACCTAAACTCCAGAGAATGGAAATAGATGTGTAAATTAGCACTAGATGAATGAAACAAGTAAATGAGATTCAATGTATACAGTCCATGTGGAACTTTAGTCACGTTTCAAAGCATTATTCTATCTTTTGTGAAACATGGGATTTCTACTTTGTTGGCAAAATTTTACAGCGACGACCATAGGTCCTAGGATTTTGCTTATTTTCTGAGCCACTTGAATTCGTTATACATGCATTTCAATTTAAAACGATGAAACGAATTTTGAAGACGAGAATATTTAAAGGAAAAGAAGGGACAAAAACCAAAGAGAAGCATGCATATTTAAATTAGATCCTTTCCTTTTGCAGCAGTGGGGCAGAGTCAAAGAAGCACAAGCACTGCTGGTCATGAATGGACCAGATAGGCAGATTTCCTGGCAGTCAAATTGGCCTGCCACACTCGATAAAAGCAATTCAGTTTTTTATCTCCATTCTCTGTTTGACCATTCCTTACTGTCATGCATCCGACATTCGTACTTATCCTAGCAACTTTTTCTTGTCCCTTATGGGACTTTAGTTTACGGATTTCATGATATGTTAATTTCTGGATTAACAAATTTCAGCTTGGTTCTTTATGCTTTGAGAATAAAAGTATTTTGGATGAATTTTTTTCCTGAGTGAAGTGAGTTGGAAGTTACAATAATTATTCAATTAATATAACATAGAAAAGTTTTATAAATATAGCATAGTTGGATAGTGTTTCCAAAATATACTCATGTATTTAACTACTTCAGTTGCTTCTGCGGCTCCATAAAAAAAATGAAAAGCATTTAGGAGTAAAATGTTCTTACCTGAGAATTTTTGTTAGTTTTGCAAAGGTATAATAAACATATTTTGTGTTTAGTAGTACATATGTACATGATTAATAATTCTTTAGGATATTCGTTATTCGAATCTAATCACAAGGATCTAATCTGAAGGTAAAAAAAAAGAATTAACCTCCCTCCTAAGCATAAGACTTTGTACAACATTGTCATTATTTGTGGTTATATATTGTGTGATTGACAATTATGGTCCTATTAGGAACAAATATTTTTCCATTTTTACCTATGTACCATTTGAAATTGGATCCCTTTTATGTGGGAGAAAAGGAAAACTAAATCAAAAAAGTAAAGGACATGGGCCCTTCGCCCCTCTCTTTCTCTCTCTCTCTCCACATCTTTGTTAAGTATATACACGGATCCACATGCAATGTAGGGATGCACACCAGCATAGCAATGCTTGTTTGTATCTCTTTACATCCTTTTGTTCATAGGAAACAGGTTTTGCTCTCTTAGTCTATGAAAGTGAAAGAGAAAGAGAAATGATCAAGTCTTGAGCTCTTTGTTTCAGCTTTATTGTCTTGTTTGTCCAAGTGTACACACTGCTCTCACTGGGAAAGAGTAGAATGAACATAAACCTTTGAATGACCATAGGAGCTGTAACTTACTAGGCCTTTCTCTCTTGTGCAAAATGAAAATGGAAGTTGCTTCTGCAGAGCACCAGCATAATCATCAGTACATTTCTAACGTTGAATTTACCAGTACCAATAGGAATAGGTTTTCCCTTTTCCCTCCTAGCCTTGGTAGTTCTGAAATATGTTGTGCCTTCGGTGACCAGAACGGTGGCTTACATTCTTCACAACCTCCACTGCCTCTCACGTCAGATGGGTCTCTTTGCATCTTGGAAGCTCTTAGTAGATCACGCTCAAAAGGTTAATCACTTTCCTTGCTTCCCACTGTCTCTTTGTTACTTCTTTGATAATATCATTTACCACAAGTTTGAAATTATGTCGTTCTTACGTTTGCTCTTAAACTATGTTGTATAATGAAGAAATGATGCCAAGTTCAACTCCAAAACTAGAAAACTTTTTAGGAGGTGCAACTTCAGATGCAGGAGTATCTGGCATCAGGAGTGTTCATAATTATCAAGAAAGCACCAATTCCCTACTACTTCATGAGCCTGTTGGGAAATTCTTACTTCAACCTCAAGCATGTTACCCTGAGGTACACTGCAATGGCAGGTACCAGGAAAAGACCTCACCGGAGGAAGTGAAAGACACCCAGCAAACTCAAATGAGTGAAAAAGGAATGGTCTACTTGAAAAGTCTTGCTTCAGGTTCCATGCTAGATAATTATGTAGCTTCTGGGTATGATAGTGCAATTGGCCCTGGAAATCTAGATTCTCTTAGTTTATCAATGAGCCCTGGTTCTCAGAGTAGCTGTGTTACTGCTCCAACACAGATCTCATCCTCACACTACTGGGACGGACTCTGCGGCGATGTGGAACAAGAAGAGAGGAATAGAAAAACTCGGTGTCAAGCAGCCTGTGCATCGGAAATCCATAGATACATTTGGACAGAGAACATCTCAGTATAGAGGTGTAACAAGGTGTGTATTTCAGAATCTTGTGTTAATTTCACATTATACTTTGAATTAATGGATATTACAAGACTGTAACGAGTCATTAAGTAAGAGAACTTGGTATTCCATTTCAGACATAGATGGACCGGTAGATATGAAGCTCATCTTTGGGATAACAGCTGTAAAAAGGAGGGCCAGACCAGGAAAGGACGGCAAGGTTAGTAAAGAAAATCTTTATTGGTTCATAATATATGAAAGGAAGGTTTCTTTTGTTTTTTTAGCTGCAACCCCAGTTTTCTAATCTTGCTTGTCCCTTTTCTCCTGTATTCATGCACTCTACTTGTGGACAAACACATTGGGATGAAATTTGATCGTTCAGTTTACCTGGGTGAGTTCTTAAATAATTGTCAGTGTATATGTATCATAATAAACTCATTCTTAGGATCCATTCTCATTGATATAATTGAATCTCAGGTGGTTATGATACGGAGGAGAAAGCAGCTAGAGCATATGACCTTGCAGCTCTCAAGTACTGGGGGTCTTCAACGCACATTAACTTTCCGGTATATATAGTGTTCTACATTCACCCTTTTTATGATTTTCAACTTGTCATTGCTGTTGGAGCTACTACAATAATCTTTCTTCGACTCTGGCAGATAGAAAATTATCGAAAAGAGCTGGAGGAAATGAAGACTATGAGCCGCCTGGAATACATTGCACATTTGAGGAGGTGCCTTATGGCGTTTAAACTTCTAATTTGATTTCATTGAAATCCGTAGCAAACAACCATGTTTTTCTCCCTAAAATTGAAATAATGTATTATTTGACTCTGCAGGAAGAGCAGTGGATTTCTAGGGGTGCATCAATATACAGAGGAGTCACCAGGTTTCTGACATGACCAACTAGTTCACGAACTTTTTTTACTAGATAGTTGTCTTCTGTGCTGAATTGCTGGATCTCTATATTGGCAGGCACCACCAGCATGGAAGATGGCAAGCTCGCATTGGCAGAGTAGCCGGAAATAAAGACCTTTATCTGGGGACATTCAGTAAGCCCTCATTGTTCAAACATTACACACGCCCGATTTTATTTATAACATTGGTGGCCTGATTTTGCCATTTTATGTTCCTTCCTGGAAAAGTTGCACTAGCGATTATGTTATTAAGCACTAAGCTTGAAAAACGGTTTGATAACTCTTGGCTGTTTGAATATGGTAAATCCATTGAATTTACTTTGATGGTCTGAGGTTGCCTCTGAAGTGAAATACGAGGGAAGGAATCCAAATACATGATAGATGTGATTCTTTTTTCATTACCTTTTAGCACAATATACTGTTTACTAATTTGCCAAGAACTCTAATTTGTCTACTAAAATTGCTTTAGGCACCCAAGAGGAAGCAGCCGAGGCGTATGACATAGCAGCAATCAAGTTTCGTGGGGTAAATGCTGTCACCAACTTTGACATATCAAGATACGATGTGGATAAGATTATGGCCTGTAATTCTCTTCTTGCTGGAGATCTAGCACGACGAAACCAGGATAATGTGCCTTCCAACAAGCTCTGTAATCATTCCATACCAATGTCAAATAGCATCTATGAAGATGTTCAAGCTGAAACTACTATTGAGAATGACTTATACCATAAGATGATCTCGCATCATTCAGCATTTGATCAGAGATCAACGATGATGATAAATTATCCCAGCTCGGCTTTCTTTATGGCCCTAGACAATCTAGTTGGTTTTGAGTCATTGAACTCGAGCGAATTGACCCTCTGACTCAAATCTCAAGTCCTTCCTCAAGAGCATGACGGTTTAAGCAGCTCGGCAATAAATACTTCCTGAGAAATGGCATTTTCAAAAGCTCCCATTCTTATCAAACTTAGTTGATTCTCTGGTTTCCAATCAACCCAACAAAGGCCTTCTCTTAGGATCTCCTAAATTCTCAATTATTAGCATATCCTGTTGGACAGAAATTGATACTCTACTGTAAGATGTGTCAAGGTCCTTTGCATGCAGAAATAAAACTTGCAGCACTGCCAGCATCATGAAGCAAATGTATCTTCTTATTTTAAGCATTAGTGGACAGGATAAGAATTGGCCTCATATCAATCAAGAAGACGAGAAGCTCAATGGTTACTAATATGCCACATCCATTGATTAAAGTACTAGTTCATAATTTACATGTAGTAGTTTCTATAAAATTTGAATGAACTTTTTTTCGATGTGTCAACATATCATTGTTTTATATTTATGCACCATTTATCTATATACGTGGCGTATTAGTACCAATGAATCTATAATCATGGTGAAGGAGAATGAAACCTTTTCTTAATTCTAGGATATGCTGAATCTTTCGGCCCATATTGGAATCAAAGAATTTGCATAATTACAGATGCTAATGATTAAGTTGTGGGGGAGAAAGATATTGGTAGCATGGATGGAAGTGGTACTTCCATGATTGAGTTCTACTTTTCTGCTTTTTACTGGTCCTGCCAAGTACAAAACAGCTCATGTTTCTCAATAATACAAAAATAGTCTCTTACTTGGACCAAGCTTTTCCTTTTTTATGCCAAAATCTTGGATCCTGTATCTGTTATGTTTAGTGTAAAAATGATTTGTGGACAACTCTGCAATTTAGTTATAAAATAAACGAAGAAATATGAAGACTGTATTTTGATCCTCAAATGTTGTTTCCTCTGATGATTTCTAAAATTACAAACGAACGGTTGACATTATTTAAATATATTAAAATATGATATTATAATAATATTAATTTCTTTGTTACACATGACAATATTTAAAGGATTAACTTGAGAATATTTTAGAGAAATTAAAATCTAATTTTACTCCAAATACTAATACGCTTTCAGTAGGATGGAATACATATCTAGCATTATTTCAAAAAAAAAAAAAAACACAAATACAAATTGTATAAAAAAAAAGATATTAGTATCGTTATGTTGCATCTTAAGTGGAAATACATATATTTCTACTTGTATCGTATGTCCAAAGTAAGATACAACGATATAGGCGATAAAAGTTTTAGGAACATATGTATTGCACATTGGATGTACGATATAGGTTTTGATTTTGTATTGCATGTCTAACGAGTGATAAATGTATAATTATATATGTATCGCTTGTTAGACGTGTGCGATATATATGTAATTTAAAAAAAATATATGTTACACCTTCAAGGTATGATAAAGCAACATTATTTTTATAATTTTTTTCTCATAATTTGGTTTTATGGAAATTTTTTTCTAAAAGTACATTATTCATGTGATATTCTCTTTCTAGTAAATGGTGATGCAGAAGAAAATTACCATTCTTTATTTTCCATAGTTTAAATATTGGAAAATGTTTATTTCATCTTAAGAATGAAGAAAAAAAATTCCTTTATTTTTTAAATATATTTTCCATGATAGTTTAAACCTTCCTCCAACCATCAGCTATCATTTTTACATTTTCTATTACCATTTGCTGCTGCAAACTTGAATTTCCGAAAATCCTTTAATCTCGTCATCCGGATCATCCAAACAATCATTTATCTATTAAAATAAATATAATAATTAAAATATTTAGTATATAAATTATATGATTATATAATTAAATGTAAATTTGAACTATTAGATAACTTATAGGATGTTTTTATTAATAAAATGATGCAAACATAAAATTTTTTACTCTTAAAATTACCGTAAATGTTCATATCACAAGTAGTTGAAATAATAAAAGTTCGAAGACCATAAACAAAGACAGCGTTTATTAAGATCTTCGAAATCAGGTTTGAAGAAACATAAAAAGAAAAAAAAAAATATAATAATAAGGGTAAATGCTCTCTTTGACACATAAACTTTGATCAAAAGATCAATTAATGATAATAATTTGTTCAATTTCATATCCTAAAAGAACTTTTTTATGCCTTAAAAATAATGCGTATCGAATAGTAATAAGATAAGATGGTGTTTAAGATACAAAAAGTTTATATAGAATATACAATTTAATAAATTAAAAGTTTAACTATCTAATTAATTTTTTAATCAAAATTCGGATGCCAAATGATGCATTAACCCAAATAAAATAATAATAATTCGCTCAACTTATGAGTGACGACATACAAGAACTCTAGTCATGATAATGGAAAATTTCCATGGGAAGAGACAACGAAAAAATCCAAAATGGTTTCCACAATCAACAAGGCGCCAACAGCATCATTTATGTGCTACTTTGCTGTCTTCCTCACTTTTTTGAAAGGCGACAAGTTTTTTAATCTCCATGTACTAGTTAAAGCATACTTTTACGACATAATGCCATGATTAGTTAGGACTTCGTGTCCTATTTTAACAAAAAGCTGTTAGCACTTGTTGAAAAATTGCTTCGCTTCTTGCATGCCAGCTGCACTATCGTAGGAGAAGAAACAAAACCTTAAAGAACAAGTTCCTCATGTAGCAACTTTCATGTTTTAAGAATTACCGCAAACCTTGACTCGTGGGACTGAGAACACATGATAAAGAGTCACAGCGTATTATAGGGAACTTAGGCTTTAGATACATGAAAAAAAAAAAATATCATTACTAATTTTATCTGTAAAAATAACAAATTTTCTCTTACTAAATTTCCATCATAGTAGTTCTGATCGTAAAAATTAATTTCTTTGTAGCTAGAAAATTAATATTTCTCCAAAGATTTTTTTCCCGTATTAAAGACAGTTTTTCCTCCTCTTAAAAAATCCTGGTCTCTTCATGAAGATAATATTGGCAATCTATGACAACCTTAAATGATTGTCGAATTCTTTTCAATTCTGTTTACTTGGTGAAACTGTGTTAGGACAGGAGTAAACTTTTAACGGAAAGAAATTTTTTAAATGGGTTTTATGAAGTAATATATAAATGAATTTCATACTATCCATAACTTAAAATCTCAAAGTATTAAATTAATAAGTTTTTCCTTATAAACTTTATATATAAATCTTATATTTACCGTGAGATTTTTACATCCTAATAAATTGTAACAAAGCACTCCACTCACATACCTAAAAAATCAGAGCGATTTGAGTTCCAAATATCCATTAAGAAGACATTGTCAATTCCAAACCAGAACCTTGTTTAGATCATGTAATAATAAAAGTCTTATCGTTGCATGTGGGCATGGTGAGTAATGGATTGTTGGTCAAAAAAGTTGCAATTCATGGAAAAAAGTTTGTAAAGTAAAATAGGAACACTTCCAATAATCTGAAAACTTCAAACAACTTTAAGTCTGGTCAAACTGAAATGATTACTCATTTATGTGTGCGGTTGATGACAGGTTGGAGAGACAATGTATACTCGTGTACGAGAATAGCTTTGCCCTTAGTTTGACAGAGCTGCATTTGCTGCATTTAGGAGATCTTTGTTACGATTGTATGTTTGTTGTCTGTCCTTATATTGGTATCTAAATTATATATATAAAAGTATCTAATATATAGTCATATTTTATTTATATTTAATTTATTTAATATTTTCATAAAAAATACTATATATATTTTTATATGTATTTTTTAAAAAAGTGCTGCATTATACCGGATACCCAACGGATGCTTAATTGCCTATGTCGTCATGAAATCTTACATAATGAAGACAGCACGAGGAAAACTGCAAGTATACGCCGGATGATATCTGCTTGCCTTCAATTCAACCTATCATTTGTTTCCCAAGAAACTGATAAATTGCTTTGTAAAATAATGATGACAACTAGTAAACATGACAAAAATTTACCTCCTACTTCATTCTTTATTTATTTTTCTTTTCTTTTTTTTTGTTTTGTGGTATCAACACCTGGACTGGCAATTTCAGTTGATCGGTTGTATCTCACATTGAAGTCTAAATGGTATATAGTTAAAAACCTCAATCTGTATTGATCCGTTTATTAATCATGTTTAGGAACCCAGATCTATAACTTGATATATTTACTAAGTATATTTCGAGCCCAAATTGAAACTATTTATTTATGTAATACGTATCTATGTACATAGATAAATCTTAGCATAAATTTGAAGTCTGCAAAAGAGTTATTTTAATTATCATTGGATTATAATGCCGCCATAAAAGTTTAATAATGGAAAATTTGGATTTAATATAACAAAATTAATCATTTGTGTGCTTCTTATTATATCATCACATTACATTAAGCCCTATTAATTGAATGTCAGTGCTAATATCAACAACGTTTACTAGTTTTTCAAGAGAGAGTATCAAATAAATATCACGAAATAAAAAAAAGAGTAAAATTTGTTGAAAAAAATTATTGAAAATGAATTATCATTTATTCATTTTTTTTTTTTTTTTGTTAAATCTAATCAAAGCCTAGCAGGTGTTTCAAAAAATCATCCATTTCAATATTAATGCTAATATCAACAACATATTACTATTTTTTCAGAGAGAGACTATCAAAAAATGAAAAACGACAGAGAATAGATAAGTGAAAAATTCTTGAAAGAAAATTACTGAAAACGACTGATGATTTATTCATCATTTTTCTTATATTTTATTTAAGCCAAAGCCTAAGGGGCTTAAGAAGATCATCCAATTCAAAAAGCATGTAAGCTGTTTATACCCACTCTACCATTTAAATGAAAAAGGTAAGTTATCTGCATTCCATATGTTGAACAATAAAAGACTAAAATTCTATGAATGTATGAGAAATAAGCTCTTATGGTCTAAAATTAACAAAAATAAATTAATAAATCAATATGGAAAGATAAATGGATCCAGTAATATCAATATTATAAACCAATGGCATTTCTCTTAGTTTCTCAAATAAGTAGTACCAAGTTCGATTCCCTCTTCCTCCATTGTAATGGCAAAAAAAAAAAATTAATATTATAGGATTTTATATGTAAGTGAATGCCTTTAAATTTTTTTCTTTGATTTAACATTTCTAGAAGTATAAATTAAAACATGAGATTTAAAATATGATTATACCTAATCATCAATAATTCTAGCTCTCTTATAGAGTTAGTTTGAAGTTAAGCATAGAACTTAGACCAAAAGTTTAAAAGCCTTAATATGAAATGAATTATAGGCCTCTAAAAGATTGATAGACCAAACTTGGATATATTAGTTTAACATACCTATTACTCATGTTGAGTTTAACCAATATAAACTAATTTACCATCATGTTGTATCCTTCTAGATTAATGGATTAGGTATCATATTGCCAGTGACAATCATAGCCTTATTTCTAATGACAAATAAATTTTAACCATGGCAATCTCAATGACCAATAATTTTGTCATGTATATCCACAAGAATCAAATAAACTTTGTGTAAAATAATCATTATAATTAATAAGTACAAGCACGTTGCATTTATATATATATATATATGTACACATGGTATATTGCAAATATTAGCAAAATTTTAATATATGCAGCATGTAAAAAATATGAGTAAAAATTATTTAGAAAACTTCACCTATTTTATTATCATGCATATGAAAAATTTTATTAGTATTTTTACATTATAATTTTATAATATATTTGTATGTATACACAATCTTTTTTTTTCCTCTCGTAGAAAAGACAATCTTATCTCATCTACATTATCCCATTATAGATTAGAGCCCTATCTCGTGGGAACCGCAAAGATGAATATTCCAATCAGATACCCTAGGGATTTTAACTGTCATCTCTATACTACACCACCAGCTGAAAAACCTTTAGGAAATGTCATTGTGATAAACGCGACAACACAACTTTATTGCATACAATCTGTTCTTTTGTGGACGTCTTCATGACAAGTTATCAAAAGACTTCATATTCTCTTTTTCTGATTTTTTTTTTTTAAATTTTCATCCTAGGTCCCAAGTCTATAACGCATAGAGTGGATACGAGTTATATGTAGCAAATGTATCTTTATATTAATTTCTTTTTTCTTAGATTTTATTAATTTATTTTTTTAAATACTATCACGCATAAATATTATAATATAGTACTTGCATGCACTATAAGTGGGAATCAAAATCAAGGCTACAAACCCACTAAGCTACTTGCTAGCTACTTGAACTTGGCTCACTTTAGACTCAGCTCAGTTCTACTCGAGTTCGATTAGTAAATAAGTAAAATAAAACTCGTTTACCTAAATGAGTCAAACTCGAGCTTTAATTTAGACTGTTGAGCCAACTCATGACCAAGGTCATTTAGACTTGTGAACAGGCTCATAAGTAAGCACGTAAATAAGCTCGTTAATAAATATATGAATTTTGTATGTATGATATATTATATATAATTATAGCAACAATTATGTATTAGATTTTAGATTTGAAATAAATAAAAAAAAGGATATCTAAACGAGTCGAGTTCGAGTTAAATTTTAGACTAGAAAAGTTCAATAGGCTAAATAAAAAGCTTGAAACGGCTCAAGTTCAATTAATAAACATGCTGAGCTCGAACTCAAACTCGAACTAAAACATGATTAGTTAAACGAGTCGAGCTTGAGCCTAAATTTTAAACTTAATAAAAAGTTCGACTTGAGTTTGAATTTGATAAATTTTAAACGAACGGGGCTTAAGCCTCACAGCTTGGCTGGTTTGAAGCCTAATAAAAATTATTCATTCAAGGAAGGCAGGTTGGGCTTTCGGATACATAGCCAGCCCACTGGGCATTGCCCCACAACCACCATACTACGAAGATCCGTAAACATGGTTACAAAGCGATCCCCTCAACATTAATGGGAGATTTCCTAACGATTGAGTTAAAAAATCTTATTCAACATTAATCTACTTGTATATATGTATTTCATTTGGACAAATAATTGAAATGGAAAAGATAATTATAAGACCACCAAACCAATTTAGAGGATAAATCTCTGGGCATCTTCTTTTGACCCCACTTTTTTCCTAATCAGCGTTTCTATTTTTTATCATGGTGAAATGTTGAATTCATGAATTAATATTGGAGAAATACACAAATATACATTTGAAAATTTGTTCAGTGTACATTCTAAAATATAATGATCTGCAGCCAAGGATTCGCACGCTAATATTTGTTCGAATAATCCCCTGAAATTTTCGCTCATGACAAGTGGATATTTTGTTTAATATTATTTATTTATTACTTTTTTACAAAAGGAAACATCTAATCAGTTCGGCAGGATTTAAGCAAACATACGACTATAGGGCATGATACCGTGCAGATAAGGACCATTTAATTTTGTAGATTAGATAAATTATATGGAAAAGATATCAACATTTCAAAAATTTAAAAAGAGAAATTAATATTTCTTAAAATAAATTAAATAAAATATTAAATATTGACTATTTAGTAAAATTAAGAAAAATTAAGTGAAAACTAACATAAATATTGATCCATTAATAAACTTTGCTAACTATTGATACCTCATTCGTTGATTCGTCTTTTCAAATATTCGAAACGTTGATACTTTAAATAAACTCATCATAAATATTTTTTGGTATAATTTACCTTTTATATATACTTATTTTGTTAAATTGAAGTCTAATCTTATATATTCTCAATAGCACTTTAATTATGGGTAAATTAGATGAAAAAGTATCAATATATGAGATTAAGTTTATTTAAAGTATTATTGTTTTATTAATTATATTAATGAGATATCAACCTTATATGAATTTCATTTAAGGTAATAATATTTGAATTAATTTTTAATTAAGTTTCCTTAATTTTCATCAATATCCAGTTATTAATACCTTTTAACTCAATTTGCAGAACAATGATTTCTATTTTTAACCACTTGAAATAATGATAGTTTAATTGAATTTATCTTCAAATATTGATTCCTCTTTTAACTACGGTAATGTTTATATTTTAAATTAACTTAGCATTAAATATTGATACATTTTAACATAATTTACTCTTTAATTATAGACTTTTTTCTCCCTTCATTATAACCTGGCCTATTGTACTTAAAAGACCAATATTAATGCCATTGATGTAAAAAAAACTTGGAGGTTACACCAATTAGTGTCTTAGCTTGATAGAAGAAGTTCAATTGGAGTTGCTTGTTAAATCGAGAAGAGAATTGTAGTGGGTGTGGGTGTGTGTGTGTGTGTGTGTGTGTGTGTGTGTGTGTGTGAAATTACATCGGTTTAGAAGAGGAGGTGAAGAAATTTTCTACCAACTTTAGTTGTTATTATCCTTATATATGTTAAGCAATTTTTGTTAACTTTTAAGGCTTTTGAAAATTATTGTGTGTGTAGTGTTGCATAGTAGTTATGGTGGGCTAAAGGACTTAATTTTGCATAAATTTAGCTTAGTTTAAACACAAATAGTCCTCTATACATGCAATACATTGAAATCATCAATTATTTAAAATAAATACAAAGTTTATAAATTTGGTTTATAAATTCTATTTAATTAGAAAATTTCTTATAAGAATCTATATTGATATACTTGATAAATTAAGAGTTAAGTTTTTGAAATGCATATTTCTAAGGAATTTGAAAACATATATTAATTATAAAACAACTTGAAATGACTAAATTATAAATTTAAGTTTCTATTCTTACTTCAACTATTTTACTAAAGTTATTGTAAGAAAAATTATTCAAAATACCATTCATTCAAATTATTAAAAAAAATTATTAATTTAATCCATTGATGGGAAAAAAAAAACTTGGAGGTTACACCAAGTCAAGCCAGAGCTTGAACACTAGTTAGAAGAAGTTAAATTCCCATGAAGTGATGATAATTTTGATATTCTAGTATGGTGGAAGCAAAATGGAGTAAAGTACCCTACATTACGAGCCCAACCTAAAGATATACTAGTTGTACCTTGTGTCCATAATTGTTTCCAAATCAACATTTAGTAATTGTGGATAGATAATTCACTCACATAGAAGTTGGTTAAATCTAGATACAACAGAAGCATGGATGTGTACCTAGAGCTGTTTGTTAAATGGAAAAGTAGGTAACTTTAGTGATTGTATAAAATTTAAATTTCTTTGTTAGTTTCCACAATTTACATGCTTTTTATTTTCCCTTTTTGTAGGTGATGATTTGAGTCAGCTAGAGGATGAGCTTGAGAAGTTGCAAATTATTGATAATGATGATGATTAAAAGAAAGCAAGTACATAAAAGGTTTATGTTGCTGCTTGATTTTTGTTGAAATTTTTTCAAGATTTGGATTTTTTTTTATTTAATGACATAAATGGTACTTGAACTTTAACAAAACATGCAATTAAGTACATAAACTTTAAAATTGGCCCATTTATTACCTAAAAAAACTTTTGTGTATACTAATAGTACATTTAACAATTTCTTTCAGGTACTAAATTGGTCAATTTCAAATTTTCTAAGATATTAAATTAATCAAATTCAAAATTCAAGTATTAAATTGATCAATTATGACGTTCAAGTAGCTCTTTGCATGTTTTGTTAAAATTTAGATACCATTTGTGGCATTATCCTTCTTTTATGTGTTTTTTTTTTTTTTTTTTGGCTAGATGATTGGTTTTCTTTTCATTTTTAAATCAATATGAAGGGTTTAATTTTTCATTTGGGAGATGAGCAAAGGACGATAGCTCAAAACACTTTATTTCTTCATCTAGGTAGTTAAGGTATGCAATCTTTGTTGGCATGAATTTCATAGTTCAATTTTAGATCCTACTTCTAGGAAATACGACATATTTTTTAGTTTAATTTAGTTTCTTATGTCGAAATAGTTTTTTTTTTTTTGCCCTTTCTTTCCAATTGATGATGATCAGTGAGTTATGCTCATTGCAACTTGATTTAATAGATTTTCCATTGATGAAAGATCATATTATTGACGTTTCATCTACTTTTTGTGCTATTCTTGTAGTTTACCTTGGATTTTTATCAATATGGTATGCAAAACCAAATTTGATTCAAGCAATTTTCTTGCATTTGATTGGCGTTCCTTTAAAAAATTTTCCATGTGAATGGCCATTAAATAACTTGTATATTGTTCTTCTATATATTAATGTGCTGGCATTTATCTTCAGTTTGCCACCTGCAACAAATTAATTAGTCTCTCCATGTAGCAGCATACTCATATGAAGTATTCTGTGACTGGCATGTGGAATTCTTGTCATTTTGTGAAAAATTACTATTGAAGTCATTATAGAGTGTGCTGCATACACTTGTGGCTTGGTCTATGTATGGTGGGGTTGCTATAATTGGCCGATCATGTGTAGCAGACATGCTAGTCTACCTCAGCAAAGTCTTGAACTGATAACACTTGCATGTGGAATTCTTGTCATTTTGTGGAAAATTAGTATTGAAGTCATTATAGAGTGTGCTGCATGCACTTGTGGCTTGGTCTATGTATGGTGGGATTGCTACAATTGGTCGATCATGTGCAACAAACATGCTGGTCTACCTCAGCAAAGTCTTGAACTGATAACATGTGTAAGATATCATAGAGAGAGGCGTAGGAGAAGGAACAAGCAAACTCAATTTCTCAAGTGAGCAAGTGTGATAGAATATCGAATAAGATAGATTCAATTGTTCTTGATTCATTCTTCGTGAATTAAGTGCTTTGATCTTTCTCCAAAACTATTTCAGTAGAGTTTCTATATTGCTCTTAATCTTAACAATACGCAGAATGACCGCAAATAAGGGGAGGAACGAATGGTTGAGATCAAGTGTTGCTGGTAACCATTGGATCATTTCCTATTGATTTGATGGTTGCTATTGAAGTCTCCTTTTCTTTTAGTAGTGGGTTGGGCTTATAATGGGCTTGAGGGCTTTTATAATATAAAAGTAGCCCATTGCTCCTTTAAAATAGGTAATTCTTAATATAAAAAGGTTAAAGGCTTATTTTAATCTACATAATCCCTATTTTAATGAAACAAAGCCCAAATTAATCCAAAAAGCTATTTTTGGAGCTTGCTTTTTGCACACGAGAAAACCAAATAAGGCTAAGAATGACATAAAGCAACTTAGCGATCCCTGTTCCAATCTACCAAGTCGAATCTCCTTATAACATCCCTTCTTGGGCTAGGTCTTATAAGCTCCGTCACTAACCTAGAAGACCAACCTGTGGCATTAAATTGGGCCAAGAGCCCAATTACTAAAATGACCTTCTATAGTCTCAACCCAATTACTGAAATAACCCTCTACAGTCTCTTATGCATACACAAAAAACAGTCATCTGTCATCTTCTAGGAGTTGTACCTCTTCTTTGAACATTTACGAATTCCATTAAGCACTTAGCTTCCATATATACTTCAAGTGCAAGATAATGGGAAGAAATTCATAGCCTTTTAATTTTAGTGAAACTGTCTGATATATACATATGGTTAACAATGTAACATAAAGGCCAACAACTAATCATATCTTGTTTTGTGTGGATAGGAAAGGAAGGACTATGGAGGAATTAATGCTCTCTCTCTCTCTCTTCTCTTGTGTGTGTGTGTCAATTGATGTCTTATGTTTACTCTTTAAGAATTTTAGTACTCTTACTAAAATTTGTGTAAGTCATGCTTCAGGAGTTTGTTTAAGCCATGTCACTAAAATTCTATTAGAATAGAATCAGTATTTCAGTTTTATTCCCACGAAATTTCTATTTCTTTGTTTAGTTTGCAAAAAATTTTATCAAAAGAATGTCTATTCCAAGTGATGCGGAATAAATAAGAAATCCTTATTCTTTTCCTTTATTAGAGGAATGGCTATTACTTATTAGAAAGTATGTTTTGATCCAAAAATACCCTTAACTATAAAATAAGGAATTGTTATTCATTTCCAGCTTTATTCCATTTCAGTGAACCAAACGTACCATTAGTGAATTTTTTGTTTTATTCCTTTTGCATATAAGCTATCTCATTGTGAAATATAATCCACATATTTTATTGTTATTGAAAAAAAAAATCAATAATTATAACATAGAAAAGAGAGAGTAAATAAAAAAAAAAAAAACGAAACTTGCATTTGTTAGTGGGTCATTATAGTGTCTGGTCCAAGTAAGCGCAAAACCTTATGAGGGTAGGTTTGATTATAATGGGGAGAAAAAACCTATAAGATTTAGGGTCGGATTTAGTAAACTCTATAGGAAACCAGGATGGGTTTTGGTTTTGTAGGACCTGTACCAAATTTGCCCCAGTTGCATCCCTATTCACTTATGGATGATCAAAACTCCCAATTAGAGACTATAATCTTTGATGGTATAGAGGTTTGAGATCCAACACTCCCAATGAAGCTTATTTTGTATCATCCTCAAGTAAAAGTCCAAATCCTCCTTATTAACAAATGAACCCCTAGGAGTAGAGGTCACAATCTCAACTAGTGTAATAGAACTAAGAATAGTATTACAATATGTGGTATAGCATAGCATGTGAGAATTGTGAACCTCTAAGCTAAAATTCAATGTCTTTTACTTTAGGAATAGGCTATAAGATGATTGTGGGTTCTACTACAGGACTACCTCTTCAATCCTAGGAGTGATTTCCTCATTAACCACAACAAGATTAGATGACTGCGGTGTTTTGAGGGGCACCTTCCGACACAACAATAGCATGGTTTAGGAAAGTCATAACCTGTTGCGTAGTAGTAAATGCACTCATGCTAACCATGGATTGAGAAAACATTGTTATGAACTAATTCAAAGAACTTATATTCTCTTGCATAGTTTGCATTATCAATGCACTATTCGCTTGCATCACATGTATTACATGTACATAATCAAGGACATCATCTTGCATGTTAGTAGCATGTTAGTATCCACAAATGCCAATATGGTTCGATTAGCAATTTCAAGATTGATTTCTTACTTTTAGTTGTTTCTATTAGCGTAGCCAAATGCCAATCATCTTCTTCCTTGTATGTGCCATTGTGAAGTTGTCAACTACCTCTATTTCCAAAAAAATCACTAAAATGTAGTAGGATAGATCTAGTTGCAATAGACATAAACATGCCACATACATCTTTGAACTACATATGGCTTCGAAGGAATAAAATCGAAGTACAAGTAAGGAGATGACTAAGAGAGAGACAATAAGGAGGAGAAGTTTGCAATCTCAAGAATCTTAATCACATGTGCGACTGGTTGAGGAGTTGGAAGGTGAGCAATTCTTCATTTTGAGTTTCTCTTGATCTTTTGACATTACAAACCAACAGTACAATAACGCTTATTTTAATGTTTTTTCTTCTGGTAAATGAAGAGGAGATCTTGAATATATAGACTTTGGCCATTGATGATGTCTGTCAAATTTCATGGACTATCAACAATACATGAGATGACTCCGTCAAATGTTCGATTTTTCACTGGGTTTCTTTTGAGTCCAAACCCAAGGAGAGTTTTTTTAAGTGTATAAGTTTCCTTGAGAAATGTTGAGAGTAGATATGTTAGTTCAACTATCTGTGCATTAAACCTATTATGTCAAATCTTTCATTAGTCATCTCATATACAAATTGGACTCTTTAGATCCCGTCGACCAATCGATGTAGTAAAATCTTAATATTTTAATATGATAAATCATTTAGTCATCTACCTTATAATTTATTAAAAATTGGGTTAATATTGCGAATGATACATGAACTTTGGTAAAATATGCAATTAGATAATTTAATTTAAAATTGATCAATTTGATACTTAGAAGAATTTTTTTGTATACATTAATAGTATCTTCATTAAATTGGCTAATGCTGTCATCCAAGATAGTTTTTTAACTAATATAATGAAGTATTGTTAGTGCATACGAAAAGTTTTCTTAAATACTAAATTAGTCAATTTTGAAATTTATGTGCTAAACTAATCAATTTTAGTATTTAGGTACTTAATTGCATATGTTACCAAAGTTCAAATATTATTCATAATATTTACCCCAAAAATTTATATGCTTGGATAAATTTTCTATTCTAATAAATTCCTGCTTTTTAGACACATGTAACCTAAAAAACGAAATACATAATATGTTCAACATGTAATGGGATATGTAAGAGTCCTCCATGTTTTTGGGAAGACGATTCAACTACTTTATATTATAACTGAACCTTTTCGATTCCTTTATATATCGTTCTCTCATGATGGCATCCGGTGTCCTAATATCTTAACAATTAAAACAATAACCATAAGATCCCAATTCATGATAAATGCTTATATCTTTGCCTGTTTGGATTGTAGGATTTTTATTTATATAAGATTTGTATCGGTAATATATCAGTATTAGATTAATATCAACTCAATTTGATCAATTTATAAATAAAATTATTCTTTTATCAATATCGATTTGGTTTAAAAATTATACTAGAATAATACCAAACCAATATATCCAAATAGGTCCTATCCGGAGGATGAATATGATAAAAGTGAAATAGTTTCTATAGTTGGGCTTAAGCTCAACCAGAATTAGAATTTTCTAACTTATCTTGTCCAACCCATTTAAAACAAGAGAATGGGTGGACTCACTTTGCAGTCCTTCGCTTTATTGAATTCATTTAAAAACTCTTTTTTTTTTTTTTCATTACAACAACGCAGGAGGATTCGAACCTAATATATGTCACTTGAGACACTGGGAAATATGGTTTTAGACTACAATATCATTGACTATTTAAAAACTCATTTAATATATATATATATATATATTTTTATATAACATGGTAAATCGAGATCCACTCCATAATCAAATCCGGAACTGTAATTATAAACATGACAAAAGGAACGGTATTACCGTGAAAAATGTCCTTTTCATTTTCATTTCCATGATTTGCATTGGCGGGGTTCGTATACTTGGCAACCATAAATTATGTGAGCCCAATCTTTAATGGGCTATATACATATATATCAATAGCAGACACAACACAAGACAAAATCATGTGCTTGCCTATTATCTTCTTGCAACTTGCTACAACTCTTTCGGCAAATTTAGCTACAACTTCCCTCATATGCTACATAAATATTAGTAAATTTTTAATATATAATGTAAGTAAATTATGGATAGTAATTATTTTAGAAATTATTCTTTTATTTATTTTTTATGTTAAAGTTTTATTTGTTTTATAGCGTCTAATATTCGTATATATAATATATATATTCTCCGTTATCAATACAACAAAATCGTTCCTTCCATCTGCATGATTGAGAATAAATAAATCTACTTCAGCCGCGGGTCCATTCGCTTATTTTATAATAGTTTTGGAGATTCGGTTGTGCTTTGATGAAAATGAATTCAAGGAGCAATAATACCAATGCAATGAGTTTAAATTATTCACTTAAAATATAAAGAATTTGATTGGATTTTATTATAAATTTATGGTTTTCAATAACTCAATTAAAGCTAAAGGTATTGTAGTCTAGTGAGAGATCTCAAGTTCGAATCTTTCCATTCCATTGTAATAACCAAAAAAATAAAGAAACAACTCAATTAAAATATTGAAACTTCACTGGCTTTAGAGTACCTTTTCCTATATTATGGGTCTTAACCGTCTAGGCAATGACTTAAATCTTCTAAACTTAAAAATTAATGTAAACTTAGCTCCACTTTATTATATTTTCCAAAAAGAAAAGCAATAAACTAATAATATATTGGGAAAAAAAACAAGTCGTAGAAAGGTCAAAATATTTCAATAAAAATGCTAAGAAATAAAAAATAATTAATAATAATAACAAGGTTAGCCCAATGTTTTACCTCTTTGGAAAATTCATACGAGTCCTACAAAAATTCATATGGAAATTATAGGTAATTTTTCAAGTGGTTTATGTAATAATGAATCATGCGATTCATTTCATAAAAATGAAATAAAATAAAAGTAGATGTGGGCATAGTCTATGATCTATCACGATGGATCAAAATATTATGTCTTAGTCCAGTAATAACAAATAACTAGTCAAACATGTGTTGATGGGTATCGTATCAGCAACTTATACGGTCTTATTGATTAGATAATCTAATCAGTCATCTAATCATTAAAATAAATATAATAATTATTTCAGTAGTATGATGAATCTAAACCGTCAAATAACCAACAAGACTCTAATCCTATAAAAAAAATTATAACCGCACTTAGCCAAAAAATTTAAACTTTCTTCCTTAATTAAGCAGCGAATTGTCTCATCTCATAGTGCTCATCATTAGACTCGGTGCTTCCCCTTTTATTGCACAATTGGATTCAATTTCTTCCCTCTCTTTCCGGGAAACCATGTTTGCCTAAAAACCTACCATGACCAAGCTCCTTGTCCAAATCTTGCCCGAGTGGCCCTCTCCCCTCTTTTCAGACCCACAAGCCCACCGTCTGGTTATCCTCTAATTGTTGTAGTAGTAGTTTTGGTATCTTAAGGTTCTGGTTGTTTCGTCCTTTTATAGTCATTTTGGTATTTTATTTTTTATTATTTTTAAATAGATATTTATCAAAAAATAAATATAAATAAAAAACAGACATATTTGCTCATAAATAAATCATATAAAATAGATACAAATATAATACAGATTAGATATATATGAGATACAAATAAAAATTAGATAATCTAAGCTGAATACCAACTTTAACATAGTTACAATCCGAAACCCAATACCAATACATTTTACCAAGTATGCTTAAGTTTGGAGTTTGTCTCCTTTTAGTAAAAATAATAAAAGAAACAATCCACAGGACGACCATAGGCATTTGAATAATCGATAAGAAACCAAGGAATGACTGGAGTCGATACAAAAGTGTTGAAAGAAGATGGGGACAATGAATCCGGTCATGGCTTATACGACTTACTAATAGTTTTTGTCCATATCCTGGCTATATATAAAACAAGCTAACTTGTTACCATGTTAGCCTAACATGCGCAGGATGACCAAGCCAGCTGCATGCTCTCATTTCATTCAACAAATGAGAAACATACAAAAGATATTGGCTGGATCGCCGGTCATGTTTCCGGACATTAAACACAAAGCAACAATTATTAATATAGTAAATAGTACCTAAATTTAATTAAATATTTAAATTTTAGAATTAATTAATTTGGTATTAAAAAACTTTTCGTTTATTCTAATAATACTTCTATATGGTATTTTTAACCAATATAATGGATATTATTGACATTCACAAAAAGTTTTTGAGGTATTAAATTGATTAATTTCAAAATTTAAGTATTAAATTGATCAATTTCTAGGTTTAGATACTACTTACATATTTTACCAAGATTTAGATATTATTCATCTTATTTACCTAGAAAGAACCAAGGATTTAGTGATGTGCACGGTTCGGTTAACCGGTCCATGACTCTATTTTTTGAACCGAACCGAAATGATTGATTTTTTAATATTATAAACATAGACAAGTCCACTATTAATGATTAACCACTTTAACAATTAACATTTTCGGTTTTTTGTTTTTTACCATTCAATATAATGGTTTACTAAAAGATGTTTGTTAACTATATTGTTAGTTATAACCATGAAAAATTAAATCCTTTTATTTGTTTCATGATTACATTCAAAAATTACAAATAAACAGATCAAATAACTACAAAACCAACATATAAAAAATAAGTCTAATAAAATATTACACAAATTAAAACTTGATGTCTTTTTCATAATCCAAATTACAACACAAATTAATAATAATTAAACATAAAAGTTTCAATTACACATGTTTTAAATTACGATAGATTTTAGTATTTTATCTTTGTCTATATATATATTTTTATAACAATAATTATATGTCTATATATTATATATAATATATATTAAACTGGTTAACCATTAACTGTCGGTTTTGGAGATTACAAATTGAAGCTGAAAAATATAAAAATCATAATCCTAAAACCGAAACTGATAGATAGATTAACTATATTTTTTGGATTAGTTTTTTTTTGATTTTTTTAAAAAATTTTGATTTTAATTTTAATTTCATCAGTTTTTTTGGCACTCGAGGAAGAATATTATGGTGGATGAGGCATAACACTACTTTTCTTAAAATTGCGTCAATTAGTAGTATAGGAAGCTAAGCTAGTCCCTTTGAGTATATTTGTCGATCAAAAAGCTATTTTTTTCTTTACTCTAAATAAGGCGCCGAGTAAATTGGACCAAACAATACCTACTTCAATAGATGGGACTGTTATAGTTCGATCAAATCAAAATAAACAGAAAGCGGTAACAATTCAGATTAAAACCGGTCAAATTCTTAAACTATAGATATTTTAAATCCTTTTCGAACCGAACATAATCCAGACTAAAATATATATAAAAAAAATGTATTTTACAATTTGATGCGGTAGTGAATCCGGCATAGCTTTATAAACAATTTCAATTCTAATAATTAAAGTAACCTGTTTGGATTATTAGATTTTTATTGGTATCGGATATCTGTATCAAATTAGCATCTGTAATTTATCGGTATCATATTTATATCGGTTCAGTTTGATCATTTTATAAATAAAATTATCAATTTTTCATCAGTATCATTCATTATTAGTTCGGTTTAAAAATGATGGCAAAATGATATCAAATTAGTATATCCAAACAAAATTAAGCTAGATATGTGTCAAACAAAATTTAAATACTCTCTCTTCTATACTTTTTTTTTGTTGGCCAAACTGTCTCGTCTATACTTATAAGCCCCAATTTTAACTCCAAAGATCAAATCTAAGAAATACATGGAATGGTAGCATAAACCGTATGAATATATCCAGTTCGGCTTGTATGCACAAGATGTATATAAATTTAATAAATGTTGCATAATAAATGATTTTGAGCAAGCCATAACCATATAAATACGAGTTAAATTTCTTGTCAGCAAAATTATATGTTGTGTAAAAAATTCATGGGAAAAGCAAAGTTTCATTCTAAGTAGGATGCCAAATTTTCACATCCAATCAAATTTTTCGTAACTAGTTTTACCATTGCTTTAATATCGTTTTCATGTGGAAAAAGGAAGCTTATTTGTACTAATCTCTATTTGATAATGTAAAAGATGAAACCTCTTTATACTAGATGATGTTAGAAAATATAATAAAAATTCAATGATAAGCTATTTCTTCCATATTAGCAAACTAACCAAACAGTAAAGGAAAGTACAAAATAGTTATTAAAAGTTGAATTGATTATTAAATTAAATTTTTTATTGAATTAAGGTACCAAATTTGACATTTTTTCACTCTTAGCATCATCAAGTGTTTCTCAAGATATTGTCGATAAGATCTTATATATGAAACACTTACCAATATATGCAATTAACTTAAGCTCTGCGTAATTTATTTATAATTCCTAAATAAAGTAGCTAATTACAAAATTTAACAAAATTCAAGTAATTAACTGCAAAGTTCAAATTTAAAATTGATAATTTTAAACATCAAATAGTTACTTATAAGTGATATGTCAAGTATTTCAGTTACGTGACAATGATCGAGTGTAGATCTGAGCCATCAAATTACCAACAAATTCCCATCAAAAAAGGATGGTGGACCATAGAATTTTTTAAGAAAACCATTAATGGGTAATAATTGATTACATATTATCATTACAATATAAACTGTACATCATTATTTGGAAAAAGAAATAAATACAGACCACCATCAATCATTACCAGGCTTAAGAGCCCCCGAAACTAATCGAGTATTTTATCATGCATAGCACTAGATACGCGCGCAACTCCAGCACTAATTGGTCCTAGGTTTGGATTTGATAAAAAATAAGATCTGAATCGAAATCTTGCTTTTAAAATAGGGAGGAAATATTAAAAAAATGATAAAAGAAAAAAGCCATTCTATGACCTATTTATTATGTTCTATATAATGAGCGGATAATGGTATACAGATATATTATAAAACAAGAATCACTTCTGATTCCGGAACTTTTTAATGCATAGTTTGCTTCTTACAAAAGAATTGCACCAAAGAAAGAATCAAAGAAAAGGGAAAAGAAAGGGAGATCACAATGAGAACTCACATATAGATAGAGGAGCCATCCACTCTTTCGCTACTATGCTTCCTCTCTGATATAAATGGTCATTCTATGCCTTGTGACACAAATATTCCTTTGATGGGCAGTTCATTTTTGCAGTGTGTATGAAGAAACACCAAAAAGGAGCACCCATAAAGTCTGAACTTCCATATGAAAGTCACAGGATCTGTGCCAAAATCAATATTTTCTTTCCAGGTTCCCCCCATTGCGAGACACTTAATTAGCAAATTTTGCCCTATGTGGCATTATTCTATTCACTCAACTTGCTCGCCAATCAAGTCTAGACCAACCAAAAGGAATGATATGCCCTGAAACAGTAAGAAGTAGAAATGGATGCCCTGAGCTGATAGGAGGCTCCTAGCTGAAGCTGTAAGAAGAAGAAATGCTAGTGAAAGCTCCTTCGTGTATATTCTATTATGCTTCTTCTTCTTTGTAACCTTTTTCTCCTGTTTTAAGATTTCCTCCCTCAATTCATCAAGATCTGGAACAGAGGAACCCCTTTGATGCTTTGGCTCTTTCTCAACCAAGGAGACAAGATCGCCCTCAGAGGAACGTCCAGATTTCTTTGTGACAACCCACTCGTATGCACTACCAAGCTGAAACAACCCTGAGATCATGGCATTGAACTTGGTCACAGACATTGTGTTCTCAAAGAGAAGGTAAGGGACGATGAAAGGAAAAGATTTGGAGCCGGAAGGATGTTGAGGAATGACATAGTAGCCGGGATGTAGCATACAACCCAAGCTGGTAATGTAGCTTCAGGAATGAACATTGTCATGGGGAGTATAATGCAGAAGAGGGTAAATGAATAAAAGGGTAATATCAGCTTCCGGAGAAGAAAGAATAGAAATATCATATTAAATTTCTTCCAAATACTAATCTGCAATGACCAAATATCACTGATCAGTCCAATAAAAAATCAATGTTAATGCAGTTCCATAAGCAAATAAATTCTACAAGTAGCACACATCCACCACAGTACCTTAGCTCGAATTATGTCAGGCAAGCAGAGGCGGAATAACTGCATTGGACCAGAATGCCATCTGTGTTGCTGTTTCCTGTAAGCTTCATAAGATTCTGGTAGCTCACATTGGCACTACATGTAAAAAGGAAAAGCATAATAAGCTAAACATCATTACAACTACTTTATAAGAACAAAATCCTAGGTACAACTAAAGCTTGAGTAAAAAGCTTTGGCAAGCAGCAACAGTTGACAGATACCTCAACATCATTGAGAAAGATGAATTTCCAGCCATTTAGATGAGCACGAACAGCAATGTCCATGTCTTCAACGGTAGTCCTTTCCAGCCACCCACCAGAATCCTCCAAAGCCTTTCTTCGCCACACACCAGCTGTCCCATTGAAGCCAAAGAAATTAAGGAAGATGCCATTAACTTGTTGCTCCACTTCAAAATGGAAAGCCAAATTAATGTTCTGGAGCCTTGTAAGCAGGTTCTCATCCTTGTTCACAAATGACCAACGTGCCTGCACTAATCCTACTTCCTCATTGTCCTGCAGTATATAGAGATATGTGATTAGCACAAGAATTACACCTATGTCAGAATTAAACCATTAGTATTAATTATAATGGTTTGAAGTCTAGATAAATCAATGAAACAATGAAAATGATAAGGTAATGACTAAGTACCTTAAAATGTGGAATGGTTCTTTTAAGAAAATCAGGGTTGGGCTGAAAATCAGCATCAAAGATGGCGACAAATTCATAATCTTTGACATAGCTACAATTCATAGCGGACTTTAGATTACCAGCCTTGTATCCCTCTCGAATCACCCGGTGCCTATACACAATGTTAGCACCTTCTTGTTGCCACTTATGCACTTCCTCCTTAATCAAAGATTGAGCAGCGGGATCATCAGAGTCATCAAGAACTTGAATTAGCAACTTTGATTTTGGCCAATCCAAGTCGCAAACTGCACCAATTGACTGTTGATATACCTGAAAATAACAAGCCATATAAGACAAATTACATCTAGACAATCTTGTCAAATTGGGTAAAAGGGAAAAGAAATTTAAACAGTATACAGATGTGTTTGGGACGGCCTTTCCCCACCTTAATTCTACTTTCTCTAATTCCAAAAAGATGGCATGTTAGAACTACACTCGATTGGAAAAGCAACGAAAGCCAGCTAATGGCCATGATTGGCGCCAAACACATGGATTATGTTTGGCTAAAAGTGACCAATTTACATGTAAAAATGGCCACAATGTGGTAAAGTAGCAATCACAAAAGTTGTCATTAGCCTAAATTCCTTCCATAAAGCTAAACATGACAAAATAAACCTTACTAAAACACGACTAAAATCCAAACTGCAACAGAATTTGGTTTATCTTGAACATTACCTCCTTTTCATTGCACATAGGAATCTGTACAAGAACCATAGGGAAGAACCCTTTTTCGCCGGATTCGGCATCCACCAGAGCATCCTCCTTAGGAACAGGTTTGATCTTCCTAAATTTGATCCAGAAACAACCCAAGCACAGAACAAGTCTATCCAAACTCTGGATAAGGAACAGCACTATACACACATTGGCTAAAAACTGTAAAGGAGGAGCAAGGTACTCCACTCTAATCAAAACCCACCTAGAATACACCCAATCAAAAACATCCTTAACACCTAAATGTGATGTCGCTGTTGTGGCCAACAAGTACTGCAATTGCAAATGCGGTGTACTGAAGTGCCAACCCTTAAAATAAGCAGCCAATTCAAACCCCAGCAGAACTATACTCAACCAAAGGAACAACTTTATGAACAGATAAAACCTGGATTTCCATGTGCGGCTCTCCTTCTCCCTATCCCGGGAGCCGGATACATCAACATCGGCATCGGTTCGACCGGAAGCCACGCGGCGACGAATTGCGGCGGCAAGATTGAACATTGTGGAGGCAATTGACGTTAAACAGCCAGCAGCTTTATGTGCTTTGAGCAAAAGCACCCAAGTGAACTGTTTTGCATTCTTGTTACGACCAAGCTTTGAGGACTCGGTGATCAAAAAGTCTTCCTCTGAAGGACTTTCGATCTCCACCATGGACCAGTTTGGATTCTCCATTTTGATAACTACAGGAGTACCTTTGTGTTGGTTTGCTTTGACCACCAGTCAAAGAGAGGTGCCATTTCTTTGTTTGTTTTTTTTTTTTTTTTGATCTAAAAAATAATACTCACCCAATTCAGTTCGTCGTATGAAATATAATGGGTATGATAAAGATCGAAGCTTTATGAGAAGATTTGGTGAAAGTTTATCACTTTGAACCCATTGTCAAGAGAGAGAAGATGTTTTCCTTGTACTCTTACACTGACATTCGAGAGAGAAAGTGTGTGTAGGGTACTAACTAGTGTAAAACTGGATGTTGTTTTAAGGTAGTGCTTACCTAAACCATGAAATAATAGAGAGAAGAGAGAGAGAGAGAGAGAGAGAGAGAAATTGCAGACAAGGTCACGAAGGTAATGAGAAAAATGGGAGGGAGAGAGAGAGAGAGAGAGAGAGTGAGTAATGCGTATATGTTGTGAAAGTGCAGAGGAAAACAGGAAGAGATGGAACAGCTCAACACGTCTTTTGAGTCGATTCCAAAATTATTAGTTATTTTATTTTTATTATTATTTACTACAAAATTATGTTATGCTTTCGTTTCGTACAACTAATGGATTGGACAATGGACACAGGAAATTAAAATAAATGGAAAATAATAACGTTTGTCGGAAGCACCACTTAAGACCTAAAAGATCAAACCTGCAACTACTCCATGTCAAAATCAATATTTATCTGCTTACCAAAAAAAATATATATTTATATTTCTTTTCTTTTTTAGAATTTTACAATTAAAAACTAAAATTATTAAATATTTTATTTTATTTGGGTATTACATGCCTGATAAATTGTCTATTTTTAGAGACTAAAGGAAAAAAATGGGGTTGGACCTTGGAACTTGATTCGCTCTAAGATTACATGTTAAATTTATTATCTTAGATTTTCATAATTTACATTTGCATTTCTTGTCAATAAGCATATGCCATGCCATGGTATCTATTCAAAATGGCAATGATGAGGATTAAATAAAAAATAATTAAGTTTGTTTAGAAAATATATTCCAATATGATTTCGTATATAAAATAGGAATAAAAGCTAAAATTCAAGTATTGATTTTATTACCATCTATTTTAGTATATATGTTGTGTGACTGTTTAATAATTAAATATATAAATAAATATAATAATTAGTATATTAACTATTCTAATAGTGTGTAATAGAATTTTTTATATCTATATATTTCTAATATATAAGGAACTTTATAAGATATAATTCTATAAATATTTAACCAGTATTGACGGACGCTTCTTAACAAACCCAAATAAAAATAGTATATTCTATGTCCATGCTGATCACTTTAAGAGGTAAATTAGTAGTTTCGGAACGTCCAATTAAGTGAAAGGACGAAAATGCAGTAAATATAGTATACCAGAAATATGGAAATAACAAAGGATATTGATTGAAAATTAATTATGAACGAATCCCTAAATCTGGCTCCAACCCGTCCCATAAGATGGCAAGCTTTTTTTGTTTTTCCTCTTTTTCCTTCCTTCTTTACCATTATTTTCCATCCCAATTTCCAATTCCGAAAAACGTCACTTTTTTCCTTTAATTTTTCTTCCATAGTTCAATTTCGAAATTTCCAACTACCTCTTTACGCATTCAATAAAAGCAGCACCAACCCACGATATAAAGCATTAACTCGTAATCACCCTTTTACCAACAAAGGCATTAATTTAATGATATAAAGTTATAGAGCTTCTATTATCCTATCATCATTAATTCCACACTATTTCGGCCAAAAAAAAAAAACTAATTCCACACTATAATATTATATAAATTTATTATAAAGGTTAATATAAAAATAATGTTAAGAGTATGATCACAATTAAAGTAGAGTTGAGCCGGATAATATTACCAAAACCAAGTCTGTTATAACAATTATAGGAATGCAGAATTTTCATAAACAAACCATGAAAAAAAAGAAAATTAAAATAATAATTGACAATGTCATGTTTATATTATGAACTTTTTACGGTTTTGTTAATGGGATCATCTTGTTAATTATATAAATGTTAAAAAATATAATAACTGTAAAATAATATAATAATTTGAATATTAACTATTTTAATTGATCGACGCGACCGGTTCCATTAAAATCAATTACTGAATTATATATTTTTTCTTATGTTATATTGCTCAACTATAAAATAAAGTGTAAATATTATTAATTTTATCTTTCTTTTTATATATAGTTGTATAAATTTATATCCTCAATGCTCTGTTATAAGAGATAAGAAAAAGGAAAAAGAAGAAAAGAGTGGTCGATAGACCTTGACATTAATTATGTAGAAGTGAATAGAACATAGTAATGATTTCACGCGAAATGGGAGATTGGGATTGAGAAAGTTGGAAACGTGACCGCGCATGACAATTGACATGACGATGCGGGAACCAATTCTTTGGTTCTCAGTGGTAACTTGTTAGAACCGAGAGCCATGGGGACTTCACCACCCCAACCCCGGCTTTTCGCGGAAGGCTGAAACAGAATAAATGTTTACCGCTTTACAAAATATTCTGAAATTTATGAGAATTGCTTGCTCATATAATTAATGATTGATTGAGTGAGGGGAAGAGTTGTAGATGCACAATCAATATATATGGATTCACCTTAAGTGACGTGCTAATATATAAAATAAAAAAAAGGACCGGGTATGGTATGTATATAAATGCTTGAGAGCTTTTACTACAGTTTGGTCACGACTGCTCTGATAAATCGTTAAAATAAATATAATAATTAGAATATTAATTATTTTAATAATTTGATCACGGTTAGGTATAATGCGAACATTTGATAGTAATGGCATCGATCCGTCAAAAAGTAACAATACATAAAATTTCCTAAATATTTATATATTATAATAACCATTAATAAAATAATTTTCATATAGGAGTACTGATAAGAATGAGTGTAATAAATATTATATTATTATTGGATTATATTTATTAGCATATCTCTATAATGATTTAAACTCTTATGTTATATTACATAACTGCAGCTATAAATTCAATCATATTTTTATATGTGTTGTCTCAAACGATAAAGTCCTTTGTATAACTATTACCTCTATTATGAAGTTATATCATGTATTCCCGAAATGCTACATTTCTTTATTTAATGATATGTAAGACTCAAAATCATATCACTGTAATCTATAGATAATAAATCTTTTTTTTAAGGGAAAAAATAATATTTTAATAAAAGTTACAAAATTCCATCACATAAAAAATAATCCAAAAAATAGATAAATTAAATTCACCTCTTCAAGAGGTTCAATACAAAACCCATTCTTTCTATATTTAATCTTCATTGATGAACTTCCAAAAACTTTAAGAAATCCAAAATTTCGAACTCCAAGAACATAAAACAGTCCATTACTAACCTTAATTAATGTTTTCCGATGTCAAAACAACCTCAACTAAACAAGCCCTACTTGCCCCATTATGGGGTTTGAAAAATCAGTCTTCAAAATGGAGTAATAGGTTTCGAAAATCACCCCTTTAAAATTGTTAATAAAAGACAATTTATTTTCGATTTATTTTTACTATTAGATTGTTTCACTTGTCCATATAATAAAGACTAATCCCCATCCACATCAATTATTGTTAAAGATGAGTTGATGCTAGGGGCATTAAATTTTGTACTTGAAACCTATCTTATAGTATTTTGTATTCACCCTATACCATGTACCATATAAAACTTATAAGATACAAGGCACCACATGAAACCATAGATTTTTCCATAAAATCTCTATATTTTTTCATTCTTTCTTAAACTTTAAGTTTCATGTAATATATGAAAACTACCTTATTTTTATATATGTGTTATAAATAACATATGAAAGGGAATTTTGAAAGTAATTTGTCATACAATAAGTTCTCCAACATACGAAATTTGTTTATGCATAAAATTTGAAACCTGTAACAGATACATGTAAAACCTATTTATGTACTGTTAAACAAAATTGCAGCACTTATAGCGAATTCCAAAATTAAAAAAAAAAAACTACTCATAAGGTAAATAATATATTTATATAATTTTTGAGTTTAAGTATATACGTATGATCAGAGTTCTTCTAAAATAAAATTAATAAGTTCTTTTAAAATAAAATAGTATAAGTTCTTCCATAACAAAAATTTTACTAAGATAGTCTAAAAATAATAATCATGAACTAATATAGTCACAGAATAAAAAAAATGAAGTATTATTATTTATATCTTATTTTATTAAAATAATTTTATAATATTAAAATGGAAAAATAAGGATAGCATCAAGCGTGTAACCTTTATATATTAGAGTACAAGTTTCAAGATAGGTAAAGGATATAAAGACCTCATACTTATACCATACCCTAACCTATAAGAGCAGGTTCCAGAGAATTTGTATCGATATCCTATTGTGTGACCCTTAATACTTACTCAAACCTTATTCGATTAAATAAGGTATAAGTGGGCACCATGTACAACAGTGTTACTCGCTCACCCTTAGTTGATGGTAATCTGAACTCGTCTTTTTAACTTGCTTATTTTTTATAATATTTTCCTTATCCCTATATTTCCTTCTTATAATGATTAAAAAACAATCAATCATCGAGAATTCTTACCAAACCATATTGAATTACAAATCATAAGAAGATTATAAACGTTATATCCACATAAATAATGTTTATGGAATACCTAAAAAATAATTAAAATAAACATAAGGGAAGGAAAGTAAATTTATGATTGCTAAATAAGGGTAAAGTTCAAATGCAATAAATTTTTAAAGACATGTCGATTCACCCGAGATATCAGATTGTCAAAATATTAACCACCTTCATAATTCTTTACTTCCTCACCTAAATTCTACAAAAACCCTCTCCTCATCTCTTGTCAGGACTTGCGATTCTTGAGATTTCTTTAAGAAAATGCTATGATAAGTGAAGTTTCTCTTTTCTTTCCATCATTTTAAAGAAAAAAATCACCTAATAATGGAACTTTGACAATTTAGTGTTGATATTGACATTTTACAAGGAAATAACAAGTTCTCGAGAGATGTCTTGAGAAATTTCTAAGCATAAAGATTTAGAAAGTTGAAAGGGAAGATTTACGAAATCTACAAAAGATACAAATTTTGATGTGAATTTTAATCCTTTGATTGTTAGATTTGCTAAGATGGATGAACTTGCATATGATCGTGTGTAGAAAGTGATAAAATAGCTAGTACAAGGGTTAGTATACATTGAGTTTTGAAAATGAGTGAAAATTGGATGAAAATGACGATTTTGGGAAGTACATGACTAATGCATGAGCCCGTGCACTACCCATATACTTCTCAGAGATACAAAAATATCAAATTTCTAGAAGTGCACAACCCTTCCATGAGCATGTGCATTAGGTCTATACCTCTCTAAGTTAAAACATGTAAAAATCTAGAAGTACACGATCAATGCATGAGCACATGCATCAATTCATATACTTCTCTATGAAATGATGAGTGTTACACTATAGAAATACATGAGCTCATGCAGTAGGTTATGTACCTCTTTATGGCTTGAAACTTTATGTTTAAAAGTGCACAGCTAAGTGCACTAGCTTGTGAACTAGCTCATGCACTTTTATTTTTCCTCCTAAAATCACTTTTTTTTTCTTACAAAATCAATTAAACGCGTGCTTCATATCTTTCTATATGAAATCATTTACATTTGAGACTTGGATTCTAGCAAGTTATAGACAAGGTATATACAAGTGTAAATCGTCTGTGGGTGTAGAAGAATAGGTGGTTCTAATGACTTAATTGATAATATAAACTAGGCTAATGGAATTCTAGAACTTGAGATAGATTGATAATCTAGATACGTTATATTTGTTTAGGTTAGAAATTTAAATGGATTAATCAAACATTCAACTTAAGAATCTACATGTAGCTTGTACTTGGTTGTTACCTGCTGGTCATAAATGAAGAGTATCCATATCATTATCGTGATAACCCCATGATCCTAGTGTAGCGTTCTCCTAAGTAGAGTTGCTATAGATAGACCTAGGTTATGTTAGTGTCATGGTTATTGGGTTATTTAGGAGTACCAAATAGCCAATATGTGTGTATGTGTGTGTGTGCGTATACATTGGGATATTGAGTTATCTCTTTGTTGGTTGTTGGATTTTGTATCATTCCTTTATCTTTTTAGAGTACAATTGAGACTCTCTTAGTATTTGACTTGATTGGATATGATATTGTCATAGATTATGAGAGACACTAGCGGAGAAGATTATCCAGCAAACTATTGGAGTTGGTTTGTCAATTCTAAGGAGATAGAGATTACTATGATGTTAAGTTTATAATATAATCTTATGTACTAAAATAGTGTGATAGGGCACAGACCCGATTGTTGGTTTATGATGTTAGTTGTTGAGATGGATTCTATGAACCATCTTATGCAAGTGTCATGTAGGATTTGTGATTTCTCTTGTATTTACATGTGAAGTATTTGTAGTGTGGTTGTTGACATGAAGTACTATATGTGAGTGTGTTTGGTGGTTAATTATTGACATAAGTTATAGCAAGTTCTGGGGAAAATATTGAATTTGTTACTTGAACTTTGTCTAAAAATGTAATTATGTATTTAAACATTCAAAAGCTCCATTTAACACCTAATTGAACTTTTCATGGATAAATCCAATACCTCACATAACACCATCACCTCCATCTATCTACATGGGTGCACTAGCCAATTATCACATGATATGCATACCCACACACGGAGGGAATATATATTGAGAAAAAGGAAAGAAAGAAAGAAAAGATGAATAGTAAACTCCAACCAAGCTCTAATATTATTTTTAATTGGAAACTTAATGGATCTTGTAAAAGAATAAGCAAAAGCAATAAATAAATAAAGGATTTGCCAAAAAACTTAAGGAAAAAAATTTTAAATTGATGAAAACTTGGGGTTCCCATTTTGAAGTGATTTGATGCTCAAAATTATGAACAACCTCTCTCTCTCTCTATCTCTCTCTCTCTCTCTCTCTCTCTCTCTCTCTCTCTCTCTCGCGTATTACAAAAAAAAGATACAAATGAAAGAGGTGAAAGAGAAAGTAAAAACAAAATGGATCTTTTAGGACATACAAGTCAATGAGCTCTGAAAAGTGGTTAGTCTTGGTACATGTGAATTACAGGTTTGATTCATCTATAGGTTCATTTGTGGTGGAGATTGATTGTGGCTTGATGTTAATGGCGTTTGAGTTTGTTGTGGCTTAAGAGGAGCTCAAGCAATGATGGCTTCGATGGATATGTTTAATAGGTCTACTATTCCAATTTGATGAGAGGTTTGTAGTTAAGAATGACAACTACAGCTAACAATGGTTCTAGGCTTGGTAGGTATAGGGATTCTGGTTTGTTAGAGGAATGTGGCTATGGATGGCTAGGTTTTGTCTTTAGCAAATGGAAGTTAAAGAGAAAGAGAGTTTTATCAATAGTGGGTTTCATTTTTGGTGTTGATTCATTGACGCAAATGTGGTGTTAATGGGTGCAGTGTATGCATTACATACCATCAAAGAGAGCTTCATCAATGGTGGATGGAAGAGAGAATGAAAGCTTCATCAAGGATGGGTGTCGTTTCCTTCCTTCTCTCCCCTCTCTCTCACATCCAATTTCTTTTATTATATCTTGTTCATGTGTTACTTAGTGATTGGGTTGTACATTTACATCAACAATGGAGCTTAATAGAGTTAAGCAAGGTAGTGAATGTGGACATGAAAAATTCAATTAGGCATTAAATTGAACTTTTTAAAGTCTAGATATCTAATTGTCTTTTTGCATGTTGATATTCTATATGAACACGTGGCAAATTATAAGTATCATAAATTAGGGCATTATAGATCAGGAGTTTAATATAATTTATTGGCGATCATGACTAATGATTACATTAAAAATAATTATCAACCCCAAGAAGCAATTCAAAAGTTTGCTAAAACATGATAATATTAAAACTAGTTCGAATTTTACTTTATATAGAAAGTAGTTATATAATTGGATTCTTCTAGCAAGGTAAAATTTACCAATATATGTTATCGCATTAATTACAAATATGTGCCACTGATGTTTCTAATAAAGATAATTAATTTCATAGACTTATAATCATTTTAAAAGAGGATTTGTTTGTCGATACACTCTTGGAACTATTTGTTAAGTATGATTGGTTCCATAATTATCAATTTCCAAAGCCCTTAAAACATACAAATAATTCCAAATCCTGGTTTGGAACCGCAAAATTGTGACCCTAAAGATCATAAATTCAATATTATAAGGAAGATGAAGTAACATATTAGAAATTCTCATATTTTAATTCTTAGCAATAATTTAGAATAAGGTTAATATTGTGAATGGTAATTAAATTTTGGTAAAAATATGCAACTAGTTACTTGAACTTCGAATTGATTAATTTACACATAAATAAACTTTTGGTGCACCACAACAGTACGTCCATGATATTTGCTAGTGTATACAAAAAGTAATTCCAAGAACTAAATCGTGCGATTTCAAATTTAGTAACTAAATCAATCAATTTGCTGTTTTGCTAAAATTCAAGTTTCGTTAGGGGCATTTAACTTTTAGAATAATCATTTGCTATTTGCCCTATAGATAAAAAAGTTTAATTTACCTTTTAAAAATAATTGTTACTTTTGTTATTTGAACTTTACTTATCTAAATTTTAAATTTGTCAATTTAATACATAAACTTTATTATTTGATAATTAATTACTGAGTTGTATTATATCATGCAGTTAACTATATAAACTTTTTTTGTTTTTTTTTTACAATTAAATACCTCACTTAAGTACCATAAATGAACAATGGCTAAAAAAAAGTACGATAAATGAACGTGAAAAAAATCATTAATAAATTAATTTTTTAAATTTTAAATAATTAATTATATATAAATATAAAAATTCAAATACCAAATAATATAACAATAAGACATTTGTACGGCTCAAGAATTTTGAACGTGTTGCCTATTGTTTCGAGATCCTACATGGTTTACTCTTTTGTATCAAATACTCCCTTTATTGGCAGTAGCTATTACTTTCCCGATGCCCATCCCACCCTCACGAAAAGCCGGGTTGATTTGGATTAGAAGAGTTGCATCCAGCTTCATGGTTCCATTCTACATTCCCTTACAAGTTTATTTTATTATAATAGTAATTTTATTATAAATTTATTTTTTCATAAAAAATTATTATAACATTTAGTTAACTATAATGATAATTTCATAAAAAATCCTTATTATAAAAAAAAAAATTGAATAATCATTATTTGTTCAACACTATGAATAACAATTCAATACCATAATTATATTTTATTCAAAATATTTTTATTTAAATAAAAAATTAACAAATAAAAATCTTATTATAGCTATATTCCATTTCCTAATAATATTATTATTTCATTCAACAAAAAAAAAAAAAAAGATTATATATTAATTTTGTTTATCTAAGGTTTTTGTTTTTGGTTTTTCTCTTTCCGATAATTTTGGTTTCGTCAGATGTCTTTCTTATCTCCTTTGCATGATTTTGTCCTAGCTACATTGCTTTTCTTTTTTTTTTTTTTTTCCATTCATTATTTCAATAGGAAACTTTTATAGATTCTGTCAACCAATCATTTTATTTTTAAAATAAATAATAATTAATATATTTATTATTTAGTAGTGTAATCATGGCTGCATATGAATTTGAACCATAATTGATAGAACCAATTACATTAAAAATACAACAGAAGCATAAAATTTTCCTTCAAGTTTATAAGCCATTTTCATATTATAAGATCAGTATCACTCTAGTGCTCATTTTGGATTGTATATATGCTTTTGTTTCATTTTACCGGCAGTTAATGCACACGTATGTTATTGTACCCAAAAAAAAAAAAAAAAAAAAAAAAAAAAAAACAGAGGAAAAATAGCTCTTTTGCAGCCTGAAATCTATTTGAGGGGGGAAAAAATACGCCAAACTCCCAACTTTGGTGTTGAAATCAATAATGAAAGTCTACAACCTTTGGCATTGTCAAATCCAGGAAAAAAAAAAAAAACCAGCCTTTTTTTTGTCCCTTTTTTTCTTTTTAATTAGAGAATGCACCAATCCGAATAATTTTATTATTTCATAAACAAATATGAATTTTATCTTAATATATTACGGGACACTAATTCGATTTCCCTTTAATTCTCCCGACCTCTGAACCCTTCTCATTGTCTGGTCAACTTTCAGTGCGGGCAGCCGAGTACTGGTAAATGTTAAATGATTGGAAAACACGTGAATGGACCATACTACCCCTGAGTTTTCACAGCACCACCGACAATTTCATTCAAATGTACGAGCCCGTGAAAGGATATTATGGGAATCGAAATGACAACCCATTAGATAAATGTTCTTTTTGAGCTTATGGAGCCAGAGGTGCTATCGTAGTCCCACTTGTCTTCAATTAAAGTGACAATCACATTAGCTTACCTTTATTAAATCCCTTCTCACACGCCGCACCTAGTAGCTTTAATTAATTGAACTTTAAGACCAAACCCTTTCAAACAGGTAGGTGTAGGATAATTTACCAGCACCTTCTAATGACAAGCGATTAGGATTAACAATGTTGGGACTCTCTTACCCACCATAAATCCACCGTCAAATCCAAGGCTTGTGTTGTCGTAAGCTGCAACATCAAAGCTGTAGCTACTATGTACTTTAGTGCTAGTAGTAGGGTTGGGTAAAAATAAAACCGATCGAACCAAATCAATTCGTAATCGAATCAATCCAAATCGAAAATATGATTTTTTTTTTCATGGTTTGCTTTGAAAATTTTCAAATCCGAACCAATCCGTAAATTTATGGTTTGGTTTGAAAGGTAAACCAAACGGAACTAAACCGTTTTACAAAAAATATAATAATATTTTATTATATATTTATATGATTTCATTTGATATTTATTATTTGGTGAATATTAATTAAAATCAACTTATCTTTTTTTTAAATTTTTTAAGCATGATATGTAAATATTTTGTTGATGATGAACTATTTTTTTTAATAGTTTTTAATTTTGTAAAGTATGAAATTTATTTATTCAGTTATAAACTTTCATTATGTATTAAATGTTTAATATATTTTGTCAACTGGTCATTTTTTCATTGATGAATTTTATATTAAAAATCATAAATTATGATTTACTATGTATTGATTAATAAATGTATTTTATTGGTGGATAATTGATTTTATAGAGAACTATAAATTAAAAGTATGATGACTTTATAAAGTATTTTGTTATGGTTTATAATATCAACTTTGTAAAATGATATAAATACTTAATAATCTACACAAATGTAAAAAAAAGAACAAAAAAAATTTTTAGTTAGAATTTTAATTTAAACTGTAATTCTAACCGAACCAAACCGTTATTTAATGGTTTAAAAAATTTATAATCTGAACCAAAACGTTACTTAAGGGTTTGGTTTTAGGAAAAACCGAACTAAACCGATCTGTGCTCACCTTAGCTAGTAGTATAGTGTATTTTTCCCAATTCTAGGAATATCATTTGATAAATATCAGGATTTGATACTTAAGTTTTATATAAAAGTTCAATTTAGTGTACAAATTTTAAAGTGTAAATTTTATACTAAATTAAAATTTTTACGATTATTTTTACTACCTCATTTGTTCTGTTTGTAGAGATAGAACATATATCATATCATTGAGTTTTTACGAATACTCTTAATACCCTCTAACACTAATAAGTTGCTCATTCCATGTTAGGAAAGGACCAAATAGTGTTGTTAGGCTAGTGAAAGTATATATGAAAAGTTTAATTAGATATTATATTGATAACTTTAAAATTAAGGTACTAAATTGAATTTTTGTATAAAACTCGCATACTAAAATTGACATTTTTCCTAATAAATATAATCATATTTATAAGTTATATTAGGAACCTATTTAAACCAGCCAATTTGTATCTTGCAATCCTACATCCATGCGCAACTAGATAGTCAAATGTATAAAAACTTAAAAGTGCAACTCTTTCTCATGTTTCTAATTGCTTTCGCTATTGTGATATATGTAATGTGTACCACATATTTTATTGAAATTTTCCGTGTATGTAATTGTTATATTTAAGAATATAATTTGAATTCAAACAACGTCAAACTTCAATGAAAATATTATGGTTTCGATGTTTAATTATTAATAATATCTATCCAATAAATCGGTATGTAAAATCAACAGGTTTTACAAGGTAACTTTTCAAATCTATAAATCCCATAATACGCAAGTTCTACGATATATTCAATAAAGATTTTAGATTGAAAATGGAGGAATCCATGCTATTGGTTTAGCAGAAACCAAAAGTTGTTTTTAAATTTCAACTTAAATGATCGGTTTTCAGCGTAAGGCGCAGGAAGCTTGAGAGACTACTCAATATAAAGCATAAAATAGCCTATTAGGTCTTAATTAGCGGACACGCCTGCACGTGGTGAAGGAACAGGTATACTCCTATTGAGATCGGGATATTCCCATACCCACAGCCGGCATATGAACCCTCTCTTGTCCTTCGTGCCTTCAACTTTTTGTGCGCAATTTTCGCCACCGTCTAACTCACCAAACACCCATAACTTCTCAAATCTTCCCACTTCTCTTGTAGTATCAAAATTCACATGTTCTTCTATTAAAGTATATTTTCCTCATCAGTTGTTTGTTGTATTTCACGTTGAAATACTTGAGATATAATTCTTTTCAAGCGCGTAAATGGGCAATTTAATTTTTTTTTTTTAATTTTCATATATCTTCTTTTGTATGCTTGTGGTTTTTCAATCTCTGTTTGGATTATCTGTTTCTCATTTGTATCTTTATCCGTATTGAAACGATATATATAAATTTGTCTAATTTGCATATATTTTTATCTATATTTGATCTATTTGATATTTTTATAAGAACTACGTACTATTTTTTATCTACATCTATTTCTTGATAAACAAATTGTTAGAAAAAAATTTCTGTATTTGCTAAAAAAAGCTATCCAAACAAACTCATGTTAGCCCCGTCTTAATACAAGCATACATGTTTAATTAGATATTTATGAAACCATTAAAAAAATATAATTAGATCATAGAATTTTTTTAATATAATAACATCTAAAGTTAGATAATTTAAAATTATCCATTTATAAGCGATGTTTTCATTATTTTATGGATAAATTGGATGCAAAAAGCCATATATGAATCCTATTTTCTTATGTATTGATACATTATCATATTAGATCCAAAAGATAATTAATAATATATATATATATATGTAGATGGATTGACTTAAAGCTATTTTAACTTTTTTGTTTTTGCTGATAAAGTTGTGACGGATTGTGGTCAAATTGATTAAACTGGAGTGAACGTGTATAACATGTTGAATAGGGTGTAGTCACCTTCCTCGAATCCGAAGCTAATGCTGCATTATTGTGCTTTAGGGGTATGCTATTGGGCGAGAAAAGCGCTCTTGACCAGAAAATTACGTATTAGACGTCTTGAGTTATATATTTATATATAGCATTTGTTGTCAATTTGGCATAAGATTTAAAAAACCAATTATAATGTATTTGGTTTACAAAATTTTCGTTCTATAAATCTAGAGGTTAAAAAAAAAAAAACTCAAAACTAAACAAAATAAAATTTCTTAACAAAACTTAAGCTAAAATTTTGATTGCTAGAAACTTCATCGCCGTCACCACTAGTATGGCCATCGACATTGCCATGACTAATGCCTAGCACCACCACCAACGTAAAAGGAAAGAAAAAATTACTGCATTATAATAAACTAGAATTTATTTTGCTATTATCCCCTTATACTATTATGCACTCTTCATACATTCTTGAATTTTACCTAAACCAAACGCTACCATGATATATAAATATCAACAAAAAATTATCATACGCAAATATCTAAGATATTGAATGTAATTATTTTAAAAACTACTATTACTATTTATATATCAATATTTTATTAGTACTTATACATTCTATACATTTTATGCTTTAAATATCAATGAATATATATTTTTTTTCACGATCTATTATGAAGATTCTTTTGTGAAAATTATATATAGAAACTAAATTGGTCTCTAAACCCCATCAATTTTAAGTTTGAACGAAAAGAAATTGCTACCTAGATGATATGAAGTTGGAAGAAAAAGCGAGTTCGACATGTAAAGAACATTCCTTGCAAGTATAATCTAGAATTGACGGGTGGAGAACCCTTAGCAGAGAAGGTGCTAAAATGGCCGATATGCATAATTACTAGATGACAGCACAGCACGCCACTAGTTACTAGTAATTAAAGCATTATGATTTTGGGAGTTCAAATATGTTCATTTGTCTTTTATCTTTGAAACCCTTTCTCAAAATAGTAGGTACAGAGCCAAGCACCAGCTAACCCTCACTTTGGTTAAATCTTTTCAACCGAGGTTATTACGTTTCACTTGTTTAGGCTTTCTTCATTCATGGATCTTCTTGGATTATACTTTTTTTTTTTTTTCAATCCTGTTTGTATATATTCAATATCTAATTCAAATCTGTTTAATATATATGGTCAAAGCTTTTTGTAATTAATTTATTTTGAGTCCGCACATGATGTAATTTCCCAAACTAGGCATGTCAAGAGTTTGGTTTCAATAGATTAGGATCTGAACCAATTTGGGCATAGGTGGGGCAGGTCTCAACCCATAAGCCCACTGAGTCTAAACTAGGTCTGGTATGAGTCTGAATCATCCATAATTTTTTTTTAAATTAATGAAAAAAAATAAAATTCTTAAATTAAAATAAAATTCTAAACTTATAGTATAAATTGTGTTTAAGAAATACTACCTTTTTATTAGTTTTCATTTAATACTATCAATGATGAATTATTCATTTATACATAAACGCATCCCATTTAAGATGAAATATTAGCAATATGAGAATAAAGTAGTACTCTAAAAAAAATTATAAAAGAAAAGAAAGTACTACATTATTGTTTGGAAGTGAAATTATTTGGAGCTCTCTATAAAGTAATAAAAAATGTTTTTAAATTATATTTATTACATGTGATGTTATTAACAAGACATTAAATAATGTGAATTGATAATTTCTATTCATGATTAGATATTAAATACTATACTGAGTCCATGGATCTGATTCATCTTACAGGTTGGATAAAGGGCATGGAACCAGTGGTTTGAATCAGGCCGGTCCTATTACATACTTTGACACCATGTTAATTTTATTTGTAAAAACCATGCAAATTTCAAAATCCTAGCTCGCAGTATCTTGGGTCTGTTTGGATTGTCTGTTTTTCATCTGTATCTGTATCTTTTTTAAAATAATATGTGTAAATATATCCAATTTACATCTAAATTTTATCTATATTTATTCTATTTGATTTTTTGATGAAACTATCAATTTTTTTTTATCTATATCTATTTCTTCATAAATAATTTATTAGTAAAAAATTTAAAAAAGTGTCTATATATGACGAAAAAAAGCCAAAACAAACAGACCCCTTATCATTCAAAGCTTTTACCTATCTAAAATGCTTTTAAAAATCGATCCATTTACACGCATTATGCTATTGCAAGCGAATAAAGTTGGTTACAGTTACTTTTGAGAGAATCCAAGGGCCACATAAAATATCTATTGAAAACTATCCAGCATATTGTAGCTGTCAATTAGTCTAGTTCGCAGCCACTGTCAGCAGTATCATGAGATCCTTTGACAACTTTTTTGTTGTCTTATATTGACTTAAGTTGGTTTAGTTTACCATCTTAAATTTAATTTACCGTCTTAAACAAGCACGCAATCATGAATACACAAACTGGAACATATGACTTAAATTGAAAAGGAAGCTTTAGATTCCCATAGCCTGATATAAAAAACATTCAACGCCTTTTAGAACTAGTAAACTTTACCTGACCTTGTTTAATATTTACTTGTCTCACTTGGAAATGTCGTATCAACTGATATAGTTTTAGAAGATGGAGTAGTTTAAAAGTTTCAAAGTTGAGACCAAATTCATCTATCAAATAATTAATGAAAAGCTAGCCATAGGTTATTGATTTTAAATAGTAATTTTAAGGAAAAAGGGTTTTGATTCAGAGAAGAGTTGAAGAATTAAAGAAATTATATTCATTTAGAATTGCATGGGTAGTGTCACAATCATGTTAGGATTATGCATTTCTTAAAGGTCCTATTTTTATAAAACACATTGATTAGAGAAATACACACAGTGTGTATAACATAGGGCTAAGTTTGCAATTGGGTACTTTCATACCACAAACGCATCGATTAAAGAGATACACTGTAAAGCCCCAAAACTCGACCTATGGAGATATTGTCTGCTTTGACCACATGCCGCACAATTTTGTTCTTTTGGTGCTAGCGCTTTCCAAGAGGTCACCTATTCTAGGATCGATCTGCCCAGAACACACTTAACTTTGGAGTTTTGATAAACTCCAAGCCATTGCACCAAAAGACACATATGTGATTAAAGTTCTACTATATATATTTGAGGAATATCACATACTTCCTCACTTATAGAACGGACGTCATCATCGGTTTTGTTACACAGGTCTACAACCACACTAGGCAATAAGGACACACTCCTCCACTTTTGGCTGGTGGACACTTTGATACCACCTGTAATGCTCCAAAACTCCGCCCACGGAGGTAATATCTGCTTTGGCCACACACTGCACAGTTTTTTTCTTTTGATGCCAGCGCTTCCTAGGGGTTCATCCATCTTGGGATTGCTCTACCTAGAGCATAGTTAACTTTGGGATACTCTAAATCATTACATCAAAAGAAACATTTGTGATTAGAGTTATATTATCTATATTTGAGAGATATCATATACACAATAGATATCACAAGGTTATGTTAGAGGTCGTGTACTTTTGGACCATAAACACATTCAAACCAAAATCAAATTGTTGCAACTTCTTTTCATTCCAAACAAATTCTCATGCCAAAACCATCATTATGGCTTTTCCAAACACAATCTTTAAACTCAAACACATATTCAACATGAATATATCTAACAATTACACAAGAAAATGCAAGATTTACTAAACCTTCCTCTCTTTTTTTTTTAACGATTTATAGAAACTTACTTAAAAGTTCTTTTTAAAATGTCGTTCTCCTCAACAAAACCCCTAAGATTCAATTCTTGGTTTTACTTGATTTCCTCATTTATACTGTATATAAACACAACTGACAAGATATATATTGTTTTTATATGCCTTTCCACAATAAGAAACAGCCCAAGCAACAAATTTTTTTCATTAACTTGCCTACACTACACAAACACTAAACATTGTTATTATTCATAAAAACACCAAAATACTCCCTTTATAACATCTTCCTAACAAAATAATACTAAAATCTCGAGGAAAATCATCTTTCTAAATTCATGCTAAAAAAACACAATGTTGCAAGTAGAAGTTCTCTAAAGAAACTAAGGAAACATAACATAGGTTTGGTAATACATACATGCATATATATAAATTTTAGTTTTGAATTGGAGGTGAAATGGCTTCTTTGCCCCTTTTATAATTTATGTTCTAGCAACATAAATGAGAGATCAGGGTTTAAGAGATGCAACAACAATCAATAAATTAAAAACTTGAAGCAAGTCTCATAAGTATTCCAAGAACTCATACAAGACTTCTTTGATAAGTCACACATTTGTAAGATGGTACAATATAATTTGGTTTGGCGCATTGTATTTATAATAAAAAACATACGTATTGTTACAAAAGGAAAGGAAACAAGAAACCTCAATCCCTTTAAAGCCATACTTGATAAACAATACAAAATACAAATCTAGGCCATTAAATGGATACTTCATAAATCTAAGCAATTCTTTACATAAACAATGAAAATCTAGACCATTATTCTGATATTAGATTCTCTTTTTTTTGTAAAGTTTGAAATTAAGCAAAGTTTACCCTTTTTTTTCCTTTCTCTTCTAATATGTTGGCAAATAGATGATAAGTTCTATAAAGCACCCAAGTAAAAGCACCCAAGTAAAACATACATGTTCACATTGGTAACAAATAATTTGTTACTAGTGTTGAAACTCATTAATTGATTAAGTCAATATGCCTATTTAGAAATAGACTTCTTTTTTTTTTTTTTTGGGAGAATTTAGTTGTAATGGTTGTCAAATTTGCAATTCTATCAATGACAAGAGTACATAAAAATAGTGGAATCGCTGAAGTAATACCAAAACATGAACTTGTATAGTTGTACATTCAAATTTACATTTTATAAAAAATTGACACTTAAAACTACTTTGCATCTATTATAAGGAGGATATGTCTTATGAAATTATCAACTCATGGAATCATATGAGTATGCTTGTGATTTTAATTACAATCAGTGCACTTAGTTGTACAAAATATTTTGAGTATATCTTTATTAATTTTTAATACATGGGATTTTGGAGTCTACATATAAATCATGTAATTGCATAAATCTAATTCTCTTTTTTTTATTAAGAAAAGTAAGGACAAATATGCTTGATTTTATACGAAATCCATCTACCTATTTGTATTTATCGATTTTCCAATCTTCTTATTAAGATATTAGCTAGAAATTTTTTAACTAATATGTAATATTTTCTCTATTGAATAATAGAGGGTAGAAGTTCAAATGGTTTGGTTAGGTGTGTCTTGCGTGAGTTTATCACGCTACACGTAGCTTGTCAGGAGTAATATGAAGTAACACATAAAAGTTAATTAAGAGGGAAAATGATATTAAAGAGGAGTAGGTAGACTCAATGAACTTGAACTCAATCGTGATAGGTTTGGGAGTTGAAAAACATCAAACCTTACTATGATTGACAAAATGGAGGGTTTCTTGATTTAAGATTAGTATTAAGGAGGAAATGTCTTATGAAATTATCAGCTCATGGAATCATATGAGTATACTTGTGATTTTAATTACCATCAGTGCACTTAGTTGTACAAAATATTTTGAGTTATCTATTATAAGGAGGAAATGTCTTTTGAAATTATTAGCTCATGGAATCATGAGTATACTTGTGATTTTAATTACTATCAGTGCACTTAGTTGTACAAAAATTTTGGGTATATCTTTATTGATTTTTTAATACATGGGATTTTGGAGTCTACATATAAATAATGTAATTGCATGAATCTAATTCTTTGTTTTTATTAAGAAAAGTAAGGATAGATATGCTTGATTTTATATGAAATCCATCTACCTATTTGTTTTTATTGTTTTTCCAATCTTCTTACCGAGATATTAGCTAATTTTTTTTAACTAATATAATATTTTCTCTATTGAATAATAGAGGGTAGAAGTTCAAATGGTTTGGTTAGGTGTGTCTTGCGTGAGTTTATCACACTACACGTAGCTTGTCGGAGTAATATGAAGTAACGCATAAAAGGTAATTAAGAGGGAAAAAGATATTAAAGAGGAGTAAGTAGACTCAATAAACTTGAACGCACTCGTGATAGGTATGGGAGTTGAAAAACATCAAACCTTACTATGATTGATAAAATGGAGTGTGTTCTTGATTTAAGATTAGTATTTGGTCTTCTAAGTCAGAAATTCGACATACAATGATGTTTATGTCGAATTTTAGATAATCCAAATCATTTATTGGAGCATATTGACGATCGATAACCAAGATTAGTCACTTTCATTAATAGATCCCAAAGTTGGAACTCGTATGAGTCTATATCCATTAAGGATCTTTTAATGCATCAATCTTGTTGAGAAAAGTTAGAATTAGACAGACCAATAATAATAAAGCTCTCCTCTAAGTCTACCATGCCAGATTTTCTTAGATCATGTCAAACAAAATATAGGCTTGACTATTTGAACCCCATCATCTTAGCTCAAAGACTTAAACCAATTAAGTTTCTTCCCCTTAAACCCTAAAATGAATTTAGCCCTCTATACATAGTTATATAGATATCCTTTGGTTACTTGAGAGAATTTAGGCCGGACACATGAAAGGAAGATAACTACCGATAAATAATTTTTAGCAAAAATCTGCAAGCAATCAAATGCAAGTAATTTTATATATAATATAAGGTAAATTACACTAGAAGATCTTAATGTTTACAGATAAATTCATTTGACATACCAGCTAAATGGTTAAAAAAAGGAATCAACGTTATAAAAAGTGAATTAAACTATCCATTGAGAAAAATTAATAGAAAGGTATATGAATATTGATATTTAAATAAACTTGGTAAAAGGTTAATATATCATTTAACTCATTTTATAAATTACTGATTTTTTTTTAATATTCAAAATATTAATAGCTTAAATAAATTTACCCTAATTATTAGTATCTCCTTACGTAATTTACCTATATAATATATCCCAAGGATATTTGTATAATCTATATAAACACTCATGCATTTGCGTGAAACTTTTTGTCTGACTAGACAAGATAAACGAATTTAGATACCTTAATTGTCATATATTTTTTTCCTTTTTTCCCTTCAAAAGTAAATTGTTGGTTTTTTTTTTTTTTTTCCTTTTTCTCAAGCTTTGATTTTTCGTTTACCAGCTTGTTTTATAACAAAGAAGTTGGTAAAATTGTGGAGGAGAAACAACTTTTAAGTACATACTCATTTACTATATTTTGGGATTATCCAATAACAATTTACAATTATCCATTTAAGCTCGATTTAAATAGGTTTCTCAGTATTTTTTTTTTCTTTTCATTTTTTTTCAAAGAAAATACATTACATCATCATAAAGTAATATTCGACTTTAGATTTAATTTAAACTTATTATATTATTATTAATATTCTAAACTGAATACCGGAAGACACAAGTTTTAGTATTAAATCTTTCTTATGCATCAATTAAAGCACTATTAGCCTGTTCCTTATTAGAAGCTCCTTACATTCGGCTCGTATCCAATGTTTTTATATGAGTGCAGTCACTTTTTTTTTACGCTTACACACACACACACACACACACATATGAGTCCACTATAATTTCCTATATATCAATAAATTAATATAAAATATGCTTAAAGTTCTATATACAATTCATTGCACCTACATTTTCCTAAAAAATAATCTATCTCCGCGTTGACTTATGAGACTTGCTAAGTTAATGGGATTCAATGCTAATGAAAGTGGTATATTATTGGATAAATGATACAAATTCAAACCCTCATTCTGATAAAAGTTTTCTTTTTACAAATTTTGGATCCAGTGAAGTCTATATGTGTATCATTTGTCCAAAGAAGAACTGGAATTTGTCAAACATGCTATTAAAGGGTCTAAATTTGTACTATTACTGTAAAAAGAAAAAAAAATGGTTTGTCATATTATTACGTGCTAGTTAGGGAAGCTTCTATGGTCCCAGACCATCTCATTTATAATCTAACAATTGAAATAAATATAGTATTTTAGGGATTCGATCATAGTTGAATATGGTATAAGCCGTTAGATGGTAACGAAACTGATCCTATCAAAATTAATGATTAGACCATAGAAATTTTCGCTAGTTAGATATTGATAAAGATTGATAGAAAGAGGCCCAAAATATATAATTAACAAATCTAATTCTTTTCTTTTTTTTTTCATAAATAATATATTGATATAATAAGTATTTCAGTTGTGGAATCACAATTGAAAAGAATTTTAGTTGTTAAATAACCAACAAGATGATCTTATCTAAATCATAACGAGACCATAAAATTTCGCAAATAGTGGAAATTAAGATCCATCTCTTCATTTTCTTTTTCTTTTTTTCCATAAAAGAATCATGTATTAACACTTTGATTTCTATGTATATATATGTTGACCAATGATTGGAGAAAACCTCTATTGACACTATTGAGGAGTAGGAGTCATTGAATTTGTTCATCTTACACCCAAAAGACAGAAGGGCAATAACGACACTATGGCTGCGTTGTTTGGGATGGGGGCAAGAAATTAGAATGAACGTATGATAAACAAATATATAATATGTTTCCTTGAAACCAGCTATGAGGTCCGCGTGCTTCAGAAAAAAGATAAAAAGAGGCGCGGCGCTTTGGCTTTTTATTCATAAGACGGAGTCGTGGAATGAAACGCTGCAAACGTTGTATGGGGGTTTTGGACTAGGTATGATGCCAAAAGAAAATCATAGATGACAGCTATATATGTTTCTTAATCATGATTGCTTTTTGTAATTTCAAATGGTTTCATGTACAGATTAGCGAAGTTTCTTGTGTGATTATACAAGAGACGTGACTTAACTAAAGTTTCCACCCGAGTAGGACCCATCAGAAATCAGAGATTATAGAATGGAATCTGTTGAGGGGTCCTTATCGACCTTATTTTATTTGACTGCCAATATATACGTTTTACTAGGCCAAGTGCCTTAATTTTGACATTTGGTAATTTAATATGTTTTGTTTAGATTTTATTTTAACAAATCAATATGCATTGTATTTTAATATTTGATAGAGATATCGAATCATACATACTTTAAAAGTATAAATACTAATTTATCAAAATTTAAAAATAAATTATTAAATTATCAAAAATTAAAAGTTTAAGCATCTAGTATGTTTTTATTTTGTTTTTTAGTTAAGTGTATAATCACTTTCAAAAAGATTAAATTAGCTCTTTGTTTTTTTTCTTTTATATGCTAAACTAATATTTAAGACATCCATTGGCAAAAATTCCATTTTGAAAAATTTTAAATATATATTTTTAATTCATTATGTCTACTTGCTTTATGACCCGTCCACTTGACCATAACTGCTATTCAATTATAGTCTTATTTCTTAGGAATTGCTATTACAATGTTCACTTACAATTTAAGTCTCGTAAGAGCTAGTCAGTATTCAATAGTGAATTGTTTTTACCAAAAATACTAAATAGTTTAGTTTTATCTCTAAATTGTACTTCAGCAAAGACTCTATTCTTTTTATTCCTAAAATATCCCCACTAAAATTAACAAATGATACTCAAAATTTTTAGGAAACGAACTTTTTAAAGGAAAAAGATTTAATTAAAATATGGTTATTTTGGTCATTTTATTTCTTATCCATGGTTTATTCATTATTCAAATACATTCAATTAAATAAGGTAATGGCAATTTAATTACAACAAAGTGAATAAGGTAACATATATTTGCACTTTATTATAGCCATTACTAGTAATTCTTTATGGCCTTATTTTATTACAGCCTTATTCCATTACTGTCAAGTGAACAGATTATTACTTCTTAACATTTATCTACAATATATTCGATCTAATAAGTACTCAATCACTTTTTTATCTTTTTTCCCTTTATTTTTACATTTCTAATATTTTCAAAAACTTACAAAAATAAAATTACATTGACTACATTAAATTATCTGTCCATCTTGAACGTGTATTAGCTTTTATTTTACTATGAGTTAGTAAGCCTGTAATATACAAGTAAATATTTCATAGTGAGGGGTATTAGTGTGATATATAGTTGTTTAAAAGGGTATTTTTTGTCTTAGAACAAGTGAATTTGGACACGGGGAAGTTGTACGTGAATGACCGGACAATTTTGGAGTTGGCCTGCATATAGGCTGCTAGCCTATAATTCTAAGCTGCCAGCCTATAATTCTAAGCTGCCAGCCTAAATATAAAGGACGACGACCTAAACACCAGCTTAGAGTGTCAAGGGAAAATTGTGTGAATTGGAGAATTTTGCCATACGCCGGCATTTAGGCTGTCGCTATACAAATGTAGGCCGTCGGCGTACCCAAGAAGGTTGCAGGCCTAAGTTGCAGCCTTGGCTGATCTTGTGCGATTCGAGAATTTTAAGTCACCAGCTTTGTTTCCTATGCGTACCAGCCTATATTCCTTCGATAATTAATTCTATAAATTCGTCCTAAACTCAGCTCTAACCCTCATAACCTCTCTTAAACATAAACAAACCCCAGCCGGCACTCTCCAAGGAGGATTTCATCAAGGAATCGGATAAGTAACCTCTCTTAATCCTTTAGTTCGTTCTGGGATGTGTTTTTTTCTAAGATTTTGTTGTTGATTGGTGAAAGGAATTGATTGTTGATGGAAATTGGAGGAAAACCCTAAGTGAAGGAATTGGGGGATTTCAGATCTACGATCAATTGAAGAAGGTAAGACTCAACTCGGAACTATAATTCATAGATCTTAAGTTGTTAGGAGAATTTGAATCATAATTGTTGTTGAGAATGATTGTGAATATATGAACAATGATGAACATGTGATCTTGAGAATTCGGGTTTCATTATTTCGTGGTGTTGATTGGAGATCTGGTGATTCTTCGGGTTTCACAAAACAAAGGTGTGTTAGAGATTCTAGATTGATGAATTAGGGTTTAGGGTTTATATTTCTCATGTTGTTATCAATGTGTAATTGATTAGTGGAACGGGTGATTTTTTGTTCAGGTGTTTAATTGAGAATAGGATTTTGATTTCTTAAGCGAAAACAGGTACGTCCTTACCATGCTTGTTTGTTTGTGCCTATAGGATTAGTTATAAATTTGACCTAATTATATATGACTATAATTGAATCGAGTGTTGATTGTGAGTGGCAACGGTTAGTAAAGACCATGCAGAGTGTGATACTAACGCTGGCAACCTGATGATCTATGTGTGAGGTTGTCCCGAGTGGACTCATGCATAGAGATGATTCCGATAGTTTAGGAGTAATGCGAGTACTGTACCCGAGTGTGTGGGAGATTCCCAACATCATATATTTATTATATTACTTATTTTCCTATACTGCTTGTTTTAAAAGAGTCTGACTTACTCTAAGTTTGGGATTAGTCGCGGATGATCTTGAACTGTGTTATATGCTGGATTAATGAAAAGATAATAATTAGTGCTTGCTGCATTAGATACTAAGTTGTGTATGAATTGTTTGATGTATGATCATACGCTTGTGTTTTCGTTTTGGATGTATTGGGCCTTTGTGTTCATTCCTTTTTATTTTTTAGAAGACCAGATAGTGTATGATTTATCTGACTTTGATGTATTTGTAGAGCCTAGAGAGGACGATAGTGGACCCGATTACCTAACTGATATGTAGAAGGCTGAAGTGAAGTTTTACTGATCATATTGAGTTGTTAGATTTCCTTTAGGTTTCCAATTGAAAAGATTTTATAAGTTATTAGTTTTATGTTTCTTATGAGGATTTTTATCAGTTGGCTTGGTTTATGCTAATATAGATGTTATTGAAGTTATATTATCTGGAATTTTCATATTGAGTATCATTTATGTGAGTTATGAAGTTATGTGATGATATGTATTGTGGTTTAGATATTTATAGTCTTTGCGTGTGCTTTTAAAGAGAGGACACATGACGTGTTGTAATATCTTAATTTAGGGCGTTACAAAGCCCATATGGTTAGTATAAGCATAATTTTTTAAAATCCTTTTCTTACATTTAATTTTTTTGGGATTTTTATTAATTTTTATAATCTTATATATCAATATTTTATTTTTTATATTATATGTATAAATATATCCATCCTTACTATTTTATTTAATTAATTATTTTAAACTAACTTGAAACTAGTACGTATCATGTATATATTTGAAAACCTAATAAATTAAATTAAAATCCTATTTTTTTTATAAAAGTATAGTTTTTTTTTAATTTAATAATGGAAAAGCAAATTAAAGTCATCATGATTGGCAATGGTCGTAGAACGTGGTTAGTTAATCATTTGTTTGGATAAATATAATATACTAATTGGGATTTAGAATCAAATTAAGGACCACATATACGAATCACCCACAAACTAGATATAAGAATATGACGTGTGTATATATGCTTTTCTATGAGAATGGGACCACTAAGTATTAAATAATCTTATACCGACACCTAAATGCAATGCGGATGCTATATGATTCGCTAATTATAGAATTTCGAAAGGGTTTGAAGAAAATAGGATCCCGTAACTTTGCTCTGACACCGACACGGTGACTCCGTTAAGAATTAGCTTTCATGTTTCTTTGTTATGGTATGTCTGTTTTTTTTCCCATTTTTTCCCTTTAAAAAAAATTAAAGGGGTTTGATCATAATTGAAAAACATTTAACAGAATTATAGAATTTTTCCACCATATATATTAAATCTTCACAAACCAATACATAACAAATTAATGATCTTTCTAAAACAATAATTTATTTGGTACCAACATGACTGAATTTGCAAAATTAGTAGTTACCATAAATTAATAAGATAATATTTATTAATAAGACCCTTCTATAAACCCTTAATATGATAGATTAATAATTTTCTAAATTTGTATTTAATTCTAGTACAATAAATTCATAGATGCAGGTGACTTGTATTGAAAATTTATTTAATTAGTCAATACAATAAATATTATTGTTTTAAGTATTAGAAATAATGAATATCATCTATGTACTTATAATAAATTTCCATGAATATTTTTTATATAATTAAATTTATATTTGTCGAATCGAAAACACACTATAAAATAATAAATTATTAAGCTATCAATTAATTTATACCTCTCTAAATCAATAAAATTTCATGGTCCCAGAATTATTAATTTATAAAGGTTTTAGTGTAGTCTCTTTCCATTTTATTTTCTTAATTCACTGCTTTGATAAATTTAAATATATAATTTATTATACTAAATTAATTTTTCATCGATACTATGTTATATTTGACTGTAAAAGAAGAAGATAAACTGATGTCGGTGGATTAGTGGAAAATAATGATTGGTAATAATAGAATAATTTGACTTTTCGTGCATCCAAACACATCAAAATATATGTATAATCTAAAAATACACGTATTATGATTACATTCTTCTTCTCTTTTTTTAATATAAATCCAAGCTTGTTGTGTAACAAGTAACGGCTATTCAACCCAAGAGTCACGAAAACTAAATTTCTTATATCCTTGGGTACAGGGAATCAGTCACCGTTACATGTATTATTGCAGCCCTTGTAGACGTGTATGAAGGATCGGAGAGGCTGGAGAGGGACATAATACACGGCAAAGTCAACTAACAAATATAAGCATACATACATATATATATATGTGGAAAAAATATTGAATAGATAATACAAATCGTAGTGTGTATATGTGATAGGGTATTATCAATTATACTTTAGTATAAAGAAGAAATAGTAGGATACCTAAATTTTGAAATTGATCAATTTAATACTTGAATTATGAGATTGATCAATTTAATATTTGAAAAAAAAATTCATGCATGATAACAAAACACTGTTAAATTCTTTAAGGTGTTAAATAATATATTTCAAAGATTTTCAAGTATCAAATTGATTAATTTTAAATTTTAGGTATTAAATTGATCAATTTCAAAGTTCAAGTATCTAATTATATATTTTATCAAAAATCTAAATACTATTTGTACCATTATCTCTTTTCGAAATAACCTCCCTATATGCTTAAAAAAATAATTAGTATTACACATACCGTATATTTACTACTAAAGTGTTTCTCGCATATACGACATGTTGCAAACGTGAAATCAGTTTCTTCACAAATATAGCTAGACCTATAAAAAAAATATTAAAAAAATGAGTTTTAATGAGAAACTCAATATTCCCCGTCTAAAAATAATAAACATCGGGGAAAAATACGTTGTCGGTCGCCAACATATATTTATTGCTTTTATAATTGCAAGCGAATCATTTAAACTAGAGCGTTAATAAAACTCATAAATTTTCATACAATAAAAGTACCTCCTTACGCCATTTCAGAACATAAATGAGCCAAACTTTTAAGATCATCAAATAGAGTCATAAATGGTGATGGTCAGAGTTTAATAACAGTGTAGGTTATATAAAAGATCATAAAAAATTGAAGGAGTATTGGCAAAAATAGCACTTGAACTTTAGTAAAAAGAATAATTAGGTATCTAAAATTTGATTTTGAATAATTTGATACCTGAATAAAGTTTTCGTTGATTCTTTTCTCATACCTTGATTTTGATAATTTTGAAATCTGAACAAACTTTTCATAGACTTTTTTCATACCTCATTTCACTTATTTTAGGTATGAAAAAAGTCTATGAAAACTTTATTTAAGTACAAAAATTAGTAAAACCAAACTTTATATATAAAAAAAAAATCAGTAAAAATTTTGTTGAAATACTAAATTATTTAAATCAAACTTTAGATACCTAATTATTTTTTCTGCGAAAGTTTTGGTATCTTTTTCGTCATTAACTCACAATTAAAAGTTGTACTTTAGAATGCTTACTATTATAATCTAAAATGAACTTGTAAATGATCCCTTTAATTAATTTTTATACATTGCGAATTTAAAAGTTGGATTGGACTAAAATTGGTCAATTGTTAGTGGCGTCACATAACCACGTTTTGTTGTCTTAACTTGTTTGGATTCAGGGCCATGTGTTGACCTTTGCCCATTAATTACCTAACAGCTATCAATCATCTTTTGGGTTGGGTGTCCCCTAGTCTGGTATTTTTGGAAGCACAAACTGAAGCAATAATAACAATTTACTTTGAAAAGAGAAGGAATGGGAAACCTAAACAAATGCTGTATTGTATTCTTACGCCTTTCTCATTTTATTTTATTTTTCTGTCTTCATATAATAACGTGCAAGTGCTCGTAACCGACAGAATCCTCATCAGATTTACGCATCATTTTACGTAAAGAAATCAAGAATCGTCCTAAATTAAGATTAGCAATTTATATGACTATTGGCATGATGCATGTGAGCTGGTTTGGATGAATAAAATTCAATACTATTAATGAACAAGTTATACTTAATTATGCCTTATTATATGTGTGTATAGACTCGGATTCAAAACATAAACTTTTTTATAAATCCTTTTATAAATAACAACTTGTTCACTTTAGATGAATAATTATTTATTTCTTGTTTATTCTAGATAATTTGTTATTATAGTATTTAATTAAGGAAAATAATAATTAACAAGTAATTATTATTACGCAAAATAATGAATAGCAATTCATGTACATATGAATTGCTATTCAATGGTTAATTTTTAACTTTTATCATAAATACCATTATTTTAAAAACGTGACATATAGTCTCTCTGTAATAGAGACAATGACATTATGGATATTTTATATTTGCTCTAATAAATTACTTGATTTATTTTTTATAGTGAATATTATAATAGTTCTTAGAACTCTATTATATTCTCATGGAATTATTATTTAATTTTCCTCTTATTCTATATAGCAAAATGAACATGCCCTAAACCCCATAATTTTGCTTTATCTAACACCAACCCATTAAAATTTATCCTTTACCATCCACTCAATTTAGTCTCTTCTTTCTTATCTTGTGTCCATCTCGCATCCCCTTCTCTGCCTTTCTTCCTCTCTCTTTGTTCATTGCTATTGCTCCACCATTAATTCCACAAATTATCATTATCTTGCTCTTCAAATTTCAATTTGGATATGTAACACTTAATTTCTTATATCTTTTCTCTTTTTCTATAATTCTAATTTTCAATATTCGAGTGCAAAACCATAATAATATATATAAATCAAAGCAAATTGAAGATTTCATAAATATACAAACCATTTACAAAATTTACCCTCTTCAATTGGACTCTATCGGTAAAGCCACTAGATGTTAACTGAAAGCAAATCCGATGTAAAATTTGATTTTATATAACTTAGCTGAGACATGCGTCACACCAATTGCTATAGAGAAATCTCACGTCATAAGCTTCTTTGGTTAGGCAAAGTACATCCCACATAAAATTTGAATTACTACTTGATTTATCATGTTTTTTTTTAGCATTTGGTTGCATAATTTTTTACAGTACTAAACTAAACAAAGATCATTATACCATGTTTGATTTATAAAACGTATTTGAGACTAGATAAAACTTAAAATTTGTATCTCATATATTTGATGGTAAAAAATATAAAAACTAGATAAAAACAAAATCTCTTAATAGAAATCCATCCAGTGCTGTCCAGTTCGTATATATATCAAATGTGGTATAAGAGAATTATTATGTTCAGTACTTTTGCATTGTATTATGCAGTTCTCATTCTCCTGTTTAAAATTTACAACAAATGCTATCTATAGGCATCAACAAATTCAGTACAATTTTGTAAACGCATATTTTCATAGAAATTCAAGAGCCATAATATAGATCCATTTCATAATTTTTAACCGTAAACAAGTTTAATTTAGACACAAAACTAGGGTCTGTTTGGATTGGCTTTTTTCCGGCAGATACAGACACTTTTTCAAACTTTTTGCTAATAAATTATTTATCAAGAAATAGATATAGATAAAAAAAAAAAAAGTTGACAGTTCTCATCAAAAAATCAAATAGAATAAAAATAGATAAAATTTAGATGCAAATCAGATATATTTACACATATCATTTTAAAAAAGATACAGATACAGATGAAATACAGACAATCCAAACAGACCCTAGATAAGATTATGTGTTTAGATCTTTAAACACAACTACTAAACAAATCATATGCTGTAAATACAGATTGTAACGAGTTAATACAAATGGTCAACTTTAGCTCACATTCTGTTGCTTCATATAGTAAACAAAAGTAGCAATATAACTCGCGTGGCTTTAAATGCATTCTAAAAGCCTTATATATCTACTGAGGGGACCGTAGCTAGGTGTTATAAACGCTGATCTTCCAATGAAATTAACCTGAGTTCAATTCCTCTCTCTCCAAATGTTGTGGTAATTAGTAATTAGGTTAAAAAAAAAAGAATTCTTATATATCTATTTTATTTTTTTTAATATCTATTATGTATCTAACTTTATATCATTTTGAATTTTACTTACTATCTAATGTGAATCTTATTTTTTTCTATATCTATATCATAATTATGAATTATAATAAAGATGGTGATCTAAGAAAGAGTTCGGAAGTGAAAGCTAATGTTACGCCCTATGCATTACCAGCCAACCATGTGTCACCAGCTAAAATAACACGTGACACACTACCGCTCTAAATCCCGCGGGTATCCTCAAATGATATTCATTAACTCCAAACCCACATTTAAGATAGTTTCATCAATGTTCATAATTTCAAAATAAAACTTCAGAATAAATCCGTTGTGATTCGTAGACCAAGTTTTCAAATGTATATTTTTTTTTCTAAATCTTTATCTAATTACGTCTCAAAGGCAAGTGCACCTGTCAGAGTAGCATTGCAGAAAGATCCAAGTCGTACTCTACTGGAAAGTTGGTGATTATTTCTACTCACTTTTTTCTTATTATCTAACCTAGCAAAACAGGCGGATTTTACCTACTAAGAATCTAAGTTAAGCCTAAACAATAAGTTTCGCAACAAGTATAAAAGATTAATTCACAAGGCACTTAGGTCATGCTTTACCTTAAGTCTGTTCATGTAACTCAAGAAAATTTTAATAAATGTTTTGTTGAACTCTTGAACTACAAATTCTCTAAAACATGTTAAAGCCTCCCTTGAGATCATTAACATTTAATACCAAGTTTAACATTTGGAATCTCTTCTTAATCATTAGCAACTAGAACTGTTTTAAGAACCATAATTCAATTATTAAATAATCACAATGTAAAGGATTTCACTATTCTATCTTTAGATGTTATGAGCAATCCTCTTTAATAGCCTAGATTTATTCATTAAAATGACTCTCAATCTATTTTACTAAATCAGACATGAATCCATAGTACACTATGCAAATTCAGTATCTATTAAACTCCAGTTATTGAATTCCAAAAACAACATAGTTCAATTTAAGCACAATGAAGTTATATGAATTTAACGTAAGATTCACAAAACCTAAGCTAAATCAACTACTCCACCATGGATATAACAGCATAAATTAGCAATTCAAAGAAGTAATAGAAGAATATAATAAAATAAAATAATAAAACCGCAATCCTTAGTGAATTGAAAACAATGAGTCAAGAGTTGTTGTAACCCACTAAAATCTACAAAACACTCTTGTAAATTCTCTCTATTGTCCAATCTCAACTATTTTCAAGTAATATTCTTAGTATATCATTGTTTTATCCCTAAAGTTTTGTGAAAAACTAGTATTTATAGTATAAAGGATGCTAACTCGTCGCAAAAGGTCGTAAAAATTGCAAAAAAAACACACTAGATGTCCAAACCCAACAAGATCCATAGCCATAGACAAGCCCCAATTATATTAATGCACATCAGTTCACTCTGTTCCCAGGCATGGTTTGGGTGTGTTCTTAGCTGTGAAAGTTCTCTTGATTAAGGCTTAAATCTAACTGCGGCCGCAATTTCAGTTGCATTTCCACTGTTACGCTAGTTTTCATCCATACCCGCACTTATAGTTGTGGTTGTAGCTCTCATTGATTTTCTCTCAATTCATCTTCAAGCATGGTCGCATTCTACCCAATTTGCATGACTTTGTTGATCTTTTTGTTCTTTTTCAAATTTTCTTATTTTCTCAACATAAGATCAACAAACACATACAATAAATGCCAAATTTATAGGATTATTAACAAAATAATCGCAAGTTGGGATCGTATAATCCTTGAATGAATAGAATAATATAGATTTATCACTATCCTAATAGAGAAATTAAACTTAATCTATTACAATAGATCCAAAACACTAAACATCATGTCTTAACCAAAATCATCAAATTGCAAATAAATCTAATTGATTAGAATTCTATTGGATAATCTGGTCCATTATTGTCATCCCCATAATCCACAAAGATATCATATCCTGATAAGTCGAACATTATAAGCTCCTTACCTATTCTTGAAAAAAATTAAAAAAGATTAAGCCAGAGCCTAATACGCCAAAACCACAAGCACACATGCATGAACAATCATCACACACATTCACATGTAACATGGTATTTATGCAACAACAGCATTTTCATAATCTATGGTTTTTAAGCCAACAACCAACAAAACCTAAGGCTATCCACATCTAACCCCTAACCTGGAGTAACTCACGACTCCATAAAAAATATATAATAGTACATATAAATACATTTGGTATTGGGTACTATCCAATACCTTGAGAGCTATAACCATTTTCACATAATCTATCGAATTCTTTCCAAATGCAACTTCACTCAAGAATAATGTTACACACGGATCATCAAGGTGTTACCTCAGTATCACAAGTGCTCTCAGTCCACTAGACACAACCAAATACAAGCAACAAAACATTTATCAGAGTCCAATAACTTATTAGTCCATTTAAGATACTAATTCAACATGCACAAACAATAAACAAGGTAGTGAGTACCTAGTTCAGCATCTAGAACTAATAACTCAAACATATAGGAATCACCTGAATACAACACATAACGATACTAATTTATTACTTTAGTCAAGAAGGAAAGAATACCCCTAAGGTTATCTGGCTTCCTAAGTTATCGAGAGCTACTACCATTCTAGATCTAGATATACAATCCTACTTAGGTTTAGGTGTGTTTTGATATTAATTCCATTGTTTAGATGTTTAGAAAGACCATTAAAAGGTAAAAATAAGATTACAACATCACCCTATATCTCATGCCCATGATAGGGCATGATTGGCTCTAAGGAAAGAGAGCATGATGTTACCCTCTATGTTACGCCCGTGAATGGGATGGTGATACAGCTATTGGCATGACCATGATGAGATTGGAGATGTCCAAAACATTTTTTACAAAGGAGATCACAACCCGAGTCATAACTATCACCCCCTGTTCTTCCCTCCTATACTTCAAAATACGAAAAAATCTCCAAAACATGTTCTCTTTGATCACCAATCAGACAAAAACTCCAAAATCAAACTTAACAACATGAAATCACTTTTCTAAACAATACACCTAAATTAATCGTTCCATTATCTCCTTCTTTCACAATCAATAATAGAATCCACCAATAAAAAGCTTAGGGCTTTTTTATCGTTCTCCCAATGTGCGACACCTTTAACATCGACAACGCAAATTAGAAAAGATGACCTCTCCAGACTATGAAAGAACAAAAGAAGGAGAAACTTACCTAGATCTCCTAACTTGTGTTGCTCCTTGAAGGGAGATATTAGCAAGAGGAAGTTTTAAGGTTTGTGATTCTTGTGCCACTGATGCAAAGATACATGCATATGTCTTTAGGTGAGAGGGTTATATTATAATTATAAATACTTTATTAGGAGTAATAAAATTGCCCTTATTATTAACTAATGAAATTCCACTTTCTTGCCCTTTATTGTAATATATTTTATTTTATATTATAATTGATGGATTTTTAATGGAAAATGCTCAAATATATTTTATTTTGGGATATTGTAAAAAATGGTACCTAAATTTTCGTAAAAAGTTTAATCAAGTACTTAAAGTTGGATTTTGAATAATTTGATACCTAAAGCAAGTTTGCGCTTACAAGTTTAATCAGGTAGGAAAAATGTACTTAAAAACTATCAAATTGTTCAAAGCCAAACTTCAAGCACCTAATTGAAATTTTTGCAAAAGTTTAAATATCATTTTTGATATTAACTTTTTTTTATTTATTGAAGGATGTGATTGCTTTAAAAGAAATAATAATAAAGTAAGGGGAGAATTAATTAAATCTTAACATTACAATAGTTATACTTTTATCTTTTAATATTTTATGTTAACATATATATATTTGAATATGGTGCCAAGGGCGAAAACACGAATAGATGATTATATATCACATGTGACGAGATTATTTTTACGGTCAATGAGAATAATTTTATTTATTTTTTTTTAGTGTTAAGACTGTTAGGGTTAGAGGAACTATTTTTCATGCTTAATGGACCACTAAAACCTAGCTTAAAATTCTGAAATCAACACCTTAAATTCAGCTAATGAAGTCAACTAACAGCGCGGGATGTACGGGGGTTTTGCTACATTTATTATACCTGGAATTAATCTAAACCAAAAACGACAAGTGAAAAGGTTTAGAGGCAGTTGAATTTTAAAAAGAGCCAAAAGGAAACACGTACGCGTCATAGCGATGTTTCTAGTCATATGAAGGTTTCCATTAATGTGAATCGTAATTTACTTGGGAACGTCTTTTTCACTAATCAAACACTCACAAGTCACACTAAATAAAGTGAAACTCCCACCAATGGGTTTACCCATGACAATGGGCTTGTTTACACAGGTGTTGGGACATCATCGTATCAGATTTCGACAGGAACACAATAATGTGATTGCCCCCAGGTTCTCCTCCATTAGCTGTCAGCATGCAAAATCTATAATTTCAGATTGGTTTTAGCGCATGACGATTGATTGGCAATGCTTTTGTATTTTAATTACAACATGCGAAACCTACAACCCTTGTGTACAAGAAGATTTTATGCTGTCGGGAAGATCTCTTTTTGCCCCTTCAAAAATTTGAAACGATGATAATTAGATTATTTGAGCCAAGCGTAGAATGTTAAATTAGAAAGCAAATATTACATATTGCCATCTTAATATTCATATAAATTCATTAGAGAGCTACACGAGGTTTTGCAACAATTACTCAGATGGATTCCACTTAAAGAAAATTGGATTAAGATAAATACAAGAGCATTTCATCAAGAAAAAGAAACTATTGATGGACTCATGAGAGATGAGAGAGTGTAATGAATTTTCAATGTCGATAAAAAGTGAGAAAATTAATATACTATTCACAGGAATTTGGGGCATATATTAAGGCTTGAAATACAATAAATTATTATAATTTACAAAGACTGGATTTCACTAGATTTAATAATGGCACTTCGATTGGTTTTGGATGTTGCTCCTTATAGCTGTTGAATCGAAAGTTCAATTCAACAGCTATATAATGGTTAGGATTTGATCAAATTCAACTATAATATACATAAAAAAAATGATAGGTAAGCGTTAGGATAAACAAGTATATAATGGTTAAGAGAAGCTTTTATCTATATTCTACCACGTAAAAGATAAGGCACTAAAATTTATCCCTAAAACCTACTATATCTACCATTTAACACCTTGTATCGACGTGATTTTACAAAATATAGGAATATTCCATGGAACCAATAAATTTTTTCATGGCACCAAAAAAAAATTTCTTTAAATTTTAAATTTATCATAATATATATTGTTTTTCGTTTTCTTCAAATTTAATTTCATATATTTGAAAAAAAATTAAAGTACAAGTATGAGAGAACGTGTTATAGGAATTGATTTAAGAGAAAACTAGGTTATATTGAAGCATACATATGGATTGGGAATGGACATTTCTCAAAATCATCACGTAAAGCCTTAAGATTAAGTTCATTGAAGGAAGGGTTTAGTAGTTCAAATTTTTCACCACATTAAAACTCTTGTAAATTAACACTTCAATAAAGTTTTAAACCATATTTGGACATGATAAACATAATTTATGCACAAAAATCAAGAAATCGCAAGCATGTAAATGTGTGATCCAAAATTAGCATCAATGAAGTACTACACATGTAAATTAGTATAAGATTGCATTCAAATGAATTTTGCATGTCAAGCATATTAGATTAACTTAGATAAGCATGATGAAGCTCATCATAGACATGGTTTTCAAGAAAATCATTAAAGGAAGTATTTGGGAACCATAGCACACATGACCTTGTAAACGTACAACTTAGCACAACATCATATTCAAGCACATCCAATATTGTAAGTTTGTTTCATATATTTTAAAAGATGATCTAAAGTAGGAGAGTAATTTAAATGATTACTACACAATTTCTTTTAGTATCTTGATTTATGCCCTATAAGCACAAGATAAGGATAATCATGCCCTAAATTAAATTTATTACACGACAATACTTCAAATTGGCTTCAAAAGTATAATCAAACACATTGAGGCACAATTTCAACATAGTTACAAAAAAATACATGCGTTAAATTTAAAATAACTAAAATAAGCACAAAATGTGTCTAATTATCAATGTAAGGAATGAGAGCAAAAACTAACTCATTTTTTTAGTCTTTTGATCCTTTAATGTAAATGATGTTGACTTAGATGTAACTTTTGTTATATCCAAGTGTCATTGGTTGATTTACCTTAAGATATATACAAAGATAGGAGATTACTTCTTTGATACCCATTTGCATTTAGGTCCATCAGGACTGTAAACATATAAGCTTGTCCCTTTGGGACTCAAACCTTTTTACCTTTATGATCCTAGGTGCTTTTAATCCTTATTGTAAATTATGTGCAATATAATGAAATCGACCACAATAGCTTCAAGTTCTATGAGTTGCCTTAACAAATAAACTCTTGTATGACTTGTTTTTATTAGCCCCACCATAATGAACTACACCTTTGTCTAAAACGACTTTTTGTGCCATCCCCAACTATCAATGGTGACCTTAACTAGTTTCTTTTGACTTTCTTATATGTGAGGTCAGTTATGACCTTTAGTTAGACCTATTTATGTACAGTTGATGTTCCCTTTTATCACATATTGGCTTGCTTTTACTATTGTTTCTCAATTATTCACCATAAAAAACATGGGGATAGAAGCTTAAAAAGTCATCTCTCGATATCATAAGTTTTGTGATACACTTAATTTGTTTATATGTGAAAGTTGAAATACTTTTACATCAAGAGAAAAATAATCATTCACCGAATAATAAGTGGAGAGCACCAAATAAAGTGATTAACCAATCCATTTTACTAAAATTTCTCAACCAACATATCACAAGCAATTGTATGAAAAAAAAAAAAAATGTAAAAATAAAGAGTAAAGTTGGTGAATGTATCTTCTTTTTTTTTGTCCAACTTCAATTTAAAAATAATTATAAACGAAGGTTTGAAATTGGGGAGAAAAAGGAAAAGTAAAGTAAGAAAATGGATAAATGATAAAAGAAGAGAGATAGAAGAAAAGAGATGTTTTAGGTAATATAACACTTTATTTAAGGCTTTGTGTAATAACAAAGACTAGTTCCTTTCTTTTCTAAAACATGTATAGTAGGAAAAAAAACTATTTTTATTTATTTCTTATTTACTAATATTATTTTATAATAAGGTGAATTATACTAAAAGATTCCAACGTTTGGGAGTAAGTTCATTTTGGGTCCCAACGTTTAAAAAAGTTTGTCAATTTGAGTCTCCAATGACATGTGTCAATAGAAGAGAATATTTAATCAAAACTTAGAAGACTTCTCCTGTTGATACGTGTCCTTAGCGACCTAAATTGACCTACTTCTTCAAATGTTAGGATCTAAAATGAACTTACCTGGAACCTCTTTTAAACTTTTCGAAACGTTGGAACTCAAAACAAACTTATCCCAAAATATTGAGATTTTCTAGTATAATTTACCCTTTTATAATGATTAATAAGTGATATATTAGAACATGCAACTTTTAGAATGAGCATATGATATGAAGTCTTCATAACCTAAACCGTATTTGCCAAAGCAAGGTTTTGAAAATATACCCAATTGAATAGGATAGGGATAGATATGCTATACGATAAAGTTACATGCTTACCCTTAATCATTTATTAGCTTATACTAATGTTGTTATAGCTTTTGTGCAAGTTTCTCTGTTTGTTAAGGATATGTGTGTGTATATATATATATATATATGATTGTTAAACTCATAATTTTACTATTTACTAAAATACATATAATCGATTAAATTATACAAAATTGCATAAGACATGTTTAATCATAAACATGTACAATTGTAAAAAAAAAAAACTTATAAAATCACAAACTCATATAATCATTTAAATAACTTATGATTTTAATAATCATGAGGTATATGCTAACGTACATGCAAGGGACATTAGAGACCCAGCTTAAGTATGTTAATTTTGATGAATATGTTGTGAGACTGCTATGTTATTCATTATATTTCTTTTCACTGAAAAAGGAAAACAGTCGTATAATATAGAAATTATCGCGATCCATACTTCACATTTTCATTGATTGCTAGTACCCCATCGTCTTTAATCCAACATCATTTTTCCCAATTATCTTCCATTAATAGCTTATAATAACCTAATACTCTTTATTATAATAACCTAATACTCTTTATTACTACGACAGCCTTTCAGTCTTGTAAAGGTAAGATACTAAAATAATCATGAACATTTTTTCCAGGAAACAAAAGCACTTTCACAACATCATCTACAAATCACACTGATAAACCATGAGTTAACTTAAATAAGCATTTTTCTGGGCCGTACTATTTTAAGGAATTAAGGGGAGCAAATTTACTGAATCCGTTTCCTCACATCCAAACTCAATATTTTAAGTCCTTCTAGGCCGGTCCAAGAAGGCAATTTCGTCCAACATGATAGGTTCCCCTCTCGTTAACAAATAGTCAAATACAAAATACAGTTAAGTGTGGGCTAAAAATCAATGAAAGGGTTTGTCCAGTAATCCTATACTTTTTTCCCTCTCTTATCAATCTCTATATTATTCAAAGTTCCCTCTTATAATGCCTAAAGGTGGCATCATTGCATAAATACCATTATACCATGAACACCGGGTCGGTGCACTCTTATGGTTGCTCTTTGATAGTGTATCCACTGAACTAAAATTATGGTGGCCAAAATATTTCTAAGCAATGTAACCTGATCCCTAAATTTAGCTTGGCATCTGTTAACCAAGAGGATATAATGTCCAACATATTTCTACACTTCACACAGCACAAAGAGGAAACGTAAAGTGACTTTCATTAAAATTCGACTAAAAATCTGATAGTGGTAGTCAGATCTCAGATGTATGCGTCCAGGGGAAGACCAAAAGCAAACGGGTACCATATCTTTTCTTTCTTCACCTTGGGCAGCACAAGGACATATATAATATACATCTTGTCTCTGCTTTTAACAGAGTTTCCAGCTTAATCCAACCCCAATAACATCATGATGCGCTGTTTTTATCCCCAAATGTAACATGGCCTTTACCTCAAGCTATCACGTCAAATTAACCAATGGGAGGCCACAAGAAATGGTGCAAAAAGGAGGCAAATTGTTACAGCTCAAGGTGAGGTGAAAAACCTTGACCAGATGCAAGCCTCTTCAATGTTTTCTCTTAGGTCCGTGGAAGTTCACCGGCATCTCTAAAAAAAAACCCAAATGTAAACTTTTCGTGCGTCAGCTTTCTTCGGAGTTTTGGCAAAAAACACTGTAGATATCACTGGAAATGGCTACCATGCTTGATGATACAGCCAACAAAAGCATAATCCAAGATACTAGCCTATCTTTTCTAGTTGCAATTCCGTGAGAATCTCTGCATGACAGAAACAATTGGATTAAAAAGAATGCACCTCTGAAGTCAAAGAAATAGCGTACATGCAAAATCAGCTTCAAAGCTCTTATGAGACTTAATATGGCATCAAGGAACAGAAAACATTATGATGGGCTGTAATCAAAGACCATCTAACGGGAATAATAGTAGCAATATAAGTTATTTGTGAATTACTGTTTCCCAAATTCCAAATGCACTAACACTTTCCTCTGGTCATCATAAGCTGGCAAGTTCGATCCTAGTAAAAAGCCTTTTTAACATAGCTTCTGAATACTTAACTCACCCTCGTCTTTGAAAGACTTTTTCACTTACCGTAGGGCAATAGTAGCTGGAAAGATGTATGCCACCGAGACAGCTGCAGTAGCCCCAGTAAACTGGAACGCATCCCATATACTGGGCACAAAGTTTGCTCCCAAGAAGATCAGAATCATAAGGAATGCAGTCAACATATAGAATCTCCGATTGTCAAACATAATGGGTCTGGCATGGGGAAAGAGAAGACCATCTAGATTGAGGCGAAGAGAGTAGAATACAATGGGGAACACAAGCATTAGATGGAGGCCATAGCTCACCCTAACCACATCATCAATCATTGAACTGTATGGGAATTCCTAGATCACCATCAAAATTAGCCAGAATATCATCCACTGTCTTATCACCAAAGAGAAGGAAGCCAAAGAAGCTTGTAGCAATATAAACACATGAGCACAATGCGAGTGATGAACTGACAATTGACTTCATTTGCATTGGATCATCCAGTTCATTCTCTATCGGATGTACTGCAGAAACATTTATTAGCAAAGCAAAAAATTAATATAGAAAGAGGGATAATGGTAGAGCTTGTATACAGATTTTGCCGGATTGCTGTGTTGTCTAGAGATTTTATATAATATAAATTCTTGCTAGATGTACATCAAAACATTTTCCATATTCGATGCATATTGCATTATATATCATTCCATTCCCTTTAGCTTTAGCAATGCATGGAACAAGTAAATAAATGAAATCAAAATTTTCTAGAAGAAAGATCAGTAGACTTGTCTGTGAACAAATTGGGGAAAAAAAATGTTGAGATTTGAGCTCTGCCCAGATGTATGTACATGGCCAGACGATTAAACATACCCCATTAAGCCATGCGTTTCACAGGTCTTCAAAATTGAAAAAACTAAAGACTATTTAAGGCTAAGAATAGCAACACATTTACTTTCAAGTGCAGGATTACCACTAGAACAGAGAGATTAGATGCCAATACTTACTATTATGGTGGCAGATGTAAGCAGTGACCAAAACAGGAATGGTTGTAAAAAGCTTCCAAAATGATGTCTGGTCAACAATTTCAGGCATTAAGCGTGGCAGTGATATACTCTCGTTCAACATCTTGAATATTGCCACTCCAGCAGTGATTGCTACGAATACAATAGCCAATGCAACCGACAAAGCTGAGGTGTATCGCAATGAATCTGAGACAAAAAAAGAAAAGAAGGGGATTAGATAAGGGTACGGGATCTATAATTACACTTTGGAGAGGACACCATGTGGAACATTCTGCCCAACCATATATTGAAAACTTGAATGGGATGCGTCTTCCTGCTACTTAGGCATTGAAGCTCTCAAAAGTTGAAAGGTTACCGTGTGATGCAACTGAAAAATGTCTTTGACGCATGTCCACACAAAAAAGAAAAGAACCACAAGAAATGACCTATTTCAATCAAGTGCCATCTACCGTTGATAGTTAGTGGACAAAGGGGTAGCCAGACGTGTAAATTAGCATCATACAATATGCTAAACAGCAAACAGAGTCAATTTATGCTATCAATTGTCATTCATAAATTCCATCAACAAAAACACAAGACATGCACCCCGTTAAATCGACCTGCCTTCTACCACTATTAACTTAAGATCCTCATATTAAGTAGAATGAATTGTGAATTTTAAAAGTTTTGAGTAGTTTTCTTCAAATGGAACGTATAATTCTCCTCTTTATACCTTTACCTGCAGTCTCTGTGTCTTATAGTATAAGGTTGTCTGAAGTATCGGCTAAATAAGACATTATGAATGTAATTTTAGACAATCGGAATAGGTTGTAATAACAGCACAGTTTGAGAGGGCTCGAAATGGGATATATAGATGGTCATCCTCTCAGTTTTTATGTTGTCTACGATGCATATACACTAACCTATGCGATTGGATTATTTGGTTTTTATCTGTATCTTATATCTTATTTGTTTAATTTGTTTATGAGTAAATGTGTCTATTTTTAATCTGTATATGTTTCTTAACAAACAGTTTGTTTGAAAACAACAAAAATAAAATGTTAAAATGACCAGAATAAGACGAATCAAATAGACCCCAAGTATCAACCCGAGGCCCAATGGTCAATGACCCCTTCATCTGTGTTTCTATAGGAAATCATCATATTAGAATGGAGATTATTGGTCAAGATAATAGTGTATTTCGGTTTTTTTCGGATTTGTGGCCAAAAACTAGGCAATGATATTATACACTGCTCTTCCTTCCATGAAATAATTAGGTAGTAAGACCTATGTGAATATGTGTGTCTCGTTTTTTCATCCGAATCCAAAGCAGAGTCTTACATCACTAATTTACCCTGTCAGTGCCAACCCAAGAAGAGTGTTTGCGTAGAACTCCTCCGCAGCACACTTTTACTCGTGAAAAATAATTCCAAATTAATGATACGTTTGGTTAAAGGCTGAAGCGGGGAGAAATGGGAAGGAGTGGAGGGAATTGAAGTGGGATAATTATATGTTTAGTGATGAAAATGGAAAGGACAGGTGGAAGAAGACACGAAGGATAAATTAAAAAACATACTTCCCTGCTAATGCTAGGTGAAACGGGAAGGGGAGTGAAAGTTAGTTGGTAGTACTAAATTCTTTTATAAAGAATAAAAGAATACCAAATGACATGATTATTTAATAGAAGATGAGAAGAATACAAAATATTAGCGAGAGGTTGGATTACACAGGGTCCACAAAGGACAATAATTTTTTAATAGATATTTCCTAATGGAGTTTGAACTAGGATTTGAGAAAATTTAAACCTCCATTGAGTTTTCAAAATTTTTAAAAGCCCTTTACGATAGGGGAACACTAATAGCACACTTGGTTCCCTGGAATGGAATTGGCATTCACTTTTATAACCGTAGAATATCTATTCTTTTGTTTGGTTTGCCAAATATTCTATCAAAAAACATTTTTTCCATTTTTTCATATAATGCAGAATAGATAACGAATCCTCATTCCTTTTTATTTACTGGAATAATGGTTATTCCTGATGAAAATGTATAATTTGTTCCAAAAATACTCTTAATGATAAAATAAGAATCATAATTCCTTTTTCAACCTCATTTTATTTCAATGAACTAAACGTGTATAAAAGAAAAAGTATAACACAAGATTAATATAATTCTAAAAAGGTAATTTTCAAATAGCCAAATAGTTTTTTTTAGAATTTTTTTTTCTTTTATCATAAAGCTATCAAAGAGACGGTTTATAAGATTTCGAATTAATTTGTTTTACCATTTCTTTCAAATCATTCAGTTTTTTATATATTTATTTTAAATATGAAGATACTTTCAATATTGAATCAGCTTATCGATGGTCTCGTAGAAACTGTATACCGACAGGTATCAAATCCATTTAAAATTTTAGTAAATCCATTTTATTTCAATTTAATTTGATATTAAATTAATTATTTCAAAACTCAACCATCAAATTAAATTTTTACGCAAATTACATGCAGCAAATTTAAAATTTTCCCAAAATGAAAAGGGGAATGACACCGTAATTTCTATCATTGAATTTGTCAAATAAAGTATAAGACTGAAACGTAATATCTTTTGATGGACATAACGTACCAACTCGCTTGAAGGAGATGAGCGGTGCAAAAACAAGGAAAGTGGTGGATAGCAACAGGAAAGATCGCGTGGTCCACCAGTGTTGACCCAGCCATTCTTCCACCACCCCATAATGATGGAACCCTCCTGTTCCTGTCCCCGATAACACGTCTCCTGCCACCCATTTTTCCAAGTTAACATTAAAAAATAACTTCAACCAACACACATTTAAATAACCATAATTAGAATTTTCCGGCCGTAAACTTGCTATAAATAGAATATAAAAAATCTTCTGTTTTAATTTTATTTACAAATAAATTAGTGAAATCATTGACTCAGTATTTAAAAAAACCAAAGTTTTAAATGCAAATAATTTTTAAAAGGAATATACATATAATCTAAATTCTAAAATACTAATACGATACATAAATTAAATTAATTAATCAGGAAAATAATAATTTTTTTTGTTGTATGCAGTGTACTATTCTTTTCCAGGAATACGGGGAGAGTAAAATACATTTGCACTCTGACCAGTCAGCTATCTTAAACTTGATGGGAGCTAGCCCGTGACTAATAATAATTCGACCATGGTTGTTTGGGTATGATGTCAACCGCTCTAGAATTTTTCAAACTTAATACCACGTTAAAAATTAAATAATTACGCGTAATTGAAAACCCTAATTAAATCCAATAATCGGAATTCTCACAAAATCCAAAGCAATTAATTTCCTAATCAATTTGATTAACTACTTCGTGCGGAAATGAAAAGAGCAAGAACGTAAAAATCTCCAACAAAGACGAGGAATCGCATACCGATGATGATCATATACACAACAAGCATGCCTATATTGTTGACGACAATACAGAGCTGAAGCAAGTTCCTTCCGGTGACACCGAAAGCGTCGGCGGCGACGCCAGCGTAGGTGATGGATCTTGAAGCGCGAGTGAACTTCAAGATCATGTTGATGGAGATGTTTGTTAACGAAGCGCCGAGGGCAATCATGAGGAGACCTGGAATTAATCCCAACTGTTTGAGTGTGGCGGGTAAGGCCATGATTCCGGCGCCGACGATGGTGGTGGAGAGGTTGAAGACGGCGCCGGCGTAGGAGGCGCCATCGGCGTGCTTCGGTGGGAGGAAAGGAGTGGTGGTTTTCGGGCTGCGACGGTGCTTGCAGTCCATCGAGGGTAGGAATGTCATTTGGATGGAGTTTATTCTCTCGGAGTTACGCCGGACAGATGGCAGTCCCTAGAGATCAGGAGGTATGTAGAAAATGGAAAGTTTCGTGAGGAGAGAGAGAATGACTTGGAGGAATATGTAGAGAGAGAATGAGGAGTCGGATTGGGATTCAAGCCGGAATCTACGTGGCCTAATTATTATTTGACGCGTGGAAATGTTGCTGAAAGATCAGCATAATTGGAATTTCCGTCCCTTGGACTCCTTATCAATAACTACTAATAATATTTAATTTAACATAGCAGTAGAGTTTTAGGTAGCATTTAAAGTGGATAAAGGTTGTTATAACATGATTGATTTATAAAATATATTTGGAGTTAGATAAAATTTATAATTTATATCATTTATATTTAATAGTATAAGAATTTAAAAATTTTTTAAATCTTTTAATAAAAATTTTATCAATTGCTATTTAGTAATGTGTATACCAAATATAATATAAAAAAAATCATATAGTTGATTACTTACCTTAATTTTATGTAATATGATTTATGAAACTTTTCGACAAATTCTGAGCTATGCTTTTGAAAGAAACCGTAGAATCAACCTAAACAGGCGCATGCGTTTAATAGATTAGAAACATTTGAAATGGTATACTCCATCTAGGGTAACTTCTAATTGATTCTGCTCTTATGTTCATGTCTCACCTAAAAAGGAATCTGTATAAGTCAATTTACCATAAAAGTTGGTGTGAGGTTAATATGCCTTTTGATGTTTGACTTCGCCTTAAAAATGAGTTGAGTCTAATCAAGTTTTTATAAGGCTTAATTTATTTAAAAATTATCAAGTTCGAACTTATGTTAAGACTTTCATCGAACTTGATTTGTTCAGATTACTTATCTTTTATTTTTTTCGAATATAAAAATTACTAAATATATATGAATATATAATAAATAAAAATTAGTTTTCATTATTTTAATTATATATTTATATATAATATATATAAATATAAAACTAACAAATCTGCCCACGAACATGTTCATAAGCTTATTAGCAAGTTTACTTATAAGACTATTTATGAGCCTAAACAAGTATGTTCACAAGCTTATTATTCAATATAAATCAAAACTCAAGCTTAACTTGCTCAAATAAATGAGTTTTATGTTAAGTTCGAGTTAAGCTAAGTTTAGAGCAAACCGAGTTCGAGTAATTTGTTGGTAACTCAACTTGTTTGCAATCCTGCATATACTTCAGTTTTTTTTTCTTTTTTTTTTTTAAATGGAAACATGAAAATTAATTCATATAGATTTTACTATGGACTTATCTGGATTGTTGAATTTTTTCTGTATCAATATCTTATTGGTATCGAATTGGTATATGTTCGATTTGATCAGTTTATGAGTCAAATTATCGATTTTTTATAGTATCATATTTATATTGATTCGGTTTGAAAATGATGTCAACATAATATCAGAATAATTAAAACCAATGTACTTATACTGGTCCTAATCAATATAGCAAACACATACACTTCAATACCAACCTCAAAATTCATGTTTTTTTGCAATTGTTACTAGTTTTTTGACATGATTCATTGCTTTGCATAAATTGAACAAAGTAAATTTTTTATGAGTATAAGCAAGTTAAATCAGCCCATTAATCATTTCATTTGTATTCAATATTGAATAATAATGATTTGTTTGCAAAAAAAGAGAAGAAGAGGTTTTGATAAATGAATCATAGAATGGTAATACATCGTTCTATTTAACTCTATTTGAACTTTTTTTCTTCTTTTCCTTACTTTAAAACACGAAAGCGGCATTGGATAAATCGCGCTGGGACTCGGGAGTAAAGAGGGGAAATGATGAAATCTGGTCAGTGCGCACGATCGCATTACGAGGAAAGAAAATGAGCTGGGGCCTGATGGTGGTTCCTGGATGGTTTACCTAACAGCCAACTTGGAAAGTGTTCTTTTATGTTTAAATTTTCAAATTTTTGGCTCGACTTCTTGTCGCATCATATGAAGTCATTAATCAAAATGTACTAATTTTTAATTTGTCTTTTACTTTTACAACGGCTATAACTATGGCAAGGGCCTACCGAGTTAAATCACTTTATAAGTCATTTTGACTTGGTTTAATATTTATTCGCGATTCAGCCGAAGTTACTTCAAATATTTATTATGTTGAGTTTGAGTTTTAACATGATCAAATAGATTAAGTTCATAGTTTAATCTAACTCAAATTAAGTTTAAATATTATCAAATTTGAGACTAGTTCAGGTTTTAATATTATTTTATTTTGAATAAAAAATGTTTTTTAGATTAGTAAAGGTATACAAACTTAATCGAATAAAATTTAAATTTATGTTACTTTGTTTTGATTCGAGCTTAAGGTCAAACTTGATTAAACTCAAATCACAAAATTTATGATTAAGATGAAGCTCCTACTTGATATCATACCTTTTTACTCAATTGTACGGTCTTGAACTAGAGTCATTTGAAAAAAAAGATTAATGTCCAATTTGGTATCTGAATTTTGATGAAAAGTCACTTAGGTGCCTCAACTTTAAAAGTCTAATTTTATACCTAATTGAATTTTTCGTATCCTTAACATCATGAAATCGTTGCCTAACACATGTCCATTATTTAATATTATGTTCTCTTTAAGTAAATTTTGATGATAATAATAATGTAAAAAGATTACTAATAACTCTTTAAATATGCAAGAAATTATTTAGAAGATAAGATAAAATTATGAATAGTATCAAAGCTCCAAAGCACTATCTAGAGTGTCAAACATGCCGGAGTTGGGTATTAGAAGCTATTAAGAGCGCTACTTGGAGCATACATTGGACAAACTAAAGAAGCAAGTTTAAAACAGAAGTTACCTAGAGCCTTACCTAGAGAATTGGTTTAGAAATATTGAGAAAAATTGCATATCTTATACAAAATGATCAGAACATATTTTAAATGTGTGTTAATTATATTTTCAAGACTCAGCTCTAAAAAATGAAAACATTTGGGTAATGTATTCATATGCTTTACTAAGTTGGGTTAAATCCATAGGATTTGAGTTAATTTTTCACAAGTTCATCAAGTTAATTGAAGTTTACAATTTTATTCTTTTCTTTATTTATTATTTATTTATTTTCTTTTTCTTTCTTTTCTCTACTGTAGTTGTTGATGGTTGTTTTGCACAGGGAATGTGTTGGACAAAGCAAACTAGGAGCGACAAGTGATCCAATAGTGGTGGTTGGTCTCAAACACAACTAAGAGTGGTGGTTTCAAAGCTTGCAGGTGGCGGTTTATGGAGGCTAGTTCAATGGAGTTGGTTCCGAAAGCATCTAACTTGCCAAAACTTACCAGTTTAAAGTTTATGATATCCTAAAACTTCCTTCAACCTCTAATGGCTTCCAAAATCACCAGAAAACGTCAAAATTGAAGTTTTTATATTAGAGACCCTAATTTCATAAGATTTTTGGATTTACACTTATTCAAGTGGATTTGAGTATGATTGTTGATGCTTGATGATTGCTATAATGCCTATTTATACTACTTGAGCTTCAATTCGAGATGGAAAGCCATTTAATTTGTTTAAAATTTGATCTTTACTTTGATGGGTATCTTTAACATTTTCATCCCAATTTCATGTTTTTTAGGTATTAAGATCGAATCTCTAAAGGATATTCAGTGATTTGATGCCTCTAAGAAGCTTCATTTTGCATTGATTTGTCTAAAACCATCATTAATTTTGAAGGAGAAAAATCCATGACATTTATTGATCTTAATCTTTTTAGCTTGATTTAAGTGGTCTCGATTCATAGTATCTCATGTATATTTAGCGATTATACCATTTATTTGGTGAAATCGCCATGAAAAATTGGTTTAGAAATGGTATGTCCGGCCATGGAATTTGCGAATCTTGAGCATGTCTAAAGGCAAAAGAAGAAGTGACATGGCATGTCTTAATGTGGACTAATCTGCATTTGCCACATGTCCTTGCATGGTAAGCAGAATAAGAGGCATGAAATGCCTTCTTCAAGACTAGAAGTCAAGACCTTTTGATTATATGCATAAGACTTATCCATACAAACTATTGGCCCGTATGTTGAAATGATTTGCACCAAATTTAAATTTAAGGTTTTAAATCAGGCCCAATTAAATAGGCTAACTCACTGTAGGCTATTTAATTGTGTCCAATATTACATATGATTAAAATTAATGTTATTTTAACCCAAAATTAGTTTAACATTATAGTACTTGAAAACCTATTGTATTATGCATTTTTTTATTTTTTATTGTATAAAGTTATTATTACGTATATGTATACTTATATTTTTTCCTTTCTTTTTCTTCTTTTTTTTGTTTTTATTGAAAAAAATATATAATTTTTAGGCTTTATATAATATTCATTTTTGTCATATATTAAAATCTTAAATGGATAAGAATGGAGTGCCTATAGTTGCTCCTTATTTGTGGTGATATTTGATAAAACTTTACCATAAAGACAAAAAGAGAGACCTCATTTTTTGGCTTTTAAAAGTTTTAGGCAAACTTGGAGGTAGAACCAATGCTCTTGTGATAGGTCCACTAGGGATTATGATCGTATACCTCTATGCTAACTTGGTGGTCTTTGATATAAACTTGAGAGGCACTCCTTTGAGCTAGCAAGCTTTGAATTAGATAGCCTTATTTCAAGCAAGCGATCCTAAAAGACAAATGAGATAGCGTTCCTACAAGCAAGTGATCTTGAAAACTAAGATAGTGCTCTTTCAAGCAAACAATCCTAAGAGATAAATTGGATGATTCTCCTTTGAGCAAGTGATCAAAAAACTAAGACAATGCTTCTTTGAGCAAGCGATCTTAAAACTTATAGTGAATGATACTCTTATGAGTAGGTAATTCAAAAATTAGGATGACATTCCTTCGAGTAGCGCTATCCTAAAACTTATAGCAGATGATGCTTCTATGAGCAAGTGATCTAAAAACTAGGACAACACTCCTTCAAATAAGCGATCCTAATATTGTACTGATGACTCTCCTTTTGAGTAGGTGATCCAAAAGCTAGGATAACACTTCTTCAAATAGGCAATCTGATGAAGTGGAAGAAGTGCCAAACATGTACTTGAGAAAGCAAGATAAATATTAGTTAGTAGCAATCCCATAACTGCAAGTTCTTATCTTGAAGGAAACAGGCTAACTCGAAGAAATCACTACTTTCAGTGGTGAGTTAGGCCAATTTTTAGCCAAATTCCTTCATTTAGGCCTCAAACGACCATTTTAGTTATATTTTACGAGTTTTGCTTTTCTTATCACTTTTTAAATTTACCATTGCATCACAATCCTAATACATTGATGGATGATGCTCCTATGTGCAGGTGATCCAAAAACTAGGATAGTGTTCCTTCGAGCAAGCAATCCTAATACTATATTAGATGATGCTCCTTCGAGTAGGTGATCCAAAAATTAGGACAGCACTCCTTCAAGTAAGCGATCCTAATACTATGGTGGACGATGCTTCTATGAGCAAGTGATCTAAAAACTTAGGATAACACTCCTTTGAGCAAGCGATCCTAATAATATAGTAGATGGTGCTCCTACGAGCAAGTGACCCTATAGTTAAGATAACGCTCCTTTAAGCAAGCGATCCTAATACCTTGGTGGGTGGCATTCCTGTAAGCAAGTGATTTTAAAAGATAGGGCAATTGTCCTACAAGTAAGTGATCCTAATACTGTGGCCGATGGTGCTCCTACAAGCAAGCGACGCTAAAAGATGTGATAGTGTTTTTTCGAGAAAGCAATCCTTAGGATTAAGTAGAATTGATGATTAAATACTAACTTGATTTTAAATGCTTTTGAAAAGTAAGTCTTACAATCTTTTAAATAGAAACATCTTGGAGAAAAACATTTGCTTTCCAATGGTTGGGTTGATGCCCTTATTACAAAACTTTTATTTTTTCATTGTCATTTTTTAAACAATTTGCTAATAAGTAAAAAGTTTCATTGACTTCAAAATTATAAATAAGCAATGGGCTCTCCCTTATTTCTTATTCATTCACTTCTTTCTTAGAAAATCATCTCTTGGTGGCCTTTTCCATTTTGATGGGCAGTACTTTTGAAATTTAAAGCAATTGACTTCCTGATTCGAGGGAAAATGATTTTTCATGCCAAAACTTTTATCATTTCCTTGATTCAGAAATGAATATTTTATGCTTGATGCACTTAGTCAAAGAGAACTTCCTTACACTCTCTTTGTCTTGTTTTCGCATATGACTCAAATTCCAAAAATAATAGTCCAATTTGTAAATGATATGTCTTAGTCAATTTACTAGGTCTTTTTTTAGGTTGTAACTTTGGTGAAGGTAAATGGAAGCTCACCAATTGTTCTCTCATAGTGGCAAAAGGAAAGAAGGGTCTGTTTGGATTGTCTGTTTTTCATCTATATTTGTATCTTTTTTAAAATGACATGTGTAAATATATTCGATTTGCATCTAAATTTTATCTATATTTGTTCTATTTGATCTTTTGATGAGAACTGTCAACTTTTTTTTATCTATATCATTTCTTGATAAATAATTTGTTAGCAAAAAGTTTGAAAAAGTGTCTGTATTTGCCGGAAAAAAGTCAAAACAAATAGACCCAAAGAGTAATACCATATACTTAATGTCAGCCAAACTAAGTAAAGGAGATGTGAACTTGACAAATGACACTTCCATGGAGCCTTGGCATAAGCAGCTTAGTTACATGAGTGAGAAAAGGCTCCAAATGTTTGTTAAGAAACAGCTTCCACCTGATGTAAAAAGTACTTCTCTGAAAACTTGCATTGATTTTCTTACTTGTAAACAACATAGAGTTACATTTAAGAGAAACCTACCTATTAAGAAATCTCAAATTTTGGATTTGGTTCACATAGATGTGTGTTGTATGAAAGACAGGTCGAAAGGTGGTACCCTTTATTTTGTCACATTCATTGATAATCACTCTAAAAAGTTGTGGACTTTTGCTTTGAAGTCCAAAGATCAAGTGCTAGATGGGTTTAAGCAATTCCACACTAGAGTTGAAAGAGAAACAAGAAGACATTTGATATGTGTTCGAGTAGATAACGGTGGTGAATACAGAAGACCATTTGAAGAATATTGCAGAGATCATGAGATTAAAGTGGAGAAGGCAATTCCAAAGACCTTACAGCAGAATGACATTGTAGAGAGAATGAATCGCACTATCACATAGAGAGTGAAATGCATTTTATCTCATGCCAAGTTGTCTAAATCATTTTTGGGTGAAGTTATGAGGACAAATGTCGACTTGATAAATTTATCTCCCTCTTATACTCTGGATAGAGATATCCCAGAGAGAGTCTAAACAGGTAAAGATATTTCTTATGAACACTTACGTGTGTTTTGTTGCAGGGCATTTATGCATATTCCTAAGGATGAAAGAGCTAAACTTGATGCAAATTCAAAGCAATACATTTTTTTGAGTTATGCACATGATAAGTATGGATACAAGTTATGGGATCCAGCAGAGATGAAGATTGTTAGAAGAGATGTGGTCTTTTTTGAAGACCAAACCATTGAAAATATTGAGAAGCCTGAAAAATCTAAATCCTCATATGAGATCCTTACAAATGTCAATACAGTACCCTCACTTGAAGATTCTAATGATGAGGAAGATATAGGAGATTTAGATGAAGAGCCCCAAGAGCCTCATTAGCAGATTGAGTTAAGAAGATCTTCAAGAAATAAAAGACCATTAGTGAGATACAATCCAGATGAGTATATCATGTTAACATATGGAGGAGAGCTAGAAGGTTATTAGGAAGCCATTATACATGAGCAAAAAAGAGAATGGGTTAAGGCCATGCAAGATGAGATGAAATCCTTGCGTGAGAACAAGACATATGACTTGGTGGAACTACCAAAAGGTAAGAGGCCTCTGAAGAATAAATAGGTATATAAATTGAAGATTGATGAAAATAGCTAACTAAGGTATAAGGCAAGACTAGTTGTGAAGGGTTCAGTCGGAAGAAAGGAGTTGATTTTGATGAGATTTACTCACCAGTGATGAAGATGTCTTCAATTCCAATTGTACTTAGTATTACAACTAGTTTGAACCTAGAGATTGAACAACTGGATGTGAAGACGACATTTCCTCATGGTGACTTAGAGGAAGAAATTTACATGGAGTAGCCTAAAGGGTTTAACGTCAAGGGGAAGGAGCATTTTGTCTGCAAATTGAAGAAGAGCTTGTATGGGCTGAAGTAAGCTCCAAGGCAGTAGTATAAGAAGTTTGACTCCTTCATGATTGATCAAGGTTACACCAAGACTACATCAAACCATTGTGTCTTTATAAAGAAGTTTTCTAGTGGTGAGTTTCTTATACTCTTGTTGTATGTTGATGACATGTTAATTGTTAGCCACGATGCCAAGCAGATTCAAGATCTAAAGACTGCACTGAATAAGTCTTTTGCAATGAAATACTTAGGACCTGCATGCTAAATTCTCAGTATAAGAATCATTCGTGACAAAAAGAGCTAGAAATTGTGGTTACCACAAGAGAAATTACCTAAAAAAAGTGCTAGAGAGATTCAACATGGGCAAAGCAAAACCAGTTTGTTCTCTACTTGTAGGTCACTTTAAGCTTAGTTCTCAATAGTGTCCTAAAAGTGAGGTAGGCAAAGAAGACATGAAAAATATTCCTCATGCTTCTACAATTAAGAGTCTAATGTATACTATAGTATGCACTAAACCGGATATTGCTCATGCTATTGGTATGCTTAGCCACTATCGCTTGAATCCAAGTAAAGAGCATTGGACCGTTACAAGATGGATTCTCGGTATCTTATGAGTACTTCCAGGTTATGTTTACAATTTAGTGGCAACAAACCTATATTAGAAGGGATACTAATATGACTGGACATCTTGATTCTAGAAAGTTCACTTCGGGTTATCTGATTACCTATGCAGAGAGAGTGGTGTCTTGGCAATCTAAGTTGCAAAAATCTGTTACATTATCCACCATTGAAGCAAATTATATAGCCGTGACTAAAGCCTACAAGGAGGTCTTATAGATGAAGAAGTTTTTAGAAGAACTGGGTCAAGAGCAAAAGACTTGAGGGTGTTTTGTGATAGCCAGAGTGCTATACATCTCAGTAAGAATCCAACATTCCATTCCAGATCCAAACACATTGACGTCAGGTATCATTGGATGCGAGATGTATTGGAATCAAAGCTTTTGAAGCTAGAGAAGATCTATGCTGGTGATAATGCTTTAGATATGATGACCAAAACTTTATCTAAAGACAAACTTGTATGTTGCAAATAGACAGCAGGTGTGATGGAAACCCCCATATGAGTTGGAGGAAGAGTTTGTTGGGTTATAGATCCAACTCATATGGGTCTATAATTAAGGAAATCATAAGTATATTACATATACTTAGAATAAGACTTGAAAAATAAGGAGATTTGTGCAAAATAAAGGAGTAGAAATTGTATACGCAGGCCACTGGAGGAACAAAGGCTGTCGGCCTTGAATGAACAAAGCCAGTGTTGGAATTTGAGGATTTTTTTATCAAGAGCACTGGTTTAGCAAGACCGACAAAGTGGAGGTATGTCGCCAGTGTAAGCAGCAAAGCCACTGGCATACTGGCCAGCCTTCATCAGTGGCATTCCAACACCGCCTATAAAGCTGCCAACCTTTATTTTAAGGTTGTCGGCTTATGTTATCTGCAACTTCTCCTTTGTTGTTTGATATAAATAATCTTTACTTTAATCTTAGGGTATTTTGGCTATTCTTAAATCTTAGAGAGAGAGCTAGACAGAGAGAGGCCTATTGTTGATTGAAATCTACCTGTTGTGGTGAAGATTGTAATCCATTAGTGTTATTAAGTGAAGAAAAATTATGTATCCTATTATTGATGATAGTGGAAGAAATTTATGTGGCGATCCCGTTGTTTTTCCCTGAATGGGGTTTTTCACATAAATCTTGTAGTTGTTGTTTTTAAATTATGTATATTCTTTTGTGTTCTTGTGATTGCTATGCAAAAGGAAAAATCATTGCGATCGTCTCCAGGTTAATTAAGGATTTTTCCTACACAATAGTTGTAGCTGAATCTGAATTTAGCTCAATAAAATTGAAAAAACAACATCTTAGCCATTTTAAGCCAAAATTTATCACCCATAATTTTGCTTCAAAGACAAAAACACAACCTACCTTCCAAGCAAGACCTACTATCCATTGTACCTAATGATCTTTGAACACCATAGCTATGGTAGCTTGCCTAGTGGCTACTATTGAAGCATCATTACTCAGTTTCACGTAATACCTTTGAGGAGATGTCCATTTGAGAATATTAATAAAGGGTGATGAGGTAATCTTCCTCATTATACAATGAGATCAAAATCCATTTGCTAATATCCTATTATGCTGATGCAATGACTGACCTCTTAATGATCTAGCATGAATGATGCAGTTTTTATCATTCCAAATTGACCATATTGCAAATCCGAATAAGATAGAGTTTGAAGCAATAGCACTTTTCACTTTAGATTTCCTAAAAGTAGCATACATTCTTACACAATCAATCAAATTCAAATAAGAACCATCAACCAAAACATACTATAAGCCTAAATTTTTCTAAATACTTCTTAATAAGGTAGTCCCTCAACGCATGCAAGTCATCCTCCTCTTGTAATAGCATCTTTGACGTTTATAATTTTTATGAAAAAATTTGTTTAATTGGCTTCCTATAGGTAAGCTGTGATTTAGAGTTTTCCAAATAAAATATTTACATTTTGGACTATGTGGAGAAGACCACAACCATTGAAAGGAAACACATGCTTCAAACTTGGCATTAGCATTTCTCATCCTCAGCAACCTATACATAATGATTTTTCATTGATATATTGGAAAATGAACCAGATAGATAACATGAAGGTTTTCAATCCAATTACACAAAACAAGATCAAGTGTAAACTTGTTAATTTTTAATCTTTTTCCAATTAAATCTAGAAGCATCACATGATACAAGGGTTTTGTAAAAAGGAAAAGTTGATCCAACTATAAATTTCATCGAACAAACTCAATTAAACTGAAAATTCTACTTTATTTTTTTTTTTTTGGTATTTTAGGTTTTTGTTTGACTGTTAGCCTTAGGTTTGTGGTTTAGTTTAAAAGATACAATCAAATTGAATTGGAAAAAAGTAAAAAAAAAAAAAAAAGGTTAATGATAAAAATGGTATAATAACTTTTGCAAAATATTTAATCAGATACTTGAAATTTCGTCTCGAACAATTTGATACTAGACAAAGTTTTTACGGACTTTTTTTTTTATACCTGAAGTTTGGTTTTGATAATTTTGGTAGCTGAACAAAATTTTCATGACTTTTTCATAGCCGAAGCAAGTTTTATCAGGTATACAAAAAGTCCACAAAAACCTTCTTTATGTATTAAATTATTAAAACTAAACTTTAGATATCTTATTAATTTTTTTTGTAAAAGTTTAGGTACCAAATTATTCATAACAAAACTTTAATTATTTGATTGAACTTTTTATAAAAATTCAAGTACCAATATTAATATTATCCCAAGAAAAAAAATAGTGCTTGTACATTGCACATATGCTAAGAATATGTATTCATAATATAGAATTAACAATAGTTCGAACTGAAGCATGTGTTATGCAGGGGACAACAATTGTTTGCACCTTGTTAAGATGACCTTAGTTATTGAAACTGAACGATCACATATGGCTACATTAATTTCAAGCCCATCTCATGGTTCGATACATGGGTCGTAAACCCTTAAATTTTTTATAATGGTTTGTTGGAATTGCTTAGGAAATTTTTATAGATATATTCATGAGGTCCTAAACTATTTGACATAAGGTACTAAAATAGAATCAAATAACCCAAAAATATAAATTAAACCCAAAACATATAATCCAAATATCAAACCCTAAAAATAATTCCATAAACCTAATACACACCAAAGACCTTAATGTCACTACTAAAAACCCTACACGAATTAACTCGATATGATGAAAGACATTAAGAGATAATCTTAAAATGTATGACACCACATCAAAGTGTCAAATTCAAAATCATAAACCTTAGAGATATCGAAAGGAAACCAAATAAATTATATGTACACCAAAGTCTAATAAAAACTTTTATAAAGATGGACTTGATAAATTTCAAATTGACAAATTATGTAAATGTTTCACCATGATAATAGCAATATTAATAATTAATGACAAAAATGGTACATGAACTTTCGCAAAATGTTTAATCAAGTACCTGAAGTTTCATTTTGAACAATTTGATACATGAACAATGTTTTTAGAGAATTTTTGCATGCCTAAAGCAAGTTCAATCAGGTGTCAAAAAGTCTACAAAAACTTTATTTAGGTACAAAAATTATCAAAACCAAATTTCAAGTACCCGATTGAACTTTTTGCAAAAATTCAAGTACTAAATTATTTAAAACAAAACTTCACATACTTGATTAAACTTTTTACAAAAATTCATATGTTGTTTTTTACATTAACCCTTAATAAATTTGATGAGCACCATATTAACCAAACAACAACTTGAACATTCGATGGGCACTAAAATAAGTTCTTCAAGTACCATTAGTTAAAATATTAACTATACTCTAACTAAATAATTTCGTTTCAACTAGATACCATCTAATAGTGAAACCTACCTTGTCTCTCATTTCAACTCTCCAAAAGTCTTTCTCCCGTCCATCTTTAATATTTCCAACTGAAGGATTCTTAGTCATCACATCCACCCACTCCTTTTATTCCTATTTTTTCTTATTTTATTTTGCTTCTTCTCCCAGTGCCAGATCTCCAAGTGAAGATAAGCATTTCCAGGTGATCCCTCCCTTCACCAATCAAGGATCACACCACCTCGTCGCTCTATATCCTTTGCCATATCGTCTAACCTGGATTTAGACATGCCACTTCTTTAGCCAAGGTCATCGTCTCTCTCCCGTTATATATATATATATATATCCTTGTTGTCACCTTCTTATTTATTTATTTGCCTCTCTAGCTAGAAAAATCAAATACCTACGCCTGCATCAAGTCGAAACTTCAACCAACACGCACGTTTTCTAGCTAGGGAAAAAAATCCAAGCTTTTAAGCCTCTTAATTCTAAGTAAGTTTTAGGCATTTACTTATAAGTTTCATAATAAGAGTAAGTAAACAAAAAAGGGATAAAGGCACAAAAAGTGCTTATATTATTACGTTTTGGTAATTTTGTGCTTAATGTTTGATTTTAGGCAAAAAAGTACCTATGATTTTAAATTGATGATAATTTGGTACCCAAAGTTTGATTTTTTTTTTTTTTTGGCAAAATGTTGAAATAACATAGACCCTAAAATGCCATCAGTTTAAAAGTATGGGTACATTTTTTATGTAAAATCATATTGAATACCAAATTGCAAAAAATAATAGTACGGGCACTCCTTGTGCCTTTATCCCAACAAAAAATACATATTACTAGGGATAATGATGCAAGGAGTGTCTGTATTATCATTTTTTGGCAATTTAGTACCCAAGGTATATTTTTTGGTGAAATAGTATATGTACTTTTGCCATGCTGGCAATTTTGTTCCTCCGTTATGTTAGTGTTTGACAAACATTTTCTTTTCCAGCATGGCATTTTTAATTAATGAAAATGTTGTACCCATTGTTAATGGCCTTATCTTTGAAAGTGAATTACCCTTGCCATGACCTTCAATTACCTATTTGCTATTAAAGATAACCATTTAATTTTGTCAAACATACCCCTACCTTGAACTGAATGTACATATTTTGTATCCAGTACATTACTTTGAGTTTGTGATTTCCCCACTTGAACCCACATTTGATAACAAAGACCACCTGCATCCCATTCCTCTAAAAAGTAATAGACCTAGTTCAAGAAGCTACACGTTTTTTCGTGAGAAGGAGCTACATTATACTAATAAAACTTGTAAGTATCTTAATCGCATATGATATGCATGTTTAATCTTACTTTTGCTTACATACATGCATGGAAATGGGTGTAGTCCCAGTCTGATTGAAGCATTTGTTAGATTGTGGTCCCATGTGTGCTTGTTGATCATTAATATTTGTTTAGTCTTACCATTGCATTCTCTTATTTGCATGCATATGTTAAGTCTACAATAGGTTGTGGTCCCATACATATTAGATGATGTGGATATGGTCCCATGTTTGTTTGACTATTATGACTAGGATGTGGTGTTAAGAGTGAACAAACATAAGCCCTTCATTATGTTTGCACATATCATTTTCTTTTTCTTTCGTATTTTTCATTTGCACATATCATCATTAGAAGGATCTAAAATAAGACATGCATATAAGACGTATTAATCATTTTCATGTGGTCTTACACATGTTAGAGTAAAGTGATGTCAATACTTGTTATTGAAATGTTGTTTTACCTATTAATATATTCGATACTTGCTCATTATTGCCTGTGTCATGTGCGTAATGGAGTCGCTTGCCAAGTTTAGGGGGAAAATATTGCCATCACATGCTTTTTTGAAACCATTGTTTGTTTGTAATTTTACACTTTGATATGGTCATACAATAATGTGTTTTTTTTTTTTTACACGTCTAGGCTATGTAAAGATGTAGTGATTCCTATATATGTCCATCATGGGGGTAGGTTTATGAAAGATAATTAGGATGTGTTATATGTTGGCAGAAAGCACAATGTAATTTGGGTTACATCGTTAATATTTCTTTTAATCTCCTTTGAGTGTCACAATATTGAGGTAGTCAGGTTTCTTACTCCAAACTCAAGCTTGGTTGATGGGCTTACAGTAATCAATAATGACTTTGGTTTCCCAGAGTTCATCAACATCTTGAGCACTCAAGGAAGCATTGTCATCTATGCACAACATTTTGACAAGATTGGTTTATCTACTAGTTAGAGAGATGAATGTGAGAGGACAAGAGATGTTATTCTAACAAGTGATGAGGAGGGGGAGTTAGAGGTTATAAACCCTTATATTTTATGGTAGTTTTATAAGTAAATCTTAAAGTCGGAATTGAAACTGAAACCTTAAAATCAAATTGAGTCAATCTTAAGTCTTAAAAACCCTAGAACCAATCAGACTGTTTTTAAAACCCTAAAATATTAATGAAATTAGAAACATAGGATAAACTCGAATTATGAACAAAATAAATAGTATATGCCATAAGATAATCAGATTCGACAAAACTTCGATTGTTTCAAGCTTTTACGGGATAAATTTCCATATCCAACCCTTAACAAGCAAAATAAGAAAAAATATTCCAAAAAACAATTTATACTAGGAAATATATTAATATATTCATAAAATATCATATACGATTTTATCAAGTTATAAAAACGTTAGATATAGCTTTTATACGTGTATTTTTCTTTACCAATAATTTTTTTGTTTTGTCTACTATTCATTTACCATTCATCTTACTCTACTTTTTCTTACTCCTACTCTTACACCTTACACAACCTATCTCTTAAATTTCCTTTTCCCATAAATCTTTTACTATACTTTATTACTTAACTTCTCTTTCACTTTTCTTAATCAAATTTATTAAAATTTTTGCTCCCTCTCTCCTTCCTTTGTGTGGTTGGCACTCCCTTGCTTTATTTTCTTTTTCTTTTCCATTTATTTTTCATTCTTTGATTATCCCCCATATTTCTCCAAAAATATCATCTTCTCCTTTACTTCTTTCACACTTTTTCTTCACCATAACTAAATTATACCAATTTTTCCTCTAAAAAATTTTCGCTCAAACACTCTTCCTCTCCTTCCCTCTCTTACGACAATTCTCTCTCCCTCTATAGCCCATACACATTTCATTTTTCGTCTTTAGGTAACTATTCTAAACAATCTTAGATATTATGCATGTGATATGTGTATGTGTATGTTATTTAATGTTTTCCATAAACATCCCCATGATGAAAATGCTAGGAATTGGAAATACATGACAACACATTAAATTCATATCATAATCTTATACTTAAATTCATGTTTATACCATGTCCATTATTGTTTTAACTTCTAATCTAACTTTTCATATGTTCATGTATATATATAACTATGTATATTTTTTAGAGCCTAATGTTCACTAATCTAATTTTATTTATTTGATGTATTCATTTATTTCAAGCAATTTACTTATTTCAACTGTTATAAGACTAGTCAATTTCTAGTATTGGATTTATCCATATTCAAGTCTGAAAGAGAATGGAAATTTTAAGTCTGAAAGAGACTAGAAATTTCAAGCTTGGGAAGCCTTATTTAAAGTGTAATACTCCCACTTTATTTTATTTCTTTACGCTTGTTTTTATTTATTTCATATGGTGACTGAATTATTTCAAGTCTTAAGGAGTCTTGATAATAAGTTAAGACTCTCAGATTTTGTTTTACCAACTTTTGTGAATATACTAATTTATTTTTTACTCTTATATTTTCTTGAATGTTACCATAATCATAATTTTAGTTATGTGTTCATATTTTAAATTTCTAGTTCATGTGCATAATATGATCATGATTGAAGTGCTATTATGTCAAAATGGATTTTCCTAAAAACGTTAGTGTTGATAATTCTTTGTTTTGCAAAATTTTCTAAAAATCTTATTAACATTCACTTAAATTTTTCAAAATACCAAGACTTAAAAGAATTTCTAGGAGCATTTTCTTCAGAAACAAGTAAAATTCATATTTTGCAAAATAAATTTTTAAATGAAGTTTTGAAATAGGTATGAGATGTTTAAAGTTTTAAACTAAATATTGATCCATGATTTTCTTTAAGTTTCGTGTTTACAAATCTTTTCATAAAAGAGATTTTGTTACAAGTCCAAAAATTGTTTCCACAAAGTTTAACCTTTCCACTTTCCTATAAGATTATTTTCATAAAAATTCTATTTGAAGCAACATCACTAAGATCATGCAAGTATTATGAACTATTATTATTTTTATATGATTTCTAAAAGTGGAAATATTTTATACTTACCTTAGAGAGTCCAAATAAAGTAAAATTTTAAAAATCGAAAAGGGTCAAAGTTTGGAACCTCCGGCCGCAATTTGTTTAGAAGGATTCCAAGACTTAAATGATCTTAAATGCTAAAAATAACGTCAGAAATGGACAGAGCATTTTGTTAGGACAATAGTAAGCCTTCAATGGGAAGAAATTCTTCAAATGGACTTTGTGAAGGAATGCACTAATGGGTTTGACACCATCTATAATCTAAACCTTAAGATATTAGGTTAATGAGTCTGCCCTCTTATAAACTCTTCACATAAGTTCCATATTTCCCATGTGGGATTTTTCTAACCTTATATTTACACTTAACAAATCTCCTCTTAAGTGTGTTCTAATGGGCTAGGTCATACTCCCCTTCAACAAGAGCTTATCAAATTGACTCATTAAGCCCGCTTTGTGAGTGGTCCGTTCCCCACTACTCATCTAACATGGGTTTCATAAAGTACACCACAAAACTTTTCTTTCCATATGGGGGCCAACCATGGGAGTTTCCCAACGAACCATTGCTTTCATTCAATTGTTATGATAAGAGTAAGCCTTAGTGGAAGAAATTGTTTAAATGGACTTTATGAAGGAATACACAATGGGACTTGACACCATCTATAACCAAAAACCTCAGGTATTAGGTTAATGGGTCTTTCCTCTTATAAACTCTTCACATAAGTTCATATTTTCCTTGTGGGATTTTTCGAACCTCACACTTGCACTTAACAAATATTATTTCTAATAGAAAGTCCACATGTGGGTACTTTATCTTTGTTGGAGGCTTAGTCACATGGAGAAGTACGAAACAAAAAGTAGTTATGTTATCAATAAAGAGCTGAGTTTCGTGGATGGTAAAAGGACTTTGTAAGCTTTTTGGTTAAAAGAGCTGTTAAAGGAAATGGCTACTCAGTTGAGTTAAGTATGAGATTGTTTTGTGATAACAAAGCTGCCATAGAGATTGCACATAATCCTAGTTCAACATGACAAGACAAAACATGTTGAAGTAGATCGACATTTTGTCAAAGAAAAACTTAGGTAAAGTAGTTCAATTCCTTTCGTAAAATCAAAAGACTAACTAGCAGACAGTCTCACAGAAGTTGTTTCTAGCAAAGTGTTCCATAGCTCAATAGATAAGTTGGGCATGAAAGATATCCATGCACCAACTTGAGGGGGTATTGACTTGACTGTCATTAATTCGCTTTTCACTTAACTATCTTTATTTTGCTAAAATTAAGGAAATAGGATTATTTAATGTATTACCATAATTTTAGGCATAACTCATGTAAAATAGTTATTTCTTTCCTTTGTTAGCACTTTTGTATAGAATATAAAAACAAACATGAATTCAACAACAAAACATATATGAAAAGAGAATATCATTTCTACATGGTATCAGAGCATTAGATCTTAGGAGCCGTGTGACTTTTTTTTTTGTTTCTATGGATTAACAAAAAAAATTAAAAAAAATACGAGAGGTAGAGAAGGAGATATCGATTTATAAAAATTTGAGAATGGGAGATCAGACCCCTTCAACACAAAGCTCTTAAACAAATTCATCAATACTTGCAGACTTAACATCTATAATATCAAAGGCATGAAATCAAATACCAGCTGCAGCAAATTGTTCTTTTAGACAAAACGAATAAGGTAACAGTAATTGGATCGTTGATTCGGGAGCAAGTGATCACATGACATTTAACCCACAAGACTTTTTTGAAATAACTCAACCAAGACGGAAATATATCACTAATGCAAATGGTATGAAATACCCTATTACAAGCGCTGGAAAAGTGGCACTTGCATCCTCTCTCTCTTTACTAAATACTTTACTTGTTCCAGTACTTTCAAATAGATTGTTATCTATCGGACAACTTACTAAAGATTTGAAATATTGTGTATTAATCTATCCTAAATTTTGCTTGTTCTAAGATATTCTCACCAAGGAGATTATTGGTCGTGGTACTAAAAGAGGGGGGTTATACTATGTGAATGATCTTAGTGTTGGTCAAGCCAACAATGTTAGTCGAATATGTGAAAAAGAGCGAGAAATTTGGTTGTGGTATCTTCGGTTAGGACATCCATCATTTTTCTACCTAAGACATTTATTTCCAAGATTGTTCTCTAATTTAGATGACACTAAGTTAAAATGTAAAACTTGCCTTTTAGCTAAAAGTCATTAAGTTTCCTATCCAGTAAATTCAAAAAGGTGTGATACACCATTTATGTTGATTCACTTTGATGTTTCGGGACCAACTCCCGTTTCAAATTCTTTATGAATTACATAGTTTGTGATTTTTGTTAATGATTGCACATATGATGTGGCTTTACTTGATGAAAAGAAAAGAACAGGTTGTTGGAATTTTTCGCTCTTTCCATACTATAATTAAGACCTAATTTTCTGCTAAACTTCAAGTCATTCGTTCTAATAATAAAGGAGAATATGCCAATAAAGAGTTGTAAGAATATTTTCAAATGAATGGATTAGACCATGAAACAACATGCTTTTAAACTCCACAATAGAACGGCATCGTAGAAAGAAAGAATAAACACATTCTAGAAACAGCTCGATCCTTAAAGGTATTGGATAGATGGAGTTACTACTGCAGTTTACTTGATGAATCGAATGCCCTCTAGAGCCTTAAACTTTAAGACCCCACTATAATCTCTTGCTCATTATGTACCTTTACCGTCTATCCTTATACTTCCACCAAGAATATTTGGATGTGTGGCTTATGTCCATCTTCAGAAGAATCAAAGGACTAAACTTGATCCATGTGCAGTTCGTTGCATATTTTTGGGCTATGCTATGATCCTACAATAAGGCGAATGTATATGACAATGGATTTTACATTTCTAGAAACTGAATATTTCTTTCAAGAGCCAAATTCACATTATTCTCTTCATAGGGAGTAGATTGAAGAGAATAATATGAATTATCTTTGCTGGGAGAAATGAACATGTTTTCAAGACACGAATGAGGAAATGGCTTGAGTTGAAAATATGCCTCTAGTAAAGCAAGATGAGAAGACAAGAGATAACATGAAATATGGGCAAGGAGGAAATGAAGAGTAGATACTCAATAACATGACATGAAAGATGAGCAAGAAGTAGGAAATGAAGAGATAGAGACAACAACGATAAGAGCAGCTCCAATCCTCTCTTAATTCAGTATCAACTGACCAAACTCCTAAGAATAATCCTGAGGTACAGTTCCTTAATCTCTCTTTTAATAATGATGAAGATACTATTGTCAGATATAAATTACCTCCCAGGTACAATAGGGGAAGGCTACCAAATCAATATTCCCCAGACTATAGTAAAGAAGGAACTAAATATCTAATTGTTAATTATGTTAGCACTAAGAAAATACCACAGCCACCCAATACATTTGTGCATAGCTATAATCTAAGCACATCCCAAATACAATTAAAGAGGTTTTGAATGACCCTAGATGGACCCATGCAATAATCAAACAAATGGCAGCACTACAAAAAATAATACATGAGACTCACAACACTATCGAAAGGCAAGAAAATTGGTAGGATGTAAATGGATATTCTCTATTAAATATAAGGCAGATGGAACCATAGATTGATACAAGGCAAGACTCATTGCAAAAGGATACACACAATCATATGACATTGACTATCAAGAAACATTTTCACTAGTGGCAAAATTAACCACAGTGAGAGTTTTACTATCAATTTCCACCAATTTGGATTGGCCGCTCCATCAAATCGATGTAAAAAATGCATTCCTTCATGGAGACCTTGAGGAATAAGTTTACATGGATGTCTCACTTAGCTTTGTTGCATCACAATATGGGGTAATATGTAAGTTGCAAAAGCCATTATATGGCTTAAAACAGTCACCAAGGGCATGGTTTGGACGGTTTATTTGGCTATGAAGAAGTATGGGTACAAACAAACCAATTCAGATCATACTTTATTGTTAACATTAAAGAAGGTTTGTAACTGCACTTTTAATTTATGTCAATGAGATGATAATTACAGGAAATGATGAGAAGAGATTGCAAGCTTGCGAAAACATCTAGCAATTGAGTTTGAAATGAAAAATCTTGGAGGTTTAGAATATTTTTTAGGAATTGAGATGGCTTGATCAAGTCAAGGAATATTTATTTGTCAAAGAAATTATGTGCTTGACCTTTTAGCTGAAACAGACATACTTGACTGTAAGCTAGCAAACTCTCCAGACTAGGAGAATATTTAGATCAGATACCTACCAACAAAGAAAGATATCAGCGACTTGTAGGGAAGTTAATTTACTCACACACTCCTAGATATTACTTATGGCGTGAGCCTAGTAAGTCAGTTTATGCATAATTTGAGTAAAAAACATATGGAAGCTGTAACTTGAATTTTGTGGTATCTAAAAGCATCTCCAGGAAAAGGGCTCATGTTTAAAAAGTGCAATAATTTAAAAATTGATGGTTACAAGGATCCAAATTGAACGGGAAGCATTTTTAATAAAAAGTCCACATGTGGGTACTTTACCTTTGTTGGAGGCAACTTGGTCGCATGGAGAAGTAAGAAGCAAAAAGTAGTTGTGTTATCCAGTGTAGAGGCTGAGTTTCGTGGTAGTAAGCTGCTTTGGTTAAAAGAGCTCTTAAAAGAAATTAGCTACTCATCTGAGTTAAGTATGAGATTGTTTTGTGATAACAAAGCCATCATAGAGATTGCACATAACCCGGTTCAACATGATAAGACAAAACATGTTGAAGTAGATCGACATTTTATCAAAGAAAAACTTGAGGCAAAGATAGTTCAGTTTCCTTTTGTAAAATCAGAAGACCAACTAGCAGACATTCTCACAAAAATTGTTTCTAGCAAAGTGTTTTATAACTCACTAGACAAGTTGGGCATGAAAGATATCCATGCACCAGCTTTGGGGGAGGGGGGTTGGTGTTGACTTGAATGTCGTTAATTTTCTTTTGACTTGACTATCTTTATTTTGTTAAAATTAAGGAATTATGATCATTTAATGTATTACCATAATTTTAGATATAACTCATGTAAAATAGTTATTTCTTTCTTTTGTTAACACTTTTTTATGGCCTATAAAAACATACATGTATTCAATAATGAAACATATATGAAAAGAGAATATCATTTCTACACATTAAAAGTAGGTAGAAAATGACTACTAATATACGAAATTCTGAGTTAAAATGAGCAAGTAATGACCATTTTAAGTTGGGAATTTCATAACGGGAAAAAATGACGTGAATAGAATAAATGGAGTTAGAAATTTAAGCGAAACATATATGAAATACTCATTATGTGTATTTCTTTTGTTTAGATGACAAAGAATTTGACGTACCATTTCCCAAAGACTATTTCGACTGAAGTTCAGGAAATGGTTGAGTCAGTTATCTTCTTATTTTATGTATTCATGTTTTACATATTCATGTTTGTGTTTGTAGAATAGAGCACTAGAAAAAAAAAAGATAAAAATGGAATATGCATGTAAGGAATGTCATGGGATATGATTGTAATCATGGTATTTGTTAAATAAAGCTAAGTATATCGGAACTTGAATTATTGATTAATACTTTGCTTTCAATGACATGTTGTATTGTTTGTGTATATCTCAATGATCACCCCTAAATTTGTTAATAACTTAATTGAGAATGGAATAATAAATTGATCATGCATGTCATCTTGTAAGTCACATTTGCTTTTTGTTACTACTCCTCTACATGGGATTGGAAAGATAACATACCAAGATACTTCATCAGAAACTAAAACGTTCGAGGAATATGGTCTCATGTAGTAGCCATATCGGATTGATCGCTTTGGGTGAGGAAACTTGTGGACTAGTGGTACGATTGCTTGGAACCCTAAATTGGATGCAAATTTTCAAAAAGGGCAAACAGACCCATTCAAAGCATTCCCTAACCCTTAATATGGAGGGCATAAATCCATTCCATATATGATTTCTGGTTAATCATATGTGTTTATTTTCTCATTGGATATGTGCATTTTATATGCTTACTTAACAATAACTTGCTTGATTATCTGTACAAGTATGTCATTATGAGAATATACTCACTAAGCAAGTGTCGCTTATACCCCAATAGATTTTTGTTATCGCAGGTTCACTTGTTCTTGTACCTAAGGTCCTTTTTTACTTAGGTGAGACTTGGCCTTTGAGAGCTTTTAGAGGAATTCTACATGAAGATTAGAGATCAGATTTCCTTTAAGATCTCTTAGCTTTATGTTTTATTTTGCTTTAGAATAGACTATGATAGTATAGCAATATTTTGGAGACTTTAATGGAGGATGATGATGTAAGACTTAAAATTTTAAATTATATGAGTTTAAGTTTAAATGTTTCTTGTATGCCATTTATTATTATCATCATCTTGAGCTATGTGCTCCATTGATATCTCCTATTTGCTGTGAAAGTACACATTACATATGGTGTTGAAGCTTATGCATAACTAAAAGAAGTCATTCATGAGCTTTAACATTATATGCAGTGAGCTATCACGGATAGAGTACCCTTTAGGGTGTTACAGAGGTAGATGACCATGATTAAAATAACAATGACATTGAGGCTAGTTAAGTGATAACAAGTCTAATGATGAGTTGCTTGATGCTCGTAAATTAATTGAAGACTTCAAATCTTGATTATGGGTGAAGAGGGTGCAAGAAAACGCTCATCCAAGTCTACACTAGCTTGCAGCAATTGATGAACTTAAGGATGATCAAGATATATATTACGGTGAAGATAGGGTTGCTGATGTGGATATTAGTTTTAGTATTAGTGTTTGTTTTGTATTGAAAAAAAAAAAAAACATGTTGCTACAGGGTTGGTTTTGAAATGGTTTGTTTTGATATTATAATGGTTTCCTTTCTAATTAAGCATCAAGCCATAGGGCAATTATTACTTCGTTTTTTTTTTATATTGCAATGGTTTATTTTCTAATAAAGGTTCAATTAATGATGGTGCCCCTTTTGTTTTTTTAAGAAGAAAGTAGTAGTTGGTCATGGTCTTAAGTCAATTTTATCAGCTGGGTTATTTGAAACTTAAATATCAAACAATATAGAAACATGAGACATTTTGATTTTGTTGACTGGGTTATTTCGATCTATATTTATTGCACTTTTTGACTTATTTGTTGAGAAACCCAGTTACTATATCTATAGTTGTGGATCACATTACTTTGTGTTTCATAATCTCCTCTTCAATTACTTTGTGTTTGAGATTGCTTGAGAAATACGTTTGAAAACATGGTTCATACCATGTTTCTATTTTATGAATTGTTTGGATCACATTACTTTGTGTTTCACAATCTCCTCTTCTTCATTTACCTTGTGTTTTGAATTGCTTGAGAAACATGTTTACAAACATGTTTCACACAATGACCAATACTCAAAACTTGGTTCACAACATGTTTGTTTTTTTATGAATTGTTTGATGTGCTGTTTAATGCCTTGATTTGTTACTTCGATAATTGTAACTTGCACAATAATATGAAGACATAAATCACGTAATTGTAAATACTATTAATATGAAGACAAATTACAAACACCAATTAGCGGACCTGGACATTACAAACACAAATTAGTAAACAAAAATGCATTTCAAACTCAGCCATGTGCTAGAGCAGTCTCCATTTGCTTCAAATATACTTATTGTAGACACCCCATTTTCTACTTATTTAAGGCTTTAATTTATAATAAAAATTAATATTATATTAAGCCCATAAATTAAAAAAATTAGGAAAAAAAAAGAAAATCATCACAATAAATATATAAGAAAAAAAGAAATAATAATAATAATTTTAAAAATATATTTTTGGGATTAATATAATACTAATTTTAATTATAGATTTATTTTGGACCCAATTAAATACCTCATGTAAATGAACTTATTTAATTAAGCCCACTTTTGAAGCCTTAAATATAATTTATGTACGAATTAGAACAAAGCACAGGCCAACAGCCAGTATGGATAAGTCATTGACATGTATAAGGAAAACCTGGGTTCGACTTTGCATGGAGGCAAATTGCCCCTTTTCTCCTTTTTTTTTTCACACACTCTCATTGGCTAGATGATGTAAGCGCAATGTCAGTGGCTGGAAGAGATAAGTGCATATGTCAGCGAGCGGTAGGTAAGTAGGTAGGTGAGCAAATTGAGTCTATAAATACCTGACACATATCAATAATAGAACAAAACATAGAAGAAAAATACAAAACAGAGAGAGAGAGAGAGAGAAAAAAATCACAAGAAAGAGTCCGAATCTAAGTTAGAGATAGCTTGGAGACATAGATAACCACTCCAGCGACTCACTCTAGCGGCTACGACTCGACCCGACTCCGGCAGCTCCAACCCAATCCGGGTAAGATTAATACATTATTATTATTATTATTATTATTATTATTATTATTGTAGTCATTTGTATATATGTATATATGAATGCAATATTTTTATCATCACCATCTTCATCATCATCATTAGTTAAAAAAATGAGAAAAACAAAAAATATAGATATAGTATATGTACGTGATATAAATATATATATATATATATATATATGTATGTATAAGATATATGTATTAATACTTATAAATACATAGAAATGCAAAAAAAATATAAAAAATTAAAAAATTAAATATGAAAAATAAAAAATACGTATAACTAAAAAAATAAATAAAAATCTCTTTGAGACTTAGAAAAATCTATTTTCTAAAATAAGAAAAATGGATTTGATGTTCATAGGGTCTCATATAAAAATTCGTTTAAGGAAAACTTAAAATTTAATATATTTAAAGCTAAAAGAGTTCTAAATCCTAAAAATTACCAACAAATTAAAATTTTATAAAAAAGAACTATGTATTGTCTGATCTTGATTAATGGGTACGTGGGCACCTCCGAGGCGATATAAAAAATGAAAAAAAAAACTTTTTTTGGTTTATTATTTCTATTTTAAATTAATTCATTATTCATTATAAATATTGTAAGCTTTCATGATAAATTGTAAATATCAATATTATTTGTATTTATTTGTAATTATTAATGTGAATGATGATCAATTTTTTTTATTATTTGTGGGTATTATAATTTGTAATTTTTTTTTTTACATTAGTAGATTTGAGCATTAAAAGGATAAATTTTAAATTATGAATTTTAAGTGGTAACCATGGGTTTTAATAGGTTAGCCCCCGAATCTAAAATTTATGTTTATAAAGTTTGGTTTCTAAATCAAAATTTTCATAGACTAGTAGCTAAGTTAGGATCATCTAACCCATTGATCCTAACTTATAATTTTTCCTGATTCCAATAGGGTGGCGGCTCTTACAATTTTTTTTTCAAAAATTAAGTTTTGTTTAATTTCTAGTTGAGGGTCTGTATTAAATAGGTTTGGATTTAATACGAATCGGATTAAAAGAAATTAGACTAGGAAATGAAAAATCCAGGCTCAACACTTATAAATCAACGTTATAACCAAAACAGACAACACGATACACAAAGCAGTTGCCATAAGTATTTCAAACCAATAAACACCAACATTAGGCTACCTTGTTCGACCATCCACATTACGCGCTGGTGGTGGTCTACCTTCAAGAAGATCATTAATATCCTCTTTTGCGCAATTGAAAAATACTCATCATGCCATCAAAAGAATTCGCAACTACCTACCCTATACATAACACATCTAAAGAAACATATTCCAGGATTATCATGTGTCCGCAATGTCAGTAAGGTCTACATGCCACTAGCATACCATGGATTTTTACCTCTACTATTGCTATTGCTCATGGTAGGATAACATCACTGGTGAAGGACGTAACTCAGTTTGTTGCGTAATGTGGCTAGATTGGCTCATCCTGGTCTTTGTTAATACTACCATATGACAATAGCCTTAGAACAAAGCACAAAAATCAGTGACCTTTGATGGTAAATCAAGAGAAGAAAATAACGCTTAGCACCAAAATGAGAGAGAGAGAGAGGATGAAAAAGGGAATGGGGAGAACAGAATACATGAAGATATCTTTAACATGTTGTGTGTCAACATTTGACCCAAATTCATATTTATATAATAAAAATAAGCCACCAAAGCAAAAATTTAACATTATTTAAATACTAATAAAATGAAAGAACTAAATTGCTAGTACAGTAAAAGTATAGGCACTTTTTCACCATAAAATAAACCTTAGGCACTAAATTAAAAAAAAAAATGATTGTACAGGCACTCCTTGTACCATTATCCCTACAATTCCATGTGATGTTTTCTCTACAATGCACTTAGAATTAGCATGTAATACAAAGAGATTTATGTATAGATGAAATATCTAAAACATATATTACATTATCAAGTTTTAGTTAAAGAAATTTTTGTAAAAAAAATCCCTAAACAATGCTTTAACTCTCTAAGATAAGTGATCACTAAAACCATAACTATCATCTTGATCATATAATTATGCAGATAGCTACCTATAAGTTTTCCTTACCATAAGATTTAAAATAATAATCCTGCAACAACCGTAGGTAAATAAATTATCAATTGAAATACCAAAGAGTAACACTTGTATATATATGTGTGTGTATAAATATACCAAAATAAATGTAGAAAGACTATATTATAACTATAATGTAATATATTCCTATCAAGAAAATTTAATAGTTTTAACACATTGATAAAATAATAAGTTGAAATAAATAATTAAAGGGGTGCTATATTGTTTGAATATATTATATTGATCGTACGCCTAAATCAACACCACTATTTATAAGGATGTGAAAAATTGCATGTAAATAATTATAAATTTGCGAAAATGAATTTAAAATGAGAAAGTCTTACATGATTTAAGTTTAGACAGTAAAAACTACAGTAGAACAAAACTACGCTTTAGTATAACATAACCAATAGTTTGAATGCTTCAGTTATTATGTAAGCTTTATTATTCTTGCTATTTGAGTCAAATTCCAACCTTTTAAATGGGTACTTTTACCATTTCCACTCCTTACATTACCTTTATGGAATATGTTAAAAATTTTCTCTCAAAATTTCTGCCTTTTTATAGTTATTAGCATGTTAAATTAACTTCAAATCTTTGCCCTCTCTCTAGCCACTCTCTCTTATCTCTCCACCAAGCTTGCAAACGGAATTGCCTCTTTAACCACAACCAAGGCGAGCTCGATGCCACATTAATAGTCATCTTCAACCATATACCCCAGCCATTATAACAACCACACACCCCAGCCATTATAACAACCACATATAGAATCACAACCACTACGTCCACTAGCTAACCATCGGCCCCCCACTTTCACCATCTCCCATCACCAACCATACCCACCTCCGGCATTAACCCCTCAATGCAAATCCATACTAAGGAACCATCACCAAATCAACACCATTTCATGTAAGTGTTTTTTTTTCCTCTTTCATAAGTTTATTGTTATAAAAATCAATCCTTACATGATTACAGAGTGTTTAGGTATGTGTTTTGTTTTGTTATAAAAATCATAAGTGTTTTTTGGGTTTAGACCTTTGTTTATTGCCAAATTCCTCCAAAGTTAAGTTTTAAGTTTTTTTTTTTTCCAGAAAAATTATTCTGGATTAGTATATAAATTTCGTTACTATGAAGTTTTTTAAATTTCTTGACTTCAACACAAATTTCATGATTTCTTTGTTTGACTTTTTTTCCAAATTTATTCATAAAGTATAAGTAAGAGAATTTTGAGATTCCACCTCCATTGATTGGTCATCATAGAATTTGTGCTAAATTAACTTTAATTTTTTTTTTCAAAAAAATTATTCTTCAGGATAGGATCGGATTCAATGCTATAGCAGAGACATCATCTCTTGTTTTGTCTCAACTCCCTTATCTGATATTGTACCATTATTATTAACTACTGCTCTCTCTCTTTCTCAAAGTATAGTTCAGATGGATCTCCTCACCATCAAACCCTAGAATTTAAGTTTCTTTCTTTTGTCCTTCTGATTTATGTTCTCCTTTGCTATTAGTTAGTTGTTTCGCTTTGGTTATGGATGGTTTTGGTGTTGATGGAGATAGCCGTATTAATTTAACTTAGGATCTTAAGTAACTCGATGATACTTCTTTCGGTTCAGTTCTTTGACTTCTTTTTCATTGATATATATATTTGTATGTATCTATACATTTGTTTTATTAGGTCAAGTTTTAGGTTCGTTTTTGAAGAAATTACACATTATTGATTTCCTCTTTCGTGTTTGGATAGAAGTATTAATGAGCTTCATTGATTAAGGTTATAGGGAGACCAATGTTCATAATTCTTCGAATAAATTTGATTAAGTTTGGAGTGATATTGTAGAGCTGAATATGTTAACGTGCCGATGATTCATGTCAAGAACTTTGTGTTTTTTATGAGCAAAATTGTGTTAATCGACATAAAATTTTTAGCAATGGGTAGTAGATTTGTGGATAGGATGAACGGATTGATCGTGTGTAGAGTGAAATCATAGAGCTGGAAGTTGTTTCTTAAAGAACTTGAAAATAGTGCATGATAATTGATGTTTGGAAAGGAGACGAAAATTGCCCATAGGGAAGTATATATTGTATTTTTAAAGTGAAGGAGCTAATACTTTTATTTATTTATCTAACTTTACAAAACAATTATTGCGTTGGTGCATGTATGAGTACTAATAAACTCTTTGAAATAGTTTAGGCTCTTTAATGGAATCATTGGTGTGACGTGTGTTGTACTAATTGGAATTATTGGTTTTATAAGGGTTGAGGTGTTCGATGCATCTTTGTATGCTTTCTTCGTTAATAATATTGTTGAAGAGATTGAATTGGGGCAATTAGAATTTGAAGATGATGATGTCTTGCTACAACATTTTTCGATGCATTTTGTTATCCTAAAGCTTTTCAAATTGAAACAAAATAAAAAACAAAAGATTATTTTCCATTTACCGGTTTCAATTTCGTGAGATTGGTGTGCTTTATTTTCAATAATTATTCTTTAATCATTCAATGCCTAACTTGTTTTTGTATATAAGCAAGTTGCTTTTTCAAGTTTTTTTTTTCTTTATAAAAAAATATGAATATATAAAATAGATAATCATCCCATGTTAGTGTTGTTATTTATTTATTTTTAGCATCCCATTAATTACTTTTTGGTTTCTGGGTAAGTTGTAATGTATCCTTCATTATGTTTTTTGCTATGAAAATTAAACCTTAATGTATGTGTTTGATGCATGATTAAATATTACAATAATTGATTGTTTCACACAGTCCATGGGGAATTTATTGCATAAACGGATATCCCAATAGACTTGAGAAGTTTAGTTTATGTATAAGAGAGTTTTTTTATATTTTTATTCACAGTAATATTTTTAAATGCAAGATTATGGGTACTTATAATTTATTTGAAGATATGTTGTATTGCCATGATAATTATTGCTCCTTTCATCATTTGTGTTAGGTGAATCTATCATATTTGAGACAGCTTTAAAAACAACACGCGAATGAGTATGTATGATGTGAAAGCGAAGCGAGCAGTCTGACTATATTATATTGGACATGAGACGCTTAGTAAAAGTGCACTGAAATGTTAAAGTGTTGGTTTATTTAGTAACTTTGTCTTTGTTTGACATAAATTTTATTATACAATTTTATATTATTTTCATGCACACAATGTAGGTGCGTCTTCTGCTAGTGATTAATAAATGAACTCATGTTTGTGATTGATTTGTTGTGGTGATTGTGAAAGTACCTTGATCATATGATAATGTGATGTTTGATGCATGCAGCATAACGATTATGAGTGTTTAAATTAATACAGCTTTGTCACCTCAAATGAACCTAATGAATGTTTGGTTTACAACTTAAGTTAATTAATAGATCATGCATTGTAGAATTTGTATTGTGTGAAGCCATCACCATCATGTGATGGTCTAAGTAGGTTATGATTGGTACTATTGAGGTATTACAGGCCCTATTCTTTGTATTGGTAACCACTTCACTCATGAAGTGCTATTAAGTGAACGGAGATTGGCTTCGACCATTGTTGAGGTTATCGGGTGTACCACTTGCCTGTTTGAGATAAATGGTATATGTTTTTTAAACTATTTTTAAAAGATATTTATTTTACTCATTGTATCACGTCAAGTTGATTCTTTGTGATTTGATTACTCAACTTACTATAAAGATAATATGATGTTGATGGTTGCATAATAATATGTCTAAATGTGAATGTGTGTTTGCTTGATCACACGTGTATGTTTGTGGTATATCCATGGGCTTAGGCTCATTCCTTTATCTTTTTCAGATATGAGTGGTGAAATAAAAACAATTTTATCATTACTTGCAACTGATTAGTGGATTTTGGGAATATCCTTAATATTGAAGACTTTTAAGGCGATGAATAGAAGATGGGTGAGGATTTATGAAAAATGGATTCTTAAATCATGTGTAGTTAGTGAGTGATATTGTTTATAACATAATAACATTTTTTTTATAATGTATAATTATTGTCATATCGTTGATGGATTTTCTGAGCAATTTGCGAGTTGGATAAATATGAAAAATGAGATTAGATTTATATAGGTGTTTATTGTGGGAAGTATGTAGTTTACACTGTTGGAGTTATGAGTGATTCTAGATTTATTTATTACATCAATTTTGAATTTTTAGTGGGTTTTTATCCTTTACGTGTCCATAACACGTGGCAAATTACAAATATTCTAAAATTTAATACATTATAAATCTCTAATAATTTTACTATACGCCAATATAACTTGTTATTAGTAGAACTACTTATAACTTCTTTCGCAAAATATTTTTTATTTTATAAATTCTTTTGCTTTAATAATAAAAAATAAATATTAAAAGAAAGAAAAGGGTAGGGAAAGTCTTTTAAAATCGGTGAGTCCAAATTCCAAGAGCAAACGAGAGGTCAATAAGGAAAAGACCAAAGCGATGTGCATGTTAAAACCAAAATACACTAGCTGCGCAAGTTAGCCAACCTGGCGTACTTTGAGCAATGAGTTGTCTCGTGTGATGGACCCCGCTTTGGACTTTTCCATAAATAAATCTGACCCCAACAAGACACGTATATCTATGTATGTCAAAAGCCAGCGAAGCAAAACCAAAAAGCATCACATAAATTTGGAGAGAGAGAACAGGGAAAAAAAAGGACAAAAAACACCAACACAGCAACGGCCAGATAAAACATCCTCCTCATACCCCCCCTCTCTCTCTGTGGCTGTTTCTCTCGCTGTTGTGGTTGGTGTCCTTCCGGTGGTTCCATTCCTGATATTTTATCTCTTTTCTTTGCATTTCTAAGTACTGAGAAAGAAAGAAGAGAGGAAGGAGAAGAAATGAATGGATCAATACTTGCTGGGGTGGATCTTGTTCTCCACATTGTCTCTCATTGCTTTATACAGTTTGGTGTTTAAAAAGGAAAGATCCAACAACCACCCCGAGAGAAGATCCGAATGCGTTAAAAGCCTCGTTAAGGATTGCAAATCCGAATCTTCTAATGTGATTGGTGCCGATACCGATGTTATCATTGTAGGTGCTGGTGTCGCTGGCTCCGCTCTCGCCCATACTTTGGGAAAGGTACATTATTCTTTTTTTTTTTTTTTTTGGCCAGATAAAAGGAGGAAAGGTACATTATTCACGTATTTATTTTTTACATCGTATAAATCTTACTCTTTTTCTTTTTTATGGGTCTGTTTGTTTTGGCTTTTTTTCGGCAGATACAGATACTTTTTCAAACTTTTTTCTAACAAATTATTTATCAAGAAATAGATATAGATAAAAAAAAGATGACAGTTCTCATCAAAAGATCAAATAGAACAAATATAGATAAAATTTAGATGCAAATGGATTTGTATTTTGATGAAAGATTTCTCTTTTTGTTTTATTGTGTTGGTAAAGATTATTGAAGTTGCATTGATTTAGTTTTTTATTTTTTATTTCACAACGAATATGTCTTTTTCCTTAATGATTTTGATGGAGGATATATGCTATAAGATTCCTTTTTTTTAAATAGAGGTGTACATCACAAGGAAAGCATATAAGAACCGGAGTGATGGGTCTTTCTCTGCAATGTCACGAAGATTCGTGATTGGACAATGTTTTATTATTAAATAGTGAAACAATTTACATGATGAATTATTTCCGGGACCAGAAGGAAGAAAAAAGGGTTGCATCCATTATTGTTTAATGTGCTTGAGAGAAGATTCCCTTATTATTCCATAAGTTTAAAGTTATATTTCAATTTATATTATGTTTCTTAAATCCTAAACTATAAATATTCATATAGCATTTGAATTTACGGCTAGTGCTTTCTATTGAAAGCGAAATTGGTTTATGTGACGAAAACATTTTTTCCGGAACTGAAACCAGATTATGTGGATATGCTTCATTGCTTGTTTTGAGATTGGGATGTGTTTGTCTTGGTTTAATATATTGGAATAGACCAATGAAATAACTTTGGTCGTTCTCTGCTTGGGTTAATTTTTCAGGCTAAGCACTATGCAGTAGTAACTTTATTGAAAATGATGGACATATGAGTTTTCTTGGTATGACTCATATGAACGGATGATGTAACCTCATCCTATTTTATTTGTAAAACGTGTCTTCCCAGAAGACTTAACATGCAAGTTAGTTTTTTTTCATTTTTGTTTGTGGGCCTAGAGTGAGTTGGACATATTGGACCACATTCCATTTTTAATGTACAACTAGTGTATCACTGGGGCATATATGGAGATCATTTTTTCCTTCATCATGACTGATTTTTACCACTATTTGTTTTAAATGACAGAACATATCATCATAAGAATATTTTTCTTTAGTTTTGGTAGATAGCTTATGATTTTAGCTCAACAAATGTTGATGTAGTCAATTATGGTCAGTACAGGTGCGAAACCATTTCTTTTATCTCCTCATTTGTGACTACTTGCATATTATTTTGGGCAATCTCTGGAAACCCAGGTTGGCTAATCCAAGACATATAGTTAGATATTAAATTATTATGTTTAGGCCAAAAGCTTATTATTCTGTCGCTGGTGCATAATGGGTTTGGATTCTTTTTGCACGTGTGTGATGTTGTACTTTTGGATCACTTGCATTCTAAGATACAGCTCTTAGGAATTTTCTTATCCAAACATCAATTAATCCTTTGCGTTTGACTTGCAGGATGGACGCAGGGTTCATGTGATTGAGAGGGATTTGACTGAACCAGATCGCATAGTTGGTGAATTGCTACAACCAGGAGGCTATCTCAAGTTGATTGAACTGGACTTGAAGGTATGGACCCACAAAATGTCTTAGAGACTAATGGAGGACTGACCCACTATTTTGTAGCTTTTTATGATTATTCTTCTTGATTTCCATTGTTTTGTCAATGCATAACAACAGAATTTGTATTTTATTATAGATTGCGTGGAGAAAATTGATGCTCAGCGGGTCTTTGGTTATGCACTTTTCAAGGATGGAAGAACACCCGGCTCTCGTACCCTTGGAAAAATTTCATAATGATGTATCTGGGAGGAGCTTTCACAATGGGCGCTTCATCCAGAGGATGAGGGAAAAAGCTGGATCACTCCCAAAGTATTTTTATCTTTAAACTTTCCAATCAATTCATCTTTCTTGGTGACTCATCATGTTACCTTTCAAAATGTTTACCCTTTCAGTTATGTTCTATTATGTGGAAAGTTGATTAGGTTCAAAATTCAGTACATTAATTCGATATCCATGAGGAAAATGTCAAGTCTTTTTCTTGCCATGACATAAAAACTATTTTAACACTATACTAGGATTTTGTTAAAAGTTTGTAAGCTGTACCTAACCTTTTTTGTTAACTTTAGTGTACGGTTGGAGCAAGGGACAGTCACCTCATTGCTTGAGGAAAATGGAGCAATCAAAGGAGTTCAATACAAGACAAAGGATGGTAAAGAGCTGGCTGCATATGCACCTCTAACCATTGTTTGTGATGGATGCTTTTCCAATTTGCGTCGCTCACTTTGCAACCCTAAGGTATGAGGGCACTAGTTTCCTTACTCTTTTCATTTTGCATTCTGATCCAGTTGCATTTGGTGAAATAGACAGTGAGTTTGGACTGGCATGTTGAAATAATTTAACAATGATTATTTTATCATGGAATAATGAAAGGGAACAAAACTATCCATTTTGCATGTTCTACATGCATGGGAAGACTTTGCTGCTTTTCTTGGAATATGAATTTTATAACTGGGGCAGAGAATGATGCATTTTCATTTCAAGATTCAGCTGACCATGTTCTCTAAATTGTCAAATGGCAATGCTCTTTTACTTTTGCAGGTTGATGTGCCATCTTGCTTCGTTGGTCTGGTTCTGGAGAACTGTGAACTTCCATATGCAAATCATGGGCATGTCATTTTGGCAGATCCGTCTCCAATCTTATTTTATCCAATCAGCAGCACTGAGGTTCGCTGTTTGGTTGATGTACCTGGTCAAAAGGTGCCCTCTATCTCAAGTGGTGAAATGGCTAGCTATTTGAAGACAGTGGTGGCTCCTCAGGTACTCTCAAGTTTCTCATTGTCCGATTATATGTGGTTCCTCTGTTGCATTTATTCTGCAATCTGCATAACTTCTTTGCTGAAATCTGAACCAGACATATCAGTTCTGTGTTAGTTGATCATCCATATTGTATATTTTAGGTTCCATCTGAAATTCGTGATGCCTTTATCACCACTGTTGACAAAGGAAATATAAGGACAATGCCTAATAGAAGCATGCCAGCTGCTCCATATCCTACTCCTGGAGCTATATTGATGGGGGATGCATTTAACATGCGTCATCCATTAACAGGAGGGGGGATGACTGTGGCACTATCAGATATTGTTGTGCTTCGTGATCTACTCAAGCCTTTACGTGATCTAAATGATGCAGCTACTCTCTGCAAGTATCTAGAGTCCTTCTATACATTGCGTAAGGCAAGTTGTGCACCTATGTGCCTTGCAAATTTTATGTTCACTTGCTTAATGGTTTTGTCATAATATTAAGTTGTAAAATCATTGTTTTTATCTCTTTGTTAGGAGACATAATGAAAATGAGAAAATGACCTCTCCTTTCATTACAATGTAACTTCTCCGTAACTTTTTTGTGTAAGAACTTTATAACTGAAATAAAACCACTCGCACCATTTTTTTGAAAATAATTTTTTTTTGGTGACATTTTTTTTTCCTTATAATTGATTTCTATTGTTATTATATCTGTTGGTTTTCGATGCAATTTTTCCTTATTTTTAAAGCAAACCGCAATAACAGTGGCTCTTCCTCTATAAACCACTAGTCTCATGTGTGATTTTCAAATCTGCAGCCTGTTGCATCAACTATAAACACATTGGCTGGTGCACTATACAAGGTCTTTTGTGCTTCACCTATCCTGCAAGGATAGAGATGCGCGAGGCATGCTTTGATTATTTAAGTCTTGGAGGGATGTGTTCTATGGGACCAGTTTCTTTGCTCTCAGGTCTTAATCCACGACCATTGAGTCTGGTTGTCCATTTCTTTGCTGTTGCTCTATATGGTGTAGGGCGGCTGATGTTACCATTCCCCTCACCAAAGCGCGTGTGGATGGGTGCTAGATTGATTTCGGTGCGAGTTCCAATCTTTCTTGCTTCTTTGATATGGTTCCATATTCGACAAAGTTATATTTCAAGAGTATAGGATTAATTGTGCTCTTTCTTACCTTGGACGAAATTTTAAGAAGTGTACTTTCCTTTTACAGAGTGCATCTGGAATTATATTCCCTATCATTAAAGCAGAAGGAGTAAGGCAAATGTTCTTCCCTGCCACCGTTCCAGCATATTATAGAGCTGCACCAATCAAGTAAGATTCTGGATGCTTGTGGCATGATTTCTCCAAAGGCTGGCAAGAAATGTAGTTTAAAACACTCTGGATTGGCATCTACCTTTCTTATTTTATTTTTAGGGAAGGTGAATGTTGGACAAAGATGTGTGAAGTTTTGTTTGTTAGAGCTTGTCTGTAACTTACATTTGTTGTCTAAAGTAAATATGTTATGCATTTGAGATTTTTATCAGCAACTCCTCTGAAAATAGCCTTTTGTTTATCTACCATGCAGTTTAGATTTCCGCAATCGCTTGTCCTTCAAAATCTTACTACAGCTTCCCTCTAATCCCTGTATGGTTTGAAATCTGACTGGCTGCCCCATTGTGAAGAAAGTGGCTGATTCTTGAAAATCTTTTTCTCGAAGTTTTTCTATGAAGAGTTTTACTTGTAATTACGTCATTAACAGTCCCTTCCCTTTACTTGAAGGCCCTTCTCATTTAACGTAAAGCGATTATTATGGTGATGAGGGAAATGATGATCCATAATGAATTAGTATTACCCAAAATAACGAATATCAATTTATGTCCCAACATTCATAAAATGGAATTCAGTGGTTGTATTTTCAGTTTTTATCATAAATACTCCTATTTCAAAAATATCACTTGCACAATTATCATTTCTCTCTATAATAAAAATAGGGATATTATGAATATTTTATATTTACCCAAATACTTGTTTTATTTATTTGTTTACTTTTCATACCAAATGAATATTATAATAATTATTACAACTTTATTCTATTTTTATTCTTATTGAATTGAAATTCAATTCTCCTCTCATCCATATGGCAAAGTGAAGGAGCCATAACGTGTTTAGAGGAAGTTGGTTGATTTTTATGCTCAAGCTTCTAGAAGGGGCATATTTTCAGCGAAGTGTGCTATTCTCCTACCTTTCACGGTTCAATGTATGAACAAAAACATGCGGGAACAATTTCCATAATTTCGGTCCTTAGCTCAATTGCTGAGCATGGTTTGTTGGAAGCATACAAAATAATAATCCATAGGATCAACATCAATGGCGATTTTGATAACAATTACAAGTCCAGAAGAGCTCCAGTCTCATGTCATATGTGCCTACTTAGGTACAATAATAGAAACAAAAGACCAGGCTGCTGCTTCTGCTACAATGTTATTGGTAGAACATCATACGAGGCTTTGTACAGATTTGTAGTTCTAGGACACAAATACCAGAGTTATACAAGGACAGGAGATCCTGTTGGCAAAATGATGCTTTTTTTATGTACTGAATGCTTATTGCAATGGAGGTACCTGCAGCAACTCTCGACTCATTTCCACAGTCCAACCATGTTTATCCTCAACTATACCCATTTGAATGCCGACAAGGGTGTTGTAGAATTTCTGGATGAGATTTTGATCTCCGGTTTTGAACTCAACCCTGTAAGACGTGCTATTAGATTTCATACAAGATTTCATCTGATCTTAACTACAGATGAAAAGGCAATGTAGGTTCTGATTCAGCCATGTTCCTAACCTTTGGTTTTTATATGTGATACTGCCTACTGATGCAACAACAACTGCAGTTCCTGTGCAGAAAACTTCATCTGCATCCAGCAGTTCCTCCACTGGAATAGTTCGTTCCTCGACCTGGGGATACAATAATCACCTTCTAGCTTTTGGAATTATGGAAAGTTTATTGTGCGTGTGAATTGATAATAGCACTATTTATTTTTTCTTAATAATACAATGCACACTCAAGTCAGTAGATAGAACATAAGACACAATTTTAAGAACTGTAATACTAAAATATATAAGATGCTATAACAAAACTCTAGACTGCTCTTTCTAAGAAGCAACTACCACGTAGATAGATTTAAAGGAGAATCCCTTATGACATCAACATAAAAATGCAAAATAAATCACCTGGTACCCATGGTCGCGAGCGATATTGATGATGCTGTTTCGGGTCACTCCAGATAAGATAGTTCCAGTTATAGCAGGAGTTGAAATAATATTGTCCTAAAAAGATTAAATACTCAATCTGAAGTAAGAACGGAAGATACAGAGCTTAGACAAAATGACTTTTAGGCTAAACTTACATGCCCTAATCTTAATAATATACCTTGACGATGAATATGTTACAAGAGGATACCTCCTCCAGGTTTTTCTTGTTTACTGAATCCAGGTATAAGGCATCAGAAAATCCTCTACTTTTAGCTCTAGTTATTGCTTTCAAAACCTACAAAAACACAACCGGATTAGCATAGAATTGAATGAGCTGTTCACATAGGACCATCAACCTACAGTATTCTTCATGTGAAGCTAAACCGGTAGACAGCTGCTTACTGGTGCATAATTGCTTATAGACTTTACACCTCCAGCACCACCGCGAGAAGCACGATGGTACTCATCCTCAACATACAAATTCAATGGCGCCATGCCTTCCTGTAGCCAGCAAGGAGCATTTTAGAATAAAGTTATGAGCAGAGGTAAAATACTCCAAGATCCAAACTCACCTTGAAGTAATTGCCGACAGGGGATGCGAATATCAGAAATGTGTATTCAGGAGCTGGTGCCAAACCCAGTACTGGACCACTTCCGATTAGCAGGGGCCTAAGGTACAATGTCCCTTTTCCTTGTGGAGGAATCTGCGGATGTTTCATTACTACATAAAGGCTTCACTCACTAAAGCAATATGCTAGAGAAGAAACGTCTTTAACTACATCTCCTTGGTGGTGGTGGTAGAAAATTTAGAATTCTACATAGCAGGGAGTTTGCTTATTTACCCAACGTTTATTGGCCATTACTGTTTGTTTTACAGCTTCAACAAATTGATCAACGGAAGGTGCAGGCATGCACATCCTTTCCGCCCCGGTTATCATTCGCATTGCGTTTTGATCTGGACGGAACAGCAGAACATTGCCATTTTCTTTCCTGTATGCTTTCAATCCCTCAAACAGTCCCTAAACCAGTATAATTAACACAATCAGTGTTCCGGTTCTGTTTTCACTTTCTGTAGTGTATGCTGAGTAATTTCAATGTTCGGGTTTTGTTTGGATTTTTATTTGGATCATCTGATTTTCAACTATATTTGTATATGATTTGCTTCTGATTTATTTAATTTATTTATGAGTAAAAATATTTGTTTTTTATCTAAATCTGTTTTTTTGACAAACAAACTATTTGAAACCAATAAAAAAAGATGCTAAAACAATAAAAAAACCAATGAACCAAATAAAACTATAATCAATATGTATGTGTGTACATATGAATTAGCCAAACTAAGGCCTCATAAGATATATGGCATGAAAATTTATATGACAGGTTTGATTCACTTTTTCTCTAATATGATATTGAGTTCCTACACTCAAAAACAAAAGAAATTACCTCATACATAATTACTCCATTGAATTTTTCTTTCCCAAAACCTAGATGATTATTGTAAATTTCTAAGGAATTATTGCTCCCCAGGACCAGGAGTGGAGTGATCAATGTGAATATATACCTGCCCATAATTCAAGACTCCTGCAGAAGGACTGAGCTCAATATTTCCATAAGGACTGACATGCCCCTTTTCAAACACACCATGTTTTTTACATTTCATGGTGTACATGTAGTCAGCTGGCTTCAGACCAAATCCAAGGCTGTCCCAGTCTACGTCAGCGTACTCATCTTCATCACTGATTACGACCCATACCATTAGGATAACAAAAGGACATGCGAAAAATTAATATATAAGGAACGTGACAAAAGTCCTTTCGATGAGAAATCCATTGGATATACCTGCAAGACCGTGGCTCCATTGCCTTCTGCAAAGATGCAGCTGCTTGAGACGTGTAATAATTAAAGACCCCCATCCCGACCTGACATTTATTTATACACGTGACATGTTAGTGTTAAATAAATATATTTTCTCTAAATGATGTTGAATGTTAAAAATAATTTAAACTTTAAACTAATAGACGAATTTAAGTGATTACTTGTGAAAATAATATATAGACAGGGGTTTAATTATAAATATAGTTTCTAATTACACAACTGATTCTTCAAAAAAAAAAAAAAAAAGAATTGAGAGGATCTTTTCCTTTTCAGTGAATAGTATGTATTACATGGCATCCACTTAACTTTACATTGCTATGTCTAGCGACATGATTAGCCGAGTCTTATGCTATACTAAGTGATCATGTACAAACATTATTTTCTCCGAAGATTCGTCAGAAAGGTTAAGATCAACATCATAGAAGAAACATGGATGGAGGATTTCTGTATAATTTAAAACAGAAACGAGAAAGAAATTTCACATGGATGGCTTGACCACCAAAAACAGAGGAATATAACATGCTGGAAAAGAGAGGGGAAAAAAAAAAAAAAACAGAGAAAAAGAAGAACTTGTTGAATATCACCTTGGATATATATGAGCTTGTTTTGAAAGATTGAATCAAGCATCTGGAAATCATGATTGGGATTGATTCTAATCTTCGGTTAGAATGATAGAAAGCAGAAAAATCGAGTGGACTTGTTTTGAGAACTACTAGAACGTACGTCCAACCCCAATTATATAAACACCACAATGTGTGAGAAGATGACAATAAAGAAAAGCAAAGAACTTGGCAAATACGTACAGCCTTACAAAGAGATAGAATTCGTGAAAAAGAACCGAACAGGGATGGAAGTTTATGGAAGAAAAAGAAAATTATTTGATGTTAAAGGACGAGGATGGAGCAACATGACAAGGCAAATTATAGTGAGAGAGATGGAAGCGTGACGTTCATGTTACATGTGAAACACGGAACTATCTTAGCTATCCTAGTGCCACCAAAAAAAAAAAAAAAAAAGTTAAAATTATGGTACATATAATAGTATAATGGTTAGTTTAATAATACATATCGGCATTTATATTTACTCTTTACCTTAAATTTAAATTAATATCTATATGTTATATGTATAATATGTAACATGCAACACTAATAACATATTTTGTTAATAATTTATTGGGTCTATTTAGATGTTTGTTTTTCATCTATATATGATCTGTATCTTATCTGTATCTAATTTGTATGATTTGTTTATGAATAAAAATACTTATTTTTCATTTGCATTTATTTTCAACAAATAGTATGATTGAAACAGATCAAATCAACATCAAACTATCGAACCAAATGCATGTATAATATCCTAACAATTTTTGGATGTACATTATTATTTATATGCAATGTCAAGAGGAATATAAAGATAGGAGTGTACTATAGCTTCTGGTTTTGTAATTCAAATTAAGGAATGCTTATCCCATTATATATTTCTTTAAACTCTCACATTCGTTTTAATGATTATATTAATTTATCATCTTTATCACCCTTGTATGCCCCAGATATTCTTACTTTTGTGTCCCGTATTTACCAAAAGAGAAGAAATTTTGAGCATTAGGTTGGTATTGATGAGTAAATGAGTTCATATCGACGAGGGATCTTGATAAGGAATGATCTCAAACAATGTGAAACTCGTCAAAGGAAGGGGCAAAATATTTTATTTTATCATGGAAGAAGTAGTGCTCCTATCTACGTGTACTCCTTATCTCTTTCTTAGTCATATTTTTTATTTGCATTTAAATCTTTCTATTTCTTCTCTCAATTTTTCTTAATTTAAAAGTCAATGATGAAAATCATTTGATTTTTTTGAAATATCTGATAAAATTATTATAGTATTTCTTTTTTAGAAATTTTAACTCTTATTAATTATATGATATAAATATTATAAAACGATAATTTAAAGAAGCATAAGGAAAGTTCTAAGTATTCTTTTCCGGTTCTCATAGATAATGGGAGAATAGTATGTGGTGTCTATCCAAAAGGTTTGATTTGCTAGAATTCCGCGTCATGCACGTGCTCAATCCCTTGGCAGAAGTACACATCGGCAATGTCTTCGTCAAGGTTTACGAAAATAAGAAAGTGGTGACTCCGATATCTGAATATTTATACGAGCACCCGACAAGTTTAAAAAGTATCTTGCCCACTTTCCATATGCTGCAGTCACAAAAGCATAACCAACCAACTTGTTTGGAACGGAATAACCACTCGGTTTTAATGCAAGACATCCTATAATTGTTAAACTAAAAGTTCGACCAGCTAAACTAAGAATTAAACCTGTCTATTTTCATTACAACCTCCCCATGAATCCCAATTTTAGAGGGGCGGTAACATGCAGTGGTACTTCCTCTTTAATTTTTCTTTTCTTTCTTTCCATATTTTAAAAGAGTAAATAACACTGAAAAGCTATTATATTTGACGATAAGTTCATTTAAAGTATCAATATTTTAACTACTTAAAGAACGTCTCAACCTTTCAAGAAGTCGGTCAATTTAGATATCTTTAACAACCAATTGGTAGCATAGTTGAACACCATCAGTGAAGCACCGTTATGTGCCATGCTGGTGATTACGTGGACAAAAATATTAATAAAATACACTATTGAAATTAAATTAGGCCCAAATCTAAAATTAAAAAGAAGACCCGATCTCTAGGAGTCATCTTCTTCTTAAATTTTTTTTTCACTCTGTTTGTAGATTTCTTTCTCTAATCCATCTCCTCCTTCCTTCATGAAATCTCAGAATCCTAACCATTCGACCCCCTCTCTCTACGCTTCATTCATCATTGCGAGTCGACTCACACCATTTCAACCAACTCACAAAGCTAAAGCAAACCCACAACAACCTCTCAACCCATATCTGTTGATTAAACTTGACAAACTAAAACCATAGAAACCAAGTTAACTCACCAACATAATTCATATCCATATGTCAAACCACACCATTACTCCATTGATTCAACTTAACTTGTTCTACATTGAGTCACCAAACCAACACTGGTGACCATGACAACCATTGAATCCTCAGTCACTAAACACCACTCGCCTAAACGTTGGACAATTACCATTGATAACTTTTGAGCCACACCAAACCATCTACAAACTACAACAAGCTACCAATCTTTATCGATTAAACCAAACATGAGCTGATGCATGCACTAATCACTAAAGTCGAACTCACAATCATAATTTGCCACTAACTTAACCTGATACCAAACCCTAGAGTTGTGTGGGACCAAATCTACCCAAATTGCTTCACCAGTTAACTCATGCCCAAATTCCTTTGCCCAATTCACCTTGTTTGAACTGGATTAGATATGGTTTTTATAGTAGGTTGATAGAATTTGAGAAAAAACAATAGCATTTTTTCCAATTAATGTTCATAACAAAAGCGTAAAAAGAATACTGACAACTCTTTGAGTGCGTAGGAAATTATTTAGAAAATAAAATAAAATGGTGAATGGTACAAGGATTCCGGAGCATTACCTAGAGCATGTATTGGACAGGCTAAAGAAGCAAATTTAACACAATTTCTACGTAGAGCGTTACCTAGAGTGTAAATATAAAAGTTGAGAAAAAAAAGTTGTATATCATCTACAGAATGTTCTAAACACGTTTCAAATATGTATTAAACATCATTTCAAGGCCAAACTCCAAAGAATGAATACATTTGGATAATGTATTTAAATGTTCTACAAAGTTGGATTAAAAACAATGGGGATTTGAATTAATTTTCAACAGACTTATCAAGAAAATTTCAAGATACATTAACAAGATAATGAATCCAAGTCCATATTTAAATATTTGTGTTTACAATGTGATGTTATGAATTCTTCCTATGAAGACTTGAATATTTAACCAAGATAAATCAAGTTTTGGTTAAGAAAACATGCAAATGATGATTTAAAATTTAAATCCCACATGTTACAAGTTTTTTCCTATTTTTGAGGGATTAGGAGATAAGACAATGATGGTTGCAATACTTGGATAAAGTTAGGATATTCTCCATGACTCAAATCTATTTAAAAGAGATATTTCAAGAGAAGATAAGCAACAATAAGGACACGTGGAAGCTCTAGATGTTTAACTAATTTAAGTTTAATTTTGGCTCCACAAGGATAAGAAGAGGAAGTTATAGTTGCAAAATATTAGGAAGGAATATCTTCTCAAATATTCAAGTCTAGCAAAGTCTTATCGATTTTCTAACTATCGAAAAAAAAATAAATATAAAGGAGTTAAAATTCATAACCACATGAAACAGAAGAAACAACACATGACCAAACAAAAAGCAATACACTCATATTTATTAGGAGCTGCTCACATGCATTAACAACTTTCCTGTGATATTTCTTTATTAATTCTTGCTGAATTATTTAATGAAGGAACAATAGTGAGTGTCCTTCAGTTTTGTTTGTATTTATATTGACCACAAAGGTTACAAATAGACTCTATAGTCAGTGATAGCTTAAGAATAAGCTAGAGACGCTGAGTATAGGGAATTGAGTCTAAGATTGTTGGCAAACTATTATGATAATAAGTTTTAATGGATTTAATGGAATGTACCTATGTGGAATATGGAGTCCCCAACTTGGAGTTAGAAGAGTAGATAGAGGGAATTGAGTCCAAGATTATGGAGTTGGAAGAGTGGATGTAGGCATAATGCTAAATCATTGTATATCAGTATATTCAAGCTTTTCTTTGCCCTCTCTCTCTTTACACATATTATACATTTGTAGTTTCTATATTGTAATCATTATCTTACGCCAACTTAGTTTAAGTAATTAAGAGGATTTAATCTTTCAAGCAAAAAATATTTAATTTGAAAAGAGTAATCAATTTAACCTCTCTTCTTGGTTAATTAGGACTGGCAAAATTTAAGGTTTATGTAGTATGTTTTAGAGATAGTATGAGTTTTTTTTTTTTTTTTTTTTTTTTTTTTTTTTTTTTTTTTCTGGAAGAAGAAGATGACTCCTAAAGATTACGTCTTTTTTTTTTTTTTTTTTAATTTTAGGTCTTGTTTGGATTTTAATTTCAATGGTTTATGTTGGTCCCACTTTTATGATCAAGAAGAGGTAGTTGAATTGATAATAATAAAAAACTAAAATTTTAAGCCTTTAAAATTAAATTCTCCTTTTAGTTAGACAATTAAGAACAAGATTAGCAATTAAAATAAGATTAAAAATGCAAAAATTAAAGTAGGGAAAGAGAATTAGGTAGCGATGTATAGTAGTTCCACATTGTACGTTAGTCCATTCTTTCAGCTCAACGTTGAGGACTCGGTTGTCTTTCACTATATCAAAACAAATCGGGAGTACAATCAAGCCAACAACTTGGCAAAGTCTCACCGCTGAGTCTTTTTATCTTTTATACTAAGCTAATCACTCAACTACAATGATTTACAATTCTCAACCACTTCTCAAAGAAGAAAAACAACAATGAGGAATAAATATAGAGTTCCTTTTCAATTAACAACGAAGGTATAATAAGAGAAAATAAGATTTTTTCTTTTTGCATTAGAGAGAGCTTGCTATTATAATTGTAAGTTCTGCTTGTGCTTCTTTCCTTTTTGTTTTTCATATATATCCATGTTGAATCAATTTTAAAACCAACGGCTAGACTCTCACAATGTTTAAGATATTTCTTCTTATTTGAATTGAAAATTGGATAAGTTAGTCGAGATCTTTTCTGAAATTTATCTTGTTCTTGCCAAGATCTTCTTCTTTGAGTTTATCTTATTATTGTCGAGATCTTCTCCTTTGGGTTTATCTTATTGTTGTTATTTAAATTCAAAAATCGGCATAAACTTGATAAGATATCCTTGTAAATGTCGTGATCTTCATTTGAAAGTTAATTGGATGGAGATTTGTGATATCCCTTAAATTGTGGAGGCTTATCTTCTAGTAACAACCTTATTTTTATCTTGGACCATGACTTCATTTGTAACAACTTATCCTTATCTTTTTCAACCGTATTCCCAAAAGAAAATATTGAAACATTCTGAAAATTTTGTTGAAATCATGTACCAACAGCAAAAAGATTTGAAGAAACAATTTGATTTTAAGTAAATCCTTGAGAAAGACTTGATGTGATGTAATCTCCATGATATTAAATCCAACTTTAGTTAAATACATCAAGTATATTTCCTAAATATACTTAACAAGTGGAGCTGGGTCTTGAAAAATGATAAAAAAAAAAAATATCTAATTTTAAAAAACTTTTTGTGAATTTGGAAAAATTTGTGTTAGAATTGAAGGTTCTGAAAAACATACTGTGTATTAACCTTGAAGGTTCTGAGACAGCTTCTGCTAAATTTATTTTTCTCTCACTAAAGGTTCCGAAGTAGCTTCTATCTAGCATGTTGTGTTCTTTCCTAAACGTTCTAGAATAGCTTCTCACAGGTTTTTAGCTAAACTTCGGCCTTTTCTTAATACTTCTGGAAAAGCTTCAAACTTTTTAATCTTTATTTAATCTTTACTTTCAAAGATTCTGAACTAAGTTATGTCATATCATACTTATAAAATTCATTTTACAACTTTTATTTCATTAACAACCTATACTCCATGAATAAACACATTAATCACTTTAATTTCCTTTTGTTATCATCAAAACAATATTAGAGAACTTAAGATTCTCTCTCTTTTTGATGATAAAAAAACACCTTTTGATAAAATTAAAACGTAAATCACATCACATATTCATCAGCATTTCGAACATGTATTCATTAATTAATCTCATCAAAACAACTTAGATTATTTGTTTTCTCTTTAATTCTCCCCCCTTTTGTTATCATCAAAACAATATTAGAGAACTTAATATTCTCCCCCTTTTTGATGATAATAAAACACCTTTCCATAAAATTAAAACGTAAATCACATCATGTATTCATCAACATTCAAGTCAGCACTTCGAACATGTATTCATCAATCTCATCAAAACAGCTTAGATTATCAAAATAACTTAGATTATTTGTTTTCTCTTTAATTGTTTCCCTTTTTGTTATCATCAAGAAGCAAAACTCCCCCTTAATTGATGCTTAAAAAAATCAAATAAAATGACAAAAATTCATTTTCTATTGGCTTCTCCCCATTTATAATTCTTTTAGAAGCTATGCTCCCTTTTAATATGATATCAACTAATTTTATGTTAACTAAAACAACATATTTCAAGTGAATTTGTTTAAGATCATAAAGAGCAAATAATCAAAACATTTGAGAGAGTTGGAACATTAATACCAAACAATTAGCTATTCCTTTTCTATATAAGAGTCATATTTTTTCTTTATTATTTGAGGTATTCACTTATCAAGTTCACATCCATATGCACTTTGCCTCAAGTATCTAAAATCACTAACAAACAAATTATACCTTTTTACGAACGCAAGCTAGCTTGAGTCCTTTAAAAGATAAGCTTGTCTTGTTTCTCTTATAATAGCAGTATTTTTCTATATGACCAAATTTATTACAAAAAATAACAGGCATAGGAATAATTATTCCAATACCTGTTGTTTACCTCATTATACCTGTTCATCCTTGGATACTTTTGATAATACAAAGCGGAAATTGCTCTATAATACCCATGGATGGATATTTTCTTCCAGAATACCTTTTGTTATATCTTCTGGGATAACTTACAAGTTTTGCATTTATATTTGTTTTATTTTCCTTTTTAACATCAGGTTGAACATTAACTATTTCTTTACCCTTAACAAATACTATTTTCTTATTTGCATTTATATAGATCCACTTTCATAACCTAAACCGTATTTTTCATTGCTTGATCTTTGTGAAGATATAAGCATACTTAATTTTTTATCACTCTCATTAAACTTCTTTATTGAATTTGATAGATTATCTATTTTAACTTTTAAAAAACCAGTTTCTTCCTTAATTATTTTTTTCTTTTCTCATTTTCTCTATATCAACATGCAAAGCTTCATTATCATTTCTCAAAATATTATTTTCATCAGCTAATAACATATTTGTCTAATTGAGAGCTTTTTTTTTTTTTAATTTTAAGAGTTTTATTTTCTATGTCTAGCTTTCATATTTTAGTATTATCTTTATTTAGTGCTTTTAAAAGCTTTTTCATCTCAACATATACATAATGTTTACATAGTTCATCTTTGAATTCAGAATTTACCTGGGATGAGGCCATGAGACATATGCCCCTCTTCATCTTCACTCATAGGTTTTGGCTCACTCTCTCTGTCATCTTGGTCACTCCAGTAGTAAGTAATGATATGTTTTTATTCTAGAATTTCTCCATTTTCTTGATGAGTGTTGGGCATTCATACTTAATATGTCCTAACTTTTTGCACTCGTAGCATTGAATCTCCTTTTTCTCCTTTTCTCTATATGTTTATCTGGATCATTGTTCTTATAATCAATCTTTTTATAAGCACTAAATTTCTTACCTCTTTTCTTCTTCAACAGACGGTTGAGTCTTAGTGCTAACAGTGACATATCTCCATTAGCATCACTACCAACGTCTGAATCAGGTTGCTCCTTGAAAATTTCTTTAGCTTTGAAAGCTATTCATTTGGTACTGCTTTCAGCTCCTTGCGTAGTTTTTATGTGTGATTCATATGCCATCAGTTTTTCTCTTAGTTGACTAAGAGTAAGCTTATTAAGATCTTTAGCTTCTTTTATTACTGTTTTCTTTGCATCCCATATGGTGGCAATATCCTCAGCATTTTCCTTACTAGATCTAGATCAGGAAGCTTCTTCCCCAGTGATGCTAGCTCAATGGTGATTGCTGTAAACATCTTAAGAGCTAGGGGTGGCACGGATCGGTTTGGTTCGGTTCGGTTTTTCCTAAAACCAAACCAAACCATAATTTATGATTTGATTTTTTTTCCATCTCAAACCAAACCATTAAGTAACGGTTTGGTTTGGATTATAAATTTTTTAAACCATTAAATAACGATTTGGTTCGGTTTAGATTACGGTTTAAATCAAAATTTTAACTAAAAATTTTTATTGTTCTGATTTTTTTACATTTGTGTGGATTTTTAAATATTTATATTATTTTACAAAGTTAATATTATAAACCATAACAAAATGCTTTACAAATTCATCATACTTTTAAGCTATAGTTCTCTATAAAATCAATTATCCACCAATAAAATATATTCACTAACCAATACATAGTAAGTCATAATTTATGATTTTTAATATAACCATCATGTCAATTATCTACCAATAATTTAGCTAAAATAAAAAATCATCTACCAATAAAATTCATTAATGAATAAAATGACCAGCTGATAAAATATATTAAACAATTAATACATAATGAAAGTTTATAACTGAATAAATAAATATAATACTTTACAAAGTTAAAAGCTATTAAAAAAAAAACAATAGTTCATCATAAAAAAAAATTACATATCATGAGCTTAAAAAATTTTTAGAAAGGACAAGTTGATTTTAATTAATATTCACCAAATAATAAATATCAAATGAAATCATATAAACATATGGTAAAATATTATTATATTTTTCTAAAACGGTTTGGTTCGGTTTTACGGATTGGTTTGGTTTACCTTCCAAACCAAACCATAAATTTACAGATTGGTTCGGATTTGAAAAAATTCAAACCAAACCATGAAAAAAAGCCATATTTTCTGTTTAGATTAGTTTGATTTAGTCGTTTTTTTGCCCACCCCTATTAAGAGCATCTTTGGCAGTTTCATCAGATTTAAATTTAAATAATTCATACTATTAAATCAAAGCATTTATCTTAGTCTCTTTGATGGTGTTACTTCCTTTGTATGTTTCTTATAATGTATCCCAGATTTCCTTCACAATTCCACAAGAAGATATTAGATAGAATTTTGATGCAACAATGGAAGTCAACAACAAATTCTTTGCTTTGTTATTCTTCCCAGTGATCTTCTTCTCAGAATCTGACAAGGTTGAATTTCCATTCAAAGTAATTACATTGTCTCCTATGGAAATAACCTACAATGAATCATAATCATTAGCTTTAACGTATGTTTCCACACGCATTTTCCAATATGAAAAATTCGAACCATAAAAAAAGGTGCCCGATTAATTACAATATTGTTCTCAGCCATGATTTTGGATCACTCAATTTGATAAAAGAGCTTGCTGTGATATTAATTGTTGGTCCCACTTTTATAATCAAGAAAGGGGCGGAGGGGTGCGGGTGGAAATGGGTGTGGGTTGTGTGTTGAATTGATTATAATCAAAAACTAAAATTTTAAGTCTTTAAAATTAAAATCCCCATTTAGTTAAATGATTATAAACAAGATTAGTAATTAAAATAATATTGAAAATGCAGGAATTAAAAAGAGCAAAGAAAGAGAATCAGGCAATGATGTATAGTGATTTCGCTTTGTACACGTCAATCCACTCTTCCAGCTCCACATTGAAGACCTGGTTATCTTGAACAGTTATGTTTCACTATATTAAAACAAATTGAGAGTACAATCAAGCCAACAACTTGGTAAAGTCTCACTATTGAGTCTCCTTAGCTTCTACACTAAGGTAATTACTCAACTATAGTGATTTATAGCTCTCAACCACTTCTCAAAGAAGAAAAACAAATAACAATGAGGAATAAATATAAAGTTCCTCTTCAATTAAGAACAAAAGTATAGCAAAAGAAAACAAGATTTTTTTCTTTTTACGTTAGAGAGAGCTTGCTATTGTAGTTGTAAGTTTTGCTCGTGCTTCTTTCCTATATATATATATATATATATATATCTTTGTTGAATCAATTTTGAAACCAACGGCTAGACCTTACAATGTGTGGGATATTTCTTTTTATTTGAATTCGAAAATCTGGATAAGTTTAGCTGAGAATCTTTTCCTTGAAATTTATCTTGTTCTCACCAAGATCTTCTCCTTTGAGTTTATCTTATTGTTGTGATTTAAATTGAAAAATATTGATAAACTTGATAAAATATCCTTGTAAATTTCGTGATCTTCATCCGAAAGTTAGTTGGATGGAGTTTGTTGTGATATCCCTTAAATTGTGAAGGCTTATCTTCTTGTAACAACCTTATTTTTATCTTGGACCATGTCTTCACTTATAACAACTTATCCTTATCTTCTTCAACCGTATTCCCAAAAGAAAATATTGAAACATTCTAAAAATTTTGTTGAAATCTTGTGCCAGCAGCAAAAAGATCCGAAGAAACAATTTGATTTTAGGTAAATCCTTGAGAAAAACTCAATGTGATGTAATCTCCATGATATTTAATCCAACTTTAGTTAAACACATCAAGTATATTTCCTAAATATACTTGACAAGTGGAGCTAGGTCTTGAAAAATAATAAAAAAAAAATCCAATTTTAATAAAATTTATGCAAATCTAGAAAAATTCATGTTAGACCTGAAGGGTCTGAAATAGCATTTGAGAACATACTGTGTATTAACCTTGAAGGTTTTAAGATAGCTTTTGCCAAATTTATTTTTCTCTCAATGAATGTTCTAAAGTAGCTTTTGTCTAGTGTATTGTGTTTTTTGCTAAACATTCTGGAATAGCTTTTGATAGGCTTTTAGCTAAATTTCAACCTTTTCTTAGTACTTCTGAAAAAGCTTATAACCTTTTAATCTTTATCTAATTTTTACTTTCAAAGGTTTTGAACTAAGTTCTATCATATTATACTTATAAAATTCATTTTACAACTTTTATTTTATTAACAACCTGTACTCCATGAATAAATACATTAGTCACTTTAATTTCCTTTTATTATCATCAAAACAATATTAGATAATTAATAGTTTATTTTATTATTATATATGTCCATGTCATCACTAGCATAGCACTTAACAGTGTTTCATTAACAGTGTTTAATGGTGTTACCATTTGGCCATTAAAGAGACTTAAATTGACCCATTTCTTGAAACATTGAGACATCTTTTTAAACACTTAAGACATTGATACATTAAATGAAATTGCCCCCAAATGTAAGAGTATACAAGAAAACCGATGAAACCAAAAACCTAACTAAAGCCGAAAATCGAATAAAAAATATAGTTAGTTGATCCATCGGTTTCGGTTAAGGTTTAGGATTATGATTTTTATTTTTTTTAATTTTGGTTTGAGTTTGTAACAATCAGAAACCAACGGTTGACGGTTAACCAGTTCGATATTTATAAGTATAATATATATATATTACATATAATTAATTTTTTAAAATATATATATATATATATATAGACAAAGATAAAAAAACCCTAAAATCCATTATAATTTAAGATATGTTGTAATTGGAACTTTTATATTTTAATTATTATGTTGTTATTGTGTTGTAATTTGGATGAAGAAGAAGACATTAAGTTTTAATTTGTGTCATGCTATATTAGACTTATATTCTTTATATGTTGGTTTTGTAGTTATTTGATTTGTTTATTTGTAATTTTTTACTGTAATTATGAAACAAAAGAATTTAATTTTTCATTATTATAACTAAAAATACGGTTGACAAATATTTGTTGGTAAACCATTATATTAAATGATTAAAAACCGAAAATATTAACAAGAAAAAATAGTTAATCGTTAAAGTGGCTAACTATTAATAATGGACAGATTCATGTTTACTATATTAAAAAGCTGAATTTTGGTTTGGTTCAAAAATGGGGTCATAAACTGGTTAACCGGGTTGTGCACATCTCTACCCAAACATTATGATCTTATAACATAATTTACCCAACTTTAAAATGGTAAATTCATTACTATTAGTTGATATTACTGACGTGAATATAATTCTTTTGATTTAACTTTTCATCTATCATTTTCACCATCACCAATCACTACAGTCCATTGCCATATGTTTACTCTAACAATTTCAGTCAATACGAGGAGATCATGAAAATTGAAATATTAGATTATCAATTGTGTTTCGAGTAAATGATTTAAATTTAATTTTATGTTTTGTTATTTTCTCGTTGTCACCTCTTATGTCGAATTATGTCATTCATAGGGTGTATTATAGTTAGGTGGCATTTATTTGTTTGGAGAAAATCATATTTTATCCTACATGGGATAATTTGATTTTTAACCCTCAACCCTTTATTTATGAGTTCTATTAGATCCATTGATATGATATTTTCATTAAATCAGAACGATTTCTTTAAGACATATGATGGAAGAGTATCTTTACAAGTACTTGAAACAGGTCTATGTGATGTCCTCCAATTGTATATTTAAGTTTGAAATTCCTAAGCCCACAAAGGGTGGTAGGAAAGCTATATCTTAAAAATTACATGAGTGCCAAGATCACTAAAAGCATCATCAAGCAATCGAGTGTTAGAGAACAACTCTTCAAATTCACAAAGACTTTTGTAGTCAATAAATTGGATGATGATTGTCATGCCTCGAACGTTATGATGTGGCAGTGTACTAGTGTGCCATATATACAACTTTAGTGATCGAAATATGGCTTTTATTAACTCTAAGTAGGTTTTCAACTTATTTAATGATTTATGAAATCATTATTAGATACTTTGAGAATATCTAACTTTGTGCCATTTCTATTTTGATGCCTTAGAGTTTTACAAGACTTTAAAATGACCCATGCAAGATAAAAGATTTTCAAAAGCATCACTTATTTGTAAATAGGATTTTAGGTCTCAAAACAATAGGTTATAAGCCCACCTAATAACTTGGCAGTATACTCATAAGGTCATCCACAGGTGAAATTAAGAGTTTAAAAGTATTTCAATCACATCTAAATAGTATCAATGATAAAACTCTGGTTTTCAACTGCTGGTAAAAACTACTTTCATCAAAATTAGAACTTTATGTGAGCATTTCTATTATGCGCTCTCTCCACCATCCCCAAAATTCAAGTTTATATTGTCATTGTCAAGCTTGGATTTTGATTTAGTTTCCTTTAATCCGATTTATACTAACTCTAACCTATTTAATATAAATCATCGACCAAGAATTAAAGGAAACTTCTAATTTAAAAAAAAAAAATTGGAGTTGCCACTTGATTAAAATCATGAAAAAAATCTAATTAGGATCAGTAAGTAGGTTAATCTTAATTTAGTTACTGATCCACAACAAAATTGTTTTCTAAAAAAATAATCGAGAACTATTGGATTTAAGGGCTAAGCTGTTAAAACCTTACTATTACCACATTTAACTTACCAATTATAATTTGTTTCCTATTTTATCATAAATAACACTCCCATGTGATATTTACATTATATTTACAAAATATTTACTTTCCTATTTTATCATAATTTACAAGATTACCTAAATATACTTTCCAATTCTATTAAGATTAACAAGATAAGTCAAATACATCAAATCTTACAAAAAGGCAATTTAACATTCACATGTGATAAATTAAGAAACTATATTTATATGGAGCAATTTCTAATTTTATAAAAAACTTGCAAGATAAGTCAATTATATCACAATTTACAAAATAGACAATTAATATCTAAATGTAAAAAATTGGCAAACAATATAGAGTGGTTCATTACGTGCCTACATAATTGCTATTTAGGATCAGACAATACTTAAATCTTTTAATCTGATGAAATTTTAGTTTGATCATTAATTTTAGAAACGTGAAATATTATCCTTTAAGTTCATTAAGTTTTGTTAATTTTGTAAATAAAAATTGATTTTTTATTGTGAATCCTAAATCTATTAAGTTAGGTTTTTAGTAATTCTTATGAAAACGAAATTTCTAAGTGTCAAAAATTTAGAACCAGGAATTTCATACCATAACAAGCAAATCAATTCATATCATTGTAAATTAAATTACAATGAGAGATTGCATATTCAATGTATCAATTTGTACATTCTCATGTGACTGCAAATCATCTTAATAACAAAATTACAAGATTCAATATAGTGAGATATCACAAGTTTTAGTCAAATCAATAATATTATAAGGACACATACATTATATATATTACCAAACTATCAATAAAGCGCTTGTATTATAAAGGAACATGAATATTGATTCAGATTTCATACCATGATCAAGGTTTCCATCACTATTAAATATCTTAATTACTCTAATTCTAACAAGGCAAACTCATATCAACAATGAAACAAGTTTTTAATTTATGATACCATGAACACATGTTTTAAATACTCACAAGATTCAAAAATATTATGGTATAGTGAGATGTTGCATTGCAATCACAAATTTTAGTTAAGTTAATATTTTCATGATGATATCAAGATTATCAATTGGACACTAATACTATAATATTAATAGAACATGTCTATCATGATAAAAGTCGCTAAATTTCGATAAAAATCGCATATTTACGAAATTATAAAGGAATTTGATAATAGTTTTATAATACGCACTAAAAGAAGACTTTCATTATAAAATAAAACTATTAGATAATCATTCATGAATTTTCAAAAATACTATTAAGATCATTCTCGTTAATTACATATTTTCAGATTTTCTAGGGGGTATATTCACACAATTGTTATATCAATTCTTTTATAATAATAATTATTATAATATTATTAGTATAAGTATCTTTATTAAATAAACAAAAACAAGAGGAAAACAGACGAAACAACTTACCTGGCCCGAAAATGGCTAAAGAAAAAAAAAATTACCTGGCCTGGAGAATCATGTGCGTTAGAGGAGGAGAAATCCGGTGTATCGGATTTGGAGCTCCGGCAGCCCACGAAACCGGTAGCTACTAATTTGTGGTAGCGCACCTAGAGGAGGTGTGTCAAACAGGGCTAAGCAGGGGCGGCGAGCAGTCCGCGGGTACTTGCTCGTCTCAAAAGGATCAGCAAGTGGTGTTTTCAAAACCACGGTCATTGATCAAAAAAAAAAAAAAAACACAACGGTCGGACTTGGGCGGCGGTAAAGGCTGCTGGCTTATAGATTACGACCTTCTAGATTTTCTTATGATCACTAATTTCTTCAATTTGGCTTGTGTCAACACGGATTTGGATCTAAGCTTCGAAACCCTAGATTTAAGAACAAGGTCACCCAGTTAATGACTTATGTAATTTTAATGCAATTCATGGAGGGGTTATGACGTTGGTGTCTTATATATAGTACTAGGGTTATAAACTTGTGTTCAAAACTTATCACTTCTATCAGTTTCATAGCTTAGGGTTTTCTAGCTATTTTGAGCATGACTTTTGAGATTTTCTCAAATTAAGATATAATTTTGCAATTAAATGTGATATTTGATACTTATACTCATACTAGAAGTGTCACATAACTTCTAACCTACCTAAAAAACTGAAATTTGATGTGGATTATAATTGTTTAGGAAAGTAAAAAAGTGTTTTTTCCCAATTTCAAACACCAATTTGGCCTAGCAAATATTTATGAAATTTTGCAAATTTGGTATCAATGGAAACTACTTCGAGTCTAGTCTACAATTTCACCATCAATTTGGTGAAATTGCAAATAAAATCAAGTAAAAAATGGGTGCGAAGTGGAGAGTCCAGGCTAGTTTGTGTATGTCCAAAACTAGAAGATGACTCTACTTATGCAGACGTCAGCATCTGGATTTTAAATTTTTTTATTTAAGTTAATTATTATTATTTTAAGCTATAACTTAGGAAAATTAATTTTTACTAATTAAATGAATTATATCACATTAAACTCAAATAATTTTTATAAGGCTAATAAAAATTGAAAATTCTATACCATTTTTTATACGAACCATGCCAATCTATCGATGAAACCCGACATCAATCCGTTTGATTTCAATTCCCAAGACCGTCTATGTTTGTATGGAGACCACGACCCGTTGTCTATAAAGAGACAAGAACCTTGGTATAAAGCGAAGATGCCACAATCGAAAGATGGAAATCTCGATTGATAAGTTAGAAGTGAACACCACGGATCAGATCCGATGAGTTCAGAGTTATTTCCGTCAAGAACCAAAGAAAAATTCTCTCGATTTTCATAAAATGTGTTTTGATTTTGTTCATACAACTCAAATGTGTTTATATAACCATATGAAGGAAAACCAAAAGGCAAATAATAATAAAAAAAATCGTTACACAATAAAAGCTGGCGGCCTTAAATTGGAATTAAAATCCAAGAGCAACTTCTACTCTACGCCGGCATAAAGGCCAACGGCTTAAGTCCTTATGCCGGCAGCGTAAACTTCAAGGCTAGCGGCGTTAAGTAATCCAGCATAAGCCATTCGAATTTGACGTTTTCTAAGCCGTCTTCAATCAAGTAGGTCGGCGGTGTAAAGTCCAGCTTTGCCCCACTTTGCTTGATTCGTGATTCGGTTCATTTCCAAGCTTGTCTTGATGATATTGATTAGTTTAGGATCATCCAGGATGGTGTGCAACTCCTCCAGAACTGTTTGCATCAAACTGTTGAGTGCTTCTTTCAATCGCTTAGCCCTAGTCCTTGAAGCGGGTCCAGATAGCATCACAAGCAGGTCTATTCTTAATCTACGAGCCACGTTCTCATCATTCCCTTCCTCTTGAGAAGGATTTGTCCTCAAATCTTCATCACCTGCATCAAAAGGACTCAAATTAGAAACATTAAATGTAGCACTGACAGAATACTCACTTGATAGATCAAGCTTATAAGCGTTGTCATTGATGCGCTCTAGGACCTGAAAAGGACCATCACCTCGTGGAAGCAACTTGGAACGTCTTTGCTCAGGAAATCGTTCCTTTCGCATATGTAACCAAACCCAATCACCGGGTTCAAATACCATTTGACGTCATCCCTTATTAGCTTGCTTAGCATACTGTTCAGTACGCCTTTCAATGTTAATCCTAACATTTTCATGAATCTGCTTAATAAACTCCGCTTTCTTTTTACCATCTAAAATAACAAATTCAAAAACAAGTAAAGGCAACAAATCTAATGGAGTCAACGGATTAAAACCATACACAATCTTAAATGGTGAATACTTATTAGCAGAATGAATGGTATGGTTATAAGCAAACTCAACATGTGGTAAACACTCCTCCTAAAGTTTGATGTTCTTCTTTATAATAGCCCTTGACAATGTCGATAAAGTCCTATTTACTACTTCACTTTGACCATCAGACCGTGGATAGCAAGTAGTAGAAAACAATAATTTAGTTCCTAACTTACACTACAAGGTCTTCCAAAAATAGCTTAAGAACTTTGTATCCTTATCAGAAACAATTGTCTTAGGCATACCATGCAAACGAACAATTTCTCAAAAGAACAAATCAGCAACACGAGAAGCATTATGAGTTTTGTGACATGGAATAAAGCTTCAGCAAAATCTTGGTCTATAGCATACAAGTCTTTAATATGTTCAAAACCAAGCAACTTAGCATTAAGTGTGGAAATCAAAACATGCCTACGAGAAAGCGCATCAGCAACAATGTTTTCCTTACCCTGCTTGTAACGAATGACATAAGGAAATGTCTCAATGTACTCCATCCAATGCGCATGTCTTTTGTTCAATTTTTGTTGGCCCTTCAAATACTTCAAAGATTCATGATCTGTATGAATCACAAATTCCTTTGGCCACAGGTAATGCTGCCAGGTTTCCAAGGCTCTAACCAATGCATATAGCTCCTTATCATAAGTAAGGTACTTCAAGGCTGCCCCACTTAGCTTTTCACTAAAATATGCAATGGGTCATCCTTCTTACATCAACACTACTCCAATCCCTAAACCTGAAGCATCACAATCAATTTCAAAAGTTTTAGTAAAATTAGGCAAAGCAAGTAAAAGAGCGTGTGTAAGCTTATCCTTTATTAGCTTGAAAGCTTTCTCCTGATATTGCCCCCATTTGAAGCTGACATTCTTTTTGATAACTTCAATGATGGGTGTGCCAATACTACCGAAGTCTTTCACAAACCTCCTGTAGAAGCTAGCTAGTCCATGAAAACTTCTCACTGACTCACATTTGTTGGACTAGGCTACTCCTCGATAGCACGAACCTTCTCTTCATCTACCTGTATTCCCTTTGCACTAACAACAAAACCAAGAAATACAAGCTTATCTGTGCAAAAAGTGCACTTCTTAAGGTTAGCAAATAATCTCTCCTTTCGAAGCACATCAAGAACAGATTTCAAATGTTTCACATGGTCTTCCAAGTTCATGCTATAGATTAGAATATCATCAAAGTAAACAATCACAAACTTTCTAATGAAAGCACGTAAATTATGGTTCATCAATCTCATGAAAGTGCTTAGTGCATTAGTTAAACCAAAGGGCATAACTAACCATTCATATAAACCATACTTTGTTTTGAATGCAGTTTTCCACTCATCTCCTTCCTTTATTCTAATTTGATGATATCCGCTTTTTAAATCAATTTTAGAAAACACACATAGGCTATGCAATTCATCCAACATATCATCTAAGTGAGGAATGTGATGACGATACTTTACCATGATATTGTTGATGGCTTGGCAATCAACATACATCCTCCATGATCCATCCTTCTTAGGCACAAGAATCACCAATACTGCACATGGACTCATGCTCTCTCTCACGTACCCTTTTTCCATCAGCTCTTGAACCTGCCTTTGAAGCTCTTTAGTCTCCTCAAGATTGCCCTTACCGGTTTATTTGGAATTGCAGCTCCGGGCACAAAGTCGATTTGGTGCTCTATTCCACGGATTGGAGGTAATCCTCTAAGGATTTCCTCAGGAAAGACATCCTCATAAACTTGCAAAAGAGATACAACAGTACTAGGTAAAGTGCCAGGTAACTCGTTAGTATTCAAACAAGTTTCTTTGTAAATCATCAACAATAGAGGTTTTCATTACCAATGCTCGCCTCACAACACTCACTCTAGCCATACAACTCTTCTTTTGCAAGGCTGCACTCTCTTTTTGCTCACCACCAAAGTCGATCCCCTTTCGACTTGGCATCTCTCACTCATTCCAGCCTTCCTCTCCTTTTTATTTTCTTTTTCTTTTATGCTCTCACTCTCTTTTTGCCTCTCACTCTCTTGGTGTTTCCTACAAGGTTGTTGCAATTGCATTTGATCTTCATAAATCTATTTAGGAGTCATTGTTTGAGACTGTAGCTTTTACCATGATGAACAAGTGCATATTTATTTGAAAAGCCATTATGAATCGCCTTTTTATCAAATTGCCATGGCCTTCCTAACAATATATGACAAGCCTCCATTGGTATAACATCACACAACACTTCATCTTCATACCTTCCAATGCGAAAAACAATATTAACTTGTCTAGTCACCTTGGTCTCTCCACTATCATTCAACCATTGTAATTTGTAAGGACTCATATGTTTAGTAGTTTTAAGCCCCAACTTGTCTACAATGAAAGAACTAATAACATTTGTGCAGCTACCACCATCAATAATCAAACTGCAAAGACTATCACCAATAAAACACCGAGTGTGGAAAATATTTTCCCTTTGTACATCAGTCTCTTCTTTCACCTGTGCACTCAAAGCACGCTTCACCACAGCCACTAGTTTATCTTCAGCAGCTTCCTCACTAATATCCTCTAAAGGTGGCATTTCATCATCCTCACTTTCTCCTTCAGTTTCATACTCCCCAGCACATATGATCATGACACGTCTATTTGGGCATTGACTCGCAATGACCCCTGCCTTAACATTTAAAACATTTTATATCTCGATTTCTTTGAGTAGAAGAATTAGATTTACCTTGAGTTCCAGAGCTGGTCATGTCATATTTATACTCAGATTTTGGCATTGAAATGGGTTGCTTCTCCTCCTTCTTCCAGTATTTTGATTTGTAACTGGATGAATTGCATTAGAATCCAATCGGGATGCACCACTACCCTTCCTCTTGAGTTGGTTTCAATTTTAATGGCCATGTGCACCATATCATCCAACTCATCATAGTGTTGCAATTCTACTACATTCTTGAATATCCTATTCAATCCTGCCAAAAATCTAGCCATTGTAGCCTCACGGTCTTCAGCTACATTTGCACTAATCATATCACCTCCATCTCCTTGAAATACTTCCTACACTCCTATTACCTTGCTTAAGGTTTTGCAACCTATTAAACAAATTCTATGGTAATGAGATGGTACAAACCGCTTATGCATTACTCTTTTCATTTCTTCCAAGTTTCTATTGATGGCTCTCTATTTCTTCTCCTATTCAACAACAATTGATCCCACCAAATAATGGATAATTAGAAAATTCAATAGCAACAACTTTTACCTTTTTGGCTTCTAAATAGTTGTGGCAATCGAACACCAAGTCAACTTTCTTTTCCCATTCAAAATAGGCTTCAGGATCATTTCTCCCCTGAAATGGCAGAATCTTCATTTTTATGTTTCCAAGATAATCATCCTCCTAATTCCTAACTCGTCTATACCTTCCTCCATAATACCTGTTAATTTCAACAGAAGCCTTATCAAATTCTTTTCAAAACCCACTCCTTCATATTCTCGATCCGACACCCAAACTCCTCTTTTAGGAAGTCTACCTCTATTGACTTGAAGCATTCCTTGATTGTTCCATACCCTTCTCTAATTTCTCATTGAGCTCATCCATCCTTTCCTTAAACATCCTCCTCATCTCAGCAGACAAAGACTCCAAAATTGATTTTGTATCATCTCCACTTTACTCACCCTCAGGAAACCCTATTTAGACATATTTTTTTACTTGCAAGAAACAACGTTAGCAATAAAATAATTCCTCACAGATCACTCCCTTACATGTTTACACTCAACAAGATGAATCACTCAAACTATCATATTTTCACACAAAAATCAAGTTTTGATCTTCTCTCAAATTCCTCTTTTAGTTCTTTAAGAACTAATTTGAACAATCCAAGATCTAATCAATGGAATTAATCCAACTTATCAAGGAAGAAGATGAATAAAAAATTAGGTCAAGCAATAGTAATGGAGTGTTGAAACTAAGCAAGAAACAATTTTTTGACACCCCTAATCAATTGAACAACTATTTGTGACAAATCTCTCAAGAATTTCAATCTACCAAATTTTTTTTTGTATTTTTTACACGAATTTTTTTATTCTTTCTCTTTTTTTCTTTATTTTTAATCACAACTATGACTATGAAGATCGAATCTTTGATTCAATCAAGATCTACAAAAAAAAAAAACTCAAAGAACGTACCTTTGAAAACCCTAAAGATTGAATCTTTAATCAAAGGAAAGGATAGGCATACCTCAAACAAACCTAGGCTCTGATACCAAATTGATATGAACCACATCAATCTATCGACGAAACCCGATATCAATTTGTTTGATTTCAATTCTCAAGACCATCTGTGTTTGTATGGAGATTGCGACTTGTTGTCTATAAAGAGACAAGAACCTTGGTATAAAGCGAAGACGCCACAATCAAAAGATGGAAATCTCGATTGATAAGTCGAAAGCGAATGCCACGGTCAGATTCGATAAGTTCAGAGTTAGTTTCGTCAAGAACCAAAGAGAAATTCTCTCAATTTTCATAAAATGTATTTTGATTTTGTTCATACAACCTAAAGGAGTTTATATAACCATATGAAGGAAAACCAAAAGACAAATAATAAAAAAAAAAAACCATTACATGATAAAAGCTAGCGGCCATAAATACAAGGCTGGCGGCCTTAAATTGGAATTAAAATCCGAGAGTAACTTCTAGTCTATGCCGGCATAAAGGTCGGCAGAGTAAATTTCAAGGCTGGCGGCATTGAGCAATTCAGCATAAGCTGTTTGAATTTAACGTTTTCTAAGCCGTCTTCAATCATGTAGGCCGGCAATGTAAAGTCTAGCTTTGCCCCACTTTGCTTGATTCGTGATTTGGTTCATTCCTGAGCTTGTCTTAATGATATTGATTAGTTTAGGATCATCCGGGATGGTGTGCAACTCTTCCAGAACTGTTCGAACCAAACCGTTGAGTGCTTCTTTGAATCGCTTAGCCTGAGTCCTTGAAGTGGGTCTAGGTGGCATCACAAGCGGGTCCATTCTTGATCTATGAGCTACGTTCTCATCAATTTTCATTCTTAAAAATATTGAATTATAGGATTGTGAGTTTAATGTGATATTTCCTTAATTACGCAAAAAATAAGGTGTCTATAGTCAAAGTATTATATGTGAATCATCTCATAATCTAAAGAGACATTATCACCTATAAGGAGTGAGCAAAATGACTCGGCACACTATAATCCAAACACATGCTTGCATATTACACGTACCAAATCTAATTCAAGAAACAATTTAAGTTACACAATTAACATGTTTCTAGTGTCTTGGAAACATGCAACATAAGAGTACCCTAAATAAATTAGGGTACATGAGGATCTAACTACTTGCTTATCGGAGGTTAACGAGAACATTCAAATTTCACGTTGAGTCTTACACAAAGTTCACCAATAAATCTAGCCATCTATAAATATAGTCCTTATGTGACATTTTATCTAATGTTCCATTGTAGACACTCTATTTTTGTCCTTCTTAAGATAGGCTTAGGGAGGCCACGAAATTAGGAAAAAGGTTAGAAAATAAGAAAAATAAAAAAAGAAGAAATATAAAAAAATAAAAATTAAAAAATTAGAAAACTACAAACAAAAAGAAAATAATTTAAAATTGAGAAATTAGAAAAAAGAACAAAAATTAGAAAATTAGAAAAAAAAAATGTAATTGAATGAGAAAGAAAAAAAAAAGAATATGAAAAAAGTCATAAGGAGGTAAAAAATTGTCATTGAAGGAAAAAAAATTATTGTTTGAGGTCAAATTTGAATTTTAAAGATTAATTATATGTATGTGATATGACTAATTATCAAATTTTAGCAAAGAAGTGCAAAACCTGGACCATGCCATGGTCATTCAAATATGCACAACTGAAAAATTAAAAAAAAAAATTTAAGTTGATTGTGATTTGAAATGATGCCTTAATTGGGCATAATTTGCACACTTTACGAGACTAAAGTTTTGAATCAGTTTGAGCACCCAACAGACTAGCCATTTAATTCTATCAAATTGAACTAAATAGAAGTATAATACCCTTTTCTATGATCTTCATCCAATCATGAGGTTGAAGCGGCATCGGCCCTGATGGATTGAATGACCTTATACCAAGCATGACTGTCATAACACCACTCCATTCAATAATCTCATCTTCACTCGTTGACAGAGTTGAGGCAACCACAACTATAACCATGAAGAAGATTCAAAGCGAGCCTACCGTAGCCTTGGCAGTTGTAATGCAATTCTATTCAAAGATCAATGCGATCTCTATTAAAATATGATGTCAAATTAACGTGATCTCGGCCATGAAGATTTGAAGTAAGTCCAATGTAATCTTGGCAATTGTGATATGGCTTTAAATCGACATGGATAGAAGTGATTTTGCAACTGATGAGACTAAAACGAACGTCTCCCCTGTAAATGCTCCAGGAGCACGGTTAACACTTCTGTTTCAATGGTCTGTTCATCTGTATCGGATCAGGATTTGATTTATCTAATCTATTTATGAATAAAAATATCTATTTTATTTATTTAAATATAATTTTTAATAAATAATTTATTTGAAAACAATTACCATCCATGTACCCAACAAATAAAACAGACCCTTGTAAGCATTGGACATCACAAGGAGACAGAGAACCATGGTATTAGCTGGCTACGATTAAAGTAAGGGTCAACTTCCTTCTGTGGCAAGGTCGTAACGAAAACGTAAACGTTCGTCATGGAAACGATAAATCCACACCATATTACAGGCAATTTTAGTAATTGTGAAGCCAGTACTTCTTTATAATCTCCTATTTCTCCCTGAAGCTGTCTCTTTCAAATTAGTTTTTTTTTACCCAGCCGTTGTTATGAATTTCTTCGATCGATGTATAGACGATACAAGAGACAGGACTCAGCAAATACATAGAAAATCACCCTTAATAGAACAATTGACAGCTTAACCCATGAAATTAGATCAAAATCAAATTACAAGGCTGGCCCAAGGAAAAAAAAAAAAAATCTACACATAACAATCATAAAATTAAACGTCATATAATATCATAAGTGAAAAATCAAACTGCAATAACAACATAAGACATCACAGAATGCAGCAAAGAGATGAGTTTGGCTGGCCCACCGACTGGGGTTGGTTCTCGGATGAGGTGTTGCTGCCAGTCTTAACACCAGGCCATTCACGGCAGAGACAGCGTTGCTCCTCCGGGATTCGGTTGTAGACCGATGCCACGTGTCTTCCACAACCACCCCAGGTGGTCTTTCCGCATTTAGAGCACTTCGTCTCGTAACACATAAGCGGTATTTTTTTGCCCTTTTCCCTTCAAGTTTGGTCTGTGGACTACACACTACAGGAACATAAGCACGATTTATATGGACCATAAAATATCTACCATATAAAGCAAAAGCTTCCGTGCCTAGAATTCAACGAACAATGTGCCAAGCCAAGCTGTTTTTCACATAAAAGGGCCAAAAAAGAAAAGAAAAAAAAAACCATGCGTTGGAATTTATGATGGTGGTCCCACTGAGGAATGCCTTCATACAAAACAAGTTTATGCATTATATTTTTTAATAATAATAACAACTATTATTTGAAATTGTATATATTTAAAAATATTATTGATTGAAAAAAAAAAAGAAGATATTGATAAACAGTAAAAAAAAAAAGCCAACTTATTTTGCCCATGAAATAAGTTAATGATACTTATTTGATCAATTAACGCCATGCACTTTTTATCGATGCCCGTGTTATAGTTAGGAATGGCGTTGACGTACTTCAAAACAAATGAAAATTTTATAGTCCATCATAAATATATATTTTTAATGGGATGGGAATGGTGATATTACTTATTTAACAGTTTAGCTTTATACTCGATTGTAATTGCCCCACTAAATTATTTAATTTATTAATAATTATATTTAGTTTAATAGTTAGATTATTACCTATAGTTATAAAACTTAATATAATAATTGTTCTACAAAATTTGCAGCACCATATCAATGTTTGATGATGTAACGGAATACCTTTCTTAATAATTAAATAAATCGAAATAAATGATAAATAAATTTAAACCTTGAAAAGAATTGTGATAGTTAATCTTAAAAGCCATACAAATTCTTCTTTGGAAAAAAAATACATCTAAAATAAGTAAAACTACACATAATAATTTAAAAAATAAGGTTAATTATAAAAACATGACTTACGTTTTGGTTAATTTGCAAACACATGACCGTTGTTAATTTTTTTGTCAAATAGATAACCTGAGTTTCATATAAAAATGTCAATATAATTAATTATTATTAGAGGAATATGCATTAGTCTTATTGGACTAAAAATATTAATTTAATAAAAAAATTACTAAATAAAATAAAATAAAAATATTTAAAAAAATGAGAAAATTGAAAAAGTATGTAAAATTATTTTTATGACCAATAAAATATTAACATGTATCAGTTTAAAATTATTAAATAATATTAATACTTTTATATGAAACTAAGATCATCTATTTATTAAAAAAATTAATACATATCATATATTTAAAAATTAACTAAAACACATACCATATTTTTATAATTCATCCTAAAATATACGATCTTTTCACGATAAAAGATTTATATAAAATCTATAAAAGGCACATCCTGACAGGATGATTGTAACAACTTGCATAAAATTATTGACAAGTCTTTTCTATAATAATTGCTCCATTGATTGGGTGTAAGCCGGTGAATGTCCCTAATTTACCGTATCGGAAGGAAAATTAAGGGAGAATAAACAAACGACTAATCGCGTGTTTGTGAATTTTTTACTGGTGTTTCCAGTCCGATCCCGTGAGCGTAGTGACAGCAAAGGCGCGGGACTAGCTGGAAGTCGGAAACGAGCCATCCTATCCCATGTTCATGCTAACGTATGCAATGACAATAAAATCGAGACCATTAGTCTCTTCAAAATTGTTGATATGCAAGAAGCGGATTGAGAAAATCCCGGGATCTCCCTTTTCTTTTCAAAGCAGAGGTTCTCCGACCTGGAGATGTGCATGGCTCCGAACCGCTAATTTATCGGTCTGGCAAGTTGAATCTAGAACCAAAACCAGTTAGGATCTAGGAAACCACCAGCTTTTGGCTCGGCAATAGACTTATAGAATCCTCTGCGTTGATTTTTCTTAATAAAATTTGAAAATAAAAAAAAATAATTCTAACATTTAATGAAATAAATTTTGAACTCAAAAGTAAAAATTAAGTATAAGGATAATATAGTCTTTTGCCAATTTTTTAAAGAATTATATGGTATGTGCATTTTCTTTATACACAAATACATTTTCCTTTAATTGTAAAGTTAATAATGTGGAATAACAAAATACTGACACAAATAAGCCCACATAAATACTCTCCAGGTAAAAACAAGTCCAATAGTGTTAATAATTAAGATTTTACTTTTGCTAAGAATCTATATAAATCCAACAAACTATGCTTTTTAAGTATATTTATTATATGCGTGGATACTAAAATTTTTATTTTTTATATGAAAAAATATAATTTTAAAATCCATCTTTTTTCTTCTAATTATTTATCTTCTCCTCTCCACTGACCCAATCTAAACCCATAGACTTGCTAGGTTTGGCCCATTGGTACTGGACGAAGCTAGTTAAAGGGTTGGACCTGATCAATGCGTATCATTACTCCTATTACTTAGTTGAATTTCTTTATGTTTGTTAGAGGATAGTACAATCAAATTGAAACTTATAAACCGTCCTTAGCGAGTTAAACCGAAAAAGAAATATATCATCATAACTTTATTTAGCATTTTTATGAAAAATTAATTATAATTGATAAAATAAGAAAATCACATAAAAATGTAATTATGGATTTTAAACAATATTCGCTTTGTAATACTGATATGAGACACAACTTCATTTTTTCCCTTAATTGGCAGAGCTAACTAATGAGTCTTGTCAATTAAGGAAATGTAAATTCGTCGATTCATTAATTAATTTATTTATTTTAAATAGTCCACTAAGTGGCAAGACTCATCGCATATGGAGACATTGTGGCAAGTATTATCGCATAGTGACTGGTAGGTGTTGCAAGTGTTGAACCACCGGTAAAGAGGATGAGGAAAAACCATAGACTTACAAACACAGTACACGGTTAGTGGTGTATCGGGGCTTTGTCTGGTGTGACCTTTTCAATACCTAAGTTAGCTATGGGCTCAAGTGAATATATAAAGTAACTAGATTATATTAATTGTGGTTATATACCCATACCTTTGGGGGTGGGTGGGTGCCTATTTATTGCTTTAAGTAATACCACAATTGGGGGGTCATAAAATTTTGTCTCTTGAAGGCCTAAACCCATATGAAGGTAGATGACCTTGTTCCTGAGATGGTAGTCCTTATACAAGGTAAAATTAGTTGAATTCATAATTGTTTCCACAAGGCGATAGAAGTAGAAAGTAGCATAATAGGCCTTAGAGTAGAAGCCACGATAAGAAAAGCAAGGGGTTGAGATCCTTGTAGTATCTAAGTCTTCATTGGTATAAACATCTCATTTTTGCCAATTAAGGCTTTAAATATATAATTAAAAGGAAAAATATATTAATCCTAAATTTTAAAAATTTTCAAAAATATATATAAAAATAAAAATGCATAATATGTATATATATGTAATAATATAGGAGTAAAAATGTTAATATTGTAGAGATTTTATGCATAACAAAATGTAAATTTTAAGTATATTCAGGCCTTGGACCTAATTAATGGCCCACAATAGGCTAGCTTATTTAATTGGGCCTAAATTAAAGCCTTAAAACTTAGTTAGTTACAAGTTAAATTGAGGCACAACCAAATGTCTTAATAGTAAGACACACACACATGTAAAGGACGGATCTTGGGTTCAAGTCTTGAAGAAGGCATTGCATGGCTTTTATTTTTCCTATCCACGCAAGGATACCTGGCATCTTCTGGTTGGCCTACATTTGCAAAACATGCCACATCAGCATTGTCTTTTTCAGTTGAACTCTAGAATTTGCGCGCCTAGCATGCTTGAATAGCCATATTCTCTACCACTTTTAATTGTTTCTTCGTCGAGATTTCACTAAATTAATGGTGAAATCACAAAGTAAATTTGGAATACTACAAAGAGACCAAAAAGTGATCTTGATTCATAGTTTTTATGGATCAAAATATGCTTTGAAGATTGGGAAAAATTAAGATATGGACTTTACTCCATTTGAAATCAATGGGGATTATAGGTGAATTAAGACAAAACGAAGCTTCTTAAGCTAATTAAATCATGGAATATGCTTATAATATTAGATTTTGACAACAAAAATTCATGAGATTTGGATTAATTGAGTCAAACCCTAATTTTTTGTCAATCTAAAATCAAAGCAAATTAATCAATTTCCATGTTTGCTTAAGCTCCAAAAGTATAAATAGGAGCTCGAAGAAACCATTTTCCATCAAGAAATTACATAAATGACATTAAAAAAGTTGAATAAAAAGAGGTCCTGAGAGTTAGGGTTTCAAATAAAGTTCTTCAAATTAGGGGTCTTGTAAGTGAGTTTTGAAGGACTTCGATGGGAGAAAAATCTTTTTGGCATCATAAGCTTTCAATTGGTATATAAGGTTGTTGGAAAGGAACACCAGATCAACATTACTGCTTGTTGCCATTGCCGATAGCCGTCGACCACCATCGAAGTTCTTGAAACACAACCTTCGACTATTCCTCTAGATGAAACACCACTATTGGAGTGTTTAGGCACTCAGTCTTTGATAGTCTGACCACTCTTGCACCACCAAAGACCATCGGAACAGTTGTTTTCTCCACCGTGACTCGTTTCGTTGCCAGCTAACTTGACTCACCGGTGTTTCCTTCCCCAAGCAAGTCCATTCTGTTTTTTTTTTTTTTATTAGGGAATTTAATAGTAATAAAAATTAAAAAAAAAAAGTACATAGTAAAAAGAAGTATTAATAATAGTAAAGGTAATGAAGTAATGACACAATGTTAATAAAGTAATAATTAGTATTTTGCATGATAGCCACTTGTAGTGTTAAGGACCTAAAAAACATAAAAAATAATAATCATGTAAATAATAATGAAAGTAAAAAATAATAATAGAAAAATTTAGGTTTGTAAAAAAGTAACTATAAGAAAATTAAAGGAGTAAAATATACATATAAAAATAATAATAATCAAGCAAATATTTTTAGCTCCTAAAAAAGTCTTTATTTTCTTAAATAAAAGATAAATTGGTAGTTTTTCGAGGTTGTTATCATCTAAAGAATTTTGTTTTAGGTAAGTAGACACCTAAGCAATGACTTTGGAAAAAAAAAAGTTTCTTTTTCCGTATTTTGTAAATATTGATTTGATTTGATTTAGCAAGTTCTTGCAAATACTATCGCTTTGTAAATATTATTATGACTAGTCATTACATTACTTTATAGTTTCTAATCCGATTAATAATTACTTGTAAATATTATTAGTTTGTAGATTTTAACTTGATTGATAACTATTCGTAAATGAAATTTCTTTATAAATATATCTAACTTTAATAAATTTTAGAACATTAAAAAAATACTTTTTTTATTTAATAATTTGAAGGTAGTAACCGTAAGATTTTAATAGGATAACCCATCTAACCCATTGATCCTAATTTATTTTTTTTCTAACCTCAATCGATGATAACTCCTAAAACCAAATTTTTTTTATGGGTTTGTTAATTTCATCTTCTTTTTTTTTTTTTATCATTTTGGCATATTCTTTTTGTCATTTTTCAAACAAATGTCTATCAAGAAATATATAAAGATGAAGAATAAACATTTTTACTTATAAAATGATCAAATAGATAAGATACATACGAAAATAAGATAATCCAAATAAATCATCATCCCTAATCGAGCATTCATATTAAATGGGTTAGAATTTGATATGAACTTAATTAAAAGAAATCAAACCAGAAATGGAAAATAGCAGTTCCACAGCTTAGCTGCTCCATAACTTAGCTGCTCCACTACAGATGCCTATTCATAAGAGGGTTAACCACCTAATAAACTCTTTAATTAAGAATTGTTCCTTTATTTAAGTATGAAATGTATATATGTTGTATGTAACACTTAATTTTTTGTAAATAGATGTACTGGCATTTTCTTTAAAGTGGTGAAGACAAAAAAATTAAGCCAAAAGCCTTTAGGGACACTTAAGATGTTTTTAGGTGGTGGGAATGTAATTTTAAAAAAAAAAAAAAAAAATTGTACTGGTTGTGGTCAGAACTAAACCACCCTAGGACCTTAGGAACCTAGGATAGAGGGCCATCGATAGGCTTTAGGCATTGTGGTAATCGACTACTTGAAGTATGAATTACTCTTCTACTTTGTTTAACATGACTTGTGATCCATTAATTGGGGTACCTTTAAAGCCACTAATTTGCATTCATGATTATGAGTTAGAAAATAAATAGTAGTATGTCATACCTCAAAAAAAATTGCAGTTATATATATATATATATATTAAATCCTTGCCCTATAAAAAAATATCCATCTAAATTTCCATTTATAAAAATTGCAATTCAAATGAGAATATCAAAATTGCCACACTACTAGCTAGTTATCAGCCCCTGTACTTGCATCCATGTGGCTTTATTTACATCCTGTAATACTTGATATATCTATGAAAGATGAAATACGGTAGTTAACATATGTCAAACTTGTAAATAATTCAAAAATTGTACATAAGTAGTTCTTTTAGAAAATTTTATCTCAAGTCGTTACATTATAAATAAAAATCCCCTTTTAATATTGCAGTCCCTATTAAAGAATCTATCCATTTTTGTAAATAGTTATACAACTTTTATCTGTATTTCTTCTTACCCTTATAAAATAACCAGCGGACAATGCACTCGTAATGCGTGAGAAAAATTAATTATATACACATATTAAGTAAAAATAAAATAAAACAAACAACTAATTATGTGCATAAGATTAAAACATGGGTTTAGGTTAAAAAAAAAAAAAGCAAAACACTACAGTAAAATAATAATGATAGCGAAACTAACATAAATATATGCCTCTCTAAGACTAACGTGGATAATAAGACTAATTATTATGTATTTGTGCATTACCGAACTTGCCATATATTTGTCAAAGTGAATAAATAATATTATATTGATGTTATATTTTAGATAAAGGTATATAAAGGACTATATATGGACATACTAACCTAGTGATCAAATTACAAAATCCGTTGTTCATCAAGGTGCATATGCTTTGTAATGTACTAAAAAACAGCATAAATGAAGTAATTTATGTAATTTGCATTTAATAGTAAGCTAAAATTTAATTTGATAAACTTTTATGCGATTTCTTTTTTTTTTCCCCTTTACCTAGATCATTAAAGTGTATATAAGTTTTACATGGCCTAATAAGTATTGGTAGTTCATATTAATTTATCGTGATGAATAAAAGTTTGAAATGCAATTATAGAAGAAAATGTTAAATTTTATAGTAGAAACATTGGAAAAAAAAATACTTTTAATGATAAAAGTCCACTAATGTGTATTCACTCATTAAAATATTATTTATTGGTGTATATGATGATGTAATCGACATAACATGAGAGGTAAACCTTAATTTTTTTTCTCCCTATCTTATCATGTTGTAAGTAATATGATTGAAAATATCCAATTAAGACAATAAGTCAAAATAAAAACAATTAAGTCACATTTGGGTGTCCTATTACGTAGGAAATGACAGCACATAAAGCTAAACTAGACATAAAGATGAGTAGAACTATTCCTTTTTTTTTTTCTTTTATTTATTATCCCACTGGTGACAGATGGCTACACCAAACAATACATCAATTTGGTTATACTTTTAGGAAAGTAAATGAATAGGAAATACCCTTTAGATTATAAAGAAAGCTTTCACGATATGTAGTCACTCGAATGCTCAATTGTTAGCATCAAACTAAGTAACTAACTTCGGTGTTGATAAAAAAAAAAATAAAAACCGACAAAAATTAAAATCACACATGTAAAATTAGCCTTTATCGATGCCTAATTTACATTACTTGGCATTAAAACTTACTCCTTACACTTCCAACACACTAAATAATATATAGTGGACTTTATTGAACTTAACCTTTATTTTTATATCCTTCAATCTTATCTATGATAATGTCGTTCGTCATATGTTTGTTTGGAGAAGAACACATTCTATATACAAAGGGAGTATAAAACAAAAGCAAAAGCAATTCCAGAAATTAAAAGAGCCTTGGTAAAGATGGATCTTGAAGTATAGAATTAAAGCAATTTATTTCATCGTTATTATTGGAGAAAAACTATTACAAATGGAAAAAAAAACAACTAAGGACACCTAAAAATAGTCCCCCATCATCATAATCACAAAACATTAAGATTACATACATGACTCTTGAGTTTGATCCCTCAACCCTCTTTCAACAGCCTTATTTGATCCTATAAATGTTACCATAAAGTGATGGTTTCAGCAAATAAAAAAAAAAAAAGGGAAAATAATGCAACGCAATCCCAATAAGGATGGTTGTTTATCAATCCTACATGATTCTTGAGTTCGATACTTCTAGCCTCTTTCAACAGACTTGCAAAAGTTACAACTATTAAAAATGGTTTTGAGCATACATTCGATACTTCGAGTCTCTTTCAAAAGACTTGTTTGATCTTGCAAAAGTTACAACTATTATAAATGGTTTTGAGTAAAAAAAGAAAAAAAGAAAAGAAAGAGTGGATTAGCATTACCCAATATTTGATACTTATGGCCTCTTTCAGTATAAAGGAGAAAAAAAAGACAAAAAAGAGTTGATTGACACTACTAAATATCCAAAGACACCCAAAGTTAATGCATATAGTAGTACAATGGGAAGAGGGAAAGAGATTGCTATGGATTGTTTCGGTTTTCTTTATATCTGAATCTACACATTGTGGGAGAGTTATTAGAAGATATGGTGGTTGAAAAAAAAAAACTAAAGTGACGAAGAGGGAAAGATATTAATTATATGTGTTCAGTTTTGAAATTTAACTGCTTCGGATGAGCAAAGAATAGGTGGAAGAAAATATGGAGAATGTGGGTTGGATGACAAGTAAAATAGAGGAGATAGATTAAGGAAAAATGACTGTAAAGGGCCTGTCAGTTTTTCTTTAAATGAATAGAATAAATATAATGGCTTGTTTTGGTAAGGCTAAATTAGGAATTTCATTGGAAAAAAGTGGTGTAAACACCAAAGTGAGCTCGCCTTTAAATAATATAGATGTACACCCATTGTATTAAAATATAATAAATAAATAAACAATTCATTGTATCATTAAGTGTTTAGATTGTAAAATTTTTTAAATAGCCTATACGGTATGTATACTATAATCATTTATCATTTACCTTCTTGTAAAATTAGAGACATGCCTTCATTGTGTAATAAATAACAATTCTCATGTTTGCAAATAAATACATAAGTATCATATTTACTTTATTGTTTATTTTGTTTTAAAAAAAGAGAAGGGGTATAAAATAAAAATGCAAAAAAAAAAAAAAGAACAAGAATAAGATAAGAATAGATCCCAATGAACTTTTGTATATAAGTTAATAAACTCTATTCAATTAAAAAAAAAAGAAAAAAATAAAATAATAAACAATTTAACAAACTTATAAATATTTTCTAGCTTGCAAAAAGAAAAAAAGAAAAAGGGAGGGTAGGGTGCGCGGCACGATAATTAACGTTTAACATGTCCTTTGTAAATAAATCTATAAATAGTTATTCTCCTAGCTTGCAAATAGTTAACCCTTTTAAATAACCAATGACTAGTCAATATCTTTAGTATCCAATGATATGAATAAAAAAAAAAAAGTCTTTCTTTTTCGTTATAGTGGACATTTTTGTGGATATGTAACCCTAATAGCATAGGTTGTAACTGAATATATATATATATATATATAATAAACTTATAAGTATTTCTAGGTAGTTAATATATATATATATATACATATATTATAAAATTGCAATTTTTTTCATAGTTTATAAATAATAAGGATTGTTTGTGTTTTTATTTTTATTTTTTGTCTTCACTCTATAGAGTACTCCCTTGAATTCCTTTAGTCACTTTTGTACATAAGTTCCCACCTTAAGTTGGCAACATTCTCCATTCCTTTCAATAAAATATGTCATTTGTAAATACCAACAATAAATAACCACCGATCATCTTAACTTTTAAAATAAGTTCTCACACCCTTTGTAAATTATTGTCACTTATATTCTTTTTCAAAAGTAGTTTCTCTAGAGGAAAAAAAGTGTCCTTTAAGAGTTAAAAAAGAATATTTTTTTATAAGGGATGGGAATTTCCTAACAGATAAGGATCCTTTAAATTGTTTTAAGCGGATAGGTTTGATGATCACTCATTCTAGGCCAAAGGTGAATTCATATTAAATGATATTAGAACTAGGGGACAACAAAAAAGACTTGGTTAATCACTAACTAAGGCATTTGTTGGGCTTAATTTCTTAATCATGAGCCTAATATAAATGAGGCATTTAATAAATTAATAACATTAAGGCAAAATTAAAAAAAAAAAGGTGGAAGATTGAAAAACTAGGAAAGATATCTCTTCATTTTGAAATGATAGAATGATAAACACTTGAGATTAGAGTGACATTAAAGGGAAGAAATGAACTCATTCCTTAAACGAGGTTTGCCTTGAATTTAGTATGCAGGTTAAAATGACATTAGACATTCAATTCAATATTCCAAACACACTTACCCCTTACCAACCCATTTGAGCTTATCAAGGAATTATTTTAGAAATAAACCATGCCAAGAACCACTCTACAATGGGGCAATTTGGAGGTTAAAGTCATTAATTAGGAGAAAAAGGATTAACTAATGTGTGCTTATCCTAATTGTATCAATTCAAGAACAATTAATAATTCATTTCCTTTCAAAAGAAGAAGAGTGTCTATGTCAAAACCATACATAACCCATATACATTAAGTTATAAGCCATCCCATAAAAGTTAATGAAACAAAAGTTACCTTAAATTCATTGCCAAAAAAGGGAAAAAAAAAGAAAAAGAAAAAAGTAGGAAAAAGAAGACTAGAAAAGAAGCGAAACCAAAGGAAAAAAGAAACACTCAAACATGGTGATTATACCTAAACACAAAGGACTTGAGGCACATATTCAATGCTCAAAATCACCTAAACCCATCAAACCTCACCTAAATAGTATAACCCAATGTCCAAAGTGGACAACATATTTATATCATGGACTCACCTACAACACCACTCTTTTAAGGATTCTATAGATTATAAGAATCAATTTATAAATGCTCTTGAAACTAGGTGCTAGCTTAGTTTTCGTTAAAGGTTCTTAACTTGTAAATCTAGGAAGTATTGAAAATAAATTTAAAAAAGGCTTATATATTTGATAACCCTTTTGATTTAAACTGTTCATCATAGTTTGAAAAAGACCTATTGGATTGATCAAAGTGTATCACTTATAAGCCGAACCATAATTTTTGAAATCTTAGTCAAAGTGTGTGAAAATAAGCCTAATAAAGTGTGAGGAAGTCCTTTTGGACTAAATGGTTCAAATAAGATAACTATCCCTGGGTAAGAATATCATCCACAGGGGCATGTGAAACTATCAGCTCTAATTTGGAAGATATTTGCCCCAATTAAGAAAGGCTGTGCCCCATTAAAAGAAAAATGAAAGTCTTAGAAAATAAAAGTTTTGCCCTCTAATATATAAAGCATTTCAATGAGAAATCTGAAATGGGTTTAATAGTCAAGTCTAAGGCTAAATAGAAAAATGAGTGATCAATAGGGTAAAGTCGTTGCTTATTTGTAACTTATGGATTCTTACTTAGATATTTTTGGGATAATGTCAAAAATGGTGCCTAAATTTTCTAAAAAAAGTTTAATTAGATACTTGAAGTTTGGTTTTATATATTTTGGTATCTAAACAAAGTTTTCATGGGCTTTTTTTACACCTTAAGTTTAGTTTTAACAATTTTGGTATCTTAACAAAGTTTTCATAGAATTGTTTTATACCTAATTGAATTTGCTTCAAGTATGAAAAAAGTCTACAAAAACTTTATCCAAGTACTAAAATTATCAAAATTAAACTTCAGGTATGAAAAAATTCCACAAAAACTTTGTTCATATACCAAATTATTTAAAATATAATTTCAAGTATATGATTATTTAATATTTTATGAAAGTTTATGTACCATTTTTGTCATTAACCTGCAATTTTTTAGAAAAACAACTTAGCTCAAACATTTTTTTTAAGAATGAATAAGAAAACAAAAAATTTTAGAACAAAAGAGAGTTTTTCAATAAAAACCTCGATTTAAACTTTTCAAAAAAAAAAGTGAAAGAATTTTTTAAAGAAAAAAAAAAGAGAATTTTTTTTTTCATTTGAGAATAAAAGTTTTTTTATCCAAAGAGAATCCTTCCATCTAAGATGGTTTGATCTTAAAGATTTCATTGTAAATGATTCCCATTTCAAAAGCATACTAAACTAAGTCAATATATCTTCAGAAAAGCTAATAATCACTTCTCTACTATCCCTAGTGGATCGTTTGCTCACTAAAGCACTATCACTAAGCCTTTCAGCTTTAATTTTGAGGATCACTTGCTTATAGGAACGCTATTCAACCTAGTTTTAAGGATCATTTCCTTGAAGGAGCATTGTCATAGTTTTTAGGTTGCTTGCTCACAAGAGCACCATCTAACATAGTATTAAGATCATTGCTCGAAGGAGCATTATTCTAGTTTTCAAGTTGCTTATTTGTAGGAGCGCCATCCAACCTAGTATTAGGATTTGTTGTAGTTGTCGAATTGTTGGTAGATTCTCTTCCTTAAGGGAAGGTTGGTACAGGAGCACCGTAAACCTGCAAGCATAAAAACTCAATTAATGGTGCATTGGGTGATTGGCTGACATAGCCACTCATGTTTAAGTTAGTCGTAGGCTCTTTAGATTCTAAGAGAATAAAGCACTAATAATTTAAAGATTCTCTAATCTTAGAGATACTTTTTTTTTCTCTCTCTTCAAGGGTTCCTTATATGAGGTGGCTATAATAGACTCTAGGGGCATCACTAGATATTTTCACTACGTGTGGCAGATTGCCTTAGAACCATTAGCTGGCTTGATTCATAGAGCACAATAATGCTAGGTATGGAATGTGATCATGCTAAGACTGAGGCACGAATATGTCAGGCACAGAGGGCAACTGGAGAGGTGCGGATTGCTAAGGAGATACAGATGCCAAGTCATCATGTGTTACGGTCCGAGAGTTGAGGGTTTTATGAGGGTGTTTAACTTGAGCATAAATTTGTCACGGGACGAGAGTTTTACCCCTTAAAGAGTTCTCATGCGGTATTCGACCATCCTTTATATCATTGTTTATTGCTGATCTGGATGGTGAGCTAACCTTATCTTTCCTTACTTCCTGGGTCTATTCTGAGATCCACTTTCTCATAAGGAGTGCCCTCTTGGCTTTACCACGGTCCTCTATATGTTTAGGAGGTTCAATATATCAGTTGGTTTTAGCCTACCTTAGCCTCAATAGGAAAGCGGCATCAACTTCCAACTAGTTTGTCCACGGGAGGCTAGACCCACCTTCAGATGTAATCCATATCCCGAACAAACTCTCTGTTGATGACACTCATATCTCAATATGCTCAAGTTAAACACCCTCATAAATCCTTCAACTCTCGGACTGTGACATTCTCCCCTATTTAAATTCATGACGTCCTCATCATAAGGCAAATCTGCTGCAACCACTACCCACTCTCAAGCTCTCACCTTTTCGTCACACCCGTTGTCAACACACCCAATATCATCTCACCAGGACTTCGGGCTCATCAATAAAGTTTTGTGGTTCTTGAGTCTACCATTGCACAGGCACTCTTGCCATTGATGTGCAACCAGACATACATCAAGTCGTTGTCGGTCTTAACTTTAAGGTGAGCTAATGAAGCCTTCCCAATTGCTGATAACATGTGTAGGGCTTCCATCCTAGGCTGCTCTTTACATTTCCCTTCAGACTCTTCATTCAAACAAACACTCTTAGCCTTCTTTGCCATGGCATTGAGTGTTGCTTTGTGAGGACACTCTCCTACCTTATGCGATTTGTTGCATAGGAGGAAGCAAGAAAAAGTGGGCTTCTTGCCATTGCTCAATGCTCCACTCTTCCTAGACTGGTTGGAGTTATAAGACTTCTTTTGGGCCCCACTAACACTGCTGCTGCTTGAACTTGGGGCTTCCCCACTCTTGGGTCTACCCAGCTTGTTAGATCTTACACCATCGTGCCCTGATTGCATACTCTTCCCTCTGGTATTGTTGGTGTAGTCAATAAAGCGCTCTATTGCTGCCTATGCATGAGCCAAGTTTGCTGCCCGTTGCCTCTGCAACTCATTCCTGGCATATGGCTTCAATCCTTCTAGAAAATAGAATAACTTGTCATCCTTGCTCATGCTCTTGATGTCAAGCATAAGTGTTGAGAATTCCTTGACATTCTTTCAAATGTCATCACTATGTCGAAGCTCACGTAGCTTCTTCTTGGAATTATACTCAATGTTCTCTGGAAAGAATTGAGTTCTCAACTTAGCCTTTATCTCTTCCTAGGTATTAGCATGTGTTGCTCCATTCTGAATTTGCTCATACTTGGTGTGCCACCACAGGTTGGCATCATCTTTTAGGAACATAGCTATCATGGAGACCTTTGTTCTCTCATCGGTCTAACCAATGGCTACATAGTACTGCTCCAAGTCGAAGATGAAATTCTTTAAAAGTTTGGCGTCTCTTACGCTAGTGAAGGGTTTTGGATCTGGCACCTTTGGCTGGGCAACATATGCTGCAGCTGAGGCAAGGACAGTTGCTATTTCTCTAGTTAACAAGGCAACCTATTGCCTTAACTCATCTACTGCCTGAACAGTTGCATAATTTGCCATCTCATTTCTTACCCCTTTAGTTGACACCCACACCTCATCTCTGAGAGTGCCTACTATCTCCCGAAAATTGTTAGCCAGTTCGTCAACCTTTGTGTTGATCCCGTCATTGGTTGACTCAAGGTCTACCATCCTCACACCAAGTGCCACTAAGGTGTCAAGATGCTTCATCATTGCTGCCATACTTTCTTCAAGGTTATCCACTTCTTGCACAAATCATCCTGTCGTGTCATGGTTGTTCCCTCTAGAATAACCTAGGTTCTGATACCATTTGTCACGGGATGGGAGTTTTACCCTTCAAAGAGTTCCCATGCGGCACTCAACCATCCCTCATATCATCATTTTTTGCTAATCTGGATAGCGAGCCAGCCTTATCTTCCCTGACTTTTCAAGTCTGTTTCGAGCTCCACGTTCTCATAAGGAGTGCCCTCTTGGCTTTGCTACGGTCCTCTATATGTTTAGGAGGTTAAACTATATCAATTGGTTTCAGCCTGCCTTTGCCTCATTAGGAGAATGGCATTAACTCCCAACCATTTTGTCTACAGGAAGCTAAACCCGCCTTTAGATGTGACCTACACACCAAACAAACCCTCTGTTAATGCCACTCATATCTCAATACGCCCAAGTTAAACACCCCATAAAGCTCTCAACTGTCGGACTGTGACATCATGGGCCCCCCTTTAAGGTTAGGGTTGCGAATAACATGACGTTGTTGGCACAGATCCAAGTTGAAAATCTCCTATCAACACTTACCCCTATACTCCCCCTATGGGTAAACAAGGGAAGTGGTTGTAGTTTTGTCATTTTCAACATATCGTGGTGGTAAGTTTATCTTTTGCCATTTAAGCTGCATCCCCGATGAGGTTGAGAATCTAAGCCACATGCTTGGTGAAGTCGTGAATCTAAGTTGCATCCCTATTATGATTGATAATTTGAGCTTCATCCCCTTGAGGTCGGGAATCTGAGCTACATCCCCGTTGAGGTTAGCAATCTGAGCCGTATCCCTAATTAGGTTAGGATTCTACGTGTGTGTCATCGACTTTGCTCGTTAGTGTTCTTCGTTAGGTTCTGAGTTAGGTGTTACCTTCGAAAGGAGTAATTATCCAACCAGCATATGAGGGCGAAGCTTGTTAGCTTCCATGTCCCCTGCTAGTCCTTATTGCTTAAAAGTTACCCTTAGGAGGAATTACTTAACTAACACATGAGGGCAAAGTTCACAAGCTTCCATGTCCCCTGTAGTCCTTAGCATTTAGGAGTTACCCCTAGGAGGGAGTTACTTGATCAACACATCAGGGCAATGCTTGTTAGCTTCCATGTCCCCTACTGGTCCTTAGCATTTAGGAGTTATCCTTAGCAGAGAGTTACTCTACTAGCACATGGGGGCAAAGCTTGTTAGCTTCCATGTCCTTTGCTGATCCTTAGCATTTATGGGTAACCCGATCGGCACATGATGGTCCTTAGCGTTTGGGAGTTACTTGATTAGCACATGAGGGTCAAGCTTGTTAGTTTCCATGTTCCTAGCTAGTCCTTAGCCTTTGGGAGTTACCCTTAGGGGGAGTTACTAAATCGACACATGGGGGTGAAGCTCATTAGCTTTTATTTCCCTTGGTGGTCCTTATTGTTTGGGAGTTACCCTTAAGATGGAGTTACCTAATAGGTACATGAGGGTGAAGCTCGTTAGCTTTCATGTCCCCTGCCAATGAGCATAAAGGGTGGGTGGAGTTAGTTAGTTGCCACGTTCCCTACTTGTTTCCATAGTAGGCATAGAAGGCTGAACTTGTGCTTGAGGAGTTCACAAGACCCCAGTTTGTCCCATTAGCATGGAAAGCAATTCTTGTAGAAATTTTAGAAATTCATTTCATTGAATTTTCATGGAGTTAAACTTCTACTCTTGGAGTCTTACAAGGCTTTACATTGCTACTTCAAAAAGAAAAAGGTTGTCTAAGATATCATTTCACATGAAGAACTTCTATAAGTAATGGTATTCCAAGATTTGGGGATGATATCCCTATCCGAGGTATTGAGCTTGTAGGCTCCATTGCCTAAGGCTTCCTTAACTCGCACTGGGTCCTCCCAACGAGGGGTGAGCTTTCCTTTTGCTTCCTCCGAGCCCATTACTTTGAGCATTCCGCAAACCAGGTCCCCAGGTTGGAAAACTTTATACTTGACATTCTTATCGTAGTAATGGGCTACTTGGTAATGGTAGCAGTTATTCTTTTCCTGATTAAGTCTCTGGTCACTTCTACAATATCTAGCTCTACTTATATCCTGACTTAGTTTACCATTTTGTCAAAGGACTGTACCCAAATGCTAAGGAGTTTGAGCTTGATAAGGAGCACGACTTTGGCCTCAACGGCAAGTGGGGGGGATTTCTTTAGTTGACATTCGCTTGGTCATTCAATATCCCCACATGATAATCGGGAGTTTGTTCGCCTACTTACCACTAAGGCAGTCTTATAATGGTCTTATTTATGGCTCAACTTTCCCATTGGCCTGTGCTTGACCCACTAAGGTAGAATATGGTGTGATACGTACTTAGCACAAATATTTTTTACAATGTTGTTGTTGAACTATTAACCACTATCCATGACTAAGGAGTGATGTAATCTCTAAGTTTTTCCTTAGTTAAGATAGTTAAAATAAATATAAATTTAATATAAAAGTTAGAATAAATGATATATTTAGTAAATCCAACTTTTAATAGCATGTGCAAGATTGGTTAAGTAGAAATAGAAAATTAAAAATTTCAATTGATCTATTTCAAAATTTTCTATCAAGTTATACTATTTTCAAATTATCATATAAACTAGTATTTATAAAGCTCAAATCCTATATCATAAAAATTTTCCTTATAAATTAAATTAAGGAACTTTTGTACGAATAATATTTTAAATACAGATGGGCTAAAACTTAACATTAATTTTGTCTCTTACTCCTTTAATCTTGATGCATGAAAAGCCCAATTATGATGCAAACCCAAGTGCACAATCCTATTTCTCCACTCTAAGTATCATGCATCTAACAACCTGTATAGATAAGTCATTGACATGCGTAAAGAAAACCTGGGTTCGATTCTACGTGGAGCCGGTAGGTAAGCAAGTAGATGAGCCTATTGAGCATATAAATACCTAACATAGACATAAGAAAAGAACAACAAAAAGAGCACAAAGAAATCTCATAAAAAGCTTGAACATGAAATTCTTATAACATAGGTTTTTGAAGTTTTTCAGAAACTTCGATTTGAAGCTTTCTAGTGAAGCTTGAGTTAATTGGTATAGAATGACTATGGGTAAGACAAGCTATCGATCCATGGTTTTATTGCTCGAAGTTGTCGGAATCAATTCCAATGAGGTAATGTGTCCGACCAACCGCCTGAAACCATGCTGCCTTCATTACCATGCTCGACTTTTTGTTATTCACGATCGATTGAATTTCTTGCGAGCTTTCTTATGAAGCTCTAAGTGGTGGTGATGCTCATTCGACGACGGTTTCAATTCTCAACTTGCCGTCAAATTTCTCTTGGGAGGCAAAATTGGTGCTATCATCGGCGGCTTTTGCTTTGAACTTAGGAAAGTTTTGGCTTCTTGCCCAGATTTACTCCTCTAATCTGCTTGCCAAATCAATGGCAATTTTGAGACAACTTCCTTTTATAATGGAGAGCACAGGGCATTTGAAATCCAGTGTGGAGCACTCAATAATTTGATAAGAGCCATGATAGAAGTAACTGGATGCGTGGTGCAACTCAAAAACCTACCATCAGCTTACATATCACAAGATGACCCAGGCATGATTGCGTCTTGGTGTCCTTTTTCGTTTCTTATTTAATAATAATGATAATAAAAGACTAAAAAAACCCGGTGTTAATTAACAATCACATTATTATTCCTATGTCCTATTATATATGTGTGTATGTGTCCTTGGAAATTTAAGATACTTATTATTGTTAATGATCGTAATGGTGTCTTTAATTATTAACCTTTTGTCTCATAATATTCTTTTTCTAAATTGAATTTTTAAGTTTGTATTATAAAAAATTGTCATTGAAAATTCCCTTATGCCATAAAATTTTGTAAATTTGTAATTTTTACCATGATAGCTTTTATTGGTGGCTTGTTAATATAAATATGTGATTTTTGCCATGATGCATATTGAATTTTGCTCTAATGGTGTAACATGAGATTTCTCTTTTAAAACCATGATATTCAATATATGATTTTTTTTTGTTTATAAATACAGTATCTCATGATTTTGAAAAATTTGAATCTTGTAAATATCCAATTTTATCTTTATGTGCTTATAATGTCACGATGAATGATTTGAATATGATTATATGAATTCGTCTAGTTAAAAATAAATATGTTAAATATCTCTTATCGTAATTTGATTTATTATAACATAAATTGAGTTGCTATGTATGATATGATGTGTGATTTGAATTTCTTATTCAAAATTTTGTCACTTAGAAAAATCACTTTTCGTAATATTATCACAAACCAATTTGATAAATTTAGGATTCACTAAAAACTCAATTTTTTGAGAAAATTACCAAAAACTTAATGAACTTAAAATGATAATATGTCAAAATTACTAAAATTAACCAACAAATTAAAGTTTTCAGGAAAAGAACTACGTGCTGTCTGATCCCGATTAGCGAGTACATAGACATCTTCGGGGTGACATAAAATCTAAAAAAAATATTTTTTTTGTTCCATCACATTATTTTGTAAATTTTGAATTAATTAGTTAGTAGTAAATATTAAATGTTCTTGTTATTAGTTTGTAAACAAAATTGTAAATTTAGAAATTCATGATATTTGATTTATTTTTTGAGCATTAAAAGGATAAAATTTTAATTTATAAATTTTAAGTGATAACCATATGGTTTTAATAGGATAGCCCCGACTAAAAAAATCTCTGGTTTAATAAAGTTGGTTTTAAATCAATTTTTTTTTCGCAGACTAGTAGTTAAATTAGGATTAACCAATCCATTGATCCTAACTTACATTTTTTTTTCCCAATTTTGATCGGGTGGTGACTCCTACAAAATTTCCAAAAATTAAATTTCTTTTGATTCCCAGTCAAGGGTTCGTATCAAATGGGTTTGGGTTTGATACGGATCAGATTGAAAGACATAAAACCAGAAATGAAAAATCCAGGCTCGACAAATAATAAAAAGATAATATGTAATGTAATCTGTGTATTTACAAATGCTAGTTTAAGATCTCTAGTAAATTCTTAGTCAAGTTAGATCATAGAGTCATGGATGTTGATATACTAAGTTTGTAATATCTAGATTTAAGAATTAGTTGAGTTTGTATAGTTGAATAATGCTTATGAAATACTCCTTATATTTCTTAAATTCCTATGAATTGAGCATATGATAACATGAAGCTAGGACTTTTAAATACCAATAGATATTCTTAGTGAGTAATGTATGTTTATTGTTATATAGGAACCTTAAGTCAAGACTTGGACTTTTCGTTTGACTATTATGACGAATTGCTAAGATGCACCTATGAGTAATTGAATCTTTTCACTTATTTGTGATTATAATATGGTAGCATGTCACTTTACATACAACTCAAATTGATTATATGTATGGGGATTAGGGAATAATGTACATCGAATGATTGTTTGATTGAATGAAAATTTTTAATCTACAAGTGATAACTAATTGTTTGATATTGATTGGTTAAAGCATGTTATCGATTTTTTGGAAGTGATTGGTCACTAATTAAATTGAATTAACTCTTTTTTGATCAATAAACAAATCAGAAATGCATTGCATTACATCAAACCATTACATTTACATGGTATTCACGTCACGTGTTATTATTTCTACTCTGTGGTATAGCTTCATTGTGTCCAATAAATCTAGTAAAAGTTATCATTGGGCCAACATCTCTACAAGAACTAAGTAGGCTTGAAGAACGTTGCCTAATAAGGGTTTTTTGAAACGGTAATACTTTGTGGAAATTCTAAGACCTAAGTGAAGTTGAGAATATATTGTGTGTATATATATATATTTTTTTTTTAAATAAAAAATGAGCTTAAAAATAATTACTCCTTTCTTAGTTCTTTGGGTCTCTTAGGTGTGAAATACTGAGCTAGTCCTTCAATCCCCAAGAGATGGCGTAAATCCCCATAAGCTCGGGCTCTAATAAACTAAACTATACTTGATACATATGGTTGATTATTAGATTGCCTATGAGTGTTAATCAAAAATTGCGTGAATTTGTTTATATTATGTTAAGATTCTATTATTCACTAAGCTTTTTGTACTTTGCTCCATCAGATTGTTGTTTACAAGAATTAAGAAGGAAAAACGAAGACTCAAGAGTTGGAGTTAGTTTAGATATCAGATAAGTTTAATTATGAATTGGAGGAAGAATGTTTGTTTTTGAATTGAACTTTTTGGGAGACTATTGTTGTAATGGTTTGAACCAATATTATGTAAACTTTTTGAGATCTTTTGTTCAAGTATAATGTTGAAGCCTTTTGAAGACAAAGTTGTAAATTTATTATGTAAGTAACCAAGACTTTTATAAAGTTATTCTTATATGTGACTTATATATATGCAATATTTTTCTTGTTTTAATCAACCTCAATCGTATTTTAAATGTCTACAACATGGTGTATTCAAATGGATCTACGTTCATGTAGCTTTCGAAAAGCCACATATGGATTAAAATAAATGTCTGTGACTTTCGTTTGTTACATACTACATACATACTACTAGGGTACCTAGTAGGGGTGTGATAAGTGAAGCACCCCAAGCCCGGCTAGTATGTTGTTATGGATAAAGTTGAGTACGCTTCCGTTTGATACCTTGACTACTTTTGTTTCTGCCCATTTGGTGGAGTAGTCATATCTAACGATGATAAATTTTCACTATCCTGTTGACACTAGTGGCGGTCCAAGGAAGTCTAAGCCTCACTAGGGAAAGGGTCAAGGATTGGTGGGGCAATAGAGGTTTATGCTCAGAGCATGATCAATTGGGGCATGTTTCTAGCAAATCTCACATTTCTTTGTAAACTTTTTGATATCCTTCCTCATAGTTTACCAATAATACCCTACTTGCACCACCTTAGGGCGTGTTTCTAGAAACTCTCACACTTTATAAACTTTTTTATGTCCTTCCTCATAGTTGGCCAGTAGTACCCTACTCACACCACCCTGGTGTATAAGGATTGCACCTTGATGTGGTTATTGCATTCTCCTGCATCCAGATCCTCAAGGATGTGATGCCCTTCATCTAGGTGTAAACATCTCAGGAGAGGAAAACTAAAATTTCACTTGTATAACATCCCATTAACCAACGTATAGGTTGCCACGCTTTACATCAGACTTCTAACTTCCTTTTTGTTCAGGGGTAGGGTTCTTCTCTTAGGTAGTTTATGATTAGGTTCATCCAACTCAACAAAGTTAGCTCAGTTTGTATTTTGAGCACCTCATGTCCCTGTTCAAGTGTAGTCTTCTTTGAAAGGTACTCTACAAAAATTCTTTCTCCTATCCTTTTTGGGTTTAACAGTGCTATGGAGGTGAGCTTAAAGAGTTTGTTAGCATTGGAGTTCTCAACTCTTGGGATCTTGAGGATATCCTAGGGGTCAAACTCCATGAGGAGGACTCGCATCACCTTAAGATACTTTGCTAGCCCCCTCGTCTTTAGCCACATACTCACCTTTGACTTGTTGTGCCATTAGCATTGAATCTAAAAAAAAAATTAACTTACCTGCTACGATGTCTTTTGCCAATTTTAGTTCTGCTATGAGTGCTTCATATCTTACCTTGTTATTATTTCCTAAGAATTTAAACTTCAGGGCATAGCAATTTTTGACTCTATGGGGTCCTTCTAATACTAGCTTAGCCCCATTCTTTCCTTAAGTGGAGAATCCATTGACATGGAAAGTCTATATCGGAAGGTCGTGTTTGTCACGCTCTTTGGGGCTAGTGTACTTGACTATGAAGTATGCTAGGATCTAGGCTTTGATGGCTTCTTTAGGCTGGAATTGGACCCTATACAAGCTCAACTCAATGGTTCACTTCATCATTTTCCCAAGACATCAGGCTTCTGAAGGACAGTTCTCAGGGAGGCATTCGTGCGGACTATGATCTAATGAGCCAAAAAGTTGATGCATAGTTGTCGGGATGAGATAACCATGACCAGGGCAAATTTTTTTAGCTTCATGTACATGTCCTTTGCTCCTTTTAGAGCATGAATCACATAGCAAACAGGTTGTACTACCTTCCTTTAACTCAAGCAAGTACTGAGGAGAGGACGTGTTCACTTATAGTTAGGTGTAGGAAGAGGTCTTCCCCAAGTATCAGGGTAGACGGCAGAAAAGGATTCATCTAAAACTTCTTTAGATCCTTGAAATCTTGCTGGCATTCATCAATCCACTTAAAACCATTTGGTTTCTCAAGTATCTTAAAGAACTTTGAGCACTTGTCCGTACTGCACAATAAGAACCTACTTAGGATGACTACCTGTCCTACTAACCTTTAAATTTCTTTCATAGAAGTTAGTGGTCGCATGTTCGTTGTCATTTTCATCTTCTTAAGGGTTTCTTCTATCCCTTGGCGAGAGACCACATAGCCTAAGAATTACCTATGGTAGCCTTAAAGACACTCTTCTATGGGTTTAGTTTCATGTTGTAAAAGTAAAGTTTGTCAAATGTTTCTTATAAATCCTGGAGGTGATCGACAACATCCCCACTTTTGAGAATCATGTCATCGACATATACTTTTATATCTCTTCCTAACTAAGGTTTAAAGACTTCTGTTACCAACCTCTAACACGTAGCTACAGCGTTCTTCAACCCAAATGACATCACTTTGTAACAGTAGGTTCTGAAGGTGGTAGCGAATGAGGTGTGGACCTCATCATTAGGGCTCATTTTGATCTAATTGTATCTAGAGAAGGCACCATAAAGCTCAATAGCTTGTATCCCGAGGTGTTGTCCACGAGTTGATCTATTCGAGGTAAAGGAAAACAATCTTTCAAGCATGCTCTGTTAAGGTTGGTGTAATCGACATATATGCGCCATTTCTTTTTGGGCTTTTTGACAAGCACAAAGTTTGCCAACCATGTTGGGTACTTTTCTTCTTGAATAAATCTAACTCAAAGGAGCTTCTAAACTTCTTCCTCAATCGCGACCAGTCTCTTGATTTTGAAGTGTCTGATCTTCTAGTCTTGTTGACCCTGAACTGGTAAGTGACCATGTTCCGACTGATGCCCAACATGTCAGAGGGAAACCATATGAAGACATCTTTGTTTGATAGAAAGAATGTGATCAACTACTCCTTGAGGTCAAGTAGCATTAGGGTCCCTACATAAGTTGCAGGGTTATCATCCAATATAACCTCTTTTGTTTGGTTGGTCGAGCCATTCTTGCCTTCGACCTTGTCTTATGGTTTTAAATCCATCAAACATACCCGATCTCCCTTATAGGCTAGAAGCATAACTTGTGCGACTATTCCTAATCACCTTTACACACTCCTACTCCAGTTGGAGTTGGAAACTTTGCCTTCAGTTGTGGTTGTGTAACACCATCCCAAAAACCAATTTGATTGCCTTTATGAAGATCGTGTTGTATGGGAAGTGGTAATTGACGATGAGGAAGTGGACTTGGCAAGTCATGAAGTGCTCCTTGTTCCCAAGCTCAAGGAGAAGGGTGATGGTTCATCGAAACCTGACCAATTTGTTGTCAAAACAGTACACCTCATGATTACATGGCCTCAACTTTGCTTTCAACTTGTGTTTCATTTTCTCACATGCATGGTTAAACAAAATATTGGTGTTACTACTAGCATCTACCATCACCCTCCTATCCTTTTATCCTAAGATCTAGGCTAAAATTACTATTACATCCTAATGTGGAAATTGAATACCTTTGAGGTCAGTGTTAAAGAATGATATGGAGCTGGCTACCTTCTTGCTTTTTGGTTCAAGACTCATGACCTCTTCTTCCCCTTTGAGGTCAGAAGAAACGCTTAGTTGGCCAAAGGGGGTTAATCCAACCACAATGGTGTTGATTTCTCCAAGTACTCTATCCCTTCTAAGCTATTGTTGACCTCATTGTTCTTCAATTTGCTTCCCTCCTCCATTAGTGTTCTTAGTCCACCTCTTCTGGTTATGCCCATCTGACTATGTGCCGCCGTAGTTGATGTTGTGTTTAAGGTACCCACCCCAAGTAGCATCCTCAATGTCATTCTTTAACTGCTAACAGTTGCGCCTATCATGTTTTCACTTGCGATAGTATTTGCAGTATTCTTTTAAGTCCTTCCACCTTAAGTTTGGCCTCATAAGTAGCAGTGGGGGATGATCCCCTAGCCCTTAACCTTGAGGATGATGTTATGATGAGGCTTCGTTAGTGGGGTAAAGTCACTATGCTTCCTTTGTTCATGGCTCCAATCTTTTGCATGGTTGTTTGAATTTCGATTGGTGTTGCATTGGTCCTTGGGGTGCCCCTTATCCCTATAATGATTGTAAATATCTAGGGCAGACTCATACCTAACCTCAATTTCTTTCTCGGCATTCTTTGCGTCTTCTTGTGAGATGTATTTCTATGCTTTCTCTCTCACTTGCTCAAGAGTGGTAAGATGACATTTAGAGATAGAGTTGAAGAAAGGGCTCTCCACAAGCACTCCTTGCTTTATTGCCTCTAAGGCCACTTTTGGTTGAGGTATGGGATCTTAAGATATTCTTTGTTGAATCGAGCAAGATAGTTTCATAGGGGCTCGTTTGGTCTCTACTTGACTATGTATAAATATGAGACATTCTTCTCTAAACATGAAGTGAGATGTGAGTAGCTCGCTAAACTGAGTGAATGACACAATGGCTCCTTTTTAAAGCTTGTTGAACCAAGTCCTAGCGGTTCCTCGAAGGGTTATTGAAAAGGTCTTCCACCATATGGTGTTTAAAAATTTATGTAGCATCATAGTGGACTAGAATTGGGATAAATGGTCTCCAGGTTCAATAGTCCCATCATAGGTCTCCAAACGTGAGACTCTAGTCCCAGTGGGTATTACTGTAGATTCTACTACCACTACAAAAGGTGACTTGGTTATCGTCAACTTCAATGTTGAGGAGCTTTGTAAGTTATCCTTTAAGGTAGTGAGTTTCTACAATATCTAGTTAACCTTCAACAGGATGGGTAGGGGTTTTACGTTAGTGGTTAGTGGGTTTTTATGCGCATTACCTTCATGAACTCTCATAGCACTGGGTATGCATGGAGTGATCGAAGTCGATCATCGTCTCATCATTCACTATCCTTTGTAGTATTCCCCAAGCACCAAGATGATTGTGGTCTTTGAGAAATACTGGAGGTGGCCCTAGTTCGGTCCTGTGAATCGACAGCCCTTTGATGGTTGCATGGGACAAGTGGGGAGGTCATTGAGTGAGCATTGGAGGAGACCTGGGTCTTAAGTGGAGTTGGAGGTATCCTATTGGCTTACCTAAGTGATTCCCTTTGGTAACCTTTGTGGTGGTGGGCTATCATTTCGTTTGTTGACACACACATTCCTCGCTTCTTCAAGATCAATGATTCATTGGTAGAGTTGAGTGTTGGTATTGTCATACTTCAGGTTCTGATGTGGCACATGTTCTCCAGGTCCAGTATAAAACTAGGGTTGATGGGTTTGATCTCCACTAGAGCTCGGAGTATTGACTGCCTGCTATTCTGCTACTGCAGTTGTAGCGACTGTTAGTGCCTTAGCAACTTGGTTGCCACTCTCTGACTATCGATTACATAATAAAATTACTATAGGTATCGTCCTCTAGGATCTACATATCAAGTACCGGTATTTCTGTTTCTTTACTATTTAACCTAATAATTGAGATGATATTATAACTTTTACTTATCTAACTAATAACCCTAATAGTTAAATATGAGTGCTTTCAAAGGATGTATTCAATCGCAAGACCTACCATTCATCTTGTTCTACCCTAAACCCTAATTTCTTATAATAAAATATTGATTAACGAGTTGTTTATGCATTACACTACATAATCACATAATTAAATCAATTACTCCCTTAAGTTAATCAACTCCTAACCTTATATGAGATAGTGGAGACGTCTCCCTTACTAACATTACATAAGATTGCATTAAAGATCAAAATTCATAAACAAAGATGAAATCTTTGCAGAAAACTAAAGTTTTCCTACCTCTAGATGAAATATGTAATCTCTCTATTCATGAGGATCTATCTCATTAGAGGAAACATCTTTCTATCTAGAAAGAATCATACATATAATCAATTTTGTGCATAAATCAATCACAAGACAATTAAAACACATGAACAGATATAAAAAAGGAGTAAAAAATACATATAAGTAATAATAATCAAGCAAATATTTTTAACGCCCACAAAAATCTTTATGTTCTTAAATAAAATATTAATCGATAGTTTTTCAAGGTTGTTATCATATAAGGATTTTTTTTTTCCCAAAACAATAAAAATTAAGAAAATTATGGTGAAAGAGTTCCAAAATTAAAATAAACAAATCCATTAAAGTTTTTCATAAAAGAACTGTGTGTATAGTCTCGACTAGCGGGTGCATAAGCACTATGGGGACGAATTAAAAAAAAAAAATATTTTTCCTTATTTGTTAAATATTAACTTGATTTGGCAAGTGCTTGTAAATACTATCACTTTGTAAATATTAATATGACTAATTATTACATTGCTTTATTGATTCTAATTTAATAAATAATTACTTGTTAATATTATTAGTTTGTAGATTTTAACTACATTGATAATTATTCATAAATGAAATTACATTGCAAATTCTAGGAAATTAAAGGAATAATTTTTAATTTAATTGTATGAAGGTGGTAACCTAAGGTCTTAATAAGATAAGCCTCGAACTCATGAAACTTTGATTCTTATGAAATTAATTTTTTTTATAGATTAGTAGCTAAATTAGGATCAATCCACCAATTAATCCTTTTTTTTTTTTTACGTCGATTGGTGGTGACTACTAAAAATTTTTTTAAACCAAATTATTTTTAGTTCCTAGTCGACGATTTGCACCAAATGTGTTATGGTTTGATTCAAATTGAATTAAAAGAAATTAAACAAAAAATGAAAAATCCAGGTTTAAAAGTAGGCTTTTGGTCATGGTCTTTCTAGTCAAGGTCCTCATGGAGCCTTTTGTTACGGTCCTTTTGGTTGAGGTCCTCGTGGAGCTTCTAAACTAAGGTTCTTGTTGAGGTTTTGTAGGTTTGGTGATTAGCCCACTAGTCATTGTTGGGCCTATTGGGCTTTAGCCAAGTATTTAATCAATATTGAAATTAATTCATGTGTTTGTTTTCTTTCCAAGAGGTGAGCTCGCTATTTAGCTCACTGGTTTACCTTAAAATACAATCATGTTCTTCCTTCTCTCATTCGTGCAAGTAGAAGCATCATCGCAAATCTCTCTCTTTTGTCTTCTCCTTCTTCATAAACTTTTATTTTGCACACCTTTTATTTAAGTTTGATTATATAAGTTGCTTTGTGTGCTGTTGTGTATTTTTCAAAGCCTAAAACTTGGTAGAATTGATGATTTGATGTGAAGATAATTCTAGATGGTAAGTTTTCTCTTTTTACACATTACTATTATAAGCAAATTTTCACTAGTAAAACATTGAAATTGCAAAGCCTGATCTTTAAGAATTGAGCCTTTTAAAGAAATGAATCCATAATGTCTTGATCTATGAGACAATATACAATTAGTGGATGTTAAGGGTTATTTAATGCAACCACTCTCATACTTAATTTAGTTAAGTATGTGAGAATAACAATTGGTAAAAAGATGACTAGAGAGTAAATCAATGTGAATCCTCATACTTGGATGCGTTTAGGCGTTTTATACAAGTGAATCTCCTATTGATTTGACAAGTGTATAAGCTTGGATAGGGAAATTGTCTCTTAATATAGTTTAGGAAATTAAGTAAGATTTAGTAAACATGTCTTCAAGATTAAGAGGTGTCAAGCTTGGATTTTTCATTTCTGGTTTAATTTCCTTTAATCCGATCCGTATTAAACCCGAACCTATTTAATACAAATCATCGATTAGGAATTAAAAGAAATTTAATTTTTGAAAACATTTTGGAGTCGCCACCCAATTAAGATCCGGAAAAATTTATAAGTTACAATCAATGGGTTGATTGATCCTAACTTAGCCACTAGTCTGCGGAAAAAAATGATTTGAAACCAACTTTGTTAAACTAGTGATTTTTGGATTCGAGGGCTATCCTATTAAAACCATATAGTTACCGCTTAAAATTCAAAAATTAAAAATTTATCCTTTTAATGCTAAAAAAAATTTACTAATGTACAGAATACGATATTTACAATTTATCATTAAAGTTTACAAATCTAAATAATATTTATAATAAACAATAAATCGATTCAATATTTTTAAAAAAAAAGTTTTTTTTCATTTTTTTATGTCACCCTAGAGATGCCTATATAACTGTTAATCGAGATCAGACAATACGTAGTTCTTTTTATAAAAAAACTTTAGTGGATTGGTTATTTTTAATTTTTGAACTCTTTTCACTTTAAGTTTATTAAATTTTAATCAATTTAGCAAAAAAAGTGTATGAGGGGTTAAACTCTATCAACTACCAAGTTCATTTTTATTTATGAAAATAAGTTTTTCTATGTGTCAAAATAAATTATGTCATGTTCTATGTATTCTTTTCATATAATATTTATTTTATATTTCCTATTACATGCATCAATATATATTTTTATCTTTTATTTATTTTCTTTTTTTCCTTTTTCTAAAGTTTTTTTTTTTTAAAAAAAAGAAAAGGAAAAGAGAAGAAAAGAACTTACCTGGTACAATATCAAGACGCACGCAAACTTGAAGAAGAGGTGAAAGACAAGCAGTTGGTGATAATCGAATAAGTGATTCTAGTGGTGGTTTGTGACTGATTGGATCATCATGAATTGGTCTTCAAAAGCCCTCAATCAATCTTGTGATGACAGATTTTAACCTCCAATTGTTTCGAAATTTCCTAGAAAACTTCAAAATTGAAGTTTTGAATTCAAAACTATAACTTCTTATGAAATTCATACTTGATCTCTTTTAAGTGATTTCTGTTGTGATTTTATGTTGTTATTTTTCTTTTGGTGTATGCCCGTATTTATGGGCATTAGCATGCTCACCTACCAGCCTACCTATTTCTCACCTACTACAATATAATGCATCTAAACAGTCTGGCCTACCGCTCATCTACCATGATACAATGTATTTGAACACTCTAACCTACCGGCTCACTTATCACGATACAATGCATCTGGACACTCTGGCAAACCACTCACCTACCACAGTACAATGCATCTGGATAATCTGGCCTACCGCTCACCTACCATAATACAACGTATCTGGACAATCTGGCCTACTGCTCATCTACTACGATTTAATGCATCTGGACAATCTAGCCTACTGCTCATCTACCACGATACAATGCATCTGGACACTTTGGCCTACTACTCACCTACCACGATACAATGCATTTGGACATTCTGGCCTACCGCTCATCTACCATGATGCAATGTATTTGGAAACTCTGGCTGACCGCTCACCTACCACGATATAATGCATCTGCACACTCTGGCCTATCGCTCACCTACCATGATACAATGTATTTGGACACTTTGGCTTACCGCTCACCTACTTGCTTGCTGACTTATGCGCTCACCTCATCTGATCAATGGGAGTATGTAGAAAAAAATAAGGAGAAAAAGACAATTTGTCTCATTGCAGAATCGAACCTATGTCTCTCTTGTGCATGTAAGTGACTTATCTATACAGACTGTTAGCCTGTGTCTTCTTTTACTTTGCACAAAAATTGTATGTAAGATAACCAAATTGGGCCTAATTAACTAAGTCATTTACAAGAGGTATTTAATTGGGCCCAAAATAAATCCATAATTATTATTAGTATTATGCCAAGCCCAAAAATATTTTTAAAAATTTATTTTTTTTCTTTTTCTTTTTATACTTTTGCAATTATTTTTTTCTTCTTATTTTTTGTTTGTTTTCCTTCTTCTTTTTTTTAATCTTTTTTATTTTTTAATTTATGGGCTTAATATAATATTAATTTTTACTATAAATTGAAGCGTTAAATAGGCGAAAAGGGGTGTCTATAAGAGGCTTCCTATAACTACTATATATGCCAACTAGAGAATCTAGTAGGTCAACTTACTAACTTGAAATAGAAGTGTGGCCACAATGGACAAGCAAGAGATCAATAGGAGGTGCCTAAGCTACTATCAAATGAAGCTACATGGCCTAGCCTTACATGAGTTGTTTGAGGTCATTGTGAAGATAACCACAAGCTCAGGTAGAGTGGTGTATGATCCATAAGCTTGGTCTAAGACCGAATAAGTTGGTCCATGAGACCATGACTAAGAGAGGTCTAAGAAGCCCATGATCAAAATTATCTTTCAACAGTAACAAAGTTGTAAGTGTTGAATATTTATATATATTATATATATGTACGTATGTATTGTGTTGTCATGCCGTATCTTTTCTCTTTTTTTTCTTTTTAAATTTCGAATTAAAAATGTGATATAATATGTGTTGTAATTGTCATCTCAATTTATGATTATGAACTTTTGACATCGAGACCAAAGATAAACTAGTAATCTTATCCTTTACGGTACTTACCCAAACCCAGCCTGATTGAATAAATTTGGCGAGGTAAAGATTATAAGGTAGATACCGAATATAGTTTTTTTTTTCAGAATCTGTTCTCATAGGATAGGATAGGATACATGTATGAGTTCCCATACCCTACACCTATTATAAAATCTTGTACTTTGATATATATATATATATATATATATAAATCCATGTATATATAAAGTACAAGTTTCGAGACATTGTGTATCTATAAAAAATTATAAAATAATAAATAAAAATAAATAAAGGAACCTTAGCCTATTCATTAAAAACCTTAGCTGAATGTTATCTTACCTTTAGTGTTGTTTTTTTTTTTTTTCATTTATTAAAACTACCTTTGATACGTAGGTTAAAAAATTTGAGCATAGGAAATTGGGTAGTCACTTTTTGTATTCTTCACTTGTTATTTTATGGATGATGTTACTATTTATTTGTCTTTAATAAAAGCTTGCAATGATGAAACAATAGTAATGCAAGTGCCTCTACTTTTTGTATTTTAGCAATTTTGTGTCTAAGGTTTCATTTTTTACAATTCAATGCTTTGACATTGCAATGGAGTTCATCTAGTATCTTAGAAACACTAAATCAAACTTTCTTTTTTAGTAGGAGCACTAAATTGCAAAAGACATAAAGACACCAGTTTCGGCATCAAAATAGGAAACTAATATGTAAAAAATGAGGCAAACTACATTGATGGGTATCAATATTTGAGGATAAGTTCATTTAAAGTATCAAAGTTTCACGTAATTAAAAAGAGGATTCAAAGTTTGAGGAGAAATTTATTTAATATTTCAAGTAGTTAAAAAGAGTAATAACATTTTGTAAGATGAATTAAATGAGGTTTCGATAATTGACTATTGAGGAAACTAAAAAACTTAATTAAAAATTAATTCAAACATTGATAACTTAAATAAATATTGTGAAATTTTAATTTATCTTTTTAATTACTTCAAATATTAATACCTTAGATAGATTTAACCTCAAATATTGATATGTTCTAGTTTAATTTACCTATAAAAAATTATAACTCAAGGCAATAAATTACTAAATTTTGATTATACAGGCACCTGTATTGCCTTTGCCCTTACTATGACTTACTGTGGCTTGAGAATTGGTTGTGTACCATGGTCTACATTATTTGGACAACGTCAATGCAAAAAGCAAAGTCGCATGAAATGAATGCTTCTAGCAATGATTATTTGTGGTATTTGATAGTGTTTTATGAGTCAAGTTAAGATTCTGAGAAGTCGGTTTATCTTCATCATTCATTTTAATCCTCTTTTTGTCTTAAGTGTGTGACATTTTTGTTTAAGTATGATTTTGTATGCCAAGGTCTATAAATTTAAAGGCCTTGAGAATGCTGACTTTTGCTTTGGTTTGTATTTGCGTTACTTCTTATCTTCATGATATTAAAATTATATAACAAAATCGACCTTTGAAATGAGTGATGTTAGTACTTATATTTAATCCAATGGGATTAGATATAATATTTTATTACAGATGATCTTCTCTTTCTAGGTTGCAATATTCACTATAACAATTTAAAGGTATTAGGACACCATATTGTGTGCTTATATAAGAGTTTTCTAGAAGCAAAATATTTGTTTCCTAGGTAGTCGTAGTAATAGACTATTGAGACACGGTATGCATTTTAATAGATTAGTATATCTATTGCAATAATTATAGAGTCTCAATATATTTGATAATATAACAAGAAATCGTGTATAATATCTCATTTAATTGCCTTTATTTATAATTGAATGCACAACTTTGACACTTCGTTATATACTAAAAATTATAGTGACACAATATTGCATCTTTATATAATTTTTGAGGACACATATGCATCATACCACTAGGTTACACACTCACTCTTAGCACGATTAACCGTGTTAATATACAAAAGCCATCAACTTTCTTATTACATGTGATCACTACTCTTAAACTTAGTAACTTTTTCAGTTGGTTTTTTTTCCCCTCAATTTCCAATTTGTTTGCTCCGGTTTTTCTTTTTTCGTTAATTTTTTCTAACCTTGTAAAAATGTAAACATTTACATCATTTGAGTTATGCATAAAAAATGATTGCAATGTCATCTTTAGAAACTGCCATCTTGCCACATTCTTTTACAATTCTGACCTCGCAATGTTGTCTTTATTATAAATAAATAATATTTAACCTACAATAAATGTTTCATATTTGTGCATTCTTTTTAAATCAACAATTTTTTTTTAATTTGACTAGTTTATTATATTATTTTAACCAATTTAATATATGTAATTATAGTATTTAAATAAAATAATTAATAATACCTAGTGACGATGTGGCAGTGACACTCACTATTAATGCTATACAAGCATTGATATAGATAAAAGGTTAATTATAAAAACACGACCTGTGTTTTAAGCAATTTACAAACACATGACCTGTGTTATCTTTTTGGACAATTAGGTAACCCGAGTTTTATAAAAAAAGTGTCAATGTTATTAATTATTATTAGAGAAAATGTGTTAGAGTCTTATTGGTCTAAAAAAATAATGTAATAAAAAAATAATAAATAAAATTATATAAATAAAAATATATTAAATTTTTTTTTGAAAATTAGAAAATTGAAAAAAATGTAGAATTAATTTTTGTGACCAATAAAATATTGACACGTGTCTTTCTAAATTTATTAATAATATCGATACTTTTAAACGAAACAAGGATTACCTATTTGTCAAAAAAGATAACACAGGTCATGTATTTACAAATTTGTTAAAACATAGGTCATGTTTTTGTAATTAACCCTAGATGAAATATGGGGAAAATGTTATATTTTAGCAAAAATAGTGTTTATGTTTTTCATAAAGTTCACTATGTCATAATTAGTCAAAATTTAAGTTGTACTGGTAGTTGATGGTGGCCCGTGGAGGGCATCCATATTGATTGGCTAACTAGGGTTTTTTTTTTTCTTTAATTATTGTTATATTATTATATTTTCACATTTAAATATGCATTTTTTTTCTATTTTTTTATTATATACTTTTTACTTTTTATGTTCTATCGTTTTACTTGGATGATGGAATTGTTTTGTCTTTACTTGGATAATAATTCCAAATTCCTTAGGACACTTGAAATAAGGGATCAGAAAAGAGTCTTTCATCATCCTATGCACTTCTTTTTTATTTTTTTTTTTCCAGTGTATGATATGTGTAAATTAACCTTGGATAGAAAAAATTTTTTCAATTTTGACTAGCATACAAGGAAAACGCATTAATAATGCTCCTTGCGACTTACTAAACAAACATTGGCAAGTGTTCAAGAGCTGTGATTGTATACATGATAGAGGGGCTGGAAACGAAAAAAATATATGTATCATATTTGATAAATTAACTTAACAATAATAAAAGAAGGAAGGAAATGAATAAAAAAACATTTTTATTTTTGAAATCTAACAATGCTCATTGTTGGAAAAAGAAAATGGAAAAACATTGCGTATTAAAGTAAAGCGAGAGTAACTTTATCAAACGGAAAATTCTATGGAAATTAGACGTATATTAAACACTTATTTCATTCTTCATTTTTTTTCTTTAAAAATAATCGAATAGAGGAAATTAGATTTCGAACTTATATTCTCAAAAATTAAGTCGAAATTTAGTGTTCTATTTCCACTTGTCTCCATTCCTTTTCCATTTTCTTCCCTTCTTTCTCCATTTTCGTATCATGAATTGCTAAACATAGCGAAAGATCTATATCGGAGACTCCGAGGATGATTTGTTTGAGGAGTTACCCTTTTTTTTTTTTTTTCCTTCCTTTTCAATAGCGACTTTCCCTATTCCAAGGGACAATTACAAACTAGAGGACAGGCAATTCCTAAGCAACAAAAGATTCACATGTATAGCCCTATTTTATCGTAGTGCAATAACAAACTAAGCAATCTAATTGGAATATATATATATATATATATATATAACAAAAATAATAAACAGGCCGAATAATGTGCTGACAATAGTTCAGAATGATATGTGTGTGTATCAACTTCTGTATTAACTAGTAAGATTAAAAAGAAGATAATTTATTTTTGTGTGACTAAATTTTTTACAAAAATTCAAGTTGGTACCTTAATTTTGGAGTGGTTAATTTAATATATAATCAATTTTTTCTTGGCTATTTTTTTACTACCTTTTAACATCATTCGCTCTCTTTGCTAATGTAAAAAAAGCAGTCTATTGTTGAATTTTTACTACCTTTTTAATAACATTATCACTGATAAGTTGTCTCTTCCATATTAGTAAATAAAGCTTATAGTGTTAGTCAAGAAAAGTGAAATAGCCTAATTAAATGAATTTTTAAAGAAAGGTACTTTTGTAAAAAGATAAATAAATAAAGGAATAGAGTTGTCTTTTAACTTCAAATTTTAAAAACGCTATTTTTAAATACCCACAAGTAACATCTTTTTCTTTTATCTCCCCTTCCTGCCATTTCTCTTCTCCAAAGGGCTAGTTATCTCTCAAAAAAATACACATAATGAATCTTTGATACAAAGATTGAAGGTGATAGAACAAGGTAAGAGTGAAGTTTTTCTTAGTAATTAAGAAAAATAGAGAATGATATTGCTGCATCATTTGACTTGGTTTAACCTGTGGAATTCAACTTGGTTGAACATGATCCTTCTCTGGGAATGAGCCAATTCAACCCAGTTTTACCATTTCACCCTTGACCCTTTTGCATGTATGGGTCAAAACCTTAGGTTAGATTTGACAACATTGGCATATTGAAGTGGGTTTCCTTAAAACTGCTCTAAATGTTAGAGAATCATTAAGAAGTTGTGGGCTTTGAGAAGGAAGTTGTTAAAATATGGTAAGTAGGACGTTTTCATGCAAGGTTTGTTGATAAGTAGCACAATATGTGCCTGAAAGTGATAAATTTTATATTAAGTAAAAGACGATAGCAAGTTCTTTTGAAAAGAAACAATAAGATATAAGAGATTACAACTAAGTAATGTGATTTTGATGTTAATTTGGTATCTTAAGTGTTAATTCTATTAGAAACGTTTAAGCATGTGTTTGAAATGATGTTGGTGTAATGGACGTTGATGTGGAAAGGTAAGGTTTATGGTTTAGAATAGAAGGAAAATTACGAATGTGTTATTATTAGGACATCACAACCCTCACACAAGCTAGTGCCTAGGTCATGCTTAGCTTTAGTGATTCATACACCCCTTTGAATGGGCTAATGTATGGGTCATGTTCAAAACACAACCCCAACATAAGCTAGTGTATATGCCATGTTTAGTACAACTTCTTATAAAATTTTCTTCTGAAAGTCGTGAAACACCGCAAACTCATTTTCTTTTAAATTTCATTTACACCTTAAAACATTGAAATCAAGAAAAAACCAAATTAAATATTGATTTTATTCAAATAACCATGATAACCATATTTATGTAAAAGTATATAAGAGTAATATGCAATAAGTGTTGTGAGGCAAACGACGAGACAACATGTTGAGTTAGGGTTTAGGAAGAAGGAAGTTGATAAAACAGAAAGTAAGTATTTGACTAGTGAAGAGTGTGAAAACGTGGAAGAAACAGAAGCACATGTTGATCGGATGGAGACAAAATGAATGAAGAAATTAATGAATAAGCTGGACCAGTCTAGTGAGAGGAGCCCATGTAGTGCTGGGCCTTAGGCTAGACCATAGTTCATGGGTCAAGAAATATAGTAACAAACAGCATAACAGAAATAACTAATTAGTTAGTAAGATAGCTACAGCTAGACAGATTTTGCCACCTGTCAAATGTAATCACATGGGGGAATATTATTGTAACTACCTTCTGATCATTGCATCTATATATTTACAATGTAATGACCTATAAAAGTTAATGAAAAATATAAACATTGCTCCCCAAATGTATGTTCTCTCTATATTCTATGTTCACTGTGTTTAAATATAGCTAGACAGATTTTGCCACCTGTCAAATGTAATCACATGGGGGAATATTATTGTAACTACCTTCTGATCATTGCATCTATATATTTACAATGTAATGACCTATAAAAGTTAATGAAAAATATAAACATTGCTCCCCAAATGTATGTTCTCTCTATATTCTATGTTCACTGTGTTTAAATATAGAAATTAGTGTAATCTCTACTCCAATTGGTATCAAAGCACCTTGTAGGTGGATGTTCAAGACTCGCTGAAGTGAGAGTATGGATGAGACGATGAAAACCTTGCTGAAAGAGCATGAGGAGCGATTGCTCAAGACCTTTACAGAGTTGTTTAAGCAGCAGCAAACAGTATTGCATCGGTATGGAGCTACACTGGGAGACTTGCAAAAGAAAGTCAATGATGCTCTTAGTCCTAATCAAATGTAGCTCGGTAGCTTGGTTGAAGCAGTCAGCATTGACACCACATCCAATGACTCTAGACAAAACAAGGCGAAGGCAGTAATGAAAGGACTTCTTGACGCAAATGAAACTCATTATCAGCTACCTTCCAGGGCTACTCACTTGGGTTTTCCAAAATTTTCTAGTGAGGACTTGAAATCTTGGTTAATTAAGGTAGAGCATTTCTTTGAACTAGATGATACTCTATGCCATCTAAGGGTTAAAGTTGTTGTTATGCATTTAGAAGGTTTGGCATTGCATTGGTATCATTCCTTCGTTCAAAACTAGGTTTCCCCCACTCCTATTAGGTGGGAAGAGTTTGTGTTGGGGTTACAACATAGATTTAGTATTGGAACTTTTGATGACCCTATACTTGCACTTGAGGAATTAGTACAACAAAGCACATTGAAGGAGTATTAGGTTGAATTTGAGTATTTGACAACCTTGGTGCATTTATCCGAAACCCACAAAATAAGTTGCTTCCTAAGTGGTCTTAAACCCGAAATACAATACCCAGTCCTTATGTTTCAACCCCAATCCTTACAGCATGCCTACACACTTGCCAAACTACAAGAAACCACACTTATTGCTACCAAATTTCCATATAGAGCATCCATAACCAACCATTTTGCAACACACAGACTAGCCATTTGTCTACACAAAAAACACTACCTTACCCTAAACCCACACAAACACTTAACCACCCAACTAGACCCATACAGCTTAAGTCATAAATAATTACCTAGACATATACCAAACCCGCCTCAACCTACACAACCAAACGTTTCACACTAGAAGAATTAGATGAGAAACAAAAAAATTGCCAATGCTTTTGGTGTGATGAAACTTTTGCACCAAGTCATCGTTGCAAGGACAAACCCTTTAAAATGTTGGTGGTCGATGAAGAAGGTAGAGAACTAGATGGAATGGAAAATTCTGATGACACTCCGATACTAGAAGAAAAATGATCCAAATTAACATTAAGTGTTATAAATCAAGCCCAAGAATTAGAGATGATGAGATTTCATGTTCTGTACAAAAGGAAAAAGTTGGGTGTCTTTGTTGACTTTGGTAGTTCTCTTAATTTCGTGGATGAAGGAGTATCAAAACAACTGGGATGTCTAGTTAAGAGTACCAAATCTCTTAAGGTTTTGTTAGCAGATGGAACTCCTATCTATGCGAAGGGTTATATGCCACAACTGAGTCTGTTGATGCAGGGCAATACAATTGAGATAGACTGTCATATATTGCCATTAGATGGAGAAGATATTGTACTCGGAATTCCATGGTTGAAGCGGCTGGGGAACATCCTTTGGAATTTCATGGAGCTTACCATGGAGTTTAACCATCATGGTAAACCATGTAAGTTGTTAGGAGTTAAGGAATCCTTAAGGAACACTGATGGGAAACACTTAACCAAGCTGGTAACGGAACAAAAACCAGGAATTGATATCCAGTGCTAGATGGTGATGGGACAATAAGTTGGTGGTGAGAAAGAAAGGGTGACAAGGATATTCCCAGCCTTATTGGATGTCATTGAAGATTCCAGTGATCTCTTTGAGGAGCCACCTTCCTTACCACCACAAAGAGGGCATGAACATCACATTCATCTATAGGATGGAGCTCATCCAGTTAACTTGCGACCTTGTAGACATTCAACAACTCAAAAGAATGTGTTGGAGGCTATGGTTAAAGAGTTGCTAGAGCAAGGCATGATACGTCCCAGCCATAGCCCCTTTTCATCTCCTGTAGTGTTAGTAAGGAAGAAGGACAATACATGGAGAATGTGCATTGACTACTGTGAGCTCAATAAGCTTACTATCAAAGATAGGTGCCCTATTCCACTAATTGATGATTTGTTTGATGAATTATATGGAGCGTGTTATTTCAGAAAGCTTGATCTACGCTCAGGATACCATCAAATCTTGATAGATCTTAAGGCTACAAGATAACCCTTAAAACTCATGAAGGACACTATGAGTTTATAGTTATGCCTTTCGGATTAACTAATGCTCCTTCTACATTTCAAAGTTTGATGAATGATCTATTTCAGGAACATTTGAGAAAATTCATATTGGTTTTCTTCAATGATATTTTGATTTATAGCCAAAATTTGGATGAACATGTCCAACACTTGAGAACTGCTATGCAGAATCTGAGAAGAGTAAAGTTGTTATTGAAGAAAAGTAAATGTGAGTTTGGGGTAACCTATATTGAGTACCTAAGGCACATTATTTCAAAACATGGGGTCACTATTGATCCTAAAAAGGTAGAAGCGGTACATAAGTGGCCTAAACCTATCGATGTCAGACAAGGCAGAAGCCATACATAACTCAGGGGATTTCTAGGACTTGCTGGATATTATCGAAGGTTCATTCAAGGCTATGGATCCATTACTAAGCCATTCACACAGTCACTAAAAAAGAATGCATTCGCATGGGATAGTAAGGCTGACGAGGCATTTGAGTTAGTGAAGAAAGTGCTAACTTGAGCACTAGTTTTAAGGTTGCCTGATTTATCTAAACCATTTGTAATTGAAAAAGATGCCTGTGATGAAGGAATTGGTGCTATCCTAATGCAAGAACAACACCCTATTGCTTTCTTGAGTAAAGCATTAGGGGAAAGATAGAAGGGGCTATCCATTTACGAGAAAGAAATGATGGCTATAGTTCAAGCTGTTGATAAGTGGAGACATTATCTGATGGAAGGCACTTCATTATTAAAACAGATCACCAAAGTTTGAAATTCTTGTTGGAACAATGCATAACCACTAATAGCCAACAAAAGTGGTTAATAAAGCTACTTAGTTTGGATGATGAGATCCAATACAAAAGTGGCCAAACCAATGAGGTTGCTAACGCTCTTTCTCGTACAGGATTTGTAGATTTGAAGACAATGGTCCACATTATGGGTGTATCCCAAGAAATTCTAGATGAAGTTAAGGCAAGTGTCATGACTGATAGTTCTTATCAAATTATCTACCAGCTGATAGGTGAAGGAGCATCGGTGAAAAACTTTTCTATTGAAGATGGTTTATTGAGGAAGAAAGGAAGAGTAATTGTAGGAGTGGGAAAAGAATTGGAATAGAAACTGATATCACTATATCATGATGGAGTGCTAGGAGGACACTCGGGTGCTCAAGCCACATATGAGAGGCTAAACACAGTTTTTAGCTGGTCAAGAATGAAAAGGGATGTTAGACAATATTTCAGGGAATGCGATTTCTATCAGCGACATAAATGTGGCTCAACTAGGACTACCGCAACCATTGCTGATACCTAAAGGATGTTGGATGGATATCACCATGGATTTCATTGAAGGACTACTAACATCACATGGCAAAAATGTGATTATGGTAGTTGTAGATAGGTTTAGTAAGTATGCTCATTTCATAGGGTTGACACATCCCCACACAGCACCACAGGTAGCCAAATTGTTCCTAGAAAATGTGTTTAAACTACAGGGCTGCCTAGTTCTATTGTAAGTAACAGAGACTCAATTTTTATTAGTCACTTTTGGAATGAATTCTTTAAGTTACAAGGGGTTGAGTTAAGACTATCTTCTACCTATCACCCACAAACCGACTTTCAAACAAAAGCTGTGAATAAATGTCTAGAAACAGACCTACGTTGTGTTTCTAGTGAAAACCCTAAGAGGTGGAGTGAGTACTTAGCTCTATCAGAGTGGTGGTACAATACGAACCACCACTTACGATCCAAAACAACACCATTTGAAGTGTTATATGGATACCCTCCACCCTTGCATTTTCCTTATGTCCCAGGAGATTCAAAGAATCAAATGGTCGATCGCATGTTGGTAGATAGGGAAAAGGCTCTTAGGATACTATGGTACCATTTACAAAGAGCCCAAGAGAGGATGAAACAACTGGCGGATCGGAAAAGAAGTGAAAGGGTTTTTGCAATTGGAGATTGGGTATTGGTTAAACTACAACCCTATCAGTAACACTGTCTCAAACAGCACCAAATTAACAAGCTTAACCCAAAATACTTTGGGCCATATAAAATCATAGACAAAATTAGTGAAGTAGCATACTGTTTGGAATTACCATTAGAGGCGACCATCCACCCTACTTTCCACATCTCCTAATTGAAGCGCTATATCCCAAGACATCATCGGAGCACCACTAATCTGCCAAATCTTCAAGATCTGGAACTTGGGAACCAGAATCCATACTCGAACGAAGAATCATCAAGAGAGGACCTGCAGCAAACATGCAAGTGTTAATTAAATGGAAAGATAGACCGAAAAGTGAAGCTACATGGGAGTTCTACTCAGATCTAACCTTAAGATTCAAGGATCAACCCTTATGGACAAGGGCTCTTGAAGGGGAGGGAGATGTTATGAGGCAAATGACGAGACAACATGTTGACTTAGGGTTTAGGAAGAAGGAAGTTAATAAAATAGAAAGTAAGTATTTGACTGGTGAAGAGTGTGAAAATGTGGAAGAAACAGAAGCACATGTTGATCGGATGGAGATAGAACGAATGAAGAAATTAATGAATAAGCTGGACCAATCTAGTGAGAGGAGCCCATGTAATGCTGGGCCTTGGGCTAGACCATAGTTCATGGGTCAAGAAATATAGTAACAAATGGCATAACAGAAATAACAAATTAGTTATTAAGATAGCTACAGCTAGATAGATTTTGCCACCTGTCAAATGTAATCACATGGGGGAATATTATCATAACTACCTTCTGGTTATTGCACCTATATATTTTCAATGTAATGACCCATAAAAATCAATGAAAAATATAAACATTGCTCCCTAAATGTATGTTCTCTCTGTATTCTATGTTCACTGTGTTTAAATATAGAAATTAGTGTAATCTCCACTCCAATAAGTGAACTTATTAGATGTAAGATGATCCTAAATACTTTTTTAGGTACTTCTTATATCAGGTTCTAGGAATTTTATAGCTTCAATTACGCATCCAGATAGCCTTCTAAGTCTGTGTATACCTATCTTACTACTTGTGTTTGTGATAGAATTATAAATTGATTTATTAATTATCTAATTCTAGAATTGTTTGTCGCTTGCGTGGTTGGTGGTATTAGATGGAAAGTACCCACACTACTATTGCATTGATTGATAATCTTGATGTGATATTATCCCAAGTGGAATAACACCTGCAAGTGATCTATGTAGATTTAGGTGTTCCGGTGTCATAGTTATTAGAAACTACCCAATGATTAATATATATGTATATGCATACTTATGTATGTCTATGTAATTTGAGATAGTGAGTTATCTTTCTTACATTTGGCAATTAATCAAATAATTACATTGATTGTGTGTTACATCTTTAATATGTGTTAGTATGACGAATTTGATAGTTGAAATACGCATATGTGCTGTTAAAGTTATGATTCTACCAATTACCAGAGGGTCAATAGAATCGAAATATAGAACTGTAAATTTCTATAGCATATACATTTGGTGTTCAAACATTATAAACATGCATATATTTTCTATAAGAAACTCGATATATATTATGAAATTAAAGAAATTCAGTTTATTTTTTAGTTTAAGTATAAATTATAATATAAGTAATTAAGTGTAAATTGTTATGCACACCATAAAATAAGATTATATATAGTACCGTCAATACAAGTTAACTTACAACATAGATTATTATTATTATAACACATAAAATTAAAAATGAATCATTAATCACCATATTTGCCAACATGGGCAACACCACCACCGTCTCTTCAAATATTCATTCATGCTTCATGTCCAATATTATTAACGTCATAAATATCATATTGTCTCAATCTTACTTTTACAATTCTCCATATCAATAAATGTACTAACTTCCTCCATAATAATATTTTTATATCTTACCCGTTATTCCTAAATAAATACCCACCTAATTTGTATTCAATCAATTAAATATATCTTATTTTGCAACTATGTATTAATCCGATGAGAGATTTTTTATGGTGAAGTTAGTAGTGCAAACTATTTAAGCTAAAGAAACAAATATGATGTAACTTCATTCAGAATTTGATGAACTTGTATTAAATTATGAAAGTAGAGTTGTTTTTCCTTAATTTTAATAACTCAATACATTTGTGATTCTACCATGAGTCTATACCAAAATGATTTTATATCCGTTTTTACTTAAAAAGGGATTGTAGAATCATAAATTCGTCAAAAATGTAATAATAGACTTATAAATTTAACAATCATGATGCATGTTTATTTTTCTTTTTCCTACATTCAACTTTTACGTTCTGTCTTTTTGCTAAGATGATGGAGTTGTTTTGCCTTTTACTTGGATCTTGATTCCAAATTCCACATGATGCTTCAAATAAGGGATCAAAAAGAAACTTTCATCATCCTAAGTTACTACCTACTTAAGTCAAGTCGATGACTTCTCACACCTACTATTTTTTTAACTTACGAGCTACAACTTTTTTACATCACCTATCACACATACCACTTGTTCCCACCTATCACTTTTTAAATAAACCTACAGCTTTATGCAAGATCTAATGATGGATCTTTGCTTTTTCCCTAGAAGTCGTCCATACACAACTTGACCCAAGCTTTTCCTACTCCTTTCCTCCTCCTCCCCCTTTCCACACCTCTCCCCACACACAACAATACCTCTGATATGTGTAATTAACCTTGGAAAGAAGAATATTCCTTCAATTTTAACAAGTAAACGAGTAAAACTCATTAATAGTGCTCCTTGCGACTTACTAATCAACATTGACAGGTTATTAAAGAAACTACGGCTACGATTGTATATATGATGGAGGGGCTGGAAATGAAATAAAACATTATTACTTTTGAAATCTAACAATGCTCTCTTTTTGGCAAAAAAGAAAAAAAAAAAAAAAGGAAAAATATTGCTCATTAGAATTATCAAACAGAATTCATTTCTCTCTCTCTTATTCCCCTTTAAGAATAACCAAATAGAGGAAATAGGACTTCCAACTCATATTCCCAAAAATTAAGTCGAAATAATAGTATTCTGTTTCCACTCGTCTCCATTCCTTTTCCACTTTCTTTCCTTCTTTCTCCATCTTCGTATCATAAATTGCTAAACATAGTGAAGGATCTATCATCTATATCGGAGACTCCCAAGTCCCGGAGCAATTTGTTTGAGGAGTCTGGTTTATATAAGTGAAATGTCAGCTTCAGTTAGGGAGGGCTGATTTAGCGAAGTTCTCTACTCCTAGGGACAAACTAGAGCGGATAGGCAATTCCGGATATGAATTTGCTACTCCAAAACTGCTGTGTTAATATTCATGTGAATAAACATGTATCATTTGAAAAAAAAAAAAAGAAAAAATTTAAAATAATACAATCACGAATTATTACTTCATGACATATGGCAAATAATTATTCCTATTTACAAGAACGAGACAGTGGTCGCAGAACAGCAAATTTTCATCCGCCAATTCCCCGGGCCCTTCGGAGCCCAAAGATTCACATATATATAGCCCTAGTTTATCGTAACGCAGTAACCATGTTTTCAAAGGAAATAATTTTCAAGTTTTAAAGCAGTTTAAATACATTATTCATGTAGCAATCTAATTGGAATGTATAAAAAAAATAATATACTAGCCAAATAATGTGCCGACCATTCTTCAGAATGATTTGAATATTAATCGGTAAAATTAAATTGAAATGATTTATTTTTGGACACAACTTTTTTAAAAAATTAAATTTGATACTTAAATTGTTAATTTAATATTCAATTAAACTTTTCATAGCTAATTTTACTACTTCTTAGCACCGTTTGCTCTGTTTGCTGGCATAAAACAAGTAATTTACCATACATCTACTAAAGATTGCTTATTTCTTCCAAGTTAGAAATAGTATGTTCATGGAAAAATAAATAAATAAAGGGATAAATTTGTCTTTTGACTTCAAATTTTAAAAATGTTATTTTTAAATACAAGCATTTTATCTTCCCCTCCTGCAATTTCTCTTCTCCACTAGTTAGTTATCTCTAAACAAAAAAAAAAAAAAAAAACACGCAATGAATTTTCGAAGTGGAGATCAAGGGTCATAAAGTAAGGCAAGGAGAGCTTCTACAGTCTTGCTGGCGAAACTATCCAACTAACCATCTAATTGTTAAAATAAATGTAGTAATTAAAATATTAATTATTTTAGTGATTCGATCACGATTGGATATCGTGTCAACTGTTGAATGGCGATAGGACCTGTCTCGTCAAAATTAATAACATGATCATAGAATTTTCCTAGGGTAAGATTAAAGTTTTGTTTGGTAATTAAAAAATAGAGAAGCATATTGAAGTGGGTTTCCTTGAAAAGAAATTGTTAAAAAGCGGTGTGTTATGAGAAAGAAGTTGTTAAGACTAGTAAGTAGGACATTTTCATGAAATGTTTGTTGACAAGTGACGCAATATATGCCTTTGAGAAATTTTGTGATAGGGTAAAGTCCGCACTGAGCTCTTGTGGAAGGAAATAATTGAAGAGAAAGATTGAAGGGATTATGAGTAAGTAATGTGGTTTTGGTGTTAGTTTGATATCTTAGGTGTTATCTATATTAGAAACATGCAAACATGTGTTTGAAATGATGTTGGTGCGATGGTTATTGACATGGAAAGATTAGAAATGTTTCTGAGTTAACAATAGAAGGAAAATTTATGAATATGATGTACAAAGACAACAAAACCCCCACACAAGTTAGTGCATAGGTTGTGTTTAACTTTTGTGATCCACACAACCCCTTGTATTAGAGCTACATATAGATCGCATTCAAACGCCAACATGAGCTAGTGTGTAGGTCATGTTTAGTTCACTACTTCAAACTCGTAAAATATTATTCATAAACTAGTGAAACGCATTTAAATCCTTTCTCTAAGGTTCACTTACACTTTAAAACCTTGAAATTAAGATAAAAGCAAATTTAAGTGTCAATTTAATTTAAATAACCAGATGATGACAATTGATTGGTTTATGTAGCAATATATAAGATCAATATACAATAAGTGAACTTAGAGGATGGAAGATGATTCTAAATACTTTTTTAATTACTTCTTATATTATGTTTTAGGAACTTCATAGCTTCAATTATACTTCGAGATGATCTTTAAGGTGCATGTATACCTAGTCTGCCGCTTATTTTTGCATAGGATAGAATTATAAATCGATTAATCAACTATCCAACTATAGTATTTATCTGTTACTTTTATGTAGTTACCGGTATTAGATGAAGAGTATGCACGTTGCTATTGCAGTGACTTAATAATCCTAGTATAGCATTGTTCCAAGTGGAGCTACACCTAGGGATCTAGGATTTTCGGTGTCATGCTTATTGAAAAGTACCCAATAATCAATATGTGTATATGCATGCTTATGTTTGTGTGTTTCTTGAGATACTAAGTTATCTTTTCTTATGTTTGGTTGATTAATTAATTAGATAATTAAATTGATTGGGTGTTACATTTTTAGCATGTATTGTTGTTGAATTTAATAGCTAAAACAAACGTGTTTGAGGTGTGTTGTATTAGGTTCTAGTGCCTTTTTTTTTTAAATCTTTTCATGTATTACAGGTATAACATCAATGGCCTACTAGTAGATTATGGGAGTGAGACCGAAGCTAGAGTTTTTAAATTCCAAGAGAGTATTGATTTAGTGACCTATTAATGTGAAACATAAGAAGTAGAGAACTCAACTGTTGTTGACTTTATACTACTGTTTGAATTTCTCTTTAGCATTGATTAAATATACACTTGAATATATAATACTGTTATTATGTAAGTTGAGCTATTAGTATTATTGATACTTTCTTTACACGTAGAGTTGTTGCAGCATGATGTTATATAGAATATGACCAATGAATGTTTATAGTCATTTATTTGATTTAAAAATAATTGGCAAGTTCCAAGTTTAATATTTATCTATACTTACTATGGACACATCGATTATTAGGTTTTAAATGCCTTAATTTTAGGATATTACGAAAGTTTAATTGGACATTAAATCAATTTTTTTAAAATCCTTGTTTCAAATTATGTTTTCGTGTAAAAATCCATGTATTAGATTTAGACATTTTCCCCTCGTTTTCTCATAGAAGCTTCAGCCCAAGTGTCACCCAGCTTAAGTCGAAGGACTAAATGGAAAAAGGGGTTGTCACTAGGCCGCCACTTTCATTAAATCAGAATCATAGAAGTCGTATAAACGTCGGGTTTGCTGTTAAGCCAGCCAATATATCGCAAAGAAAATATACAATTCAAGAGAGGGCATACTGTCAATTTCCATGAAAACTCAACCGTGTGGTGGTGATCGTCATGGTACGCATCGCAAATGCAAATCCGGCTATCAATACAAAAATTAAATCATACAATCAGGCCAACAATGAGTGATAGACCAATTTTTATTACTTACATAAAATACAACAATATTGATAAGAGTTACTTTCACACACCTTGGACTTCAAAGCCTCATGGTGGTGACTCTTTAACATGCATTTGATCTCTCGTGACTTGGTCCTTACTGCTACATCTTACACATGCAACTTAATGCCAAACGGCAACACATTTACATATTCCAAATTTGTCTAACAAGCCAAGCACCACTAACTGAATTTAACTAGCACCAAAATGTTGCTACTATAACATGTTATAGTCTCGTCACTAAGGCATATTGAAATGCTAGGCATAGATATGATATCTCAATATCATAGTCGTCCAAATGAACACAACAGATAAAGCATATTGCACTGCAAACAACTTCATATGCAGTGCTTTAACTTTCTAGCATGAGTGCGCCTAATGCACTACCCGTTGAAAGGAATTGCCGTCTATGGTCCCAAGCGGTATGGACCATCGCTTATGTAGTGACCGTCCATGTATAGTGCAGCATTCTGCGGGTGTAGACCATCCATCACCATAAACTGCATGTCCTCAGAAGGTTTCCAGTGTCTTTTCCTCTGATTTATGAACCAGTTATTGATTTGTTTCTGGTCTAAACCGGTTGATTCAGCCAATGCCACCTTTTCTGTTTCCTGCTCATATAACAAAGGTGCACAATGTAATTAACTGATGCTGAAAATGTATTTTATAGGTATTAGATGCAATTGAAATCGATCAAGGACACGCACCGAAGGATATGGCCATTTATAGTGCAACTCCCACCAATTAAGGAGTTTCTGCCTAGCTTCTTTGGGTAATTTCCCTTTCTTCTTCTTCTTGGAGAGTTCTTGCTTTAAACTACTCAAGTAACCACTATATTTCTTCAACAAGTGATTTTTGAGCTCTCGGTCCTCAGCACGTGGATCAATCTCAGGTAGTTCTGTTTCACCCCCGCTGTTATCATGATCCTCTTCAGATGAGCCAACACCTTCACACTTTTCATCTACAAATCATCAACCGCAAAATTAAGTAGACCCATATAATGTCATGAAGTCCGTCACATAGGATCAAGTAAATGAAAGATTACGATAGTTTGATAAAGAGTTCGAAAACTGCTGCTTATACATCTAAGTTGATGTCCACAGATATTGGATCAAGCAATTGATCATGTTAGTGTCAGTTCGAGCTCACCTCTAATACATTGGCGACAAAAATAATAGAATGCACATACTTAAAATTAAAACTCTTGCAAATTCATTGACTGATCACAAGACACCCAACTTTACCATTCTAACAACAAAAACCAACACTAAGTCCTAATGAATTTTACCAAGTCTCATATTACTAATCTGTCTAAGAGATATTGAACAGCCATTTTTTTTTTATTTTTTTTATTTTTTTATTTTGTTTACCTACCTGCATTCCTAAATTAGCATGTAGTCCTATACTAGGATTAAAAATGATTGTATTGGACTATTTTGACCCTGGATATTGCTCGGTAATTGTATCAAAACTTTTGGTTGGTTATTTTTATGAGATCCCTTTTTCTTTTTTTTTTTGCAAGTATGTTGGAGGATAAAAACCTGTAATTTTCAAGGAACTTGACTCTTCTCTGACACTAAACATTTAAGGTTTCAAGGGATTGGGAGCTTTGATGACGCATGCACTTTACCCTCAACCCCGATATCCTCACCAAGATATTACTAAAAGCAAGAGAAACGGATTTAAGACAAATCCACTACTCCATAAAATTAGCAAATATGACTTAGTTTTACCTTACAATGATGCTCATTAATTAGTAACAGGTCTCGCTGGCCTCGATAAAAACTAACTAAAAAGAAATTCCATTTGCCTTGCTTTTGTAAGAATTTTAAACAGACTAACAAACTAAGATATGGAGTTTATGCCATATTTGTATCAATCAAGTATAGATCTATAAAGAATCAGTCAATATAAGAATATATGGTATTGACTACACTAGTGGTCCATTTTGATTCTTATACACACAAAAGAGCCAAATTTTAGGGATGCCATGCTTTGGTAGGAATCCTAAATAATGTCAGGCTTTGGCCGGCTCAGTGCTTCATTTACTCATGCCTAGTAGGAGAGTCCATTTGGCTATCATTTCAGGACAGATAGCACACATTTTTTTCGAACTTTTTCTAACAAATTATTTATTAAAAAATAAATACGATTAAAAAATAATTGACAGTTCTCATGAAAAGATCACACGGATCAAATATAGATACAAATTAGACACATTTACATATACCGTATCAATACAGATACAGATACAGATACAGATACAAATGAAAAACCGACTATCCAAACAAATATCAATACCAGCTTTTGCTGTGCTATTGCTCCCAGGCCATTGAAATGTATGTGTTTATAAATAGATACATATCTTTCCTAGTACCAACAAGAACCAAGGAAAATGTAATCTCTATTACATGGCCTCTTCAATTTCCTTAGCTATGCTATGTGAAAACCATCAATTTCCTCATTTTGAAAGAGTCCAAAAAGGTATGGTAAGAAAAAAAAAGAGACTCCAGATAATGGTGTCCATGACTATGGATATGATGCCATAGATTTCAAAATGTTCAATTGCTAGTTTTTGCATACAATTACACTAGCTTTGGCAAAAGGCAAATAGGACTCTTAGCTTAGGAGGTGAAACTTCAAGCATCCAAGAGAAAACAAAAATAAATTCACAAGCATAAAATTATCTATGCATTAGATTTTCGAAAAATGAATTACTAGACAACAAAGAAGACATAAATTCTCAACAAACCAAAGAAACATAAGCAATAATAACTAAAGAGACATACCCAAGCACCGCAAAGTGCTTCCTTGACTAGATGAGGGGTATGGTGGAGAAAGGTTGCTTATGTACGCATGTAATACATTAAAAAATAGCTACACATGCAATAAACCAGCAAATATTACATAATTATGCATTGATATATGCTTTACTAGCATGCAATCTAGGAAATGCATTGGGACTCAACATGCACATATTTTGATTGAATATATGATGTAGCTGAAATTAGCATTGTGTTTCCCATTCCAACACAAGATCTCAGCTATAAAACATTCTAAAAAACAATTTACATATCATAAGTAAAGCTCATTGTCATAAAAACATTTTACTGAATAAACTAGTTACAATGGTAAATTTCGAATATATCTCAGAAATTTTTAGCCAATGCGAAGTGCATCTAAATGTAATATCACTATAATAAACTTTTTTTATTCATAGGTCTACATACCTTACATACCAATTGGTATATGTGCAAGCTTTTAGATCACATTCTTAAGTGCTAACTTGCATAAAATATCATAGTAGGAGGCCTTGAATTCCAATTCCTATACACTCATTTTTAATTCCATTGTATTAAGTTGTCTACCTTATGAACATCAATCAAAATCCCTTACTACAGCTACAAGCGACAGGGATGTTATATAATAATTATAAATTACAATTGCCCACAATTAACCTTAATATAAATGAATCATCAATACAAAATTACGGAGAAATTGTCAAACATGCTTGTTTCATGATTTTAGTCATCTAAATTACATGTAGAAGAATTCAATCTTCATATTACTTATGAAATGCCCCACAAAATATGTTTAGAGTCAAGGGTAATTCAATCATTCCCTCCCTTGCCCTCTCTTATATGGTTAATCAATGAACTTTATTTTTGCAACTTCATCAAATTAAACATCTGATTTTGCTTTCCTTACATATATTGCATGTTCTATATGCAATTTTTTGTGATTTTAGCAAAAGTATAGAAACTTGCCATTTATAATAAATTGTATGTTAAAATATGCTCTTTTATTTTTCATTTATAGTAAACCGCATGTTAAATGTGATTTTGCAATGTACAATAGCTTCAAAATCACACATCTTACATGCAATATCTTTGAAAAAAATTGCATTTTTGAGATGCAATTTTGCGTCGATATTTGTGAAATTAAAATTATGTGATTTATATTTAAGTAATTTCGTTTTTTACAAATAGTAGACATGTGCTATACCTTATTTTAATGACGTAGATGATGTTTTTATCAAAAATTCTTTTCAATTGATTGCTCGATTGAGCATTTAGTTTCTATTGGCTATGTGGTTTTACCCTTTTCTTGTGAGATTTTGAAATTATATTATAACACATTATGGATACCATTTTGTTCTAAACCTTAATTACTTGCATTGTGGCATAAGAGGGGTACGGTTGTGGTGCCCTAGATTTGAGAATACAACAGCATAAATAAGAGTTGTGATATAGTAAATTACTTCTTATAACCTTCCAAGCATGGAGAAGCCTTATATTTTCTCTATGTTGGTAAAAGAATTGGCAATCGACAATAATTATGAAAAATCCATTCCAAAAGCAGTACTATCACCATATTAGATTTGTGCTTATTCATATAACATAAGTAGACAGAGTTAGTTTCCTTGTAACCCAGCCTATGTTAAATAAAAAATAACATGGTTAATGAGCAACTATACGGATGTAATGTAAAGCACTGCGAACATTAGTAGCGATGTAGATGCAATATTGTCAAACATGCATGCATATAGGGAGGGAAGGATCAAACCACAAATAAAATGTAACAATATACATTGATTATTATAGTTTTATGTTCTCAATTATGAAGATCATGTGCATGTTGCGTATGTATCGCGTGACATATGGCCTTAAAGGAGTGATGTGTGATGGCACGTAAGGAGTAAGCAAGAGAGAAGTGAATAGGAAGGAAAAGCAAACATTCTCAATTGACCCAGTTGCATGTATGACACATGAAGGAGCCATAGAGGACTGAACCTTACTAGACTTGATGAAGCAAAGTTGCCATAGAAATTCAACAACACAATGACGTGTAATCCAAATTCCTAACCCTCTAAATGATAAGGGAGTAAGAGTATTTATAAAATTTGGTTGTTAATATCATTCGTTAGATTATGTGGATAATCAATGACTAAGATGAGTTCCTTTCGTCAATAAATCCAAAAATAGATACCCCTATGAAGTTAGGCTCATTAAAGGCTTTATTATTACATGAGCCTTATTGAGAAATGTTAGATGACCGACAGACTGATCTAAACACATAGCCAAAGCCTACTATGTCAAATCTCCCTTGATCATCCAAATATAATTGGACTCAACATTTTATGACCCTATCACTTAGCCAAGAGAATCAATTCAATTTTAGAAATCTCATATATTGATTTTAGCCCTCTAGAATTATATAGACATGTACTCTTATAGTATTTGATTTACATAAAATTTTCAGGCTATTTAATGCTTTGGAATTCCAAAAAAGGCCACTTAACCATCACTAATGCCCACATATCCTATGAACAAGACATGTGCTAAGGGCATGTTTCACATGGGTGCTTACCATTGTGAATCAATATAAGAGAAATAAAGATGTTATAGGACAAGAATTGAATATTAGAGGAGAGAACAAGCTGGAGATGGGGAGGAAGCTATGGGCACTATCATTGAAAAGTCAGCAAGGGACATTAGGATGTGGAAAAGAACATGATGAATACAAGAAAGTCAACATCCAACATAATGGAGGAAGAGAACAAGGAAGATAAATGAAATTTAGGTAATTAATTGTAATAAGGAGCAAAGTTTAAGTGGCCAATTACAAAAATGGACAAAAAAAAAAAAAAAAAAAAAACCAGGACCAAATTGACACTCACAAACTTTAGGTAAATTATTTATAAAAATGGGGGAACTTCAACTACCAAATACGACATTAATCATTTTCTTTGGCTATTTGTAAGAGAAGTTTACATTGAGCAACCTATGCGATAGGTACATCCCAAGAATTCTAGGTTTTTAAACTAAATTAAGCAATCTATGGGTTGAAAAGGGCACCTAGAGCAAAGAGTTCAAAAATTGATGGAAACTAAAAAGCAAATTGTTTTGTGCAATGTCCATATGAGCATGTTTATTTTTCATATGTATATTACGTTATATTTCCACCAGATATGATAAAAATTTTCAAGAAATTTGTGATGAAGGAGCACGAGATAGAAAATGCAGCAATGATGTCTTAATTAATTCTCATATTAGAGGTGAGATGACATAGTGATAGCATTTTTTTTTAAGAGATCCCATGCAAACAAGATCCTTAGTAGTTTAAGATAGATGTTTGCGATGCAATTTGCACCCAAGTAGATTGCATAACAAAATTATCCAAATATGGTGAAGGAAAAGCAGTACTTCCACTCTAAACAAGCGTTCAATGGGATATTTGGGGTACTGGACATGAACAATGATGGCCACACTTGATTGTTGTTGGTTTAGTAAGTTAATTCCTAGAAGAATCAAAACAAACATAATGGAAGGCAAGATTGAAAGTTTTAACATTTATGGAATTCTAAGTTTTGCATGTTATGTCTATTTCACAATTTCCAACTTGATAGGAGTCTAGACACTAGACAGAGATTATAGAGGAGAAACAATGAACAAAGAAGCAGCTGTAGAATTACATTCTTTATGGAACGTATGATATTTGCTTAGGTGTAAAGAAATTTCCAACTTTAATCATCTAAATATTATATGCTATAATAACTCCATTTAAGAGACATTTTACAAGCTCAAGCTTAACTTGAGTGGTACTCAACATGTTCAAGCAACACCCATTTAAGCTCATTTGTGATAGTTCGATGTTTATATTAATATTATTTTTCTTAGCTAAAATAACATTTATGCTTAATCAACACTTACAGCACAACACTAGCTTGATTAGGTTTGCATAATTGTTGAGCCAAATATAATTAACTCAGATTCGACTTAACAAACTACTCATAATAACTAGAGCTCAAACTTATGCTCAACTCAGACATAATGAAATGAAATTCAACAAGATTTGAGTCAAACTTCTGAAGCTTTCTTCTCAATATGGTTCATTTTGAACTTGCAATGGCCAACAAAAAGAGCAACTGTACGTCATTTTTGTACCAAAGCAAACTGAAGAAGAATTATTGAGTTGAATTTTTTTTTCATTTTCGTTTTAAATTATTTTTGCTTTTTCCGCTCTTCTCTCCTTATTAGCTCTCCTCTACATTACTAAGTTAAAATGTTGCCCCTACTCCATCACTGTAGTGGGAGTCAGCAAGACCCTTCAAATTTAATAAGACCGTAAAGTTACCGAGTGGAAAAAGGAGGAAAAAATAGCTGGTAGAAATTTTTAAAGCCTACTGAACAATGCATTGCTTCCACTCACAACAGTAGATAGTTGGTTGGATAGACCACCTTGGCAGCCTTCATAAAGTCATATGTGTCTATTTGGCTTATTTTTTTCGGTAGATACAAACATTTTTTTTTCAAAGTTTTTTCTAACAGTTTGTTCATAAAAAGATAGATACAAATTTTAAAAAAAAAAAATCGACAGTTCTCATAAAAAGATCAAATATAGATATAAATTGGATATATTTACACATATCATTTCAATACAGATACAAACACATATACAAATAAAAAACAAATCATCCAAACAGATTACTACTAGCCTACTGCAAGTTAGAATGTATGATAGAAAAGTACACTAGCACAGGCAAACCTGGGCAAACAACCATGGATAATACAGCACAAAACATGGATTTAAAGATGCCATACAAATCAACCTTAGCTAAGATGTTGAGGGCATATTATTTTTCTCTTTCCTTTTAGTATGTGCGGCCATGTACAGCGTTGATGCCAAATCGAAGTATAACAGGATATATATGAGAATAAAACGATAGTAAATACTTGATTACAGCCTCATTAAGGCATTAATCCAAAAATATAATGATCGAGTATAAAGAATCAAAACCCTAAGGACCTTGCATATATATCCATCTTACTCCTAGCGGTAAACCGTAAACACATTAATTGCCCCACTGACCAAATAAACCATACAAACTGTTGAAAGCATGTGCATTTAGCATCGGGAAATACTCAAAAAAAAAAAAATATTGGTCATACTGCACCATCAATAATGACGTGAAGTGACTAGGGAGGGTACAATAGTAAGTAATTTGGGATTTGTCCACGTGCCATCTGGAGGAGAAGATAAATGACTGAAACACCCCACTTTGAAGAGAAGTTAAGAACCTATTAAGTATTAACTCACAAGCAATACTTTCTCGATATTTGCTAAATTGAACATTTATGATTATTAAATATTAACTTAATAGCTTCAAGAAGTTATGGAATTAACAACTTGTAATAATAGGTGATAGTGGAAGTTAACATTAAGGACTAGCTACTAGTGATGGGTGTTACTTGTCAGTAACCATAAAAACCGCTAATAGAAATATAAGAAAAATAATTTCCTCCTCTAAAATGTGAAATTCTTTTGCTAAAAGAAATTATTGATATTCTTCATCATGGTTAGCCACTATTACCAGTCGCCGGGAAAATTCATTAGCTGTTGCGAGGAACTCCGAAAAACAAACAAACCCGAATTACTACCAAAGGCAGGATGAAAATTCGCTATCCATAAAATCATATGTTGCAATATAGTATTTTCTCTAATCACAACTAAACTTCCAACTAGCAGCAAAAATATATGTGTCTTCTTTTGCATCTATTACCTAAACCTAAGTATTTGGATATGACTAGTAAAAAAACACTATTAATAAATCATTTTACAAAAAGTAAAGGATGCCAATCGACAAGTACTTCAAGTTCACATGAACAAAAGGAATACCAAAAGAAAAAAAAAAAAAAAAACATCGATGGAAGAGTCAAAATGCACCATAAATGTTGATTATATATTACTCAAAACAAATTTTCTGATAAAGCCGTACAAGGAGGCGACACAGGTAGGAAATAGCCCTGACAGGACCGGCATCCGATGTCAATTCTTCATTTCCCTATAACCTAAAACTTCAATTAATGTCAGGGTCTGAGGTAATAGGGTATATTATATAGCTAAGAAAGAACATCTAGGGAAATAGCAAACATTAATCACACCGTCCCATCTCGAGGCTGCAAGTACATTATTATAGTTTATACCAGACTATAGAATCTAACCTAGAAGAGAAAGGAAAAAGAACACTGAGTCATAGCCATTTTCATATATCCAAAGCGAGTAACAACTAACAAGGACATGATGAAATTAAGAAGGAAGGAGATTTGAAGAAGTAGATCGTAATTAGAGACAGCCAGAATCTAGATTTTGGAAACACTGGAAGCTAAAGTTAAACATCGTCCATAGTGATATATTCCCAATTCATGTGAATTTTAACATTATATGCAATTATTTCATATAAATTAATTAGAAAAGATAGTAACAACAATCAAATCTGCTACTATTGACTCGTGATTAAGGAAAAGGGTTTTAAGAATCGAAGCCACTCGTGACTAGGTAGGTAATACCTAGCGGTACCCCATTATCTCTCTCTCTCTCTCTCTTCTCTCTCTTCCCCCTCTCCCCCCTCAAATTTCGGGAGCTCATTTATCTTTCTTATCTCCTTTGTCAGTAAGATGCATAATGTGGGACACAATTGTTTGCTACTAGCAATGCCACAAAAATTACCAAAAGATTAAAATATAAAAATAAAAATAAAACACACTAATAGATCTTGTGCACAGATAGGGTGTATATATACATACATGCATGTGAAGAAAAGAAGAAGTAGGAGATAATGTACTGGAAGAAGATGTGGGGTTTGTTTTAAGGTGTTATTACCAGAATTGAAGATCCGGACTGGACCACTACTGAGCATGCTTAACTGGGTTTCGATTCTACGCATGAAATCCATGGCTTCTTGCAATGGCCTCGTCAGCTCCTCCCGGTATTTGACCAACATATCATAGTACGCTTCCTGATGAATTATTAATAACATTCTCAGTGTACACTTAAGACACACACAAAACAATATAAGAAAATAAAATTTAATTTCCCGAAAAGAAAGAATAATCGCAATAGAAAATATTCAAATTCGCAATCATTATTTGCTAGACTAGCTAGCCTTTTGACAATAAAGCGAAAAAAATATGTTCGGTAATAATTAGGATAGACTTGGTTTTAAGTTAATATATATGCTTAAGAAAAATTAAAACTACCATGAATTGATCGAGTTCGGGATCCTTCGGAACCTCCGAGGAATTGACCGATGACCTCTGCCGTGTTTCCAGTTCTTGTCTTGCTGCCGACAGCTTCGCCACCACCTCCGGAGGTGCTCCAATCTGTACCAAACGTATTATATACATACTAGACCGTACTTTATTATTACTATTATTTATTATTATTTTATCACTATCATGTTTTTAATTCACATTAGAACATATATGACATGATTGATCTTATATTTTATTATTATTATCATCATCATCGTCATTTCATAATCAATTATTGGTTGAATTCTTGATACAGGAAAAATAGTTTCACTTAACCTTTTGACAGTCCATGTAAGCTTCCAAGAGATTGGAGTACTGAGGATGAGCTATGATCTTAGCCTTAATAGCTTCGACCTCATGGCTTGAACTCCCACTGTTATTACTTTGGTGGTGGTGGGGGTGGTGGTGTTGGTGGTGTTGATGATGATGATGGTGGTGGTGATGCTGCGTCGCAGGATGCTCTCTCATGAGAGAATAATGATGAGAAGAAGTGTTCCCTTCAGTTTTCACAATTGGGTAGTGGTGATGATCATCGCCGCTTGATGATTGAAGGTGGTGATGGAAAGCACTGATGGCCATCTGATGGTGGTGGTGATGAGAAGAGGAAGTAGTATTATTCGGTGCAAGAATCGGTGAAGCGTAGAGGAAACTACCCCTACCGTGACCACTACCACCACCACCACCACTACCACTCGAAGTCTCGTTTATTTGGCTATAATCCTCCATTTCTTTTTATTACTCTAATTGAACTCTTAAAATACCTTAAAAAAAAAAAAAAGGAAAAAGCTGGAGGGGCAACCCCAAAAAAAAAAAAGTTTTACTAGGAAACTATATCAAAACAAACCCTAAAGTAGATGAGAAAGCTTGACTTTTTGTCATCTATAAGGCAAAAGGGAAGCTAGGAAAATTGACACCATGTTTTCCCCTTTTTTTTTTTTAAAAAAAATTCTTTTCTTTGGCTTATCTTCAGAATTTTGAAAGACAAAGACTTAAGATCTTGAAGAGAGTTAATCAAAGTCAAGGAGGTCTTCGAGTGAAGTTGCACTCGGAGCACTTGGACATGTACTTAAATAAAAAAGAAGAGATAGCACAAATTGCAATATAACACACAACTACTGGTGAGAGAGACAGAGAGAGATAGAGATGTGGGACAGTAGGATGAAGAAGAAGAAAAGGGAAGAGAAGGGGTAACTGGGTAAGTGAAAAACTTAGGCCTGAAACTGAAAGTGATGAAGCTATGTGGTTCTGGGCACCTTTGACAAGACGTATTTTGTTGGGAAACTTTTTCCACTATTGTAATCTTACAGCTTGCATCACAGCAGCACCTAATAAAATTTTAATTTATATGGTTTAGTAGTTTTAGTATTATTCCATTATTTTAATTTGACTGTTTAGTAGTTTTAGTATTATTCCATTATTTTAATTTGACTGTGATGCTATGTCTAAGACCAAACTGTATTACTCCGGGTGTACGTTCCCTCTCCCCCCTCCATTTCTTTTTCTCTTATGCTTTTTATTACTCTATTGAAAACAAAATAAGAAGCGAATGTTTTGTTTCTTTGTTTTTTTCCTTTTTTTTATATTAATGTCATGTACATATCCAAGGAAACCATTGGATATTGCTGTTCATCACATTTTGGTTACTTGATTGGAAGGTATGCGTCGTTAATTATGCTTTTTATGGGTTCATAGTCTATACATATCGTATACCGGAAGGGGAAAGGAAAAAAGAAAAGTCGTCGAATTGGATGAGAAATATCCAATAAATAATAAAGTAGATATTAGATTTTGGTATTTGAATTCAATCAATTTTTTTTATTACTCTCCTACAACCTAAAAATATCAATTATCTACCTAATATTATAGCCTGTTTAGATTGTTGAATTTTTATCTATATCAGATCTGTATCAATAACTTATCAATATTTGATCAATAGTGGTTCAATATCAGTTTGGTTTGATTAATTTATGAATAAAACTGTTAATTTTTTATCAGTATTATATATGTATCGGTTCGATATTAATTTGGTTTTAAAATGATGTTAGAATAATAGTAAACCAATGTACCCAAATAGGCCAGTATATAATAAAGTATGGAGAGAATATTATATCATAGTTGGTACATTGGAATCATCTGAAATAAAATATATTGGAATTAAAAGGATGGAATGGATTGAATAAAGGAATGACAAATTCATTCCTATGTTTGAATACATTCATGGAATGGAATGGAGTGAAATGTAATAATTATGTAATATGATTTGTCAAAAATACCCTTCATAATAGATGTAGATAATAAATATGTGTATGATAAAAATATAATTAAAACAATAACTATTAATAGAAATGGAATGGAGTCGTGATTCCGTTTGAGAAGGTGAAATTGAATTCCTCTAATAAGTGAGTATCGTTGATTTCAAGAAATTGCGATTCCATAATTTTAGCTTTTAAAAACGCTTCAAAACATTGAGAAACTTACAAGTAAATTATATATTTATAGCAATCGAATATTATATTGATATCCATATCAAATGATGGTTAAAATTAAATGAACATTCATATCAAATGCATATATATATATATATATATTTATGACACTCCCCGTAGATGTCCATTTTGTAAAAAGCTACTACCTCATTAAAAACCATACTAGAGAAAACCCATTGAGACAAAACCTTTGGTTAAGAAAAAAAAAAAAGTAAAAAGCCTAACTCCCCTTAATTACAATACCACTAGAAACCTTTAAGTCATTGCATTCCAATTTGATTGGCCAATTTCTTCTATGTTGCAGTGGATAATGCCTTAGTAAATAAATTTGTTGGTTTATCACTTGGCCAAATGTTGAATATTAAATTTACCATTTTTTTAAAGATCGCGTGTAGAGAAGAATTTCGGTGAATTTTGTATTATTCTGTCTCCTTTAATATATCCTTCATTTAGTTAACCAACGCAAACTACATTTACCTTCATAAATTGTTGTTGGGATATAACTATTTGAAAATCGACCATGTGCTTCTCAAATATGTTTTATTATAGATCTTAACCAAATACATTCTCTACTTGCTCCATGAATTGCTATTACCTCGATATGATTTGATGAAGTAATAGCTAATTTTTGCTTTTTAGAATGCTAATATATAGATGCATGTAAATAAATAACCTATTTTATGATTGAGCTTTATGTGAATCAGATAAATACCATGCATTGAGATCTACGTTCATTTGTGTAAGACAATCCTAAATCAATAGTTTCTTAGAGATATCGCAGTATATGCTTAATGTCATTGAGTTGGTGAAGAGCTATTTATACTAACAAATTATCTGAAAAGGTAATATCAGGCCTTATATTATTAGCCAAATACATTAGTGCACCTATTACGTTAAGATATGGTACTTTATGACTAAGAATTTCTTCTCTTCTTAAGGCTAAAAAAGGATCTTTGTTTACATCAAGTGATCGAGCAATCATTGGACTACTTAATGGATCTACTTTGTCTACATAAAATCACTTAAGGACCTTTGCTATATAATTTGATTGTTGAAAAAGAATCTCATTTTCGAAGTGCTCGATTTGTAAAAGCACACAGAATTTCATCTTTCCAAGAGCTTTCATATCAAATTTCCTTTACAAAAATCCACTACTCTTGGAAGCTCTTCAAGAGTTCTAATCATTCAAATCGTCCATAAAAATAGCAAATCATATATGGATCTCTTTATAAAAACGCATCAATAAATCAGATCAATTTTACAACCTTCTTTCAAATATTCACTAAGACGACTACACCAATTGTGTATAGATTGTGTCTAGACTATTTTGACCTCTATAAAGATCTTTGTAACATAATTGAATAAGTTTCTCTAGAAATTCCATTGTATTTTTCTATAATTTTAAATCCTTTAAGGATTTTCATATAAATGTCATCATCAAGTAAGCCATATAGATGAGTTGTGAATACATTAGTTAATTAGATGTCAAGTCTTTCATGTACTACCAGACTAATAAGATATCGACAAGTTATTGAAAGTATCCGCCACAAGATTAATAATTTCTCATAACTGACTTATGGTCCTTAAGAAAAATCTTGTCTAGAAATTGTATTTTGTATCTCATTACCACAATTTTCAAATTTCCCTTTTGCACTAATACTCATTTACACTGAAAAACTTTATGTTTTTCAAAAAATCAATTATACTTATCTTGCATCCTTTTATTTTTTGTCAATCATCCCTATTTCGACATTCTTAAATATATTATGGCTCATGATCCATATTTTTATAATCTCAAATTCCACATTATATACAAAACTTTAGTCATGACTATTTTCATATTCATGTTCCATTAATATTGTAGAAATATTAGAAGTTTATTATTATTTGTACACGTGTATCTTTCTGATAGGCTCACTGTACATATATATATATATATATATATTCTTTTTGCTCCTTTCTGTAACAACTTTTGTAACAGATTTTTCCTCATAATTCACTCTCATTCTTTACACGAAGCTCTCTCTCTTCTCTAATGGATTGATAAAATTGTAGTAAGTTTTCCTTTCAGTTGATAATTGAAATTCTTCATGGTATCAGAGCAGGCAAGATTCAATTGATTTGATTTTCTCTAGTTGAGTTTATCTCTGTTCGTTTACATGTATCTTCGTTTTTCCGATCTCACTTGAAATGAGTAATATTTCTGTTACGGATAATAATCTGTTTGCATCAGGATCTGATTCAATGAATAGTGATCCTCTTTTCCTCTATGGATCTGATAATCCAGGAGCTATTCTTACTAATATGTTGTTCGACGGTAGTAATTTCCTTGGTTGGAGTCGATCGGTGAAATTAGCCTTAGGAGCTAAAATGAAGTTAGGTTTTGTTGATGGTACGTATCCTAAACCAGAAGGAAATTTAATTGAAGTACAGAAGTGGATGATGTGATAATATGATTTTGTGTTGGTTGTTAAATTCGATGACGAAGGAATTAGTTGAGATTTTCATGTATGCTAAAACATCTAAGGAACTATGGGATGATGTTCATGAACGTTTTGGAATTACCAATGGACCTTTGCTTTATCAGTTGCAATATGATATTGTGAATTTTAAGCAAGGAAGTATGTCAGTAACAATGTATTATAATAAGCTGAAAAAGCTTTGGGATGAACAGAGTGCTTTGTGTTCTTTACCAAAATGCATATGTGGTGCTTGTGCAAATTGCACTTGTGGTTTACATGGAAAAATTTTAGAACTGAAGAATAGAACAAGGCTGTTGCAGTTCCTTATGGGATTAAATGAAGTTTTTGAAAATGTTAAAGGCAATATTCTTTCTTTGGAACCATTGCCGAGTATTAGTAAAGCATACTATCTTGTGTATCAAATTGAAAAACAAAAACAAGTCACTACTATTGGAGTTCACAGTGAAGAGAATATGGCTTATGCTGTCAAAAATCCAAGGAAAACAAACAGTAATAACTTGGAAAGATAAGAAAATAAATCAAGGTGTTAAGCCATATTGTACTCATTGTAACAGAAATGGTCATTCAGTTGATAAGTGTTTTGAGTTAGTTGGATTTCCTGACTGGTATAAAGGTTCACGTGATAAAGGAAAGTTTCGGGTTATGTCAAATGTTGAATCCTCTGTTGATACACCTCTGGAGACAGGCTTTCGTTCAGGAAAGTTTGCTGAGATTGCTGGAGTTACTGACACAGATTTTATGTCTAAAGTCTGTCAACAGGTTGTCGAAATGCTAAAGTATGGGAAGGAAATTGATACAAATACATGTTCCATGGTGAATTTTGCAGGTAAAGAATCTCTTCTAGCATCTGCTTTGTCTTCATATGATAATTTTAAAGAATGGATTTTTGATACAGGGGCCTTTGATCATATAACTCCTTATCCTCATCTTTTAATTCATCCACAAACACTTCCCAAACCAATTCGAATCAAATTACCAGATGGTAGCATGAAATATGTTACCACTATGGGAACTGTTGTCATCAATGACAGAATCCAATTAACCAAAGTTCTTTTAGTACCTCAATTTCATTATAATTTGCTCTCTGTTAGTACATTGTTACAAGATAATGCCTTATCTGCTTATTTCACTCATGATTCATGTTTCTTTCAGGACCTACATAATAACATGTTGATAGCGACAGCACATCTTAAATTTGGACTTTATATACTCAAGTCATTTACAAGTAATAAATCAGCAGCTTGCACTCATCAACATGTTGTCCCTGCGCAAATTTCTTCCTCTCATGTTCTGGTAGACGATGTATCTCTTGAAACATTACACAATCGTTTAGGACATATTTCCATTTCAAAGTTGAAACATTTGCCTTGTAGTAAAAACTTGGATTTGTCTCATTTCATATGTAATACATGTCATTTGGCTAAGTTTCATCGTTAGCCTTTTAACTTGAGTCTTACCAAATCTGAATATCCTTTTGATTTAGTTCATGTAGATGTTCGGGGACCTTATAATACATCTTCTTTGTGCGGTGCAAAATTTTTCCTCACTTTGGTTGATGATATGTCTAAATGTACATGGACATATCTTATCAGATTCAAGCATGAGACCGTGACTGTTTTAGATAGTTTTATTCGATATATTCAAAATCATTTTAATAGAACTATCAAAACCATACGGTCTGATAATGGAGGTGAATTTATATCCAAGGAATGTCAAAATTTGTTTCGTCATTTTGGTATTCTACATCAGAAAAGTATTCCTTACACACCACAACAAAATGGAGTGGTGGAAAGGAAACATAGACATTTGTTGGAAACAGCTAGAGCTTTACGTTTTCATGCAAATTTGCTAAAGGAGTTTTGGGGAGATTGCATTTTAATGGCTACCACTCTTATAAATAAAATGCCAATTAAGTCTTTAAAGTGGTCTACACCTTTTGAGACTCTTCATAAACAACAAACTTCTTATGATGATTTAAAAACTTTTGGTTGTCTATGCTATGCATCCACATCACCTCACAATAGAGATAAATTTGAGGCAAGAGGCAGGAAGTGCATTTTCATAGGTTATCCTCATGGGCAAAAAGGTTATAAACTTTATGATTTGGAAACTAAAATGGTGTTTGTTTCAAGGGATGTTATCTTCTATGAGAATATATTTCCTTTCAGATCTACACATTCTGTTCCTGTTATTGATTCTCATACACCTTTGTTTCCTGATATACATCCTTTACATTCAGATGTGAACACTACTGATGCTCCTTCCATGATTCCTATTGTTGCTGATTCTTCTTGTGCTCCTACTTCTATGCCTGTTTCAAATACTGATCATTCACCTATCACCTATCCTATTCCACACACATCTTTACGAAAGTCTCAACGTGTTCATCATTTACCTACTTGGTTAAATGACTTTGTACATAATGTTCGAATTAATAAGTGTGTTGTAGCTACAAACTCCACTTCTACCCAATATCCCCTTTTTCATCCAACTTCTTTTATGCATTTACCCAGAGATTATATTGCTTCTTTGGCCAATGTTTTGACAATTCATGAACCTAGAAATTATCAAGAAGCAAAGGATGATCCTAGATGGGTAGAGGCTATGAATAGTGAGTTGTTAGCCTTGGGATCCAATCATACTTGGGATCTTACCCCATTACCTCCTGGTAAAAAAGCAATAGGAAGTAAATGGGTGTATAAAATTAAATACAAATATGATGGTTCTATAGAGAGACTCAAAGTACGGTTGGTAGCAAAAGGTTATAATCAAATTGAAGGATTGGACTTTACTCATACTTTTTCTCCTGTTGCACGGCTTGCTACTGTTTGCATTCTCCTAGCTGTTGCTTCAGTTAAGAAATGGTTTGTTCATCAATTAGACATTAATAATGCTTTCCTACATGGGTCTATTGATGAAGAGATTTTTATGTTGCCACCAGAGGGGTATCATATGGAAGATTCTAATCTCCTTTGTAAGCTTGTTCGATCACTTTATGGCTTGAAACAGGCTTCTCACCAATGGAATAAAGAATTTACAAAATTCATTATTTCTTTAGGCTTTGAGCAATCCAAATCAGACTATTCCTTGTTCACTAGAAGTAACAACAATGGTTTTCTTGCTTTACTGGTATATGTGGATGATGTTTTAGTTGTTGGAGATTCTTTGGATGATATCACTGATATCAAATCACGACTTGATCAAGCTTTTACTATTAAGGATCTTGGGGAAGTACGGTTTTTTCTTGGGATAGAAATCTATCGTTTGTCCTCTGGTTTTCAATAATTTTTCTCATCACTATAAATACTGGGTGACTTAATCAGTCAAGTTAAAATATAAAAATATTTGAATATATAAGCTTATGGTTTACTTTAAGATTTGGTTTAATCATGCAGATTTTCGTATAGTATAGACCAAAGGAGATAGTAGGTAAATTTCCCATCACATATATTTTCTTTGAAATAATACTTGTAACATAGAGTTACTTTTGATTCCATTCTTCAATAATCTCAATATGATATTAATTCTACGAAAATCCTTAAAACTTAACAAATTTCTATGAGACTTTACAGAAAATAATGCATTACTCGTGACAATTTTTGTTCCTATTGGCAATAACATTATTGGCTTTCTCAAAGCATTTAGACAATGCATTATTTATGACAAAATTTATTTCTTTTAATAATAAAATATTGGCTCTTCCGAAGCATTCAAAAGCAATATCTTGGCTCTTCTAGAACTTCAATTATTTTTGTATTACCCAATATTCTAGTAACAATTATTTCACCATTTTAAAGAAGAATAAATATCTTGTATTTTTGTGAATAGTATGAGCAGTTCAACTATCCATAATACATATATCTTTTTTAATTCTCTTGGATTCAATCAAAAGCAAAAAAGTACCCATAGATTTTCTATCCATTTTAAGTTTTGAAAATTCATAGAAAATCAGAGTAACCAACACTTGTTATACATTAAATTCATGTCAAAATTCTTTGGCCAAAAAAAAAGAATCATGCCAAAATTCAATTTATTGTAGTATAATCAAATACATTATTAAAATATTTAACACTACAATTATGTATATTTTAGTCACTTCAATCATAAGATCAAACTTCCTAATCATTGCACATTTAGAATCAGATTATCCCTATTGATTTTTTTCTTAATCTAAGCAATTTAACCTTTTTTTTAAATTAACGGTTGAGTAAGGAAAATAAAACACATTATTAATTATTATTTGGTGAATAATGATGTATTAATTGACAAGAAGTCAAAAAATAAATCAACATGGTGAAATTTTACTTTTAGCCCTTATACATAATTATTTCTATATTAAATATATGTGCTATCCATATTTCTATTCATTAAGATAAAACAAAACATATTATCAATCGATGAGAGAAAAACATTACATTAAGAGGATATCGAATATATAAAGTAAAACTTTCACAAACTAAGATATAGCAAAAACTTTCACATTAAATAAAACATGTCACACTATATAAAGTAAAACTTTAAACAAACTTTCATAATATCAAATATATATGGTTGAAGGCTGTGAGATTATTTCAATTCCTTAAGAGCCATTCTAACAGCTATGTTTATTTTAGTTTTATCTTTATATATAATATAATGTAATATATATATATATATATATTAATTTTGAACTCTTTTAGGAATTAACGATTGCCCATAGACAAAAGTCGAAATGATACTTCACTAAACAAATTTAACAAACATATAAAACAAATCTTTAATAGATGATATAATTGACATTTTATCAATTTGACATCGTCGATAGATTAACAAAACTTGCAAATAAATATTATATCATTGTACCTTAAAACTATAAGAATTCAATGGACGTTCTTAATTACAGTATCCCACAAATGTCAATATAAATATTATACTAAGAAATCCAGTATATTATGTACAAAAAATTTATAACGTATAGAATGAGTGTTAACCATTGTAATTAGAAAATCATGGATTCATAAATAGATTCTTACACCATATACCATAGGTAAGTAAATTTCATTAATACATTACATAATTATTTCATCAAATCAATTTCATGATTTTCACATACGTGCACATATAGATAAGTTAGTACCTTAGTCAATAGCCACAATTTAATATTTCTTTGAATCTCTAAGAGCAAATATGCTTTATCTCTTCAGGACACCTTATCTCCCTAATTTCTCAAAGAGAATTATGGCTCTTCCTTTATCTTTCACTATGGTGATAGATTTCTAGGAAGCACATAAAGAAACTATGTGACGATGAAATAAATATTTGAAAATAATGCTTGGTTAGAGAATCATGCTAATAATGTATTATATAACATAAAAAATATATATAGCATAAGAATTATAAAAGAAAACGAAAAAATATAGAGAGAATATTAGAGGATTCGAGGGAAAAGTTATTGTGTTATCATGTCCTTTTCATTACAATGTACAAAAAGAGAAACCTTCGTTATAAAGCAAATTACATTATAACTTACAAGGTAAATTATATATTAATGGTAGTTGAGTATTGTATTTGTGGATATAAAAGTTTCTTCATAAACAACTCTTAAAGTTGGATGTTCACAATTTGCCATTCCTATTCATTCCAAATTGCTTTTAATTGCAATTCCTTCATCTTTACAAAGCCTTATATTTGTAATCTAAAAGATTTTTATTATTAGTCCATTTTTTTAGTTTTCTTTTGTAACATTTAACTTCTAATTTCTAGGGTTTATATCTATGGTATACAATTTATTTTCTACAAGCTTTGCAAACCATTAATATATTGTATTGAACACTAAATTTCAATCTCTTCTAAAAAACCCAATTATTGTATTATTTCAAGCTTTTTGCATTTCTAAATTCTCATAATTCTATAACTAATGAAGAAAATATAGTTTGGATACAGACAAGTTTTATGATTGTTTATGCCTTTTCCTTCCCCTTCTCCTTATAAAACAAGAGATTACTTACTAGAGTGGATTGGAAGAAGGAGACCAGAAGTTTAAAACCTTATATATAGAGTTTGTTGATAGAATATTACTCGTCTTCTTAGAAAAGTCATTTAATTCCATTTCCTTTTATTTCTTCTTTTGTGGATCCCCTTTCATTTGTTTTAATATGGACTAATTTATTTACTAAATTATTTATTTTTATTTCTAGACATTTCAATTTCAAAAAACAAGCATCGCAAATCATGTTATACATGTGAGAATAGGTTAAGAATATATAATTCTTCTAACTATCTATGAATATCGGTTTGGTATGGGTGGTAGAATAGATTAAAATAGTAGTAGAATTACAATTTTTGGATTAATAGAATGAAAGAATAATAGGTTACACATAAAACAATTTTAGTGATATGATAAGAAAATATACTTGAAAATACCAATATAAACCTCGGGGTTCAAGGCTTAACTATTTAGCTAAGATTAAATCAGCAATTTATGGAGATATCTAGGAAAAAACAATGAAATAGCCATTCAACTGGTTTTAGGAAGGAATATCAATTTTATTTGGTAAGAGTAGTGGAATCAATTTTGCAAATAAGATGCGATGATAATTCTACAAGTGATGAGAAATATCTATTCTATATTACCCTATAAAATCAACCGAATATGCTGTAATATTTATGGGTACTTATTATCTTAGATTAGGTAACCATTTCCATGGCACCACGGGATATACCCATCCTCTGTATTGGGTTAAGTTTAGGCATAGTTGCGTTTGGCTTGATTTTAGTGTTTTTTTCAAACCAAATCATTCTATTACTTTTCATACCAAGTAAACCAAGATTTACAATCTTAATAGCAAGTGGAGTCACTTATCCATTTAATTTATTTTGATTATTGTCATAAGTAGGTGTATTCATGGTTTTAATTTTGAAATTCATTGATACGTTTAAGTTATATGTCAATTGTTATAATATACTTCTGTAATTACATGAAATCCATTGTATACCCTTACATAATTATATGGTCATGTATGTGCTATGTCTTAGGAGCACTTGTTAAACTATCAAATTGAAAAGCTTTTCACATAGTTATATTTTCACTTCTTCCATAAAATATGCATTAATAAGTGTTTTAAAATAAATAAATAAAGTCATAACCCTCTTTTTTGGTGTCTAACGAGTTCACATCTGCAGTTGTTAATAAATTATACTATGTAAACTACATTATACGCTATGGTCAAATGTTGTTTTATGGAATAATACACATACAATCGATAAAATGTTAGTTCTATTTACACCTCCTCAATGCGTGGGTATTCCAAACCGACATCAGACCAAAATAAGACCAATTAACCAAAAATTTGATGTGGATTTGTTTCCTGAGTTAACATGTCCACCTCTATCATTATGAAGGACCATCTTTTGAAATTAGATCTTCCCTAATCCCTACTCTTTTAAGTGGTATGTGAGTTTTTTGGCAAAAAGTACGTTAAATATAGTTTTGAAATTAACTTTTCAATGGACCTCATTTTGTACTTTCTATTGTTACTTATGACATTGTTACGAACCAAACAATGGAAGAACAAAATCCCTTAGTATGTAATAGTGGTTCTCATGAACCAAACAACGGATACAACTGAATTAAGACATCATAAATGAATAGCTATAATTTGTGATAGTAGTAATGTGAAATTAAGAGATAAATACGATCTCTAGGTGTCATGACCTGCCACCGCAAGCTCCACCACAGCGGAGGGGGCGCCCTTAGGCCCTTAAGCCATCTTAGCCAGGGATCGTGATGCTAGGTACACTGGCCCTTCCAGCGTACCCTCAAGCACAACTAAGATACCAGAGGCACTGTGTAACGACTCGAAACTCTACCCACCGAGGTATTGTCCGCTTTGGCCACATACCACACGATTTTATTCTTTTGGTGCTAGCGCTTCCCAAAAGGTCACACATCCTAGGATTGCTCTGTCCAAAGCACGCTTGATTTTTGAGTTCTAACGAACTCCAAGCCATTACACTGAAAAGACACTTCTGTGATTAGAGTTACATCATCTATATTTGAGAGGCATTACATACTCCCCTAGTTACGAAACCGACGTTCCCGTCAATTTCATTACACAGGTCCAGAACCACTGCTCCGATACCATTTTTCACAACCTACCACCCCAGGCTCCACCACAGTGGAAGGGAGTGCCCTTAGGCCCTCAGGCCACCCTGGGTAGGGATCGTGATGCTAGGTATACTAGCCCTCTCAGTATACCCTCAAGCACAACCAGGAGGCACTGTGTAACAACTCAGAGCTCTACTAACCGAGGTATTGTTCGCTTTGGCCACACGCCGCATGGTTTTGTCTTTTTTGTGTCAGCGCTTCTCAAGGGGTCACCCATCCTGGGATTGACCTGCCCAGAGCATACTTAACTTTAGAGTTCTGACAAACTCTAAGCCATTATACCAGAAAAGCACCTTTGTGATTAGAGTTCTACCATCTATATTTGATGAGCATTACACTGGGTCTTAATTTTGCATTTTCTTATGAACATATAATTAGTGTGATTTATTTTCTTCTGTTATAATTCATAACTAAAATATATGTGAAGGTTTATTAAAATTTTTTATTTCCCATTTTACTCCATGGATTCTTAGCCTATTACTACTAGTTCTTTTTAGGGTTAACGTTGAATTTGGTACATAAATTTTGTCGAAAAATTCATTTAGGTACATAAACATTGACAAGTTCAATTTCAATACCTAATTAAACTTTTCGAAACTATTTTTGGTACTTTACTTAACATTGTTAAACTCTGCTATTGATGTGAACATACAGACTAATGACGACGAGATACATATCCTATAACTATAATTTCATTTTATTTATTTTTAATTAATTTTATCATAGTTATTATTATTGTTATTATACTTATAATTATATAATTAATTTTAATTTATAAGAATAAAACTTGGACTTGAAAAACCTACTTAAACCCATTCTTATCCCCAAGTGTTTCACCATTCAAATTTTTCAAACATTCCTTCTTTACTTTATAAAAGGTTTGTTTTCAACACCTTGCAAATGCGGGACAATAAATCACCAATAGTCACGATCTTTTCTCTCTCTTTAGATGTCTTAACCATCACCTCCTACATCCAATCCATCTCTAAATCCTACCCTTATATCTCTTTCCTATATTTCCCTCCTCTCTCCTCGACCCTTCTCCTACCTACAACATGCTACCATGGTCTTCAACTTCCGCCACCTCAATGCCTCCAACATCCACCACTATCTCAACCAAATCTCCCGACCTTCCACTTCCCAGCTGGTTTGCCTCCACTTGAAGCGACCCAAATGCTTGAACCGGCACTGGACTTGAACGACTTTGGACATGACCATGCTTTATTTCAAGAATATAAAAACAAAGCAATCCTTGACAGGCCAAACCCAAGAATAGACCGAGCTAGAGAGAGAAAGAGAATAAAAAGAGATAGGTATTGATAACTATTTCTCTTCTAAGCATCATTATCAATGATAACCTTTTCTCAAAGTTCTCGTATAGTGTTTCATTTGGGAAGTCCAATATATCACGTTTGACTTCCATCAAAGTTCATTGAAGCTTGGATATTGTGTCTAATTTTTCATTGATCATTAGGCTCTGCAATCTCAAATAAGTTAGATAAGTAATGTTCTTACTTTTCAAGTTGTGGTTTTTAAAACTTTTCAAGTTTTGTTGTTTCAATGTTCATTGGCCAACATGCATCGTATATTGTAGCTTTAAGCTAATAAAATTTTTAAAAGATCCCAAAATGAAGTCATCATTGAGTCATTGTATGTTGTAAAACAACAACATGGTATATAAAATGCTATTGGAAATGTTTATAAGTAGTTCAATGTTGTTCCACATCTACAAAACTTCATAGACAAACCTTGTATATAAATTGCTATTGGGAATGTTTATAACAAATGAGTTGAAAATTGACATATACACAATTAGGTGTTGTGTTAATTATATGACTATCTTAAATAGGCCCCACCTAAACCTAGGTACTTTATAAATAAAATACATTAATTATATGATAATAGTTATAATGTAAAAATATAAACCTAATTGCTCTCATAAATAAATTACATTAATTATATCAGAATGATAAAAATAATAATTTGGCACGTGTCAAGTCAGAATTGGTCCATATGTCTACATCAGTGATGGATTTTAACAATATTAAGTGAGGTACCAAAAATAGCTTCAAAAAGTTTATTTTTCAACATAAATTCAGATATCATATTTGACATTAACCCTTTCTTTTATTATCAACAACAATGTGTTCAAGTATACAAAAATTATTGTTAGAATGAATTTGATGGACCTCTTGTTAGAATGAAATTAAGGCACACTTTCAAGAAGGCCAATATATTTTGGTGTTTTATAGGAATTCGCATACAAGATATGGGCATAGATAAGGTTGGGCATAGACCAAGCTGAGAGACTCTATACATAACTTGTATTATAGGTACAAGTTCTTAACTTTCGGTTACCTAATTCATTATGTACATATAGGGATCATGGATCCTCTATCCTACAGAACATATGAAACGTATGAAATTTTTTATTACATTTATAATATAACTTTTTTTAAAGTAAGTTGCTCAAAAACCTATTAATTTTTTTCTTATATACTTTAACCAGTTTGTTCACGGATTTGTCTACCTTCAACAGTTTACTAGGGTGAACCACATGTCACTTTCTTTTTGGAAAAAAAATTACGTAAATGCAAATTGGAGAAAAAAATTACAAAATTACTGTTGCTATGTCGCATGTTGAAGAAGAGACACAAGAATTTATATTAATATCGTATTTCTAACATGCGATATAGCGACCTACTCGAGCAAACTTATGAAAATAGGTGTATCGCATGACCAACATGCGATATAAGTCTAAGCATATATCGCATGTTGGTCATGCGATACACATTTAATATTTACATGAGTGTTGCATGATCATCACGCGATACTAGTGTAATTAAAAAAAAATTTTATCGCACTTTTAAAATGCCATATAGCGATTCTATTCATATAATTTTTTTCATAATTTAATTTTATGTAATTTTTTTAAAAAACTATATTATATATGTAATATTCTCAGTTTACTAACATAAATTTCAGTTGCATATTTTTTATGAAGTCATACACCATGAACTTATGATATATATTAAAATAATAAATTACTCAACACTGTCGTGAATTTGAAAAAAATATCATAATGGTATTTTGGAAGAAAGTAAAAGGCACCCGAGAAAAGGATGATAAAATATGCTTCAGGTTATTACTTTCTACGCCATTGGATGTTGAGTACTTATTAACTTAAAATATTGATTTTGTTGTTTTTATATTTTCAATTATGAACTTTGATGCAATAAATAACATTTGTGGAGATATTGTCTTTGTCACGCCTCAGAGGTACTTTGGTCATGACAGCCTATCACAAATGCTAATTTCACCCACATAAGCACTCGCGAAGCGTTTAACAGACAGTATACTTAATAACAAATATTCACTTTAGTTGTTTTGGCGGCACACCAACAGTCTTTATACAAAACAATCCAAGTTTAAATTAAGGAAATTAGATAAGTTACACTAGAAAATATTAATATTTAAGAGTAAATTTATTTAATATATCAATATTTTATATAGTTAAAAATAAAAGTTAATATTTCACAAAGTGAATTAAATAAGTTATTAATGTTTATAAAGTTTATTCAAGATATTAACGTTTGAATTAATTTTTTATTTAAATTTTCTTAATTTTTTGTTAATAATCAATTATTAATACTTTTTAAACTTATTTTAGAAAATGTTGAATTTTTTTAACCTCTTGAAACTTTAATACCTTAAATGATTTTTTTTTCAACTGATATCTTAGATGAATTTATTCTCAAATATTGATTTTTTTTAACCACTTGTAATATTGATATCTTAAATGTATTTACCTTTAGATGTTGATATCTTTCAATATAGTTTATCCTGAAGAAATTACATATGACAATGAAATGTTAAGTACAATAATTAGAAGGTTTCATAACTAAAACATAATAAAAGGAAGCAACTACTTCTACACTCCCCAATAGAAATCCCAATATCCCAAAAGCGGCTAAATTCGTTTGACTGGTTTGTAAACCTACTTTGTTGTAGGCTTAACATATAATTTAACCCAAGCAAATCATGGGTGTAGCCAAATACATTAATCTCAAACACCACACACAACATCAATTATTATCTCTCCGAGATAGTAGTGACTTTGTGAATATAACTAGAGTATTATCAATGGTTCTCAAAACGACAAGCTTGACTGATGAGATGTCTATTGTATAACTCTTAAGATTAGTATTCAAAGTTTCTCATAACTATCACTTTTCATCAAATAATATGCAAATTGGGTTTAGTTCTATAAATTTGATAGTCGTACCTTTTCCTACACTGATTGACCCATTCGATATTTGGGCATTTGATTAAATTGTATTCCATTACTCAAATCAAATGGTAATTATTATTTACTTTAACTCCATTGAATATTTAGTTTGATTTATTGTTGTTTAGAAAAAAGAATTGAACTAGCAAGGGATTTGTCCATCGGCTTAGTATGCTGATCAAAAAGTGTACCAGTCGGAAGTTGAAGGAGGCACCGGTCGGACGGTGGGGTTTAGAGGGGCCGAATGGGGATCTCCTTATTTGCCAAACTATTTTCCCGTGTTCATTAGTCCAATGCCTGTTTCAATGCGTTCCATCCGCAAAATGTTAATAACTTAATATCGACATAAGTCATAAACAGTAAATGAATTGCAATACAATACACCTTACACGTAGAAAAAGTAATAATTCATTGAAATTCCGATTCACAGTGGCTTCATCTCATTTTAGTCGAAATAATTTGACTATTGGGTTGAGAAATAAAAATTTTCACCTAAAAGACAGGAGAAGATGTTGCTTCAAACTTAAAGAAGTTTACGAAAACACCTTAAGAATAAATTGAATTTACACTCTCATCGCGTTTTTCGACGTACGAGATCATATAAAACTAGAAATTTGCCAATCCGTATCAAGCTTAGTTTTTAAGAATGCGAGGTCATAATCTCAATGTAACTTGTAATTTTAAAAATGGCTGAAGATCGTGGGAGACACGAATTTTTTAGGGTTGGGGATTTATGAACTTCGTCGATTTCCATTTTTTTTCAGGTGAGGGGTGACATATTGAAAATAATTACTACCCGTTTACTTTATTATAATTGTAATTCATTTTTTACGAATAGCTATTACGTTATTTAGTTCATTGAATAATGATTCCATAATGAATCTTTATTATACAAAACATTGAATATTCATTTTTTATTCAAGCCTATGAATACCAATTCAATGTTGAAAGTGTCTTTTTTTCAAAATATCACTATGTAAATAGAAAATTAATAAAGAAAAGTTTTATTACAGCTCTATTCCATTCCTCTGTAATAGTAATTCAATTACAGCTTTATTCATTAAGCAAAGTGAACAGGCTTATCACGGTTCGTTGAATTACGCACAATTATCAAAAAATGATCATCAATTACTTATTAATAATAAGAATACCAATATAATTGACACCCAAATTTGAATAAACACTATAGTAATTCAAAAATTTGAGAAAATAGAGCAAGACAACTCAAATTCTATAATATGAGGACAATTGTTTTTCTTTTGGCCCTAGAGCGTATATATATAAGCATGTTAGAAAGCTGTCAAAAATAGAACTTGAAAAACTTTTAAAAATAGAGAAGTCCTAAAACTTAATGATACAAAGTACATAGAAAAGACAAATAAAATACCACAGACGACATATAAAACTGAAGTATCCACAAGAATATATTATAAATTTTATACTCCCCCCCCCCCCCAAAAAAAAAAAATATATATATATATATAAGCTCGTTTCAGGGCCTAAATTAATGAAATTGCCCTTAAAAGTGATGTAACACATCACTAAAGGTAATGATTTTTTTATTAGCTTGTTTCCTTCAAGATAAAGACCTGCAATTATGAAACTATTACTAACCAGTCTTTACCTCACTTTCTTAGGTACGTATTTATCATTCTTTCACTTCATCAATAGGTCTTCTAAGATTGGAAAAAAAATTAGTGAAGTTGGTGGACAATGAAATGAAATTTAATGATTTTTAAGGCCGATATGAAGGCACCGGATAATTTCCATTGCTTAGGTCCAATTATAGTCATCAAAATCGTAGGTCAAATGTACGATTCTACGAGCTCATGATTTATATATATATATTTAATTAAAATGAATGTAAAATAGCGATAATATGGATTTTAAGTAGAATTATGAATTTATATGTATGATTCTACATGTTTACGATTTTACTAGTTTTACATGATTTTATACTATTTTATACGATTCTACCGATTCTGTGCATTTCAGTAAATAGTAAAATCACAATTTTAACAACCCTATCCAATTGGTATATAGAGCGGTCGTTTGTTGTGATGACACGTTTTATTATATTATTAGGTGCAAATCTACATATATGTTAAGTTAAATTTCTTGAACACTATTGAATACTTGATTACCTATTCCTTTATTCGAATTGTTGTAAAATTACGAGGTCACGGTGTCATATACTGTATACGATGAAAGTAAGTTTTTTTTTTTTAATAAAAAGAACTGAAAAAAACAACCGAATTTACCCCATAAGTTTTAATATTAATTTAAAACCTATCAAGAGCAGATTTCAGGCTTTGACAACATTACCTACTCACGTCTGTGGAACATTTCAAGGAAGGTGTTGACATACTCAATAATTATATATAGACGGAAATTGGTAAACTAGGTATTCAACTAGATTTCGCCCATAGAGCTCCTAAAGTGATAAAAATGGTAATTGCCTAATTAAAATTGTATAATTTAGTAATTAAATTTAAATGAATAAACTATTTGCACACGCTTATTGCAAAAATTCATACGGAATAATAAAGAAATGTGTTAGCGATTTAAAACAAACAAATATATTAAATTGAAATCATATGAAATAAAATAGGGAAATTAAGTGAAAAACTGAAGAAAGTAATATTGATATAATATAGGAAAATAAAAGATGAACTAGTAAAAGAGAAAACTGAATTGAAATAGAAAATGAGTAGTCATGTGTATATCAAAACAATGAACAAGATTTAATATTGAATTTGTAAGATAAAAATTTGTTATTCTTGTAATGCTGTCTCATTCCTATCCTAGTGAATGTGCATTTGTCACGTGTTTTGAAATGATATTTATTATTTGTATTATTCTAGGGTTTTTTTTTTAACTTTTTACATGTGTCAAACACTTATTTGCTAGGACACGAATGAAACAGCATGATGAGGACAGCAAATTCCCATCCCATATTATATCAATATGAATCTTTTCGATGTAACTTGATATGACCCAATGGATGCACTCACATGCATTGTCCAAATATTAATGAAATAACCTAATTTATTCAATAATTAAATTTTCATGTAAATATAATACTAGTTCTAAATATTAAGTTTGAAATAATTTTGATATATGAAAATTAATGTATAGAAATAGATTTGATATACTATGTTTATTAATGTAAATTATTGATTTATGTGTATATGTGTGGTGAGATTAATGCTAATGTTTTATGTATATTAATGTGTTTAGTATAATTAATGTTTATGTCTCTTATGAATTGATATATATGTGTTATGCTTAAACTTATCAAAGCAACTTTTGAATTGTCAAAATAATTGTTAGCAGAATTTTACAAAAAGTTAAGCCTACTTTCAAGCTCAGATTAAATTCAAATTAGCTCCAAATTAATCCAAATTAAGCCAAACTCATATATACCCCAAAAGTCAAACTTATGATAAATATAAGTCTCAAATTTGATCAAATAGACTCTCTTTTGGCAGCCCACAAAATTCATACGAATTTTTCACTTTTCTTTTCTTTATTTGTTTCTTCTTTCTTCAAACCATAAGCCCTAAACCTTAGCCAAAAACAAACTATTGGATTCAATAATTTTCTCCAAGCCAAAGCCTCTTCATGTAAGTTAATACAAAGTGTAAACTCTTGTTTATTCTTTCTTGTAATATATATATATATATATACATAGAATCCATATTAGGATGAGTTTAATGTCATATGAGTTTGAATGGTTTTATGTATTGATAAATGTTAGGTTGTGTTTTATTGTTATATGAACTTGTTTATGGGTTATGGAAGTAGTGAGAAGTGTTGGTGAGGATTGACGTTGATTTGAGTAGTTCAGTTTGAAGTGAAGAGTAGGAGACGGTTTGATATAAATGAAGTAGTTTAATGCGTTAAAATGATGTTCAAAGTTGCTAGGAATGGTTAATGTGGATATAAGATAGTGTATGAAGCTAAATATATGTTTGAAGAAGGATTAAAAGTGTTATATGCTATAAATTTTCAAAGTGCAAAACAGGGGAAACAAACTCTTTTCGAACAATTTTGTTTTTGAGTGTACATTGGCATTTAGTACTTCAACGCCGCCGGCGTAGAGGCGGTGTTGGATGTGATCAAATCCAATTTTTCTAATACTACTTATAACGCCACCGACTTTTGTGAAGAAATTAGCCAGCGTTTATTTTTCAAATCTTACGCCGGCCACTAGGGCTTTAACACCGCTAACCTTTAATCGATGTTGAATGCGAACAAAACCAATTTTCTTAACGTCGGACTTAACACTGCCTGCGTATAATTCCAACGCTGCCGGCATTCAGCTTAATTTTGCCTGTGTAAATAGACCATGTATCCCCTGAGTTTTACAAATTCAACCTTCTTCAATTGTCCTTTTTTACTTCATATATGGTCTTCTAATAAATCTATAAGCTATATAACCATGTTTTAGGTATAAATTAAATGATAAAACTATCTATCAAGTTCATTGAATCTCCTTGTATAATTAACTTAGGATTGTGTTGTCTATAAATATTCTACATTCGATTATTGATTTGTTTTGATATTTTTTATTTCAGTTAAAGGTTCTTCAATTAATTCCCCTCCGAGTGAATATAGTAATACACTATTGGGTACAAGTACGCAATAGCTTTCTTGTTGTATACTAGGAATAGGAGTTACTAAAATTGATTTAATTTTATTTGGCTTAATACTTTGATGAATTGAATGTCTATTACGCTGTTTAATCTAGTCCGAGGAGCAGCAGACCTGTCATGATGTAATGACATGTTAGTTAGGCGCTTAATCTAAGTCATGATGCAATGACTTTACCATGGTGCAATGGTGCAATGGTACACTATGATGCAATAGCAATTCGTTTTTGGTTAAGCGGATAGCTAATGGGGAGAATAGTATCGGAGTAACGATTGCTTAAACTTAAGGGGAAATGCCATGGTTTAGTTCAAAGTTTATGAGAACTTGTGAACTAGGCTCATGTTGTGGACTGAGTTTAAGTAGAGTCGGGCAATGGCTGTTAAGCCCTAAATGAAGTTATTTCTTTATGGAATAGATATAGGATATATAAGCATTCGAATTGCTTATATCAATCCCCTGAGTAGCTGCTATTACTCAGGTCCCCTAAATTCCTAGAGCATGATTCAGGGGTTTAAATACCCTACTGTTGCTTTGTTAAAAGAAAACTTAACAAGATAATGACTTGACTGTTGATGCATTTCATTTGAATTAAGTTTGCTTGACAATTTGTTTTTATATTTGTTATTGCGTATTGGGCCTTTGGCTCACTTTTGCTGCTTTCAGGTATTGAAGATGTGTTGTATGATGATCTAGGTTACAGGTCAGATTTTGAGAGGTTCATGAACGAGTGGAACAAGTAGGATTTGAATGCCTTTGGTTTTTGGGAGAAGCTTTTGCTTAAAGCATATTTCTCTATATATAAGGCTTGTTAAATAAGTCTAAGTTGTAAAAGACTTTAAGACCCCTTTAGGTTATCTTTTATACCAAGAACAACTTGTAATTTTATAGTGTCTCATATTGACACTAATCTTTGTACATATAATATATATATATATATATATGTATGTATGGATTGCTTTTATTAGCAATCTTTTTTTGTTTAAAAATTGTTTATAAAGTGTTGGTAGATTTAATCAAACAATTCTTATAGCCTGTTAGTTTTAGGACAACCTTACATATAATATAAAAATGTTATATGTGGTTAGGGACTCGGTACACTAAATCTCTGGATTTAGTGGGTCGGATCTTTACAATTACATAGATGAATTAAAGAAGAAAATTACTAGCAATGATGTAAGATATCAAGTTATACATTAAAATAGTTATAGGTCCAATCCCATTATAATCACTATTATCATAAATTGGCATTTATAAGGAGGAATTGTTTTTATAACTATAAATTGTATATTTTTGGTTAAATTCCAATAAGATCCTTCAATAAAATCTTTATTATTTAGTTATAATAGATTTTTATGTAATATTAAAGGATAGTTAACTTTAAAGATGGTAAAGGGAGAAATAAACTTTTGATATATGAAAACGGCATATTCTATCTAAATTGCAATAGGATCCTTTGATAAAATTCTTATTATTTAGTTGTAATAGATTTTAATATAGCTTTGAATATTGTTTAAGTAAATTTTAAAGATGGTAAGGATACGAGCTCAAAAAACTCTTGGTACTTTCCTAATAATATATATAGATATTTATTATTTTCCACAAATTTATGTATGTCATTTTCTAGGAAGTATTGGATTTTAAACAATATTATATATTTACGTGGAATGGGTTTATTCACAGTGAAAAGGAAAGGGGTGGTACTGAATCATAAAATGCCTTAATTAATTGAACTTCATATGAGATAAAGGGCCGGAGTCCTTGTATTATTAGTTTAAGAACACTGGTGGGTTAGCTTTCGGTAAAAAAAAAAAAAAAAGAAGAAGAAAAAACTGGTGGGTTACCTGTGAATTTTCCCAGAAATTTTTATCTCAAGTGTTCGTTCGTCCAATTTTGGTTGACGATATGCACGATAACTTCTCAACTCGTTTTTAGGCGCCACAGCATGAAACCCCAAACAATTTGGCCAAAAAAAAAAAAAAAGTCCCTAACAATGTTGGCTAAAGAAATTAGTTTGAATTGTCGGATTTTTATTTATGTAACTTATTTGTATTATATTTATATCATATCAGTATCGTATCTATTTAATCAGTTTATGAATAAAATTATTATTTTTTATTAGTATTTATTATTAATAAATATTCATTTAAAAATAATAAAAATTTGATACAAATATAAACAGGAGATGGTGAAACGATTAGACCCCAAAAGGGTGGAATATCAAGCGTCAAGCCACAAGCCAGACAAAAAAAAGGTTGGAATAAATAAATATAAGAGTTACCTATGTTTGACAGCTAGCCAAGTTTTTACCTAGTGGATAGAATATTAAATCCATATTTTAAAAGGTTCTAAGTTGATAAGAGATAAAGATCCTTAAGCTTTTTTTCTTTGTTTTTTTCATTTTTTCCTTTCTTTTTCTCCAGCAAGATCCTTCAGCTTTTACGTATCCTTTTTCCAGGACATCTGATGTTCTTAAAGTTGCAAACAGTCAGCATTACATATATGCTCGCACCCCAGATAATTTCTACGAAAATTATTATTAACAAGTTATAATGTATGCTTTGTAACGAATTAAGAAAGAAACTTTTTCACTTTTCCATATATTTACTTTTTAATAAAGTATAATTAGTTCTAAAAAAATGTTAATTTTTTTTCCTCCATTTCCTTTAAACTTCTTAACTAGTTTCCGTCACATCTATTACATCGGACCAATTTATATTCAGTGGAAAATTATTCTGGACAGGAGGGATTTCTTTTCCCCCACACACTGGACACCATGAATGAAATATATGTTTGCGGGGGTTAAAAGTGCAAACTTTATTGGTGTACTTACTAGAGCACCAGATATTGTTCCGTTGAAGGCATGGTTATAAAAAAAAAAAAGGGGGGTTTAGCAGTTTCCCTGCTTTTTATTTATTTAATATGCCAGAATGGATTACGATAGATCTTAGTCAATTCTAAAATAATAGGACTTATCATATTCTATTATAATCTATTATTTGTGTGTATATAATTATTTATATATTCGGTACCAATTGGATTCCATAACAGGTTTCTGTTTCAGTGGAAAACATTTTCTTTCGGATGACAATGAAATGAATTGATGTGAACATAATAATAATATATAGAACTCTTTAATCTTTTATATTATTTACGAAAGTGAAAAAGGAAAAGGCCTTGCCTAAAGAGAAAGGTATGAGTGGAAAATAACAGGATCAGGGGAAAGAAGGGTATGCTTGCCACGTTCAAATTTAAAATTGGGAAATTACGATATGAATCAATCAGATAATAATAAGATTTCTTTATGAAGTGAGGGTTGAACAAAAAGTTCTGCACATGTTTTGCATTATGTGCGAATTCCAAAAGATAAAAAAAGTAATTCCATTTTTGCCTCATCTCATTATTTATGTCCCTAATTTATTTATTCATTGCTAATTATTCTTACCCAACCTATTCATACCGCTTGAAAGATCAATATTATTGTTATTAGATAAAAAATTATTTGTATATCACTTAAATTGTATACGGATTAAAAACATGTAAAACTTCCTAAAATTTAAGAAACCTAGAGTGATGTAAGTGAGTCGAAAGAACTTGCGAGCTGTTCAAGTTCAACTTAGTGATAATTTAAATTCGACTCGGATGCAACTAAGTTGAACTCGAGTTCAAGCTACTCAACTAGCTATAGAATTTGAGTTTGAGTTTCAAAATATTCGATTCGAGTAGTTTGAGAGTTTATTCAAGCTTCTTATGTTTTTTTTTTTTATAAAAAATTAATAATTTTGGTGTTTTTTTTTTCATTTTTAAAAGTAAATTTTCCTTTTTTATTATTTTCTCGTCATATTCAATGATCCATGTTTATTATATTTAAGACCAAGTCAACTAATATTCATATTTTATTCTTGAGTTCCAATCTTTTTTAGTCTAATTGATTTTCATATGAATAACCATGCATAACTAAGTTGAGCTTAGGTTTACTGAGTATCAATTCAAGATAAGTTTGAGTTTAAAAAATAAAACTCGATCAAGTTCGAGCTCGGTGTTTTCATTCGATTTGAGTTTAGGCTTGGCACTATATCAACTCGTTTATAGCCTTAACCCAGTTTCCTCAGTTAAATCATATATTTCAAATGGAGAGATTAGTTAATGACATTTAGTGACATTACCATCAGTTTTCAAGTGGAAAATATCAAGTTCGATTATCCATTGATCTCCGATTGTAATGGGAAAGAAAAAAAGATGAAGAGATTATCTTGTCATGCATATCGAAATAACTTAAGGGAAAAAAAATTCAAGGACACGCATAACTTAACATTATGTAGAATTTCATCGATTGTATTAAGTTTTCCAAAGTTCAAAATTTTTTAAACAAGGAGAAAAGTCTTTTATTTATATAGTTTGGAGACTAATTTTAACTAATGGACGGCTTTGACATAGATAGATGGAAGTAAACATTGCTAGTGACCATTGGGTTACTCTTGAGAATTTAATAGTTTATATTCATATCTTCATTTCCTACATAGATTCAGTTTTCAATTTGATAGCTTCGATCACGGGATAATGTGAGGACAAGTGCATGTACTTCTGTTTTTTGGAAATTTGGTACCATGGCTTTAACTTTTAGCAAGTCAATGTTTATACATTCAAATTATGTGTAATTCGATATCTCTATTGAATAATAATTTGATGAATGTTTATTTTGATTATGATATAATGGTAGACCAAGTGTCTATCCTTTCACTTTTTTGTTGTAATTTTCCAAAATCTAAAAATGTGGTACTAAATTTGATGTGCTATAATTAGTATTGAATTTTAAAGCATCTTTCCAGCAAGCGTACTGGGCCTTCTATTGTAATATAGCATGAGTCAAGTGTCGATCCCACGGAGATCTATTAACTACTAGGCAATTATCAACTAATACTAATATCTAGGTAATTGATCTTTTTAAAATGATTAGATTAAACTAAATTATCTAATTAAATATCTATATGAATGCAATGAGCTTTTTAAAGAAAGGGATATGGTAGAAAAATGTGGGAAGGAGCATAATCCACTTTAAACTATTGCCAATCAACTTGAAGTCATGTTATAATGATAATTAGATTCATGGACATTCATAAGAAATTATCAAGATTTAAAATTAAAGTTTAAAAACCATTTAAACCACGAAATACTTCAATAACCTCTGCTAAATAAATTATTTGTGGAATCAAAATTACAATTATAAACCTTCCGATTCTATAATTGACTAATACTTTATATTAACATCTCCTAATTCCTTAGTGAGAAATCAACATAAAACATTGCATTTATGTTCATGGACAATTTCTAAACTAGATTAAATTCCGCCGCTTCCGCAATTGTAATTTAATCTCAATTTATGAATTTATATGAACCCTAATTTCCCTTTCGAGTTATTAGAATTCTTATACACCAAAGGTATGATGAATAATCAGAATTCAATATGAATATTTCATGATTTTAACTATCTTATAATATGGATTCAAAGATCATTTTAGCATGTTTAAAGCTTCATCAACTTCCCACAAAAAGAATTTAGCTACTCATGGATGATGATTCAACAATCAGATAAGAAATTGCAAATGATTTCATTATGATCAAAATATTCAGTTATATGAATTGCATAAAAAGAAAAAGATTAGATATCACCAATTCAAAATCCAAAGCTTCACTTGGAAATTCTTGAACAATTTCAATTTCTCTTCAAAAATCTCTATGGAATGCTTGTTCTAATCTATGTATTATAGTATGATTTAGAGCTACTTGGATTTGGATTGGATGATTCTGAAAGTGAGGAGAAGACCCCCTATTTATAGGAAAAATTTCGTGCAAAACATTAAATGAACTTTGCTGTTTCACATTGTACGCCGGCAGTTATGGATCCTACGCCGGTGGCTTACAGGCGGCGTATCTTCGAATTATCCTTTGCACAGGCAGTGTACTGGCAGCCTTCAATATTAGTTACACATATAGGCCGCTTCTACGCCGGCGGCTTAGATGTAGATCTAGCCGGTGTATGTAGTCAGAAATGAAGCGTTGCATCAATTTTGCTCGAACGCTGTCCCTAAGCCGACGGCTTAGACACCGGCGTAGACACTCCAACAAATTTGTCTCTTCAATTTCCTCCAAGCATTTGATATCTTCATGTCGCTTCAGATCTATGATGTACGCTGCCTCAATGCCGGCGGCTTAAATGCCGGCTTATAATATAACTCCTTCAAAGCTGGTGATGTTTCATTTTTGAGCTGCCGGCCTTCAAGTACGCTGGTTGCTCTATCTTTTACGCCGGTAGCTTTGAGGCGGCTTTGAGTGTAGTTGAAACTTATGCTCGGCAAAGCTGGCAGTGCTGCAACGGCCTTGGGTGTAAGTCGTCTGAACGCCGGTGGCTTTGAATGTTGAATTGCCGGCCTTGACTTCAATTTTTCCTATTTTCGATTCAAATTCTTTTTTTGATTTCTTTATCCAAATTAGTCCTGAAACATAAAATTTAATCAAAACAAATATCCATTCTAGTTCTTTTGATCATCAAGATTTGTATAAAATATGATCTTATCAATTGTCGAAAATTAATAGTATAGGTACTTGGTTTACCATTATCTCAAAGTCAAAATAAATATCTGCCAAATTGTTAATTAACAGAGATATTGAATTGTGCATACTTTAAATGCAATAGCACTCATGTTCCAAAATCTAAAGATATAACACCAAATTACCAAAATACGAAAGTACATGCATTGAACATGCCAAAAATTTTATTAGCATGAGGATAATATTAATTTAACATGATTATACTTAAGCCCTTTAGCATCTTTAAGCATTATCATCTATTCATATTCATTTACTATTAGCTATTCTTTTTACTCAATTCAATAGCTTTGATTAGTAACTAATTATATTAATAACAACATTAGTATGCAAGTTGTATTAAACTAAGCAAAATCAATCATTTCCCTAAGCAACCCAAGATCAACTCTCACACTTGCTAATCAACATTTTTTTGGTTTAAACACTCTTAACACTTAAAGTTGAGCATAATTGTCAACAAGACTTTGATCACACAAGGAGTTTGGCATAATTACCCCTCCTTAGTTTAAGCCATAGTCTTAATTTGATCAACAACATATAACTACAATTCATTATTAAATCTTAACACTACGATGAAGATGAAGGATATCTACTAGTAGTATAGGGGTTTCTTTTACTAATTATGGGATAGATGCCACATTTGGTACCTAAATATTGCCAATTTGTGCAATTAACTACCAAAAGTTTAAAATTGTCAATTTACACCATAAACTTTAGGTAATTAATTGCACAAATTGGTAAAGTTTTTATATCAAATGTGGACTTATCTAGTGGTTTACCTTATGAAGCCTAACAACTACTAGGACATACTTAGAGGGAACTTAGATTAACCTATAGTGTTGCTTTTGTTCTAGGCCAATTGGTGTTTGTAAGGAATTGAAAAGAATTTGCAAGATTTTGTGGTTTTTTTTTTTTTTAGTGATGTAAGTTAATGGTAGATAGGAAACTCTAGGTGGTGGTTGTAGTTGCTTCAAGGTGCACAATTGAGGTAAGGAAAATGAAGAAGGAAAAAATGAACAGTTAATGTGTTGGGAGAGAGCAAAATCAGATTACAGCGTATGATACTAGCTTAAGCAAGATTATATAGACATATATCCCTTCTAGAAGAAATTGATGAGGTAATAAGGTATGCTTCAATGGTGATGTCATGCCATCAAACTTCCCTTGGATGCGAATATTTTATTTTCACAAAAAGAGACAATTTAAATGTTATTCAAATTATAATTTCTAAGCATGGGGCAGCACTAACAATAGAGGGAAGATCTTCATTATCATATTGTTTCATGCAATTGGTTATATTATTAATATAATAATATAGTTCTTTTTTTTTATTTCTTGGTTTAGGTTTTAGAGTTTTTAAATATTCTAAAAGCTTAGGAAAATATATATATATATATAATATAAGTTAAGGTTTAATCACATTTAGCCATATTTGAATCATTTCTAGGATATGATTTGTTTTTATGCCTAGCAATGCGGTTTTCCACTTAAGTTAAATATACAATATAAGTTTCTAGGGTTTTGATGTATGGTTTGGTGTTTAACTTTATTCAACTATGTATTCAAATACTATGTTTAATATTTACTTCATTTATAGCATATTATAGCCTTATTGAACATATTATCGAGTATTGAATTATAGTCAAATGTTTGATTTTAAACTTGTGAAAAAATTTTGAGCAGTTACAAATATAAACAAATATTTCTAACAATAAATGTATGATAAAATAATATTTAAGGAAAAACCTAATTAATGTTCTAAATTTTGATCTGAATGTTGATATGAAATAATATTACATTTGATACTCGATCTTTAATTGATTTTTAATTAACTTCTTAAATTTTAAAATTACTAATTTCAGTTCTTAATTGAACTTTGATATATCAATATTACCACCCTGGTTGTTTCATCTAATGACCATTTTTCTAATCAATACATACATCTAATCATGGACTAACTCAAGCTCAATGCATCATAAAAATATGCAAGATGATCACACATCCTCCAAGCTCCACCAGGCATTTGGGTAATGCTCTCAATACATCTAAAATTTTCTCTCTTTTTTTTCAAAATTAAAAATAGTATACAATTTTTTGTCATTGCGTAATGATTAAACTAAAATCATTACAAAAGTAGGCGAATTAATTGTTCATAACTATACTCCTTAAGAACTACCAAAGACCTTAAACTTAACCCTTAATGTTTACGATCACCAACACTTTCTCTTTCATGAAAGTTATGAAAAATGAATAAGAAACTTGGTGGCTAGAGTAAAAAACTATGAAGAGATGAATAAGAAAGATAGGAAAATTAATGAGCTCTAAGGGAAGTATGCTTAAAAGATCCCTAGATGCCTAAATTAAAAACACAAAGCTTCCTTATTTTCGAATTGTAAAAATGGACAAAGGAAGTTTCGAAAATTCATGGAATTCAACAAAGAAACTCCATTGATATAAAGCAACAAAGATTGCAAAAAGATTTAATTAAGGCACTAAAAAGTGAAGGAAAAAGATAATGTAGGCATTCAAATGAATGAAAGAAATATATTATTAAAATGGAAAGCTTTTTCCAAATCTAAAAAACCAAAACCAAGGTATTAATCTCTTCACTTAATATAAAAACATGGCTAATAACATCAAGCAAATCAACAACAACATGCATGCTATCCTTTATTGCCATGCAGACACTTTAAACTACCTCCTTTCGTAATATGTAAATCTATGTACAAACTTCAATGTTCTTTGCAAAGCTTTTTTCTTTTAAGAGATTTGATGATGGGTGGGAAGGCTACCTTTTGTCTCATTCGGTGCTTCCCCATGGCTTTGTATGTCTCAATCTTTTCCCTTGGTGGTTCTCTATTTATCAAAGAAGAAAAACATTGAATTCATTTTTTGAAACATATTTTTGTTTAGTTTAAGCTATCCATTTATTTTCTATGTTTGTGAAAATATCCAATGTTTAGTATTTTGTTTGTCCCTCCCTCCCCCACCTTACCCTCCAAATTTTTTTAAAATAATTCAAGGTTACATGTCTATGTCATTTTAAGATTAAGGGAAAAGTATATTTTTAGTCCTTAATGTTTTTACTATTTTTCTATTTAAGTCCTAAACCTTTATTTATTTTCTATTCTAGTCCTCAACATTTGTAAAAATTAACAAACAAGCCTTTTTATTAATGTTGTTAATTTTGACACATGTAGCATATTTGGTTGGTCAAAAAATTATTAACTTAAATAAAAATATAAATAAGCTAACATAAATTAAGAATCAATAAAATATAATGAAATTAGAAAATAAAAAATGCAATAATTTCAGGAATCAAATTATTAATGAATAAATCATTTATTAATTCTTGAGTCATCTTACATTGAATTTAAAACCTTAAGAGCTAGATATTCCGTGAAGCAACAAACTTTAGGGTCTGTTTGTTTTAGCTTTTTTCCGGCAGATACAGACACTTTTTCAAATTTTTTTCTAATAAATTATTTATCAAGAAATAGATATAGATAAAAAAAAGTTGACAGTTCTCATTAAAAGAACAAATAGAACAAATATAGATAAAATTTAGATGTAAATCGGATATATATTACACATATCATTTTAAAAAAGATACAGATACAGAAGAAAAATAGACAATCCAAACAGACCAATACAACAACAAAAAGATAAACCCAAATGAAGGTTTCATATTCTTGTCTTGTTCAAGAATTATATACTATGACTCCCTAATGAAGCATGTAAGAGAAAGTCATAAGTTAGCTTGTCATAATAGAAGCCAACTTCGATCTTGACCTTCATTCAACATTTTTATTTCCTTCAAATATGCAGTGCTTTGATTTTTATATCGAACATGAGGAACTTCAATGAATACCTTCACAGTGACGTCAGTAAGCCCAACAATGGAATATCATGTAATCAAACTATTGAAACTATCCAAATACTCTTAACCCCATTTACACAAATGTATTCCTGTAAAGGCATGATCCAAGTATTCAGGTGTGGCAAGTTTGAAGAGTGAAGTGACGAGGGAAGATATGATTAAAGGGGTGTGGGTTAGGCTTTATTTGGTGATTCAAGAATGTAGGGTTTGCATCTAATTAAGGCTTTAATAGATCGTTAAGGAAGTGATAGGTCACATGTTTTTTCTTTTTGTAAAGTTGCTACAATGTTGTATTTAATTTTCATTTCCTTATTACATTTTACTATTTTTCTCAAATTTATCTAATTATATTATTTTATTTGTTTAAATTAATAATTTAGGACCAATTAAACTACAACATGTGTTTATAATAAATAAAAAAGTTAACATTGTTAAAAAGAGACTGGTTTGTTAACTTTTGTAAACGTTGATGATTGAAATAAAAAAAAAAATAAAGGTTTAAGACTCAAATAAAAACATGACAAAACAATAAGGACTAAAAATATATCTTTTTCCTAAAATTAAATTTGTCTAGCATGACACATATCATAATTTTTTTTTTTTTTGCCCACCTATCTAATGGATGTTTAAAAACTTAACTTGATTATTAAAAATAATAATTTGAAGTTTTATTAGGTATTGAAATTGGAAATTTGAAGTTCAGATAGTCAATTGAAGAATATGTCAAAGTTGAAGTACCAAACACGTTATTATTTATTTATTTCGGGCCAATTGAAAATTTAAATTTCGTAAATAATTTCTCTAAATTTTGATGAATTAGCACACCCTCTCCCTCCCTCCCCCTCCCCCACCCCCCCCCCCCCCCCCGGCCTAGCCTCTGAAAACTTTGATCTTGCTTTTAAAACATTTTCCCAAATTTATCAATATATGCATTAACACACTCTAAATTTTAATCTCGACATGTTTATATAACTAAATGTCACTAATACTACCAGTTTACCAAAAATTAGGATGTTATTTAAAAAATTAGAGATATATGATATTATTTATATTAATATTAAAATTTACCAAAGTTAAAAAATTTTATAACTTTTTTACCTTTCCTAAATTTCAACTACAAATATAGTAATCATTTTGTTTTAAAATGTAAATTCATTGGTTTACTAAGTATAACTACTCGGAAGTGTTTGATATTATTTAGCTTTAAAATTTTTAAATTGAATTGGAGAAAAAAAATAAAATAAAATAAATAATACATAAGAAAAAAATGGGAGTTGTAGCTCTTCTTGTTTTTGAGAGAGAGAAAGAGATCCTTTTATTAGAATTCATGAAATCATAAATCCCAAAATCATATGTATAGCAAGTGTGAAATTAGGACACACACACACATATATATATCTAAAGTTTAGTGTGAAAGTATACCTAAATCTATAAAGGAAGACCTGTAAAGAAAACCTTGATTTGATGCTTACTTGGTTAGTCTTCCAAGTCTATACATAACCTTAGAGATTTTATGTCTTTTTCTTTTCTCTCTAACAATGGGTAACTAAAAGAGCATGTGGCAAGAGGTTTAACTTGGAGATCAAGACCACGGTCGTATATTTGTATAGCAATAAGTCAACAATTAGCCTGTTAACTTTTATTATTTCCAATTCTACCCATCTTAAAAGTGAAAATAATAATCCAATCTCTACACACATATATATAATTTCATACTCAATGTATATGACATATTCAAAGTCCATAACTTTATTAGACTGCTTTATTTGGACTTTATATATTATGATTGCCTTACTACACAATTAATTTAATTCATACATATAGACCCATGAAATTGGTTTATTAAAAAATAAACTTAACAATCTCTCTTTTAGGCTGTATGAGTGTGACTTTATATTTGTGTATAAATTGTATAAGTATTTTGAAAGTTTGCTATTGTTATCAAATGCATACTGAAACAATCTAGTCCATCAATTATATCAATATAGGACTAAAGTGGACTTCATTACATATGTTGCAGCTAACCCTACAATAGCCACATACATCAATATAATTGAATGACTTGGATTAAGTATGAATGCATAGCTTAGAAATTAGATGTAATGTGATCTAACATGCTTATTTTTAAGTGATCTAAACTTGTACTTTATATCATATGAGTTTAAATGTCAAATTTAAATAGAGAACATTATAACTGGAAAATAGATTTATTCCTTAAACCAAAAACTTTGACCATAACTGTAAACCTCTAAATTTTACACAGTCTAATTTTGATAACTGCTAAGAATAAGATATAAAATTTTGAAAATCTTTGAGAAAAAGTCACAAAGATCATTCCTGATTTTTCGCGATTCAAATATTAATTAACTGTTTAATAGCAGTTTCAAAACTACAATCGTAATTAATGTAACTTCGATAACTTTTGATAACTGATGATTGATAATAAATCAATTGTTATGAATTCGAAAAGCTCAAAAGAAATATACAACACCATCATTACTTGAAAAGAAGTCTAGGGATTATAAGTAAGAAGTCATAAGAATAAGAGGATTACTTAAGGATAATTCCTTTACAGGTAAGTGATTATAACCCTCTTTAGGTATAGATTTGATTTGGATAAGATAATGTTTGGTTGGAATCTGGAGAATAACAAATTTTACCCTTATGATTATTAAGAGAAAGTAGGATGCTGCATATAAATTTATCCATGCTTTGAAGATTGTAATTGTTTGATTTAAAAGAAATATCAAGTTGATGGAATGATTAATATTCTTTAGAATTGGATTTCCCAATCATGAGATGATTATGGAAACATCTTAGTTGGTAGGTATAGGGATTTTGTTTGAAGATAATGTTCGAATAGTATATATTGGTGTGTCTTATCGAAGATTACTTACTCAAAGAAAATTATCAAATGAAGTGATAATTGGTTCATCCATAAAAAGGGAATTTAAACTAGGCTTGGATTCAGGTAGAAGTTGCTTAAGAAGTTACCAATATTTGAATTAAAGATTAAGTGTTGGTCATCAAAATATACTTGCATCAGTAGTTATTAGCCAATGTAGATGATTGGCTAAGTGAATGGAAGACACCATGTCTATTTAGACGTATCTAAACTATGATCTTGATTATATAAATGAGAAATTGTTAGATGGACAATGAAGATAAGCTAGAATGAAGAATGACATAAACCTTTGAGATCTTTAATAGTTGAAGACATCGAGAGCTAAGGTTAGAGTTAAACCATAAAAACCAAAATTAGTAAAGCTAAAACCCTTGTAATTAAGCTCGAACCTTACTCGAGAGACCCTAAATCCTAAATATCTTCTAGAAAACTTAAGGAAATATTTATATAGGTAAACCCCTAAAATTTTCGACAAGTTTAAGGAAAGCCTTAGAATTAACGATGAGATCAAAAACCCAAATTTGTGCTAATTTGATTTAAAACCCTAAGAATCCCAGACACGAACTAGTAGATATGATATACTTAGAATACGATCAGTAAAAAATTAGCCAAGAAAACCCTAGAGCTAATTATCTAGGAAAGCAAACCATTATTAGTACGAACTAAATATTTGATAAATCATTTGATACAAAGGAAACTGTATCAGATGATTATGATGTCAAATAACAAACATACGAATTGAAAAATAAAATAATATTGTAGGCTGAAGTTATATCAAAAAATAAATTTAGACATTACTTGAATAAAGAGAAAATATCGTGACCCATAGAGTTTTTTATGAACTTAGATGTGAGTTCTAGAGTTAATATCGGAATAGGAACCCTAAAACCAATTCGAATTAATTACGGACACTAGAAACCCTAAATAGCATTAGATAAAGATTCAATAATGCTAGGATATCAGATGAATTAGGTAAAATCTGAAACCCCAAAGGTAAGTCGATTAGCAAAAACATATAACTTAATCAATGCAGAAACCCTACGTTAAATAATTCGTTTGTCCAATTACTAATACACAAATCAACACAATATATTTAAATAATAAAATAATTCCCTATAATATAGTATTAATTTGTCGATTCAAAGTTTCGTTAGTTAAATTGAGTATCGTGTATCCGAATCTCTATCGGTAAAAACATTTGTTATTTCTACATCATTAATTACCACTATTCACTATTATTCACATCAGTCAATTTTATGTCACATCTATATTCTCTTTCTCTCTTTCCTTCTAAACCTCCTAAAGAAGTAACCCCCTCCCTTACTTCACCCCCTCCTCTATAAATATCGCTATTCACCTCACATTTTCACCACTTACTCTCCTTCTTTCTTTGTTTCTTCTCTCTTTCTTCTTTCTTCCCAAATTGCCGTCATACACACCCTCGACTCTCTCTAATTTTTCTTTCACTTTTCTCTCTCTCATTGACTCTATAAATACCCATCACCTCCCTCACTTTCAACACTTCACAACATACTTCAATACTCCCTATACTCTCCAAAAATTCTCTCAAACTCTCCCCTCCCTCTTCCTTTTCCCACCACTACTTACCCCTCTCCATTCTCTTTCTCGACCTCCCTTTCTTTCTTTCCAACATACATATTTCCATTTATTTGTTCTGGTAAACACTCTCAAACACTCATTTGTATTATGTTTATGTTAATATGTATGTGTCGTAATGCCATTTACATAAAAATATCCCCATGATGCATGGTGCTAGGATGGAAATGCATGGCATGATACTTGGTTTTATGTTCACATTTATGTTATGTTTACGTTTACGTTTTTGCTTTTACATTAATTATACTAACCTAACTTTCTAATATATGTATCTATATGTATATGTACATATATCAACTAGAACATATGGCTTACTAATCTGACTTATAATTTATTTACTTTCATGTACCTTATTTTCTTGCTATTTACATATTGTTCAAGACTTATCCACTTCAAATCCTAAGAAGATTAGTCCTAAATTCTAGTCTTAGGCTTATCCTTACTCAAGTCTTGTGGAGAGTTGTCCATTGCAAGTCTCGAGGAGATTTGTTATAATAGAAAACTCCAATCTTACTTTATTGTCTTTATATTTCATTTGTGTTTTGTTGGTCAAGGGACCATTTTATTTTTCATTTACATGTCGAAAAGATCTTTAAGTTATCTTTTAAGTTTGTAATAAAATTCTTAAACTTTCGGTGCCATGATGGGCAAAAGCCTCTAAATCAAAAGTGAGCAAAGTTGATGATCATGAGGATTATCACAACATCCTTTTTACTTGATTTGAAGGCCTAGCGCAAAAAGTGAAAAGTTCAAGTTGTTATGAGCTATTTCACTAGGATGATTCTTTATTATCTAAAGACTTTTTCAAAACTTTGGCTTTGGTATATGGGAAACCATTTGTAACATAAAGACAAGTTTGAAACAAAACCCCACCTCTCTCTTTTTCTTAAATGCCGAGACTTTGCTTGTAAAACAAGGGTGTGAAACTTTAGTTTTTCTTTTTGAAAACCACTTGATTTCTATGTTTTGAAAATGATCAAGCAAAACAAAGTCAAGATCCTTTGTCTTTCTCAAATGACGAGACCCTAGAATCACAAATAGGATATGAAACTTTATTTCCTAACTTAATTGACTTGTTTTCAAAATTTACAAAGTTGCATGAAAAAAAAAAAAGGTTTTGATTTCCTCTTTCTTTTGTGAATGATGTGACCTACAAGATCCAAAAGGGGATATTTTCACTTTGAGTTTTATTTTCAAGTGTTCCATGGTGAGTCTCTAGAAGTAAGCAAGTTGTGATCCTATATTCCTTGAGATAAAGCTAACTAAGACTTTATAAATATGAACTATTATATTACCTTTTCTTTTCCTTTAAAGCCTAAATGCTTTAAGCTCAAGTTTGTTTCATTTAGTTTTCTTAAGTGGCTAAATCCTAGAGGAATCAAGGGTTAGTCATAATCTTAACTTGCATCCTTTTCATTTCTCTTTACACGTTTAATTCATTTTCATTTCCTTTTAATGTTCAACAATTAAGTTGACTTAAACACCGTTAAAACCACGTTAAATGTTACTTTTATTGCTTATATTTTATCTATGATTGCATATAGGAGAAAGTTGCATGCATATAAAAAGCCTATTAGAGTTTGAACATTAGAAAAATATCAAAATGGAGATTGAATCAGTGTAGGAGTAATCTGACCCCTACTGACCCAAGGCCTTAATGACCTCATATGTTTATTATGACATCAAAAATAGATATATCATTTGAAGTAGGTAGAAATCAACTACTCATAAGCGAAAATCGAACTTAAAATGAACGTTTTAAGGTTTTAACTAGGTAACCAAGAAATTTAGTGAGAATGGAAACCATAGAAGTAGAAGCTTAGATGAAGTTGATCCAAAACACTCACTTCAGGTTTTTGCTTGTTTGAGTGATGAGAATCTCGAAGCTACATTTCCCAATGATCACTTCGACTTAGGATTATACAAAGGACAAGTGAGTTTTTCCTTATGATTTAGTTACCTTACTTGTACTTATAGTTAGTTGCACTAGATATGATAAGACAAAGATAATATGAATATATTTGGAGTACATGGCAATTGCTTGTATTTCTATGTATGTGACAAAAGACATTAAGCATATAGAAACCATATTATAATAATTTTATATGTGTTGCTTATTTTTGTTGCAAGTATGGTGTGTATGATGAATTGCTTGGTCACACCCCATGAAAGAGCCATAATTCTATTTGGCTTGAGTAAAAGAAATAGAAATGTATTGCATCGTCAAGTCACATGTAGAAGGCTATTATTCCTACACAAGGAATCGAAGGACCTATGATATCAAGCCAAGGGCTTAGGTTTACTCCAGCTTGAGGGACTAAGTTGCTCGAGCAAAGTGGCCTTAAAGAGGAGCCGCGTTGGTTGATCACTATGGGCAGGTGCTCGGGTACTAGTAGTAGAGGATCATAGAGATCCTCAAATAGAATTCCTAACCCTTGTCATAGAAGGCATAAATCTATTATATATATGGTTATCAGATAACCATATATACTTGTATCATGTGCTTGTTGCATAGCATAATAGCATATGTGTAATTAATAAACTTGCTTTTCCTTGGTTGTTACAGTACGTTTGAAGGAAATATCTCACTAAACTAAATATAGCTTGCCCCCCAATAGTTTGCTTTTGTAGGAAAATCAAAAGCCAAGGATTGGGATAGGGTTCAAGAGTGTAGCGTAAAGATCAACCCATCTAGTTAGAGGATTTAGAAGCTAATAGAATAAACTTAGTTGAGAGAAGGATTTAAAATGTGTTTTTTTCTTTCATAAATTGTCTTTCCCCTTTAGAAAATTTTGTGTAGTTAAAAAATAGATTTAAGTTTACCTTATCTTATCTTTTGCTACGGTATCTAATTCTTTATAACCTTTATGATCCGTGGAAACATCGGTATCCAAAACTTTTTTCTCAATAAATTTATATGTATAACACAAAGAGAAAATAATTAATTAGAGTTTTGCAAACTTTGACTTGTAAGATAGTCCTCATGTTATAGGTGCACACGTGATATGACGATCATAGGGTAACCCTATTAGGCCCAGTCATGACAATAATTGTATTATAGTCTATAGACAACACAATATGTTTATAATAATGAGCAATTACTTAAAACACAAACTTTCACTAAAACTAAATATACCGAAAATATATGACACTAATATAAGTAACATACTCATGAAAAACCTTAGGTGGTAGACCTTTAGTAAAGGTTTCTATAATCGTGGAGTTTCTATATGCTCTATAGACACTTGTTTATTTTTAACTCTTTCGTTCTTAACTAGAAACTTAATGTCAATATGTTTTTACTTTGCCAAGCTTTTATTGTTATAAGAATATATCACTGCCGAGTTATTGTCACATAAGATCTTTAGTGATCTTTTAATATTACTTACAGTGTATAGTTTAGTGATGAAATTTCATAGCCATATAACATGATTGGATGCCTCATAGTATGATATGAATTCTACCACCATAGTAGAAGAGGCTATTGGTGTCTACTTAGCACTTTTCCAAGAAATTGCTCTTCTAGCAAGAAGATAATTTTACCTGATGTAGATCTTTTGTTGTCTTGGTATCCAACGAAATCAGAATCAAAATATCCAATGATATACAACTGATCTAATTTCTCATATATGAGCATGTAGTCCTTTATTCTTTATAAATACCGCATGACTCTCTTAGTTGCTTTCCAATAATCCAGTCTCATATTACTTAAATATCTGCCCACTATCCCATAATGTCTGCAATATTGGAAGAGGCTATTGGTGTCTACTTAGCACTTTTCCAAGAAAATGCTCTTCTAGCAAGAAGATAATTTTACCTGATGTAGATCTTTTGTTCTTGGTATCCAACGAAATCAGAATCAAAATATCCAATGATATCCAATTGATCTAATTTCTCGTATATGAACATGTAGTCCTTTATTCTTCATAAATAACGCATGACTCTGTTGGCTGCTTTCCAATGATCCACTCTCATATTACTTAAATATCTACCCATTATCCCATAATGTATGCAATATTGGAATACATATATGCTTGAACATAAGGCTCTTTACAACCAAAGCGTAAGGTAAATTTTCCATCTCTTTGCTTTAAGGTCATTCTTGGGACATTGGCTTAAATCAAATATGTCACCTTTAGCAACAAGGGTATCTTTCAGTTTACAATACTACATGCTAAACTTCTTAAGCACTCTATCAATATAGCTCTTTTATGATAATTTAAGAATACCTCGTAAATGATCACGATGTATCTAGATTCCTAATACAAAGGAAGCTCCACCGAGGTCCTTCATTTCAAAATTCTGTAGTAAAATCTCTTGTTTTTATATAATAGGCTCATAACATTTGTGGTAAGCAGTACATCATCTACACATAATATTAGGAAAATAAACTTGCTCCTACTAAACTTGTGCTATACACATTCATCAACAACATTCATCTAGAAAACGTATAAGGCAATGATTTGATGAAATTTGTGATACCATTGACAAGACATTTGCTTGGGCCCATAGATGGATATCATTAATTTGCACACCAATTTTTTTTTTTTTTTTGGATCTTTCGATTCAAAGTTACATGGTTGCACCATATAAATCATTTTATCAATATCACCATTAAGAAACTTCATCTTTACATCCATTTGATGCAATTCATGGTCAAAATTTGCTACAAGCGCCATTATAATCCTTAAAGAGTCTTTTGAAGAAACTAGAGAGAAAATCTCTTTGTAATCAATGCCTTCCTTCTCAGTCAAAGCTACAAGACATGTCTTATACCTCTCTATATAGCCTTTCAAATCCATTTTGGTTTTACCACTTGCAACCAATGGGTTATGTACCTTTAGGCAATGCTACAAAGTCCTAAAAGTCATTATCCTGCATGGACTCCATCTCTTCCTTCACGGCATCTATCCCATTTTTTAGAATCAAAACTTTCCATGGCTTGATGGACGTTGATTGGACCTTCTTCCATTATTCCAATGCCATCCTCATGTTCCTAGAGAAATACAATATACTCATTCGGAATGACACTTCTTCTTTCACTAGGATCTTCTCAATGACACTGGTTCTTGAGGATTTGAAGTTTGTTGTTCTAGATTTTATTGAATTTGAAAGAGACGATCATTTATGTTGCCGTAATTTGGATATGCTTCTTGAGTAATGTCAGGTACTATAACTTGATGGTACTGTCAAAAATAGCTTAAGGGACATCAGAATGTTCCTCCTTAATGACAAACTCCTTAACCTTATCTTCCCCTGCAAACTCAATATCCTCAAAGAACATAGCATTAATCGTCTCAAATAATGCATTAGTAGTGGAATCATAAAAGTTATAACCCTTAGATCTTTTAGAGTACTGTACCCCCTAAAGTAACACTATCGATCCTTGAGTCTTATTTCCTTTCATTTGGCCTATAAAGCCAAGCTTCAGTCAAACATTTCTAAATGTGTAAATATTTTAAACTAGGCTTCTTGTGTGTCCAAAGTTCATATGAGATCTTGATAATTGCCTTAGTTGGTACTCCATTGAATAAGTATGTTGTAGTTTTCAATACTTCTCCGTAGAGTGATATTAGTAAGGTAGAATGACTAATCATGTTCCTTATTTCCTTAAGCATCCTTTCTCCTCTCTCAACAACGCCATTCATTGCAGGTGTACCTGGTATGGTGTATTATGGGATGGTATCAAATTCCTCTAGAAATTTAGCAAATGGCTTTGGACATTATTTACCTAATCCATCATATCTAAGGGTAGGCATGAATCGATTTTGTTCAACTTTCACTAAAACCAAACCAAATCATATTTTATGGTTTGGATTTTTGTCATTCAAAACCAAACCATTAAATACCAGTTTGGTTTGATTCAAATTACAGATTAAATCAAGATTCTAATAAAAAAAACTTAGTTGTAATATTTTATATTTTTATGGATATTCAAATATTAAAATCACATTACAAAGTTCATATTGTAAATCTCAACAAAATACTTTATAAATTCATCACATTCATAATCCAAAATCCCTCATAAAATCATGTAATCACTAACATAGTACACTTATGGACCAATATATAGTAAAATATAATCTATAGTCCTCTAAAAAATCATTCAGTCAACAATCTATTAACAAATTTGACAAAAAAAAAATCTTCTACTAATTAAAGTTATTTTATAAAGAAAAATGATCTACTAACAAAATATACAATAAAAAAATTAAGACATGATAAGTTATATAACTAAATAGCAAAATTCATATTCCAAAGAGTTCAAACGATTGATAAAAAACAACATTAAGTTACCAATGAAGGAATATATTTTAAAGCTAAAAAAAAAAAAAAGTTTAAAAAAAGGAGCAAGTTATTGTTAACCAATAATCATTATATAAAAAGTATCATAATAAAATCATAAGAATATATATAACCTTTAAGCAATCATCATAACAAAATTTATAATTACAAAAAGTGGTTTGGTTTGGTTTACCCTTTCAAACCAACAATAAGTATATGGATTGGTTTAGATTGAGAATTTTCCACACCAAATTGTTTTTAAAAGCCATTTTTTTGGTTTGGTTCGGTTTGATTACGAAAAAGTTTGATTCGGCTGGTTTTTTTGCCTACCTTTAATCATATCTACCATAGTATTCATAACCACGATAAGACCCAACACTCTTTAATTCTTTTGCTAAGTTGACTTTCAGCTTCAACCTTATAACTCTTAAATACATCCAGTGCCTGAGGCTTTTCATGAATATGATATCGGTAGCCATATTAAGAGAATTCATTTATGAAGATTATAAAGTACTATTGTTCATTCCAAGAAACTGTAGGGAACGGTCCACATATTTGTATGAAATAGTTTCAAGACTTTTGTGGCCCTATTGGCACCCAATCTTTGAACATTTGTCTATTTCCCCTATATAATATCAATGTAGATATCAAAATCTATAAAATCAAAGGGATAAGGAATACCATTGGAGACAAGTTCCATTCTCTTTTTAGAGATGTGACCTAATCTCTTGTACCATGATGAACCTAAATTCTCATTGGCTAATTTATGATTGAAGTCTAGCGTACCAGTGTGTAAGGATTCATTACATGAGAGGCAATAGTATCTAGCACATACAGACTATCACCACAAGACAAAGAATAAGTATCATTATAGAAAAGAATGAATGAACTATATATGAATAAGTATAACTTGATTTGTTTAATCCAGTAACATAAATCAAAATTTCCCTAGAAGATGATACAACAAAAGTCTCTTTCAGATCTAGATAACGGCGAATTTTTAATAATAATCTAAAGAATCTTATTACCCCAGCCTTAACATATTTGCCATTGCCAATGTAGATGTATCATTTACCATCGTTAGGCTTTCGGCAACTCAAGCAACCTTATATGGACACATTGATGTGAATGGCCACACTTGAATCTATCTACCATGTGTGTTAAGTTACCAAAATGAAATAAACATCTAAATAAACAAAATCAAGAAGCGTACCCTTCTTTCCATAACAAGCGTGATAGTTGGTACATTGCTTCTCCTTGAAACCTTTAGTACCATGAGGGAAATAATCATCATCATCCAATTCCTTATATCAGTTCTTGTGATGTCTTTATTGTAGCATCCTTATATTTATACCTCATGGCAACATACTTTGCTAAGAATGCATTTGATTCAATCTTTCCATTATTATCAAACCTTTTATTAAGATCCTAAAGATATTACTTATCTTTCCTAAGTTTATCAACTATAGTAATATTAGCAGAGATGTTTGAAGTAGCACTAGAAACTAAACAAAGAACGAAATAAGTAGAAACAAAACTATGCTCACATTCATACTAAAAACTATAATTTACAATTCAACTAACGATACAACCCATCATAAGATATCTAACGCAACATTTACATCTAGTCTTTAAATATAGATGAAAATTTATAAGTGGTACTCTTAGTGCAGTGATCAAACATTGATAGTATATTTTTGTCAAATGGCTAAGCCTTTTGTTTTAGACTTGAATAACCATCATATATTATGTTCACATTCATACTAAAATCTATAGTTTATAATTCAAATAATGACATAACTCATCACAAGGTACCCAACACAAATTTACATCATGTCTTTGGACAGAGATGAAAACTTTTAAACGATACTCTTGGTGTAATGATCAAATATTGATAATATATATTTGTTAAATGATTAAGTCTTTCTTTAGACCGACTAATCATTCACATGAAAAAACTAAATAATCATTACATATTTATCACAATAAGTGCACATGGAAGTTGACCAAACATTAACCTTCTTTTGGGCCAGTCAATATTCACATCACTTACATGCACACTGCCTATTCTACCTATCCAAAGTGAGTGATTTTCATAGGAAAGCCTACTTTTGTAACATGCGATTTTAAATTATTATCTTGAATAGTAAACACAAATTTGAATTACAAATTTTTGGCAAATCCCCTCATTGAATGGACCTTTAGTGTTAATCAATTAATGTTATTATTATTTTTATTTTATTTGTCGAACAACAACACGAACCATGGTATGAAACATGGCATGTTCCAAACCATGGAACTTTCTATAGCAAAAAAAGGAAAAAAAATCTAATCTTTGCACAATCCATCTAAGAAAAACCTAAACCAATATGTGCAAAGTTAACCTTTAGTAAAATTGAGTAATTATCATAACTAGTACCTAGATTTTGATAAAATATATAATTAGATATCTAAAGTTTGAAATTGATCAATTTAGAATCTAAACTTTGAAATTGACAAATTTAATACTTGAAATAACTTTTTATACATGCTAATAATACCTCAATCAAGTTATTTTAGGTACTAAATTGATTGATTTTAAAGTGTTTCAAGTACCAAATTAATCAATTTCAAAATTTATATACCAAATTGATTATTTTTAAAGTTTAGGTACCAAGTTGCATATTTTTCTAAAGTTTAGCTATAATTTATGACATTATCCCAATAAAATTTGACCATAAACATGATTTAATAAGTTCATATAATGATGTATTCTTCTTCTTGAGCTAGTAACCAATTAATGAAATAATACTTTATCCAGATTCGATTTGGGACGACTTTATTGTTGGTCTTTAGCAAAACTTGATTAAAGATGTGACTTTCAATCATGATTTTTTAGCTAGATTTACTTCAAGATGAGTTCTTGATTCATGATTTAACATCTCAATTCAAATCAAGACATAACCTTTATCCATGAAGCATGATCACAAGATCAAATCTTTTGTTCATAAATTGACATCTGGATTAAAATCAAGATGACATCTTTCATTCATGAAACATCCATCTAAATTCAAAAAAATAACCTTTATTCATAAACTAACATCGAGATCAAAGCAAGATAGAACCTTTATTCACGAATCATCATCCATAAGCAATCACAATCAATTCACTAATAAGGAATACAAAATATCCATAAAATCCTAAGAATATTGATCAACAATCTTTATTCACAGGATTTCGTAGAAAACCCTAACTCTTAAGAATTAGGGAAAAGAGCATTAAACAAACATCAATCATATAATAAAAAAACTTTAATTTTATATATTAAGGAAAAAAATCTTTTATGAATTTTTAATCACGATATTGAAAACTCTAATCTTTTTAAGATTAAAAAAGAGTCATAAACAAATCAATCAACTACAACAACCATAACTTAATGGCTCTATTCTCGCACATGATAACTTTGATACCACTTATTGGAGTCCATGAAATCATAAATCTCTTAATCATATATATAGCATGTGTGAAATTAGGACACATATATAATTAATGTTTAGTGCAAAAGCATACTTGAATCCATAGATGAAGACTTATAAAGAAACCCTTGATTTGATGGTTGATCTTCCAAGTCTATACGAAACTTTATAGATTTCCTATCTCTTTCTTTTCTCTCTCACAATAGATAATTAGAAGAGTATGTGGCAAAATGTATGGCTTGTATACCATAGCCATATATTTACACAACAACAATTTGATAGCTAGCTTGTTAATTTTTGATATTTTTTATTTCACCCATCATAAAATTGGAAATAATAATCCGGTCTCCACACACACACATATATATAAAATTCTATTCTCGATGCATATATTATGTATTTAAAATTTATGACTTTCTTAGATCACTTTGTTTAGACTTTATATGTTACGATAGCTTTACTATGCAATTACTTTAAATAACAATTATTTGCTCACAAGATTGGTTTGTTAGTGATCTTTAGCTAGATCGTTTCTTTTTCTTTGTCCCTACATCTAGCTATGAGCGTATATTTGCCATTCGACCCATGGAAATGATTCGTTTTAACGTAACTTGTTCATTGGTCCACGGATATTGCAAGATGGGAACACACTTTTTTTATGATTCCACCCTAATATTTAAAGCAGCTTCCTCGTGTTAATTAAAAAAAGAAAAAGAAAGGAAAAGAAATAAAGAAACTGTCCTTTGGCTTTTTAAATTAAAACATTTCATCGAATTCCCTATTTTCTTTTTTCATATTAAGTTCTTTCATCAAAAGCTAGCTTTTCCAAATCCCAACACACAATAATTAAATCTGCATGAGACTCTTTAAACTATCGAAGTTAGGGCCATGCAAAAGGACATTATAGGCGTTTACAAGAATAAGCAAAGGGTACGTGAAATCACAAATAACAGGAGCCGAAGAAAGGAATTTTACGTCTTTATGCATTCGGAATCCATTACCATCAACATGATGGGTCGATCATACTGATGCTCAAAAGTTATTACCAAGAGAATCTTAGCCATAATTTACTAGCTTAATTTCATATTTTAATTATATTGTGACAAGTGTCTATGGAAGTGGATAATACATAGGTTGTGCGAGGGGATGACAGTAGTTTATAAGTTTAATATATTGAATATCAAATCAATACAAACTAAAAGCTTTTAGCTTAATTATTGGCTATTCTTGAGCTATGATGTTCCAAATGATATTAGTGCTGACCTCACTAGTTGGCATATAATTTAGGAACAATCCAAAATGAAAAAAATGATGAGCTTGCAACTACCACTCTCAAAAAGCAGTATGATGCTTGGTTATGGTGTGGCATCTAGGAAGTTTCTGGGATGATAATGCCTCTTAGAGATAGGAGGGGAAAAAATGGGGAAACAATTATGAAATCCAACAATAAGTATGGAAGTAAGAACTCTTGGACAAAATAATTAAAGAATTCATCGGTGCATGTTAATTTGAAAACGAACAGTAACTGTGATTAGATGGACACCCCCACCTTAGTAATAACTAGATAATTTCCTGCCGCTTCATGTACCTTGTAGAAAATGATTAACCTATCAAAACAAATTAGGGTTCCTAGGTCCTATATAACTAGTTATCTCATTCTTCTAGCTCTTGATCTGTAAAAACATTTATAAAATTCTATAATTAAGAAAAACTAACCTCACTTTGTGAAATTTGACATTTTGACTCTTCTTTTTAACCATTTAATACATTAATACTTAGTCCAAATTGATAACTAAAGTTTTATGAGTTTCAATGTCCACTGCAAACTTTGATGATACTGAAAATCTGATTTGGCGCATATATATATATATATATATTTATATATATTCCTTGGTCAGTTTTGCTAGAGTGAGGAAAAACAAAACACCAGCGATATATAAAAGAAAAACAAGACAAACATATGATGGAGATTAGATTAAAATAACAATAGTAATCTATATAGACCGAATCTCTCTATAGTATCCCAAGTTATTAACAAGTCTTACGAAGTGGTTTCTTTTTTTTTTTTTTTTTTTCCTTTTGTACATGTACTTATAAGAATATATATGATTCCTGGAACTTGATGTTTAGAAATCTAGATCATATGGAATGAATCTAAAGATGGTAATTGAATTATTAATCTTATTTGTATTTACTTAAATATGCTTTGACCTTTTAAATTCGGTTGACTGTTCATCCATGCCATCTCTTGGCATTGGGAAGTTAGGTTTTCACTATGATCCAAATAAGTAAAGCCAAAATTTTTAAGGCTCAACTTCAACTCGTTTAACAAAATTTATCAAAGCTGCAGTTAAATTGAACATTCTTTTTTCAATTATGGAGCTAAAAATATAGACTTAAATCAAATCTGAGGCACACCAAGTGCAAATAACTCACAAACAGCTAAGTTTTTGTTAAATACTAATTGTTAATTACAAAGTGAATAATTATATAAATAATAGACAAATAAATGATACATAAAAAGTTGAGTAACATGTTTGTATGTATTTTTTGTATTAATTATATATGCAATATAAAACCGATGAATTTATTACCAAACGTAGTCACAAATTTAGAGGTGCCTACTTATGAGTTTAAGCATTAGCTCACAAGTTTAGATTAGATTCGTAATTCGACTCATCTAGATTGATAAATCACTACAAGAAAACACAAAATTTTTATTTTTAAACAAAAATTTCTGTTGCAAAAATCATTATCGCTAATTTTATTTGTAGAAATATAATTTGTTTTGTCCATTTCTTATTATATAATTTTTATCTCTAAATGTCAATTTTCTTATAATGAGCTTCATTTTAAAGTTGGTATCAACTCATTTACTAATCAAGTATGAATCTAACTAAGTTTTAAGTGATTTGGGTTCAAATAGCCTGTGGATGGCTCAACCCAATTCCAATTCTAGGTTTCACCGGAATGATCATTCTTTCATTCGATAAAATTAGGAAGCACTAGCCTCCACCCTCGATCGGACTTCGAGCTTTTGTGAAGGTTAAGAAGATAATAGAAATCGTGCATGTATATTGGCCGAACTGGTCTTTCCTTTTTAAATTCTTTTCTTAATATTTGTCCATATCATATCAATAACTATTTTATTTGTATCTTATTTGTTTTTATTTCATACTTATTAAAAAATTTGGATATTGGGATATGAGAATTGAGAAGTTGAAATTCTCCTACATTTAAAAGAAAACAAAAACATATTTTTATGCACTGAAAAATAAAATTTCAGTTGATATTTTTATAAAAGTTAATAAGATATAAAATAGATAAATATAACTTTATAGTTATCATTTACGTATTTAATACTATAAAAGGAATATACATGTATTTATAATTTATATTTTGTTATTTTATTCTTAACAAATATACAATTTTAATACATGTCAAAAAGATTAAAACAAGGGGGAAAAAGGCGATATTCAAGTTAGATAATTTAGTACAATGAGTTGATATTTAAGGGGAAAATATTTCAGTTGCTTTTTCATTAACGAGCAAATAGAAAAGATGAATGAATTAACGTATCGCGGTTGAGGATATATTAGGTATTTTATTTTGCCTAGTACATATATAAACAAACAAAAATAAACATATATATATTATCTTAAAGCGCGTGATTTGGCCCCCCCAAACAAAAAAAAGGTCTTTGATTTGAATGAGTCTTGAAAAGTTTTAAATAAACGAAAAAATACTGGCCTCGTTGATAAGATTCACTAAGATTGGCCAAAAAAGGAAAAACAAATAAATAACATCCAAGGAGAAGAATCGATATAATTATACTTGCATTGATGAGACACTGCCATTAATATCCCAGAGAGGAGAGAGATGTTTGTCCGATATATAATATTTTAACTGATTCAAAAGTGGGTCTTGTCTCTGGACCAGTAATTCTCGAGTGCCTTGTTTTATGGGAGGGGGGCATTCATCATATGAGATCCCATCACGTCGATTTTCATTTGAATTTCATTTTTATTTGAGTTATATCTTATATGTATTTAATATATTTATAAATTTAAATAAAAATAATTATTATATATATTTTTTATGAATATTTATTTAAAAATAATAAAAATAAGTTACCAAAAAACTAAAATAAATAAAATAAAGAGATCCTAAATATATCATTGATTGAGACAATCAATATAAAAATATTCACACATGAAAGTATAATCATAAGCATTAATTAGGATTGCAAGCAAGTCAAGGTGCTCACGATATATTCAAACTTAGCTTGCTTTAAATTTGGCTTTATCCAAACTCACTCAATAAACAAGCCAAATTTGAGCTTCAAAAAAATCTTATTTGTTTAAACAAGTCAACCTCAAGCTTTAATTTAGACTCATAAGTTAACTTGTGAATAGGCTCTTAAGAGCTCTTGAACAAGCTCATTAGTAAATTTATGAGTTTTATATTTATAATACATATAAATATATAATTTAAATAATAAAAAATAATTTCTATTTAATAGATATATTTATCAGCTCTTTTTTATTATTGTTAAGTTGAAAAAAAAAAGATAGAAAATTTAAATGGGAAACGAGTTATTTAAATGACTCAAACGCAAGTTTGAATTTTAAGTTTGATAAAAACTCGATTAGGCTTAATAAAAGCTTGATTAAAGCTCGATTTATAAACAAACTGAATTTGAGCTCGAAATAAAATTCATCTAATTAAACGAGTCATGCTTAAATTTCGATTTTAAACTTGAAAAAAAAAAAATCAACACAGGCTCAATAATTTTTATACGGACTAAGCTCAAACCTTCAAAATCTTATCTCCGCTTAGCTTGGATAAGCTCGTTTGTAGTCCTCAAACTGAGGTATCTCTCAAAAGTCAAACTGTCACATTTAGGCAATTAAACAATCTTACCTGTGCAAGCAAAAGTCATTTTGGCAAAGTTGAAATTTTTCATAAAATAGATGACATAATCCACATGAGATGATAATAAAAATGACAAATAACTTACACATAAAAATAAAACCGCTTATTTCAAAAGTTGTCAATAAAATAATATTTTTCTATTACAATTTCTTCACATTCACCTATCAAAATAAATTTATAATAGTAGATGAATTGTGGAAATAACAGAAGAAAAGTGACATATGAGAGTTTTATTTAATTAAAAATTAGGGATATGTGATTACGGTGATATGCCGCTGTTCGAAACTATTTTTTCCTGTCTATAATACGTTTCTATTGCTATTACTGACTTCTTTGGAGGAAAAGCTTATGAATTATTGTTTATTTTGGGCAGATGTGATATAGTCCTGTGTCAAATAGGAAAAATAGATAGGTGATCTATCTTTGACAACATTCTTTAATAAGTATATATCATATGTGTTTGTATATGATATCGTATGTATACTTAGTACACTCTTAATTAAGGATATTATCAAAAAAAACACCAAAAAAAAAAAAAGGTGGTAGATGCATTATCCACCTGTCTCTCGTCAAATGTAGACACTTAAGTCTTCGTCATGATGGGTGTTGTAACAAATTTCCCTACAAGAGATTATATCAATCTTCAACTTCTCACCCTACACTTTAAATATTGTACTAGGATGCATTATTTTTTTCCTCAAATGATCTATGATTTCATGGTTCTCGTTCATCCCCAACCATCCTATAGCCTTTTTCTTTTTTCCGGACAATTATTGTACGGATAATGCAATTATATTCTATAAACCCTAAAAAATGGGGAAAGAAAAAAAAAAAAAAAAAACCAAATCTATGCCTCCCTCTCCTTTGTGCGAAAACTATAACTATAGATCTATTGTTTTTTATATTAGCTCTGGATCTATTATTCAAATTATCATCGACCTATTGCTGTTATGTTTTCAATTTCTTAAATTTACGCTCATAGATTAGATTGGTTTGAAATTGTGGTGATCATGTTGATATGTAATTTATCTTTAGTGTTGCAAAAAGGGTTCTTTTATTTATTTTTCTTTTTCTTTTTATATTGCCTTATATAAGATTTTTCTCTACCAAAATGCTAATTTTTCATCCTCTTTGTAGTATTTCTATTAAAGAAATAGTTGAACGTTTACCTGTAAAAGAAGAGTTTTCATTCTGAATAGGTTTTCAGACTTTTATAGATTTTCTGGTGATTGTATTGAGATCTACTAGAGTTTAATTTTGACGAAATAAGTTTCATTTTATGGAAGGAAAAGAAAAAAAATTTCCACTTCCACCTCACTTATTTGTCTATCCTATTGTTCCAATTTTATCGATGGGTTGACAACAAGAAAACTTGATATGCAAGTATGTAATAGGTCATATAGGTGCGAGTGCGATAGAATAATTAAAATATCAAACTGTATTGTAATGATACCGCATAACATAACGATTTTTCGTCACTTAGTATTGATGACCTTTGAATTAAACTACATAAATGAAAAACTAAAAAGAACTCAACGATGAAAACTAATTAATTTGACACGTTTTGCATTCGATTCCCAATTTTGTAGATTCTTTTTTAAAGTTGGATAATTGATATTCCTCTTGATATATATTCAAAAATTAAACAAAAAACCAAAAACCCTTCTTTTTTTTCGGTTTATAAAAAAAAAAAAAAAATTGCACCACTTTAAATGGTTTCAGTGCAATTTCAGTTGAAAATGCATTTATTTTGCTTATTTTTCTCATTTTACCATCTCTTTTGTAGTTATATTTTGGTATATCTTATTTTTATTTACATATAAATTGAGTTCTTTTACTTCTCAGTTATGTTATGAAATAAAGAAACATGAGTACTTTTCAATCATTCATAAATGACTGCGTAACTAGAGTTAAAAATGTTAAAGAGTTTATTGTGACAGAGGTCGAAAAAGTATAGTAAATTGACAAAAATACAGTACATAATATAAATAGCGGAATAGTGAGTCTCTCATGCCATTTTTTTCCCTTTCTTTTTTCTGAAGGTAATGTGGTTCAGTTTTGGTTCATTGTGGTTCAAGAAATCGAATCTAATTGATTCGTAAATTGGATCGTATTTTACAACTTGGTTTAACTTGAGGTGTGGTTTAGCTCAATTTCTATCACACCCATAGTCCTTACCATGGTTGTTGATGACATATCATATATCATGCAACTTTACTTTTTGGGAACACGTCAATGATTTTCTGAAATGTTAACTTTGCTGCCTATACAATCCCTCACTTACAAATCTTGAAAACACCTACCATAAAACTATGATAAATTGATAAATAATCTTAAAAAATTATAAATTTCTTTCTTTAAACTTTAATCTTGATGTCAAAATATCCTTTCAAACTTATTAATATGTATCGTAATATTCTATAAATGTCAATATAAGTGTTTTTCCCCCCTATCATAACAAAAAATGTAAAAATCTTTTATGTTGTTAAATTTTTTTAAAAGGTTATTTACAACATTTAAATTTTTTAAAATTATATTTATATTCAGACAAAAGTATAGAAGATGTTTACAACTTTCCCCTAAAACTAAACTTGGTCCAACCAATTTGGAGCCGGTTCATAGTTCTTGAACTATTTGCCTTGGAATTCGATCTATAGTTCACAAGCTTGTAAACCTAGTTCAGATAATAGACCCAACAATTCACAGCTAGTTTTACGAATTTGGGGATCATCCTATCGTTTTTTAAAGATAAAAATAAAATATAAAATTTATTTTAAAATAAGATTTACTTTAACTTAATGTAACAAATATTATAATCTTTAACCAATTTTCTTTGAGAATGATTTAAAATCTGCATTTAATTTTACACAAAAGCATTATCTTAGTTGTATCATAAGTAATATGAGGTGGAAAACTTTTCATACAATACAAGGCACACAATGTTAATATATATATATATATATATTTTTTTTTTTTTTTGCTTTTGCTAGAAATCCATATAAATCCATCCAAACAAACTTTTTAGTATGTTTACTTTTTATGTTGTTAATAACGAGCATTTAACTATTATGAATAAGTAATAAATTCTCAATGAAGATTGGCCCATAGATATATTAAACAACTGATTTTTAATGCTGGCCAAAGAAATAATCTAGTTTTTAAAACACTTCGATGAATTATTGATGAAACAATTTTGTAATGTCAACACATAAATATATTAAATTATTAATAGTCATTATGTTTCTACGATGTCACTTTAAATCACTCATGTTTGAATCCAAATGTTTAAACCCTATATCTTTAACAAAAAATGAATTTTTTGGCTCTCTTTATGACCATTTTAATCTTTAAGAAATAAAACAAGGATTTTCTAATATTTGTAATAATTATTTCTAAAAGTTAATACGACCTAGAAGCACACTTTTTTAAAATGTGAAAGGGTTTACGTTATTAACTTCAATGAAACCTTAAATAGACATGAAATAAATCAAAACAAATGTATTTGTAATTTACCATAAACAAAATTATAGATAGATATTTTATAGGGTAAATGCCTTATTTGGTACTTGAAGTTTGATAAAAAAAATCAATTAGGTACCTGAACTTTTAATTGGTTTAATTTCATATCCCAAACAAATTTTTTATGCCTTAAACATTACCTAACTCTTTTATTATCTCTTCAAAAAAATGATACGTATCAAACAATAATTAGGTGAGGTAGTTTAGGGCATGAATGGGGTATGAAATTGAACAAATTAAAAGTTCAAATACATAATTGATCTTTTGGTCAAATTACAGGTACCAAACATGGCATTAACCCTATTTTATATCATACTTTTTTGTTTTTCCTTTCTATTTTTAACTTTTGGTACAAATATATTTTTGGGATGTATTTTATTGATAATAAAACTTGATCAAGTTTTATAAATTGATTTTATTAATTAATATATTAATGTATAAATTTAAATTAAACATATACAATAGACAAAGATAAAAATAATTATTCTTTTTAACATTTAATGAAGTGTAATTGTTTCATAAAAAAGTTTAAGTCTCACCTACTAAATATAAAAAATGTATAGTAGTATTTCTTTTTTCTAAATTTAGTAGTACACTTATTAACAACATAATTTCATATGCATAAGATAAGCCATAATTATAATATGAAACAACTTTTATTTTTTTAATAATAATTCTAATACTAACTTAAACACAATAGAGTCAATGTCACAAATGGTATAAGAATTTTGATAAAATATTCAATCAGATATCTAAATTTTAAAATTAATTAATTTAGTACTTGAAAGGAATTTTCGTATACATCAATAGTATCCCCATCGAGTTTTTTTATGTATTAAATCAATCAATTTCAAAATTTTTGAAAGGTTAAATATATTTTTTTTAATGAATGAGATTTGAACTTGTGATTACATGTGGAATCTCGAATCCGACACATCACTACCATCCCGGCCGGACCCATTCTCGAATTAAACCCGGCCCGTATCTAGGCGTATTCCCCAATTTTTCTTTCTCTCTCTCTCTCTTTATTTATTTATTTTTTTTACTTCCCGATATTTCCCCCAACTTTATGACGATCCTTCCTCTCTTTCCTTTCCCTGTCAAATCACATCTCAAAGCTCTGAACACCATGAGCCAGCTAAAACATATAGCTTTCTACTCTCCGGTCAATGCCTAGTGCTTAATACTGTTATATGCCCTATTTAGGCGCCTAAATTATCTTCTTCTTTTTTTTATCTATAGAAGGAATCTAATATTGACCATACCTCTTTTACCCCAAACATGTTTCACGAGGGTATTTTAAGGGTATTCACTAAAAATTATAGACATATTCAATTGAGTTTTTCGTTTCACTACTATAAAAAAAAAAAAAAAAAATGTCCATATTGAAAATTTTATAAATTAGAAGAAATAGAATATGCTTTATTTTGTTTTTATTTATCTTACACATAAAAAAAAAAAAAGAACCAACCAACCAACCGTTCTTCATACCATAATAAATCGACTCCTAGAGGCTAGAATAATATCTTACCTAATAAAGTAGTGAAAGTTGTTTTCAGCTTTATTTGCTTTAATTACGTATTTAATTTATGCTTAGCAGCTGGCTGAAGGACGAAGGCTATAAACCCTCATTGTCATTGGTGGAGGAAGCTACCTTTGTGGACAACATGTTCCCACGTAGCTCCAACATGTGTGAGGTGTGATTCTTACGCGAAGCAATATCACCTCCTAGGATTCTTATCATTAACTTTAGTTGGTTGCTTATTCTAGAATTAATTAGCAATAATCCTGTTGTCCTTATTAATAACTTGAACCATTGCCCAAGAGCCAAAAGTTATTGTGTACCTATGTATCGTATAGGGTTCCATCTCATATGTTTCATATGACTTCTAATCATCTCTCAAATAATTGACTATGACATAATTATTAGCCTTAATTATCATGCCATGAGGGGATTCGGATATGTATCAGTGATTTATCGGTATTTGATCAGTATTGATTTGGTTTGATCATTTTATGAATGAAATTATTAATTTTTCGATAACATATCTATATTGATTAAGTATATTTGGCTAAAGAACTTTGCTTCTATATATATATATATATACCACACCAACAGGGAAACGACTTTAGGTTATAAATGATAATAGAGCTTAAAAAAACAATGTAATTGTGATGGATCGTTTGGTCCACTTCTTTAATAAATGGGCAAAAAACCAAAAACTTCTGTAAACCTGTAGCTTGTGAATGCTGCCGAAATTATTAGCTAATGTATTAGTTGAGCTATCATACATCAGAAGAAAATCTATATCAGACTCCTTTGGCTGAACCATTCATATATTGCCAGCAGTATCACAGTTTGGTCCGGTTGTCATTCAAGGAGTACATGCTTCTTCCCTTTTGGAAACAAGTTCTGGGGGCAATAATATCTTTCCTTAGTAGTTATAAATTATATTGAGTGTAAATGCAGCGATAAACAAACTGAGTCTAGATAATATATTCTTGAGATTTGCACTTGAGATTGAATTCGAAACTCAATGGAACTTTGATTTTTGAGTTTAAATTTGATTTATTTTTAATGAGCTTGAACCATTAAATCAACCCAAATGAACTAGTTTAAATTTTTTTTTTTAAAATAACTTTTGTTCTTATTAAAATAACATTAATATGCACACTTAATTTAAACTTTTGTGATATTCTAGCTTGACCTAAGTATAATTAAACTCATGTGTTAAAGTAGTTAAATTTTAGGAAATTCAACTCAATACACTAAATTACTTCAATAGTATGAGTAGGACTATTGTCACTATTGTCAACTAATTTATGAGTAAATATTGCTTTGAATTTATGCAATTCCAATGCAGTATATGCTAGATAGTACGTTTGATTCACTGAAATGGAATAAGATTGGAATGGAATAGCAATTCTTTATTTTACAGTAGGAGTATTTTCGAAACAAAACATACTTTTTTATCTACAATAGTTATTCCTCTAGTAAAAAAAAGGAATGACGACTTCTTATCAATTCCACATCACATAGAATAGACAACCTTTTGATATAAATTTTTCGCAATCCAAACAAAGGACTATATATTCTATAGGAATAAAGCTGGAATACTAGTTCCATGCCAGTCAACCAAACATAGTGTGAGCCAATTTGAAGGAGATTTTTTCTACTAATATGATGCAATAGAAAAGAATTATATATAAAAAGGATCGTATGAAATGAGCAACATATATTATCATAGCCTTATAATTTGTTGATATTTTACGTAGTTTTTCAGTAAAGAGTATCAGGTTCGAATCTTCTATTTTATATTGTAATGAAAAAAATGAATAACATATATTTTCGATAAGAAATATGAAAAAAAAAAAGAAATTAAACTAGTATTTTAGATCATAAACCTGAGAAAAATAATAAACTTTTGGGACAGCTTATGAAAGCTTTTATTACAGCTTCCTCCATACATAGAAATCGGCATCAGTATTCATTGCAAACAATAATCAATTGTCATGGCCATAGCACATCAAATTTATATAAACAAATTTAATATATGAGGTGTCGTAACATTTGTGTACCTTAAGGAAATGTAAGCTCTAAATCAACGAGGGTGAGTTAATTCCGCCGCATACTCTTTTATATTATAGAAAGACGTAAGACTCACAAACATGTATATAAAATTCACGATATATTCTTCTAATATTTTATTTGTATGAACCTTTGGATATATATTTTAACATCAAACTCGCATCAAATCATATATTAAATATACTATGATCATGAATGGTCATCGAATAGGAATATAGAATCAAATCAACGTGTCTTATAAGGCAAAAACTAGGTTCTTCGGCCTTTACTCATTATAGAATTCATATACACTAGCACCAAATATGCCTCTACATCACAAATCATATCTAAAATAATCGTATCAATCAACATCACGAAATCCATCTTATATTTGATACCAGATGTTCTTAGCATGGCAAATGATGATACCTAATATAAAAATAATGCATCCAAACACTATCATATGACACAATATAGTATAAATACCTAAGTAAGTGATACACATAATCACTCCAATATTGATAAATTAGTATATCATACTTTTCAATTGATAAGCCAAAGACACCATAATTCAAGAATACGTGTGATTATCACAACTTGTCAAACAATTTTAGACTAATAAAAATCTAACATCTAATCAAAGATCATCCACACCAAATTTTTGCTAATGATACGAGATGTGCCTTGCACAAAATTGTAACTCAACAGAGTATCTTTTTCTCTATGGTGATATATTCCAGAGATAAACAATAAACACTCAAAGTAATCAATTCACTAATTGTTAATAATATAAAGAATTTCCAAGTATTTATACTTGGATCTCATTATATTGGTTGAATAATGAATGGGTACTATTCTAACAAAGATTTAGTGTTTGGTACCTTTACAAGAATACAAACAACTCGAATGATGCATCAAAAGTGTTTATATGTGAAAAAACACCAAAGAAAATTACAAATAATAGTTATAAACGAATAAAGATGTTATGCAAACTCTACATGAAAAAAGTTTGGAATTTTTTTAGAGTTTGAAATTTTTTATGTAGTTTCAAACTCTTAGAGTATTTTGTGGCGACTACTCCAAAATTTTTCAAGAAAGATTCAGATCTTCTAAATTCTTCTATATTGATTCCATTTCACTGCAGCACATCAATTAACTTATTTCCCACCAACACTATTCGATAAATTACACCATCCAATCTCATACTCTTTAAATCCTTCTCATCAACTTTGCATTTGCCTAATGCTTACTTCAAAGTCCTGAACTGGGTTCTATAAGTTGGTTCTTCATGTGTACCATTCCTTCCTACTTCTTTTGGATTTGCAGTTAGATTGATTTAGTCTATATCTTCATTTACAAAGTATAGAGACAAATCTTTGACTATAAAAGTAGTTGGAACACTATATTCTTTTTTATCCTATATGCGTTATCATTGATTCTTTCTTTCACTTGGTATGGACCTTCTGCTTTTGCCATCCAAAAACTTCTCTTTCCTCAATTGAACCTACAAAAGATCTACTAAATTAAACACCTTCTTCCTACACTTATTTGCTTACTTCCAGAGGATGTGGTCCTCTTCTCCGAGGATTTCTTCACCTTCCATGATGTTTCTTTATGAACTCCATCTTGGATTCATGGTCAAAATTAACCCCCTTATCAAAATGTACAAGTACAAGGATTAAAACCATACATTACTTTATAATGTTTAATTAGTAACACTATGGGCAAATCTATTATAAGTCAACTCAATGTATGTCAAATAAGTGTCTAATACTTAAGATTCTCAAAACCACTACTTTAAGCAAAGTGCCAAAGTATTATTTACTATCTTAGTTTATCCAACAATTTGTGAGTGGCACACTAAATAGAAGAGAAATTTAATCCCTAGTTTCTTCTACAAAGTTTTTTAGAAGTGACTCAGAACTTGATATCCCCATCGGAGATTATGAACTTAAGATCACCATGAAGACAAATAATTTCTTAGAAGAAAAGACTTTATATATATAAACAACATCATTGATGGTTTCAAAAGGGATGAAATGAGACATTTTGGAAAAAATGATCGATAATAACCATTACTATCTCTTTGTGTCCTTGGTAAACCAATAATAAGATCCATGCTTGTGTCAACCCGTGGATGTTATAGAATAGGTAAAAGCATATACATTCCCATAAATTCGAACCTACTTCCCACACTTCTTAACAAAGTTTCTATCATCTCTCAACTTATGTTGAAAATGAAAATGTTCCTTAAGGGTCTCAAAGAATTTTGTTTTCCCATATTGACATGAAAGTCCTCATTTATGTACTTTTCAAATAAGGGTTCTTTTAAGTGTGTTGCGGGGAATGCAAAGTCTACCATGCCTAAATAAGTATCCATCATCTCTATGGAACCGATCTCGTGTTTTTTGTTCAAAATTCCAAAAGGCACTAGAAAAGTTAAGATCACTTTCATAATGGTCTTCGATCTACTTAAAGCTTGAAATCTGATTTGAATCAAATTAATTGATGTATACCTCTTAGAAAGCACGTTGCTCACTACATTACCACTCCCATTTTTGTGCTTAATGATATAATGAAAGGATTCTAGGAATTCTATCTAGTTGTATGGCATCTACTCAATTTCCCTACCCTTGCCTCATAATATGTTTAAGGATTCATGGTTAGTGTACATTATAAATTCCTTACTCACTAAAATAAGCAATTGGTCTCTTTTCTTGCATAAGAATCCTTCATGTCCCTATCATGTAAACATCATACTCAATATCAAAGATTTTGCTAAAGTCTAGCAAACCTAAAATGTGTATGGTACACAACTTATTCCTTATCTTGTCAAAACTAGCTTGGTCCTTTGCAGCTTACTCAAACCTCTAAAAATTCTTGTCAAATTAGTTAAGGGAGCAACTATAGTGCTAAAATTTCTAACAATCTAGTGATAGAAACTGGTCAAGATTAATAAAAACCTAACCTATTACACATTATTAGGTATAGGTAATTCCTTAATTGCTTTCACCTTCTCCTTATCTACTTAAGTTTCATCACCAATAACTACATAACCAAGGAAAGATACTTGGGATTGACAAATTGAATTCTTATCAAAGTTATCATACAACATCTCATCCTTTAAAGTCTAAAAAACTTTTCTCAAATGAATGAATTGTTCTTTAAGAGTCTTGCTACAAATAAGAAAGTCATTGAAGAACATGACCATAAAGTTTCTAAGGTATCTCCTGAGGATATGGTACATGAGTCTGATAAAGGTATAAGGGCATTTGTAATCAAAACAGCATCAATAACCACTTATATAGGTCATGCTTAGTTTTAACGACAATTTTTCAATTCATCACCTACTCTTTTCCTAATCTAATGAGAACCATAATTGGGATTAACTTTGGAAAACGATGGTAATGGTGTTTAATTCATCAAGCATGTCTTCCAATTGTGGAATCAAGTGACGATACTTAATAATCATCTTAATGATGGCTTGATTGTCAACAAACATTCCTATTATTTCATTCTTTTTAAGCTCTAACAAAGCAAGTGTAGGCTATGTACTATAAGCAAGTATGGGCTATGTACTATAGAATTCTCTCACAAACCCTTTTGTTAGCGACTCATCCATTTTCCTTTACAGCTCCTTAGCTATGTGGTGTTCTCTGCATCTTTATGTCTTAAAAAGATGGTAAACCATGGGTTAACTCCTCGAGAAATATTTCTAAAAATTTCTCTAAGAGATTTGACATTTTTAGGGTTTAAATTATCCTTAAACATTGTAAATATTAATGGCTATACCTTCTTAGGTCAACAACAAAGTTTCTTTTCCCTTCTTCTCTAAACTTATTTGATAATTTCTCACTTTTTAAGGTTTCAAAGGACATAATACTGCTTCTTTACCATCTTTAACAAAGGAGTTATTTTTAGTGAACCCGTAAGGAGTGCTTCTTATGAACCTATCATGAGTTACCTTCCTATCACATTGCCATAACAATAGCTGGGTAGCAACTCATAGGCATAATATCTTGAGTAACCTCATATTAGTAGTTTCCTATAGAATAGGGTACCTTGACGCTTTTAGTAACTTGTAATCTACCTTTATTGATTAGCCACTTAAGTTATAAGGTTAGGAATGGTTAAAAGTTGGTAAGACTAACTTTTCAACTATGATATTGATGTAATATTGGTTCAACTACCACCATCCATAATCACAAAATAAGTATGGTCTTCTACCTTAGCTTTAGTATGAATTTTTTTTTCTCTTTAATCGTTCTCTACCTTTACATCTTTTGTAAACCTCTTCTTATAACTAGGAGTTCTCCATCTTCTAGTGGATTCTCATTTTCTCGTGAATGGTCAATCTCAGAAAAAGCTCTTAAGTTATCCACTTGTAATCTTCTACTTTGAATATTTAAAATTTATTATCCTTAAAAAAATTTAGGATAATATTTATAAAATAAAATCTTCTCATAATAAATTGATAAAACTAACATACCATTGTAATGGCTAAGTGGAAATGATATCGATTGATTTTAAATTGGAATTTCAATTTCCAAAATTCATGTAACAATCAAAGACATTCTTATTTAAATTTTTTTATTCTTATTTTCTTTTCTAATAAATATCTTTATATTATGAATTTTAGATAATCTAACTTAACATTCTTTATTCAACAAATCTATTCATATATTTCTAAAATCTAAATTTAAAATTCTTATATTAGGTAAATTACACTAGAAGATATCAACATTTAGGGTAAGTTCATTTGAGTAAGTTCATTTGAGATGTTAACATTTTGAGTGGTTAAAAAAAGGTATCAACGTTTGATAAAGTATATCAAATGAAGCATCAACATTTTGTAAAGTTTATTTGAGGTATCGACGTTGTTTGGATTAATTTTCGATTAATCTATTTAATTTTATAATAGTGGTCAATTATTTATACCTTATTTGACTCACTTTAACAAAAGTTAATACCTCTTTTTAGCCACTCAAAATGTTAATATCTTAAATGAACTTAATCTCTAAACGTTGATACCTCTTGTTAACCACTTAAAACGTTGATACTTAAATGAACTTATTCTCAAATATTGATACCTTTTGATGTAATTTTATCTATCTTGTATTATATTATTGTTTCATCTTATCCTCTAAGATTATTCTATAAGAATTGATGATGTTAATATCTTATAAGAAAACATCTTAAGAAATTTCCAATGAATTCTCTTAATCAATTTATTATGACAAATTAGTTATAGACATCAACCAAATATATCTAACTCGCAAAGTTAGGATTTAAACTATATTAGGTTTTATAGGGGACAAAGGCACCAAAAGTGTATGTACTTTTGATTTTTGGTAATTTTTTGTCAAAAATTTAATGCTTGTAATTTCGATTTAGTGTCTCTATTAACGAATAAGTTAATGTTGTTAACCTTTTTCGCATTTTAGTGTCTATACTTTAGTTTCAATTGCATTTTGGTGTCTACACTTTAATTTTAATGCATTTTAGTATATATTCACTAATTAATTTATTATAAATAAATACTTGCCTTTCTTAAGTGACATATTATTTTACAATTCAATAGAAAGTTATGTATTAATTCATTGAAAATTAATTTTACATTTTTAACTAATATGTTATTTTTAGAAATAAAAAGAAATTTTTTTATATATTATAAGTTCGATTGCAAAAAATTATTTGCATGTAATGTTTGATATTTTATAAAATTTTATATCATTGGAAAACTCTCAATATCAATTTTATTTGAAAGATTAAATGTTAAATTTGATACTTAAATTTTACATAAAAATTTAATATAGTATTTAAACTTTGAAGTGATCAATGTAATACTCAATTAAATTTTATTTTGACTATTTTTAGTGTCTACTTAATATCGTTTGCACTATTTGTAGACATAATGAATTTTTACTTATATGTCTAATATCGTTTAATTCTAATAGGTGTGTCTTCTACTATAGAAAAATTATTTTTGATTGGATATTAAATTGAACAGTTCAAAACTCAGGTACCCAATTAAGTTTTTGTGTAAAGTTAATATGCTAAATTTGACATTTTCCATATTTGGTAATAAGATTGTATTATATGTTTCAAGATAATATAGACCAAGTAAATTTTGAATATAGTTATTATTTGTAAATCATGTGTTTTTTCCTTATAGCATAAAATTTTAAACTTGTTGAATAATATACCTCTATATATTGTAATATTTCTTTAGTTTTTTTTATAGTGTTATTAAAAAACCCTTATAAAATTATTCAAAAAATCTCCCATCGATCTTGGGATTGAAAGATTTATATTGATTGACTCAGGTGCTAAGGATTTTTTCAACAATCCCACAAAGGATTTTTTGAGGACACTATAAAAGGAAGTCTAAACAAATGTTATAATATGTAAAGGCGTCTTATTCAACAAATCTGAAAATTCGTTTTATAAGACAAATGACACTTGATTTACAAATTTTAACTCTTTTCAAATTTTTCTGCTTTATTTTATCTTGAAATACATTGTAAGATCTTATTTTTGAATAAAATTGATATTAAGAGTTTTCTAGTTGTATAAGATTTTATAAAAGTTGAACATTACATGTAAAAAATTATTTATAATCAAACATATCATATATAAATAATTTTTTTATTTTATAATAATATACTGATTAAACCTCTAAAAAATTTTTGAATGAATTAATACATCAATTTCATTTAATTTTTAAAATAATATATTACTTAAGAAAAGTAAAATATTTATTTTTAATAAATTAATTAGCGAATAGACACTAAAGCGTATAAAAAATAAAGTATAAACACTAAAATGCAATTGAAACTAAAGTGCAGGTACTAAAATGCAAAAAAGTGTAACGATATTAACTTTTCTATTAATGGAGACACTAAATTGAAACTATAAGCACTAAATTGCTAAAATTGAAAGTTTAGACACTAAATTGCCAAAAATCAAAAGTATAACCACTTCCAGTGCCTTTATCCCAGTTTTATATAATCCTACTTTATCTTCTTATGTAGAATATATGTCTTTGCTTATAAATCTTATGTCTTGCTCAAACAATCATTTTACTTTTGCCAAGGATATGTCTACATAAATATTGTTTCATAATCAATAAGAACTTCTGTGATATTATATCTTCTATTTAAGAAGTTCTTTACAAAATCTTCTTTACATACTTGAATATTTTCTAAGTGTATTCTAAAATTTTTTATCATGTATTTTATCAATTTTTAGGTTCAAATCATCAGAAAGATTTGTAAAGACATACATAAGTGCTAAGGTGTGTTTGACTAGTTGGTTTGACATCGGTTTGTGATATGTTTTAATCAAACTATTTGTCAAAAATAGTTACATATTAAAAAAAAAAAAACATTTTACTCACAAACAAACCTTAAAATTCAAATACGAATCCAATACGAATAAGACTCTTATTATCATAGGAACTTCTTAAGGTATTATATGCCTTGCATTAATGTTTAAATTAAAAATCAGTCATTGACTTAAAAATTATTCCATATGAACAAATTTATAACATTTATTAGGTACTTAAATGTAATGTCTCTTAAGCTATTCCCAACTTAATTTTTATTAATCCTTTTTGGGTGCTTCTAGTCTTATCGAGGGGACCATCTAATCAACCATCTAATTGTTGAAATAAACATAGTAATTGAAATATTATCTATTTTAGTAGTTCGGATATGTTGTTAGCCGTTTGATAGTGATGGCATTAGTCCCGTCAAAATTAATGATGGAACCATAGAATTCCCATCTTTTTTATTAACTTATATTTTTTTTTTTTGTTAAGAAAATATGCATCGTGACATTCAAATATTTAAGAATCTACCAAAATAACAAGAGTTAATTAGTGAAAAACTAAATATTGACACATAGTTTTGCATAGAAAATCCTAAAATTAAGGTAAGAAACTATATGGGCAAAACATGCACAAAAATGCTATTGTAACTATAGTTGTACATGGCTTTAAGCTACAATCACATAAAGTAGTATTTTTACAATGGAGTCCCTAAGTTTCTTAATAAATCTGTTCTTCTTGTTAATACAATGACGCAGCATAAAACCGTAAAAACAGAAATCAATCTCACTAGATGATTTTTAAAAACATACTATTGCGAAATTTGCAATTGTCCAAGAGAAACTCTCTCTCAATAAGGTTTCAAAAGTATCAAATATCAAATGTCCTTTTTTACAAAGAAGAGTCTAAAGACCTATTCATGCATACTATTACATAAAGAATTCTAAAAGACAAAATCTAGAAAGACAAATAATAAATGCAATTAAGTCATATAATACAAGTTGAAATAAAAGCTAACGACCTATAATTAATGTTGGTGGTTTCAAAACTCAAAAGTTGAAACTGTCAGTAATAACGGTTCCAAGGTTGGTGGCATTTCTTCCAAGGCCAACGGCGTCTCTTCCTCTTCTTTTTGGATAACTTCCTTTTGTTTACATATGTGTCATCTGGTTGCTCGCATCATACATAGTACACTGAGAGTTAGAAAGCCCAAACCTAACACTCAATATACCACATTCGAGTCCATGAAAAATTTAAGACATTATAAGTATCCCCACCTTATCTAGAATTCTTTTGACATATTAATATGCACATATACTTGAGCTTTACGTTTAGCTATTCTATTTAAGTTTTCCTACCACTTGCCTCCGAAGTGTCCTTTATTTTATACTAACCCATGAGCATCTGTCATTGTACATTCAAATGACATTATCAATTTACTCTAATACTCATGCTAAGCACAATTCTCATGCAAAATTATAAAACGTCCCCCTTAAGATAAAAAAAAAAAATTAATTGAAATAAGTATGATTATATTTGTGATCGATAGCTTCAATTGTTTCAAGGGTACTAATGGGTGTAATTATTGCAATTGCTTAAAACAACCTCATTGAAATCCATTAACATAAGCACCACCACTTTATGCACGTTCATTAGTATAACTAAATTCACTATGTATTCTTTATCCATGAATGCCTAAGTAAAGGGAGAGGAAGAAACGACCTATTTGCTGCAGAATGCATTTTTTTTCTTTTCAATAGCTAACAATAGCATAAACAAGATTTACTATTCTATAATTATCATTTAATTGAAACCAGAAATTACGTTTCCTTGCAGCAAAAACAAGTGGGCGAACTTAACTTTGTCCAATTTCCGTAGAGGACCTACTTTGTTGTAAAACAATAGTATCATTCAAACATGTTATACGGCAATGAGAATACATACCTCACATCCAACAGATTACACCCAATTATCATGAAGTCTAAACCTTTCTCTCATGCTTGGCAATTCAAAGCACTACTTATATATAATGTCAAGCTTACCAATCTCGTCTCCAATTAGAAATGAGTGGTAACACATGGTCTTTTACCTCATCCATCGCTATATTAGGAATCACTTCACTTCATATCATTATAAACCTGGCCATGGCTATACCTTTGTGGCACGCTACTGCCATGTAGTTCTACAACTTGTAATGAAAGCATGTCACATCTAGACTTTTCAGACTTGTTTCCAAACTATCACCACCACTAGCTAGTAATGAATATTTAGTTGCTAAATAATTACGAATATCAATACCGTTGTATCCTATCTTATAGTCTAGCGTTTCTTGCTCATTAGATTACTTTTAACCTTTTCTAATAAAAAAACCACCATTGCCATAGATTATGGTGTCTTGAACTTATAAAATGAAGGCTATAAATATCATGGTAGGATTTCCATTTGAGCTTTTAGTCTCCAACTTCACATATATACGTTGCAAATCATTAATTGCATATAATATTATATATATATATATATATATGTGTGTGTCTTACCAATGACTGTTTGCCTATACAAAGCATACATAATTTTTGCTCCAATAGCAATTTAAATACTAGAAAAAAAAATTTCCATATCGAAATTCCAATTGCTTTTAATTTCCTATAGGTAGTCTAAATAGGCTTAAATTATATACATAATATAATTTATTTATTTAGACTTGATTCATGGGTTAAGCAACTGGGTCTAATAAGTCTAGTTCATTTATTGAGATGACTTAGGAAGATATAACATAATGGATTTAAAACAAGGATTGTTAGACTTACTTATCCACATCCAATCTCTCTTGAAAAGGGTCATGCGCACAAAAGGATGGCTACTAGCCTTAGCCTATTTAACATAAGCATGAACTTAGCTTACTTTATTTTATCCATCAATTATTGAGATAATAAAATGATCATAATCTACTCAAAGTGACTATAAATATTTAGTTACTCTTCCTTATATGCAACTTTTTGAAGAAAGAAGGTAAATTCTATAAAAAAAAGCTCTTCTCTCAAGGATGAAATAGGTAAATTGGGGACTATCACTCTAGTTATTCAAGAACTACGAGACTGATACTCAAGGCTCTTTCAACCTTCCATATTGGTCACTTATGCATTTGAGATATCGAAATTACTTAAGCCTTCCCACCTCTTCATGCTTCCCTTCCCACTTAAAATAACATATAAAACATAAAAATCCACGTAATAATACTACAAGGCAATATTAGCTAGACCCATCTAGATTGGTGTCATGGCACCTTAGTGAGTTTAGTCTGCTTATCATCCTTCATTATTGTTGTTTGTTAGCACGGTGCGTTGTTTAATCTAACTACACTAGGATTTCATGCACCCTTACGTTTATTTGCAAGTTTAATTAACATGATTCTGGTAGATTCGAAATCAAGAACGACCGAGTTTAATCGACTAGTGATTAGCAAATTCTATGGTTAATAAAAATGGTTTATTTGACTAGGTATATGACTTAAAATCAAAACGATAATATTTCATAATTAAACTATTGAACTAATTAAATTAATTGAAACAATTCAGAGGTCTAGAATAAATTTAAACAATTAATATTACATCATTTATAAAATTATGTCAAGGATAGAAAAAATATATATATATACATATATATATTAAGAATGGTTTAAAAGTTTTGTTGTTGCAACAACTTGCAACATCTATTGGGGTTATGAACTTTAAATCAGTTACATTCCTACCATGCCTATCCTCATAGTTGAAAAGTAATGAATCTCTTATCGACTCATCGGCATCCTCTTTATGCTTCTAGTCATATTCAATGACTTTATCATTCACAAAACTCCAAGCATATGATGCGTCAAAAGTCTCGGGTCTAAAAGCTACATATGTGCCTGTTCATGTAGGAGGAGGAACAAGGAATTACTCATGTATATATAAGGAATCCTCTTGAGTTCAGTGCAGTCCATCAATTTGTATATTCTTCCCTTTATTGAAGATGTAACTCCAATATATTGTATCGGTTAAATGAAAAATATATGTTCACTTGTCGTTTTGTATATTTATTTAATATGGGAAGTTTGAGAAAGTGTGATATCCATTATTGTCAAAATCGCGATTTTATTAGTTACTTAAGTTTGCAGAATAGATAAAATCGTATAGAATCATACAAAATCGGTAAAATCGTAAACGTGCAAAACTTTACATCTAAATTTATAATTCTACCTAAAGTTTATACCTAAATAATTTTTCATCAATTTTAATTAAAAATATATATAATCGTAAACTCAAATAATTGTATATTTGACTCACGATTTTAACATCCATGGTTGATATCATTGCAATTTTGACAATACTCTTATCTTTGTTCGTGATATGTCATGGTTACACTAAGGAATTGTTTTCTCCTTTTTATTGTAATTTTTTATCCATTATATTTATTATAAATATGATATGAACAAAAGTATATACATAATAGGCAAAATTAATACACATATGAGAAAAATACTACAAATAGCAAATTCATCTATAATTCAAAAGTAAAAGCTTTTTTATGGTGCAATAAAAGAAGAATAGTAAAATGTCATACAAGTATAAGAGGAAAAATGTTAAAGAATGTTCCAAAAACACATGTTGACAAGAGCTTTTACCTTTCTTTAATAAAATGTGTACGTAATTTTAAAAAAAGGTATAACAAATTTCATTTTGAGCCTTTAAATGTTCAAAAAGCATTTGATAATTGGATCCTTTTAAGAAATACTCTATAATTAGATTAAGAAAGCACGATCACTAAAATGAATGCTTTTACGTATTTATTAGGGTTTAAAATGACACCACATATTGATGGTTATAATTCAACCCTCATAGATGAATGGTAGGATCACTAATTTTCCTATAGAATTGTTATAACCTAATTTCTTTCCTCTACAACAATTGTAAGTTTGGTTCATTGAAATGCAATGAAACTCGATAGGAGTAATAAATATTTTATTTTATGATTAGGAATATTTTTAGAATAAATGATACTTTTTATTAGAAATAATCATTTGTTAGAACCCACTTGTTATTTTAAGCCCAGCCCACTCAGTTTATCCTCTTTACCTTAATTTCTCAACCCTCAAAACACTTCCTCACTAAGCCTTTGCATTAATAGACAAGTTCTTCTTCGTATGGAAAGCCTAATTACTTTACTCTCAATCTCTCGTATATGTGTGTCCACTAATGATTCATTTATGGAACTTGCAGGTGATAGAGTAAATACTACTCCAGCTGTTTGAGAAGCCACTCTCCTAACTCAATCACAAGATTGATCTCAAATGGCACGTAATTTGATTTTCCTTACTTTGTTTATTTCATTTATATTTATAGATCCATATAGATGTTACAATTTTTGTTAAACCTATAACTATTACAACTAAAATATCATTTTTCGATTATTGTAGTTGTTGATTAGTTGTATGGTTACTCATTGTTACTTATTGCATTCAACTTACCTAGATTTTCTTGAATCTCCATTAACATCTTCTTTATCTCTTCCATACTAATTCCTTGCTCTGAGTTATTTGTAATTTCAGCCATGGAAGATCAAGAATATCCAAGATCTAGTCAAGAAACTAGAAATCAACAATGAAGCTTTGTTGCAATGAAGTGCGGGAACGAGACAAGAATACCAAATGTTAGAACCCACTTATTCTTTCAAACCCAGCCTATTCAGTTTATTATCTTTACCTTAGTTCCTCAACTCTCCAAACACTTGATCACTATGGCTCTGCATTATTAGATGAGTTCTTCTTCTTATGGAAACCCTCATTGCTTTACTCTCAGTCTCTCGTGTTTGTGGGTCCATTAACAATTTGTTTATGGAACTTACAAGTAACAAAGTAAATCTTACTCTGGCTGTTCAATAAACCACTCTCCTAACTCAATCACAAGATTGATCTCAAATGGCATGTAATCTATTTTCCCTTTGTTTATTTCATTGCTATTTATAGATCCATATGGATGTTACAATTTCTGTTAAACCTAAAACTATTGCAACTAAAACATTGTTTATCAGTTATTGTAACTATTGATTAGTTGTATGATTACTCATTGTTGTTGGCTATTTTTTGTTACTTGTACCTGGGTTGTAACATCATTCTTTCAATGAAAGGAATCGATGTAGATTCTTAATCCATTCTATGTTACATAGAATAGACATTCTTTATGAAAGAATTTTTCACAAACCAAATAAGGTAATAGTAGGGATGACCATAGATCGGTTTGGTTTTATTTCCATCTAGAACTAAACTGGTAAGTAACGTTTGGTTCATATTAGAAAATTTTAAACTATTAGATAACAATTTGGTTTAGTTTAGATTATGGATTAAATTAAAGTTCTAATGATAATTTTTCTTTGTTCTAGTCTCTTTTTTTACATTTGTGTGAATATTCAAATTTTTAAATTACTTTACAAAATTTATATTGTAAATCACAACAAAAAACTTTATAAATCCATCATACTCATAATTCATAGTCATTCATAAAATTATTAAGTCACAATCATTTATCCACTAAAAAAATACATTATTAACTAATATATAGTAAGTCATAATCTATAGTTTTCCATAAAACCATTAAGTCAATAATTTGCTAACAAATTTGACCAAAATAAACAAATCATTAACTGTCAAAAGTCATCAACAAGTAAAAGTGATCCTTTGACAGAATACATTGAATTAATAATTCATAATAACCATTATAACTCAACGAATAAATTTCATCCTAAACAAAGTTAAAATTATTAAAAAAAGAAAACAATATTACATCATCGACAAAAAAATATATATCATGAATCTAAAAAATAATTTTTAAAAGGAACAAGTTAATATTAAACAATATATTTATTGACTAATAAATATCATAATAAAACCATAAATACACATACAACTTTTGATAAATCATCATAAAAAAATTTATAGCTATAAATAAAATATTATATTCTTTTTTTAAAATAGTTTAATTTCGTTTTATGGATTAGTTTGATTTTCCCTCCAAACCAACCAAAATTTACGAATTAATTCAAATTGAAAATATTTTAAATAGTATTATTAAAAAAAACCCTACTTTTAGTAAGTTTCGTTTGGTTATAGATTGGTTCGATTTATTTGCTTTTTTTGCACACCCATAAGTAGTAGCTATTTTATAGTAATAAAGATAGAGGGAACTTCTATGGTTCCGTCAACGAGACTGTCTAATCAATATAATCATTTTAATAAATATAGTAAATAGTGTATTAAGTATTTCGATAGTATGATTATGATTTGATACAAATTCAACCAATTAAAAACTGAATTGGTTTGTTAAAACTAGAAACATAATGCTAGTTTTATTTCCGTGAACTAATTACAAAGTTAATAATTGGCAACTGACTATATATCTTAGGTTATCTTTATTGGAGTTGCTTGACACAAAAACCACATAACCAATAAAGTAAGTTTTTTGACACAAAAATCAACATAAGAGTTGTTTAATTAAGCAACTCAAAAAATGAGTTTTTAAGTTACTTCAAGTAAAAAAATTATTTTAAAAAATTTTAGATAACTCTTTTGAAGTAATTTATTGATAAAATATAAAATTACTTTATAATAAAAGTTGCTTAAATTATTAACGTGGCACTTTAAGTAACTCTTTAAGAATCATCATTATATATATGCTTTAATAAAATTACCAACTTTCATGTACTTTTGTCCTAATAACCGGTCCATCTATGATAAACCACTTCTTTGTTGTCCGAGAGTCAAGCTAGCGTTGAGAGGTAAAAATAGGGAGAGAATAATAGGTGATGCAGAAACAGGGTTTGCACATAGGGAAGCTGCGAAGAGCACAGTCAGTTGAATGACTAGTGAATCAGAAACTGGACTCCTTGTGTTGGAATGACACGTCCAATCCAATAAACAAACACTAAAATGAAAAAAAGAAAGAAGAGCCAAACCAAAACTTAAACTATAAATTAAAAATCGGATTACCCGAAAAAAAAAAAAAAAAAAAAAGAAGGGACATGTAATACAAATGAAAAATGTACAACACTCTCACTGTCAAATGGGACACTGCCCCTGCAAAGGTCATGGGCACCCACTTGCTTATAGCGCGGGACTTCCCGGGAGCGTTTTAGACACATACCAACCCCATCCCATAAAGCTCACGTCTTATCCCTATCTCTCTCTTTTTCCCTCTTTGTTGAGGGAGATGGATAGAGAGAGAGAGAGAGAGAGAGAGATGGTCGTCGCCGCCAGCTATGTCTCGTTAAAGAGCCAAGTAGACGCATCATCACTCTGTATGTTTGTGTCATTGAACAGAACCTCACACGTGGTTTTCCTGCAAATGGTCTTAACAAACAGTTACAATGTTGTTGTTCAGTTTCAGAGATTGAACGAGTGTTGCACCTTTCACTGTATTACGTTCAACAGACGTGTATTTACACGTTCTGTTAGTACCATTTGTGTATAAAGGCTACTTTTTTTAAATTTTATTTAGAAAAAATTATTTAAAAAAACCACAAAGCTACTGGTATAATGTTACGTGTTAAGGTGAAATAAATGGTTTTGTTTTGTTTTTAAATGAAATTTCATTAATTAGTTAGCTTAAATAAAAAAATCAAGACATATATTATGTTAAACTGGAAGAATGTTTTAGGTTTGGCAATTGTCTAACGTGATTTGTACACATCATATTGGGAGAGGACGTGACATTGGAACAAGGACAAGACGTGTCTGTGGGTCGTCTGAGACTGACTAAACAGAATGAGTCAGTGAGTGGTGGGTGGTTCGGATGAGGGACTCGCGAAAACAGCGCGGGAGTTGTTTCCCGATGCACCTGGTGGTCTAGACATCCCCAACTCTCTCTTTCTTCAACTTTCTGGCACACTGCCACTGCTCTCTCTCTCTCTCTCTCTCTCTTTCCATCCCTTACTTTTTGATTCGCATGGGGTCCCCCGACCCTAGTTAAATGTTGGCCGGTTCACTTGATTGGCACCCATTTTCTAACGCTACTCATAATAAAGGCTAAAAAAGTTTTTATTCAATTTGACCAAACCAAAATTAACAAGACACTATCTGCTACATTTTAGAGGAAATATCAATGGTGTTAGATAAATATATGTAATGATGTTTCAATGAGCATTCCTCAAGGATCTGACTAATAAATGACACTAAATAACATCATAAAATAGTAGGAAAAAAAATATATTATGGTATGAAATATAGTCATAACTGAGTAGCAAAATTATTACGAGAAAGATATTAAGAGATCCACTAAATAAAATAGAATAAAATAAAATTGTTGGTTAGTCATGAGTTGTTAGTGAAATATACAATTTATACAGAATGAAATATATAACTTGATATAATAATAATAAATGTAGAAATACGAATATAGAAACATATGTATATTATAAATAGAATAACTAGATAAGTAGGTTATAGGCCAATGACATTATAGCCTAATAGCATCATCTTGGTCTCTCAAGGGAGAGATTTTAGATTCGAATTTTTCTTTTCGTTGTGATGGAAAAAAAAATAGTAGGTTATAGGAAAAAAGTGATAAAAAAAAATTAACTTAATTTATGGTGACTCAAAAATAGGAAAGCAGACATCTTGTAACCATTTTCGTTTTTATTATTATAAACAGGATCATCTTCTTTCCTCACGAACTACAAATTTATCTTATTGTGATATGAAAATGATGGATAAAGAGGAAAATCAGAAGAAGTGAGTTTTAAACCTATTCTCATACGTCACTTTTGGTCAGTGGAAATGAACAAGACTGGGGAGGAATTTCAATTGCAAGGTAATAGAATAAGGATTGAATTAGGCATGATTGGCTATTAATAGTAGAAGATTATTGCTATTTGTTTATTTGGTTGACAGAGTAATTTAAAGAAACATGTGATAAAACTATAGATTCCACCAATCAAACTCAAATGCGCTATAAAAATTATATTATTAATAGCTATTTAATATATGGTTATTTTTTTTTAGAAAAAATGAGGAACATATCATTGTGATAGTCAAAATCGTGACTTTAGTTTACTATAAAACTCTACGAGTTATAATTTTATAAGTTTTTTTTCTTCCTTAAAATAAATGTAAAATTGTGTTAAGTGCAAATTTTATGTAGAATTATAAATTTAGGCATACGATTCTATAAGTTTACAAATCTACCAATTTTGTTTAAATCTACACAACTTTATCAATTTTATATATTTTATTAAATAGTAAAATCTCAACTTTGAAAACCATAATTCTTTTCCTAAAAAATTACTATGATTATTTATAAGCACACACAATATATAACAATATATGAGAATAGTTCCTTAATAAGATATAACGGTTGGATAAAATTTTAGCATGATCAACCAAACCTAGCTACTTTTGTCAATTGAATCCTATCTAGGGCTGTAGATGAATCGAGTTGAGACAACACAATACTGAGCTCGGTCTCACGTTTGAGCTCGACACAAAGTAATACTATATAAACCTAAGCTCAACTTGATTAAGCCTATTTAGGCTTGATATATTAAAATATATATATTTTAAATTCTAATTAATATAATATTAATGCTAAGATTTGATTAATATTTATATACTCAACTCAAGTTCAATAGAGCTCAATTAGATTCGCGAGCTAATTGAGCTGAGCATATGAAGCTCGACCTCGACTAGACTATTTTAGAATCAAATTTGAATAAACATCAAGTTGAGCTTGAGTAGTTTGCAAACCGGCTTGGTTCGTTTGCACCCTTAATCTTATCATGCTTTTTATGTGATCTAAGGTAAATTTTATGATGCAATTACAACACAACATAGTCTCTTTTTAATGTTGTAAGAATCAAAAGTTAGTTTTAAGTGAATGTTATTAATTAAATTGGTTTTAAATAATCAATATTTTTAGACTATATTATATAATTACTTTTAAGTGATTATATTGTGAAATTGCCATAATCTAGTGATTTGATAGATTAAAAAATATTGACAGCTCATTCCAACCAATTATAATGATGTTAAAATCACAAAATCCCCAACTTGTTAAATTATACTTGAGAATTATAATCTGAAAAAAAAAACTAAAAATCTATGATTAATTAGATTCGGGAATTAAAAGAACCATAAACTTTATTGATATATGATTTCTACAAAATCAATTGTAGTTCTTAAGGACTTTGCAAATAAATTAGGTTATGCAATCAATTGTAGTTCTTAAGGACTTTGCAAATAAATTAGGTTATGCATGAATAAGATAGATTATATAATAAGAAGTATTAGAATTTGATTATGTTGTGAATAAGTCCTTCTAAGGTTGAACTAACTTAACTAATCCTAATAAAAGTAAAAACAAGATTTCAAGATGAGAAGCATGGATTTTAATTTTATGAAAGAAAGTGTTGATAGGGAATATTAAATTATAGCTTAATAGATCCAATATGAACTTAACAGGCTAGTAAGCTTGTTGGATGTGTGACTCAAAATCTGTCAAAGCTGCCACCTCAAGGATCAAGGCCACCAGTTTTTATACTATAGACCATCGGCCTTCGAGCCAGCCTTTACAATGCTGGATCTATGAAGTTTTAAGGTTGGCTTAAAGTCGCCAGCCTTTATTACCTATGCTGCCGACCTTTCCCATTCAAGCCGCCGACTAGAATGATGATTTTTTAGCTGCCGACTTTTGTGTCGGCTTACATAACATATATATATATATGTTTATGTGTTGTTTTTAGGGTTAAAATGAGATTTGTGATCTGTTGTATCACTTGTATTCACATCCTCTTGTACTCTTTCTTTAACATTAGTGAATTCCTCTTTCATCTTCCTGTGGTTCTCCCAAAAGGGTTTTTACGTAAATCTTATGTGTGCTTTACTTTGTTTTTGCTTTTCATTTTCTTTTTACCTTTGTTTGTCATATCCATTTTTCACAAATCGGTATCAGAGCCAAGGGTTTGCTTTTGTTTTCTCTACAATGACAACAGTGAATTATGATACTCTGTTGTTGGATCGCAACACAAGATTTTCATTGTGGCAAGTCAAGATACAAGTGGTTCTTGCTTAAATGGATTTGGATGATGATTTATTAAGGTTTGAGAAGATGTCTGCATTATGGTCACTGGAAGAAAAACAACGTAAGGATTAGAAAGGCCTTTCTCAAATTCATCTTCATTTATCAAATTAGATATTTCAGGATGTGTTGAAGGAGAATACAGCTGTTGGATTATGGTTGAAATTGGAGCAATTGTGTATGACAAAGAGTTTGACCAGTAAATTGCATTTGAAGCAGTAACTATATTCATACCATTTAACTAAAGGTGGGTTTCTAGAAAATCTCTTGACCATCTTTAAAGAAATTGTTTATGATTTGAAAACTTTGGAGGTTAAGTATAATGAAGAGGATTTAGCTTTAATTTTACTGTGTTTGCTAGCTCCTTCTTGTTCGACTTTTAAAGATACAATTTTGTATAGTCGTGATTTTCTTACCATGGTGGAAGTTTATGATGCTTTGGCTTCTTTTAAGAAGATAAAATATTTAGTGATTAGATCAGAGACTCAGGTAGAGGGTCTTGTTATTCGTGGTGGGAGTTAGGAATGCAATTCTGGCAGTAATTCAATAGGAAGATCAAAATCAACAAATGAAGATAAGATTTATAGGTATTGCAAGAAGAAGGGACACATCAAATATGAATGTTATAAGTTGCAGAATAAAAATAAGAGAGATGCTAAAAATCAAAAGGGAAAACATAAAAAAAAAAAAAATCAAGTGAAGCAGATGTAGCTGAAGACCACAATGGTGGAGAACTTCTTGTTGCTTTTAATGATAATCCTCAGACAAGTGAGGAGTGCATTCTAGATTCTGGATTTTAGATTGTGGTTGTACTTTTCATATGTGTTCCAATTGGGACTGCTTTTCAACATATGAAAAGGTATTTAAGGGTGTTTTCCTATTAGGTAATAATGCTTCTTACAGGGTTGTAGGTATTAGTACTATCAAAATCAAATGTTTGATGGTATAGTCATGACTCTTGGTGATGCGAGACATATGCCTAACTTGAAGAAAAATTTGATTTCTTTGAGTACTCTTGACACGAAAGAGTACAAATATATTGGTGAAGGTGGAGTTCTAAAGAACAATAAGGGATCTTTTGAGGTGATGAAAGAATAGAAAAAGAATGCTAATTTATATGTTTTGCAGGGTTCTATAGTTATAGGTGATGTAGCCATCACTTCTTCTTTTTTTACAAATGGAGATGCTACTAGACTGTGACATATGCGTCTAGGCCATATGAGTGAAGTCGATATGGCTGAATTGAGTAGAAGAGAACGTCTTGACGAGCAATGCATCGGAAAATTAAAATTTTGTAAACATTGCATCTTTAGGAAGCAAAAAAGAGTTAGATTCACCACTAGTACTTATAATACAAAGAGTATTCTTAACTATATCCATTTTGATCTTTGGAGGTTGTCTAGAGTGCCTTCAAGTGGAGGTGTTATTTATATGTTGACCATCATTAATGATTTCTCTAGAAGGGTTTAGGTATTTTTCTGGAAACAAAATAGTGTTGTTCTACCCACATTTAAAGAATAGAAGACAATGATTGAGAAACATACTGGGAAATAGATAAAGCATCTTTGCAATAATAATGGTTTAGAGTTTTGTTGTTATGATTTTAATATTCTATGTAATTCAAAGGGAATTATGAGGCATCTAACAGTTCCTAGTTCACCTCAACAAAACGGGGTAGTAGAACCGATGAATATAACTATTATAGAGAAAGTCAGATGAATGCTTTCTAATGCTCAATTATCCAAGTCATTCTGGGTTGAAGCAGCTTCTATAGCTTGTAATTTGATTAGTAGGTCTCCATCAACATCAATTGAGAAGAAGACTCTACAAGAGGTATGGTCTAGCACTCTTGCTAATTATTCGAAATTGAAGATTTTTAGATGTCCTGCATATGCTCATGTTGACAATGAGAAACTCGAGCCTAGATCTCTGAAATGATATACCTTGGTTTTAAGCCTAGTGTCAAGGGATATAAGTTATGGTGTCTTGAATTGAAGAAAGTCATTATTAGTAGAGATGTGATTTTTGATGAAACAACTATGTCACATGATTTGTCTTCTAACACTTCATTTGATAAAGCACACATAAATTAAGCATACGGGTGGCGTTTGAGATTGGTTCAGGTTGAGTTTGAGATTGATTTAGGTTCTACACCAAAGCCTTCTTATTAGCCTATTACTACACCACTACAGCCCTAATACTCTATTGCTAAAGACAGACCTAGGAGAAAAGTTAAGCCTCCTCAGAGATATACGGAGGCTGATTTGGTAGCTTATGCTCTGAATGTAGTAGAGGACATAGATTCTAATTTGGAGCCATCTACTTACTCAAAGGTTGTTATTTGTGATGATTCTAGTAAGTGGATGATTGCTATGCAGAAGGAGATGAAATCCCCTCAAAAGAATTGTACATGGATTTAGTGAAGCTTCCTAAAAGGAAAAGGACTATTCGATATAAATGGGTATTCAAGAAAAAAGAAGTAACATTAGGAATTAAAGAACCCAGATGCAAAGTAAGACTTGTTGCAAAAGACTACAGTCAGATACCAGATATTGATTTTACTTATGTGTTTTCTCCTATTGTAAAACATAGCTCGATTAGAGCATTGCTGGGTATTGTTATAAAACATAGCTCGATTAGAGCATTGTTGAGTATTGTAGCTTTATAAGATCTTGAGCTTAAACAGTTAGATATGAAGACAACTTTCTTATATGGAGAGCTTATTGAAGATATCTACATGCAACAACCAGAGGGCTTTGTAGTCTCAGGATAGAAGGACCATGTTTGCATGTTAAAGAAGTCTCTTATGGCTTGAAGTAGTCACCAAGACAATGGTATAAGAGGTTAGACTCATTTATGACTTCTCATGATTTCAAGAGAAGCAATTTTGATAGCTATGTATATTTCAAGAAATGTGATGATGAGTCTTTTGTATATCTACTGTTGTACATTGATGACATGTTGATAGCAACTAAAAATAGAGGAGAGATCGAAAAAATTAAACTTTAGTTGAGCAAAGAGTTTAAGATGAAAGACTTGGGAGAAACAAAGAAGATACTTGGAATGGAAATCATAAGAGATAGAAAAGTAGCTTTGTTGCAACTAAGTAAAAAAGGGTATATTAAGAAAATACTTTGCATGTTTAATATGAAGAATGCTAAAGCTATAAGAACTCCTTTAGCAGCTCATTTCAAACTTTCATTTGCTTTGTCTCCATAGTAAGATGATGAGATTGACTATATGTCAAGAGTTTCGTATTCTAATGCTGTAGGATCTCTTATGTATGCTATGGTGTGTACACGTCCTGATTTATCATATATTGTAAGTGTTGTTAGTAGGTATATTGCAAATCCTAATAACATGGAGAGCTATTCAGGGGATTTTCAGATACTTAAGAAGTACTACTAATGTTTTTCTACAAATTAGTAGAATTACAGATGGAATTTTTGGGTTTGTTGATTTTAATTTTGCTAAAGATTTGGATAAGATAATATCTCTTATATGGTATATTTTTACTCCCGATGGTTGTGCTATCAGTTGGATAGCCACATTATAAGCTACAGTTGCTTTATCCACTACTGAAGCTAAATATATGGCTATTACACAGGTTTTTAAAGAAGTTATTTGGTTGAAAGTGTTATTTGGCGAACCAGTGATCGCTTGAAGAATGCTACAGGTTATTGCAATAGTTAAAGTGCAATCTACCTCACAAAGAATCAGACGTATCATGAGAGGACAAAGCATATTGATATCAAGTATCACTTTATTCGTGATGTTATTCCTAATGGTGAAATTACTGTGAGCAAGGTCAGTACTTAGGATATCCCTACTAATATAATGACCAAGACACTTCCTATAGCAAAGTTTGAATACTGTTTGGACTTGATTAGTGTTTGTTGTTGATTGATCCTCTTTGGAGTTTTATGGAAGAGGAGGAGAATGTTTTGTGTTTGTGTTGAAGACTGGAGTTTTGTGTATTTTTGCTCCTAAATTTGCGTCAATGTGGAGATTATTGGATATGTGACTCAAATTCTGTCAAAGCCGCTAGCTTTGAGATCAAGGCCGCTAGCCTTTATATTGTTTACCGCCGGCCTTTGAGCCAGCTTTTAAAATTTCGAATCTGTGAAACTTCAAGGCCAACTTAAAGGCATCGGCCTTTATTGCCTGTGCCATCAGCCTTTGTCCGGCATTTTTTTTTTTTTTTGCCATTGTTTATCATATCTGTTTTTCGCAAAGCCCATGGAGAGTTCCACGAATGCTTGAACCAAGGACCTCCATGAGGGCCCTAGACCCACACAAAGACCTTACCACGAGGGTCCTAGCTCAACAAGGGCCTTGGTTTGACGAGGACCTTACCACAACCTCCTCCTTTAGCTCCACAAGTCAAAAAACATACCTCTACATCTCACTCCAACCTCTTTAGGGGAACAATTCCAGGTTTGGCCACTTCTAATCTGTACGAGGACCAACTCGTATCCGAGGTCAACTACCTTTTTATGAGCTCAAGCCCATGTAGAATAATATCTCATAGACCTTTAATTAAGGTATGATAAAAGACTTTTAATAAATCCTCACCCTTAAAGATATGACATGGATTCTATCCAATCTTATCTAGTTTGATTTCACTCTTAATCTCTGAAGCTCACAAACTATTTAAGTATCAGAATGGTTGCGTTGGATAACGTCGAACACATCATTATCCATGTATCATGTGTACAGGTCTATTATGCTTTAGCACACCTCCTACTCACTGAATAGTACCTGCCACAGAATGAAAAGGATAACTTGGGATTTGGGACAGCAAGTCACGGTGAGTCTCTTTAGCTTGCTTTTTGGTTTGTACCTATTAGGTTTGGTATTGTAAATTGATTAATCCATATTTGGCAAGATTGCGTGATACTATTACTGTTTGTGTTTGTTGAGAAGAACTATTTGCGAAAACGTTAGAATCTGTTGGCTAATTTTTATGAAAGTGTTGGAAAGTCAAAGTGTTTGCACCATTTTCTAAAAGTTATATCGTGGAACCCACGTTCTATGGTGCTAATATGTGGTCCTGATTTCGACCAGTGACCAATAATGAACATAATTAATTAAGTAATTGGTGTTGTGATCTTTAATCGTATGTTGCATTAGTTTTAACAAGTTGCATGCAGTATCCTATATGCACGAATCATGAGATGTAGTTGTTGCTTGGAAGCTGTTACTTATGGTGCTTTGCTTGCGCCTTTGAGAATTTCATTTGCAATTGACGAATAGACTTCAAAAATTAGAAATGCATAGAATTGAGTTTTGCGCATTTTCTAAGTGGTAAACTAAATCCACTTGACATTTAAATGTTTTGATGATTTCATTTTGATGTTCGGTCAGCCTTAATCTATTTGGTCTTTTTATTTTTTTATTTTCTTGGTATTTCCTTAATGGTGAGCATTGATGTATTTTCTTGGTATTCTTTTACTACTCCACTTAAGGAGCGCACTTAAAACAATCATAGTCTAGATCTTTGTTATACGATGGCTCATATGGAATCCTCGAGGAATCAATAAAAGGAGAGGAATCAATAGAAGGAACAAGAAATAATCACATAGCTACTAAAATAAAAGAACAATATACATTTTTTTAAAGTTGAGGCTATGTTGGGAATGAAATAAAGTACAACAAAATTAAGGGTAAGTTGCAAATACTTTTTTTAAAGATTCATAGACCTATTAAATTAATTAAAATATATAAAAGCCTTGAATGTTCACCAAAATCCTCATAATTTTTTATATTCTATCAAGCATTTGCATTTTTTTTTTTTTTTTGTGTTTCAAAGGTACGGGAAATAAAATCAATTTTGAAAGATCGATCTCTATTCACACCCAACTACTAAATACTTTATAAATATATTTGCAATTATTCTTAGTTTTTTATTTGCCCAGTGAACCAATGATAATGATAATGTATCTCAAGTCCTATCTGGTTTGTAAATTTAACACATAGAAGGAAGGGTAAAAGAAAAAGAGTTATTTAACCCAATCTAATGAGTAAGTCTTGTGAACTGGCATAAAGCCATTCTTAGATCTAAGGGTTTAGCAGTAAACCAACCCTCGATGAATCAACTAGGATCCATCCTTTTGTGGTCTTATGACTCACTAGTTTTAGTCGGGTTAGGCATCGTCATTCTCTACCCATGTAAATATGGTGTGAGTGTAGTTGTTGGATAGTTGAAAAGTGATGGATAGACAAGCATAGAAGTATTTAATAATTGGTATTATCACTAAATTATCATTTTGGAATTACATGTACCAGAAATCATTACTTAAAACAATTTTAGAAGGTAGTACTTTGTGTTGGGTAAATTTGAACTTCTAAATTCAATTTTTCACCAATCGATACATTGTAGTATGAAGTTTTATTTTTGACACTTCATATACCTATATTTTATCTTTATATGCCACTATTAATTTGATAAAACAATATTGTTAAACATATTTAATAAAATTTTATGAAAAATACCAAAAAAATTTCCAAAAAGAGAATAGAAAATGTGGTTCGAGGGAGAGGGGAATCTACAAGCCTAATTAGCAGCTTTAGCATAGAGTGTGTAACCTACATGCATATGCAACTATGCATTATGTATAGCATGTTATGAAAATTGTCTATTAACTTCTATCTTATATGGTTGATGAAATTAAGCAATCATAGAGAAAATCCACATGCACAAAACTTCTTGAACCTTTAGAAAAAGAAGTTCACACAAAAAAGGAGATCGTAGAGAAAAACGCTACTACCCTTACATAAAACCCTAGAGGGTAGAGGCTCATCCATCAAGGATTCTCATATGATTCTTCAGTAGGATCTCATTGACATGGTGTTCAACTGACTATTTCAACCATCGATCCCTCTTTATCCGACCAATCTCTATTTCTCTTCTTCAGAAGTCTTAGTGGAGCGAATACAAGTTTCTATCCCATAAAAGGTTTTGTCCATGTTTAGATGTTTTGAAACTCTATTGTGCTATAGCAGAATATTTGTTATCTTGATTTTGCTATTCCAGCTAATCGTGATTAATAGCAATTTTTATAAGCAATATTTGTGTTAGATTATATGATTTGTTTAAATATTATGTTATAATTGGTGAGGACATCAATTTTGAGATAGTAAATATTCATCTCCCTTTAAGTGAAATTTAGTCATATACACAGAAAAACTGATGGATTGTGAGTGAAACAAATGGTGCGTGTCAATTCACATATTCTTAGAAGATTCAATTAATATCGAGAGAGGCTTAAGATGCAGCTATTCATATATTGACATTAAAAAACTAAATGAATTTGGACAAATACTATTGATCTCATGTTCATGTGGTGGGTAAGACAAAAGGTTAACTGAACAATAAACTAATAAGGAGTTGTAAACTCATCAATTGCAGCAGAATTATGTAGCGAATTACACATGCATGCAGCCATTATTGGTTTGTTCTTCGTTTCATAATGCAGTGCTATAACAAGTACCTCGGCTCGGTTTCCATAACTAAACTAAGAGGAGGTAAAGCATAAAGAATATAGCCCCATTCAAATTCTGTTAGATATTATTGTGTCGATGACACCCGAGTATTACTTTAAAAAATATAAATAAACGAAGTTTCGACGAATTATCCTATTTCGATCTTATTAATTAGAAGAATTGTGGCATATTTCATTACTCTTTACTTTTATTTGTTATAAAGATACTGGCATTATTATGCATGTGAATATATATTTGTCTTTTACAATTATGAGATGGATTGTCATTCATAAAGTAGACATTAGCCATTAAAAGTTACTTTAACTGTTCAGATACAAAAAAATAAATTTCATATATGCAATTCCAAAGTGCAAATAACATACAAGTACTATCTTGTTTTATTTATTGTCTTCTTGTAGCTTTTGTTAATTTTCACATTGGAAAGCTGTTTTAATAAAGATATATTTATGCCGTTTTCATTTTTGTTGTTAACCACTTTAGTTTATTGTTGATTTTTATTTTTTGTTAGCTCTTGTCCTCCCCAATATTGACCTGAAATCTTATTTGATTTTCGAATGTGCTAATGATTTACTTAAATATTTAAATGTTCTTTTTATAAAATTTAAATTAATTTCTATGAACTATCAATATTTGGTTTATTAGTTATCTAAACACCTCGTTTAGCAATGGTCTCTCTAGATAACCTTCTTTGCATTTTTTTTTAAATTCCAAGTATATGTAATAATAAGGTTATTTAAAAAGGATTAACTATATAAAAGAAAACACTAAAAGATGCTTTATAATATAAAGTTGTTAATGGGTCCATGTGACACTTAATTGAGACTATAGGCCAAAAAGAAGAAAAAAAAGAAAAAAAAAGGTAAAGAAAAGAAAACTTTATATTCTTTAAAAGAAATACTAATAAATGTAATAGTAATGTTAAACCTGGGTCAATCTATCCATTCAAACTTGTTGAACAAGATCTCTTGTTAGGAATAGATCGGTTTAACAACAGTTTAACTTTCAATTCAATCCGATTTTATCTATTGACATTGAATTTCTAACATGTCCAAATCAAACTCCTGAACCGGGGTTTGATAACATTAATAAGCAATGTAAAAAGGTGAAACATTTATATTTTCTAAAGCAAACAAAATATAGAAATACCATAGGAAAAGACACAATTAGATACATTTACAACAAGACACTAAACCTAACCGATGGCTATACTATTTTCAATTTCTAGAGCGAAAATCGGAAGCTCCTTGACATAAAGTGACAAGTGATTATAACTTGTTTACCATTCTAGATATAAGATATTTAATCTTGTTAGGTATAGTGCATATTTAAGTTAAAAATCAATCTAATGTTGCTGGTCCAATAAGATGTTGACTTCAATTATTCAGATGGTCAGGTCAGGTTAAGGACAAAGTTGCCAATGATTACTTACTAGTGTAACAATCGCCAACCAGAGAGTCACATTTTGAAACACTCAAATATCACACATTATGAGTGGAAAGTAATTTAAAGCAGCAATAATGCATATACGTATTGTACTTATCACATATGAGTTTCATTTCGGAAACATTCGTAGATTGTCCAGAGTTACGGACCAAGAGATCAGATTGTTGGTGGTGGTTACGTGTTAATGGAATGGATAAGTAATAAATAAGGGAGTTTTGGGTGTCAATTATTTGAAAATATCATAAGCTATTATTTTTTCTTTGGTTTCTACGAAAGAATTAATCGAATAGATATGATTGGATATTTATAAACTTTTGCACATCATGGTGTCCATCATATTATTATTTAGTAATTGACTGATGTAATGGCTAATATTCATTTTAGGATTATCTTGATATTCCTACTATGGATCAAGGTCTATAATTTTTCTTATTGAGTGCATTAACTTGCTCGAGAGACGTTAGGGTGGATGAACTGGTCTTACCGATCCCATTTCAAACAAAAATGCCGAACCATCTAAATTATTCCATTTATGGATCAGATTCTTTGAACCTCATCACTTAACAAAAGGGTCGAGACCAATCTAATGATGGGTTTAGCCTAATTCCTACAGCAACCAATTTAGCCTTCTATCGAATTTTTCAAATTCATGTAGCATGATGAATGTGGGGCCTTGAGAGTATGACAGGCAGTTTCCAACAGGTTGTGGTAATATGAATGGGAACCTATACACTAGTAAATTTGATAAAAAAAAAAATTCGAAAAAGCACAACCATGCTATCATGTAATACGCTATTTTTCCTCCGGATCAATTTGGTTGGTTGGTTTTCCATCAATTTGGCATTAGTTTAGTATCTGTTTGAATAAGACTATTTGTTGAGGAACAGATATAGATATAGATGAAAAATAAATATATTTACTCATAAACAGATTAATCTATCAAATTAGATAAGATATAGATGTAAATCAGATACAGATATGGATGAAAATTAAATCGTTCAAACAAATACATACAAAAATCAAATACATATTAAACTTGAACGTGTTTTTGGATGAAACACATGTCTACTATCTTTAGAATAAAAAATTACATAAATACAAATTAGATAAAAATAATTATCTAAATAGTGTTATCGCATCTTGAGTGTGAGATACACAAATTTACATGTGTATCGCATAACCAAGATACGATATAACAACCTAAGATATTTTGCGTATCGCATGTTGGATATACAATATACATACATTATTTACATGAGTATCGCATGTCCAATATGAGATACTAAAAAAAAATTAATATCTCATTTTGAATATGTAATATAATGATATTATTTAAATAATTATTTTTATCTAGTATTTATATGATTTTTATTTGATGAGTCAGCAATCATGTAATTTTTTCCATGTTTTATATAAATATGAAATCGATGCGAAATATTTTGTGATTCTATCCGTTAACATCAATTATTACTCGAGAGCAGGGTGGGTTATCTAAGCCTCAATCCACCTTTAATTTTAGTACGTTCATTAATTCAACCATTAGTACACAGAAGTAGAAAGAAGCCCCGAGGATGAGTCCGGCAATTTACACTATGCACCCATGTGGTAATTGGGGTCCATTGAACCATGTAGTTAAGACAAGGATGAGACTGTTTTTGATGGATTAGGGTCCACTTTAGGTCTCATCATCATAGTAAGCGAAAGGGCAAGGTGGTGGTGGGGGTCTTTCAAATGATGTGATAGTGGGGCATCCATAGATGGTACAGGTTTGTTTTTTATTTATTTATTTATTCTCTCTCTCTCTCTCTCTATCTCTATCTCCCTCTCCTCCCTCTAGTGGGTCCTATATTAATTCTGGACTCACTAATCATTGTTGTTGTTATAAAGCTCTGTGTTGGGAACAATTAATTTCATTTATGGTAGTGTCCGATGGGTATTGACTTCGAATTTTACTCCACCTGATGTTTAATTTAAGTTATGTTTCAAAAGATGGAAGCATAATCGTGGATAAGAGTAAGGGAATTTCAGTGGATCTAAGGTAAAAAAATTTGGATCTTAGGTAAAAAAAATTTCCTTTTGCATTCCTACCTTCACAAATATTGAATCCGACATGCTTGCCTGCTATAAATCAGCTTATCTAATATTGACTCGAACTTTCGATGCATAGATTTAATATGTGTCAATTCTAAAGAATAGAATTAATCCAGATAAGCTTGCTTAAGTCAACTGATTTTATTTAAGCTCATGCTTACAATAACCAAATTGAAGATTGACCCTGGATATGAGATTTATAAGCACTTTGAGTCATTAGTATACGAATGGGGAAAGTTAGAAATACAATTAATTAATTTAATAAATATCCCATATAACCTAGCCAATTAAATATAATTGATTGACCTACCTAGCATTCCAAAAGAAGAATATGAACTTTTGACTTTAAGATGATTTCTTATTTGGTTTTTATAGGCTTTGGTACAAACAACTAGACTATTAACTACTGAATAAATTAACAAAAATAAAAAAATTATACCGTGTGATTGATGGTGTAAAGTCTCAACTCATAAGACAAATCAATTTTTTTCCTCTAAAAAAAACCACATATTGACCATGTTCTCATTTCGGTTCTTATCCATGCCGCGACCATGGTAGCCGTAGGAATTTTTGCTGTTGCTTGACTTCTTCCTCTATTTCTAATCATACCTTATATAATGAATTTTATATCTTTAATAGGCACAATAACAATACCTTTAGGAGCTACTTTGGCTTTTGCTCAAAAGTATAATAAAAGAAGTTTAGCATAATCTACAATGTCTCAACTAGATTATATGATGTTAGCCCTAGATATGGGTCTTATCAAGCCTCTTTATTTTGTTTGATTACTCATCATCTCTTTCGCACTCATAGCTTATATTCATCTTAAATTGTGCTTATTGAATACTATACAAAGTTAATTAAATAAATATAGGATGATACAAGAGAATAATTGTTAAATATAAATGATAGTAGAAAAAGATCAAAATATAACATTTTGTACAATACTTATGTATACTAAATATTGAATAAAACAAAAATTCCTATCCAATACTATGCATATATTAAATATAGATGAAAATCATGTTTATGGTTATTCTAAAAAAGAAATTGCAATTTTTATTATATAAAAAAATTACTAGTGAAAAATTGAGTATCACATTTAATACATGCGATACTATTTTCGAATGCCTGCTGCATGTACTAAATACTATATAACAATTAAAACTTTGATAGACACATATTGAAAATGTAGTATCACATGTATCAAACATGACATTGTAATGAATGCATCTTTTTTATCTTATTCAATTTATGTAATTTTTTTCAAACATGTAAACAATAAATTATTTCTAGTAAATATGATACAAATAGTTCTGTTGTTTAGTATTTTTTTTAAATTTATAGTCCAATTATTTTTATCTCGTCTAGTTTTTGTATCCAAACATTTCTTTAGTGAAGTGATTCGATAATATGTATTTACATGTAGGAGTGATTTTACTGTTATATGGTTGATACCTCGTAACCATACAATACATATTTTGTAACTCCATGAACACATTCAACACGATTTTCTTCTAATAAAACATCAAATGGGATCCTATCGCGAATATATAATACTGTTATATGGCTGTATTTCTATATATGATTGTAGGTTTATTTTATATATTGATCCGACAATATATTTCACTTACTTTTTTTTCTTTTTGAAAAAGAAAATATAAAAAAATATAAGATATATGTACTAGACATACTTATGTGTGTGTAATTATTGTACTTTTATTTTAATAATTAAATTGGTAATGCAAGAAACATGAATTTATACTAAAAAATATAATAGATGGTTCAATCCATAATGTTAACGTTGGAATGGACATAATATTAATATAATAAGTGTCTCAATAATAATTAGATAATAACTTAAACAATTATAGGATTTAGAAGATAGGGCCATCAGCTGCTTGGTGAATCAATTGTACTCTAGTAGACTTGCTATAACGATAAAACCCAAATAATTTAATACGCGAATACAAATTGTGCTCCAGAAACTGCGCCCTTGTTAATGAATTTTTATTTTTCAAAAGTGGGTCCAAAGTATTGCCTTCAATGATCATGACATAGTAATTGGTCACAAAACTTAGAATCAGTCAAATTTCAATTTTATTGTGATATTGATGTTTGATATATGCATATATAATTAGGTAATGACACTGATAATTAAATCTAATAATAATGCTATTATATAGATTGACGCTTTATATATTTCTTTTCAGGAAATTACAAGGTGTTTTCAGAGAACATAATTTAGAAGTTCTTTTATTTATTTGTATACTCAAAAATTTTTATGTATCGCGTAATCAATAAATGAAAACGTAAAAATTCATATTTTAGATTGTTATGGACTATTGAAGTGGTACTAATTAATGGAACTTTCAATTACTATTATCCATGGAATTATTGATTCATGCAATAATCTGGCAGTTACTATTCAAGTGATTTAGTTTCAACCACATTCTTTAGTTTTCATTTTTGGCTAAACATCAGCTTTCTATCGCTATTGGAGCTATTGATTGACATTGATGGAAGAATCTTCAATAAAATCTATTGAGGTCCCATTCAGCGGCTTTGTCATTAAATAAATCTCGGTGCAACACCCAACATTTTCTACTTTTTTTTTTTTTTTTCTTGTGTTCGGATTGTTATATGTTTTAAAAATCTTTGAGACGTAGTTCTTGAGCCATAGTTCAGCCCATTTATTGTTAGTACCAGGTCCGTGGACAGGTTCATGGCTTTCTACATCCGCAGCACAGTCCATGCGTCTCTTTCTTATGATTTATTGGGACCATTTTTGCCATTGGGCCATTAATGTTGGACTGTGAAAAGTGAGCATCATGTAGTTGTGCTCATAAAAAGAGGTGAAATGTTGTCTATTATTAGTTTTTATTATTCAGCCATTATGTTTTGTCGCCAGATTTTTAGGATGTCATTATTTGATTATCTCCGATATTAATGATATGTTTGGTACGCAAGAATCGTTCAAAATGAAATAGAATAAAGTCAAAAGAATAGAATAGAATGAAATCAATAAAGGAATAAGGAATCTTTTTCTTTATTTGGGTACCAACACGAAATGAAACAAAAATAAATTAATTTATATTGAAATGTACTAAAAATATCATTTATAAAAAATAAAACAATAAATTGACATAAGATAAAAAAAAATCATTTAATTAAAAATTTTTAATGCAAAGTGGAAAGAAATTATGATTCCGCCTTTTCAAAGACAAAAATGAATTCCACCTTCTCAAAAACGAAAAGAATTCCACCTTAAAGCTGGAATCACCAATTTCAAGAAATATTAATTCCGACTTCTCATAATGCTTCCAAATGTAAGAAAACGAATGATAGCTAGAATGCATAACTCAATTCTAGTTCATTTATGCATACCAAACAAACCATGAGAACTTTATAAAGAGTCTCTAATTACCAAGTCAGTTCTTTGTCCAATCCCCTTTATTTTAGTATTTTTAAGAGACCCATCAACTTATTCTTCATAAGCTAATGACCTTGTGATCTAGTGTCATCTTATCTCAAGTTCGATTTCCCCCTCCCCATTGTAATAATAAAAAAAAAAAAAACTTATTCTCCTTCAATTACTTTAAAAATAAAAATATATATATATTATAACCATACATGTTTTTGGGTTATTAACATTTGATAAAAATTTTAAAATATAAGATAACATTTTGGGTACTTCAAAAAGAACAGAAAAAGAAAAAAAAAATTGTTGAAGTGATTTTGTTATAATGGCAAAGATCACAAAAAAAAAAAAAAAAAAAAGTCTTTAGTATATGAAACTGTGAACATACCCTTATTATTAATTCTAATAATAATTGTGTTTTCCTACATTAAATTTAGTATTTCATTGCCTATACAATACACGTAGATCATTACATCATTATACTCTTTTTTTTCTTTTTTTGGTCCATCTCAACTGATGTGCACTGATCTATATTTTTTCATATAACAGGCATCAAAATTTTAAACATTCACGAAGTCATGTACCTTAATTTAAATGCTTTGAGCAAGGAAATCTTTATAGATGAGATGTTTTTCTTTGGAGGCAAATCTGATCATATGCAATGAGTGTCTTAAGATGCAGTAGTCTCGATTTATCTGTATTTCTTTCCTGCAAATAATCTTTTCTCATTTATCCTTGTTCTCATGAGCTATCTTGAACTATATTGTCTACGGTGAAAACTTTATTAACTTAAATATATTTATGTTTGTATTTGTTGATGGCTTATTTCTCGTCATGGACCCATAGTCCCAATTTAAGCTAGTAATCATATAGGTTAATCTCCCTGACAAAAAGATAATGAGCCCAATAAAGTTGTAGTGCTCCTATTAGAAACAACTACCATTTTGGGTGCCTTAAAAATGGTAATTTGTCTAATTTGGGCCCTTTAATCACCATAAAGGAAGGGGGCCTATCACTTTCTAAAAGAGAGACACATTTCAAGAAAAATGAGAATCTTGAGTAATTAGTTGGCAACTGCCTCGTGAATTAACCAAGGGGATTTCCTACATGGGAAGATTCGTCTTTGTAATCAAGAAAATATATTACACTATATTTGTAAAGCTCACTCTATCGACTCTTATTCACATTATCTTACTATTATGTATACGTTATCTACTCACTGACTTAAGTATTTGAGTGATCATGTTGGGTAGACCTCTAGTGCACATTAACCTATCTTTATCTTGTAAACCCATAGACTACTAGCCTCATAGGCCCAACTAGCTTGGAGTGGAGTGAACCGCTGTTCTAAGGGATCCACAGTATACTAACTAGAATTGGCTTAGAACAATATTTATGCAGACAATAAATATTTATATAAATGAATTTATGATGATAAAAATCTTCACACGTTTAGATGAACAAACTTTATAATGTATATGGCTTTCAAATTTTATATTGACTTGTCTTTTATCTTTTATACATGGTGTAATTGTAAATTTGATTAGATGTGATACTCATAAACTTCCAAAGCATGTTTTCACTTATCAATAATATTTGTTAGTATGTACATCACCGCCAAGCCATTTTTTAAGTTCCAAGTCACCAATGTGATATATAAATGCTTTGCAACAATTAGGGGTAAGTGAAAATATGTTTTAGGAGTCCAAGAGGACTAGAAGCACACAACAGAGAGATTTACAGATGTTTTTATAGTTTGTTATTATGTTTTCTTAATGAAATATATTTACAACTTGGTGTTAATATTTTCTATTTAGTAAGGACTAACTTGGTAAGAAACTTTCCATAATTGATGGCATAATAATTCATGAATTAAAGGCATTAATCACCTAATCAAATTGAAGCTATTTAGCTTTTGTTAGGATATTGTATTCTCAAGAATTTTAGGTATTAGATTAATAGGTGCATGGCATCACAATGAATTAGAAAACACCTATCTATGCATCTATACAAAAGATAGAATTTTTGTTAAGTTCTCGAATAATGTTTTGATGATAACAAAAGGATGATTAATTGTTTCTAATTTTTTTATTAAGTATGATTGAATACAAGCTTATTCAGAACCTTTGATAGTTGTATAAATGAGTTTTTACAAAGTCAGAAGTTATTTCAGAAGTTTCGTTTAAGTTTTGGTATCTAAAGAAAGTCTTTCAGAAGCATTTTCAGAACTTTCAGTGAGACTCATATATGCTTAACAAGCTAGTCAGAAGCAATTTCAGAACTTTCAGCGATAGAAAAAGAAGTCTATCAGAAGCATTTTCAGAATTTACGTTAGTAGACAAATATACTTATCAAGCTAATCAGAGGCAATTTCAGAACCTTCATCAATAGAAAGATAAAGTTAAAAGAAGTTGTTTAAGAACCTTTAAAGCTGGATACGTATTTTTTTTACAGATTGATCTTAAAAGTGATTAAAACTTTGTTTTAATATTTGTCAAGACCCAGTTCCACTTGTCAAAGTATATTTGGGTAATATACTTGATGTGTTACACTAAAGTTGGATTTAATATCATGGGGATCAAATCACATCAAGATGTTTTCAAGTTTTTTTTTAAATTATTATTATATATAAATAAAATAATTTGATTTTTCAAATTATTTTTACCAAAATGCATGGAATTTTTTTTAGATATGACAAAGTTATTATGATGTTTTTCTATGATAGAAGATCAGATTTGTTACAAGTAAAGATATTGAGGATAAGGTTTGTTACAAGAGAATAGGTCTTCATATTTTTAAGGGATATCACAACCAACTTTTTGGATAAAGATTACAATATCAGGTTTATTTGTTCCAATCCATCAAGAAGTTTATGACGAGAATATCTTGGCAACAACTAAAGCTTATCACGTCCGACATCGGATAAGGAAGATTTGATTTTTGCAAATTCACCATAAAGATTACCATTCGACAAAGCTAATATCAAGAAAGATCTTGTTAGTTTCTGCTTCTTTCATTTCAGAAAAATTCCATGAAGAAAGATAACACTCAGTTTCAAATCTGAAGAGAAGATCCCAATGGTTATAACAAGATTACTTCAACTTTATCCAAAGTTAGGATTACAAGAGAAGATCTCGGTACAACTAATATCTTGGATAAAGATCATAATATCTTATCTAGTTCATATCATTTCAATTTCAAATTCAAATTCAAATTCAAATCACAACAAATAAGGAAGAGAAGATCACGTCATATTTATCCAACTTTTCAAAACAAGAGAAGTTTTTCGAATTTTACTGGAAATAGCCGGTGGTGATTAAGAGATATATTTAAGGATTCATAAGCAAAAATAGAGAGAAGAACACGCATTTAGATTCGCATAAAAGGATTTCGCAAAGAGCAGCTTACTCATGTATTTTTATTGAGCTTAATTTGTAGAGGAACTTTATATTTTAAATCCTCAAAGATTTGTTACTTCTTGAGAAGTGTATGAGAGTTATCTATCACTATAGTTGAGTGTTAGCTTAGAGTTTAAGCTAGGGAGACTCAATAGTGAGACTTTGCCAATACGGTGGCTTGATTGTACTCTCATTTGAATTTTGATATAGTGAAACACAACCGGTTAAGACAACCGGGATCCCGGCATAGAGCTGGAAGAGTGGACTGACGCACAAGATGGAACCACTATAATTTGCTACCTGATCTTCTAACTCTGCTCTTTTAATTATTGCATTTTATTTATTTAGTTGTTCTCACGGTTTTCAACAATGTTTTATTTTTATTTAAAAGAGCCGAAAATTTTCATATTACAATCAATTCACCCCCCTCTTAGATTATTTTAACGGGACCAACAACTTTGGTTCTAGAATTTGCACATCATTTTGATGCATGTAAAGTCAAATCATGAATCCTACCAATCAAATTACCTAGGTTGTTGCTATTATATTCTTTTCAATTAATATCATTGATGGGTTATTTCAAATATGTTTCTAAGCCGAATTGATCTATTTGGATTATAGGTTGAATTCTATGGGCTCTATTCAACCCTTTTTAGGCCCCTAAGGCCAACCATACACTATAACATGTTGTTGAGCAAATACTCTAGATGGTCTTAGCTAGAGCTCTGACTTGTTAAGTTGTCCTCACACTAATTGAGGAATCTGTGAGTGTATCTAGCTATATCCAGTTTACTACTCCAAGATCTCAAAAACTACCATAGTGGGGAGATGTATTTTTATAATATATATTAGAATATGTTTTCCTAATATATAAGGATTGTGATGAGCTACTTTTGAATTTGGTTACAACCTTGGCTCTTATAAATAAGCCCCATTAACTCTGAGGAAAGATATATACATCTGTATATATGTTTATTTTGACATTTCGTTGTTGGAATCCTTTCACAAACACTAACTTAAGCATTAGAATGTTTTGTCAAACAACTCACTGATCATTTTAATTATGTGTTTCTTGTTTTACAAGTCTAGAATTCTTTCTTGAAGGTCCAACAGATTTAATCCTTTATTAAGCACATTAAGAGATGAATGAAGAATTTTTTTTCCAAAATAATTTGTGTTATTTAAATAATACTTTTTATCAAATTCCATTATAAAGAAAAAACTATAAATTAAAAATTAGTAAGTTATTTATAAAAAAACCACTTAAGGTTAAAAAATAAGCATATATAAAAATAGAAGTCAATTAAAGTTTAAATTTTGCTAAGAATGTCTAATTTAGTGAGTTTGTGATGAAATGTAAAAAGTTAGTGGAAATGGCGTGTAGATGTAATGTGAATCTTGTTTGCAAGTCTGGTAGCTAATGTTCTTCTTTAATGTATTTGATATTTGTTAATGTCCCAAATTATATTTTGGTGGAACTAAACTAAGTTAGTGAGGGTCTAAAGCACGTTAAAGTTAGAATTTTGGTTGTTTAGTAGTCTTACAATGGTAGCATGCATTGGAGTCATTATAACTCAATGAATCTAGATAGCAATGTTTAAATCGGTTTCCAGGATTTAATTGGATTAATGCTTAATAGCTAAAATTGGTATAATGATGCTTTTGGTTATGTTGAATGGTGGTTTGCATATGAGAAGATTTTGGGTTGTTTGTGATTCTTAATTATGATTTGGAATGTAATTTTTTACAAAACAAGGTAATATGGAATAATCTCTAAAGAATTGAATGGATTTGCTAAGGCTAAAGTGCTTAAAGGGTTAAGTAGAAAGGTTTACTTAAAAATTAGAATTGGTCAGGTCTTATGATTTGATAATGGAAATGTGGAATTAAATGAAGTAATTTGGAGACCTTAGAAATAGTAGAATATGTGTTAGAGATATCAAGAAAATTATAATGCTATAAATAAGGTAATATAGAATAATATAGTATTCACGGGTAAGTTGAATGAGGTGAGATTGATATATGGAAATGAATTAGAATGAAATATTAAATATAGGTTCCATTCTCATTGGCATGTTTGAAAATGCTTTCAAAAGTTAGAATTCTAGATTCCCTAGCTTTAAAAAAGAACAATTTGGTCTTATCAAAAGCATAATCATGGTTTCTACCTTCAATAATTATATTTACTTTAATTTCCTTGTTTATTGATAGTGTAATCAACTGTAATTAATCAAACTAAAACCATATATGCACTATACGATTAATCCTAGGCAATCATATCTATCGATTATAGTATATTAACACAAGAGTTGTTCTACTAGGACTTGTTATTACTAGTATTAACCTTAAGTCTATTATCTAGCTGGTATAATTCAAATTATAATGATATGTTTAAGCAACTAATTAATTAAGTAAACCTAGTAATTTGAATATCACGCTTCTAAAAGTATCAATCACAAAATATACCTCTAATCTTGATTCGCCACTAACCCTGTTTTTTTAATCTTTATAAAATATTCATTAATGGTTCATTTAGATTCTTGAACTGCAAGGATTCTTATTGTAATCAATAACTCTCTCAAGAAAATTGATTCCTAGTCCTATATGGTAAATTACACTAGAAGATCCTAACGTTTGAGCGTAAGTTCATTTAAGGTTTCAGTATTTGGAAAAGTGTATTCTAAGTTTTAATTAAATATTTCTTCCATTGATATATATCAATAGAGACCTTAAAAGAAGGGTTTTCAAAGTTTTAGTTAAAATATCTCTTGTTTAGAAGTGTTAATGGAGACCTCAGTTAACTGATTTCTCCAAACATTAGAACCTCTTTTTGATCCGCTCAAAAATGTTGAGATCTCAATTAACCCACTTCTCAAAATGTTTGGATCTCTTTTGAACCATTCGAAATGTTGGGACCTTAAATGATTACTCCTAAATGTTAGATTTTCGATATAATTTACCCTAATCATATATGACTAATGGAAATTTCTTTATGTAAAAAGTCCATGCTATCTATGTCTAGAATAACATACAAGTTCCTCTATTCATATAAGATCTATCTCATCAATTGACCTTTTGATCTAATTAACAGGAATCATGCATTGATATAATAATTCACACATGTTAAATCAAAGAACATCAATAACACATGAATAGATTCAAGCACATAAACTTCTATTAATGAACAACCAAGTCTTTACGTTAGGGTTAGGGTTTCAAGACTTAGGGTATAGAGATATATTTTTCCATGGATAAAGAATTACAAAGATAGAGTATAGAAAAATAGATGGAAATCATGATGAAAACCCCTTTGAATCAAAGTCTTGTGACCTTGATTGAGCTCTTACGTATCTTCACTCAAAAGTGTCTATTTTTCTGTCTAGGGTTCCCACGAATAAAGATGTGTATTCTTATTGACGAGTAAAGGTGGCTATTTATATCCGATGACAAAATATGTCCTACACGACCGCATTGCATGACCCGTGTTCGAGGTCGCATAGGATTGTAAGCGGTAAAATTCCTCAAAATAAAGTCTCCATGAGCCTGAGCACAGCTTGTTAGGGAGCTCGTGCAAGTCTTTGATATGCTTTTGATCACTTTTTTACCTCTACACAAGTGCTCTACATAGCTTGTGTAGCTCCTTATACATAATCCAAGTTGCATTCTGGCCAAAATATGCAAAGAAGTCATGTAGGTTGAAATATTCAATTTGTCCATTTTTTTATAAAAGTCTCCTTTAACTCATCAAAATATCATTATTAAGCTCATTGTCTTCTTTTATTTCTAAAATTAATATTTTAACCCATAAGGATCTTTTTTTTTTAATAAATTACATAAAATTTATGTAATATAATATTAATTCAATGCAAATAATAAGAGCCTTTTGATACTTATAATTTGTATTATTACGTATTTATAATCTATATTTATTAATAAGGGATCTCCACAAATATAACAAGTATAGTTCATTATATTCCATACCTTCCAAACATTCAAATGGAATTGTCATTTTAAAGCTTATTCCCTTCTAATTTATTACATCCTAGATAATTCATGCATACCAAATATGATATGAGTCACTATAAAACTTAAAAATGGCCGGAATGATCTAAAATGTGATTGGTTGGATGCTTGTGGTGTCTTAAGCATAAATAATTAATTGCTTCCAAGTCTAATGATGAATAATATTAATGGTTGCTTTATTTGATAGGTTACGATCATAATATTATACTTGGCATGCCTATAATAATGGACATTGATAAAATAACCAATTATAAACAAATTTTAGATCTATTAAAAATTTAGTGATCTATGTGATATGCGACATTAATGTGTCACTTATGGTTCCCATCAAATTACTATATCCAATACTAAGGGCTTTATATCAATGGTCTTATAGTCTAATATCATTACCTCTAGTCTCTCAAGCGAGAGAAACTAGGTTCAAATCTTCTTTTCCTATTATAATGGAAAAAAAATACTAAGGCCTTTATGAGCTTGTTAATGTTCTATTTTGATGCTAACCTTCATCATTATTTCATACTTGGAATTTGTGTTAGAATGAAGTTGTAATCACTATATGAATTTAAACCTAATCAAATATACTAGATGGGAATAAGATAAAGGCTAGTGAATAATTATAGTATAAATAAACTTGATATAGACTAAAAGGTGTATTTAAACTAAAGCTATAAACTTAAACATAATAGGTGGGCCATAAGTGTATCGATTCATCAAAATACAAAATCCGACCACTCCAAGCAGCACCCTAAGAATAGTTCAACCTACACTCTTAAGGAACTGGTTGGAATCATTAATAGGTGTTGGATGAAACTTGATAAGAAATAAAAATATGAATGATTTAGAAGCTTGAGATCAAATGCATAGTGACTTTATTGGGCTTAACCCTAACAAAAACTAGTTGAGCATAGAGGAATCAACTCAAATGACTCTTAAAGTATTAAATGAAATAATAACTAGTTGACTACTTAACTTTTGAAGGAATTATATCATCCATATCATGGGATTTTTTCTACTTGCAATAGCGGGTCTTGTTCATGTGGGTATATTATCTCTTAGGTGGGGCTATTTAGGGTCTGTTTGGATTGTTTTATTTTTATTTGTATTGAATCTATATCAATCTGTATCTGTAACTTATATGTATCTATCTATATCATATCTATTAGGTTTGTTTATGAGTTGACTTATTGGTTTTTATTGGTATGTATTTCTTGATAAATATCTGTTTGAAAACAACAAAAATATGATATCAAAATAACCAAAACATGATGAAACAAACATATTAACTTTTGAAGAGATATGTCGATTATCCAATGCGTTTCGATACCCCGACCTTTCATCTATGGATCCTTTTATATCAATGAATTTAATTAATGTAATATTTTCATATTGAACGAAATTTATCTTACTGGAAAAATATATATATTAACTAGTTGACGAGCAACTTAATAGGTTTTTGACTAATTCAATATTCTACTCTTTCAGGTACACTATAATTATTTGTTACTTGGTAGGATAGAAATATAAATGTTACTTATACATAAATTCAACTAATAACTTATGTGTTGGTTATCGCTTAGTAGTAGATCTAGCAAGTAATACCCTTGGATTTGGTCACATGCATGACCATGATACTAGAATCATACAATATTTAAGAACTTAGGTCTCCACATAAAGATATGTTATAACTTGGTAGACAGTAATAAAAGGGATCTATAGTTGGTATTTAACTTGAATTTTGATGAAGTTGTGATGGATTTCTCTAAGGGCATGGAATTTAGGATAAAAATGTCATATGGACTTTGATATGTTGATGGTTAAATTCAGAGGTAAATTCTATACAAGATTACTTTTTTTCTTTTTCTTTTTCTTTTTTCAACATGAATTATGGATGTTTCTTTTAACCCTTGATTAGTCAGTCATAACTCAATCTTTTGTGTTTCCCAAATCGTTACAATGTCGTTAATATTTTTGTATTTTGTGTTTTTGAGACATGTGAAACACCTGGGTTATCTAACTCAATTTTTCCCCTATTCTTGATTGTTTTGTTTTGCCTTTGATATAACAACAACTACTTAACTGGTTATTGCATTGGAGTAGGTTCATGTGACATGTAGAAATATACTTGAATTATCATGTGCACTTTTCTTCTATTTTAGGCTATGATTATTATGTTAACCAGTGGTATGATACTCATGGCTGTGGATATGATGAGATAAATCTAACCTACTAAGATAGTGGAGAGAGTGCAAAATAGAGATGAATGCTTAGTTTTGTCTACTCTAAGTTCATTTTTGGTGGCATTTAGCTGCCAACTGCCAAGGCTGCATACCCTACTTAAGTTTACTTTTTGGAGACCATAGAGGTCTAGATATTTTCATTTATGAATTGTCTTTTCCCTTGCTATTGACTACTGTTAAGAGGCCTAAACCCCTACCTTTATAAAAGAAACATTTTTGAAAAGTTTGTTAATACAAATTTATTACAAGATTTTGTAGAAATCTTAGGCATGAAAATATAAAAGGTTTTGTTATGTTTAGTTACGTTTCATTTATTATAATTTTTTTTAAAAACTTGTTTAGTGATACACATGGGTCATGGCAAACTATCACATCATAGTGCTTGGATCTAGGCATGGTAAATGGGCCGTGTCGTACCGTCCATGTGTTAAAATTTACGTGCTTTGCGTGTCGCCTGCTTAGCATGTTCCTTTACATGCTTTTTTTTTTCGCGTACCATACCATGCTGGCTCATTTATTCCCCTGTCATGTCGCATGCCCCAGCGTGCCAGTTTGTGTACCTTCAATCGGGTCTAATTTCACATGATTTATTTGATTTTTTATTATTTTCGACTCGTGATTTTTTTCGATGGTTTTTGGAATTTTAATTAAATTAATTGTTCAAATTAGTTACAAATAAATTATTGATTGTAACATTTAACATAAATAAAATTTAGACAATTATTGAAGCAATATTTTTAACTCTATTAATAATAATATGCATTACATTATTATTTACATTGATAGTAAAACAAATAATTAATTTAATTTTAAAAAATGGTGTGAATGTGATGATCAGCCGCCTTGTTGTCCGCCTTGATCATGAGCATTGTTCAAGGCTGATAGTGACATAATGGTTGTGGCCTTTGTGGCATGGTAGTGGTGGATACACCGATCAATAACCTGGCCATTCGGAGAAATTATGCACATGGGTACTCATAGAGTTGAGTTAGTCACAATGTTTTTCTTGGACCTTGGTTATTTGTATTAAAGTGTTTATTATGTCTTCCATATTATATGCACTGGATCTGAATTGTTGCTATGTTTGAGCTTGATCCTACCACTATTCGTGTCCATCTCCGTCTCCTATTCCTTCATCGTGCCATGGGAAGGGAGGGTGACAGATCATCCAAGTTGAGATCAAAGTTCTATTCATTTGATTCATTTCCGTCTTTGTGAATTTTGACCTTGATTGTGTTTTCTTGTAATTTGAAAGGTTGAATCCCCATAATTTCAGAATGAGTGTGATAAGGCGACCATATGCAAGATGGGTATCCTTTCTCTCGAGCACCCAACACATGCATTGTATCACCAAATAGCCGATATCTAATGCTTGGAGATCCATCATTGCATCCATTAGGTAGAAGTCTTCAACAGAGACGTTATTTGAATTCGTCCATTAACATATATTGTAGCCAACATATGATGTATTAGTCTACAAATTGGTAAGAGATCTTTTCGCTTGAGGTGCTTTAGGTGGTCAAATTAACACTCACCAGCACATATTGGAGTACTGGCTCGATTAAATACCCAGTTGAATGCATTAGTCATATCCCAATTTTTACGCAATTTATTGTGCCCATTGATTTGATAGAATAAACCATTGAAATAATCCGCGGTAATATGGAGAACATGACCAAACATATAAGTGGTGATAGAGGCCCGACTTTGGCGTCTATTATCCAACCAAGGAACCACATTGTCATTTTCTATGACATCGTTTGTAGTGACATTTAAATAAAACATACAAACAAGATCGACCTATGTCTCGTTCGGAAGGTTCATGAGCACAACAAAACCAGTATGACATAAGGAGTTAGTGAAATTGTGTCACTAATTTAACTCATGCATGTTATGATTTTTATCTAGAAGGATGAGTTGAAAGTAAAATTCAGTTTTGTATCGTACTCTGATGGTCAGGATGGACAAATGGATATAATTATTATTATCATTGAGCGAGTGACGATTGCATGAAGAGGTGGCAATGGTTATGGTGATGGGGACGGGGACGGGGACGGGGATAGGGACGGAGTAGGTGTTCTTTCTATATAGCAGCATTATGCGGTTACTTTGGTATGATGACATAAACTTTGTGGACACTCCATTATTTATAATAGAAGGAACTTCTTATATAATTGGCAAATGGCAAATGGTAAATAACAAATGACAAGAGCATGCAAGTGCAAGTGTGATATTGTGAAAACAACACGAGTTTGGAATCAACGTACCTATGTCAGTTGAAGGTATATATAGAACTGACATAGACACGTTTAAAAAAAAAATGGCCAACGCGGGCATGGTTCCGGCCAACTTTCCCATGTAGGCAAAAAAAATATATTCTGGCCGGACGTGGGCCCATCGTCGGCTAACATGCCCACGTCGGCGGCTGGCATGATATATTGAGTATTGGCTCCATATTGTAACTCTAGCCATTTTACAACAAATTCAGCCATTATCATCTCCTACACATTTGTAAATTGTAATTCAAATATCGTTACCACTTTCTCACTGTTCGTTTAGGTATCGATATGGCAGGAAATAGCAACAACCAGGACAATCTTCCCAGCTTTAATGAGTTTGATGACTCATGAAGTTTTGGAAATACTACACAGAGTTTTAACACCTTTATGAATTAGATAGGGAATCCAATATATATTCCTAGACAAGAAGTAATTGAAGCAAGGTATTTACAAGCTCCATCAATAGTCACACAACCGTCTTCCATGGCTAGTGGGAATGATGGAGGGGTAACTTTTCGTTGTGTTTATTTTTTTTATCATTATTACACAATTATCTGTAATTATTTTTTTATTTGTAGGTAGCAACTTTCTCCCCGACTAAACAATCGATCCTAATGCAGAGTAATAATGACTCTGCCATGACCAGTGGTGCTTCGAGACATTCTAGGAAGAAGACAACAACCATATAGAAATATAGAAACCGAAGAAACCACATCAAGTGGAGAACCTATTAAATATGTCGTTTGTCGAACTTAAGGCAATAAGTTGTCATCTATGTCCTGCAAATGGCATGGGACACTTAAAACAACACATAGAAGCACACATGTCCAAAGGGCATTTGTGGTTGATGACCCCACTAATGATAATAACTCCCATACTGAGCGTGTCGATCATGCAATGTGGCAATTCAATCAGCAAGATGCACGAGACCAGTTAGTGAAATAGATGTTAGTTACAAATATATCATTTCATGCAATTAGTCATGAAAAATTCGACAATTGGAGTATAGGATCCATGCAACTCCTATACCAACATGCGCGTTAAAAAATGATATGATGAGCCTTTTAGAGAGAAGACGTGAAGCTCTAAAGGAGCTTTTGTCAAACCTCCCTTTTAAGCATAATCCTATAAAATAATTTGTTGTTCATGTAATTTTTTACATTATATACTGATTTATGATGTTTACTTTCGGTTTAAATAATGCACTCGACTTTTCTTATGCAGTGTTTCCCTCACCTCAGATGTGTGAAAATCTCTCATCAACAATGTACAATCTGACTATATATGCATAACCGCTCACTAGATAAATAAACAATGGTTAATCCAAAAGTGGATTATTGCTTTAAAGCCATTCTAGGAGCGACACACTGGCCAAGCGATTGTAAATAACATATTGGAAGCCATCTAATCGTACGGTATACAAACTATATTAAGTATATCATTCGACAATACATCAAACAACACTACTGCCATTCGTCATTTGAAGCAGTTGTTGAGGCCGGTGTGCGATGGAAAGTTCTTTCACATCCGATGTGTCTGCCATATTTTCAATTTGGCAGTGCAAGCAAGCCTTGCAGCTTGTGGCCTTGACTTACATATTGAAAAGATAAAATATGTAATCAACTGTCTTCATGTTTCGTGGAGATTTAAACAGATGTACATGGAGTTTGTCAAGGCATACCATTTAAAGGAAAAGATGCTCGTACTTGATTGAATAACTAAGTGGAATTCTACATTAAAAATGCTTAACAAGGCATTGAAGTGCAAAAGAGCTCTAACTTATTTGTACAATGCCCTACTCAATCCCTCTAATCCTACCACTGGTTTAATGGATATTTGGGATTAACAAATAATGCGTGCATTTAAAGAGGTCTGGAAGGTATTTCTTGGCCCCACACAGCATTTATCTGGTTGCTCTTACCCTACTAGCAATTGGGTACTTCCCCACGTAGTTGACATATCGAACCTGTTAAGTAACTATAGTTTTGGTCCTAATCTGGCCGCCACTGTGTTTGCAATGGCCATTAAGCTATGGGATCATTTTGTCCCTCTTTCCTCCCCCTTCCATGTTGCAATAATGCTAGATCCACATTATAAGTTTCGTACGACTGAAGCACTCCTCAAAGAATTCTATAAGAATATTGGTATGGCCGATCCTAAACCAGAAGCCACAAGTCTTCATACTGCAACAACAAATTTGCTTAAAGACTTGTATTGGTGTCGTGATCAAACGAATGAACCACCGCCCCTACCACAACGATCTAGTAGTCATTATCCTGGGTTTTTTCAAAAAAAAAAGTAAACAGATCACCCAGAATGGTGGGAGCAACCGTATAGCTTCCCAAATAAATTTTTAGTGACATGCTGGTACACGAGCTTCAGTAACTTGATGAGGAGAAATCACAATCGCAATAGCAACAGGGAAAGGAGAACGAGGGGGGTGATTTCAATGTCCTCAGTTGGTGGAAGAAGAGGACACACATGATGTCGGTGGTTTCCATAGTGGCACAGGATGTTTTGAATTCTTCGACTTCAATAGTTTGATCAGAGTCAGCTTTTAGTTCAGCCACAGGCTAAAAAATTGCCACTATTGAAGTGTATGTGCTCAAAATATTAGACCGATGTTGTTAGTAGGAAACAAATGGGCCCACACTTTTGGTGGCTTGAGGACAGCGACTCAAGATCGGGAGGGTCATTATTACCACCGGATTTGCAGCAGTAGATACAGATAGAACAATGGGGTTGGGCTGGAGAAGGTTCCTAGGAGGAAGGGTAACCTCCCTCCCCCCCTACGGCCCCGTATTCTTTTGTAGTTAAAAAATGTTACTAATAAAATTCATTTTTCCATCAATCTCAATGCATTTATTAATTTCCTTTATTTAACAATTTACAATTATTCTAAATAAATTAATTAATCAAGTTCAACATTAATATAAATGAATTATTATTACAATATTATTTGACAATTTCATTTTTTTCCCACAAAAAATTGAAGTAAATATTTAATATGTTAATAGTAATACAATTGAAATCATTTTTAAAAAATAAAATATACTAAATATATTAATTTTTTTAAGAAGACAAAAATATTTAATTAAAATAATATAAATAATTATTTAAATACAAGTTAAAGTAATTTTTTAAAAAATCACTATTTATGTTATTATTTTAAAAAAGGAATATAAATTAATTACTATTACAACATTATTTTATAATTTCATTTTCTTATATTTCCTAAACAATATTAAAGTTAATATGTTAATAGTAATACAATTGAAATCATTTCAAAAAAAATAAAATATACTAAATATTATATATTTTTTTAAGAAAAAAATACATTTAATTAAAATAATAATAAACTTTATTTAAGTTAAATTTAAAAAATCATTATTTTTATATTAATATTTTAAAAAAATGCTAGCGTGCTGGTTCACATACCTTGCGTATCATGTCGTGCTAGCCCACTTATTTTGCGTGCCTTGCATGCCGTATGCTGACCCACAGGTGCTCATGCTTTTGTCTTTTTCCTTCGCAAATCGTGCGTGTCATTCTAGGCTCGCGAGTAGCATGCCACGACTCATTTACCCTATCTACTTGGATCGTGACTAAAGCTATGCAGGTAGGGTGAATTACATGGCTAACCCATTAAACCTGCAAAAAAGAGGGTTAGGATAAATATTTCAATCTATTTTATTATGCAAGCCATTTTGGCTTGCACCATGTAACTTGCGAGCTAAAGCAAGCCAATCCACTCGCAGGATGGGTCGCCTACAAACCCACATAAGTTTTTTTTTTTTTTTGAATATGAGGGCAAGCAATGAAAGTTTATAAAAGAAAAAAAAAAGGTAGTAGTAGTAATAAATAATTATTTGTAAGTGAAGTTAAATAAATTTCTTTTTATCCTAATTGGTATCTTTTAAACTTTATCAATTTTTTGTTCCATATGTAAATAATTTTTTTATTTTGATTGAAAATAATGTTTATATTTAATGTGATTACAACATAAAATTAATGTTTTTTCCAAAAAAAAAGAGAGAGAAAGATTGGTGGGTTGACCCACATAACCCACAAATCCATCTAAGGTGGGGTGGGCCAAATTTTATAGCTCACTTTATAATGCGGGCCAGCTCACATAACCCACATCACTATTTGTGAGAAATCCTATTGAAATTGATAAAAAAAAAGTAGTAGTTGAAATATGAGGCATATTTATTGTCCAAATCTATCTATCAATCAATAAAATTATTTACTTATTTGTGAATACAATTGTGCGATGGGAAATCTTATTTTTTCTATGTTCGTGACACCTAACTTAAAAAATTAAACTTGATGTATTGCTTTTTTTTATGTTTGTTTGTTATACAAGAAATGACTATTCTTTTTGAATTAAACCAATTAAATAAAGCCACTCTTTCCAATAAGATATACACGTGGTAGATGTAGGGATTTGAGTGAAGTAGTCACGTGCGTACTATATGAGTATCATGCTACACGTGCGAGGAGTGACACGTAATGACATGTCAAAGGTGATCAAGAAAGAAATGAAACAGGAAGGAGGAGTAAGCAATCTCAATAGCCTCAAATACACTTGTGATAGGAGAGGAGCTATTGAGCATTGAACTCCATAAGTAATGATGAACAAATGTTTTGATCTCTCGAGACAGAGTTTTAGTAACACCTCAGTGTTTCTATATGATTTCTTTTTCCTTTTTGAATAAGGAAGGCTTGGGGTATTTACAGAGCTTGACCATCAACGTCACCCATTAGATCAAGTTAGCAGTCGATAGTTAAGATGAGTCTCCTTTGGTGCATAAGCCATACTGCGAAAGGTTGGAGGACGGACGGACCGGTCCATCAAGCTCTACTCCAAACCCACTATACTAAATTTCTCTTGATCATCTGAATAAAGACAGAACTCTTCAAACCTTATCACTTAGCCCAGAGAGTCAAGTCCACATAATTAAATAATAAAATATGTAATTTCAAGCCCATTTACATACATATATAATATTAATAAAGCTTTTGAGAGAGATTTATAATATACTTTTGTAAAAATTTGCTATTGGCATTAATTAACTATTATTATGGATTAGATATTATTACTTGGCATAATTATCCCACTGCCCATGGAAGTAATTTTAATTTTCAGTTCGGTTAAGTATTAATATATATATATATAATATATATATATATGAAGGATTGTTTTGGGAAAGAAAGGGCGTGTAAAATTGAATTAAAAAGGAAAGGAAAGGAAAGGAAAGAAAGAAGTAAAAGAAGGGAGAAAAAAAAAAAAAAAAAACCTCTCACGTGCTAACCTAAGGACAATAATAAATATAAATAAATCATTAATTAAAAAAATGATATTTCTAATTTAGCCCTTTCAGATTCAGAAAGATTCAAAGATGAATGAAAGTAGTGTGGAAATAAATGTAAGTATTGGATTTGTATACTTGATAATGAAAGAGGTCTTACAAGGGTGTTGATTCTTTTTCTTTTTCCTCAGAAACGATGTTGATGTTGAATTGAAGTTTTTATTTAAAAAAACTTAAGATACAGAGAGTGATTTACAAGATTAATATAATATTCGAGCTAATGAATTTTGTGCTATTGGTAGGTTTCATCTAAATTGATTTTTTATAGTTTTGAGAACCCTTGTATGTATAATTTTAGAAAGTTTTGTTGCATGTATGTACGTAACTTTTGGAAAGGGAAATTCCATGCTTTCATAATTAATTTGATGAAATTAGTTTCATCGACTATCCAACGGTTCATCTCATATTTAATTATAACCGAGCCACTAAAATAGTTAATATTTCAATTACTATATTTATTTTAACGATTAACTGGATGGTTCTGTTGACTGAACCGCAAAAACCCCCATTTTGAACAATACCATCAGAAACTATAATATTGTTTAGACATCCTTAATAATTAAATTATTATATCATCATCATGACGTACTTCATATTTGGAGGATCTATAGAAAAGCATATGGCTTCATGGTCATATTAAAATGTTGTCTTTGTAAATTGCTATTTAAATTGAGATGCGTCTTGTAATTTCATCTGTTCCTTTTCCTCTACTCAAAAAATCATAATACATTTCTTGAAATATCTACATGGCTTGCACATTTAAACAATCAATTTATTTTGTTATCTTCTCATGTTGTGTCACATTTAAATTATATAAAGATCAGCTTTACAATGTCATGTCCATCTCGAAGCTTGATGCTACAAATTGATTTTTGTAGACAAAATATTTCTTAAATTCTGAATCATCTGACCATAGAATATCATAAATTTTCCAAGTTTACTATAATATAATTTCATTAATTTGTTGAAAAGATGAATAATAGTTACTAAAAATTCCCGAACTGTAATCTAAAACCTTTAGTTATATGAGAAGTGGCACTTAATATGGATTCGAACATTAGTTCGATTGTAAGAAGTAAGAATATCTCTTCAAAATCAATCAGTCACTTTGTCTTAATATGCCAATTTGTATATAACAACAACTGAAAATGCCCAGTGCATCTTTGTTTTATTGGATTTCATACTGAAGATATATGATATACATCACTCACTTATTCGAGCAGATCTTGTGAACAAACAAGACAACAGAGGAGAGAAAGAGGGAAGAACTTCATGTAAGAACATTAAAAAGTAACATATGTAGACATTCACCTTCCCATAAACAATGCCAGTTTACTGCTCACAGGGCTATTGACACCTCCTGCGGTGAATCACCCTTATCAACAACAATTGTTTTGGTAACTTTCTTGGTGCCAACAACCACCACAACTTCATATGTCCCATGAAATCCTCTGAATTTGTATTCTCCTTGTTCATCAATCTTTCCATGTGCATGGGACAACCACTCTTTCCTAAGCAAGGTATCTTTTGCCAGCTTCATTGATATCCCCTTCTGCATTCACCAAGTGAGCATTGTCTCGGCTCATGAACAACTCCCAAAATCCCCATAGCATTATGCCCTCCACTGCAGGATGAGCATATGCTTCACGAAGCATTACTTCCAGATCATCTCCCCTGATGTATTCATTAACTGATGATACATCAAGCTCAGTAAACCATAGAGGAAGACCTAGAATGCCGAGTTTGTCCAAAGCTAATTTCACAACAGGTCCCACAGGACTATCAATATGTCCTTGGATTCCAATCCCTCCAACTGGAGCACCTTGCTCTTGCAAGTTGAGGATATGATTGATGTAGCTTTCTGGACAAGACTTGGGATCACACCCATCTTCGATGTGATAATCATTCACAAAGAGAGTGGCAGAGTCATCTATTTGATGGGCAGTCTTAAACATGCTTGCACGGATATCATTTCCCAGCCTGTCTTGATAAAATGACCATGCAAGCATCTCATTGTTGACATCATAATGCATAAACTTTCCCTTATAACGAGAAAGAAGTCCTGTTAAGCGGTTCTGAACTGCTGTCTTTAAATCATTATTTTTAAGGAACGCACCCACTGCTGAACCATTGCCTCTACTTCCCAAAAGATACAATGACCTCGGGTTTGGATGTTGTTTTTATTACACAAGTCCAGCATCTCATCAGCATCCTTGTAGTTTAATTTTCCTTGCTGTGCCTCAGTCCAGTACCACTTCAATTCATTTCCAAAAACAGCCCAGTTAAAATTCTTCACAAAGAAATCAACAAAATCTTCGTTGTCCAAGTTTGATCTACTAATACAGGAGCCAAAGGGAAAACTGTTTTGTAGTTGCTTAACTATCACAACAGAGCCAAGCAAACTTTTTGCGTCCATTCCAGAGAATTTTAGAACTACATCACGTTTGCGAATCTGCATTACATTGATTGGGTGATTATATAATCAGAAAGAATAAAATGACAGCATTGAGACCAGCAAAGATATGATAAACCCAGCAATATAATTAAAATCTAGGTAGTCGTTTAATCTTAATTGTCATGTCACCTTCAGAGAGCATTGATGATGATGAAACTGTATATAGGTGACACGTGCTTGGAGCAGGATATATAGTGTAATAACTGAAGAATCAAAGCAACCAATAACTAAAATTTCAAAAAAATTCCAACTGCAGTCACTTGGCACATGTCCAAGAAACCAAAGAAGAACAAGTGTGATTGCCTTTAAGACTTGCACAGGTCATTTTGCAAAGGACATTGAAAATAAACTGAGTCAGTTTCCCTCAAAAAAATTACTCCTGCTTTTGCTTATTGCAGACATCATTACATAACACACTTTTTTGTTATATATAAAATCAGGTAAAGCAATTTTTCCAATGCTACCAGCATTAAAAATTGACAAAGCAAGATAGAATTCTATATATGCCTATAGCATAAATGTAAACTTACCTTGTCAGTTTGCTTCTTCAGATGCTTAAATCTCCCTTCTCGCTGAACAGGAAATATATGCAAGCCTGCAAGCATCAAGTTGACACCTGGAGCAGGACCCTGGACGTAAACCATCACCTTTGATGGCTGCTTCTCAATTCTAAAGGACCCACCAATTTCATGCCACATGTCATCAGTGGCATTAACTTGCCTCCATTCACCCATTGATTATCCACACCAAGTGCAACATTAACATTTTGAGGACTGCTTGCACCAGAAACTCTAACCCAAGCAGACACTTGATATGTTAAATAGAGTTTGAGCTTATCAGTAATCATCTGAGCAGGACCCATCCAGTTCTGTGTCTATTGGTCACAAGAATATGACGACCACTTAGTGGCTCTTGAGGCACAAGTGACTCTCGAGCCATTGGAGGAAGAATATGTGGTGAACCAGTTTGAACACTTAAAGTACAATTACCCAGTGGGAACCACCCATTAGTACCATTATAGAGGTTGCTATTCTCTATAATATTTACTCCAAAAGCTGGATTCTGCAAAATATATAAAGCAACCAAAGATTAAAAAGGAAGGGAAAAAAACAAAGGTCCTACAAGCAAACTAGGATAGTAACATTAGTGTAACAAAGGATTCAGTGTTCATATTTCAACACAGACCTCAATAGTCGGTGGAGGTGAAGGAGGGGTCTTCTCTGCATGTTTTAGAACCAGACCATTCACAAGAATATCTGTTCCTGCAGGGGGTCCTTCAATATAAATAACTACCTTTGATGGTGCACTATTTAAAAGAAACTTTCCTTGCAGTTGTACCCAATCCTTGTCCATTGCTTGACCACTTCAAAGCAAACCAAAAGAACTTTCAGCAATTTAAAGAACAATGTATAAGACGTTCAGTTATTGGATGCAAAAGCTTAAAGGAATATTATTAAGTTGCCATACTTCATAAGTTAATGAGAAGGCATGTAAATTTAAGATAATACTGTAAGACAAACTTTGCATTGCAGTACGTAAAACAAAGAAATGAGCTGGAATCAAAGGGAGACTTCATTGCAAATTCACATAAAACAAGACAAGGAAAAAGATAGACATGAGAAAAGCAGGAAGAATATATAGCAATACATACCCAGCTACACCATGTATTGTTCACGAAGATCTGGTGTTTGGACCCAAAGTGTAACTCTCACATCACTGGTGCTTACACCATTTCCATATATTCGAACGATAGCTGAAACCTCATAGGCTAGTTTTCGCTGAATTCTGCCAGTGATATCTTGCTGAATACCATTCCAGCTCTGTGTACGTTCCGTAGCAGAGGCAAAAAATTTCCCTGATTGTGGCATAATCTTATGATCAGCCATAGAATCATGTATAGCAATCTTGCAACCCCTTCCAGACCAGTTATTCAATCCATCACTGAATGTAGGGTTTAAGATGATGTGTTGTCATCTCCAGCACCAATGCATACTTGGCTCATTCCCTTCAATAGTAAAAGGAAAAAGATATCACTATTCAGAGATAATAATCTCATTTATCTCATTGGTCTGTTAATGCTGTTAAATTAACTGTGGAAGTAACATAGAATAAGATGGCCTCAGATTTCTTACTATCTCACTGTCAACTGAACTTGAGCAGTTATCATCACTGATTTGATAAGTAAGTCTATGCAGGAGATGGTCCTTCAAGGTAGAACACAACTTGGTTAGGCATAGTTGACAGGTTGAATGTGCCTACCACCGTTTCCCATGTATCTTTCATGACTGCAGCCCTGCGTGTCATCATGTCTTTTTTCAAATAATCTTTTCTATGATAATTTGGAACAAAAGGAGAGATAAAAGTAAGGGCCATTACTTTCCAATAAACACATGTCTTGTAGATGAATCAGCATACTCCAGTCTGAGAGTTGCCAATACATCAGAATGTCCATGAAGAGGCCCAGATACTCCAACACACGCTGAAACTGTATAAGTGCATCCTGCAGACACTCTGCTTGTGATATCTTGTTCCAAGCCCTGCCAATTTTGTTTCCTGTTTGTCACCACAGCATAAAAGCCGTCTTGGTTTTCAAAATTCCTTTCCAGATTATTATGCTCTGCAGGACCACGAAGCTCACAACAATTGGGTCGCCAAGCGTCCAGTCCCTTAGAGAAATCATGGTTTTGTATTATGTTGATCAATCTCTGCACAACAATAACCACGTATTAATTGGTTTATGTCTTATTATAAATTAAATCATAGCAAATATCACAAAAGGCACTGAAAATTTTCTGCACACATCAGCACACCCAAACTTCAATTCTGTATTAACAAAAAATCAAGTGCTCATACAGATATAGACTTCAACTTAAAAAAAGACTTCTCATGTATTGGTGTATAACAAAGTCAAACTAATGGTGCTACTGCCACTGCAAACAAGTACTCTTGTAAATCTGGCTGTACGAAATGGAGCTCTAGATATACAATATCCTGGCTTTTAGCCACCACCACTTCATCATGGTGTAGTTCAGGAACATGGAATTTGCATGTTCAGGCCTACATCACAGGACCCTGAAGATGTTCCATCTACAAGTCCTATCTACACATTTGACGGTGTGTTTAATTTCACCTGTTATGTTAGATACGTCATGAAAGACTATAGATCATCTTTGAGGGTGTTGCCAGAATTAACTTTTTTTTGGTTGAATCCAGGCTACAGGGTTTCGCTTTATACAACCCAGAACCCCCATGATCTAGTGTAAAAAGACAGTTAATTGTATATAAATTCACTTTGCCAACACAAATCATTAGACAATATGACAAACATTCTGATAATATTACCAGCATTATGATCTCAATAACAGAAGGAAAAAAAAAATCAATAATTTTCAAGTCACAAATCAATTATATAAGTAGGAAAAAGCCAAACAAAACAAAAAGGAACACACACCTTTGACTGATCACCACCGTGCTGCTCTGCTGTTTGCTATCCATATTCTCTCTTGACGCCTTACAAATCACAATTACACAAAAATGGGTTATGTCAAAAACTATATTACATAACAATGAGAGAAAGAGTGTGTGTGATTGTGCAATGAGTATGATTTACTACCTGAGCACTTTCACCGTGATGGGATTTGGAAAACAGACTTGTGACTGAAAATTTCAAAGCCCTTCCCATTATATAGGACACCCCCAAGTGGAGATTAGTAGTCAAGTAAAGGCTAAGGAAAAACCGGGTCCTACTAACTAACAAATCAACCAACAAATAAAATTCCTTAAAAACCCCATTTTCCGGTTTGCTTAATGTCGGAGTTTAAACCAGACAACACTCTCCAACAGATCATTACAACTAAAAAAATCTCTGTTTTTTTCTAACTGTAACTCTATTTCCAAAACCCTAATTTCCTTTCCAAGAAAGGTAAAGTCCCGAACTTTATGCGTTTTGAACCAAAAGAAAAAGAAAATTGGGAAAGACGATTCCTTTTATCATTATATAAGTATATTTTTTTTAATCTGGGTATAGAGGAAGCTGCAAGTTTGATTCATGCTTTGCTTTTTCTTGCAGATTGGAGCAAACCCCAATTTCCATTATCCCTAGGCTTATGCTTGAATTGGAAAAGAAGGCTTGGGTTGTGGTAATGATGTGCCCATTAAATCAATTGCTATCATTATTTTTTATTTATTTATTGAATATTGTGAATTAGGTGGTCTTTCAGTTCAGCAAGTCAATCTTTACATAGTAATGTTTTGTACAAATGAGGTAATTGATTGGCTATCAATTAATTTGAATACTAAGCCAGATGCATACTAGCTCCTTTTGCCTTGCTTTTGCCGGTTGGATTTTTGGCATTAGAGAGATGATCCATGACTGTTAGTTTGGAGGGTGAATCCTCGTATTCATCATGGGCCGTGGTTCCTTTCCTGAGCGCCACCTGCTAGTGTAATGATCCTGTACAACTTGGGCAAAGGAGTAGACTAGGTCAGAGAGCTAACATTTAAGTTTTAATCCAATTCAAAATTATAATGTGGAACGTGGACAGAAAAGGGATCAAACTATGAAAGAAAAGTATCCAAGCTATGAAGGAAAATGACTCATGAGTCATGATTATGATTTTCCCTTTTTTTTTTTTTCCAGATCAATTTGGAATAGTCTTCAAATTAATTGAATCAAAGATTTGCAATCCATTTTCGAGGAAACGCGACAAACTAGAGAGCAAAATCTTTTTATACTCAAAAGCTCTAGAAGTACTAAAATAAAATCGTGCTTTACGCCTAACCAAATACTTTGATTTTTATTGATATAGGTTGTGTATCGGTTAACTCCAAACTCTTGTTCGTATTGTAAGTTTATGGAATTATTAGTTGTAAATAAACATTTAAAATTTGGTAAAAAAGTGTAAAATTGCTTTTAAAACAAAATGCATAATTGCATACTTTTATTATTAACATGTAAACATCATAAGACCTTTGTTTGAGAGTGCAACGTTCAATACTTAAACAAAAGTCTTGTGATATATACTTATTAATAATAATTCTTAAAGTTTTACGTTCGACGTATTAGCTCTAGATAAGGTGGTTCAATGTAGTTATTTAGCTTTGGTTTTAGTGCGGTGGTGAATCATTCGACTACTCGATTTAGATATGTTCAGCATAGGAGTGTTGGTGAACTTGGTGATTGTATTTTGGATCTAATGGGGTGTGGCATGGGTTAGAAGGAAATTCAAACATAGGAGGCCCAATAAATATGAGTTGACTCAACGAGTTTTAGACAAGTGGCGCTACGTTTCTGAGTTCTATTTCTCATGATTGGGCCTAAGATATTCAATGGAGCTATGGGTACTTCTATAGTGGTTTTAGTGAAGCGAGTTGGAATGTCATTAACAGTGTTAGTCATAGATCATTAGTGATACCTTAAATGACTTACTTAACATGACATTGAGACCTTTTTTAACCACTATAAATATTTATACCTCAAATAAACTTATCCCTAAATGTTGAAATTTCCATGTGTAACTTTTTTTCTTTGGCCACTCTTCCTGTGTAATTTACTCTAATGAAAATAAACAACAAACAAAAAAGGCTTTTAAGCAAACCTCAGTCTTGGGCTTCCCTTAACTATACTTTAAGGTTACAAGTATCCTACTCATGAAATTCTTCCTAATCCAATTCAGTGATACTTTTACTGTGACTTCTACGTTACAACGTAATTGGCTCCATGTTTCTCTATTTTTAGGTCATATTTTCTATTAATATATTTTTCCTTCTGGTAATCACATTATGCGACAATCTATTGTCTCCTATTAGTGTGTGCTTAAATCCTTCCCACTATGTCTTTCCTTGCTAAGACTTCAACCTTCCTAGGAAGTCATTCAGTCTTTATCTCTATGTAATCTGATCATCAACTTACTTTAGATAACTCCCCTACCTAAGATGGACCTTCACTTTAGGTAATGTTTGGTTCAACTATCTTATATTTTCATGTGGTTTGCATCAATGTGATCAACCTTGTAGCTAGCTACTCTTCCTAATCGTTAGGACTATGCACCAAAACTTCTTGCTATGCAAATAAATATAGTTTAAACAAAGGAAAAAGATTGCATCAATCCTACTTAAGAAGTCCATACCAATGACAAATAGAAAACCTATGACTTCAAGAACTCTAAGTGTAACGCTCTAAAATTTAATTAAGGCATTACTGCCACGTATAATACTTTATGTATTACATGCTCAGCTTCCTAGAATGATATGTTTATTGTGAACATTTGCTACTCGCTTTTAAATTATGAAATCATTAAATTAAATTCTAAAAACCACTAGATTTATAATTCACATTATTAAACTTTACAAAACATAGGCTTCATCAAGCCCTTAAAATAATATTACAACTTAAATATAAATCCAGCTTTTAAAACAAAATAAAAACAAATACAGAAGAAATCAATGGTCTTAACCCACTTCACTATCCAACAATGCCTAAAACCTGAGCCAAGCATCACCATTAATCATCATCAAGAACAACAACACCATCATCAACAACATCATCATCATCATCCTATCATCAACATCAACATCTCACCATCATCAAAATACTTGGAAAAAAAATAACAACAATAATAATGAGTCGAATCTCAGTACACAGTAACACAAGGCCATATGGAGTGACACACGAGCTTAACTAAATGTAATGCAGTAACAATAGGTTATTGTCTTTAAATTAAAAACTAATCAATAGTGAAGCACTCACATCCCGAAACATCCAAAAAATATTTATCATTCCTAGCCCACCATCGCAGCAATGGGGGAGCGCGCCAGTAGCCCCCACAAGCGACTACCCCAATGCAGGAATATGGGGGTCCTGAGTAATTACAACTACTTAAGGGTTGATATAAGCAATCCGAATACTTATATCTTCGATATAACCGATAAAGAAAAAGTAATCTCATATAGGTTTTACAGTCGTTACTCAACTTTACTTAACTTAATCCATAATATCACTAGTTCAATCGTCATCATAAAACGTGAACTAAATCATATTATATAATGTTAAGAATAAGCAAATGTTACACTGATACCATACACCCTATCAATTACCTGCTGAGCTACTTATTAGAAGTCTTTATATCATGACGAGTGGCCTAAGAGTCTAAACTACCATGTCCCTCCGGACAACGTTGTCGCTTCCCATAAAGAATTCAACGACACAAGCACAAGCAACACTTAATTATTAGGTCGTTTTTAAGTTTTAATTCATTTTAGTATGCTTATCCTAGCATACAATAACCAAGTTACTGTGTACCTTATATTTATAATCCAAATAGGCCCATAAGGTAATTCAGAAGCCAAATCATAAGATATATGAGGTATTCATATATATGTAGATTCAAGAATTAAACTCATATAAGAAACTAGCTTAATTATTTATTTATATCAAACTCATTTTATTAAGGCCCTATTTGATCAAAACTAAATAAGAATCCCGCAATGGCTGCGAATCTCGCCTCGCCAAAATATGGACAGTTCTCTTTGTTGTTAAAATAATTCTTTTCACTTTGATTATGGTCTCTTATTATAAAAACATCAGCATGCCATTCATATTCAAAAACATCCATATTCAAATCAAACATACATTTGACAATATATTCACCATATAATTCATGGTTAACTCATTATTTTACGCCAATTATAAGCTATTAAACCCATTTTAAGTTAACTTAGCTAAGATTGATTATATTCAATCATTTAATCCATTTACTAAGCTAAAATAATTAAATTAATCAATCTAATGCATTTTAGCTTACTAAAATCTATTTAGTCAAGATGGACTAAGAGTGATTAACTAAGTTCATTTTATATATAAGGTTCATATTAACTTAAGTCTATATTAACTTAATCTTAGAAAAGTTGATTAAACTTAATCAATCTAATTAATTTTAATTCATTCAAGTTCATTTAGTCAAGTTAAACCTATATTTATTAGCTAAGTTCATTTTATACTTGAATATACACATTTAACAAGCAAACACAAGTTTTTAACTTTGTTTGGAAAACATAGCAGCCAAAAAGAAATAAAATTTAGACCTTGAGACTTTTTGAATTTGCAAAAACTTAAATCATGAAAGTTGTATATCTCTTTTTAATCTTTTCATAGCCTTTTGAATCATCTTAATCTGAGTTTGTATGAAAAAAATTATGATCAAAACACAGTGACCAGAGGCTAGCAAAGGTAGAGTCACGGCCGTGATTTTTGAAAACACCAAGATCAAAGGCAAAATCATGGTCATAATTTTTTAAAAGACCAAGATCAGAGGCTACTAAAAGCTGTGCCACGCCCATGATTTTTAAAAACATCAAGTTTAGAGGCCAGTAAGGGCGGAATCATGCTCATGACTTCCAAAAATCATCCGACTGAGCCCTGTAAGGGCATAGCCACGCCCATGATTGACAAATTTGAAGGGGTTATGAAATCTTCTATTTTTCAAACTCTAATTTGTCAATTTTTACATATTATACATCAACTAAAACACCATAAAAGCAACATATAACTCAACATACTCACTTAATAGCACCAAATAAATAAAAACTTCACATCCCTAGCATCCAACAACTTCCATAACTTCATTTTTTTAATATTTCAACATTTCATTACTGCATCAACTCATTCCTCTATCATTTTATCATAAACTCTACTTATAAGTAGCATCGATTCATCATATATAAACAAAAACAAGAATCAAAACAACATAAAACAAATATAATTAGTTTTTAGGCAACTCAAACGACTTGATCCTCTTTTTCTTCTTGTTCTAGCTTGGTTTATCTTCTCCTATCTCATCTTTTACTCGATTTCTCTTTTATTCCTTATTGAATTTGAGATTTAGAGAGAAGAAGTTAAGAGATGAAAGAGAGAAAGGAAGACAAACAAAAGAGAAAGAAAAGAGAGAGAGAAAAAAAAGAAAGAAAGAGAAGGCAAGGAAAGAAAATAAAAAGAAAGGATATGGATAAAAATTAGGATATTTTATAATAGGAGTATTAAGTTTAAACTTTTCTAATAATTATCTTTAGTATCAAAACTAATTTAAAAATAATATGAGAATATATATTATAAAAATTACTAACTTGATTTAGAAACATACTTTAAAAGTTTAGTTTACAAGAAACTGATATTTAAATTGGTTTTGGTCTAAAATTGATATTTTTAAGCAAACAATTGATTTAAAAAATTAATAATATTTTACAAAATAAAAAATAACTAAAGTTTAAGGGTTTATGATTTTTCAAAACGTTTAAAATATTTGTTTTGGGATTTAGGAATTTGAATTTGGAATAAAAGGAGTTTAAAATAAAGAATTGGGTTAAAATTAGATAGTTTCATATATTAAGAATAGGTATTAAGAAAAATAGATGATCTTGTAAAATATTTCAAATTTCAATTTCAATTCAAATCTATTTACTAACTTATTTATATCAAATTATCTATTTATTTCTATTATTTACTTATTTAATTTATTTAAACTATTTATGTTATATTTCTAGCTTATGTTAAGATTTAGGGTATTTCACCAAGGACTTGAATTAAGCATTGCTTTTATCAACTTTCGCTTTAAGCTCATCACAAAATGGTTTGAAACATCTTAAATATGGTAAAAATTATATGTAGAGTTGAATCAACGATACTTGAATTGAAAATTATTAGAAAATGATCAAATTTGCATGAAAACGTGTTAATTTTGTGTTTTAAAGTGGGTTAGAACTTAGCATTTGGATGCCTATGGTCTAGGAATGTCGTAGGTATGCTCAATTGGGAAATTCACAGTGAAACAAGTCTCTCTCTTTCCATTTAGGTAACATTCCATGTGGCGTTCAAGAGCTTCACTAAAACCTTGCCCACGTAAGAAAAAAATCCCTAAATAATTAGAGCATGACATGTGTCTAGCATCAACATAGGAGGCATCTAAACGGCATCTTCCATCAATTTATATTGTTGTTTTGTTCCTTTTTAAAGAGGATGGTCATTTCATTTTACCTAATTCTCTTGTTCTTTAAAGTAGTATTAGATTTGTATTAAGTATTTAGAGTAGATTTTAGTAAATATTAGCTATATAGGAGCTCAAAAACACTCTTATAGTATGGATTCTCAGGCTTTTGAATTTAGGTTTCATAAAGATGCACTTGATATCATTTTAACCCTTGTCTATAAGTTCTTTTGAGTTTATTTAGTGCTTTTTGTTATGTGTTTTTCTTTAATGTGCACAGTTGATTTGTTTTGAGCAGTTTTTAATGGGATTTTTTGTATAAGGTTTTTGTGGCTTTCTTACATATTACAAATGAGTGTGCAGATATTTAGTAGTGTGTATTTATGAAGTTCACTAAATTACAACTAACCATCAATTTTAGTACATTGGTTTATTAAGATGCCTTAACTTGATTCATTTCGTTTAAACTCACTTTAGTAACTTTCAAACATCATGTAACAATGGTTTTTATGTAAAATTACTAGAATTTATTTAAATAATCATTGTTAATGTTATGGCTCACCACATGCATGAATGGGCGAATCCAGATTTTTAACCTTGATATGTATAGTTGGTGATAAAGGTTATATAGCAAGTGAATCCCATAAGAAAACCGCCTTAACAAGTTGTTTTTAGGAATTGATTATAGTGAATTTAATAGAAACCCATCTAATTAATCATAAATATGCACTAAATATATACAATTCTCAACCTAGAGGAAGGAGATCACAACCCTATGCCTTATATGCATACGGTTTTTTATAGTAATTTAGTTGAGTGTTATTAGTTTTGATTGATAAATCCCACTTTTAACTGATAAAAGTAGTAGGTTGTAATCTAGTAATTAGCTAGACCTTCATCATGGATAAGATATGGTGATTGACCAAAATTTTATTACAACATATGATCCAATACGCTAGTAGACTAAGCACAAATTGCACATTTTATAAAAAATCTATTCTATTAATTTTTCATGAATAGAGCGTGTGTCACTTGATTTAATCTATCAAACCTATACCTCATAAAGTTTTTAGTTTCATATTCACTCTTCTTCATACTAATCGAGCCTCCTTCTACTATCTTTTGCTACACCTCATCTCCACCTTGAAAACATTAAGGATTAAGAGACCTTTTGAAGATACCTTGTATGAAACCTCTAAGAAGTTGAATTTTTTTTTTATAAGGTTACTTCTCATACTAAGAAATTTCCTTAAAAAACGGGAAGAAACACCAAAGAAATACCCATCAAAGTTGAGAAATATACACCAACATCTTAGAAGATGAAAATTCTCAATGGAATCCTTGGTGAAAGTCCTAATTTATCTAATAAAACTTGTTAGATGGTTTTGGTGGCTAACCAAAATCAACCACATAAACACTATGATTCACTTAGTTGGAAGTGTCAAGGATTAGAGCCCAACTTAATGATTTATTACTTTAGGGACCTTATATCTAGACGTGATTCTTGCATAAATTTCTTGATGGAAATGAAGAACAAATCAAATAAATTATCTATGATTACATTAGGAATGAGATTCGGCTATTAATTTTATATCTCATCAAGAAAAAAAATAATATATATATATATATATTATAAAGAACAAAAATTGACATAAGAATAAGTATAGTCTAGTGGTTCAACATTTAGTTTTACATCTAAGAGGTCATGGATTCAATATCTATAATTGTACTTTTTTTTTATTTTTTAGCATGCATTTAGGTTTGTTTGGATTGTTTGATTTTCAATAGTATCTTATGCGTATATCATCTGTATTTGTATATGATATGTATCTGGTTGTTTCGATCTATTTATGAGTGAAAATGTTTGTTTTTCATCTGTTATTGTTTCTTGATAAACTGTCTATTCGAAGATAACAAAAATAGGATGCCAAAACAATCATAATAAGACAAACCAAATCGACCTTATATTGACTAATCATTTTATCCTCTTTCTCTTTATCTTTTTGTGTTTCTTTTTAACTTTACAATGACTAATAATATTGAATTCTTTTATCACATAATTATAAATATTATTATTTATATTTGAGCTTGCCTCATGGGCTGAATGAAAAGGCCGAAGAGTTCTTTTTAGGGATGCCTCATGAAGATTTGACTTGGTTGACTTAAAGCGGGGATCGTTGTACTGATGCTTGAACGTATTACTGCTCTCACTGGTTTTAACTTTGTCAGACAACTATAAATGCACATTTTTAATAAAAATAAATTTTAGTACGAATGCCACTAGCAAGTGTACCAATTGTGCAAATATAGTTAAGTGGGACTATTTAAGGTCGGATCTACAAGTATCTTGTGACTAAGTACTAGATTATAGTAATTTTACTCCAAGCTAGACAATCAAAATGGAGTTATTGAGATTTCTAAATTAATTAAGCTACTTTTAAAAATTACCACTACAAATTTGAGCTAAACTAAAGCTAAAAATTACACTACACTATAATTACTCCTTGAAACTCCTTCAATAAATAAGTGTGGAATTATGTAATGGCTTGGCTGGGATTTCCATTAATTGTATTATAATCATAATCGGGTCTGTTTATTTGGTTTTTGACTAAATTCACAAGAATTTGCTTCCTTCTTGAGTTGCAAGATTCTAATTATAATATGGATATCCTGCTCAAATATCCATTCATAATCATTAGTTGAATAACACCCCTTTCATAAGCCATGTTGTTATAATTGAACTTATGGTTCAAGCATGTTTTTATGTCCTAAACTACACTTTCAATCACATTAAGAGCATGAGTTTTGCAATTTAAGTCAAAACCGCACATGTCCATGCCAATTTTGAAATTGTATTTTCTATTTCAATTGGGTTCTCAAATTCCTCTCGAGTATCTTGAACCCTGATTCACAAGAAACTCATGGAAAGATTTTTACCTTATGAACATTGAAATGAAAATAATCAAAATTTCAAATTAACAATATCCATTATAAAAACTAATCAACTACTTAGGAAATTCATAAACCCATTACATAATCTCACTAAACAAGTTTAGCTTATACTAAAATGTGGAATATTATTGATAATGATACATACAAAATCCATTGCAAATGATAAGGTTATAATACACCTAAAAAATATGTAGAATATCTTTTGCATACTTTAGGGTCATTCACAGTGGTCTCCAAAACAATAACATATCACACATCTAACATACAGGGTTTATAGGAGAACTTCATCCTATGTTCTCAAATCTTTCAGTAGAGCTCCAAAGTTCACTAGTGGTTTTGTAACACCCCGAAATTTTATCAAGGCGTATACAATACCACATATAATAGGTGTATTTTTTTTAGGCTACCTTTAAAGATATGTTTATTGTGAATATTTGCTAGCCGATTTTAGATTCTGAAATCGTTTAGTTAAATTCTGAAGACAATTAAAATTTAGTAACAAAAAAATAAACTTTATAAAAACATCTATAGCTTGTACTCGCACAAGTAGATCACTTTCTCATAAACAAAGCTTAAAAGCTTATTACGAAACATGTGGATTTCTTAACTAAGTCCTTAAACAAGATACAGACTTTAAAAGATAAATGCAATTCTTTGAACAAAATAAAATAAAATACAACTATGAACTTAATCTACTTCACTTATCATCCAAATCCTTCAAAGTCGTCCCATACATTCGATTCAATCATCACCATCAACATCACCATCACTATCATCATCGTCATCACCTAGAATGATAATAACAATGAGTTGAATCCTAATACCATGACAACATAAGCACACACGAGATGACACACATGCTTATTCTAATGCAATGCATCAATTTATAGTTTATATCTATAAATTAAAGTGAAACAAACAACCTGATAGCACTCACACTCCATAACAAACCTCAAGAATCTGAGGATTCTGGGTAATAGCAGCTACCCAAGGGGTTGATATAAGTAACTTGAATATTTATATCTCCTATATATAACCTAAAAAAGAAAATAGCTTCATATAGGGTTTATAGTTGTTACATATACTCTACCCATCGTAGTCAATAATATAGTAAGGCTTAACCGATCCCATAAACAAGATCTATACTATATTATTTTTCGTTGATCAAGATATGCATTATACCGATACCGTTTGCCCTATCAACTACTCCATGAGTCATTTATGAATTGCCATTACATCATGGTAGGAGATGGCTTAAGCGCTTAACTACAGTGCTCGACTCAAGACAAGGATGTTGCTTACTGGACTGGATTAAACGACAAAAACACACGTTTTAATTCATTTTAACATGCCTATCTTAGTACACAACAAACATGCTATTGCGTACCTTATTGATTCGAGATCCAAATAGAAATAAAGGGTAGGTCAAGCATTTACAATATCTGTTCAATAAATTAAATTATATAAGCAATTCAATTATTTATTATTTTACATCAAACTCTTATTAAAAACTTATTTTATGTTTTCATTTGATCTGACTTAAAAGTAAGAACCCCACCATGGCTGCAAAAATCGCCATGCCAAGATATAGGTAGTTTTCCATTGTCCGTCAAATTATCTTTAATTAAACATAGCTTTAGCTTAACATATTTTAGAAGCTACAAACTCCTTATTATTTAAGGTATAACTTAACATATTAGTCTAAGTCAATTATAGTTAAGTATATAATAAAATAATCTTAGCCAAGTTGATTAGAATGAATCAATCCAATTTATTTTAATTAAGGTTTATTAAGTTGAACTTAAGTTTATTAACTAAATTCATTTGATACTTAACTTCTATGTTTAATATAATTAGTTATTAATATATAAATTTCCTTAACTCACTCTTATTATAAATTAATTAACATATCGTATTAACCATCATTCATCTATTTCATTTTATTTTTCTAATTTTTTACTACTTATCCTTCTTCTTCTTTTCTAGATGATGTTGTTTTCTCTAACTTGTTTTCTATCTTCAATTTTTTCTATTGTCTTTTTGAATTTAAGATTTAAGTTGATTTTTTGGAGAGAAAAGAGAAGAGAAAATGAAGAAGAAGAGAAGAGGAAAAAGGAAAAGTAGAGAAGAAGAAAGCAGAAAAAGAGAGACGGAATGGGCAACTGGGGAAACGAAAAAGAGAAAAAAAAGGATAAGGTTAAAAGATATTTATGGATAAAGGTATTAACTTAAACACTTCAGGATGATTATATTAAGTATTGAAGATAATTAGAAAGTAATTTAAAATATATATATATAATAGAAATTAACTACTTGAATTAAAATTCTAGCTTAGAAATTTAATTTGTTAAAATTTGATATTTAGTTTGATTTGAGCTTAAGAACTGATATTTTTAAACAGACAATTGAACTCAAGATTTATGGAGATTAAGAAAATAGGATTTAGGTTAAAATTTCTAAATATGGCCTTTTGTAAAATTTAGATAATTGAATTTTGGAAATTTGGTTCATTTGAAAATTGAAAGAAAAGGAAATTCAATTTAGTAGCGAAAAAGAAATGGACTAATTTGATACTTGAAATATTTTATTGAAACAAATAGATAACTTGAAAAGGATATTTCAAATCTCAAATTTCAATTAACCTATTTACTAATTTGATTATATCAATTTATCTAATCCTCTATTGTTTATTTATTTTGCTTAATTTATTTAATTTACTATCGAAGTTCAATTTCTAATTTAAATTCTAAGTCAGGTTTAAAATTATCCACCTGTTATACTATTCAATTATGCCATTTCTAATCATTTTAGGGCATATACTATATATTCGATTTATATTTCGAGTCCATACTATTTCCCTAATGTATTCAGTATTTTAGGGTTTTAGAAGTTGTTTAACTGAGTTTAAGGTTTCTAAGGTTTGAGGTTGACTTAGTTTGACTTTAAGATTCTAGTTCCGTTCTCGATTCCAAAGTTTTACTTATAAGATTACCGTAAAAATTTAAGGGTTTACAATTATAGGAAATTATTTCTTATTATTTTATTATTAGATATTATTTGAATGTATTGCCTTATTTTGCATGCTTAAGATCAGATAGATAAATCATTTAGCGTAGGGTTTTTGAGTCGAACAATTATTAGATTTTCATTTTATTTTAAAAGATACTTGTTTTCTTAGGGTTCGACATTTAGCATTTCTTATTCCATTTGTAATCATTAAATATTTAGGGTTATCTAACTTATCTTACATTGTCTAAGGTTTCCTAGATTATGATTGGTTTGGATCGATTCTAGGGATTCTTGGTTTTAAGGTTGAATCAGATCGATCAGGTTATAGTATACGAAATCATTCTGACTGTGATATGCTTTTGTTAAATTACTTACATTCAGTGTTTCAAGCTTTGCTTAATTTATCCGATAACCTAGGGTTATCATCTAATGTCGTCTTGGGTTTCTAGAGTTTGGTATTAACTTAAATCAGTTTTAGGGTTCTAGTTTTGATATTTGCTCTAAGGTTCTCATCTAAGAGTACTGAAAAATCTAAGGGCTTACATCACATGCGGTGCAGCTTTGTTCTCCTTGAAAATTTTGGTCGGTCTCATCTTACAATTCACTATCATCCTTAATTCCGATCTCCTCATTCACTCGATCTTCCAACTCATCATCACTATCACTGTCAAACGAGTCATCCGGTTCATCTTCTTTATCATCTATCCACTTTAACTTCGGTTTCTCATATCTACTTAACTTGTATTCCTTCTATTTGTTTTCATCTACTAGCCGGTTGACCATGTCCACATGGTAACAAGTGCTGCTAACTCTTTGATATTTTAAAGCTTTAAAGATATTAAAGGTGATCTCTTCATCTAAACGCCAAAGGGGTATCTCTCGACCTTCTTCTAAATCCAACACAATGAAATCAGTTGGAAAAACAAATTTATCAACCTTGACCATAACGTCTTCTACTACACCTCTTGGTTGCTTAATATTCCTATTCGCCAATTGTAATGAAATAGTAGTTGACATGCACTCTCTTATCCCCAATTTTATGAAAAGTGTCACGCCCCAAAGAGTACCATAAACGTGACAGTCTACCGCATACGATATTAAAGCTTAGGAATGACCTTCCTTAGTCATGCACAAGCTTTGACACCATACGTACACATCAAAGGAGACAATAGTGGGATACGTTGTTCAAGATAGTAAATATATAGCAACCAAGAAAATACTTAAACATTCATCTTCAAAACTTAAAGGTCAATAGTCCTATAATATCATAGAGGCATTCCCTCGATAAAACTCCAAAATAAACATAGTCTTAGGTAACTATAACCAAAAGATTTTAAAGGAGATCTAATCTAAAGTCTTCGAATAGAATTCCCTCAAAAGATTCCCAAAAGCATAAGTCCTACTCGGACAGATAATGTGGTTTCAGGTACAAAAACAATGATCCTACAACATCAAAAATCTATCGAGAGTAAACATAACGAGCTTAGTTGGATATTCTCTACGCAAAAGTACCCATAACAAAACAATCAAATAAGTTCATTAGCAAGCATACATCTAAATGATCAAAAAAATACATACAACTGTCTAGTGATGTATGTAGAATTGATCTGCACCCTCCATTCAGGGTTAGAAAATGCTTTAAATGGGTCCAACGACCTCCTTGAAGCTCATGTGCGCATCTTAGGGTTCCAATCAATTGTACTACTAGTCCTCGGCTTTTCCTTGCCCAAAGTGATCAATTCGGCTCGACTACACCATGAGGCCATATTCCTCGAATGTCTTAATTCCTCAAGATGTAGCTAGACAACTTACCTTTCCAGTCTCATGCAGAATAGTAGTAGCAAAATGCAAATATGATTCTCTAAATGATATGCATAATTAATTTAATTATAAGGGATTTTCGATCCATAATTAATCTCATTTAAGGCAATCATCCAAGATTCATAGAGAATCGAAGATCTTACCAAAAGACAAGATAACTTAATCTTGAGTCTATCTTTTAACTACAAGAAATTACTAAAGGGATAAGGAAAGTTTAAGAAAGAGAAAATCAAGTTTCACATCTCTCTCTTATCTAAGTTCAGACTATAGCTTCCTACTCCTCTAGATAGCTTAACATGATCTGTAGTACGCTCTATGCTCAGAACTTATTCTAGACCCAGCTTTCGATATTTCTCTTCATTTGCACCAAACAACCATAAATAAATAAGTTTGTTAGTTCAAGCATATGCCATGCTTACACATTAAACACATGAAACAAGTAAGTATACATAGTTATCAAGAACCATACATAGAGTAGGTTTGTGCTTTCTATGATAAAGGTTAAGGAATTGTTTTTTAGTGTCTCCACTATTCTCTACCGCTAGTCCTTAGGCACCCACCCATTGCATTCAATTGGCATGGCTCCGAATCAAGGTCGCATTTCCTGAATGAAGTAGTTCCTGAAGAAGGAGTAGGGCCCGTGTCCTACCACAATTTTGGCCCATCCAGCTCTACACGTAAGAGTATCAGTCTTTTGAATGTGACTTGATGGTGTAATGCATGTCCATTTCATATATGAGCCGAATAAGATTATGATTTATTCATGGGATGTTTAAGCAGCTCATCACACATACAATGATCATAGTTAAAATAATCAACACACATAAACAAGCATAACAAGGGTTTTGATATGCTTAATATTCTTTATTACACAATGGTCTTGGTCCAGTGGACATGAAGCTAATTTCAAAAAATTTATAAAAATACTAATATGTTCTCTCAACTTCGGTCACGACTACCATTTTAAGCAAGTACAACTACCGAAATAGAATAGAAAATATAATGTCATATTCTTTGGAGATCATTAATACCTACCGTGCTCACTACTAATGTATTGTCTAGCCAAAGAAAAATAAGTAAAGCATGATAAACAGAAAATTATAAACTAAGCTAAGGTTAATTCTACTTATATACACGTTTTCATGACAAACTTTATAAAATAAGTTTGTTAATGTAAGTAAAAATTTATGATTTACTTTACTAAGCTCTTATTATGTGATTTCTTAACAAATTCAACGAGTTATTTATTGATATACGTGTACTATTAGGCTCACTAAGGTAAGTTATTGCCCTCTCAGGTGTTAAAAACTCTAGATCTAGATGAGACCACCGAAATCTTTATATAAGCTACCAATAACCTAGACCTCTATAAAGATTAAGAATCCTTTGATTAAACCCATTTTAATGAATTTAAAATCAAGTGATAGAAAGTTTCACTACCCCTATTTCTAAGTAATGACGAGCAACTCCATTAACAACCTAGATCTAATCAAAAGAATAATTTATCAATCTATTTAGTTGAAATCAAATATATATCTACATGGTGCACACACATAAACCCATGAATTAAAGCTTAAGCTATTAATTACAAGTACCCACAATAATCAATTAAAAACACATTGAAAAAACATGAACCAGGCATTGGACTCACAAACTCTAAAAATAAAATGATTATTTCTCTATAGATATGAGCATTAAACATAAATTCAGGAGAAACAATATAAAAACAAAGACAAAGATCACCTATTAAGCACAAAATCTTTAAAAAACAAATGTTGGATTAATTCGGATTTTCTCATAAAACCCGAATTTCTAGCAAAAGAGAACTTTCTCTCACTAGAAATTCTCACTCTACTATTCACACCTATTCTATGTTAGAAATTTGTTACAATATGGCATAATCTATGCAATATGAGACAAGGATGCATTACACTACTATACATATGCCTATTTATTAACATAAGGCACTCAAATCGTAAAGATTTTATTTGCTGACATAGTAGATTTTTTATAACAAACTTTATCGTATTCTCGAGCATGTAGCAAGGGATAGATCGCGCGTAGAATCGTGACATCGTTTAATGGCCGCGGTTGAAGTTGTTATGTTTCATCATGGATTGGGGTCGTCTTAGTTTAAACCACGAGTTGATACAACAGCACGATCCTTAGGCACGGTTGAAGCTGTTTTCAGTTTTCTTTACTGTTTTACTTTAAATTTTGCTCAAATCACTTTGTTTCTTCTTTCCATGATCTTAATAGTTAAAAAAAACAATTAAACAATAATAGCATAATTTTATGGGAATTTGTCTAAATATGAATCAAATTAAGCATGAATTCTTATGATTAAAATCGATTATAAATGACTTATCACACAAACATAGTAGCATAAACCCACAAATCCCATACATATCCATTTTATCGTTTTCGTAACTATCTAGTGCAGCTAGATACAAACACAAGTAAGGTAACAAAATTATAAGTAAAAACTCACTTATCTATAGTACAATCCTTAATCGAAGTGATCCTTGCGAAACGTAGCTCCAGGATCATTCTCATCTGAACAAGGAAAAATAAAAAAATGAGTATTTCATATCAACTTCATCTAAACTTCTATTTCTATGGTTACTATTCTCACTATATTTCTCGGTCACTTAGTTTAGACCTTAAAATGACTACATCTAAGTCATTTTAAGTCCGATTTTCGCGTATGGGTAGTCATTTTTCTTTCATTTCGGTATTTTCTAAACCTTATACTTCTTGCATGCTTTCTAACATACATGGAGGTTAATCCTTAACATGATATTAGGTACATGTGGAATAAAGGTAAACCATCATTGTCTTAGTGGTGTTTATCAATTTAACTAAGAGTGCTTTAAGAGAAAAATAAATATGTAAAGATGAAAATGAAAATAATGTAAGTTAATGTTTATGGCTAACCCTTGATTCCTCTAGGATTTGACCACTTTAGGAAATAAATGAAACAAACAAACTATAGAAACTCGAACATGGTTTAGCCTTAGCTCATGTCGAGTCCAAGGTCATACTAAACATTATTTATACCTAAGTTGCCTTTATGGTATCATGGAGCATGGATGATAGGAACCTTGTAAGTTTTCCTTTGTTTCAACTACCATGGCCCGTATCCTTTACCTAGGCTTGCTTAGATGATCATTTTAAGAACAAATAAAGTTAAAATAGCTCAAACACAAGCCTTAAGCTCTCAGGAAAAAGGACAAGAAAAGGAAATGTAGTAGTTCATGTTCATAGAGTCTTTATTAGCTTTATTTTAAGGAATATGAGATCATACCCTTGTGTTAGTTTGCTAACTTCCTAAGACTCATCATGGAACATTCGAATATAAAATTGAAAGTGAAAATATTCCCTTTTAGGATCTTGTAATCATAGCATAAGAAAAATGAAAAGGAAATAAAATTTTTTTATTTGATTCAACTTTGTAAACTTTGAAAACAAGTAAATTAAGTTGGAAAATAAAGGTTTATACCCTTGATACTCCTCAAGGGTCCTGGCATTTAAAGGAAAAGGAAGGAATGCACTTTGTTTTGTTTGATCATCTTCTAAAACATCAAAATCAAGGGTTTATGAGAAAGGAAAATAAACTTCAACAACCTTGTTATTTAATTATAGGTTTGGATTTAGAGAAATAAAAAGGTGATGTTTTTGTTTCAAACTTTCTTTTAGTGAAAAAAAAAAAAAAAGAAAAGATTGTTCCATGTATGAAAACTATGGTTTTGAAAAGATCATACACAACAAAGAATCATCACATAAATATGCGGAGCAACATCTCAAGCATAATATTGTGTTCATGAAAATAAAATAAAATGGTCTCTTGACTAATAAAACATGAAATATTAAACAACATAAAAAATAATGGGAGTCTTAGATTATGACTTGTCTTCCCGGGACTTGAAATAGACAAGTTTCCATAAGACTTAAATATGGACAAGTTTAAGACTAGAATTTAGGACTAGTCTTCCTTTTAAGACTTGAAGTGGATAAGCCTTATGATCATAAAATAAAATGCAAGACATTATAGTACATGGAAATAAATAAATTGCAAGTCGGATTAGTCAGCAATATGTTCTAATAGATATACATACCTATATATACTTAGATATATATCATGTTAGATTAGAGATGTTAGAGTGTCTAAAGTAAAAGAACATAACATAAACATGACATAAGCATAAAGTATAATGCCACACATTTCCTTCCCTTAGCTTAATGCATCATAGGGAAAATCATAAGGAAATGGTGAAATGACCTAACTTTAATTTCCATGTATATGTTTTATTTGTTTTAATTATTGAACTTTATGAGCATGTTAAATGATGAGAGTCATGTGTGGTAATATTAATATTGGAGTAGATGAGTTGGTAATAGGCTAAATGTGTTTAAGTTAGTATATCTTGAATATTACATATGTGTTATTTTGTATGTGTAATGAAATTAATATTATTGTTTCATATATATTAATGTGTGTATAGTATAATTAATGTTTGTGTCTCTTATGAATTAATATGTGTGTTTTATGTTTAAAATTTTCAAAACAACTTTTGAATTGCCTAAGGAATTGTTGAAATTTTTACAAAAAGTAAGCCTATTTTTCAAGCTCAAATTCAACCCAAATAAACTCCAAATTAAGCCAAATTAAACTTAAGTCAAATCTACCCCTAAAGTCAAATGTAGGATAAATATAAACCTCAAATACGATTAATTAAGGCCTCTTTTGATAGCCCTCAATTTTCATACGAATTTCCTGTATTTCTTTTCTTTCTCTTTTCCTTCTATCTTCAAACTATAAGCCTTAAACCAAATACAAATACAAGCTCATGGAATAAAAAATCTCTCCAAGCCAAGGCCTATTCATGTAAGTTAATGCAAGTATAAACTTATGTTTTATTTCTTTTCTTGTAATCTAGATGTAAAATCTATGGTAGAGTGAGTTTAATGTCTTTTGAGTTGAGTGGTTTTATGCATTAATATATGTTAGGTTGTATTTTATGGAATGTGAACTTGTTTATGTGATGGAAGTTGTGAGAAGTGAAGTTGATTTGAGTAGTTGAAGTTGAGGTGAAGAGTGGGATAGAATTTGATGAATGAAATGGTTTGATGTGTTGTTATGAAGTTCAAAATGGCTAGGATTGGTTATTGTGGATAGAAGATAGTGTATGAAGTTAAATATGTGTTTGAAGAAGGATTAAAAGTGTTATAAGTTATAAATTTTCAAAGTGTAAAACAGGGGAAATGAAACATTTTCCAATAGGTTTGTTCTTAAGTGTACGCCAGCATCTGATACTTCAACGCCGCCGGCATAGAGGCGGTGTTGAAAGTGATGAGAATCGATTTTTCTAAGGCCACTTAAAATGCCACCGGCTTTTGTAAGAAAATTTTGTCAGTGTTTATTTTTCAAAGTGTACGCTGGCCATTAAGGCCCCAACACCACCAGTGTATAAGCGGTGTGGGGTACGAACAGAATCAAAATTTTTAATGCTAGGCTTAACACCACCGGCGTATAATTTCAACGCTGCCAGCATTCACCTCAATTTTGCAGTGTAAATAGGCAGCGTATTCCCCGAGTTTTACAAACTTAATCTTCTTCAATTATCATTCCTTACTTCATATTTGGTCTTCTAATGAATCTATAAGTTATATAAACATGTTTTAATTATGAATTAAGTGATAAAAATATATTTTAAGTTCAATGAATCTCCTTGTATAATTAACCTAAGATTGTGATATATATATATATATATATATTCCATGTTCGATTATTGATCAGTTTTAATATTTCTTATTTCAGCTAAAGGTTATTCAGTTAATTCTCCTCCAAGTGAAAATAGTGATACATTGTTGTGTATAGGTACATAGTAACTTGCTTGAATGTTTGTTAGGATAGGCATACCTTGATTTGACCTAAATTCAAGACGACTTAAATCTTGCATGAATTGATTGTGTTTTTTGCCTTTAAATCCGGTCCAGAAGTAGCGAACATGTCATGATGCAATGACATGTTAGAATAGGCGCTTAAGCCAATTGTCATGATGCAATGACTTTATACCATGATGCAATGGTACATCATGATGCAATGGTGACTTTCTTTTTAATTGGCTTGGCGGATAATCGATAGGGAATGTAGTAACAGTGTAACATTTAATTCAATATTTATGGGAGCATGTGGATTATTTTATATTATGAATTAAGTCAAGTGAAGTTGAGTAACAACTATGAACCCTAAACGAGATTACTTTTCTTTATAAAACTATATAGGAGATATAGATATTCGGGCTACCTATATCAACCCCCTGAGCATCGAGAGTGTTACTCAGGACTCCAAATTTCCCTAGATTTTCTCGGAGTCTGAGTACTCCAATGTTGATTTGTTTAGTAAATATTGAAGAAAGATAAAATGAGATATTGAGTTGTTGCATTAACTTAAGTTTGCTTGTCATTTCGCCTTTGGTTTTGTTGCTGTGTACTGGGCCTTTGGCTCATTGTTGTTTCTTTTCAGGTGATGATGATGACTGTTATGATGATTTGGGATATGGGACAAATTGGGAGAAATTCTTGGATGAATGGGACGAAAAGGATTCCGAGGGGCAAATGGTTAAAGAATAAGTTTTTGAAGAAAGATGTTCTGAAAATTTAATGTATTTTGTATAGAAGGTTTATTAGTTAAGCCTTATGTTGTAGAAAGAGATCTTAAAGTCTATTTTCTTATTAGGATTAAACAAGATGAAATTCTTTTTATTGTGTCCTAAGATTGACACAAGCTTTTGTAACCTTTTGTTTTATTGTAAAAATGTATAGATTGCTCATGTAAGCAATATGATGAAGATATAGTGGTGTTAAATAAACAATTAACACAAACAAGTAGTTTTATGACAATCGTATATATAATATGAAAAAATTATATATGGTTGGGGACTTAACTTGTTTAATTTTAGAATTAAATAGGTCGGGTCTTTACAAATGGTGTTGTGGCTCATACATGAGAAGTTACATATAATGTAGGCTTTTTTATGGTAGACGTGTTTACCTAAGAAAAAGATGGAAATATGTGTGTTTGAGTGAGAGAGAGATTGCTGAGAGGGATAGATGGAGAGGGACAGGGTAACGGTGAGAGAGGGAAGGAAAAAGAGAGGAATGAGAGAAATTTTGAGAGAGTATTGAATGAGTTTGTAGACAGTGGTAAGAGGTGGTGAAGTGATGATAAGAAAGGATATTTATAGAAGTCAAAAGAGAGAAAGAAGAAATAGTGAAAGAGAAGTAATGTGTCGTAGATTTGATGTGAATAGTGACATGAAGTTAGTTGATGCGAATAGTGATAAATAGTGACATAAATTTTATTGATGTGAATAGTAGTAAATAGTGTTGAATGATGATGTAGAAATGGCAATTATTTTACCAATAGAGATTTGGATACACAATGTATTTAGTTTGATTGATGAAATTTTAAATTGATAAATTAATACTATATTATGGGAAATTATTTTATTATTAAATATTATTTAAATATATTGTCTTGATATATGTGTTAGTGATCATGTAGATGAATTATTTAGTGTAAGCTTTCCAAGTTGAATGATTATCGGATTTTCGTTCCGATTTCGAAAGTATTCATTTTCTTAGGGTTTAGTGTTCAGGGTTTTCTATTCCCATCTTACTCATTAGACATTTAGGGTTATCCAGCCTATTTGACATTGTCTAGGGTTTATAGGATTCATGATTAATTTGGATCGGTTCCAGGGTTTTAGTTCTAATATTGACTTCCAAGGTTCATGATATGATCAGTTTGTTTAACTAAAATCCTAATATGTTTTTAGTCTATACTACAAAATATTTTATTTCTCGATTTATGTGTTTGTTATCTAACATTGTAATCATCTGATGCAATTTTTTTTGTATCAAATGATTTATTAGATATTTAGTTCGCACTAGTAATGGCATGCTTTCCTATGTGATTAGCTCAAGTGTCTTGTTGGCTAATTTCATGCGACATGTATTCTAGGTATATCGGATTTACTATCTCATGTCTAGGATTCTTAGGGCTCCAAATCAAATAAGCCAATTAGAGTTTTGATCTTGTCACTAATTATAAGGCTTGCTCTTGAACTTATTAAAATCCTAGGGGATTCACATATACAGGTATTTCCTAGGGTTTTCTAAAAGATTTTAGAATTTAGGATATTTCAAGTAAGGTTCGGACTTTTTTAACTAGGGTTTTGACCTTATGAGTTTTAGATTTTTTGGTTGAATTTCATCTTACGATCCCAATGTCTTTCTTAGTTAGCACTTGAGGCTTCTAGGGGTTTTTCCTCATTCTTTGTTCTAGCTTTTCTCATCCTTTACTTAGCTTGTCTTTTCATTGTTCATTCAAAAACATCTCATTTCTATTACCAAGATTATAACCTAGATACTTTTAAATAGACATGGTTTCTTCAAATTCACTAGCTAGTAGCTAGTCATTTTCGTTAGCTAATAACAATTGATCTATCAATATTATTGTAATTTAACGACCAATATCTTAATCCTTAACTTTAATTCTCGCAAATTCTCGGAGATAACTACTTGAATCCTAGCCTAGTCTCTTTGTTTGATTTCTCCATTATAGATAATCAATGATCACCACATTCAATAGTTTTATTCGAGTAGGTAACTTTGATTAGACACACCAATATCACAGCATAGGATGAGCGATTTCTCACTTTCTTATTTTTATCCAAAATCATCATCTATTTTAGAATCGTGCATTCCTATGTTTCTCTACTCAATTTATTTAAATATTAACCTCAAAAGAAAAATCCATAAATCCAATGATCAAGATATTTTATCGCAATTCCTTGGTTGAGAATTCAATTTTAAGGATTATCAATTATCTCATCAACTTGATACTTCTCCTTAATCAATCAGTCATACCTCAATCTTCTGAGCATGAATAAATTTATACATGACATCCTACTTTTTCTTCTTCATCATAATGGTTATATTTATTATCCTCTAATTTCCATCCAATCATTAATTTGTTTATTTGCAATCTATATGTTAGGGGCTTGAGCTACTTTCTTCTAGATGGACGACATTTGTCTAAGATGAAATCACTACATCTTTGTGACTTCTTAGTTGTAGTTTCTAGACTTTTAATTCATCATTGATCATTGATTGTGACAAGTCATGGGAAGTTACATTTTGAATTTTATATTATATTAATAACAATTTTGGTTTTTAAACTATTCATATTTTGATATTCTTAAGTCATGAAAAATCAGAGTGATCTTTGCAAATTTTCTTAAAGCTTTTCAAAATTTTATATCATATTCTTAGCAATTATCAAAATTAGGTTGTGTAAAATTAGAGGGTTTACATAGAATCCATCAAAGATGCATGGATGTAAATCTACCTAACAAGCACCTTACTCCTTTAGGGTTTAAATTGAAAAGATGTAAATTAATCTTTAAAGAGTAGAGGTAAGATATTTGTAAATTAAAATGTATTCAAAGTGAACTATTGGAAGTTCATAAGAAGGGAACTCGAATGAATAGGAACATAGAGAAACAACTAGTAAAATAGTTAGGAATTTACAGAAAAGAGAAAAGTTGTAATAGAAATAGTGATCTAGAATCATTTCAACAAGAGATGGTGATAGAAATACCACATGTTTCGATAAATTCACTTTAATACAATTTCAAAAAAATAAAATTGTAAGACTAAAGGGGACATAATGGATAATTAGTTGAAAGAGGAAGGAGACATTATGGGCATATTTTAAAATTTCTATGATGACTTATTTAAAATTGATGGTGAATGAAATTGAGACAATGTGAAAGGTTCAATTCAAGCTCAGGTTGGTAGTGAAATGAATGAATCATTAGGAAGATTGGTGTCTCGTGGGTGATTAAAAATGCAACATTCCAACTCAAAACCTTAAAAACCTCAAAACAACTTTCTAGGTATCTTCCATTAATGACATTGGTACATTGCAAGCAAAAGTGATGTAGATACAATCAAATCCTTCTTCTCTGGAGTCCTTCGTCTCTCAAACTCATTGACATGGTACTCATTTCATAAATAGCATCCCTTGAGAAGGTCAAGCACTTCTAACCAATTAGTTTTTGTAATTTAATTTTCAAAATCATCTCTATAGTCATTGTTAATCACTTCAAACCTTTCTCAATACGCTTGTCTTAGAACCACGTGGTGTATTTGTTTTTGGTTGTGCAATTCACGATGATATATTATAGTAGCTCATGAAACATTCCATTTCCTTAGAGCTAAGCAATCTAATAGTAAGAGCTTTTTATGGGATATGAATAACGTATATGATAGGATAGAGTAAATTTTCTAAAATTTATCTTTATTAGGATTAATTCTATAACAATTGGATAAATTTGTGATGAAATATGTCATGCCAATAGCTTACAAAGTTTTATCAATAGTAATATTGCTAGTTATGTTTGATCGACTAAAGGTCTCATGTAAGGCAATATCCTATCACCATACATGTTCATATTAGTTGCATTTTGCATATATGCTATTATGTAACATTAAGAAGGTCATAATTTGATATTTATCTTGTGAGAATGAGAATTAAGCAAGTGTGCTCCTTCATATCACATTTAATTTATTGCTTCCTGATTATTAATTATCTTTTGTTGAGGTTACTTTTATTAACATTTGGGTTTCAAAGGCATCATTTAAGATTATTCCATAGACCTAATTCATAAGGTAGATCTTTAAAAATAAGCATATTTTTAAGTGAAAATGCACCTAAAAAAGGGATTAGAGGAGACTTGTGAAGCCATGGAAGTTCCAATAACTTTATAATACAGTAAATACCTAAGCCTATCCTGAATATAAGGAATAAATAAGATAGATGCATTAAGATTGATGAAGGAAAGGATACATTGAAAATTAAAAGTTAGTGGAGGTTTTTACGATCAAATGTTTGAAGAAAAACTTCTATCAAATTAGTAGTTGAGGTCATTGCAACATATTTTATGAGTTCTCTAAAGTGGGTTTTTTTTTTGTGTATGTGTGCAAGGACATAAAAACTATAATTGCACACGATTAAAAGGGCCAAACAATGAGGAGAGGAATATTATATTGGCAAAATTGGGATAAGATTACTCTTCCAAACTAAGAGGAGGCTTAAGTTTTACGAACCATAATAATTTCAGTTTGGCCTTATCCGCTAAACTTTTTTAAAGGGTCTTCTCAAATAAGAATGCCTTATTTCTACGTGTACTTAAAGATATATACTTTTTGTAAACCACTATTTTGCAAGCTTTCAAAATCTAGTGACTGATAGGAATGAGCAAGCATCTTACACACAAAAAATATATATGTTGAAAGGAGCTCTATGGCGGGATGGAAATGAAATATTAATAAAAGCAATAATAGACAAGTGGATCCTAAGCTTAAACGACAATGAGCTAGTTTTCGAGACTATTTTACTTAATTTAGAGCTTTGGGCTTCAAATTTCATGACTAAACAATTAAGGTTTTGGAAGGTACAAGAATTGTATAGCTATTCTTATCAATTCATCATTCACACATCACCTTTTCGTGAAATGGTAATGACAGACAATATCGCGTATAGTATATCTTAGCTTACAAAGGTAAACATTTCATGTAGAGAGCACTCCATAATGTTATACCTATTTAATGTAATTTGGTGAGAAGATATGTAATTAGTTAAATAATCTAAAAATTTATATTATTTTATTTTTATAAATCTATAGAACATGTGCTTATATGCTATTTTTGGATCAAACTAATAGGGTTTTCCACTATGGGTATTCGTATTGGGCTAATATATAGCTTGTTAAAGTCATATTTGGAAAGAATGGTAAGTAATAAAATCAAGCAACTATCTTTCTGCGAAGTTGTGCATTATTATGTGGAGCTTTTGGAAAGACAAGAGCAATGTAATTCTCAACTCTTAGGACTTATATGTGAATCTATAGTAGAAGCGGATATATTGTCACTAAAGAGCAATTCACAAGAGATGCAACTTAATTCTATCATCACGCATTGCTTAATTTTCCACATGCACAACTAGAGCAACAATTATTAGTGGATGCCTCTCTTTAATAACAAAATGAGTTGATTGCATTCATCTATTAACATGAGTAGATGTCCTTGTCTTATAACAAAGGAGAAACATCACAAGAGCTCTATTTCTTCCATTTTGTAGCAACCTCAAATTTACAAATAGGCCCTTAGCAACAATGATTAGTTGACTAAAGTAGCATCATGGTGCTCTATGAGTTCCTTTTAAAAGAGCTTTATCAATAAATCCTTAGGTCTTTCCATATATAAGCATTCTTCACAAGTATCATCTCATGTTAGTGATTAGACAATGCCAACTAGTAAATTTCTCAAAATTGACCTAGAAACCTCTTTTGATTACTAGTCAAGAGATGGTACCTTTGGTTTCATAGGAGGAAATATTTGGGTTGTATTTCTTGTGCTGGAGTTAGTCCTTATGTGGTTAATCCTTTAAATGGATAGTGTAATTGTTTATCGAGCTATATGTTCCTTTTTAGATTCTCCTTATTTCTTATATACTTACATTTATGGTTTAAAATTTCCGTTACTTGTTTTAGAAGTGTGTGTTTCAACTTGATGAGGCAAAAGGTTAGTAGAGGAAAGGAAGAGAATGGGTAGCATCACACTGGAATTAAGACATTCCTTTATGATTGTGTTTTTATCCTTTCATCTTCTCTAAATTCTATTTTATTGGCTAATGTGTGTAATTCCCTTGTTTCTCTTTTTTTATTTTTTTTAATTTGTTGCCAAATTCCTTTTTCTAGACTTTTATATATAAGGAGTTAATTCATATATTGAACCCATGCAAATTTAACATCAATTTATCTCTTGAGCAATAAAAAAAAGCCCATAAAATATTTGATTGTGCCATCACCAAATTTCTCACAGTTATATAACTAAGGTCCCTTAAAAAACACAAAAAGGTGTTATACCATTAGTTATGGTGGATGGCATGGTCATCATGATGATTTAGTTGTTTATGCCTAATATGATTTTTCTAGTGTACATGCCAATGAGCACTATAGGTTAGATTTTCTTTTCCGTTTTTTAAATTTTTTACTCTATCTTGATTTTTCATCACTTGTATTTAATTGGATTGGAGGGAGAGGATCATAATCCAGGTGAGGAGTAAAAGAAATGCAAGTCATTAGTAAAAGAAAGAGAGGGTACTTATAAGCCATAGATATAGTAAAGACAAAACAACGAGCTTCATTCCCTTTTGTAAGGAACCTAAAGAACAAATAAAGAAACCTTAAAGAAAAGTAGATAGGATACTTACAAACAAACTAGAAGCTTCATTGGTACCATAAATAGATAGTTACAATAGAGGTAGAGATATAGTAAACAAGAATATATTACAGGGGAAGTTTGTAAGATATCAGTATGTCAGGAGTGTCTGTGTATTTAGGGAAGCTTAAGGGAATTCTAAGGAGGCTAAGGATGCTAGAGAGTTTATGCTAATGCTTTGAGAAGTTGCATAGTATTTCTTGTTCTGAGGCCTTTATTTATATAAAACTGAAGGTCTGGGCATACCCTCGCTTTAGTTCTATAATTGAGGGTATTTTGGGAATTTTGCCATTTCCTACTTGTCTTGTTTACTGTCCATCTGTTAATTCAGTTGTCTTTGTCTTAGACTGTTGTGGGTGATTCTTGTCATTGTCATTCGTTACTTTATTTTTATCTCTTCAGTGTTTATGGCTGCCTCTTCTTCCTCATAGAGTTCCACTAGTTTTGGGTATTTGGTTTCAATGTTAGGCCATATTATCGTGTAGCTTGAGGAAAATATATTATTGTATATTTTATTTTGACAGATTAAAAATAGTCTTGTGGTTTTTTCTACTGGATGTGCTATTACATAGGCGATCCAATTTTCTACCTGGATATCCATTGAAATATTGTTGTCTTCTTTTATTTGTTTAAGAAACTTTGGAATGTATTCAGCTTCTATGATAATTTTATGTACAGCAAGCCTTATGTCTTACTTAAACCATTATAGAGGAATAGATTTTACAGCATGGTGATCTTTAGATGGAATCCTCTGTGAGAAGTATGATTCATAAAAACACGATTATTTACAACTTCTTTTATTACAGTTTTGAATTCTGTTCTTCTGTATTGCTCAGCAGTGCTGATGACGTTATTTATAAGTCATAGTCTAATAGTGTTTGTTCAATGAATCTATATCCATAGATCATTATGGGTTCAAAGTGTTCAAGATTAATATCAAATTTTTATATACAAAAATCCATTTCTCCTTTGTTATTTTTGTGGAAGTCTATAGTAATGTTGTAATTGCTATCTATCTATCGATCTCTCTCTCTCGCTCTATATATATATATATATATATATATATATTGCATATTCTTGTATTATAACAAATGGTTTCCAAAAGCTTTTTACTACAAAGAAATTTATTTTCTATGTGGCTTTTAAAGACATTTTTTCAATATATTTGTTCCTGTTAAAGAAGATATACAACGATGCTTTTTCATAGGCTTCTTGATTATCTTTATCATATTGTATGCAATATGTGGGATTCTTCCACTTTGTAACTTTGCTATTTTTCAGCGATTCTTTTCTTCTGCTATATTTTCAATTTTAATTCGGGTCTCGTGCATGGTTCTATCCTAAAATCATTATGTTGAAGAGTGCTCTCAATGAGTTCATTAACTTCCTCCATAGAATAACATCATTTCCATTGAGGACTGATAAATGTCTTAACCTGAGCTTTAGCATAAGCCCATGTTTTATAGATTCTAGGGTTAAAACCATTTATTACTACACAACAGTAGGACCTAGTATTTGTTTGTCTGGATAAAGAATTGGATCCAGGTTTTGTGTTTAATAATAGCATAAGGCTAAACAAATCCTAACCTTGTCTTTATCCAACGTCTGTAAATTATAATTGCATCAACCAAAACTTTATGCTTTCTATGATTGTCATGGTTAGCAATTTATTATGCTTAAATTTATTACATGATCCAAGAGCTTCTACATAGAGTTCAACATCTCCAAATGTCATTTTGCCTAATAGTGGTGTCTAGTTTTGAATTAGATAACCACTGCCAGTTGGTATGTACTTCTTCTAAAATAATAAGGCTTTTGAGAAAGGAAAAGTATTTACATGTGAAAAAGAAATAGTGTTTGGAGTACCGGGATATTTTTTTTTGTCTATATAAGTTGTTGCATCTGTTTAGAAGTCTATCTTTCGAATCTCTATGCCATCTATGTATCTACTTAGTGCATCCACAAGATCATTTTCTTTCCTTTTAATATGTTCAAACTCAACATTATACCCACTATCCAAAAGAGTATCAATAAAGTTTTTCCATCTTCTCTGTGACATGCTGTTTTCATTTTTATTTTTTATAAAATTTTATAATGGCTTTGCAATTTGTTTGATCACGTTTTTTCTATATATGCTTTCTGTTTAAAAACTCTTTTTAGTTTCTTTTTAAAATTTATTTAAATATGCAGACTTTTACCGATCAGTATACCAAGTGCGTGTGCAGTAATAAATTTCGGTGAATGTTGAGTCGTATCAATAGAGAGTGAGGACTAGCTATCAACTGTATTAGTCCAAACTGTAGCTAGGAAAATCAAATTTGTTTCTCTTTTTGGATTTTCTTTCAATATAACTAAACTACAAAAAAACAAGGATTTCCAAAACCTATAAATTGATTGAGGTTAAGAGCCAACAAGTATGAACAAAGATTGAAAGTATGCTATGACTAGAAATGCAATTGCAGATCCAAATTGCTAATGGATTTAGTGTTCAAGCAATTAAGCACCAGGTAACAACTCCTTTTTCCAAAGTAAGCAATTATCCTAAATTAACCAATTAATGTTCCCTATTCCTAGGAAATTGATTAATTGACTAATCTTTAAGAATTACTAAACCTTAATTGAATTAAAACCTATATCCTAATGTGATTTTGAATCCAATTAGCTAATCACATAATTGATTAGAAAAGAATTTTCCAATTGCAATCCTAATCTAACATGAATTCCAGATTCAATCCAAAACACAAACTCGGTGAATAACATTAACCATTCGAATATAAATAAGGATTCAATCAACCACAAATAAACCACAATCCAAAAATCCGGATCAACAACTAAAAACCTTAATCAGATCACACAAGAGAAAGCTTTAAACAAAATCTAATATATGAATTAAAACAAGAGGAATGAGATCACCTTGATAAGGAATTCCATGCCAAAATCCATACACAAATGATGTTTTCCACTTAATCCCGGTGTAGGATCCTCATTCAAATAAAAAAGAAAGTTTTATAGTCTATTAAGCCATAATTCTATCAAGTAGCAATGGAGAAAAGATGTATTTTCATGCCTAGGTTTCTCTATATTTTTCAAGATACAACAGGAGGAATATATATATATATATATATGAACAGTTGCAGGACAAATAGGTCGTCAGTCAACACCGATGGCCTTGATTTGGATCTAGCCAATGTATGAATGAAATTTTGAAGGTTGGCATTTTTCTTCTTCTACACTGGTAGCATTGTAACCTATGTTTAAAATTTTGATTATGTACACAAGCTACATGGGCTTAACGCCGGCAGCATAGAGCTTGATTTTACCGGCGTTCGTTGAAAATTTTCAAAGCTAATGAAGTTCTTTTGTTGAACAATGGCGGGATAATTCTTCCAGCTATTGGCTTTAATGTTTTTGAAACTGTGGACAAGTAACACCGGCTTAACGCTGGCAGTGTTGAAACTCATTTTGGTAGTGTACATTGAAAAATTGAAGGCCGGTTATGTTGTTTTGTTCTATGCCAGCTATGTTCTTTACATAATGGCCAGTGTTGATTGATTTTTATATAGGCTGGTAGCTTTGTTTTAGATTTGGCCGGCCTACTTGGTTCATGTCTCCAAAATTTGCACAAACTCCTTCTATTTACTTGTGTTTGTATGCAAAAGTCCTTCAAGACCTAAAATATTAAAATAAACACACTTAAGTACCAAATCCTTGTGATTTCTATAAAATCAATAATGATTATACATGATTTGTTCAATGAAAAGTTGAGGGAAATACGACTTTATCACTATTCTTACCAAGATTTCTTTTTTGTTTTTTAAAAACAATTTGAAACTATTAAGTCCATAAATTATTCCCAGTATTTTCGTTCTAAATTGCTTTTTAGCCCTTTTTCTTTGAATACACCACTAGTATGTTTGCAAATCTCTCCTTCTTTTATAGGAGAGTATTTATGATGTTTTCTTTTTAATACTACTCCCCTACCCTTTTCATGTCCATTTGTAATAACAATTAGATAATATGTATCTAATGGTAATCTTAATTCTGGTAACTTTTTTATTTTTGTTATCGACTTAAGTTTTGCCTTATCTGAGGATGAAAAATTGTGAGTCCTCTAAAAAAGTTGTTTAGAGAAATTTCCCAAATTTTTTGTGAATGGTCTTGCATAATTTACTAATCCTAGGAATTATTGATTTCTTTTTATCAAAATTCTCATCAAATTCTTAAACTTTCTTAGATATGTGAGGCTGAAGTTTTATTCTACCATTACCTATTTCTAATCCTAAATATTCAATATGTCTTCTATAAAACTAAGCTTTCTTTTTACTTATTATGATTCCATCTTGGAGAAATTCCAAAAGGACTATTTTCAAATGGGAAGTATGTTCCTTTTTGATATAGAAAAGACAAGTATATCATCTATATATATATTATATACACAAACAAAATTATATTAATAAAAAATACTGTTTATCTTTCTTTGACAAATTGAAGGTGAATTTTTTAATCAAAAAAGCATTAATAGCCATTTAAAATGTCCTAGAGGATAGGTAAAGTTTATCCATGTAATTGATTTTTCATGCATCTTCGTTTGCCAAAATCCTAATTTACAATCAAATGTACTAAACATGAAATTTCCTTGTATCCTTTTTATCAAATCTGTCTTGTCTGGAATATCATGAGCATCTGTCTCAATATTATTATTTAATTTTTTGTAATCAATAACCATTCTACTTTTTCCTCTTGCAATTTCACTGTGTTTTCTTACGATAAATATTGGACTTTCTGTGAGGACTTGTTGATCTTTTAATAACTCCTAATTTTAGGAGTTCTTTTATGCATTTCAAACTCATTTTTGTCTAGATTATCACACTCTATCCTTTTACATCTTATTTCTATATCTGATTTATTATTTTTAATTTACAAACGACTTTATTTTCCTATAACTTCAGAGGATTTTCTCCTATAACTTCTTCTTTTTCTAATTTGCAAATTATATGATCTACTTCTGTGATTCATGTTTCTATCATATTAAATTTTTGCATAATTCATACAAATAAATTTCAAAAAATTTAAAATTTTCTATCACTTCTTGATATAATCGTAGGTCTAATTCTTTAATGTCTATCTGATATGTGAAATCATTCTGTTCTGTTTCTTTTTCTCTATTCTTCTTAGTATACATTTTCTTATTATCTCCCATTCACAAATTTCTACAACTCTAGGAGCCAAAGGTGATGATAAGAAAATTAAACCTTTTAGTGTTAATGTGAATAAAAAATTGTAATCCTATTATACACACATTCTTCCTAAGATTCATATATCTTACATATGTTAAGGAATTGTGTATTCCTAATGTCTAACCTTAAGCTGTTTCCGTAGCTATTATTTTTAATTAATATTTTACAAATTCAAAAAGCTATCCATCCATCTATTCTGCTTTTACACATTTATTTTCTGGAACTTTGGTAATGAGATGGTCTAGTATCATCTTTTTATCTACTATATCATTTGTACAACCTGTATCTATTAATGCTTCTGTTTCTATAATTACTTCTCCTATAAAAAATCTCACTTTTATCTTAATGTTAGTAATCAATACTCCTAATTTATCATCTATTTCTCCTCTTAAAAAGGTCTTTGTTATCTATTTTTTCTCTTTTACTATTGCCTGCGCATCTTGCTCAATCTTTTCTTTTATTATTATTCCTTTATTTTTTTCTCGTGGATCTAATTTTTCTTCTACTTTTTCTTCTAATTTGTCCATTCTCTCTTCTAACCTCAAGATTCTTGTTCTTATCAAATTTGTGTTTCTGCTCCATGTATAACCACTTTGATTTCCAATTTTTAGAGTAAATCTTTCTCCTTGTTTTTCTAGACATCTTTTGTAGGATTTTGTTAAACAAAGTCTGCACCTATATCTTAAAGAGAAATGCGGGTATCCTTTACAATATTTGCAAGGGTAGTTGACAGATCTTTATTCATGTATCCAATCATGATCAAATTTTATTTATGTCTCAACAGATTCATCTTTTATTCCATCTTCACCTATTTCTATATCATCTAAGCTGTCTAAAACATATCTTTTAATTCATAAATTGGTTTCTTTTCTTGTCCTCGAATGTCTAAAACAAAAGCATGATCTTCTTCTACACTATCAAAATCGTACATTTTATTTTTTATGACTTCGACAATACTATATATTGTTTTTGTTTCACTCATCTATTCATCTACTAATAGTATGTCTTCTATACAGTTTATCAGTATTGCTCTTTTAGTATGTAAATTATGTCTTCTGTCACCATCTCTTGCTGAATGTCCTTCTTTTCCACAAGCAAAACAACTAATTTTATTTTTATAATTTCTATTTGTATTATATTTTCTGACATGTCTTTCCTTATCTAGATAAGGCATTCTAGCTTTACTTCTATTTGTATAGTAATTTGGTTTTCTTCTATAATTCTTAGGTTTGTAAGATCTTTGTCTTTCTATATCTCTGTTATAATTCTTTCTTTTTCTTGGTTTTTGTCTTTCTTTCCTTTGTCCATAGACTTGAAGTGTATATATATTCTCATAATAACTATATTCCCCTTTTAATTATCAGGTTATCTGTATGTTTATACATTTTTCAACTAAAGTTCTTATTACAAATTATATTTTGGTTCCTAAATTATTCATTTGATCTGTAAGGCTTGGTTCTATCTTTTCTTTGAAATCTCTGTACATCTCTTGTTTTAAAGGTCGTGGTAGTTTTAAAAAGAATTTATTTGTAATTGTTTTATCATAATAATCTTGCTAAATTACAATAAAAGCAAAAATCATTAAAAAAACTTTTTACATACTTTTAGTTTCTTATCTTTAGTAGCTCTAGAAACCTCATTACATCCATTTATATCTCGAATTAAAATTAATTTGTTGATTTTAATTCATTGAATTAATTACTATAGGCCAGTCAAGAGGTAGCATATGTCAAACTTTAAAAAAATTTGTTGAAGAATTTGTTTTATTATTATCCATTTTTAGGATATTAAAAAAGGAAAAAGGGACAAAAATTAAGGACTCAAACGAAAATAAGAAATGCTGGACATCATAAAATTTTTATGGTGTTCACATTTTTCATCACTTTTTTTAACAAAATATGTCATTAGTGCAATTTTATTTTTTATAATAAATTAGGAGATATTCAAATGGTGGTCTTTATTATCCATTTAATTAAACAAATCGTGTCCATTTTCCAATTAGTGATTGCTGTCCAATAATTAAATTCAATTAAATTTAAAAGAAAAAAAACAACAAAACAAAACCATTCGATTGAGTGCAGATTGGGTGCAATCATTGCAAACCTCAGATTGTCCATGGATGGAGACTAGGAAATGGAAAATCAATCCCACCATGTTCACATAACTTGTAGTTCCCACTTACAAGCAACTTCCTAGTCCTACGGTCTAGTATCGACAGCTATAAAATAGTAAACCTAATAACCTACGCATCCAATATTTCATTTTTTTTTTTTGGAACTATATTTCATCTTGCCGCAGGGTTATCTATTTGTACAACATACATGTAATATATATTATAAGGGGAAATTATCAAATTCTCTTCTAAACTTTTGCTCAGCACTGGGTTGACTCCTAAATTTTTAAATTGTGTATTTTGATCTTTCAAATTTAAAAGAAATTAGCACTGTTAAAAATAATTAATTATTTCCATTAAAACAAAATGCGAAAAACTATGAATTATCTATTAAACTTTCATATAAGTGCTGATCTATCATCACATTTTTATTTATGTGTGAATTTATCCCATTAAACCTTTTAAAATGTACATAAAAATATAAATTGTCATTATCTATAACAAATTTTGATGGTTCAACGATGTAAAAGTGCACTGAATTCCTGCCAGAGATAAGAGTTGAATTTACAAATTTTCCTCTATATAAATGTTATAAAAGAAAAGATTTTGCGTGTGGAAGTGGAACTATATCAAAACAGTTCTAAATATTTGCGAAACCGAAAATCTTTTGGGGACAAAACGAGGGAGAAATCCGAAAGAAAGCGAAAGCGCATGAACACGAACAAATCAACATTGACATGAACCATCCCATTCCCTCTTCAATCAAAACTTGTCCGCTTGCGCTGAAAACCCTATCCTATCATTTGTCATGTGTCCCCATTACTTCTTTTGCCTTCCGAGTTCTGCAACCCTTTTGTTTTTACTCTCCACCCTCTATCTCTCTCTCTCTCTTATCGTTGTTCTTATTTAATGACCTGTCCATCCCTCCTCCTCCTCCTTCCGTGCTGAAAATTATCAGACATAGCAGTTGCTTTTTCCATACACTAACTTTATATTATTAATTATATATTTCGGTTCCTCCCAAGTCCCACGTGTTATGTTAAAAAGCTATTAAATGGATATATTTATGTATGTATATTAACGTTTTAGACAACTCAAGGTTTTAATTTAATGTAGCATAAATTACACTTTTGAAAAGTTTCATGTTAGTGATTTCCATTTTATATGAGTTTCATAAATAATAGCCAACGACACTGTTAAGATTTAAGTCATGTACATTTGTCATGCACAGATTAAAATAAAAACCGGACAATTCTAGTGTTAGTAATATTTAGTGCAGTATTTATTTTTGTTTTTGATTGTAGTGAAACTTGCATATTTGAAATACTTTTAAAATTTATAATATTGAAAACTGCTGTAGAATACACACTGTTAGTTTACTTTATTGAATAAATAAATCATAATAAAATTATAATTATTAGGGAATGCAATACTGTTGTAATAGAATTATCATCAATTGGTATTTTTATCTAAATGAGAAAATATTAGAAAATAATCAACTGTACCATTGAATAATAAATGATTAATGAATATTATTTTTAGATGAATTTTTTGTGAAATCACTATTACTACAAATTATTTATTATAAAATTACTATAGCAAAAAATAAAAAAAATAAAAAATAAACGAGCAGTTAATATTTTTTAAACCGTTAAACTACTAGTGATAATGAAAATACGTCGGAAATACATTCGTGAATACAATTTATGTTGATTTTTTTTATTACAAAATCTCAAAAGGTGTCTCTAATATATTAATTGTTGATATAATATTAATATCTATTCAAATAAGCACATATCAAATTAGAATTACAACAATGACTTATTAATTTCAGTAATAATTATTCATAAGCAACTGCTAATTTATGGTGATAATTAGTTATTTTCTTATATTCGTGTAAATTAGATAGATTAAAAAAAAATACATGATCTCACTATATATCATTGGATTATATATAAACATACCTTACCTTTTAGCAAAACTAAAATCCACGAGCACACGTTAACATCACATTGTAGATTGTACTGAAGCATGTAAAAGGATTTTCATGTTCTATTCACAAATAGGGCATTAGAGCATGTTTCTTAACAAAATCTAGTTTAGTTTAATATTTTTTCTGGCTGCACATGAATCGAGATATCGACTTTAGCTGGTTGAGGTCATTCCTAATTTTTATTCTTTTTAGACGGTGCATGCATGTCATTCTTACATAAGGAAGTTCAGAATTAAATTTTATCTGAGTCAATCCCATCCCTTTAAATCATCAGTTAATGCATTATTGGACGAGTGGTCACTGATTGAATGACTGAAACTTCCATTAAAAAAAAAAAAAATAAAGAGTCACTTTTCGTATTCATCATCTTTTCTTCAATTCCTGCCACAATCTTTCACTCTGTTATATTTTCTTTCTCCCCTTTCCTCTCCTTTCTACTTCTGCCAAAAAAAAAAAAAAAAGAAAATACCTGTTTCTTTTTCCCTATCATATCCTTTTTCTCATCCCTTATTTTCACATTCACAGTATTCTGGATTAGCTACTATAAGTTTAAAATACCCCATATAAAAAAGAATTTTCCTTGAGTGAAAATGGCCAGGTCTCCAAAACCCATTTGTCACCACTTAAATAGATATCTGAGTATAACGACATGTTCCTTTCTACTTTTGCTCGTGTCAAGCTCACTCCAGATCATATGCCATGCACAAGGTAAGGCTTTTTTATTGTAAAGATTGTGCGATGTCATGAAAAATTTAATATAGCATCCCGGGTTTTTTAATTGTCACCTTTTCCCCTATGCAGCCAGGTCAATTTCCAATTTCCAGGACAGTACTACTACTAAGGTAAACATGCATAAAGCAACCATACCCACAATTCTTTTTTCCTTAATTTGATTAATCGGATGGACTATAAAACTAGAAGAGACAAATGGTCTTTTGTTTTTCATTTTAATATTGACTAGATTTATGTTATTTAATTTTTACACACATAACGCGGGTGCAATTGCACTGGCAGAGCATGGAAGGAGAAGGCGAAGAAGAGAAAGGAGCGAAGATGGTAATGAGATCGTTGATCGGTTCAAGGCCACCAAGGTGTGAAAGAAGATGCAGATCATGTGGACATTGTGAGGCTGTTCAAGTACCTGTCGTCCCACAAGTCAAAAGGATCCCTAGAATAAAAACATCAAGAAATACTATCCAACTCACTGCCTATGCAAGAGGTGATGATATATCCAACTACAAGCCCATGACATGGAAATGCAAGTGTGGAGATACGTTCTTCAATCCTTGATTGAAATCAAATTAATTATTATTGAAGTAGTAGCCTAGGGTTTGATATGATTTGATTAGGTTCTTCAAACGTATATGATATCATATATATTGTACTTGTCGATTCCATATCTCTTTTGTCCGCTCCATTTTTTTGAAAGACAACACATGGTGTATGTAAAGTTTCACCGTTTTGGCCTCTACTTTTTCAATGTAGCTTTTTCTTCATATGTATAATGAATGCTGATGGTAAAAAAATTACTTACCTTGCCAATTTGACTCGTGTTATGGTTATTGGCTTATTGATATGTGTGACTGACGTGATTTCACGAGCATTCATTACTGTTTTTTTTTTTTTTTAATAAATCTTTGAGTTGAGTTATCTTATGATGTCATCAACGGAATCATGTTCCTGAATCCTGATTATGTGGCCTTTTATTAATATATCTATTCTATTAAATCCACTAGAAATATATTCTTTCTCTTTTGTTATTCTTCTATTTCTCTCAATTAATTCTTGCTAATTTTATTCAGGAGAAAACTTAAATAACTTGAGTACTTTTTGAAATTTTCAAACATTATAAATAATCACGCTTCCAAAGAACTTTTCGGGTCTTTGTATCTGTATATGGTAATTGCATTCAAATTAGGGGTTGGTAGCATTTAATAATTAAAAATTTTAGAACTAAACTAAAATTTTAAAGTTTAATTTAATTTTGTCTTTCTTTATTTTGTACGACAGTTTTTCACCTTTTTTTTTTTTCCAATCTTATTATCGATGATAATAAGTGCGACTTCAACTCGACATCTAATACCTTGAACCGATCTTTTTGGGGGAAAAAAAAAAATCCTGCATTGAAAGGGATAATATTTTTTATTTATTTTGCAAAATTCGTGAAGGCACCTGATCACGAAATTGGAAAAAAAAAATATTTTATTTTTAAAAGTTTATTACAGTTACTTTTGATGGTAAGGTGACGACACAGTTGAACTTAAATGAGGTGGGGATGGGGATGTTAGAGAATCCGGTACTGTCAGGTGGGCTTCTCTTTTTCGTATCTTACAAGATTAAGAAAGCTTACTTTTTACCAGGCTACGTTGTTTAGCATCTGCACTAGGAAGCCCTAAACCGCAGTAAGTATTACTGTATTACCTCACATAAAAAACTCTAAAGTACGCATTTAGAATATGTAAAATTGGACTTACTAATAATAATCCTGACTATTATATTTGAAAGCAGAAAACCAAAGTGATTATATTTCACCACCGACGCACACCCCCCAGGCCCCGCCCCGCAAAAAGAAAAATCAAACTATCAAAGTGGTTATACTGTGTTTTGAATTTAGCACGTGGAATTTTTTTTTTTTATTTACATCTTAACACTTGTTTTAGGGAAATTTGTTAATGTTCATTATTTATTATTGTCCCGATCCTTACCTAAAAACTGAAATTTTCAATTGATTGCCATTTGAATGGCCAGTTTAATTAAATAATAAAGGTTTGAGTAGTCTATATTAATGTCCAGGTGGAGACATTAACCAAGGTCTATCGAAATAGGAATAACAAATGAGAACTGAATTCTAGAATTCTCACACATTGTTGAATAGTTTCATAACCTCCAAAACATTATTTTTTAATTTTTTTTATAGACTAGGGATTCGAACATAGAAAAAATATCCTAAACAATTTAAAGTCTTGATATTTAATTATTCATCGCTCTCATTTATAATATAAGATTTTTAATTTGGAGTTTATCAATGGCTTAACTGAACAACCAAAATTATTGTGTCCTAGTAATACAATAAAAGGTCTCCCAAGGGCCAGGGGGATGTACTAGATCCAATTGCCCTTTCTAGCTATTGTAATACATAGTAAATGGAAAAAAAAAAAAAAACATAAAAATAATAAACACACACACATATATAAGTAAATCTAAATGTAGAGTAAGTAATTATGCAAGTAATAATGAAGGACATGTTCGGTGTTAAATACAAAATTACATTGGTTCTGGGCCTTCTGGCAATTTTTAGAATCCGTTGTTAATTTGTCATTTAATCCTAATTTAATAAACTATCAATCAATAAGTGTGAATTAATATAATACATAGTTTAACCATTTGACACTAAGTATCACCTAAATTAGGAATTTAAAATGGTCTCCAGACAAGGTAATGTCGCTGAAATTTGTTCTGAGTTAGTCACGTTCATTTTGCTAAAAAAGAGCCAGAAGAGAATATTGTCAGTGCTTTTGTTTGATTATCCCACATGTAGTTTCCTGCTTTGAACTGCAGGGGAGTTGACGCTTTCACAGGCTGGATACGCGATTATATGGCTGGTTATCGAACCACGAACTGAATTGATATGGTCCGAATTCTAAAGTCTGGTTCTTTTGCAACGAGTCTGCTTTATGGTTCGGTTTGTTGTCGAATCCAGTTCATTTAGAATTGAATTAAACCTTCTTTTTCTTATAATTAAAGGAAAAATAACTCTGGCATATGTGAAAATCATGATCTTTCATGGTCATTCGTTCCATTAAAAAAATTTATTTTGCTTTATTTATATTCTATACCAATTCCACCCTTAATTTTTATTTATATCATTTGGTCTATGGTTTTGTAATTGAAGAAAAATTACTTGGATTATATAGTCGTACATAGTTTTGAAGTAAAAGTTTCAACGTAAATAAAAATAAGAGATATATTACAATATATACGATATAAAGGAAAATATAAATCCAAAAGAATACACTTTTCTTCTTCTGATGAGTCCACTAACCTTAAATCAATAACAATTTTTCTTTTTTAGGGAAAGAAAAAAGAAAAACTATGAAGTAGCTTCAATGCTCTTGCCACTGATATTCAATTGCTGTGTTCTTTTTCACCTCTACACTGTGTTTGGGACGAGGGGAAGGGGAAGGAAAGAATAGGTGGGAAGAAATATTTTAATTTCATCGCTTGATTTAGAGAAGAAAATAGGATGAGAAGGAAAATGGAAAGATTAATTTTTATGAACCTACACATTTTTTTTTTCCAAAAATGAGAAAGGAGAGGAAAGGCGGAAAAAGTTACAATACTTACCTAATCTTTCTTTCCACCCCTCCTACTTTTAATTGCTTTTAGAGGCAAGTTAGCAATTTTAGTATATCAAACACTTTGTTATTAGCAATAGCTAAAATGCCTTCCAATTTTCTTCTCCCAATTAATCAAACACGTGGAAAGAAATCAAATATTACAATAAATTCTTCCTGTCATTTTCTTTCCTTTCATATTCAATTCTCTCTATCCTATTCAATTTCATAATTACTGTTCATTTTGTTATAATTATAATTCTATGATAATCTTATTCCTTACGAATAGCCATTATGGTATTTAGGTATTTAGTTTACCAAATAGCGATTCCACAATAAATCCCTATTATATAAAATATTGAATAATCATTCTTTATTCAAACCTATAAATACCAATTCAATATCAGAACTGTCTTTTTTTTTTTCTTTTTCAAAATACCATCATTTAAATAAAAATTAATAAAAAAATCTTATTACAGCTTTATTTAATTCCTTCGTAATATAAATTCCATCATGACCTTATTCATTAGTTTTTGGAGGGCTTTTGTTATGAAAGCGTTCTACTTGTAATATTATCATTAAATTGACTATAAAAAATTAGTGAAAAAAATATTAAGGGCTTCGATCATAGTTGGGATAGATTTAAACCGTTCAATGATGTAACAAGATTGTCTAGTTATGACCATCACGGAACCATAGAATTTTCCAAGTTTTCAAATGGAAATTAAATATTACATAATAGATTTCAAGTACAATATTTTATAACTTGCTCCTATAAGATGGGGTATGAATGAAACATCCCCATATTTTATAAGATATACACGGTATAGATATGGTATTGGTTCTAGGTACCAAGTATACATTCCATATAATTTACTAATAATATTAAATATAACATAGTATTATGTTTTTACCTTCTAATGTCACACTGGGTATGTAGGAGTGATTTGCAATCAAATTGTGAACAAAGTAACAATTAATTCTATACATAGAATTATATACATGATTATTATTAGTTCATTTGTATATTATAGTGATATTCGTCAAAAACACCCTTAATTCATTGATGAATAAAATATCCATTATATATTAAAATCCTATATTGGTAACTTTCTAGTAATGAAGATAAAATGAAATCAGTTCCACCCCTTAAAAAATAGTTTACTATAAAGCTAGTATGCTGATTCTAAAAAATCATGATTTCGATTTTTGAAAATACATTTAAATATAAAGAATAAATAGAATCTTGGAATCGTGATTCTATTAAGAGCAATTCTCTCAAATTCTTTTTTTTTTTATTATTATTATCCTAAGGAAGAAAGGCATTATATATTGGGCCCATCATTAAGGAAAAAAGCACTAGCTTTCCCTAGGTCATTCTTCCACCAAATCTTTTTGTCATTTCTAAGTTCCAATTTTCCAGCTCTCTTTTTTAGAGTGTTGAAATTTTCCAAGCTTGTGAAGAGTGCGCTTTCTTTATGAATATCATTTATCTTCTCCTTGAACACGACGTCAAGATACTCCTAAACAACTCAAATTTTACTTCAATGTGCCGGTTATAAAATTATAAGAATATTGACAGTTTATAAAAAAAATTATCTCACAGATTTGATTAAAAATTCACCTCATAGATTTAATATTATAACTAATAGACACTGCAACGATAATGTATGTCCACGGCACAATTTAAAATAAAGATGATACAATAAATTTATTAGCATATTTTGCTTTATTATATCCTCAAATTAGTTAGATTATTGAATATGCAATGGGGTTTTCTCTTATTATAACACAATTCATTAGTCACATAGAATTAAAAAGCACAATACACTATTGGTTTTGGTGTTACATCTGAAAACCTTTTTATTAATAATATAGACAATACAATATATAAAAAAGGACAAAAATTAAATTTGAAAATTTGAGCTTTTTATAAAAATCCAATTTAGCACTTGAATCTTGAAATAATTAGTTTAATATCTAATCAAGTTTTTTTATGGATATTTTTACTACCTTACTAACACTGTTTGCTATCTTTCCTAATATAGAAAAAACAGCCTATCAATATTAAGTAAAGTAGTTAAAATTCTGTTATATAATGTCTAGAGTAAAAAGTATAAAAGAAGTAGTAAAAATATCCTTAAAAAGTTTGATTGAGTATTAAATAGCTTTAAAAAATGTTTCTTAAATAGTAAATCCTAAAAACTATATATACATATGTAGCTAGTATTGCCTAACAATATATGTGTAGATAAACAAATAGATGGAGTGATTGGTTGATTGAAAGATAGACAAATATGGCATACAATAAATGCTATTCACTTTGAAATAGTGGATTTGCATAGCGGTTGCATTTAATCAAAGAACTCAGCGAGAATGAAGGTGTACCGAAGAATTTGAGAATAGGTTTATAGTCTAATATGATTTTAGATATAAGTAACACAACATCACATGAAGATAGACATCGGCACGGTTCCGGTCGGTTCCGGACCTGAACCGAAACCGCCGGATGTGGAACCGGAACCGGAACCGCCAGAGCCAGGCGGTTCGCGGTTCCACGGAACCGCCGGTTCTGACGGTTCCGGTTCGGTTCCACATAAACCGTGAACCAAGTTTTCTTCCTTTTTTTTTTTTAAAAAAAAATACAAAAGACCTGTCCTCTACTCCTCCCCTCCTCCTTCCCCCCAACCCTCCCAAACAAAACACCAAAATCATTCAATGTGTGTGCGTTTCGTTTTTTTTTTTTTTTTTAAAAGACGGGTTGGAATCGGTGGAACTGCCGGTTCCGTGTGACGAACCGCTAAGAATCGGCGGGTCCTTCGACGGTTCGTAATAGTCCCTGACGGGGCGGTTCCCGGGTACGGAACCGTGGGAGATGGTTCGGGGCGGTTCACGGTTCGGAACCGCCTCGTGATAATGTCTACATGAAGGGTAGGGGGTGAGGGTGAAGGAATTGATGAATATGAAAAGAAGGGGAAATTGATGAATATGGAAAGAAGGGGAGGGATTAACATGAAAATTTGCGATTCAAAAATATAGTAAATAAGAGAAACTACTTTTGTAATTAGTAATGATAACAACATGTACGCATAGTAAAAATACTAATAGATGTAGGAAATACTATACAAGAAGTAGCCATTTTCACCATAAAGGATGAATTATGTTAACTGGCATTTATAACATAATAATATAACATAAAAGCAAATGTTTGAATATTACAATAAGTACATGATATAAAATATTAATATTAGAAAAGAGCATTTTTAGACAAAAAAAAAAAGACACCAAAACTCCCAGTGTTTGTGCTTAAATAATATAGATATTGATTGAAAAATTTAGAAATGGCATAATTTTTTTTTTTGCTAGAAGATGAATTCCATTCACTAGAAAGAAATTACATCGATAACAATAATTGACACAAGAAAAACAATAAACAAAGAGTTGGAGGTACAATTACCCAATTGTATAAACGGGCACAGATTTTCTTGTGTCCAAGTGTCCTACATAGGGGATAAAAATTCTCCAAAGAGAATAAAACTCAACCAACTGGCTAGACTAGATTTCATAAAAGGGAGGATAAAATCCCACATAACTACACAAGGGATGGAAACAAAGTAAAAAAACATAATAAAATAAATAAATCAATAATCTGCTTATTCTAAAAACTATCGATAAAATAATATTTGGTTGATCTTTATGCTCTTTAAACCGTCTGGATTACTAATGATGATTAAAATAATGGAATACAACCCATATATAATGTTAAAGGGAGTATATATTCGGTTCTTTAGATTGGTAGTGAGAGATCTACAACTCTTTGGATCAGTAGTGATGGATTTGCAAAATTAATGCGGTAAACAAAAGAAATGGGTTTAGAAGAGAGGGTTAACCACATGACTATCCTCCTCTACATTGGGGTTTGTGAAAAAAACTTAGAGAGAGAGAGAGAGAGAGAGATGATCACGTTTGTCTCCCTTTCGAAGTGTTATAAGTTCCCTTATAGGGTTTTAGGTGGTTCTCAAATGTTATAAGGTTGTTTTCCATTCTAATATTAGGAATTAATACCTATAAGATAGAATATCATACCGTACATACTTATATCTACTTATTATGAAATATAAAATATTAAAAAAAACACAAGTATTTAACATAACATAAATAGCCTTCTTCCCATTCTTGCTAACCATTAATATTTATGTGACTTATTGATAAAGTATAATGAATTCTAGAAAGGAAAAATTATATAAGGAAAAAGAAAAAAATATAACGATTTCAACTGAAGTTCATATTAAACTTGGAATGTTATTATAGTAAATCACATCAAAAACTAGAACGCAAATTTAAATCACCACCAAAATATTTGAGAAAGTTCTGAAATCTTAATATTAAAATTCTCATGATCTTATAATTTAGTGATATTCATACTGGACTCTTAAGTAGGATGAATCATATTCCAATCTCCCGATTGTAATGGGCAAGAAAAAGTCTTCTATTCTCAGTCAATAGTTCCTTTTTTTCCCTCTTCCTTTTTCCTTTATTTTTGCTAAAATGCTTTCCAATGCCAAAATTCAAAGGAAATTCAAGATACCTTATTGGCATCAAAATTTATAAGTCTAGGTTTATTTTGATTGTCTAAGTTTTTAATAGTTCACAACTAAGCCCATGAAAATTAAAGACGAGAAGGACATTTCAATGATAGATTCATTCATTAATGACGCAATGAAACTACATGAAAATTAAGGATAAATCAAAATCTGTTTAATCACTCACAATTATTGAAATACAATCTTCTATGTGTCTATTGGTGTCAATAATATATGGAGGAAAAGGCATCAAAATTTGTAGTTTTCACTGCGAACACGAATTTTGGAAAAAAAGAACAAAACTCCATACCCGACTCTATAATTTATAAGAAAGCAAAAAAGAATTACTTGGACCACAAGTCAAATCCTAATTAAAGCTCACAAAAAGAAACTAGCAAAAATATCAAATAAAAGAAAAGGAAACCAACAAAAACACTAAAATAGCAAAAAAGGAAACTAATAAAAATCCCATATGGTTAAAACTATGAACATGCTACTATACCAATTTACCTTTCTTGTGCCAATAATCTAACTCCAGTTGTTCCGGAGCATTCTTCATAGGATGGACCACTCTTGAATTTCATCATGTCATGAAAGAACTGCTTCAAATTAACCACACTAGTTTTAAACAAATTGATCCATCTTTAGCTAATTGACTCATGCCGGTTTACTACCGGTCTAGTTTTGGCCAACCTCCTTGAACCGGTTTTCACCTTTCTTGGATCTTTTCATGTATGATATCTTCTTTGTTTATGGCCATTTTCTTTGCTTTTCCTATAAATTAACTTGGTTTATACCTAATTCTCATTTTTGCTCTCCTAAAAAAGATTCATCATCTATTATTGATGTTTTTACTCTTGAAATTTTTTCTAGTAGCTTCTTTTGTTGAAAGACTTTCCTAGAAATGGAATCAAGCTCCTTTGTTCCTTAGTTCTTTTGATCTGATCATATTTCTGTAGGATCCATAGGAAATAATATATGGACTTGTCTACACTTTTAGATGGTGTAAGTGTTCTTGTATCCATCACACATGGCTCACCTATCATACTACCATGATCTTCCTAATAGCACATGTATATCATCCATGTGAGCAACATCAGAGACAATTGTATCAAAATATTCACCACTATATATTGAACCGTTAGCCCTTTTGTGCACATGTAGGACATTATGTGAATTCAGCCAAGTAAGCTATATGGCCTTATATATAGATCAACCTGTAAACCCATCCTCTTAACAAATCCTTGTGACATTACATTGGCACAACTACCTCCATTAATGACTAGCTTGCACGTCTCACACTATTTATGACAAGAGACTTGAAACAAATTCCTTCTTTGCTCTAGGTCCTCCTTTACCAGCAAACTATCTAGTGTATCATCGTTCTCAAAATTCTCTTGCTTTTTCTATAACATTTAACCTTTGATTTCTCATCGAACCGATTCTTCACTTGAACCTTTAAAGCTTTTACCTCCTATTGCACATATTTCTTTTTTATGGGTTCCTATGTGAATTTTCTTCCCATAGTAAAACGATAGTAATTCTTAAAAGGATCATGACTCACATCATGACAATTTTTTCATAGTTGGCTTATGTGTATGTGACAATCATTTATATGTACGATATCATATAAAATTGAATTTTATAATTAGTTCCCAAAGAAAAAGATACTTGTGCTTGTTTTCTCACTCAAATTGGTTTATTTTCACGAACTACATTATGTGGACATGGATGGTGTACTACGATTAAACCCAATTTCTCAACATTACATTTAGAACTCATATTGCGGGACAAATCATCAATTATCACAAGACAAACATACCTTCCAATTGTCACAGTGACATGGAATTTGTTCTCCATGCCAGTGGATAAGTGTGTCCTTTAAGGCTTTGATACCAACTAATGCAGTAGAACTAAACAAAAATCAATAGTGAATCGAAATATATTAAATCATGCTTGATTGTTGGAATATGATCTTCTATGTGTTTGTTGATTCAAAGAATATCCAGACAAATAAACATCAAAATTTATAATTTTCACAAAGAACGTGAGCTTTGGAAAGAAAGAAACAAAGCCTCTCTGAATATTCTTACTAAAAAGGAAAAACTCCATACCCAGCTTTAAGGCATACAATTTATAAGATACTTGGACTATGAGTCAAGTCCTAATTAAGGCCCACAGAAAGAAATTAACAAAAATATCAAAATAAGAGAAAATGAAACTAATAAAAATGTTAAAATAATAGAAAAAGGAAACTCATAAAAATTCATACAACAAAATTTATGAACATGCCACTATACCAATTTACCCTTCTTGTTCCGATAATTTAACTTTGGTTGCTCTACATCAGTTACCTATAATACTCCTCTTCTCATTTGAGACATTTGGATCATTGGCTAACTTGAGTCAAATGTCAAAACTTTGTCTTAATAGCTCAAGATAAAAGTGTTGAATCAATCAAGAACGACATAAGAAAGATTAAAAATAACAAGTTTGATCTATCGCCACAGATATGCATTTGAGAGATTGGGTTTATTTATTTCTCTTCCCACCTCTATATCTATAATATTCATACACATGCCAACGTATCAAGTCTTCTCTTAGGTTAATCGGCACATACCTAATGCACATGATTGACCATTATAGTAACCCTATCATATAATTATAACATGTTATTACACATATATTGTAGATTTAATAAAAATTACTTCATATGGTGTTTATTAATAAACGATTCATTAATTATAATAGTTTATGCTCACAATGTTAATATAAAATAGGCAACTAAAACCAAAAAGTTAGTCATAAAAAGAATCTTTTTACTTTTTCTTCTTCTTCTTCTTCTTCTTCTTCTTCTTCTTTATTATTATTATTATTATTATAGGTTATAATATGAAATTTAAAAGGATAAATTAAAGTCAAAAATCAAAAGGAAGAAATGTAATCTCTAATAAGGTTGCAAACGAGTCAAGTCGGATTGAACTTTTAAAGTCTTGGACTTGAATAGTCTAAAATTTATCAACCTTGGCTGAACTTTTTATCAAGCTTGAGATTTAGGCTTGAGTTTGGCTTTTTTTTTTTTTAAATGAGTTTTATTTCAAATTTGAGCTTGACTAGTTTACAAATCAATTGGAGTAAAGCTTGGGTAGCTTATAAACTCTAAAGATAAAACAAATAAAAAATTTAAATATAACAAATGAATAAATATATAATTATAAATGAATGGATAATTAAAAATTATTATGTTATTTATATTGAAAGTATCAATGTTTTAAGTAATCAAACAAACGAATCAATGTTTCATAAAGTAAATTAAATGAGATATTAACATTTTGCAAAATTCATAGGAATCAAGATTTGAATTAGTTTCAATTAACTTTCATTAATTTTCTTTTTTTTTTTTGGATCGATTTCATTAATTTTCTTCAATAGTTAATTATGGAGACCTTATTTGACTTATTTTTCCCAATATTAATTTTTCTTTTTAGTTATTCAAATGTTGATACATTAAAGACTCGTTCACTTTGTCGTATCGAATAAATGGGAGTTGAATTCTAATTCAATAGCAATGTAATAAGATTGTAATGACCATTACAATGTTTATTTAGTATAAAAAATAAAATAAATAACTATTGGAGTAAAAGGTAGAATAATTATAATACCCTGCTCTTTACTGTAGAGTGATGATAATTATATAAGTGATATTTTGAAGATAGAGATATTTATGATAAAGTTGGATAATAAATAATGGAATGACAATTCATAGCTATTGGGATATGAATTGTTATTCATCATTTTATATAATAGTAATTCATTATGAATTATTATTTTCCTCGAGTGAACACTATAATAATAGCTTTAAGTAGAATAACGAGAGAATGAATAACTATGTCAAGTTAACGAACTATAAATAAACTTACACTCAAATGTTAATACGTTTTGATGCACTTGATCCAATAGTGTATATAACTACAAAGCTTACTTGTGAGTTACCTCATGAGAGTTCAAATGTACTTAGTCTCGAACTGGTTTGTTGAGTTTAGATAGGAGCTCAGATTTGTTGTAATAAGTAGTCTATTGATGACTTTATTTAAAGTCTTAATGCCACCTTTCATCTATACCTAACATTGTTATCCAAATGTGATACTTTGGGAGCAAATATTGATCTTCGTACAAACGCAGTACTTTGTCCATATATTGTATATCTTAAGCCAATAACAGCCAGTTGTTTATTACCACTTCCGTACGTAAAAATAAGCTAATTTTTTTTCCTTTATTATTATTATTATTTGCCATTAGTATAAATCAACTGATTTAAATATGGAAAATACGTTTAAAAAAAAAAAAGGAGAGAGAGAGAGAGAGAGAGACTAAAACAATGGTGTGGCAACTGGCAAGTACATAAATTTGGATGTGCAGATGTGCTACTGCATGGAGGCAAGCGAATTTAAATTGTCATCATCACATGAAAATCTGTAAAGAAGTGAAGGTGATCCATGGAGTGACATAAGAAGAGATGTGACGGCATGAACATGAGTTTTTCAGCAGAGTAGTTTCCATGAAAAATCAAATCAAATCGATTTTATTTTAAAAAGACAAGCAACACAGAACAGACCGCAGCCGGGTCTCTCATTAATGATGATGACTACCATCTACCCACAGGTTAGTTCTCTGTTATTTTTCAGTGCCATAGTCGAAACTCGCATTTATAGCTACGCTTTCACTCCAACTGCCTGTTTCTTTCAATTAACTATAAAATGCAAGGGAAGGCAAATTCATGTATTGTGTGCCCCTTTTTCTTCACTATTTTACAACGCACGGTCACGGTTACAATAATCAAATATCTATGACTTGCGAAAATCAAACCCCATATGTTATGTACTTAATTTAATATATATATGTATATATATTATAGCACTATTAATGTTAATATCAACGCTTATCCTATTATGAACTTTCTTATTACATCTACTACGGTTTTTTTATTTTTATTTTTTTATAAGTGCTCATCACCTTATTAGAGCAACTTAAATCTTAAGTTGTCCAAGTAGTTTCTTAAAATGTTACCTCAATCTTTCAAGTAACTCTCTACTATATAGGTTCCTTGAGCAAAACTTTTTTAATAATTTTTAAATTTTTTACAGGTTTCGAACTACTATTATTTTAAATAATATTTTTAATATTTTTCGTTCAATATTAATTATATATGAAAATAAATTAAAATTAATAGTAACACTTTTTTTATTTATATATGATAGAATTTAAAAATAGGAAATTTGCTCGTCAAACACAAGGCCAACAACAATTTAATTAAAAAACTAGAACAACAATATTTAATTGTCTGGTGACAATGTCAAGCTTCCAACCAATTAAACGAGGGAGAGAGCAGTTGCTATTCAAATCAACTCATGACTTTAAGAAACAATATGGGTGAGTTGTGTTACTTCAGTCCTGGTATTGGTGATAGCAATATAGATGAAGTTGCTTTTATTTGTATGACTAATGGAGATATATGGAAGTGAGAATAAATGAATAAAAATAGTGCATTTGGCAGAATAAATTTGAGAAGAAATGGAAAAAAAAAAAAAATTAGAGAAAAAATTTCTACTCTAACCTCCTTAATCCTTATGTTTTCACTTCAATATATGGAGAGAAATTGGCGAAAATGTTTGGAAATAACACAACTACAAAATTGTTTTTTATAATTAAGGGTAAGTGGGTATAAGATGGGTATGATATGAAGTATTATCTATATCCTACCCTATAAAGTTTATGATACAAAGTTTTGTACTTAGAATCTATCATATAATATATGTCCACCCTATATCGTATGAAACTCGCAGGGCATGAAGTACCTTATATATGGGACTTATGAAATTTTTCTTTCTTTTTCAAATTTCAAGTTTATCTAATATTTAAAACTACCTTAATTTTATATATAATATTTATATATAACATATTGAAAGAAATTAAAAAAATAATTTTTAATATCACAAGTTTTATGATATGTAAAATTTGTTTATGTGTTAAAGTTAAAATATGGAACAAATGCTTGTAAAACCTAAATACGTGATTTTAAGAAAATTGTAACACATATACCAAATTCTAAAAAAAAAACCTTAGTAGGTACTTTAGAAACACTTCTATATTAATTACAATCGAAATTCTTCCAAAATAAATATTACAAGTACTTCCTGATAAAATAGTACATGCTTTTCAAAATAGAAGTTTCTAAAAGGCAACTTACAAACAATAAACTCAAACAAAGTGATTACAAAACTAAAAACAAAATATTATTATTTATTTCTTATTTAGTTATATTATTTTATAATTTTTCAATAAAGTACATATTTGAAGATACGTATAGGGTATCTTGGGAACAAAATCCTCTATATAATAAAGTATAGGTTCTAAGGTGGGTATAGGATATGAAGACCTCAAACTCATACCTTATATTATGCAAGCAGAATTTACAAAAACTATACTTACATCCTACTCTATGATCCCCATCCGAATCCTATTTGGTCGAATAAGGTATAGGTGGGTGTCTTATACAATAGAATTACTTGCTATACGATAGGGTTACCTACCTACCACTACTTATAGTTATTTTTATAAGAAAAATGATAAATTATATTGAAAGGTACTAGTATTTGAGAGTAAGTTCATTTAAGGTATTAATATTTAGGGATAGCTTTACTTAAGGTATCGGCGTTTCAAGTAGTTAAAAAGATGAATTATCATTTTGCAATATAAGTTAAACAAGGTATTAATAAATTGACTATTGATAAAAATTAAGGAACTTAATTGAAAATTAATCTAAACGTTGATACTTTAAATGAACTTTGTAAAACATTGATACCTCATTTATTTCACTTTGTGAAATATTGATTAATCTTTTTAACTACGTAAAATATTGATACTTTAAATGAGTTTATCCCTACATATTGATACATGCTACTGTAATTTAAAAAAAAAAGGGAGGGGGGGAGGAGGAGTGGTGATTATAAAATGAAACAAGACGTAACTTTATCAAAATTGGCCCTATTTCTCATCATTTTATTTTTAAGAAAGTAAAGGAAACATTCCTTTCTATTTCCTTTGTTTTTCACAGATATAGATTGCCAAACACTTCATTTCCTTCCACTTATACCTATTCCTTTTCATTTCCAGTCACTCCCACAAATTTCTCTTCTTAAAGACTTGTTTAACACATTGTAGTAACTTAACTTTTTCTTCAACTAGTTTGCACTTTTCTAGAATTTACGTGTAAAATTTCTACAAAAGAGAACCATAAAAATTATTATTATTATTAATTAAACAAGTAGTTCTATTAGGTGATATCTTTTAATTGATTTTTTCTGATAATATTTTAATAATTAACATTTTAGCATCTACATTTAAAATTTGATTATATATTTAATAACTAAATTGGAACGAAATTAATAGTACAGCTACCGAATCGCATAGATAAATATTTAGATACTAAATCACTAAATATTGATAATACATGTTCTTGTAATACAATTTATCCCATTTATCTCTCATAAGCATGGACAGTATTATGGATTTATAATTTTGTTCAATAATCCATCATGTGTCATTGCCTCTTCGACGCTTATGATGTCTTGAACATAAAAAGCATTTCAGCAGGTGGCTTAAACCACTCTAAAAGTAAAAGCATGTAAAGCGAGTAGCATCATGAGCTTAATCATATATTTTCTCTGAATTGAGTATATACACTCAAAATAATCTTTTTTCCCCCAGCTTCTCTCTCCCTCTCTCCTACTAGAGAAATATGTCCTGTAATGGCGATTAAACAAAAAAAAAAAAAGGTGGTTGGCAACACTATTACAACCCGAACAACCAAGATTTTAGTAAAACAACTATGAACCGGTTATTCTAAGCCTTAATTGAAACTATTAATGCTTTGTCTATTTCCAACAACTATGTCCATAGACATCTAACCTTACTTGTTTGGATCCGTTTACATGACTTCCTATATATCAAACGATATAATTCTCTCTATCTACTCTCGTGTCAATTCTCCCAGTCCCCAGCTAGTCTCCTTAGTTTAAATTCTCCAGTTTATGGTATTTACCTTGTTTTCGTTGATACAGTCTTTCTCGTCAATCCCTCTTATGTGTCAAATGTGTTCTGTAAATAGATATGTGTAATTTGACGTATTCATACTTGGGAAAGTTATGATGGCTCCTCCTTGCTTGAAACTACATTCAAAGCTAGGGCATTTTAAAGAGATTGGAAACAATCTCATTATAGCGTTCCCAGGCAACTAATTTTCTCTTTTTGTGCCAATTCCCAGGTAATTCACATATGACGTTTTCAGCCCTTATTGCGTCTCCACTATAGCCCCTCTCTATCCTTGCTTGACCTAGGATACCAACTGCCCTGCTAGTCCAATTGTAAATGCCTAATCTGAGGAGTGTTGACCAAATAGAGCTACGATGCCTATTGCCTTGCTACACTACTTCATCATGACAGCTTAGGGACTACTAGTGCTGTTGCTGCAGCTGCTACCAGGTTAGTGTTGTGAAGGAACTAGAAGTTTAGCAAAATATAATCAGATACTTAAACATTGAAATTGATCAATTTATTATTTGAAAGAACATTTTGTAAATGTCAATAGTACCTCCGTCAAATTAGCTAACACCATAATCTAATGTGGTATTTTTAACTTTTATGATAAAATACTGTTAGCGTATATGAAATATATTTTTTTTAGTGACTAAATTAATCAATTCAAAATTCAAATGCCCAATTGCATATTTTAATAAAATTATATGATTCACAACATGGACTCTTATTACTATCGTGCTCCAAACTGCAAAGTCATTAATGTAAGAGATTTTTATTTACATACATTAACAGGGGAGTACACTATCCACATCGCATACAGCCATAGTGACGCAGCATGGAAAGTGTAAACACACAAATTTAGTTACAACGGTTGAATCAAGAATTCAAGATTGCATTAAAGATGCAAGCTTTATAAGAAAATCTCTCAAAGAAGTGTAACACAATGTAAAAATATCTAAGTCTTCTGAAAAAGGTCGAAACTTGTCTATATATACTCTAACAAGAGACCCTAGAATGCATTAAATAAAATTAAGTCGGTTACACATAAGCCAGCATCAGGTACACTAGTGGTGTACATACTATAAGTTGGCGGTGTAGGAGCCAGCGTTAAAGATTTGCTCTCAGGTTACATTGTAGGCCGTCTCAATGCCGGTGGTGTAAAGCAGAAACGCCAGCGGCCTTCATCTCAACGCTACTAGCATGATAATCAGCATACAGACAATTTTTAAGGCCGGCAGCCTTCTTCTTCCTGCTCTTTTTTGCTTCTTTGATTCTAATTTCTTCATGAATGATTCGACCACTTCCTCTACATCATTCTAGGCCAGAAACCTTCTTCTTCCCTACTCTCTTTTGCTTCTTTGACTCCAATTTCTTCATGAATGACTCAGCCACTTTATTTACATCATTCTCTTTCACCTGTAGAGAACTTGATCTTGAGTTCTCATCTGGATATAGCAGTGAATTGTCCGGGTGGAATAAAAACAAATTAGCAACATTGAAAGTCTTCGATATACTTATGCTATCAGAAAGCCCAACAACATAGGCATTATCATTAATTTTCTTTATGATTTGGCACGAACCATACTTCTTAGGCTGTAATTTGCTGTATGTGCCTACAAAAAACCACTTCTTCCTCAGAAAAACCATCACCTAGTCCCCCACTTCAAACAACTATTTCCTCCTGTGTTTATCTACAGCTTCTTTGTATTTTGCATTTGCCTTCTCAATCTTGTCCTTGATCTTAGCTGTAATAGTCTAATAGTTTTCAGCCATATTCTTAGCAGCTTGACTGAAATCAACTCCCTTATATAATTTGATCAAATCCAACACATGTCTTGGAGTACTGATGTAAACCATAGAAAAAGGGGATTTGCCTATAATTCTATAGACAAAACTGTTATAGGCAAACTCTGCTTGAGCCAATGCCACATCCCACTATCTTGGCTTCTCTCCACATATGCTCCTTATTAAGTTGCCAAGAGTTTTGTTTGTCACCTTTGTCTAGCCATTTGTTTGTGGGTGAGTTGTACTACTGTAGTTCAATGATGAGTCCAACATGTACCAGAGTGTCTTCCAGAAATAGCTAAAAAAATTGTTGTCCCTGTTTGATGTGATAAACTTTGGAACTCCATGAAGTCGTACAATCTTTCTGAAAAGCAATCTAGCAATAGATTGAGCATCAGCAGTCTTCTGACAAGGAATGAAGTGGACTATCTTAGAAAACCTGTCTACAACAATAAAAGTAGAGTCAGCATCACATTGGGTACGAGGCAATTCTAATATAAAATTCATGGATAGGTCCTCCCAGATATTCTCAGGCACTGATAGATGAGTATATAATCCAGTATTATGAGAATGCCCCTTAAATGTCTGATAGATATAGCACCTTTCACAATCCTACTGACATCCCTCCTTAACTAAGGCCAATAATACCCGTCAGCCAATGTAGTAATCGTTTTATCTCTACCCAAATGCCTTACCAATCCACCTCCATGTAAGTCTCTAATCATTTTCTCCCTTAATGATGACTTTAGAATACATAGTTGGTTACCCTTCATAGATATGATAATCATCACAGGGTCCTTTTGTGATGCACTTTTGCCAACATTTCCAAAATCAACATCATTCTAATACAACTCCTTCAACTATTCAAAACCCACAACCTCAACACTCATAGTAACTAACAAGTCAGCTCTCTTGCTCAAGTTATCAACTACCTTATTTTGCACTCCAGATTTATGCATTAGTTTAAATGGGAACCTCTGTAAAAATTAGATCTACCCGGCATGCATATCCGTACTAATCCCGGTTTGATTACATAGATGTATTAGAGCCCCATAATAAGAATACAATACAAATTCCTTCTCGACCAGATAGTGTTTCCAAACCTTCAAAGCTCTCACTAGAGAGTAAAACTATTTGTCATATGTTGACCATTTCTTTCTAGCATCACAAAACTTCTTACTATAAAAAGCCACTGGTCGTTTCTCCTGAGATAACATAGCCCCTACTCCAACTCTACTAGCATCACAATTAACTTTAAACAATTTGTCAAAGTCAGGAAGTGACAAAATAGGAGCACTACACAACTTCTCCTTCAATAATGCAAAGCTAGTCTCTGCCTCATCTCCCCACATGAATTTCCCTTTCCCTAGATACTCAATCAATGGAGCAACAATGATACCGAAATGCCCAATGAATCGCCTGTAAAAACTAGCTAAGCCCAGGAAACTCCTCAATTCAGATACTATTTTTGGAATAGACCATTCTCTAATGGTCCTCATCTTCTAATCATCCAAAGTGATCCCCTCAATACTAACCACAAACCCTAGAAACAATAGCCTCTTTGACATAAAGATGCATTTCTTCATATTAACATACAATTTTTTCTCTTCTAGTATAGCTAATATACTCTTCAATTGATCTACATGCTCATCCTCAGATTTTCTATAAATCAATATGTCATCAAAAATAGACTACTACAAATTTACCCATAAAGGGTTTGAGTACCTGGTTCATGACATACATAAAAGTGCTATGAGCATTGCTAAGGCCTAAAAGCATCACTAACCATTCATAAAGCCCCTCCTTTGTCTTGAATGCAGTCTTCCACTCATCTCCAGGTTTGATTCTAATATGCTGGTATCCAATCCTTAAATCAACCTTGGAAAATAGTACAGCTCCACTCATCCTGTCTAACATATCCTCTAGGAGAGGAATTGGGAATTTATAACCAATGGTGATCTTCTTGATGGCTCTGCTGTCTACACACATCTTCCAGTTGCCATCCTTCTTAGGTGTCAGTAGCATTGGTATAGCACATGAACTCATACTATCCTTGATTAATCCCATTTCTAACAACTCCTGGACTTTTTCCTGTAAAATTTTAGTTTCTTTTGAGCTCATCCTGTAGTGTGGAAAGTTAGTCAAACTCGCCCTAGGCACTAGATCAATTGATGCTGGACATCCCTCAATGGTGGTAGTCTTCAAGTAGATTATTTGAGCACATCTCTAAATTCCTCTAACACTTCCTTTACAGTCTCTTGCACATTACTACTGCTTTCCTCCTCCACAGTCATAACATTCTTCACGATAAGAGCATGGACTGTTCTAGACTCTTTCATTTCCTCTTCCATCTCTCTCTAAGAGTGAGTGATTTTCAGAAAAGAATGCCCCTCCATCTTCCGGGCCTTAGTGCAATTCGCCACCTTCAAAGGCAATAAGATGTACTTCATACCACCTTTCTCTAGCTTGTATACATTATCATTTCCCGCATGTTGAGCATTCACATTATATTGCCATGGTTACCAAAGAGCAAGTGACAAGCATCTATGTCTACAATGTTACAGTAGACATCATCTTGGTATTTTCTGTGGAGAGGCACTCTACATCTCTCATTCACCTCAATTTACTCAGCTTCCTTGATCCAATAGTGTATGGATTAGGATGTCTCTCTACTGGCAATTGCAATTGATTCACCATCCCTTCCAATAATATTTTCAACAACTCCCACTATCAACTATGAGATCAAACACCTTTCCTCCAATTGTACAATGGGTATGAAACAACTGGTGTCGCTGAGAATTATCTTCCTACTTTGGGGTTAACATCAATTTTCTAATCACATAAGTCGGCTCAACCTCATCTCCATACTCATCATAGTAATCATCCTCCCCGTTAGGCTCATAAATCTCATCATCCCTCTCTACAATGTTCACACCTGTCCTATTAGGGCATTCATTTGATTAGTGACTCGGTTGATTGCAATGATAACATTTGCCAAGAATAGGTTTGGCATAAGGGTTACTCTGCCTTTGTGAATCCTTACCCTTAACAGATTTCTTGCTAGTAGCTTTCTCCTCCTTCTTCTCATTATTCCAACCCTGTTTCTCCTCAAAACCATTAATCTTTATAACTATTGATTTGTTACTACTAGATCCCTTAACACCATATCTTCGACTATTCCCATCAAACCTAATATTTTTCTCCTGCAACATCATCTCAGCCCTCAAGGCCATATTCTTAGCCTCATTCAGATTTCTCATTACATTAACACCAATTTTGTCACAATATGCAATTTCAAACCATCTATGTACCTTGCCACCTGTTGACCCTCACTTTCTCTCATGTCATTTCACTCAACAAGCCTTATGAACTCAACAGTGATCATGGACTGAACATTTTCCTTGTTGGCATTGTTGATACTGTTGGAATAGAATCTATTCATAATCAGGTGGTAAAAAGTCTCTTTACAGCAATTGCTTCATGCGGAACCAAGTATGTATTGGTTGTCTACCTCTCTTTACCTTCGATTCTACAATCTCTCCCACAAGCAGAGGCTCTCCTTGCAATCTACATGTAACTAACCATACTCTACATTCCCCGGTATCTTCATGTAGTCGAATAACTTGTTTACCTCCGCCAACCAATCTAGGAATTCCTCAATATTTATATTGATTCTATAAAACAACCAATATCTACCTTTAAACGAAAATCGCTGTCATCTCACTAGTTATAACTATAATAATTCCATCGGTATCTATCCCTACCTTCACCGCCCCGCTCTATGCGGCTATCTAGCACTAAACAAAAACTCTTTTTCCTCCTTAAATCATCATCTGAAATCTATGCTAATCTATTCGCATAGTGACAGGTCGATTGTTTGGACCGTCATAGACTTTTCTTGCCCTAGGTTGTCTCCTACCATCATTTCTACCCCTGTTTATATCGACTGCCATAGCATCGAAACGCTCAACTAGATCTTCGATAAGCTACTCTACTACCTTAATCTATGATCCATGGCATCAACTACTGTCCTAAGAACCATCTGATTGGTTCCACGGACTCCCGTATCTTGAGTACTGTCAAGAGTATGACCGCTATCAATACCATCATTGGTAGACATCTTTGTAGGATTTTACCATGCTTGATACCACTTTGACGTAGCACGGAAAGCATAAACACACAGATTCAATCACAACAATTGAATCAAGAATTCAAGATTGTAGTAAAGATGCAAGCTTTATGAGAAAATCTCAAAGAAGTAATGCAAAATCCAAAGTCTCTGGAAAAAGGTTGAAACTTGCCTATATATACTCTAATAAGAAACCCTAAACGCATTAAATAAAATTAAGTCGGTTACACATAAGTCGGCCTAATGTCGGTAGCTTAGCTAGGTACATAGGTGGCGTACACACTATATGTTGGCAGCGGAGGAGCCAGCGTTAAAGATGTGCTCTCGATTGACATTTTAGGCCGCCTCAATGCCGGCGATGTAAAATAAAAAGCCGACAACCTTCATCTCAACACCAGTGGCATAGAAATTGGCGTACCGACAATTTTCAAGGCTGGCCTCCAAGCCGGTAGCCTTCTTCTTCCCTATCTTTTTTGCTTCTTTGGCTCCAATTTTCATGAATGACTTAACCACTTCCTCTACATCACATAAAGTGGGAATTCATAGTCCTTTCACAAAATCAACACAAAACAGATGGAGGAACAAAACCATCTTTCCACAGCATCCTACTTCTTCACTTGATTGCTCACGTTCAGCTACTAGATTACCTTCACTTGGAACAAAAGATAATTCAATATCCTCGAAAGAGCATGGTTTTACCCTGCATGCTCTAATTTACTCGCTATTGAGAGTCCTCCATGTTTAGTTCTCCAAAGAAACAGTTGGATTGTGGGATTAAAAGGGCCTAACCAAAGCATTTTAAATTTGTCGATTCATTGTCCATACATTCATCTAGTTTTGAATAGATTTCACTTGCACTCTATCTCACCTTAGCACTGAGACATAGTTGATTTGCATGCTAATCTTTACCCCCTTAAAAATTTGTAGTCTAAAACTAAACATTCAAATTTTACTTAAATGTAAATAATGATCATGAAATTATTTTTAAAACTAAAAAAGCATTTGGAATAGGGTTGTTGCTTTCTTTCACCTAGTAGGGGACCGAAGTTTATGGAGAAAAATTCTATGGCATCAGTATACATCCTAGGTTAGTCATGGATTAAAATTGTTGGTAGTTAAATCCTTTAAAAAAAAAAAATTGCCGCTTGTACACCAATCGGCAACTAGATCTGCTACTTACATTCCTTGCTTATGATTTAAAATAGGATGAAAGTGAACTTTGTTAATTTATATAATTAATTACTTAAAATTTTAAAAGTGCCAATATATTACCCAAGCTTTACTCATTTATGTAATTACCTATATGAACTTTGCCGAATTATACAATTAATTACCTAAACTTTTTTTTATTTTTCAATAAATGCATTTTAAAATACTATGCATGAACTCAAAAAGTTTATGATAGTTAATTGACACTTTTAAAGTTGAGGTATTGAGTGCGACATTTTCCTTTTAAAATATTAGGGGATTCATCAGGGGATAAACTGTGAGTCTCATTGCTTGCATAATAGCTATTAGGTGTAGGTGCAGTGTTTTTCGGTTCGATTCGCCTTCGAGTTGAACTGAATCATATATTATGGTTTGATTTATCTTTTGAATATGAACATAATAATATGGCTAGGTTCATAATTTTTTTAAATCAAAAATAAATGTTTCAATATAGTTTGATTTCTGGCTCGAATAATTTTTATCATTCTTAAAATAAAATACATTCTATCAAGAAGATTCAATTGCATATTTTTTTTTATTACTAATGCAGATACAAATAATAATATTTCAAATTGACTGTTTTAAATAAATATGTAAAACTCAAAGTGGGAAGAGATTTCATTTGTCATAAATCTTTAATCAAATTAGTCTTATTCTCTTAAATTATTCCGAATTACAACCATATACTATAACGATAAAATTACAATATGTTATGCAAATATAAAGCGCAAATTTTAATTTGTTGTTCTATTAATCAATACATTATCAATTACATAAAATAATCCGTAATTAATCAACTACAAAAATTAATAGTAACTAGGTAATACGAGTGGAGTCTCAGTAATATAAAAATAATAAAAAATAAAAGAATATTTAGATATTAGAGGCTATGGATTCAAAAATTATTTTATTTGTAGACACACCACAATAAACAAAATATGATGTGAGCAATTTGATATTATTTTGATGAAGGATACATGTCTATATAAAAAAATTAAAATAATTAAAATTTTTCAATAAAATAATTAGAAGGCAGACAATATGTTTGAGTTCTATATTTTTTAATATGTAAAACTATAAACCGTTTACTTTTTAGTGAACTAAACATTAAACTAAACTATTAATGGTATTGTACCCTAGTGGCATATTTGGTCTTTCAAGTGAGAGGTTGATTAAGGTTCGAATATCCTTCTGTTGTAATGATAGAAAAAAAAAAAAAAAAACCCTTAAACCAAACTATTATGAAAAAAAAAGAAAACAAATTTTCTATACAATTTAATTTGTTGGCTCAGCTTGCGATTTGATCGGTTTTTTTCACTGATTCATGAGCTATGCGGTAATTTTTTAAACATATATCTAGTGTTTGCGCGGTGTTTTTATTTGACATTAATTATATAAATTATTATGATATTTTAATATAATTTGGTTTTAAAATCGTCTCTCCGACAAACACTGCATCTCTTTCAAGTTTTTCTTAATGGATTTTCGATCTCACTCTAAACCATGCAAACATCTTAACTAACAATGACATACCTCTCCTTTTATGCTTCGTTTTGCATTTTCTAAAAATCAATACCTCTCTTTTTAACTTCTCTTTTACTTTTTTTCTTTATATTTTCCTCGAATTTTGTGAGAATCTTATTAATCACAATATATTAATGGTGGCTTCATCCTCTTCCTCTCTTGAGAACATCACAACTGTGAAAATATGAACACGTAAATTATACTAGAATATATCAATATTTAAGATAAGTTCATTTAAAGTATCAAAGTTTACAAAACATTTCAAATAAGATATCAATCTTTTACAAAGTTCATTTAGTTATCAATCTTTTGCTAAGTTCATTTAGATATCAACATTTAGATTGATTTCAATAATTTTATTAATATTTAATTATTAATATCTTATTTAACTCACGTTACGAAATATTGATTTTTTTTTAATTATTTGAAACATTAATACCTTAAATGAATATATTTCTAAATTTTGATACCTTAAATAAGTTTTGTAAAATATTAAAATCTTAAATAAATTTACCCCTCAAACATTGATACATTTTATTGTAGTTTAACCAAATATCAACATTCAGCACCGAAACCGAATTTGAGCTCTTCGAAGTATTAATAAACTTCTCCAATCAGAAGCGCACTTTGAAACGCCTCCAGAAATAACGGTGGGAGGAAAAGGGTTATCATTCTGAGTTTCCTTTTGTGTATTTCTCGGGAACAAATGGAAAGTATATGAGGGAGAGCAATATAAATGAAAGGATCGAAAAACGTTAGGGGAAGGTTTTAATTATATTGTAATAAGATTGGGTTTACCAATTAACCATGTTATATATTAGGGATGAACGGATATAAAGCAGCTAGGATATAAAATATTATCATATCTATCCTCTAAGTTATAGAATATTAGATTTTGTATCTAAATCCTATTTTATAACACCTTTTATCCGTCCTATGCTTTGTAAAACCTACATGGTATATGGTATTCTATGAAATCTGTAGATTCACTTATGAAATTCTTTTTTTTTTTTTTCTTTTAAATTTAAGTTTATAATAATTTATATGATTTTATATAATGTAAAGCTACCTTAATTTCATACATTCCTTATAAACAAAATGTGAAAAGATATTTTAAAAGTAATTTGTTAATAGCATAAGTTTTGTGTATGTAGAATCTATATATGTAGAAATTGAAACTTATAACAAATACCTGTAAAATCTTTTTTATATGATATTAAAAAATTGTAGAAATTGCAGCAGTAAATTGCAAAAGTAAAATCTTTGAAGCTATTTCCATATTAATTAGACTTATATAAAAATCCATATAATTTGGTGAGTTCAAATACATATAAATAGCTAAAGCCTACAGGTTTTTCAAAATGAAAATAACAAGTGTTTCCAAAATAAATTAATATAAATTCTTCTATAGTAAAAATTTTTGAAACGATAATTTACAAAATAATAATCTAGAATAAATAGTGGTAGTCAAACAAAACATGGAGTATTTTCATTTATTTTGCATATATTAACATTATTTTATAATATTTAAGAGGATTGATATAAGATACTCTATATATTAGAGTACAAGTTTCATAATGAGTACACGGTACGAAAACCACATACCCACACCCCATCTGTAAGAATAGGTTCCAGAAATATACCCATACCCTATCTTATGATTTTTAATATCTCATTGGACCTTACCTAGTTGAGTGGGGTTTAGGTAGGAACCTTGTACGATAGAGTTATCCGCTTGCTCATATCATACATAAAAATCTTCTACGATGGAAATATTACATGTGGATATTTTGGAATGGAAAATGAATATTTTTTATTCTTTTCTTTTCTTTTTTGAGTTTTTATGTATGTTCTGGAAATTTGTTTGATCATGAAAACAATATAATTAAAGTACTATCTAATGAAAACAAGGATATCTTAGTTGGTAAAATCGCAACTATATATATCAATATATAATCTGTATAAACTTAAATTTTTATAACGTATGTAAAATGGTTGTGAAAAACCATATGATCTCTTTATAATAACTCTTAATCCGCAATAAACACTAAAAAAGAGGCAAGTAGAGTTGAAGATAAATTTTCATTCCTATTATTTTGTTTGAAAAGAATTATAAATTAAAATAAAATTAAACCTCTTAACTTATTTTAAGTTGGTAATTAATAAATAAAATAAAGTAAATAAATTATCTAATAAACTTTGAAGTTAGAATTTGAACTTGAATATAGACTATAAATGTCAACAAAGAAAAGGGAAGAAGAGAGAGAAAGAAACAAAATTACAATATGATAAGAAAGGTTTAGTACTATAATTGTTGATGTGTATTGTGGTTGTAGAACTAGCAGTTATTTTTTTTCATCTTTTAGCCTATTTGAATTAAATAGATGGAATTAGTAAACTCTATTGAAAGAGTAAGTAACTAAAAGCTATTTGTAAGTAAACTTGATTAAAATCGTAAGATTTATTAAAAGCCGATTTTACGTACCGATCATCTCTTGTAAACTTGCATAGTCGTATGAATAAAATCACATTTTTAAACTATAAGGATATCAATTACATTAGCCTCTCAACTTTTGGTGAACAATGAGAAAACCATGAAAGAACCAACTATTCATTGAGATACCCTATTTGATAATCTATAATATGAGATTTACAACGCTACATGCAACGTATTTAACGCTTCCTCACAAGCCGGAAAATATATGTATTACGCAACGAGGTTATTTACGTAACTCTTTGGAAAATAGATATTAACCCGTGGAACAAAGAATGTAGACAGGAAATGGACTGATTAGCCAATTTTATTCGGAGCGTAAAATAAATAGCTGCTCTATATAAACCATAATTTGGAAATCCTATCTTGGTTAGGGGATCTGCACATGTTGAAACGGTTGTCCCGTTAATATTTCATCACCTCCAATTGCTCGAAACATATATTTCCTATAGTTCAGTAAAGACACAATCTCGTCTTGATTTCTCCATGTCATAGGTGACGTTAAATGATTTGGTTCAGATCAATGTTGAGTCCATTGTAGGCAACGGCGGCATATATCCATAACTCATCAGAGCTCAAGAGCTGGAAATTACAACAAAGATATGGACAAAATCATCAGCTTATTAAACGTAAGATCTTAAGAACATCGACAATTTTCAAAGTTAGAGCATTTCCATATTTTTACTTTCTGAATTTTCCGCAACATTCCATTATGCAATCTCAACTATTGAGTTGGAGATTGTCAAGAAGTTAAGAGAACATAAATGGGGATGGAGAAAAATGCATAGCCCATTTATACCATTCAAAAATCTAAGATAGGATTTGGTTTCTTCTCATTACCTTGATCTGGAGCTGCAAGAACTTGACGTAATGAACCGCCTCTTCAAGCATCGTACTTATATCAACCTGTCAAGGGGAAAAAAAAATATTATATACAGAGATCTTGCAGTGTCCACCAATTCAAATTATGAAGAACTTAGCTAGCTGAAAATATCTACCTTGGTTCCATTCGGTATAAGATTCTGAAGTATTCTCAGGCGTTGGTTGATTCGCTCTCTTCGTCTCTGAAAAATCAAATTTGAATGGATCAATAAAAAAGAAAAACTTATAATATGCAATGGCAATGGAAAGGAAAAGTAATCCCAGTAAAAGATTGTTACCCTTGCATAGAGGCTTTGAGGATCAGTTGCTGAACCTCTCCTGATTTTGTCTTCCCATTTGGGTAAGTATTTGCACTCTACCGAATCTAGTGTTACTTCACCCTCGAGATTCACGGACATACCATCATCTGAACTGCTACTAGATGAGTTTTTGAGACCAGTATCATTGAACTTCTGATGCTTTTTCAATCCTAGGTTGCTCTTGTTCGTGCTAGCCTGAAAAGAAAAAGGTTAATTTTAGGAAATCGTTGGTGTTAACGAAGAAATGCCTGTATAGAATTGAGTATAAATGATCAAACTTCATAAATTCTGACTTACATCTTTGGAAATCCGACGTTTCTTCATCGAAATCTCTGGGAAATGGGAGTTGTGGTTATCATCCACTCCTCCACCAGACTTCCCAAACTTTCTTTTAGGGTGCGTTTCCTCGCTTGGAGTAGAGTACTTTTCTACCAGACTACAACTAGAATTAAAAATCTCACCTACATTCAAGCAGACTGCGTGTTCCATTTCAGGGTCCATAAATTCAGGGACAAATGGAAGCTCATTGCTCATATGAATATGGCTCAAATCGCTAGAGCTATCAAGAATGAAGTCGGACATGCCAAGAATGTTACCACCATCATTAGCATGAAGATGAGGTGGAGGACAAAGGAAAGCTGTCACATATTGTGGCATAGTTAGTATCAACTTCGGATTGAAGAAAAATGATGTGGAGTTTCTACATTGAGATCCTTAAGGTCTTTTGCAGATGGGTATGGATCAAGGAAATTGTCCATGAAAACATGTTCCGTGTTTGAGAAAAACGTGTTCAAGGAGTCCCATTCTCCACCCTGGAAAGCTCCTAAGGACTCCATCTTTCTTCTAAACACCTAAAATGGATTGAAAGACAAGAACCTTGTTGAGAAAACGAATGGTCTTATAAGCTCTACTGTCCTACTCCGAACAATAAAGCGTATTTATACTTAAAAGCGACTATAACCAACAAATAATGGTGCTAAGGTTTGACTAATTTTTTATTTTTATTTATTTATTTATTTTTTATAATGAGCTTTCTCTATCACTGTTCAATGTGCAAGAAAGTTACAGCTCATACAACTTCTTATAACTAACCTCAGGAGTCTACCATGGTGCCTAAACCTGCAGGCCAAAGTACAACTCATAGAGGGGCCATCTCATGCAATTATGGATTAAAATATCTCATGATTCAATGACCCTTTGACATTTTGGTCCTGATAAGCATGCAAAATATGTTAAGGAAGGTCCAAAGGGCAATCATTGTGATGTTTGATGAATATAATAAAGGTTCATCAATGGAGCAATGAAGAGCAGGCATGGCTTTTACTTTTGATGTACTGTAAGAACGTGCGGGTTTAGCTGAGTTAAAAAAAAAGGAATGTGCAAGGAATTGTGTTATGCCAGGTTACAGAAAAATTTCGCCCATGGACCACCAGTTCGTGAGGGTTACTTGGCATTCTTTTTGGTATCCTAAACCGGACATCAGAATCAAACAACTCAGTTCTTTGTCTCCCTAGTTTTCTTAATTTAAATGTAGAGAAACTGTTGTCAGAGGGTAACAACGGAGTCGTCAGGGCTTAGGAAGGAGCACCAGGAACCAATCAGCTTAGAGTCAACTACTTAAAAAAACAATAGTAGTCATTTTGTTTATGATGCAAGACAATAGAGAAGAGTTGCTCTGGTACCCATTTAACGTTGAACAAAGAGAAAACTGGCTTTATACTTAAATTGAAGTGCAGGCCTGCACCCCTATTATTGCAGGTTCGCATGAGCAAAAAAATATAAATGGAAAAAGCCCACACGTAACGTATAATAATTATGGAAATAAAAGGAAATCCATTAGAAAAACATATGTAAATAACAATTATATTGGACATGTTAGGAAAAAAACCACTAACTAAAAATAATAATATTTAACTTTTGTTTTTGCCTGAAATGGGTAATAATTAAGTGTGTAAATGAACCAAGGCAAGTTCGAGCTACTTAATTAAATAGTTCATTGAGCCGAGCTTGAACTTCATATAATTAGCTTAATTAGCTTAAGGCTTTAATCGAGCTCTATCAAACTCGAGTCGCTTGTAAATATTAATTGAATTTGAGTAAAACATTGTTTTAATTAAAATTAAATTATTTTTTAATAAATCATGCTTAAACAGGTTTAATCAAGTCCAGCTTAAGCTTAAGTTTATATAGCATTACATCAAGCTAGATTCAAGATTTAAAATTTTAAGTAGAATTTGAGCTCAAGCTTAGTACTTACCATCTTAACTCGACTTGTTTGCAATCTTAATAATATTTCTGAAAGGTATACTTGTAAGCTTCTCACCATTATATTATTACTGTTGCCTCATATGTTAAAAGGAAGGATTAAGGCTTTAAACAATTGAGTTGAGCAGAACTTTTAACGGCTCAAACTTTACTCATCTAAAAATTATGGAGCTCATGCTTGAGGTTTTTCTTTTTCAAGCTTAAAATTATACTCAAGCTTTGTTGAGATAGATAGGTTTTATTTCAAGTTCAAGTTTAGTTCATTTAAAATCGAGCTCGAGTCTGGTCAAGATTTTATTGACCTTAAAATTGAGACTCCAACTTGGTTTATTTAGAAAGCATATTATTTCAAGTCAAGCTCGACTTGTTTACAAATCAACCTCTAGTTGAACCAAAATTAAAATGAGCTGAATTGCATAGCTTACGAGCAGTTTGACTTACTTACAACCTTAAAATATGAAATAAAGTTAAATCCAAGATGTTAAATATATAAAGTGAATAATTATATAAATAATTAGATGAATGAAGTACAATGATCAAGAATTGAAGCTTCTGTTTAAATTTTTCATATCTTTTATTTTTATTTAGCCCAAAAAAATTGATAAGAGGTGTGGAATCTATATATGCATATATACTAATTATATATTAATATTAAGTTCTAATTATATATGTTTTTATACATAACTCACACGATCGATAGTAAGCTTTCTAGTGAACTAGTTTATGAGTCTTATAGAACTTACTTATGAGCTTAAATAAGTTTGCTCATGCAAAATGCAAGTCTAGCATGTTTTGGATAAACAAATTTTATTTTGAGTTTGCAATTGTCTCATTTAATAATTGAATTTAAGTAAAACTCGAGTAGTTTCCAAGAAATTTCGGTCGGTTAGCAACCTTAAGGACAAATATAAACTTAATGAATGTAGCTTGACTCCAAAGTTGTTAAATAATCACTTAAAAAGAGAAAAAAAAAAAAGAAAGCAACATGAAAACTAAATAATTTGTTAATCTAAAAATAAGAAGCAAATCTAATCTAATCATATAAATTAAGAAATTAAATCTAATATATGAAAGACAATAGTCAATAATAATATCCTATCCAGATCAAATAACATTATATAGAAACAAAATCTATTTAACAAAATTATTGTCATATTTTGGATAATATTGTATGTATACTATACCTTAAAAAAAAAAAACAACAAAAACCAAATTATGAAAAAAAAAATTATAGGAATAATATTGTTATATTGCGTCTTGAAAGTGTGATACGATATTTTTTTTAAACTACATGAGTATCACTTGTTGGACATGCGATACTTTACCAAATTTGTGTCACACGTCTAACTTGCAATACATGCGTAATTACACTTCTATGGCCCATTAAAGATGTGATACACCACCAAATTTGTATTGCATATCAAATATGTAACATATCGATTTTTAAAAGTTTTCGCACAGTAGATCAATGTATCTTGCTTCTAAGATGTGATACACATATAAAATTTTATATCTCCTCTCCAACATGCGATATAACGATTCTATTTTGATAATTTTTTTTATACAATTTATATTTATGTAATTTTTTTTAGAAAGATAGTAGACATGTATTACACCCTCGTATTTCATCTCTTTCTTTGGTGGCATCAATATTTTATTTTCTGTTACTTTTTATTTGAAACTTATTGCCATTACCTAGAAGTCATGGACCATTGTATTAAGATATTATTGGCCAGCTACTGATCCTTTAATGGTCTTCCTCGCTGTCCACCCGGCACCGAAATTTCTAGCAAGAAATTTCTTGCTAACAGTGTTTAATTTCTTTTACCCACATTGAATTTCTATATCCTAGTTCGAAAACGGTAAAGCCCATCAAATTAAATAAAGAAACTTTTCATCTAGTGAAGCAATTGTAACATAACGTTAGTGTTTCATCAAACATTCGAAATATCACATGTCATGCATTCATTAGTAGAGACAAAGTGGGAAAAAAAGAAAAGAAAAAAAGAGTGTTCCCAAAAAGATACTAATTTCTAATAATTGATCCAACATAGAAAGGCCACATGCGGATTTGAAGAGGGAAAAATAGTATAGATCCAATTATTATAAACCGGTAAATCCATACATATATAGTTTGTTTTACCGGTTATAAATGGAAATTAGAAAAATTAAGAGAAATGAAATATAGAGATTTGCAACTGATAAATATCTCTTAAAATTTTGTCTTAATCGATTTTATAATGTTAGGTTGCGGGGGGGTGTTTAGATGTGTACCGTTGATGCGTACTGTGAGTCAAGGCATATAGCTCGTACTGCACCTTTACACTGTTTTTAGGGCAGGGATTTTCAAGTCAATATCATAAATTGAACATGTACATCAAACAAGATTTTTTTTCTTATTTTAGTTAGTTTTATTAGCATTTCCCTAATGGAGTCATAGTCAACAGCGTAAAACAAGTTTTATTCGCCACTTTTATAAATATTTTTCAAGATAATTTAGCATTCTTAAGTAATCACCTAGACCTCCTAAGTCAAAGCTTATCTTGAAAATGAAAATTTCAAGGCATTTCTATTACCTAAAGATCTACTTATCATATTCAATATATTGTAATGTTTCAGTGCTTGCATCGGAGGTTTAGATCATAATTATTATTTGAGCCATAGTAAACAAATAATAATAATAATAAATGAAAGAAAAAACCATAAATGGCTAAATGTGTCAAGGTATAAACTAAAGTACTAATTTATCTATTAGATGCAAACTGTCAACTGGAAGTCATATGATCTAGAGATATTTAACAGACTCTATGTGATAGTGTTTTAAGAAGACAAATTAATCAAAATCAAGAGAAATTAAATGAAGTAGATCCATTTCCCTTTCAATATTTATGGCTTAGTTTGAAATGGTAGGTTAAGTAGCAAAAAATTCCAAATATCTAGATTAATCAGGTTTATCTAGCTTTTTGATATTATATATGGACATAAGCATGTAGAGATTCTTCCCCTTTCATCTCTAGTCATCAAGAGACACATGAGTTAGGACATAAGCGTCACATGTGTTGTAAACGAGCTAGATCAAGTTGAGTTTTTAAAAGCCTGAGTTCGGCTCATTGAACACATTAATGAATTCAAGCCAAGCAGAGCTTTTAACGAGTCTTAAAAGCTCGAACTTATTAATGATTCATGGATTTGAGCTTGATTTATTAGGTCTCTAAGTGAGCTTGAGTTAAAGCTCATTTACATAAATAATTATATTTATAATATTATATTAGTATATTAATACAAATATTACATAAAGAAATCGTTCACAAGCCTAATAAGAAAGCTTAGATTTGACTTGTTTAACTAAGCAAGCTTCATTCTTCATTTTGAGCTGAAGCTTGGCTTGTTTATTAAGTAAACTCGAGTCAAGATGGGTTTAAAATGAGTTGAATTTGAATAGCTCACAAATAATTTGGCTTGTTTGTAGCCCTACTTATAATAGATGTGTATAAGATCTACAATATCTTATCTTTTTTTTCAAAGGATTTTTTAGGGCCTCTTAAATGAGTATTGTTAAGGATTTATTTAGTACGGAATTCTTCATGAGAGAGAAAATGAGAGGTTAAGTGATAAAATGTACGTAAAATATCCACTCGCGTAAAGAATTTACACTATTTCAACCAAAAACCCATTATCTAAACCGTATACCACCAAGTAAGACACCCCAAAAGATTGAAATAATTGTTTATTAAATGTGTCTCTAAACAACATTTCTTTGCATTTAAAGAGGCTCTGTGTTTAAACTTATTCAATAAACCTTTCGAACTTTCTGACTATAAAAAACTTTTTACTTTTGGAGACTTCGTTCGAACTTATTTAACAAATTGTCCATAAGTTCAAACTAGTTACTCTACTTACGCGTCATTGTCTTTGACAAATACTCTCTCTCTCTCTCTCTCTCTCTCTCTCTATTTAGCAAGATAATATTGAATATACATGGTTTCATTTTATAATTTACAACCTATATTTAACACCAGCTAGCTTTGCTTGAGCAAGATTAGATTAGACATGATAAAAATCCACGAAATCTAATACATATCCACAGTTTATTAAGCCTCTCCTGGTTATTGAAGCATGATATTATTATATTTATTTATTTCATTCCCAAAGATTCCGGCACCGCTTGTGGTCGATTCTACGCCTCGGATGGGGACATTGCTCTTGCCACAATTTTTTTAATTATCTCTAATTTAACGTCACCCATTAATCTAATCAATGTCGAAGAAGAAAAAGTTTGGGATAAGGTCCACATATATAGTTCATGTTCTGTGGTATGTGCACAACGCACCGTCCATTGCACGACCTATATATATATTATCCTTCATCTATGCAAAATTAAGTACAATACCCTTTCCTTTCATTAATGTCTTCAAGGAATAATATCTACATACGAAACTGTGCAGATTTAGAGCATACAAATCGATAATATGAATATTTATTAATATTATTATTGGGTCTTAATTTTTTTTAAAATATGTGAGGGCTTGTCGATACGAAAAAAGCTGTCATTCTTGTCTGGGCACGTCATATAGCTTACAACTAATATATGTTTCCTTTTTTTATTTTGGCCGTCGAATTAATATAGCCGTTGCTGTACCAGGAAAAAAAAAAAATAAAGGTTAACATAGATGTTAACTGGCATCTTTTTTGTCTTTCAAGTTTCAAGCCTATAACAGGATTCAGTGCAGTTCTGATGCGTGACCCATGCCATGTTTGGGACAACCGCAGGGGCAGGCTTCGCTTCGTTGGAGCTCATTTTGTAGTTATCTTATTTCTTTAATCTTGTTTATTTCAAGATTATGTTTGAATTTTTTTTAAAGGTGGAATAAAACGCTCCTTTATTTTCAAAAATAAAATCATTTTTTTTTATCATTACAAAAAACCAGATAAGAGGGTTTGAGCTCGATACTTTTACTAGAGAGATCTTAAAGTGATGCCATTAGATTATAAGCCGATTCACTTATATTTTTGGTAATTAGTGAAAGTTTTGGCCATAACTAGGCCGCTGCTCATCGGACCTTCGGTGACCGACTGCGATATCGCAGCTGTGACCCTCTCGGATAACTCAAGGAGGTGCCAGGCGTTGGACCCCAAGTTGGTAGAGTAGCAGATTAACCCTAATACCCGAACCAGGCGTGATCTATTTTTGATCTATAGTTTCCTATATATTATTCCTTGAAGTTTTTGTTTAATTTTCCTTCAATGATTTTTCTTGTTGATCTCTATGTGTTTCCTACTGGGATGATATTTCCACAGAGAGAGAGTGAGAGTTTCACGGCTGAAAGAAGGAAGAATGTGAGGGTTTTGCCAATTTTCGATTGACGTATATGTATTATATTATTCAATATTTCTACATTCGCTATGTGTCAAAATGAGTCCATATCCATTAATTTATTCAAGAAGAATTCTCAAGCCTCACGTATGATATCATGTATTTCATTTATATGATCAATTTTCTTATACTTTGGGCATAATTAATCCTATTTCTAGTAACTTTTAATAGAACATGTATATACAAATATGCCCTATTTGCTATGTGTACATGATAGTTTATCATACTACAAAAGTATAATTTTATTTATTATTATGGATTTTATAGGTCGGTTATCTTTTTTTTTTTTTTTTTTTGGCCAAAGGACGGTTATCTATCTTTAAGGTATTATTATATCTCGGAACTAAAAAAATTTTAATCACAATAAATAACAAATACTTTTGATCCATATTTTGTTTACCAAATTAAACTATTTATAATATTTATAGAAAAAACAAACTTTACAAGATTACTTCATCTTGCCTTTTGTGTTGTAAAGTCTGAACCACGTCACAAAACGTTGACCTTAACTCCAAATTAATCAGTTGAAAGCTTGGAATGTCACAGTAACATAAAAAAAGAAATTCAAATTTTCAAAACAAATGTTATTAACAAAATTTTGTGAATATATATATTTTAAAGTTTCTGTATCTACTGTTATGCAAAATATCATAGAATTTTTCTTTCTTTCTTTCTTTTTTTTTTTTTTACACTTAATGCCAAAATTTAAATCAAAGGTAAAACAGCACTTCATGAATAAATTTTCTACCCTTATTTTTGTCCATAATATATATAACCTATTTTCAGCAATTTCCAATATACATCATATACTTTCTTAACAAGAAAACGAACAAGGTAATTACATGATAGCAATACAAAATAGAATTTATAGGTTAATTAATGTTTACACTCAATTTCTCCGATGAGAGAGAGAGAGAGAGAGTGAAGCAATTTGGATATACTTTCCGAGTGGACAAGGTTGGAAACTCACATTGTATTTGGTTTTCGTCTGGTTTATTTTCATTTACGGCCCGTTTACTTTAATTTTGGAAACAGGCAAGGAATAAAAAAGTTATTCATCGGGAATGATATTACCGGTAATAGAGTAGGAATGTTTATTTTTATGTTTACTTTGTCTAAAGTTTTATTACGGGGAATACACATTCTATTGTTTACTTCAACTTATTAATTCTAGCATTAAACTGCTAATAAAGCTAAAAATACCATTATGCCCTTATTGTGGTATTAATTCTAGCATTAAACTGTGAATAGAGCTTCATAACCTCTTTTTTTCCCTTTTCTACTTTCCTTTTTTTAAAACATATTTTTTATAGTTATATTTTTTTCTTTATACTTTATTATTTGTTCCCCTGTATTGTTTTTTTATACAGATGTATATCGTATATTGCATATAACATATGTGTATATGACATGTATATATATATATATATATTTAAACATCATTATAGTCTTTTGATATCATGGAAATAAATTTTCAATACACCTTTTTTAACCCTCCTTGAAAGTGTTTTGATATATATATGTGTGGAGTTTTATAAATCAATTTTTTTTACCATAGTTGCACCTCCTTATACATATATGAAAATAATAGCTTACATAATGTATTATTTTTTCCTTTTTAAAAATTGTTTTAAAAGTTAGGATTTTAAAAATACCTTAATAGTTTTTTTAATTACGTTATGTATTTAAAAGAGAATGTTTTAATAATTATTTATAGCTTAGTCCTTTGATTAAACTACGTTGAATTGCTTCTTTTTTTTATTTGAAAAGATTATAATACAATGAAGAGGATGCGGATCATCTTTTGTCAAATGTAAAGCAGCAAATTTCCTCTAAAATTGTTGGTTTATGCCATGCCCATTGGTTCCACAAACATGAACTTTCAACTTAAACAAAAGATTCCCCTTCCCTTGATGATATCATTAAGCCAAGATAAAACTATTCACATAAAATGTTTCTTACTTCAAGTAAGCTAACAAAACATTGTTCTTTCGACTAAATTAAACATAATGCTAGATGCATAGAAGGCCTAGTTTCAACAGCAAAAAAGATTTAAAAAAAAAAGAAGGAAAATCTTATTTGTTCAACGCTCCATAAGAAACCAACATCAAGGATCTTCAATGCATGTGCTCCAAAATCAACCAGCTTCAAAATTCTTCAATGCATGCCCTCACCCATTCTAATCGCTCACTTGGTTCTAACTCAAAGAAGAGAAATAGTTGTGATGGGTTACGGGTGAGTGTGTTAAGAGCAATATTTCTTTCTCTTGATGTCAAACCTTCAATATGACGAAGAGCAGCAAGTAGCTTCCTATAGTCTTCCTTCTGTGACTCATTTAGCTCTGAAGTAAAACTAGCACTCAACATTTGACCAACCTCTCTAAAATCTTTTCCAAGATCCTTAATTACATTTACCATATTATGAGAGGAAGTATCCTCCGAATGAGCTTTCTTTTTCCGTTTGGTTGGCGGAAGCGATGTAGGTGGATTTGGAGATAAATCCTCTAAAGCTATTGGATTGTCCTCTTCATTATTGTCACCATGTGCTCCTATTTCATTGCTGTTATCATTCTCATCATTTTCAATTTCTTCAAGAATATCTTCGATTCCTTGTGCATCTTTTCCATTAGCTCGATCCTTTGCATAAATAAATGTTAAATCCTCATAATGAGGAAAACATCTTCTACGAAATGGTGCAGCATTTTTATGACTCTGAAAAGAAATAAAAAAAATTGTGTTAGCATTTTTCACAATTATAATATGAAGAATTAAAATCAATGAATAATTACCTTTAAGTATGTTTCCCACACATCATTTTCAGCTGTAGGCATATTCTTTGTACTATCCCATCCAAATCCACTAGTGCTCCCATGTATCATGTCATGAACAATAGCCCACTCCTTTCTCAAAGTCTTTATTCTTGATGCAATATTAGTGGCCTTCATTCCAGTTCCTAGCTTCTTTGACAGCATCTTCTCTAGCTCTAATAAGTAACCAGCTTTAAAACCTGTATCAGCATTAAATCTACCATCTTTTCTCAATTCAACCATGCATGCTACAAGCTCATCATCTTCAATAGGAGTCCACTTCCTCTTGCTTGGCTTTGTATTTTCTGCCATTCTTTTATACAACAGACTATTCATTCATATACCATGAGCAAATATATGAATGAAACCAGAAAAATTATACCATGAAAAAACCCCAACAACTCATTAACCAATACAAAAGTGGAAAAATAAAGTGTTAATAAGAATTATTATATCTATTTATAAATGTTAATACAAAGTCTACTTCCCACAACACTATGTAATTAGCTATTGATTTTGACTTGAACGAGATACATTCCATTCCTGAAACATCTTATTTGCTAAATGTAGTCTCCAACTATTCCATCCATCAGAAGTTTCTACTGTAGAAATAGGCTCAGCTTCTTCTATATTGGTAGAGTTCTCTTCATAGTCACCAAGTTCGCTCTCCATAGGATCGACTGTCATTTCAGTCCTTATATAGTTGTGAAGCAAACAACAAGCAAGAATAATTCGATTATGTACTTTTACAGGGTAAAATGATGGACTTCTAAGTATACCCCAACGCAACTTTAGTAATCCAAAACATCGCTCAATGACATTTCGAGCAGTAGCATGTTTCATGTTAAAAAACTCTTCTGCAGTTGTTGGTTGATAACCTCGACGCCACTCATTCAAATGATATCGCTGACCCCTAAATGGTGCTAGAAATCCCTCACAATTTGGATAACCAGCATCAACTAGATAATATGTACCTATAATAACATGCGTATATGAGTCACATAAAGTACAAAAAGTTTCGTACACTATATAATAGAAACTTTTTATGAATTCTTACCATGAGGTACTTTCAATCCATTTCTCCTACTAATAGCATCTCGAAGGACTCTACTATCAGCTGCTGATCCCTCCCAACCAGGTAGAACATAAACAAAATGCATACTAGGAGTACAGACCCCTAGAACATTAGTAGCGATTTCACCCTTTCGAGTTCGATATCTAGGTTTATCAATGAGTGGCACATTTATCTTTATGTATGTCCCATCTAATGCACCTAAACAATTCTATTATCAAAATAAAGTAGAATATTAGAAACTTATTAAATTTTGCCAATGTTTATAGTAAAAAAATAGATATGAGTTTTTTAATCACCTCAAAACATTTCCATCGTCGATCCAATGAGCTTGAAAGGATCGGCTCTGGCTTCTTTAGAAAATAAACTTGCAGGCGAATGACTGCTTTCATAACATTATGAAAACTTCGACTAACTGTCCTACCTGATCTCCCAAATTTATGTTTTATGACCCTATTTTTTACATGATGAGCTAAAATATGCAGGAACATAGCTACTTGTTCATCTATAAGCATATGACGGGAAGCTTTCAACCCCCTAACGCCTCTAACATTTCGCAAAGCTTAAAAAATACTCTTGCGTCCATTCTAAACATGTCTTTAAAACTATCATTATCACTACGCAGAATTCTTCTAATATGTTCCCTCTTCGAATAAAAGTCTAATATATAAGTTCTAGGCTTATATCGATGTAGACTATTATTATTGGATAACACAACAAGTAAAATCCTAATAATAGTAAACATTTGAAAATAGATGGTCAATACAGTCATCAACTTTTTCTTTCTTTCTTCATTAGTTTGATGAAGCAATTGATCCATAACTGCAAATAAATAAATTATAATGAAATTGCTTAGCCACTTCTACATTTTTAAGTAAACTATGGAATTTTAAGAGAGACATTATGTAATAGTTGAGTAATGTGAATGCCAACATTAACTATCAAAAAGTAACATGTTACACTCCCATTTACGATTACAAATGCAAATACATCACAAACACATTACAAGAAAGGTGGTTTGAATACTATGTTATTGCTTAAAAAAAAAAAAAGGCAGGTCAATGATTCTTCGTTACATATTTTGGCAATTTATTTATTTGATTATATGATTGCCAAGTATCTTGTTGCAAAGTTTATTAGAAATTTCTACAGCACTTATCAAAGAATTCTCATTTAGGTTTCATCTACTAATTTGTTGAGTTCATAGTGGTCATTTTGCATTTGAATACCAGGTACAAAATTAACTTTTATCAGGGAAAAAAAGTTCATTAGTTTCTCCACATAAATATTTATTAGCAAATACCCATAGATAGTATCACTTCTCTTTTATCCTATGAAGCCAGCTTATGATACAGAGTTTTAATTTGATGTTTGATTATTGAAATTATAGGACTGGTATTTGCTTATTGAGTCCAAGCAAAAATAGGCCATCAAAATCTTCCCATAAAAAATTAATTGCAATAAATTGACAAAAAAGGAAGTAGTACTCGAATGTATTCATAGTTGGTGACGTAAAATTGTAATTCATCTGCGATGATTAAGAACATTTTTCTGCTATATTGTTTTGTCTCATATTTGCATACTTTACGTAAATTGCTAGCCCTATTGTAAAAGATGATTATTCAACTATGTCTTTACTGTATCTTTTCCCTTCTTACAGTATCCTCCGAAAAATCAAAGATCATAATAAGAAAAAGTAAAAAAAGAAGAGTACAATGATAAAAAATCATACCTTTTGGTTGATTTGTGCAATACCCACGTCTTGACGATGAGGAGAGAACGATTGACTAGATTAGGTCAAAAATTTGATGGTAGGTGAAAGAAATAACGTGAGAAGGGTTTTTGTTTTAGGCCTGTGATATTTTTGTCAATATGTAATTTAATTAAGGGTAATTTGGACAGGGTATTTAATTTTTTATTGCTTCTGGAGTGGGAATAGAAAAGGAATAAAAAGTTCCACCTGTTAGATGGAACTTTTTATTCCTTCTATAGAAGGAATAAAAAGTGCACGGGAATATTTATCACTGCTCATTTAATGCAAGTAAACAAAGTAATAGAGGCATTCCAGCAATAGAAATTCTATTCCTTCTCTATTACCTCCAAGTAAACAGGCCGTTAGTGTTTTGCCTTGTGAATGCCGCTAAGAAATAGCATTGGGTCTTTTCTATTAAAGAAGAGCTTCCCTTTTAAATCATGCAAGAATTTACTCAGTTTGGAATATGTTGGGCCTAAATTCACTTGGAATAATAAATAACAATACTTTCAACATACCCAAAAGAAGTTGGATAGCCGATGGAGAATCATAGTTGGCTAAATTTATTTTCTTGAAACAAAAAACCTTTTTATCTTTAAAGAGGCCTTTGGATGACTATCCTCTTTCACTCAAACCCATCTGTGTGAGTAAATAACTTTTGTGAATACAAATTTTCGATTTCAACCTATGCGGCTCCATTATCCCTCATGCATTCCTTTTTGTGAATGGCATTTGAAACCAAAATCAGTAAAAAGCTTTTCCGTCTATTTCATTGCTTCCTCGAGCTTTATAATATAGAATAAACATGTTTTTAGTAACATGTTTCATTAAAAGATAAGAATTATAGAAAAATTAGAGGAAGTGGAGGTGGAAATTGCAAATAACCCTTCCCTTAACATAATCTCACTTGAAAGTAAACATTTAAAAATAATTAGAGCAATTCTTCATAAAGAGGGAATGTTATTGAAGAATAAAGTCAAGGGCGAAATGGTAAAAAGAAGAAGAACAAAATAATTTCTCCCAAATTGTAGCAAGAAGATTCAAGAATAGGATTTTGGATTTCCAATTAAGAGGATAGTAGATCTCAACCTTACAACTATTTTCAAACTTATTTACTTCCTGGAGAGAAGTGTGTTGGTTTAAAAAAAATTTGCAGTTGAGGAATTTTGGGTAGGATTTCAGTTGAAATAATTTTTTTTAAAGCAAACCCCAAATAAAAAGGAAGTTTATGCAATTTTAACTTCAATTAGACTTTGGAAGGGAAAGGATGCATTGCATGCCTTATACTTTAGGAAGTGCTGGAATATTGCGGGCAAATCAATTAAAGAATTAATACATAAAATGTTTGACATGTAAAAAACACCACAACATTAAACCAGACATAGCATATGTTGAATTCTAAGCTACGTAAGGAGGCCCAAGTTTAAAATTTCAAGCCAATACGGTTATGCACAATAATTTACAAATTAATTTCAGAAATCCTAGCAAATAGATTGAGACTTTGCCTAAATGATCTCATTCTTCTCAACCAAGAAACTTCCATTCTAATGAGAAAAGTAGCCGACAATATTATTCTAATGAATGATATATTTCTTTTTACGGCAAGAAAAAAGAAAAAGATGATTGGATGATCATCAAATTAGCCTTAGAAAAAGCATACAATACAATTGGATAAGACTTCCTTACTGAAATTCTTGTAAATGGAAACCACTTCAAAGTTTTCTTACTTGCAAGGGAACCCGAAAAGGTAATGGTTAGTATCTATCTATATTAAGAATGGAACTTGTTAGTTGTTTTATTAGAAGAAAAGTTCGTTGCGATAATAAAGGGCCTCTAAAAATAAGGGAAATGAGTTTAAAATATCTCACGTATTATTTGCAAATGATTTAATGCTTATTGCCAACGCTGATAGAAAGAACTGAAAGCTATAAGCAAAAACCTAAAGAATATAGAGTTATTAAGTTTGAGAACAATATAGACAAGCCATCCATGTTTTTTCCTAGATATGTGGATACTCAGTCAAGAGTTAGTACTGTGTCATATTTAAACATCAAGGCAACATCATTTTTTGGAACTTACATAGGATTCCCATTGGATATAAGGACAAAGTGAAGGCATCACGGTTAAATTTTCCTGCCAAAAATGCTCAAAATAAATGAAGTGGTTGGACAGCAGGACAACTATGCATGATAGCATGGGTTAGTCTATGCTAAATATGTTTTACAGGCTCTAACCACTTATTATAAGCAGGCCATAAAACAACTCCCCAAATTATAATAAATAAGATTAAAAGGATTACAAGAAGTTTTCCTTAAAATGGAAGCAACAACCAACATAATACTCCTTCTATAAATTAGGGAAAAGAACTTCTACAATTCAATTCATCGGACCATTTAATTGATGATCTCACCATTGAAATGATTATAAGAGTTAATATAATGAATATTTCAATGGTCTAATCACAGTTATATGTAAATCCTATTCCTTCAACAACCTGTAAAACTAGTCCTTAAATTAAAAAGAAAAAATATTAATAATAAACAAGCAAGGTTGCATAATTTTCTATTAGGGAGTAATAACTTCTTTAACAGAATGTGAGGGGTTGTGGCTACTCAATTTGACTCAAAATAATATGGACTAATCTTTTAAAAGCAAGAGACAAGAATGTTAGGGAAGACCCTAAGGAAAGTTCAGCCCACCAAAAATAGGATCAAGAAGAAAATATGTAATGTTAGAATTAGGAGGAAACTAAATTTTCCTATGTGGTGCGTAATGGAAAAGGCATCATTTTTTTTGAAATAACAAATTGGGAGGTTACTTTGTAAGATGTATTAATGACCTTATCCACATATTAATTACTAACTTATCTAATCATGATTGTTCGTTAAATGAAAAAGTTTAGAAAGAGGAGAAATTAAGATTTACCTTGTGAACTATCCTAGTGCAATGCTATTTTGTCCTCAAACCATTAGTTAAGGATCATAGAAATGATTGCCCCATATGGTCCATGAACCCTTTGTAAACTTCCTAACTTTACATAATCTGGCTTTAATAATTTGCAAGAATATAATATAAAATCTTGAAAAGCTTTGCGAAAAGTTGCAAAGAACACTCTCGACTTTTCGCGATTTAAGAATATTAACATATAAATGATTTAATTGTAATTTAAGAAATTACAATCGTTATCAATAAATCTTAAAATATAATTTCCATTAAATTTTCATAATCAACGAGCAATACTAAATTAATGAATTAATGAAGTAGTATTAATCAATTTAAAAAAATAATTACAAAAACAATAAATATACCTTGAAAATTTCCAAATAAGAATAGCATAATTAATGACTAAGCAAACCTCTTAATTTCAACAAATAAAGATAAATATATCTCTAGATTCATCAAACACGTAGAATTAAATAACATCTAATAAGTAAAATTCTAAAATAATCACAAATAAATATTTTATAGACTCATAATTAAAGATGATCATAACCCGTAAAAGAAACTAATAACATCACTTCCTTTAGTAAGTAAAACCTCTTTGAAGTCACTCAAATCATGTAAATAATTTATTATATATGAAAATATTCAAATATAAACAAGTGATTATAATAAAATATAAAATTCTAAAATTAATACCTATAAAACATTCTATATTACTAATTTAATCATGAGGTTATTTTGGGACACACGATATATAATAAAAATATGACAAACTATTACTACAATTTACAATAGTAGTAGTAGTGTTATAGCATCAAAAGTATATTGTAATTAACAAAATACATTGTAATAAAAATAAACAAGATTATTTTGTCATTAAAGAAATAATACCATACTTAATCCACATATTAAAACAATTTTGATAAGTTAGCAATATTAAGACCATAATTATTATATTACAAATATTATATTAGTCATGATAACTTATCAACTTATCAACTTGTAGATATATTGTATGATTTATGAATATATTATAACTAATATCATAATATTAATAAATTATTGTAATAAGTACCATTATAATAATAATGTATGATAATAAAGAATATATACTCATCATATTACTATAATCTATAATATAACAAGACCCTAGGGCTAATTGCCTAGGAAGGCATACAATTATCAACACGAACTACGTATTTACCAAATCACTTAGTACGACAAATATTGTGTTAGATGATTATAATAGCAAATAAGCAAAATCAATAAATATAATAAAATGATATTAATTAAATAATGTAAACCAAGATCATGTTAGAAAATTAATGAAAATTTTAGTAACGGACCCTAGAATTTAAATCGGAACCAAAATCTTAAACCATATCGGATCATACCAAAACCTTAGAACTCTTAGATCAAATTAAATAAATCTTATAACCCCAAATATCATATGAATTAGATTAAACTTGGACAAAAAAATAAAAAGGAAAATTCATATCCCTAGAAATCCTAAATAAGATCAAATGGAGATTCAATAACCCTGGATAGCAAAAACATATCTCCATCAAAACAATCTAAAATATATAATAACTTAATTGATAAAAAAATCCTGCGTTAAACAATTTGTATAAAATGCAAATCGATGCAATATATCTTAATAATATCTAATAACAAAATAATAAGAAATAAATTCTTGTAATTGTACACCCCTAGAGTTTTACGATAACCTTATAGATAAGACTTTATAATCAAGAATGGAATAGTAGGAGTGTGCAAAAAAACCTAATATTTAGGATAACCGAATCGAAACCGGGAAACCAATCCGAAAAAAAGGGTTAATCGATCCATCGGTTTCGGTTTAGGATTAGTATTTTTAATTTTTTCGGTTTTAGGTTTCGGTTTTGGTTTTTAGATTCTAGAAGCTGATGGATTCGATTAACCGATCCGTAATTATAAATATATAAAATTTATAATATACCCATATAATTATTTTTTTAGTGTTATCAATATGAATTATGTTAAAATGAATAATTCAGATAAGAAGAAACAAATGCATTTATATGTTTGAAAATTGGAATTGTGGTATTTAATTGAGATTTTATATTGAGCTCAATTGATCAAGATTGATAAGAACACATGAGTAAAAGGCTATTATGATGATTATCTTGATGGCATCGATATATATTAATAACAATTTTACATGTCTTACATTCTTAATTTATAGTTTTTAATATAATTATACAAAAAAATACTCTAATTTTTTTACGCACATATTAAAAAATATGGTTATCTGCAGAATTTGCACAACCATTATATTAAACGGTTAAAAACCGAAAACCAAAAAAAAGCCAAAAAAAACGGTTAACCGTTAAGGCGGTTAACCATTCATAATGGATCAGTTTAGGATCAGGATACCGAAAATCAGATTATTATGGTTAGAATAAAAAAATAAGGCTACGGACCGGTTAACTGAACCGTGAACACCCCTATGGAATAGAAACTCTAAAGTCAAACCGAGTCAATGTTAAACTCTAGAAACCTTAGACTCAATCAGACAGCTTATAAAACCAATAGAAAAGTATTATGAACTTGAAATAAGAATCGAATATATAATATATGTCATAAAATGATCAAATTCGTCCAAACTTCAATAATTACGAGCCTTTTCGGGTCAGTTCTTCTGTCCAAACCTTGACACGCAAAACGAGAAAATATTCCGACAAATAATTTATATTATAAATAAATTAAGATATTTATAAAATATCATATACAATTTTACTGAGTCAAAATTTCATCTGTTGAATCAACCTGTTTTCATATCCGATCACTAATGCACAGATCGATATAACAAAACCAAGTAACAATTAATGATAAAATAATATTAAATTTTCTTTTTAATGTCACATACTAATTTATTGAAGCATAAAATCATCAGTTAAACCAAAACAATCGTTGTACCTAATCGCCCACATACAGATCAAGATATCATCATTATTCAACAATTAATAATAAAATAATGTTAAATTATTTTTCTAATTCCATAATTCATTTTATTGTTCAATAAAAATGTCAGCCGAACAGAATTTTATGCATACCTTATTTTCTACCGGTAAGAAGATTGCCACATCCTAACTTTATGTCACATCTGAACTTTATGTCGCTTCTACATTTTCTTTCCCTCCTTCCTCTCTCTGTCCTCCTCTCCTTCTTCAAGAAGTTATCTCCTTCTTACGTCATTCCATCCTCTATAAATATCCCTCCCCATCTTCATTTTCCTACTCTTTACAAACATTCTTACTACCAAAATTCTCTCAACATTTTCCCTTTTCTTTTCTTCTCCCCCTCTCCATCTCTTTAGATTCTTCTTTTTCCTTTTCTTTTCAACTTATTCTAATCCCCATTTTCCTTCTATAAATATACAAATACCCCTTCTCATTCTACACTTTCATTTCATTACCTTAAACAAACTCTTAAAAATTTTTCCTCACCTTCTCCTCCTCCCTTCCATGCTATTTTCTTTCTCTATATAGGGATCATACACAATTTTTTTTTCTTATCTTTTCTTTTAGGTAAAATCCTCTATAACTATCTCATTTATTTTACCTTGTAGTTAGCAAAGTTTCAAGCATTATCTATAAATTAAGATCTCTCCAGGAAACTTTCATTTTTATACCTTATTCTTGTTATTCTTGTTATTCTTATTGTATTGATATAAACAAGGATCACTAACCTAACTATGTTTTGTTATACTAATTAATCTAACTTTTATTTACTTGTTTTTTTTTTTCTTTCTTTATCAAAAGATAAGTCTAGTACTAGCTAGACTTGGACTGGTTACATATCAAGTCCGAATGAGACTGGAAATATTCAAGTATCGAGGAGCCTTGTTATAGTCTAAGACTCTCAATCTTTGTTTTCTTATTTGTTATTGGTTCTTTGTTATTCTTGAGACTAGAAATATTTGGTCTTAAGGAGCCTTGTTATAGTCTAAGACTCCTAATCCTTATTTTCTTATTTTGTCTATTTTATTTTGTTATTTTGGGACTGAAACTATTTCAAGTCCCGAGAAGCCTTGATATTAAAGCAAAGACTCCTATTTTCTTATTTTGCTTATATTATCTTATCAATCTTATTTAAGTTATTTTGTGTTCATGCTCATATCATGACCATGTTGATGTTGCTATAAGACCCAAAGATAATAACTTTGAACCCATGAAATGACACATCCTTGTTATATAAACTATTTTCTTTAAATTATATTTTCAATAAAAAGGAAAATGCTTGTTTAGTAAATAGAAAATATGAAACAAAAATTTTATGTTTTAACCCCCTAAAATACAATTATAAAATTTTGAAACTTTTACAACTTAGGAATTATTTCTTAGAAAATCAATGTTTTGCTACATGAAGCTTTTTATAAAAAGATTAGGGTAAACCATGTGGTTGAATTTTCCTAAATGATAAAACTTTAAGAAATTCCACAATGCAACATAAAATATTTTATTTAATAACGCATGAATTGCATTTTTTGAAAATAATTTGTTACGTGAAGTTTTATTACAAGTATAAAATATTCAAAACTTCAAACTAAACAACATACAATGATTTTAGTCAAGTATCACAAGACAAAATTTATGAAAAGAAATTTTATTACAAATACAAAAGTTAGTTTTTCATAAAAACCCTAAGAACCAAGTTTCCTCATAAATTCATAAACTTAGTTTATAAGAACACAGGAACTTTAATGAAGTAACTAAAACTATTTTCATAAAATATAAACTCGAGCAACATCACTATGGTCATGCATGAATCATAAACCATTACCATATATTACTATGATATATTATGCTAAATTTAGTTTTGTCCAAGGATATTTTTTTTTTCAATGACCAAACGACGTGATTTCACGAAAATTGGGTTTAAGATTGGGTGGTTGTAGCTATTTTAAGTTAGGATTTTCGTAAATCAATTTACTACCTAGAGTAAGTTTCTAGATTAGAAGATTAAGCAAAGTTTAGTATAGAATACTCATGTTGGGCATTTCCTTTGGTTAGGTGACGAAGGAGAAAACTTACCATGTTCCGAAGATTATTTCAACTAAAGGATTTCACCATGGCTGAATGAGTTTTCTTGCTTTGTGTATTTATGCTTGTGCTTGTAGAAAAAAACATTAGAAGTTAGACAAAAGAAAAAAATGGATTGCTTGAGGGAATGGGGAATCTATGTATGTGATTCGTTGGTTGATCAAATAAATGATAAGTATATCAAAACACCATTTGGTTGCTAAATGTCTTGCATGATTGGTTTTTATCAATGTTGTTAGAACTGGATTGGAGTTTGATCCGGATGGGTTAGGGGTCCGAGGGGTCGAACTGGATCACAAAAAAATAAAAATATAAAGGATAATTTAATTATAAAAGACCAATATGTGTGTAATCAATAAATTAAATCTATATTTGGATCAAATTCATCAATTAATTATTAAATAAATATGATATAATGATTATATTTTATAAATTTATAATAAAGTATGAATAAATATTTAAATTTCTAATTTTTTATTTTTATTTTTTGGACCCGGGTCAACCGGTCCAGGTCAACCGAGTCAATCTGGGTCTCGTCGGTTCGTTGCAAAAACGAGTTTTAGGCGAGGCCTGGCCTGGCATTAGTACCGGTTTTGGTCCACTACCAGAAAACAGGCCTTTAGAGACAGAAAATCTACGACGGAAATTAGAAAATGTAGTTATAATTTTATAAATAAAATCTGTAATGATGGTTTTTGCGATGGAAATTTACGTTTAGAGATAGAATTTTTGTCTCTAAAGCCTAATTTTCTTGTAGTGGTCGAACCAGGTTGAACCGACCGGTCCGAGTCAATTTTGACAACCATGGTTTTTATTGATTGTATGTTTATGATAATTGTTTGGTCACCTTGGAAAGAAATTTAAATTGGATTGGAAATTATAAAAATGGATCATGCATGGCATAAAGTGAGTCACATTGCATTGCACTACTACAATTCCTATGGATGGGGTCAGTAGGTAAAGTTACCTAGCTCCAGCATGAGGAACTACAACGTTCGAGGAATACAATCTCTTGGAGGAGCCGCATCGGATCGCATGGTAAAGGGGAATTAGTAGTGGTCAGTTTTTGGAACCTTGGACGGTCGAATGGACTCTAAACATGTAGCATTCCTTAACCTTTGATATGGAGGGCGTAAATCCATTCCGCTCACAACACTGGTAAATCATGTGTATGTGTAAGCATAAGTTTGATGCATTACATACAATTGATTAACTAACTTGTTTGCCTTGGTTGTTATGAATATATTATTGCGTAAATATCTCACTAAGCTGGTTATAGCTTATCCTCTAATAGTTTCTTTTTGCAGGAAAACCATAAAGCTAGGAATTTGATAGGATTCGAGCATGGAGTGTATCATGGATCAAGTCAAGTCAGTTAGAAGATTAGGAAGCTGATAGAAAAAACCTAGATGAGAGCAAGACTTAAGAATTTGGTTTCCTCAAACCTTCTCTTTCCCTTTTCATATTTCTTATACTAATAGTTGATTAACAAACTTAAAGTTTACTTTATCTTATCTTTTGGTAGGATATTCGATTCTTTGCGATTCTTGTGATTTATGAGTTTATCGGTATCCAAAACTATTTTCTCAATAAATGCATATATATGTATAACCAAATGAGAGGATAATTAATTAGAGTCTTTCAAACTCTAACTTGCAAGGCAGACATCATATAATGGTACACACTGATATGACGACTCCAAGTTAATCCTTCTAGGCCCCTATTTAGGGTCATGACACCCTTTTCATGCATACATTAAAAGTAGTTTGATAGAACAAGGAAAAATATTAACGATTTTGAATGTGGATTTGGCAATCATTATTTTCCTCAGAAACTTATAAATTTTCATAAGAGACTTCCTTTAATAGTCTCCTACCTACTTCTACTATGAGAAATAGAGGAATTTTAAAAATGTAGCATGGTTGAGATGTGGTTATAGGGATTAGAATCTATTATATATTTTTTAAGGGTGTCAACGTATTAGAAATCTATATAAGGTTGAAAATTCGGTTTCTACAAAAGATGGATGAGTAGAACTTCTTTCATTTTGGATTAGATTTAACTATAATTTTAAAAAGAGAGACTTATAAGAAAATTATGCTTTCAAAAAATTCCTTTTAGATTCATGTTATAGAAAATTTGGCCTTTAAGGAACAAATTGGTTTTCTAAGAACCTAGATAGGAATATCCTTATTATATCATATCATTATGGCTTCTTTTGAATTCTGTAATATAAAAATAAAAAATACCAAAATTTTAATGTGGATCACAAAAATTTGCAATGATAATCATTTAACTAACTGGTATACAAATACAGATAGTTAATGTTACAAAATAGATAAACATCGAAGGAGTTCTTAGTGATCTCTGGAAATGATGTTTAGTTTTGCTTATAAAATGGGCAAGATATATTGATAGTAGAATTTATATAGGTTTACTAGGGTATTCTTACTATATTGGAAGAGGTTTTAAAAAATTGAAAATTAACATTGACTCTAACTAGTTTTGCTACTTACTTTCAAAAAAGGCTTATAACCCTAAATTACTATATTATAATTAAATCTTTACTTAAAGGGACAAATTCTATAGCTTTAACAAGTTACAATTAAAGCAATTATTGGAGATCAATGCAATGTAGATAATTTAGTAGGAGTGGCTCAATAAACTGAATTTTCCCTTGCATAATTCTTAGTCTTTTCAAATGGGACACTTGATTATGGTTAGTATAGGTAATGTAAACACCCCTCTTATCTAGTAGAACTTTGTTCAATGATGTAAATAGTAGTGCAATTAATCTACAGTTTGTTTTTTTTGCTTTATAATAATATCGTGTATGTACATATATTGTGTTAAATTAAAAACAAAGTGAGAGAGATATAACTCGAAAGGAAGAAAATAGTGAAGGGAGAGAAACAAAGATTAAGGGAAAAAAAAGAAGAGAGAGAGAGAGAGAGCTAACTTAATATATAGGATTGTGAAAGAGAGTTAGAGAATTTTAGAAAAGTATAGCCACACAAACTTCTTATTGCTTGAAATATATCATAGTGAAATGTTTGTTTCTATTTTAATTATCTTCATTTCTAATCTCCAATGGTATTTTCTTTTCTCAAATTAAACTCTTCCAATGGTTAGCTCTACATGCATGTTAAAGTCACTCTCTAATTTCAGTGTAGCCTCATTAAACAAGATTGTGTAATAGGTAATGCTTGACATTTCATATTAAGGATGAGATTGTACCCTTTTTTTGTTAAAAAAAAAAGCACTTCTTACATTGAATGTCCATTTCACTTCACCACTTAGAATAACATGGGAATTATCTCCATTAAAGGGAACGAAACTTACAATTAATATGCTATTACCTTGTTCACTCGGACAAAAAATATACAAATGAAATAGATTGGGAACAAAACTAAAATTACAAAAAATATCCATATATATAGATATATAGTTTACACTAAAGTAGTTACAAACCCTTATAGACCACTCTAGCACCACCAATCAACTTCATGATCCTCAAAACCCCATAAACGAGTCACTTTTTTCATTAATTTACCATCATAGCCTCATATTGAGATATTCACAAACCACCACTCATTGCGCCACCATCACAAATCCCAAACCCATGACCTTCGGATACTAAACTCATAGCCGTTTCATAACACCTTTGCCATCATTGCAATATGCTACAATCCATCACCATTAGCACCTATTTTACAACTCCCAATGTAAGGACCAACACAGCTAGATATAAGAATCCTAGCGTAAACAATCCCTCAGCCACATGTAATATTGCAATATTACATGTAAGGTTGTCTTTAAAGAAATTATTTGTATAAATGTTTGTCCAAATATACTATAAGATTCATTTACCAAAACTTTTCATTAGAAGAAGTATAAAACTTCATATATAATTATTACATACTAAGGCTTATGATCAAGCCTTTATAATATACGAAGCCTTACAAAAAGCTTTAATAAACTATACATATACAGAAAACACATTTCTATATCTATTAAAAGAAGATCATCATCATAGTTGAGGTTCTTAATCCTCCAATGCATCTAGAAAATCTTCGAAATCAAATCCATAACCCAATTGAGAATAAAACTCATCCTCATCAACACCTGAAATAGAAGTATCATGAGCCAAAGGCGCAGTATGTAAGTAACACAAAAAAATACGAAGTGACAAGCAAATTTAGACTATATGCAATGCAACAACCATCAATTTATTATCTAATAATTAGGTTTGCCAAGCAACATAGAGTATTCAAACTCTCGAATAAGCCACTGGGAATCCGGGGGTCCTGAGTAACGACACGACGCTTAGAAGGTTGATATAGGCAGCCCAAATACCTAGATCTCCTAGATGATATAACTGAAAAAAAATATAGCTTCATCTAATGTTTACAGTCATTTCTCGTCTTTACTTAACTTAATCGATAATATCACTTAGTTCAATCAATCCCCTAAACGTGAACTAAATCATATTATTTTTTCTTAAGAATAAGTAAATGTTATGCCGATACCGTTAAACCTATCGATTATTTGCTAAGCCACTTATAAATTGTCATAGCACTATGATAGGGATATACTAAGCACCTAAACTACCGTGTCTAACTCGAGATAAGGTTGCCGCTCCCCGGACTAGATTCAACGAAGAAAACTCAACCAATCCTACCACTTTTATGGCCTTCTTTAATTAAGATCAATTTAAGATATGCCTATCCTAAGCAAACTACATCAATGTTACTGTGTAACTGATGTGTCTATTAAGAAAGTAGAAGATACGTTCAACTGACACGAATAATCTGTAAGAAAAGAATTCGATATAACATTTGAATATATTCCACATTAAAACATAGTTTAACATTTATATACATATATAAATATAGCATCTTTCTATTAATCCACATTTTGAAACAAACTAAAGGTTGAGGGCAGCTTAGAAAGAATCATGGAGTACATTGTTAAAAGAAAATCATATCAAGTCTCATCATATAATGGGTCGAATGCTAGTAAAAAGCTTCACAGCTTAGGTTAAGGCACATTAAGAGCTTGACTTTAGGCCTTGACAGAAGCTGTGCTTAATATATATTGTTTATTTTTGGCCTCGATGAGTCTTAATAACTGTCACGGGGTACGTCAAGGGATCAACTTTAAGCCTCAGCGGGTACTAAGCTTCAAGACTTAAGGCTTGACATTATTTAGTGTTGTCGAGGGCATGTCGAGGTTTAAATTTCGCCTTCAAAAAAATACTTTATATTAACTTTTTACCCCTCAACTCTTACTTCAGGTTTACCTTTAATGCGCATCAACAACACATATATGTGTGTAACATACATATTTCTTTTATACCTTTACAAACTTTTATTGAACAACAGTCAACTACAAATTTAATACAAAAACAACTTATACAATTATGACTTCTTCAAAACCGCAGTTAACGTCAAAAAATACACAGAAACTACTCATCATAATAACTTCTAATATCTTTTTTATCTTTAATACGAAACTTATCATTTACAACCTATCTATAGTTCATAATGAAACTTATATAAGAACAAAACCAAAACATCACCTACATTTCTCTTGTTTTTCTCCTTTTCTTTTTTTTTTTTAAACAGAATACACAAACATACTTATATATATATATATACATATACACTCACAATATTAAACTTATAACATATACTCTATTTGCCAGACAATATTTACTTATACACTTTAAGAATCAAAATCATTAATGTATCACTTCATCTTATTAAAACAGGGTTCTTATAAATGTAAAGAAAATAAATGAAAAACAATTATGCTAGCATGTAAAACTTACCTCAAACGAGCTTAACTTGGAAATGGAAACTGGTTGGAAATTTTGAAGAGGAAATTTAAAATAAAATTGGGTAAAATTTATGGTAAATTACTTTCTTCATCTTCTTCTCCATAAAACAAAATTTTTTTTAAGGTCTGTTTTGAAATGACATGTTTAGATAATAATCTTGGTGCTTATCCACTATTTACTTCATCAGATAAACTTTGCAATTATCCACTATCTACCTTATTGACTTTTTAGGCTATTAAAATATTTTTTTTATATTGGGCTTGGCCTTAATTTTTAATAACATATGTTCTAAGTCTAATATATGTTATGAAAGCATAAGCTTTAAATTCACATACTACAAATAATATAATGCTAACAAAAATTCGTATTCTATATTAAATTCAAGTAAGTAATAATTCATGCTGACTCTTCACGTTTCTATTAATTTAATTATTTAATATTAAACTAATATTTCAAGCAAATGCACATATAAAATAAATTAAGCATAATGTTTAAGGTATTTCGCCTAAATTCACACAAACCTAACTTTGACGACTATGGACAGACGTAGAATCATGAGATTGCGTTGCCAGATTTATCCACTCATGATTTTTCAAAGTTTATCTTTAAATTTTTTTTATTAGAAATGGTTAAAACTATATATCTTTTTGTTATTTTATAATATTTGTGCCCTTAATTTTTTTCCTTTTGTTTTTGAATTGTTGTAACTTATCTCTCTTTTTTTTTTTATAATTTTGAATAAAATAGTTGATGGCCTTCATAAGATACTAAAAAAAAAACCAAAAATTTACCTTTTTATTATGGTATATATGTTGGAATTTAACTATTAACTAATAAATATAAAGAATAAAATGTAAAACTTGTATAACAAAAAGTAACATAATACATCGATTATGTAATCAGTCGTACAATATCCCACAATATCTTCATAAAATCAATTGTAAATAATGTTAATAAATTAAGTCAAATCGTCGCTATTATTTATTATTACTTTTTGCAAAAAAAAAATTAAAACATTTGTATTATTGACCATATAAATACTATTTATGGTGTTGTAAATAAATAACAAAATGCCCATTTATTAATACTCTGTGTGATAAGATCAAAAGACTTGTAATATTGAAATGTTATACGTATGTATAGATTTATATAGCTACTAATAATTAAAATAGTGTGCAATGAGAATTCTTTTGTCTCACAAAAAAAAAAAAAAAAAAAAGAGAAATTAGTTGGTAAATTTTATTAGTTATAATGTAAAGAAAGATAGATAAGAGTAAAAATGAGTAGAAGCCACTGATTAAGAGAAAAGCAAATAATGGAGGAAAAAAAAAAAAGAAAAAGAGACAAGTAATAAATAGAGTTTAGAAAAGTAAAGTGTTAATAAACAAAAAAGAATTTGTCCATTCAACCATATTTAACTACATGATAAAATCAACTTCCTAATATATACATATATATATATAATTTTTTTAGTTTTTAATTAATGACTAATAACTATTTCTTTTATGGCATTAGGGGGCCAAGCCAAGGGCCCTAATGGGACCATCCTTGGTGGTGACCATCAAACTATCCTTTTCCGTACAATTCGATAACACCAATGTTATTATTCAAATGAGTCTTGCTAGATTGCCTAATTCGATTGCACATTGCATATCACTAGTTGTCAAATCATGTTTATCTAGCTCTGCCATTCATCTTGTATAAAACCGAACACAACTGTGCATTGGTCATTTGGGTTGGTGGTAAACAATGGGTTATCATCAGTGTTTCACAGTTCATAGTGAATAGGGCTAGCTATGTTGGTGATTCAAACCCATGATGATGGTATGTAGATCTATGGTGGTGGTGCATGAGCTCTTTCTGTTAGTGGTGGTTCATGGGCCATTCGCATAGTTCGTGGTTTGAGATTCATGGTAAGTAGGTTTGTGGTGTTGGTGTGGGGTTGGTGGTCGTAGGTGGGTTTTTAATGGCAGTGTGAGGCTAGTGATGATGGTCTTTGTCTTATGTAAAGAAGAGATATGAAGAAAAAGAAGGAAAAAGGCAATAGAAGATATGTCAACTGAATTGCAATTTATAGGGTTCCCGCCTTGTTGAATAGGTATTACGATCAAATAAATAACAAAATAAGTTTGTATCAAGGAATAGATGGGAAATAACGATTCCATTTGCCCACTATTTAATGAAATGAATGAGGAAATAATATGTTATGTATATTTAAATATAAATGCTAGCTTCAAAAATTTGCTCATTGTAAATATTTGGCAGTGAAAAGCCATTTCTTTTGCAGTGTCTTCACATTTTTATGAATCAAATATTGCTTACTCAATATTAATATGTAAATTAAATATTACACATGGACTCATGAAAGTATTTTAGTTATGATTGGATTTGTTTCATTGAAAACATTCTTTTGATTCTTTTTTCTTTTGTTTTTTTAATTAATTTTTGTTATCACAAACATTCCACAATCAGATATATCGTATATTATATAATTCAACAGGATATAAGTGAATATGAAAGGCAATTATAATAATGATCAGAAGTTGAAAAATATCAATAAAAGCTAGAATAATGATTTTCAAATTAGACAATGCTTGAGTCTGACTCATATCTATTGTCTCAAAGGGTTGTCCTGGCAAAAGTGATTCAACTGGTGTGATGAATGTCAATTAACTGTAAGGTTGGTTTATCGTACCGATAGAGTATTAACTAGTGATATAGAGTATTGACTAGTGATATGTCATATGTCTATTGCTTTATTTCTTATCGTGCCTATTTGGATGTATATTCAACATAAGTAATTTAAGAATATATATAGACTTAAAGTATCTTTATATATAAGAGAAGTCCTACATTTTGAATTTAGTGACATAGCAAAATTGGATAATTTAGATTGAAATGTATTAATGTTTCGGATAAGTTTATTTAAGGTATTAGCTTTTTGAGTGGTTAAAAAAAAATTAATATTTGTGGGTAAATTTATTAATATGTCAATATTTCAAGAAGTAAAAAAAAAAAGAATCAATATTTCACAAAATTAGGCAAACAAGATATTCATAATTGATTGTTGAGAAAAATAATAAAAAACTAATTAAAATGTTGATACCTTAAATGAACTTTGTCAAACACCAATACCCCTCATTTTATTTACTTTACGAAAAATTGATTCTTTAATTGAACCACTTGAAATATTGATTCTTTAATTGAACCATTGACACCTTAAATTGACTTATCACTAAATATTGATATCTATTGATATAATTTATTGAAAAAAACTTGCACTTGACTCATCGAGATTTTTCACACAAGCTCATCTAGTTTACACATAGATCATAGCAGACATCTCCACAGTTCGGGACTGGTTGGACCTATGGACCTATCGATTCATGAGGGTGGGTCCAAACATGTTCAACCCTTTTTTTTTTTTTTAATTTTTTTCCCCTTCCTATTGGACCCTCTTGGAGCTACCGGTTCAACGGGTCCCGGGATGAACTCATATAGGACTTGCCAATCTGGACAGTCTTTCTGGTGGGGCTGGTCTAATGCTGGACCCACTGTGGCCAATCCAGATCTGGTTTCGATTCGAACTCAATCCAAGGAGATATTTAGATAATAATGTATTGCTTTTCTTTTTCCTAATGGCTTTTTTTTCTTTAATGTTAATTGTTTGCATTTTTTATTGTTCAAGCTCTTCAATATTTCACATCAACATATAACATGTTTTTCTGAAATAAATCTCATTGGGTCAAATGACCAATACCATTTACCATTGGTCATTAAAATTGTCTTTCATTGTGACTTAACACAAAAGTTATAAGTAACTATTATTGATCTTGATTATTATAATAACAACGCTAATTCCTTGCAACTCTAAGCTAGTGAAGCATCCATTTTTATTAACCTTGCACAATTTTTTTTTTTTTTTTAAGTAGTGGAACCTTAAAATTGTATTGAATACAAAAATTTAAATCGCTGTAATAAATAAAGTAGAGGTATTGTGTCAAAAGAAAGATACCAATGAAGGAAAGGAAAATGAGATAGAAGAAGGTGTTTACGATGATGTAGATGAACTTTAAAATTGAGATTCATGGGTGTTAAGCGACTAGGTTTTGAAATAGAAATTGTTAACAAAGATGCATAGCTAATAAGAATCATTAATTCCACTTTAGAAAAGTGCAAGTGAAGTTTAACACTTTGTTTGGCAACGGTGGAAAGCTACCAAAGTGGAAGCAAAGCGGCGGATGCAGAAGTAAAAGTAGAAGGAAAGTGGTAGAAACCTTATGTTCAGCCACAAATGAAATTGGAGGAAATAGTTAGAAATGGATGAAAGCAATAGAAAACTTGCCGCTTTCCTTTTCTCTCGACAATTGGGGAGAAAGCTGTGGAAAACATAAATAGTACCGTGAAGTTCCTTTTCCTCAACGGTAAATGAAAAGTTGAAATCAGATGGAAGAGATAATTTTGTCAATCAATTTCATCTTTCTTCTTTTCTTTTTATTCTTTTTATAAATTATCAAACATAAAATAAATATTTCACTTATTTTCATTTTCACGCATTTCCATTTTTTCCTATTTCCTAAGAAAAGAAAGACAAGAAGATAAAAATATCTAACACGTTGCCTTTTTCTAAATTTCCTTTGCCTACTTGTCTTTTCAATTCTTTGATTTCATTTTTTATCATCATTCTTCAATGTGAAATGGTATTAACTGCATGCGCACATTTGTTTTATACGGACATCATTCCGGTTTCATCCAATATTAATTGTAAGCCAGTGTTTTAATCTCTTTTAGGATAATGAAATGAATTAAGAAGTAAAGATTATGGAAGCAAAGAAAGTAAAGGTAATGAATTATTGTAGAATTTGAGTACTTTCATTTGTTTGGATAATAAAGAAAGGAGGGAAAGTGGATGAAATCTTAATTATTATAAAAGATAAAATAAAATATAACAGTAATATATCTCAAAAAATAATAAATAATTTTAAAGGAAAGTATATAAGAGTAATTTCAAACAATTTTTCTTTTTTTTCCCTCACAATTCTCTCTAATTTGAAGGGACAAAAAAATGGCGGGATCCAAAAAAAAAATTACATTCATTTTTTTTTTCATTTCCTTCCATCCCAATCATTCATTTTCCTTGTACCAAATGCAATGTTAACAAACAAAACAAGCTGTTAATACACATTTTAGAGAGATACAATTAATTAGCATTTGATTGTCAATGGGCAAATGGCAATATTAATGGTCTCCTAAATAGGATGAATCAGTTCCAACTCCTCACCCGGCCCGATTGTTATGGCAATATATATATATATTAATTGAAATTTCATTAATGCTCTATCATACATAAAGAGTGATGATGGAATTCTAATTATTTTATTAGGTCAATTAAGTATCAATCGATCACGTTCCTATATTACCAATGTAAAAAAGGAAAAAAAAATATAAAATCAACATTTAATATAAAATGCTAATGATAGAAAAGTTTTTGAAAAATCGCAACATAACAAATAAAATGGAGGAAAAAACAAAATATTGGTAGTATAGGGTTGTCTAAGGTGAAATGGGGCTTGTATAAAATGGTGGTTGATTTTAATATAATATTGGGTATTTAAAAGAAAGATTCATTCCACAAGGGTCAAGGAAATAGGTATTTCAATGGTAAATCTAAATAGTTGAATAACTTATGGGATTGATTTCATAATAAAATAGATGGAAGCAGAATTTTCTTAAAAGAACAAGTAAAACGCACCAATAATATTAAAGATATTTAAGCATCGAAGTCTCATATTCCAATAGATTAAAAATAGTTCAACAAATTCATTTTTTGCCCCTTCACCTAATTCAATTCTTAACCCTTTTTTTTCTCATTTAATGCATAATTTTAAATTTACAATGCCCAGATGAATGATATTCTACGTCATACGTTATACTTCAATTATATATTTGGTAAAAATTATGTTTATGTATAGGGTGAAAGTCATACTCAATACATGGAGTTTGATAAATTGTGCCATTAACTATCTAGATTTTGAAAATGCTAATTTACTGCTTAAATTTTTCTAATTTTTGCGATAAACTATCTAAATATTGCCAAATTTTACGATTAGCGATCCATATTTTAGCTCTTTTTTTTTTGTGCAATTTTCTCTATGTACTATAAATATAACTCGAAAAGTTCCAAAGTAGTAAATTAACAATTTTCGATTGTTAATTACAACAAAATAAGTAAAATTTAGGCATTAAAATTTGACATTTACATTTATATGTGTTGTTAATGACACAATTAGCTTTAATAGTTTTGATTAATAGGCAAATTACACCAGAACATTTAAGATATGTTTATTTGAAGCATTAATATTTCGAACAATTAACAATACGAAACAACATTTCGCAAAAGTGAGTTGAATATGGTATTAATATTTCGCAAAATCTATTTAAGATATCGTTATTCGGATCAATTTTTAATTATTTTTTCTTTATTTTTTTAGTAGTTATTTTGAATACCTTGTTTCACTCATTTTACGAAGTTTTAACGTATTCGTTTTAATTATTTAAATATTGATACTTTAAATAAATTTATTGTCTTAAAATATTTATTACTTTTTTATTCATTTAAAAGATTGATATCTTAAATTAGCGTACTAATAAATATTTATATATATTTTTATGTGATTTACCCATTAATCAAAACTATTATTACTATTCTCCAATCGTACGCGAGGAACGTGGATCATGATAATATTTCCAGGTCAGCTTCGATTTTCCCCAAGAATGTAGAACAGGCCATTTCTTTATCTTGCTTTTTGACCAACTTTTCTTTATTTTGTTCATCATGAACCTTGCATAACGTGGCCTTTCAAGAGCTTCAAGTACAGCAATAACCTTTGACCACCAGAAGTGGCCTAAACAGCAAAACAGCTATTTTTCCAGCATCATTAAGGATTAAATTAGAAACATTAAAGTATCTAGACCATGTTCCACTCATCCCGACAGGATAGACCTGAATTGCTTTTAAAGAATAATTATGTTTCTTATTTCTTATTTATGTACCATAAGATAGAGGTCGCACGGTTCGGACCCGAACCGGAACCGAACCGGAACCACCGTTCACGGTTCCACATTTCGTGAAACCGGAACCGGAACCGCCAGAGCCGGCGGTTCACGTTCCAAGGAACCGCCGGTTTCTGGCGGTTCCGGTTCCGGTTCAATGAACCTTTTTTTTTTTTTTTCTGGTGAAAAATATGAAAAAAACCAAAACCTTAACCCTAACCCCCCCCAACAGCAATCCCCACGCCCAGAAACAACCTGCATGTCTTTATTTTCTTTTTTTTTTTTAAATAAATATATGGCGGTTCCGGACCCGTTGGAACCGCCGTTCTATCACGCGAACCGCTAGACCTGCCGGTTCCGCGGATCCTTAGACGTTCGGAACCGTCACCCGACGAGGCGTTCCCGGGTCAGGAACCGCCGGTGACGGTTTGGGGCGGTTCCCGGTTCGGAACCGTCCCGTGATAATGTCTACCATAAGAGGACTTGGAGGTCAACACATGGGTTTGTTTTAAACTCACCAGCCACCATTCATTGCATGTCTCTATGCTTAAATCTTAAAATAAGGGGATTAAGTCAACCATTTATTAACAATAATTACGTTGTGAGATTTAGGTCGTGAAAATGTGTCTCACATTTTCCTTTCCGAAAAAAAAATAATAATAATATGATTCTTTCGTCCGTTCATTAATAGGTCCATCTAACATAAAAATACGTCACATTTTCAAGACAAAAATTGTTTGGCGGAATGATAGATACAATTTTATATTTGAAAACGTGAATGGAATATGACGTGTCGTTACATAAAAAAAATATAAATTTATTATCTACATTTATTATTATGGCTTTGACTATTATATGGTTTTTAATGTGTGAACTGATTAAATTATTATGTGTAACACACCAACAATTAATTCAATCGAAGGTTTTGATTACTTGATTGATATTACTACAATCAAACAACGCAAGGATTTCAATATATTCACTCAATACTATGCGCAATATCAAAAAGGTTGTCACCTCAATTCATCACGAGCTAATAAGATCAACGTTGTCAAAACCAGACCGATGATTGACCCATATATGCTAGATGGGTTAGGAGCCGAGGGATCCATCAGGTTCAATCCTGGATTGAATGGGATCAACAAAAATATTAAAAATAATTTATTATTTATTTGCTAATGCTAAGAAGATTGAAATTGTAACAAATTATAAGTTTAAATAATCATTTTAACTAATTAGTAAAATTATAACTAATGAGTTTAAATAATTTTACTTATCTCTTTCATATATTCTACAGAAAAATCAAAGTATGTACTAATGAGAATTTTGTTTAAACAAAAATATGAAATAACATTAATCTAGATGATTTTTTTTTTTTTTTTTTTTTGCCAAAGTATATAGAGTGTTCATAGAGTTAAAAAAAAATTAAAAGAAAAAAGAAAGGACATGGACAAGTTCGTCATTTGAGCAGACTCAAGCAGAGCACCGCCCATCCTGCTTCTTTCTGTTCCAACCATTTTCTTTTTACAAGGCCATTTAATCTACATGATTTGAGGCACAAAATATCCTAAAAGGATAAGGTTAAAATGATTTAAAGAAAACACAAAAAAGTTCAAATCTTTTTACGAACATATCGTCTTCGTCAGGAGAAAAAAAAACCATCGTCTTCCTTATTATTCTTCACTCTCTCTAAAAACCAAAAACACAAATAAACCCACCAACTGAGACACCACCCCATGACTCACCACTGTGCCTACCACATGAATTAACCCATCTTTACAACCACAAACTCAAACCAAACAAATGCTAACAGCTGTCTCACTACACCTAAATTTTTCAGCCTTCACAAAAAAAAATACCCCTCAACCCATAAGTGATATTCATGACTTGGAGAAGAAGACAAGAATTCGATTACTCCCCATCCGGCTGAAGCCGGGTTGGCGATTTTCCGGTTAAGCTGGCCAGTTAGATGATGTGGCATTGGGTCTTAACAAATCCAGTTCTTAGCAAAGATCGGACTGATTTTGAGGCAGGTTCAATGTTGGACCGTTGAAATGGCTGGTCTAGTCCAGTTGTGACTACATTAGATAAGATATAAAAATATAGAAAAAAAAATCTTTGTAGATGTTTCTAAAAAGGATTTTAAGCTCTCATTCTACTATTTTCATAACTAATAATACCATTTTATATAAGGATAAGCGGATTCAGATAGGTAAAGTATGAACTCTTACTTGCACACTATCTTGTAAGGTATATTATATGAAGTTTATAATCAGAGCTTAACTTGTAGTATCTTACATTTATCATGTACTTTGTACCCTGTAAAACTCATAGGTACCATGGAGCCAACAATTAATTTCTTTTTCTTTTTCAAATTTCAAGTTGTAATTAATGTTATCAAAATCGGACCGATCCAGTCGGTTCAACCGAAACTTACCATAAGAATGAGCTAGTCCATGATATTAGTCCCGTTTTTGGTTGAATCGGTCAGACCTACCCTACCGATTCAACTGCAAACTAGTTGACTGGGCTAGGTCAATCGAGTCCAAATGTCAAAAAAAAAAAAAAAAAACACCATCAAGGTTGTAAGTCAAGAAGAGGAAAGCCGTCACGACGGTGATGCGATTAAAGATGGTGAAGTAACGTTCTTCTGCTTTTGGTTTGTTGGCTAAGGGACTTCCCGAAGGAAGAGGATGGTGGCGAGATAGACATCTAAAGGGATAATGGTAAGTATGGGAAGGAAGGAGGAATAGTTATCAAGAAGAGGGTGAAGCAAACGTTGGTGAAGTTGGCGATGTTGAAACTAATGTAACCTTGAAGATATTGAACATTGGACTCTGGGTTTTATGGAAGTTGTAGATGCAAGCGACGAGGATCACCGTGTTCATCCTGGTGTACTATTCCCTCCTATACACATGAAGCCATAATGCTTTGGGAAAAGGAGCTCGGGTTGTGTTTTGGAAATGATGTTTTTGAATTTTTCATGAAAATATATATATATATATAACTATATATATTTTTTCCAATTATTTAAATCTCGAAAAAGAAAATGAAACATCAATTAGTAAATAACTCATTATTCTATCTATTTTTTAAGCAAGTGATATATTATAAAAGCATAATTGATATAATAAGTTATGGATAGACTAATGAAATTATTTAATTATAGATTTAATTATATAATTTATATTATTTATCTTTCATAATTAAAATATAACTTATATTTTTATTTTTATTGATCCTGGTTCAACTATTAATTGAACTTAGTTCAACCCATTGACTCTTGACTTTCTAACATACCAGTTCAACCTCCGGTCTTGCTCTAACAACATTGGTTGTAATATGTAAAACTACCTTGTTTTTATATATTCATTATACACAATAAATCGAAAGAAATTAAAATATATAATTTTTTAATATCACAAAATTTACAATATGTAGTGTTTATTTGGTAAAGTTGAAATCCTTCTGATTGCATGGTTTTAACAAAAATGTAAAATGTCTAGTAAATTCTAAAATTAAAAACTGTGAAAGCACACACACACACACATATATATATAATATATATATATTTATAGACACATATTAATTAGTCTTAGAATATTAATAACACTTCTATATAACTTAAAAGTTCAAGTACATACCATCAAAATATTTACAAAATAAAAATTGTAAGTACTTCCATCATAAATTAGTATAAGTTTTTACAAATAAAAATTTCTAAAATATAGTCTGCAAATGATAATCTTAATAAAAAATGATTGTAATATGAAAAATAAATTATTATCATTTGTTCATTATTTATTTTATATTATAATTTTTTAATAGAGTAAATGTTTAAACTATAAATATAGGATACCTTAGAACTTGTATGCTCTATTTTATAAGTTCTAGGGTGGCTACAGGGTATGAAAACCTCTAGGGGTAACCCTATTGTACAGGGTACCTATTCGGATCCTGTTTAACCTGGTAGGGTTTGGGTGGGTATTAAGTGCTACAAGATAGGTTATAGGTATCAATTTTCGAAACCTACTCTTACAGGGTAGGATATGGATATAACGTCTTAAGACCCTGTACCCACTTTGAACTGGTATTATACTGTAGAAGATATAGATTCTAAGAAAATACAAGTTTCAATGTATCATTTATTCACCTTATTAAATATTATGCAATAATATTAATATATAATAAATAATGATATTTCATATTTTATATTACAACCACTTATATTCAAGATTATTATTTGTAGACTACATTTCAGAAAATTTTATTATAGAAGGATGTGTACTATTTTATTTTAGAACGATTTATTATTTTTATTTTAAAAGAACTATGATTGTATGTACATACTTGAACTCTCAAATTATATAGAGATGTTGTTTATATTATAACACTAATTGATATATAGAAGTAGTTCCAAAGTTTTTAATTTTGGAATTTCGTGCAAGTTTTATAATTTTGTTTAATATCACATAAATAGCTTCCACTAGTATTTGTTGTATGTTTCAATTTTCACACATGAATAAATTCTATATATTATAAAGCTTGTGATATTAACAACTTTTTAAATTTCTTTTTACATGTTGTTTATATTAAATGTATCAAAATAAGATAGTGTTGCATATTATATGAAAACATGTCAAAGATTAAACTTAATTTTTTAAAAAGAAAGAAAAAAATATAGAAATTTTGTAAAACAAAAAAAAAAGAACAAGTTCCACAGGGTACCCTATACCTTATAGATTTATAGGGTACATGGTACAGAGTAGGTACAATGAGGTATGAAATTCAATACCCTGTACCTTACAGTGTAGGGTATGGGTAATGCTTCATACCCTACTCATTCTGTACTCGCTCACCCCTATCGTACCCTATCATGTGAAAGTAGATTCTTAAAAAAAAAAAAAAAAAAAGAAAAAAAAACAGTAATCGTACCCTACCATGTGGCCCTCAATACCCAGTCAAACCTTACCTGGTTAAGTGAGGTACAAGTGGGTATCATGTAGGCGGGGTTACCAACTCACCCCTAATTTTACAATTAAGCTTGATATAAGTGAATGATATTTTAACTTTGGTAAAATAGGTAATTAGTTACCTGAACTTTGAAAATAATCAATTTAGTACTTAAACTTTGAAATTATCATTTTAATACCTAAAAGAACTTGACAAATGTAAACTTTAGAATTTACGGTAATCTTATAAGTAAAATCTTAGAATCGATATTGGAACCAGAACCCTAAGGTTAATTAAGTCAACCTTAAACCATAGAACCCTAGGCTTGATCGGATATAATTCTAGAAACCTAAAAAATCAAACGAAATAGGAAAAGGTGGAAACCCTGAGATTAAGTCGAATATAAAGTTTATACCCTAAAACGGTAAGAGTTTTGGAACCCTAACTTTTCTAGACCTTTTTCTATAACGGTTTTGGTATTCAATCCTGACACGTGAATCAAGGTAAAATATTCCAACAAACAATTAATAATCAAATGATATTAGTTCATCATTATAATATCAGATGAAAGTCTATCGATTTATAAAAACATCAATTACAATAATTTATATGCCTATTTTACTTTCTATTAGTAAACAATTTGTCTTTACTACTATTTAATTACTATTCATTCGCTATTTATTACCATTCACATCAATTACATTTTCTTACATTTTTACACATCTATTTTTACACTTACATAACATATTTCTTACACACATCTAATCTTTCATACTTTACACCTTACTTTTCATAATTTTTTCTTTTCTTTTTCTCTCTTTCTCTCTCCCTCTCTCTTCTCCACATCAGCACCTCTTCTCTTTCCTCTCTATTTTACTTTTTTGCATTTATTTTTCATTCTTTAATTCCCACTTTTCCCTCTATAAATACCACCACTCCCTCCTCTCATTTTCACTTTACAACTTCTTTTTCACTCTCAAAACTCTGTCACTCTTCTCTGCAAAAGTTCTATCCTCTCCCATCTTTTGCTTTAGGAGCTGCAACGCTCCCCCCACACCACCACCACTGCTGGCCACCACTCCCTACTCCTCCATCGCCCACTTTTGTTTATTCTTTTTTAGGTAAACACTTTATACACTACCCTTATATTATTATCATGTAAACACTTATGTAAGATCCTAAAGAAAATATTCGCCATGATGCTCAAAAGTTAGGGATGGAAATGCATGAATATCCAACATGACTCAAGCTTTATTTTGTTTATGTTCATTTATATTTATGTTAACTAATCTAACTTTTATATAAGTATTTATATGTATAAGTGTATATATATATATATATATATAAACTTTAGAGCTTATTGCTCACTTATCTAACTTGTTTATTTATGTTATTTACTTTCAAGTAATTTATTTTCATGTTTAAACATGTCCATTTCAAGTCACAATAAGACTAGTCAACTTTAAACTTGGACTTTTTCCATATTCGAGCCCGAAGGAGACTGGATCATTTCAAGTCTTGGGAAGTTTAACTAAAATCTAAGGCTCTACTTTACTTTATTTCATCTTGTTTCCTTTTTATTTATTTTACATGATGACTGATTATTTCAAGTTCAAGAAGCCTTAAACATAAGCTAAGACTCCATATTTCTATTTTGTCCTCTTTGTAATTTTATTATTACATTTGCCAACTTTTTATATCATTAAGTTCATTTTTGTTTATGCCTTATTTGAGTAAGTGTTATGTTCATCTACATAAATCCTCACTGTAATGTTGTTAAGATGTTAAAGTAAATTCCTAAAATGTATATTTTGACAATTCTTTGTTATGCAAAAATATTTTTTAAAACTTATTTTAATACCTAGGATATCTTTTTTATAAACAGAAATTTGAAACAAAGTCAAATTTCTACTTTCTTAACATGTTGAGACATAGGAATAAACTTATGAAGATTTTTTTACAACTTGAAATTCTTACAAACACATTAAAAAAATCAATGTTTTTGGAAAATGAGTTTTTCAAAGGAAGATCTAACCAAAATTTACAAATAATAAAATAAAGTGTAATACCCTATTTCAATTTTGAATCTTCCATTATAAAATCCTAAGAAATAAAACGTCATTACAAGTTTTTTAAATTCGTTTTTTCAAGAGCCTAAGTTTCTTAACTTGATCACTGAGGCTAATTTGTAAAAAATCCTATTTTGAGCAACATCACTAGGGTCATGCATGTATTATGAATTATGGAGTTTTTATTTGTGATTAAATATAAAAATAAATATACTTGCCTTAAAGAGTCTATAAAGGGTGAAACTTGCAAAATGTGTCAACATCAACTTAAGTACAAATTTGGGCATAATATGAACCTAGGATTCCAAGATATAATTGACCTTAAATGCTTGAAATAATCTTAGAAATGGATAAAGCACTCGAAATAGCATAAATCAACTACTCATATGTGAAAAAGGAGTCAAAATGAGTTAGTTATTACCGTTTTAAGTCTAAACTATGTAACAAAAAGAATTTATTGCAAATAGGATTAATAGAGTTAGAAAATTAAGTAAGACTAATGTAAAATACTCATTATGGATTTTTTTTTATCTATGTGACACAAATCAAAGCTCCATTCTTCGAGGATTACTTTGACTAGAAGATACCAAATGACTGATGAGTTTATCTCATTGCTTTACGTATTCTTGTATATGCTTATAGCATAAAGCATTAGAATATAGGAAAAAGATAAAAATGGAATTGCACATGAGATCATCTTGGTTCATGCTTGTGTTTCTTGGTGCTTGATAAATGAAAGATAAGTATATCGGAGCTCAAATTGTTGATTAATGCTTTTATTCCATTACCATGTTGTGTATGTGTATATATTGATGATCATCTCAAAGATGGACATAACGTGGTTAAGGATGAACCAATAAAATGTTCATGCATGCATGAATTTGAATTACATTATTTGTGCTACTACTTCTACATGCAGGACTGAATGGGAAAGGTTCCCTACTCCAACATGAGGAACTACTTCTTTCAAAGAATACGACCTCATGGAGGAGTCATGCTGGATTGATCTATTTGGGCAAGAAGCTCGAGAACTAGTAGTAGTGTTGGTAGGAACACAAAATCTACCAAAATTGATGGTCACTGGGCCTTTTACGTTCAAAGCATTCCTTAACCTGGCTATGGAGGGTGTAAATCCATTCTAGATATAGTGTCTGCTTAACCATATATATTTGCCATTCATATGAATGATGTATCTCATTGTTTGCTTAAAAAACTTGGTTGATTAATTTATGTATGAATATGTTATTGCAAGACTTTACTCACTAAGCAAGTTGTGTTTATGCCCTATGGATTTCTTTTGATACACACTATCTATGGCTATACCCTTGAGATCTTTCCTTAGGTAATGACTACTAAGAATGAAGGAGCTTTTGAAGAAGTTTACTAGAAGATTTTGGGTGTAGACTTCCATAAAAATTTCCTTACTTAATGATTAGTCCTTTCTATATATATGTATTTGTTTATCTTTAAAAGACTTGATGATATGTAACTCTTGAGACTATGATGGGGGTATCCCCCCTTTGTGTTGTTAGACTTTGATTATTTGAAGAAATATATTAAGTTTAGAAATCTTGTAGGCTATTTATCTCTATCTTTCAAATTGCATAACTCCACCGGTGTCTCCTATTATTGTGAAAGCATGTCTTGTGCATAATAGCGAAGCTTTTCCTGACTAAGTAATCATTTCTAAACTTAATATCATGTGCGGCGAACTGTCGTGTTTAGGATACTCATTGAAGCGTAACAATAGAGGTACTGTTTATGCATGCAAAGTTCTTTTAGGTACTACATTAGTTAATTTCAAAGTTTAAACGTTAAATTGATCAACTTTAAAGTTTAGGTATCTAATGGTATATTTTGTCAAAGTTTATCCTATTATTTGTGACATTAATCCAAATAAAAATAACAACTAAAGATATTACAAAGATACATGTAAATAACATATCACATGGACTCAACATGTGTAATGCATAGTTGCATGGCTGATGCAAAACAACGTGCATAATATAAAATTCTCGCTAATGGAAAAAATAACAAAAAATAGGAAGACTATTACGTTAATAAGACTCACATATAGCTATTGTTGCAATACCCTTTTCATGGAGACTCTCAATAACCTTTTGAGACTTCTATGACATGTGAACTTTTTATCAAATCATAACAACTTGCTATTTGTTAAACAAATAGACTGAGGAATTTAATCTCTTTCATTACCCCTAGGCTAAAGAATTATCCCCCAAAATCTAGAATAAATCTCCTTTAGGATAAAAAAACTAACTTGCTAAACCTAATAAGGTTAGACAATCATGCTCATGAGCTACAATACTCGCTTTGAATGATTTATACCATTCACCATGAGTCCAGTTCATTAAATTTTAATGAACCCAATGACATATTAAAACTTTCATGTTTACAAGTTGTTGTTCAATAGATACAAATGATTTATACATCATAGATCCATCTAACTAAATTTAAACGAACCCAATGACATAATCTCAACTTCCATGTTTGCAAATCAATGTTAACTAGATCTATAGCATTATCGACCATATCCTATTGTGACTTATCAAACTTAGGGTTATTAAATCTAAACATAAGCACATAGATGTAAGCATAACCCTTAGTGTTAACAACTTATTTGTGACTTCCATATCAGTCTCTACATTACTTTGTACTTTAGGTTTTACTTTCCCATCTTGACTCCCAAAATCTATAACATCGAGAACTTTATTACACTCTCTCTTATTAAAGCTTGTTACATCCATTGAAGATCACTATCCAATAGTCTTAACTTTTGTTTTTGTCTTATTCAAATCTTTAATAGGATAATTCATTTGCAATCAAGCAATCTTAACATCATCCAAACTTACGGGCAATAATGTTAGCCTTTTTTTTTTTTCAATTTATCTAGAAATAAAAAGCAACCATGATGATCATCATATGTCACTCGCTTACTAAACAACTAGATATTTCCAAGCACTTTATAGTAGGACACTATATTAAAGTAAACATCATTAGAATATAGAGTAAATTACATCGAAATCCCAATATTAGGAATAAGTTCATTTGAGGTTTTATTGTTTCAAGTGGTTTAAAAGAGATCCCCACATTTAGAGAAGTAAGTCAATTGAGGTCTCTATTGAGATGTGTTGACAAGAGAAATATTTAATTAAAAACTCAGAAGACCCTTTTTTCTATCGACACATGTCAATAGAGATCCCAATTGACTCACTTCTCTAAACATAGGAATCTCTTTTGAATCATTTAAAATATTGGGACCTCAAATAAACTTACTCTCAAACATTAGGACTTTCTAGTGTAATTTACCCTTAGAATATATGTCAAGTTTTAAAATGGACATTCCTACTATTCAAAATATGAATCAATTCCACATTCAATTATTGAATATCATAAGAATGGGAATGATTATAGTTAAACTCCATCTTATCCACCAAGCATACAACTTTCATGATTAATTATGATAAGACAATTCAAACACAAAAAACTTAATACAAAATAAATTTTTGCCTATTCTTATCTAACAGGCAAATTATTATTAAACAGAATTCTACTATTGTAACGCCCTAACCTAAAGGTATTACAACCTGCCAATGTCCTTACTAAGATGGACACATTAAGGATATTATAATACTAATTCACAATTATAGAAATTCATCAAATCTCATATAAAAGATACCTATTTTAAAGAAAATATTTCAAATGATAAAAATTCCTGAATAACATAGTTGACATAAACCAAAGCCAACATATCTTAAACTAAGTAGAAACTTCATAAGGTCTTCTAATAACTATCTTTAAATCCAAAACATCTCTAGAGTTAGCAGGATAATCGAGTCCACTACTGTCCTCCCTATAATCTACAAAAATCTCTTAGCTTGACGAATCAAACACTACTGGATCTTCACCTGTTTCTAAAAAAGACAACCAAATGAGCACAAAGGTCCAATATGCCATGCCGCAAACACATGCACATGAACAAGCATCACACAGTTTTACATACATCCTAAATACTGGTGCAACAAATACAAATTGTTATCTTTTTATTAGCCATCAAACAATACAGTCTAGGGTCATTTGCGCCTAATCCCAAACCTAGAGCAACTCAAGAGTCCGTAAAAACAACCAATATTGAAAATAGATAATATATACATATGTGGTGTTGAAAATCTTTCACACACTCAGAGTATCGTAATCATACCACTTTCTAAAGTATTGGAATCATATCTATGCAAGAGTCCACTTGGGACAACCTCACACATAGATCATTAGGGTGCCGCTTTAGTATGACATTACTACCTAGTCTTTACTAATCATAGCTAAGCATAAGCAACAAACACTATTTCTCATTACAGTCTAATAATATTATGTCAATTTATCATGTCTAAGTCTACAAGTACAGACAACAAGCAGTGTAAAGTTATACCTTTAATCACTTTTAGGAACATAATCCTAATTCACCAATATACCTGATAATAAAGATAAAAATCCATTCTCAACTTATATTCATAAAACAACGCATTCTTTATCATGTAAACCCTAAATGAAAAGAACTAAAGAAACCCAAACTAAAAAGAAATACAAAACCCTAACTTATAATATACCTTAATCTTTGATTAACAAAATCTCTAATAGAATAGAAATTCTCCAAAATACTCCAAACAATGACTCCCTTAAAAAATAATCAAACAAGATTCAGAAAAGATCACTTCTATATAATTACAAAGATAAACAAGATCATACATACCTAACTTTGAATTTTAATTCCTTTGATTGAAATCACAATTTCTCTAATCTCAGATCTAAGGTTTTCTCCAGCTTTTCTCTCACCGATAAAAATTCCATCAATAGGTAAAGAAAAAAAATCAAGAACATTGCTCTTTTAAATCATCAAAAGAATTGAAAAGAATTAGTTTTACCTATTCTTGATTCTTGTTCTTTCTTGATTGTAGATCTTTAGTTCTCCCAATAAGTCCCAGGGTTTTCTCTAAAATGTATCTTCAAACAACAAGAGATCTTTAAGGAAATATCTTACTTGATTATTCTTTAAAATCTTTAAAGGATTGAAAAACCAACTTACCTAGATCTTTATTTTTTAATCTCCTTTTGATGTTAGGATCACACATGAAGAAGTTTTTGAGAGAAAACTAGGTTTAGGAATGAGTTTTGTAGAAGAGAAAAGCCTAGGATATAAAGAAAACATGTAAAACCCTTTCAATTTTTGCATAATAAAGGATGGCGGCTTAGGTATGAAAGCTAGCAGCCATTTGCTCTCAAGTCAAATTCTAGAACATATAGGTCGGCTCAATGCTGGTAAGGTACAGGACATACGCTGAAGGTGTTAAAGCCAAGGCCAACGACGTTCAAGGTGGCCTTTGTGCTGCGATTTTTCATCTTCAGTCACTTGTCTATCATGTGATACGACATAGATATACTTTAAGCTTTGACCATAAACTCCTCTTATTTTTAATCAAATGATATTTTTGCCCATCTTTATAAAACATTTATTTATATATTACAACTACCTTAAGTTATGACAAATTAGCGCTTAAAGTTAATTGTACCAGCTTAAGATATGAAGTACTACTCCTCGAATCTCACATGACAGTATTCAAATGATATATTAATCTCAATTCTTTCTTTCTTCTTCTTTTTTAATCTTGTTAGATAAAAAAATATAAAATATAAAAAGAAATCTCAAATTTTTTACCCCACTTTTATAATGAGAACTTAAATAATGAATAGATAGAAGAATAAGAATAATTAACAATTAGAATCAACTATATCCTACTTTTGCCCTCCCCACTTCATGGCATGAGCAAGTAACCAACATTAAAACTCACAATAATTGTCGATGGTCATAACATGATTAAGGATCACAGCCCAAACTTCCTTACTCTAGCTAACACCTACGATAGACCATAACAATTCCACATGCATTGCTCATTAAGGAGTACGGACACAAATTCCATCACACAAACAACATGCTTGTGGCTTGGTAGCATAATAAAATTAACACCAATGAACCAACAATTCACAAATAGACACATCGACAACTACCATTAAATAATGTATAACTACAACACTATGAATAGACTTGATGTACACATGTGTGGCCATACTATTCACTACAAATTGTAGTAGGCCTTACTTTACTAGAGAATTAAAATTGCCATAATGCATTGTTGGAAAAGATCAATAACTATAATACTCCAAAAAGTGCCTAGTGGAGAACATTTTTCACCAATTAATTCCCATTTACTCACCTAATTGGTAAAATAAATTCATCGCTTTACTTTTGCCTTTAAAAAAAAAAATTGTCAACTAATAAAAAACACTAAAAAGCTCTATATTAATTATAGCCATACACTAAATATTATTTATTAATTAAAATAATGCAATAAAAATTTAGTGATTTGTTAATATTATTGAAACATATAATAAAAACTGATAATATTAATAATAAATAATAGGGTTAATGTCACGAATAATACCTCTACTTTGACAAAATTTGCAATTAGTTATTTGAACTTTGAAATTGATTAATTTAGTACATAAAGGAACTTTTTATGCACACCAATAATATCTTCATTGAGTTCTTTTAGGTATTGAATTGATAAATTTTAAAGTCTTTTGTGTACTAAATTGATCAACCTTAAAGTTCAGGTACAATATTGATCAATTTCAAAGCTTAATTACATATTTTGTCAAAGTTCAAGTGCCATTTATAATGTTATCCCTAAATAATATTCAATGCAATATAATACTTAACACAATAATTATAAAATTCAATAAACTAATAAGACAAGTTAACTAGCCATACATAATCCAACAAAATATCATAAAAGTGAAATAACACATAGTTAGTCTAAATAGTAGTGTTTGAATACAATCAAATAAGGACAAAAACAAACTAGATGAACTGACCATAAGTAGAAAATACAATCTATGTGGAGGGCATGACAATTGGATCATATCTTGGTTCAGATGCCCTAGGCCATTCACCTTGATTCACCATGGAAGGCAGTATGCTGAGAACAGATTAAATTGCATAGGGGAGTAGGTTGAACATAGGATATGAGGTAAGCTGTTGGGATAATGACCCACTAGGAGAATACATCTATGGGACAAGCCATGGAATTGGACTACAAGTAGAAGGTCATTGTGATGGACCACTAGATTGACCATCTAGTGATGATGTGGAAGATGGCTATGGAAAAGGCATGGTATGTTGAGATTAGGCTTGCAATTTTCACTCTAACTCCTTACACCTTTTTTTCTACGATGACTACGCCTTCTGATGAACATCATCGTCCAATAGGCTCATGAGATGTCTACAAGGAAGATCCATATTGCTCTTTGTGGACTGTTATTAGTGCAAGAGTTAGGATTGCCCCACTATATCCTAATCCTTGATAGTAGCTTGACTTATGGCCCAAAACCTCTGCAATTATAACAGCATTGGACTTAGGCTTTTGCCATGATAACATCCTCCCCTTCTTCTTTATCATCTCCTCTTGTATAGTACAAGCAAATTCCTTGCTAAATTGATTTAAAGAGTCATAAAAATTATATTGAAATTTAGTAAAGTATTCTTACATAATTTTTAGTTACATGAGGGGGTGTATTCTTACATAATTTTTAGTTACATTAAGGTGAACTGACACACTTAGTTTTCACACTATCTTATCTTTATGTGTTTGTTTCTAAGTCTCAATGCTTGTCTTACCCTAGAAAACAAAGAAATAAAGTCGATGTATATGAAATATAAGGGGGATGTGATAAGTTTGTAAAAGGACATGCCACACATTTGAAGGATTTTAAATATGCTTCCATAAGCGATTTTGTTATCATAATATACAATTTGATATTATAAAAAAAGTAGAAATCATATCTTGTGAATCATTCCACGTTAGGAAATTGTGAAAAGAAATTTTCCATGGTGTAGAATAAAGTGGATGGTTATTTTCACATTTATACTCACTTAATAAATTTCAATCAAACACTGATACCTTGCATAAATTCCTCAAACAGCTTAAACGCTTACCCAAAACACATTACTACATCTCACCAATTTCTTCCAAACTACAAAATTAAAATCTATACTCAAGAGGAGTCTATGAATAATTATAGATTTGTCTTCTACAGATCTCATATATTAGCTAATTTAAATAACAACCATTATATTTGTCTCTCATAAATCTCACTAGCAAATGTGAGAAAACCTAATATCTCAAGTTAAATAACAAGAACATCAACTATGTTAATTAATTAAGACTAAGTACTAATATAAAGATAAATAAATTATAAAGAAGGGAAAGTGTGTCATTTGATATAAAATAATAGGTTTTATGGTCAACCCTAAAGTATATAAAAGAATTATTAAAAAGGGTCAAGTGTCTAAGGATATTAAATAAGAAGGTTTTATAGTCAAAGTTTAAATATAATTGTATTGTGTTTACATGGCAAAGACTTGATTAAGAATGGATTTTGGAAGAGTGTACATGGCTTCAACGCCTCCGGTAGATGCTTAAACTGGACATGAACCTAGCGTTTTTCCTAAGCAATATACCTCTATAAATAACCTTTAACCTACGAATTTGTCACACATTCCTTAGTCATAATATCTAATGAATTAAACACGAGGAAGTCACGTGCGAATGATCGACGATTTTGAAGTAGGCCCATTTAAGCTGCCAGCTTAAATACAATGGACACAGCCTAAACTCCAGCTTGGAGCCTCAGAGGAATTTTTAAAATTTTTGAATTTTGGCCTACGCTGGCATATAGGTCGCCGGCGTACTCTTATAGGCCGCCAACGTACCATAGAAGGCCGCCGGCTTAAAGTGCAGCTTTGAAGCTTATTTGTTCCCCTAAATATTTTAAGCCGTCATGTTTGTTTCCTTCTTATCCACCCTATATCCTTACGAGAAACCACACTATAAATATATCCTATCTTCTATCCTATCTCTCATAACCTCTCCTAAACTTTTAGAAACCCTAGCAGACACTTTCCAAGGTAAATTTCTTTAAGGAATTGAGTAAGTGATCTCTCATATTCCTTTAGTTCGTTTAGAATGATTCTTTCTTAGATTTTCGTTCTTATTGATGATGGGGGTTAATCATTGGTGGAAGTTGAAGGAAACCCTAAGTATGGAAATTGGGGATTTGCAGTTCTACAATCAATTGAAGGAAGGAAAGAATTAATCTGGAACTATAATTCATAGATAATAAGTTTTTAGGAAAATTAAATCATATATGTTGTTGTGGATGATTTGTGAATACATAAACAATGGTGAACAGGTATTCTTGTGAATTAAGGTTTCTCTATATCATTGTTGTTGATTTGGAGATCTTGGTTCTACAGTTAGGAAGGTGTGAGATCCAAGGTTCTAGGTAAATATTGAGTCCTTTCAATCTTTGTTATGTTAAGAGATGGAATCTTGTCTGATTGTTGTGCTATTTTTTTATTTAAGATTTTAGGGTTTTTGAGGAATTTGGAGAAATTGGCATTCTAAGGGTTTCATTTTTTTGAGATCTTAGAAGACGTGTGTAGATCTAATGTGGAAAATCTTATGTTTTGAGATTGTGGATTTTAGGGTTAGGGTTTAAATATGAATGTGAAATTGGATTTTGAATTGATGTATGTTGTTATTCAGGTTTTGGTGAATTAGGGTTTATATATGTGGTAAAGGATTGGTGATATTGAAGTTATGGAAAGCGAATCCAGGTACGACCTTACCATGTTTGTTTGTTTGTGGTTGTAGGACTAGTTGTTAAATCTGACTAATTTATATTCGACTTTAATTGAATTGAGTGTTGGTTGTGCATGGTTGCGGTTAATATAGAACTCATGGTAGACAGAAACCATGGTAGAGGGTGATACTAATGCTGGCAACCAGATGATCCTTATGTGTCGTTATCCCAAATGGAGTTGCACTTGGAGATGATTCCAGTAGATTAGGAGTCGTTACCAGCTTAATTGTGGAATGCAATTATATATGTATATACTATCTATACTATGGTTTTCATAAGGGTCATAAGATACTCCGGGTTTGGGACTAGTATACAGTAGTTCTGAACTGTGTTGGTTGCTTGGCTAATTTGAAGATAATAATTGGTGTTTGTTGCATTAGTTTTTAAGTCGTATGTGATATTACTTATTGCTTGATCATGTGAATGTGTTTTCGATTTGGTGTACTGGGCGTTTTTTGCTCAATCTTTATTTTTTCTACAGGTACAGGTAAGGAGTCTATTATCTATGATTTGACGAGATACAATGTATTCGTTGACTATGGGGAAAGCGATAGTGGATTTGATCCTTTTGCTGATAGCTGAGATTAGTGATTTTGGATCTAGTAATTGCAGGAAAGAAAAACAATATTTTTATGATTAGTTTATTTATATATTGGAGATTATGTTATTTCTTTAAAGATAAATTGTTTAGTTTTATGATTTAGATGAATTAAGGACAGAATCCTTTATTTGAGAGTTATTGGTGATATTTGAGTTACATATACTGGTGGATTTAGTGCATTATAGCCTTAGCATGTTCTTAACAAAAGAATGACACATGACGAGTTGTAATATATAACTTAGGACTTACAGGTATTATAAGAGAATAAATATAAGAACCACTTGCCTGCAAAATGCATTTCTTACACCAACTTATACCATCATTGCTTCACTGTAGTCTACACCTAACAGAAGTCTTGCTTAAAACTAATTTCTCACACAAAATCAATTCTAATAGAATCTCTTTACTGCTAAAAAAGTCTTGGATTTGATATGCTCTCAATTGTCCCTTCAAACTTATTTACTTAATAATGGAATGTATGCCTTTTAGGAGGGAACCACCTATTACCCATCTAATGGAGCTTACGTTGTGCGTGTTCATGAGTTGTATCCACTTTACATATAAGTTAAACCTTATATCCTTTTGTAGTCCATTCATACACATCGCCATATGCTAGGAAATTATTAATTATTCACAATAAAGTTGCATGCATGCAAAATGACTGCTTAGTGATAACATTGAATGCTTTTACATCATATGTCCATGGTTTTGCTACTCTATGATAAGAGGCTATAAGTACACATATATGACATTTCCTAGTGATTGTGGTCTCAGAATCAATAGCGACATCAACAAATATGGATCTTTCATGTATGTCCAAGGTGGTCAATGTAAATGAATAGAATCACTGGCCACAAACTATACATTGTACTAAGATTACCAAAATGGTTAAACTTGTCTATGACAAGACTCAATCTAATCTTTTGAAGTTCGGACATAAATGCAAGATATTTACTATCCAATGTTTTCCATGCTTCACAATTCTGATGGATGTCCTTAAGACCCCTAGAAGGCATATAATTCTATTATGCCACCTCATTTTTAGAGTAGTCTTCCTACACTTGCACACTATTTGAAGTCATGCTATTAGTGGAAAATGGCATAAAATGTTATACCTTGACTCATTACATATCAGATAATTGTCCAAAATCTTACTTTTTTCTAAATAGCATGCAGTCATTCCTACGTAGGGATCATGTCATGATCCTAAATAGGAGCCAAGGATATGCTAGAGTCATCATATCACGTGTACACTCATAATATGAGAACCGCTAGCAAGTCAAAATTTATAATACTTTAATTACTTATTCTCTCAATATGTTATATGTGTATATATTTAGAAAAATAGTTTAGGATATCGATATTTCATAAATCACATAGAACGTGGAGAATTGGATACCTTACCAAAAATGAAACAGGGTAAAGCAACTTAGGTTATCTATCATCCACAATTAAAGGAGATTACAAAAGAAATAATCAAGTTTTAAGTCTTTTCTCTCAACTAAGTTTAGTCCATCAACATTCTAATCCTTGACTTAATCTTTGATATGCTCTATACTTGGCTCCTATCCTAATCTCGGCTTTATGAATTTGCTGCAAAAACAAACTATTGGGGAGTAAGCACAACTAGCTTAGTATGATAATCCCTTACACAAATGTACCCACAACAAACAATCAAACAAGTCCATTACCAAGCATCTGAGATGCAACATCCATATGATCAAGCAAATATATGACTATCTGTATCGTATGTAGAATGTATTTGCACCCTCCATTATGGGGTTCAGGAATGATTTGAATGTCTATTGCTCCTAAAATTTGAGCATTCATCTTAGAGTTCCAATAAATTATACTACTAGTCCCTAGGTTTTTCTTACCCAAAGCGATCAATCCAGCTTGGCTACACCATGAGGCTATATTCCCCGAATGTCCTAGTCCATCAAGATGCAGCTAGGCATCTTACCTTTCCAATCCCTTATAAACGTAGTAGAAAAAGCAAATGTGATTCTCTAAATGCTATGCATAATCAATTTGTTATACGAGGTTCCCATTCCGCAATTAATTTCAATTGAGGTGATCAACCAATATTCATACACAAGTCATTATAACAAGGAAACAATTTGCTTTGTTCAACCAATTCAGTTTCAATATACTTAATGTTCATTGACAACATATAACGAATCACATACATAAATCCCATGATACCTCACATGCATACCAATCTTATCTTTTCTTAACATCTAGTGCTCTACATTACAAACACATGCATGAATACATAAAATGTAAAGGAAAACTCATATGTCCATATCGCAATCTATTTAATAAAAAATAATCCTTGAGAAAAGGGGTCTCGAAATCATCATCACCTAGACAAAAAAAACAAATACCCGAGATGAGTATTTTGTATAGGTTCTACTTAAATTTCTAACTCTATTTATTTTGTTCGTGTCATTTCTTTCGAGTATAAAGTTTCAATTTAAAATGGCTATAACTTGCTCATTTTAACTCGGAATTTCGCATATTAGTAGTCATTTTCTACTACTTTGGAAGATCTATCTATTTCTAAGATTTAACATTTAAGGTTGTTTAAGGGTCAAAATGGATCGATACATATTTCATCCCGAACTTCCAACCCTTGTTTTTCTTATTTTCTCAAAGTTTTACTTCATTCAACACTCTAAAGCAATCATAAAAATATCTTTGTGTTTAGAAATCATATAATAGTAATATTATTTCATATTAAATGCATGATCCTAGTGATGTTGCATAAAAATAGAATTTTTGCAAACAATCTCTTATGGAAGGTGGTAAGTTAAGTTTATGGAAAATCTTCTTTTGGATTTTTAATTAAAATCACCAACCTTAGTTTGTTGTAAAAGTGATACTTGACTAAGAAAATTATAGTTTCTTATTCCTTTAATTTCATAGTCACCTTATTTTTACAATAAGCCTTTCTTTACTAATAATTTTTCTAAAACATAAGTCTTTATGTGATTGTGGAGAAAATTCACTCTAAGTGGATTTAACTTCAATATTATATATATATATATATATATCTTAAAACTTGTCTCGTGAGATAATTTAGAAAGTTAACTTGTTCTAAATTTTTATCTTAACAAAAGATTATTATAAATAATTTTTTAGAAAATTTACATAATAAATAATTATCAACATTTGTATCTTAGGATAAACTCATTTTGGTATTTCAAAATTTTAGTTAAGTGCCTATGTTTATTCCTTCATTTTGAAAGATAATATTCTTAAGTGGTTGAAAATAAATTTTTGAAAGTGGTTTTATATAACAAGGATTTATTAATATTCACATTTTTGAAATTTTATCATGACAACATCATTTACTATCATGTATATACATGAGTAAAAATGTAGTAATATACTAAAGATGAAATGTAGACTCAATCAAAATATAACGTTCAAGGATAGATAATCAAAATAAGCAAATATAAAAGATAAAGGTATACGCATAAGAACCCGAGGATTCGAAGATTGCCTTACTGGCATAGAGATTATGAAACAAATATTCAAAATCCTTAGCATTTAACATAAAACTAACGGATCTAGAGTTACAAATATAACTATAAACATAGGATATCTTGTATAGAAAGCAATTGTATGATAGATCTATACATGTAAACATGGATATTAAGCATAATACAGTTGTAATGACCTATTCATACATGTAAACATAGGATATCAAATATAGAGCAGCTGTAATGCTAGATCTATGCATCTGGGCTAAGGATAAGATGATTGGAATATAAATACAAAGCAATGGCAAAAAAGGGCTTTAACCCCTGCTTACAGAACAAGATATTCTTAGGAGTTGGAGACTTTTCTTGAAATAATCTCATTGTTTACTTTTTTGTAACCTGCAAAATACAATCACAAACCTATTAGCTTAAGTTAAACACAAGAGAAGAACAATGAGGATAAACGTAGAGATTAGGGTTTGAAACTAGAGAGTAAATAGAGAGAACTGAATGAAATGAAAGAAAGGAGAAAGATACTTAGCTTAGGATTTTCTAGAAGCTGCGCGAGAGAAAAGTGAGACTAAGGTTTTCTTGTTCCCTTTTATATTATATCTTAAATGGTGCATTTTAAGTCTTAACATTGGTGCTCTCATCCATGGCTACTCGTTCCCAAGAAAAGATTTCTAAATTGCAATCTTTGGTTTATTCTATTGCTGAATTAGTAAATTTGATGCAGAAACAATTTCACGAACAAGTGCATACTAATACTTTGTTATAGGATAACATGAATTCCATTCAAAATTCCTTAAACTCTTTATAGAGCAAAGTGGACAAAGTTGATCTAAATTAGACTACTGGTAATCCTTCTGATACTTCTATTCATAGTTCCTCATTTTTAGAACATTCTCTTTTTGATAATCTATTGAAAGGAATGAAATTGGAAATCCCCAAATTTGATGGTGATGACCCTTTAGGGTGGATTTTTAAAACTCAGAAATTCTTTAATTTTCATCACATTCCTGATAAGCAACATTTAACCATTGCTTCTTTTACTCTGGAAGGCCAAGCATTAAAATGGTTCCAGTGGATGGATATAAATAAACAGATTTCTACTTAGCCTCTTTTTCTTAAATCATTGGAGGCTTGTTTTGGTCCTTCTAAGTTTGATGATGTTTGGGAACATTATCCAATTAACCTAAAAAAGGTTTGTGATGATTATCAAGTAGAATTTGAATCTTTCTATACTAAGTTTGTTTACCAAATAGTTTTTTTTTGATTTTTTGTTTTTGGTCTTAAACTTTATCTTCGAAGGAATTTTTAATTGCTAACCAACTAATATTACTCATGCTAGATTGCTAAATGTATTCCAAGTTTCAGGATACACCTTCTTTTGGTAAAAGATCTAATACCTTTAAATTTGCCTATCACTCTAATACATTAAAATTTCTAAGCCCTCCTTGCCCCTACACTTTAGAATAGTTCCTCTGTTCTCATCTAAACCCACTTTGCCCATCAGATGATTGACTTTAGCAAAAATGAATGCTAATGGGGAGCAAGGGTTTATGCTATAATTGTGATGAAAAGTTTATCGATTCACAAATGTAAAGCTAAATTTTTACTGTTATGTGTGATGGGATGATGATATTCCAGAACAGAGATTAGCTATGAGCAAGCTTGCCTAGATTAGAGGATGCTTATATAATCAGTTACCATGTTTTAGTAGGTAATCACTTACCTCAAACTCTTAGATTTACTGGACCTATTGATAACAAGCTTGTGAGTATTCTTGTAGACTCTGGCAGTACACACAATTTTGTGTAGAGTCGTTTATTGAAGCATATCAATCTTATAGTTACTTCTTCTCCTACATTTAATGTTTTGATTGGTGATGTACCAAGATGACTAGTCAAGGCAAGTGTGAAATGTTCATTTCAGATTCAGGTCTTTCTTTTAAAGATACTTTTATGTGCTACCTTTACAAGGGGAAGATTTGGTTTTGGGGGTTCAGTGGTTCAAGAGATTTAGGACCTGTTACAATTGATTATACACTTGACTATGCAGTTTTATAAACAAGGAGTTTTAGTTCAGTTACAGGGAGATAAGGCCTCTTTAACTCAGATTTCCCATCATTAGTTCAGACATTTGATTAGGGTAAATGCCATAGCTTCTTGTTTTGCAATTTTTGGCTTAGAAGGTTATTGATAACACATTTGAGATTACTACCAGCAACAAAGAATTGAATTCTTTATTAAGTAGATACTCTCATGTATTTGAAGCACCTTCATCATTGTCACCCTCTAGACAGATTCAACATCAGATTCATATTGAGAAGGGTAAAGGTCCAGTAAATGTGCGAGCATATAGATATCCACATTTTTAGAAATCTGAGATTGAAAGGCACGTGTATGAGATGCTTCAACAAAGGGTTATACAACAAAGTACTAGCCCTTCCTCTTCCCCATTTTTATTAGTCAAAAAGAAGGATGGCTCTTGGCATTTGTGTGAATTATAGAGCCTTGAATCAGTTCACAATTAAAGATCATTTCCATCCCTACCATTGATGAATTACTTGATGAATTATATGATGCTTCTATTTTTTCTAAGCTGGATTTGAGATGGTTATCATCAAATCCGAACGCACCCTAGGGACATTGAGAAAACTGCTTTTCCAACTCATGAGGGACGTTATGAGTTCCTTGTGATGTCATTTGGCTTGAGTAATGCTCTAGCCACTTTTCATAGCATTATGAACAAGATATTCAGACCATTTCTTAGAAAGTTTTCATCGTCTTCTTTGACATTTTAGTCTATAGTAAGACTATATTGAGCATATTTCTCATTTAATAGGTGCTTCAGGTGTTATTGGAGCATACATTCTTTTTAAAGAAATCTAATGTAGTTTTAGGTTCCTACTATTGACTATTTGGGCCACATTGTGTCCCATAATGGTGTTCATCTAGAACCCACTAAGATTAAAGTTGTGAGTACTTGGCCTATTCCTTCTACAGTCAAGTAGCTGCGTGCATTTTTGGGACGTTCAGGTTATAATCAGAGATTTATCAAAGGCTATGCCACCTTGGCAACCCGTTTGACATATTTATTACAGAAGGTTGCTTTTTGGTGGACTACTGAGGCTTCTATGGCCTTTGAACAACTTAAACAAGCTTTAATATCATCTCTTATATTAGCTTTACCTAATTTTTAGGAGACTTTTATTGTGGAAACTAATGCTTCGGGAGTGGGTATTGGTGCTGTGTTAATTCAATGTGTCATCTTATTGCTTTCTTTAGCAAGAAGATGCCTATTCACTTGCGCAAGGCTCCCACCTATGTTAGGGAATTCATTCAAGTATTCTCTGACATGGTAGAATGGGTTATTATATTTGGATAGTTGTTTGTTTTTGGTGCCTCAATCTTCCCTTATTCCCGACATACTGTCAGAATATCATGATTCTCCTTGTTTAGGACATTTTGGCTGTTTGAAGACTTATAAGAGGATAGCTTTAGGGTTCTTTTGGGAAAGAATGCGTACTCAAGTGGACAATTATGTTCGTTGTTGTCAAATTTGTCAGCAAATTAAATATTTCACTCGAAGTCTAGCAGGACTTTTGCATCCCTTACCTATTCTAGACCGCATTTGGGAAGATATAAGCATGGACTTTGTTACTTCTCTTCTTAAGTCCCAAAGCTATACTATCATTTTAGTAGTTGTGGATTGACTCACTAAATACCGTCATCTAAGAGCTCTTGATACACACTACACAACTTCTAAAGTGGCTAGTTTATTTGTTCACATGGTTATCAAGTTACATGGGTTTCCTCGTTCTATTGTTTCTAATAGGGACAGTGTTTTCATGAGCAAGTTTTGGCAAGAGCTTTTCATACATAGTGGCACTTAGCTTAATGACAGTACAGCTTACCATCTTCAAAGTGGTGGTCAGACTGAGGTTATGAACAAAACTCTCCAACAATATTTGAGAAGTTATACTATGGATAATCCTTTCAAGTGGGTTTCTTATTTGCTTTGGGCAGAATTGGCTTATAACACTTCTTTCCATGATGGATCTAGACATACTCCTTTCAAATTGGTTTATGGAAGACCTCCTTCTACATTGGCTTCTTATGTTAAAGGTGCTTCAAAGTTGGAAGCCATTGATAGGGAGTTATTAGCACAAGATAACTTACTTAAAGATCTTCGTGCTAATTTGTTAAAAACCCATAATAGGATGAAATATTATGCTGATCAGCACAAATCAGAGGTGGTCTTTTGTCAAGGAGAACTAGTGTATATGAAGCTTCAACCTTATAGACAGATTTCTATTTCTTTGGGAAGGACTCACAAACTTTCAAAAAGATACTATGGACCCTTTGAAATTTTGCAGAAAACATGGGCATGTGCTTGTAAACTTAAGTTACCTGAGGGAGCACGAATTCATGATGTTTTTCATGTTTCTTGCTTAAAGAAAGCTTATGGTGCTTCAAGTTCATCTATGGAGCTACCTCCAGAAGCTATTAATAACAAGCCTCTTCTCATTCCACTGGTTTTGATTGAATTTTCGAACTATTTTTCGCTATGGAAAGCCTATTCGACAGGTTTTGGTACAGTGGATAGGTCTACCACTTAAAGAAACTTCTTGGGAAGACTGGAATTCATTTGTTCGAATATACCCAAAGTTTAACTTAGAGGACAAGGTTCATTTTCCAGATAGGGAGACATTTGTTACACATAAGAACCCGAGGATTCAAAGATTGCCTTCCTAGCACAGAGACTATAAAACAAATATTCAAAATCCTTAGCATTTAACATGAAACCAACGGATCTAGAGTTATAAATATAGTTATAAACATAGGATATTAAGCATAGTGAAATTGTAATGACATATTCATACATGTAAACATAGGATATCAAACATAGAACGGCTGTAATGCCAAATCTATGCATCTGGGCTCAGGATAAAATGATTGGAATATAAATACAAAGCAATAACAGAAAAGGGTTTCAACCCTTACTTACAGAACAAGATATTCTTAGGAGTTGAAGACTTTTCTCAAAATAGTCTCATTGTTTACTTTTTTGTAACCTGCAAAATACAATCACAAACCCATTAGCTTAAGTTAAACACGAGAGAAGAAAGTGAGGATAAACATAGAGATTAGGGTTTGAAACTAGAGAGTAAATAGAGAGAAATGAACGAAATAAAAAGAAATGAGAAAGATACTTAGCTTAGGATTTTCTAGAAGCTACGTGAGAGAAAAGTGAGACTAGGGTTTTCTTGTTCCCTTTTATATCATATCTTAAACGGTGTGTATTAAAGCTTAACAAGGTATGGGAGTCTTAGCTTATCATCAAAACTCTTTGAGACTTGAACAAATTCTAGTCATCACAAAAATAAGAAAATTATAAAGAAAGAAAAACAAAGAAGTTTTAGATCTTTTTTAAGGCTTCCCAAGACTTGAAATAATTCCAGTATAAAAAATAAATCAAGAATATCAATAAATAAATATGAGAGTCTAAGATTTTATCAAGGCTTCTTGAGACTTGAATATTTCTATTCTCATGTAAATAAAAGCAAAATAATCAAAAGCAAAACAAATAAAATGGAAGCCTTATAATTTTTTGGACAAGGCATTCTCGGGACTTAGATTATGGATAAGTCCTCATTTTATTTTTGAATTGATTAAGGACAAATCTCAAAATATATAATAAGAGCATGAAATAAATAAATTGTAAAAAACAAAATAAATGTAAGGAAATAAATGTTAGATTAGTGAGCCTATATGTTCAAATTGATATAAATATATATAACTATATTTATACATACAGAAAGTTAGACTAGATGACAAGAATATATCAATATAAACATAAAATCAGCATTATCATAATGTAGATGAAAATATGAGTTTCATTTTTGATATTATCATCCCTAACCTTATGCATCATGGAGGGATTTTATCCGTGGATAATGCATGAATCAACACCTACACTAATTATTGGGTATGGGGAGTGTGTTTATCTTAAAAAGATGAATCAAAGGAATGTGTTTGAGTTGAAAAAGAAAGTGGGAAGCAAAGGGGTAGGAAAATGATGCCCAACCAAGAGAGAAAAGAGAGAGGAGATGAGTAAAATTTGAGAGGATTTATAAGGTGTAAAATGTGTGAGTAAAATAAATTAAAAAAATCAAATGAAAAGTGACAAATTTGACATATAATGAGTTAACTTGTAAATGTAGTAAATAAGGTATGGTGTGTAAGAAATAGGCATAAATTATGGGGATAAAATGGCAGCAAGTAATAGTTGTAAATAAAAGAAAATAGTGATGAATAGTAATAGTAAAATATCAGATAAGTTAGAGATAGAGATAAAATATGCGTATATGAGCTATAACTGATTTTTTATGACTCAAAAAATTTTTATCTTATATTTTATAGACATTTAAATATTTTTCTAATATAATTTGATTATCGAAAAATTTTATCTTGTTTTACATGTTGGTGTTCAAATATGGAAACCGATCTCGTAAAGGTCTAAAACGATTGAATTTTTGGACCATCTGATTTTTTAAGGTTTATACTATATATATGATTCATAATTTGAGTTCACAATATTTTTCTAATTAATTTAGTATTTTATGGTTTTAAAACTTATCGGATCAAGTCTGAATTTTCTACGGTTTACGATTGACTCGGTTTAACTTAAGGGTTCTAGTTTAGTTATCGAGTCTAAGGTTTTACTTACAAGATTACCATAAAATTTTGGGAGTTCTTAATTATAGGAAATTATTTCTTATTATTTTATCAATATATATATTATTTGGATGTATTATCTCGATTTCCATGTTAAAGATCAAATGGGTGAATTGTTTAGTGTAGGTTTTTAGATCGATTGAGTTATTAGATCATTGTGGTGGTGATAAATTTTTGCTTCAGGGTTTTAGACTTTATAATTCGTATGATATATTAAGATTATTGAATCTTGATCTAGTCTCGTTCGGGGTTTTGGATTTTTTGGAAATCTGGGCTTAATTTATTTTATATGATATTCTAAGATTGTAAGATTTATTTGATTCGATCTAAGATTTCTATGGGTTAGGTCCAATTTGATATCGGTTAGGATATTAGTTCCAATAGGAGTTCTAGGGTTCACGATTTTCGATTTATTTTTCTAATCTTCTAATTAATTTTCTGATATGATCTCGATCTAGATTATTTAATTAATATTGTCATATTTCTTGATTTTGCTTGTTTGCATATTTTCTATTATAATTTTCTTGATATATTGTTTGTCGTACCAAATGATTTGTCAAATACGTAGTTTGTGTCAATAATTGTAAGCTTTCTTAGGTAATTAGCCTTAGCGTCTTGTTATATTATAGGTTGTATTGATATTATGATTATGTATATATTATCACTATAATTTTTAAATTTATAATGGTACTTATTACATTTACAATGTTGGATAATAATCATATAGCATTGCTACAAGTTGATAAGTAATCATGATTACTACAATATTAGTACTAAAATAATTATGATCTTATATAATTAATATTATTAACTTATCAAAATTTTTTAATATATGGATCAAGTATAGTATTTGTATATCATATGACAAAATGATTTTGTTTATTTTTACTACAATATATATTATTAGTTACAATATACTTTTGATATTATTAATACCACTATTATAAATTGTAATAATAGTTTGTCATATACTTATTATATCGTGTGCCCAAGATAACCACATAATTAAATTAGTAATAGAATATTTTATGTGTATTAATTTTAGAGCTTTTCTATTTTATTATAATTACTTGTTTTGTATTTTGGATATTTTCTTATTTAATAACTTATTTGTGTGATTTTAATAACTTCCAAGGGTTTTACTTACTAAAAAAGTGGTGTTATTAGCGTTTAAGGGGCTACAATCTTCTTCAATTAAGTAATTATTTATGATTATTTTGGAAATTTACTTGTTAGACGTTATGTAATTCTACATGTTTGATGAATCTAGAGATATATCTATCTTTATTTATTGAAGTTAAGGTTTTGCTTAGTGATTTATTACGCTATTCTTATTTGAGAATTTTTGAGACATATTATTGTTTTTCCAATTATTTTTTGAAATTGATTGATAGTTCTTTTAAATTTTACTAGAGCCTTAATAATCACTTCATTAATTCCTTGATTATCATCACTCATTGATTGCAAAAACTCAAGGGAATTTTTTTAATGACAATTCAAATTTCTTAAACTATAATTAAACCATCATATTTTAATATTCTTAAATTGCAAAAAATCATAAAATCAAGAATGATTTTTGTGACTTTCCCAAAAGCTTTTCAAGATTTTATATCATATTCTACCGACTATCAAGGTCAGGTTGTGTAAAATTACAGAGTTTACAAATGAATTCAAAGCAAGCTCAGGATGAGTCATATGAGATCTAAATCTGCTTCAGTCTCCACAGGGTTGCCTAAACCCAACACGTGATCTTACAAGGTTTTTCTTGTAATAACTAAACCCGTCTCTATAGGGTTTTGTTCATGACCCGCCCTGCATTTTTTACCCGATTACATATTAGTTGATAAAATACTAAATAAAAATGAAAATGATAATAATTTTCTTTATGTAATACTTAATACAAATACTAAATACAAAACATAATATTGATGGTATTTTATCATTTTTAAGAACTTCAGCAATTACAAGGGTACCACATCTTGTTTAAATGAATTGATCAAGTGTGCCCTTTGCATTGTACATCATTTGTCATAGTTCTTATTTCATGTGAACAAATATTATATATATCAATACTTGCCAACTAGTGGTTGGGGAATACATATGCATGGAAATAGAAGGTTATATAGTGCTGTAGTGAAATTGGAAGATACATCTAGACTCAATTGTTCTATATAATTTAAAAAAAATTAAAAATAAGAAGTAGATATGTTTCCTTTTTTTTTTTCCTTAAGTTATGAATTTATTTTTATTGCTTATATAGATTTTTCTTTTATCAAATTACAAATTGAAAGGACTTATCCAATCACATTGTCAAGATCTTCATAATCGATTAACATGAACATCAATTTTCCAACAGGAAGGATCATGATCAAATTTCCACTCTCCCCAAAGTTGTAAAAGATAGTGGTTGAAGGAAAACAGAAAACAAGAAAGAAAGGGTCATGACAAAAGCATTAAAGAACATTCTTAGACATTATGTTAAAATTGATTTGATTTATTTTAAATTCCTTCTCATCATGAATTTTTTATAATTGAGAATATTCAATAAATCTGTCCTTATTATTTTGCTACTCATTCATCATAGTACATAATTAAGGGAGAGAGGAGTGGAAATTTCATTTGCAATAAATAATTTGTGTTCACTTTTGAGCACATGCAATATAAATGTCTATTTTGTCATATTAGTTGTGTCGTAGGTGGAAAATCGCCAATATAATCCAAGGGCCTGAAACCTGAAAATAAGGTTAGTGGTATCTAGCATGGCTACTCTGATACTTAAGTCAGTAATGGGTTGAGAGAGAGTAAACAAGAGCGTATGTAGAAAATGTAAATGATATCGCATACATTTCGCCTTTTGGCCTTAGGTTCTATTTGTAGGTGATAGTCATATTAAAATGGGGCTCATAGAATATTCTCTATCCACGTAGCTCATTTCCTATGGGAAGGAATATGGAGGGTGGGGACCCACTTGTTGGTCGTTGACTTAGACCCCAGTGGTGTTAGTGATCATTCGAGGAGAGTTATTTCTTTAGGGCACCAAGAAGATATGATGAGCTAAGGTGGTCTAGAGTATCTTTAGGGAGATATGGTGAGCTAGGGAGGTTTAGAGTACCTCCCGAGAGATATGGTGAGCCGGAGAGGTCTAGAGTACCACCGAAGAGATGTTCTCATCGAAGAAGGAGCTTGGAGAATGATGACATTGGTTTGGGTCCTTATGTATACCAGTAGAAGGAGATTGGCTTTTAGCTTGATAGGCTTAAGGGACCTTGTTATTGATCCATTTTGCTAACGTTGGGCCTATTAGACTATGATCGAATAAAGTCTATCAACAAGTTGAAATGCAAATATTTGTATTTTAAAATGTGATGTTTATATTTATCATTTTCACCACATATCATATTGTGTTAATATGTTTGTCATAAATATCATTGTATCACATAGCAATAGTATGTTAGTGTAATTGCGACATTGGATGCACACTAACAAAAAAAAAAAAAAAGCATAAGTTTTTCTTTTTATAAATAAAAATCTTCTTCCAATATTTTTCTTTCTAGAATATTACCATTGTGGTCATTATATGTTGGGTTATTATAACTGTTAGATGAACTTTTCTAAAATATATAATCAACTACATGAACTTTAAAATAATCAATTTGATAGAAACTAAATTAACAAAATTAACCCTATTTATTAAGTTAGCGCTTTTAGTAATCAAGTAATTAATAAAAAAACTAGAAATAGAAAATAAAGCAGACAAATTAGCACAATTACTATCTAATTGGTGTATTAAGTAGGCAAATTTACTCCTTTAAACTTTAACGTGTCTCTTAATCTATTGCCTTAATTATCTATTTGTTTAGTTTTTAATAGATTATATGACACTTGTTACTTCCCTATTTACTAAAAGTGTTGGCTTAGCAAAGGAGTTTAGTAGTAATAATTGACACAAAAACTATGACTGGGTACTAGATCTACTATTTCAAAATTTAAATAGTCAATCGTACATTTACAGAAAGTTTAAGTACTAAACACAATATTTACCCTTATAATTACTACAAACAAAAAATCAATAAAGTTCCTTTATAGAAGTCTTCCCTAACCAACCCCATTGCATACGAGTTATGCAGACTAACTTGCCCCACTTTACCCTGCTTCAATCCTTAGGTTATGTAGGCTAGTCCGTGTTGGCCTGCATAACTATGTGGGCCATAATTTTTGGCCTAACTTGCCTTGCGTGGGTTGATGGGTTAGACGAGCTAGTCTGCAAATCCGCTAATTTTTTTTTTTATATCTCACTAAATACCTAAATACTAATGGCTCTTTCACTTCATAGTATGGAATAATGAGGGAATAGAATTTCAATTCAAAAGGAATATAATAGAGTTGTAATGATAATTACAATGTTCACTTAATATAAAAAGTAAACAAGTAAATATTGGAGTAAAATATAAAATATCTATAATGATTCTTGTATTTATTACATAAAGAGGATAATTATATAGGTGGTATGTTTAAGACAGGAGTATTTATGAAAAAGTTGAAAAATAAATCATTGAATGTCAATTCATGGAGGTGGGAACATGAACTGCTATTTATCATTTTATGTAATATCAATTTATTATGAATTGTCATTCTCCTCAAGTGAATACTGTAATAGCAGCTTTAGGTAAACGAGGAGGAAATGAATTGCTATTTATATATCAAGTGAACGAACTGTAATTCCTAGGTGATAATCGTGTATGGAGAAATTATAGACTTCTATTTTGAAATATTTGATTTATTATTATTCTAGCTTATAGAATCTGCTCCAATTTTTTTTTCTTTTAATGTGGCAAGGAAAAATAAATCTTGCAAAATATCAATTGATATAGTGTTGCTTATTGTAAATAGAAGCATCTAAATAGGAAAATACTAAGATGTGTTATAAGGATACTTATTGAAGCATGTAAAAATGATATTAAAAACCAATTGAATTTCTTTCTAATTATCAACAAGTATACAACAATTATATTATATAATAATTAAAAGTATATAAGAAATAACTTTAACAATTTCTACAAATACAACCATGTAAAAGCTGAGCCAATTAATATCATGAACTTTGGGTTCTTCTGGATCCTCAAATATAGCGGGTTGTGTTTCAAAAAATGTTGCCTTTTTCCATAACACTAAAAGAGTCAAGTAGCATTCATTAATTTGAAGTTCATTAACCTTGTATGCATCTTCTAACTAAAAATTTGGAAAATCAAAAGTTGCACACATAACTCACAGGAAGTGATCAAATATAAACACCTCGCAGAAAAAAAGAGATTAAGCAACTGACATGAATATCATTAGAAGAAAGAACACACCAAAAACAATTTCTTAAACCAGTGTAGCTGGAGTGGTGATTGGTGAATGCTACTTCGTCAGAAGGGAAGGAGAGACTGTTGAGATTCAATTTGAATATTTGATATGGAGGGAGAGGCGGAGTGGTAAATAGGATAGTACTAGGTTTTTCATTTTAATTTATATATATATTTTTATGTTTTTAAGTGCGGATTAATAGGCCAACCCAACCTGCAGTGGGTTGGTCCGCTTTAACTGCCAGGTTATGCAAGATGGACCATTTTGATCCGCACATTAAATGAATTAAAATTTTTAGTCCAATCCACCCCCCCTCGCCCCCCCCTCCCGGTTTTTTTTCAAGGTAATGTGGGTTGGCTTGCTCACCCACCCTACATAAAGCTCTTAAGATAATTTCATAAAATTTATGAAATATCAAAATAAGTACACTTAAAAAGCAAAACAAATCAATAAATAAAACAAGATATTATAAGACCTAAGAAGAGCAAAGCGAGCTGACAGTCAAAATTACAGTTTTCCCGATGAAGTCCACTGAAGAGAAGCTTGGGGTTGCTTATTCTCTCTAGGCCTGTAATATTCCGATGAGTAAACTTAGAATGACAACGCACCTATTAAGCTCGGTTGATGGTGAAAATAGAAAAGATAAAATAAAATAAAAAATGACCGTCTTCATCCCGGGCCATTTAACTGCAAATTGAAAGCACTTAATCCGATAAGATTAAACATATGCATTTTTCAAAGGAGCATGATTTTGTTTTGTTGTAAGATTTGTTACCTATTTATTATAATTGAGCCTTCTTTTTCCTATATTAACTTGTACATTATATGGGATTATTTTGAATGTCTTTTGAGCATGTTTATGACATTTAATTATCTTATCATGTAGAATTGGACAATTATATATTTATAACCTACATTAATATCTTTGTAATTTTTTTTTTTTGAGATTTTGGATTGATATTAATTTTCTATTCATTCTCTTTTAAAGAATCTAACTAGACATTGGCACGGTTTGGGTCGGTTCCGTACCCGAACCGAAACCATCGGTTCACGGTTCCATATTTCGTGGAACCGAAACCGGAAACGCCAGAGCCGGGGCGGTTCGCGGTTCTATGGAACCGCTGGTTTTGACGGTTCCGGTTCCATATGAACCGTGAATCAATTTTTTTTTTAAATAAAAAAGACCTGCCCTCTACCCCTCCCTCTCTTCCTCCCCCCAACCCCCCAAACAAAACACCAAAATCATTCTGTGCGTGTGCGTTTTGGTTTTTTTTTTTTTTTTATAACGGGTCGGAATCGGTGGAACCGCCGGTTCCACGTGACGAACCGCTAAGAGCCCCCGGTTCCAGCGGGTCCTTCGGCGGTTCATAACCGTCCTCGACGGGACGGTTCCTTGGTACGGAACCCCCGGGGACGGCTTGGGGCGATTCACGGTTCGAAACCGTCCCGTGGTGATGTCTAAATCTAACACTTTGGACCGTTATTCATCTATTTAGCTTTGAAAAAAATTATGAAATATTTATGTATGCACATATGCTAAGTAAATTAATTTTCATTAATGACTCAAAAAGTAACATTGGAGAAATGCAATGGCTTATAATTGAACAACTTTCTTACATATAATGTGAAAATAGTTCTAAGAGTTGCATGAGTAGAGGATCTTTGATAAATCTATAATTTTTATATTTTCTACTCATACATTGAGTACATGGTTTTTCTTTTCTTTCTTCCCTTCTCTTTTTTTTTAATTTTTAATTTTTTTTTGTTATGCACAAGAAATTTTATTTACTTAATACCTAGCCGGTACTTCTTGCACATACCACGATAACAAATAAAGCTGCGGGTGAGTTGAGATAGCTCGTGAGCTACTCAAGTTTAACTCAATAAAAGCTCGAATTTGACTCACTTATAATCGAGTTGAGCTCAAGTTCAAACTACTCGAGTAGCTATGAAGCTCAAGTTGGAACTTTAAAATATTTGGTTCGGTAAGCTCACGAGCTTAATCGGATATTAAATCGAGTAGAGTCGAGTTTGAATTTATAGAGTATTAAATACTTTTATAGTTAAATCAATATTTAAAAAAATAATCGAGTTTAATGAAGTTGAGTTTTTTAACTTATTGAATATTAAATCGAGTCCAGTTCGAGTTTCAAGTTTTTTATTCGAGTTGAATATAAAATTAATATTGTATCAACTCAACTTAACTCATTTACAGCCCTAAGCAAAAAGAGCAGTGTTTCTATTGGACAAGTATTCCTTAGCTAAGCTAGCAGCATCTAGCACACATCCATTCACAGGTTCATTCAAACTATGTACATTTAAAAGTGTATGCAATATATTTTTTTGAAGATACAAAAAGAAGCTCTTCCTCCCCAATTATCATTGTACATAGTTAAAGGAGAGTAATGGAAATTCCTTTTTTAATAAACAATCTCTACTCACTCTCGAACACATGCAATAAAAATGTACGTCTACTAATATCAATTGAAATACAAAAATTAATTATTTTATAAATTAGCAATATGTATAACTATACATGCATAAGACTGTATGCTAATCCCCAAACAAAAAAAGAATGTATGCTAATCTATTTTAACGTTTGTACGCTATTTGAACCATCATTTTTTTTTCTTTTGCAGCGAATTATCGTAAAACTCAATTTTAAAAATAGATAAATTTAAAAGAAATTCGATCGTTGATTATTCAGTATAGAAAAAAAGTCATAACATCCGATTTTTTGGGCTGCCACAACCCTAATTATTAAAGGAAACTATAACAATTTCGAAAATAAAATAAAATTCTCTCCGAAATAAAATATAAAACTTCAAAGCGTTTCGAACTTTAAATGACTTTCTTTTAGGCCCAAGACTGAATTGGCTTCATTTGGATATACTATAATAGTCAATTTGAGTTCCATAGTAAAAGTTATACTCATTCAAAACTTGAAAGATCATTTGTATTTCTTATTTGATTTCTTAGACCTATTTTCATTCTTCTTTTTATGGGCTCAACCCATCAACTCATCAGCATTTTGCCCACATCTTTTTTACAAGAAAAAGAAAAAAAATCTAGTTCCCAATATTTTGCTTTCCAAATGATGGTTGATAAATATGTAAAAATACACATTTATCTCAATTTTCATGCATAGTTTTAGGCTTTTAAAGTGAAATTTTGCTATAAATGATAAATTGCATGAATATGAATTAATTATGGCTAAATGTGAAAAATATGATGCCCAAGGGCCTTCAATGAATCATATTTATTGTCCTTATTGAGTGTTTCAATTGTGCTAGTGTTTAGAAAATTTGTGAAATGCATGTCTAAAAGCAGTCTGTGTTCAAACAAGTGCAAAACAGCAAAACAGAACGATAAAGGAGCATTATGCTATATAAATTCTGCACTTTCAGCAAATATAACTTTGATTTCTAAACTATACACATCCATTCCTTGATTTGAGATCCTAATATGTTGGACTTTCAAGTGCAGGATGAGTTTAAGGACTAAGTGTTATCAATATGACGCAAAAGTGCAGGGAACTGCAGCAGCAAAGAACAGAGCTTCGGAAGGCACATTCCAAGCAGTAGCTCATGAGCCAAGCTGAACAAATGCCAACCAAACTCCACCGACCTGTTCCAAGTTCCAACACGCATTGAGCTTAACGGAGGTCGACCCACATAAGCAGCCGATTAGGATTAAAAAGCCAAGTAGCAGACCTAGTAGAAGCTCTATGTCTCCCAGCTTATTCCAAGTTCCAACCTGATATATTGTTTGGAGTATCAAGCAGTGATTGAAGTCGAGCTCCTGCAAATTGCTGTATCGTGCAAGGATTTGATCCGAGCAGATGTGAAGTGGAATCTGAGCTACTTAAGCAGATCTGACCAGCCTATGTCGATGTTGGGCTGCTTCATTCATTAACCAGATTAACCTGAGCTCCCACGAGCACGGAGCTCCTCTAGCAGTAGCAGCTGCAACACTGATCAATTTGAAGGCCAAGAGCTGAAGAATGCCGATCCAAAGCAAGCACTAACTGAGAACCACTTAAAGCCACACTGACCAAGCACATGACATCGCTGACCAGCTACTTTGAGTTTACCAAACAGATATCACCGGACCAACACGCTACTACTACTATTCACTGCAGCATCCGTGCCCACGCACTTTGATCCCGAGCTACTGCAACAGCTGAGCAGTCCAGTTTATAACTGATCCAAGCAGCAATGATTCCGAGTTTGCTGCACTAACCTGGTTGAGCTCGGAATCGTGCTTCCTGGACACAAGACAACGGTTTGATCTATCAATTGAGCTGAAAGCTGCCTCACATGGCAAAAATTTGTACTGACCGCCTTTAAAGCAGCCCTCTTCCCAACCTGCTGTTGTGCCAACCTTGTCTCCAACAGAGCACCTACATGGTGCTGAGCGAGCTTCAATTGATGAAGAACAGACACCGAGAAGTAGCAGGGACTAATCCTCGATAATGTCAATGTGTGCCGACCAGTTTTGTCCTGTCCGAGCACTCCAAGAAACCAAGCTACGTGCGCCAATTTTGGTTCGAGTCGGATTCTTAATTGGCGAACTGAGTTGCCACTTCACATGTCCACACCGACCTGACCATGTTATGAACTCCGAGCACCTCAGCAAGCTTGAAGCAGCAGGAGCAGAACACAGTTTCACACCGAGCAACAATAGAACAGACTGAGCAACCGTACACTGAGCTACTGCTATCACACCAAATCCGAGTAGCAATTGACCAAGTTGCTACTGACTTGAAGAAGTCGAGCACCAACCCGATGAGCTCCGAACGCCAGCAGTAACAGACCAGAGTTGAACTACTGACCGAGCTCCAACCACCGGACCAAGCTCATCAACCGAGCTCTAAAGTGCTGCAACAACAAAGACTCGAACTGGCCTCTTACTTGCTCAAAGCTGAGCTGACCACGTCCGAGCCCGAGATAATCCTACGGAGAACTGAGTACTTCATAAGCAAGTTGACTTCTTCAAGCTTAACTCCAAGCAACATCTCAAATTATTTTCCTTTGTGATTTTCAAAATTTTTAACTATGGGGGCCACTCCATTTATCATCACATACACACATTTCCTTTTCATTATACATGGGAGCAAAGAATCTAAGCCTCATACAGTATGAATACCCATCATCACTTGCACAAAATTCATCATCAAGAATCCATATACCACCATTCCGTATAGGATCCATCTTTCATTTTTGACCATTCCATGTCCCATTTTCCATTCATGCTCTTTTCATTCATTCACCTCACCTTATTCTCCAACCTCGACATCACCTCACTCAACATCAACTTCTGGCATTATTCATTACGAACCTTCACAGTGAAGTTAGATCCAGAATCATTAGGAAGACATTTCTAATATTTCTAGTATTCTCCATTATCTATTATCATGGATTGTACTCAAAATATTATTATGAATGAAAGTATATTTCTGAGTATGAGTTGATTAAGTTAAGTGAGATTATGTGATGAGTTGATGCATTTTTTAGGTAGTCGATTTGTTCTTATAATGGGTTTTGTTAACTTGGAATTTTGGTTATTTTTATTTCAATGTTCATGAGATAAAAAATTTGTCTATGAATTTTCTTATGAATTAGGATTTGAGATACTTGAAAGGGATTTGATGATCAGATTGAAATAGAACATAAGATTTCAAAATTGACATGAATACATGCTATTTTGGTTTAAATCTTAGAATTCACAATATTAATGCAATTGAAGTTATGGTTTAGGACACGGACACATGTTTGAATTATAATTTCAATTAAAGTAATATTATTTGTGAGAGAAATGTGTTATTTAGCCGATAATGGTAGATAGATTAATTGAAAGGAATATCTATGCTATAATTACAGTTTTACGATTTGAAAAGGAAATAAATTCTTGTGAATTTAGTCAAAATCCACTTAAACAAACCTGATTATAATTACAAGGCAATGAAAGAAAATCTTGTTTTTACCATTATATAATCCCGCACTTATGAATTGAAGGAGTTAGAAAGTAATTTTCAGAAGAAATCAATGTTAACTTAGTTATAATTTTAGCAATAGCCCTTAGAAGTAGATCAACTATAATTGCTCAAAAATTTGATATCATGTTGCTCAGCTTAGAGGAGATCATTACATTTTGGTATTTAGTCAATTAACTCCCTGTGTATCATGGCCTGGTTCTCATCAGTTTTATTACTAAACACGCACCCGATATACTAACCGGTAGTTTCATGCTTTAAAGATAGTTTTAATGGAAAAGTGTGTGTTAATGGTTTGTCTTATAATTATTAACAACCAAAAATCAATGAAATTTTATCGTGGTTTAATTGATTTGAAGCTTGGCTCGCTTATTTTCTCTATGCATATAGTGTTCCTTAAAGTAGAATTAGAAGTTAAAATGATAATGCACCTAATAGGATTGAGTGAAGGTAAAAAAAAAAAAAAAATGCTTCTTTTCTATCTGGCCACACTAATAATGGCCTTTTCGTTTGACTTTACAATTTTCAATGCAAAAAATCCTAATAAGTTTTCCTTGCATTATGCTCAACAACTTCAACATTCTAAGCTTAAATTCTCCTAGGGTCTCCTCCTAATCTTTTTGTAGATACTATTGCTACTAGCTTAACATATATGAAGCATGACATAGCAATATGGCTCCTAATACCTAAACAGAAGCAAAACTTCATCTAGGGTAGCTACTATACATTCGTGGGAGCTTGTACCAAGTGTGCAAATGTTTTTTCTCTTGAGGCCTGGAATTAGCACATCTTGAGCTTCCCCCACCTTCTCCATAGCCATATCCCATTCCTTCCTTGCTAAGTCATTGGTTGAGCTGAAATCCATCAAACCTTTTACTATATCCATATTTTGGGCTAAAGTATGGCACTTGCCTCTCCAATTCTACCTAAGTTTGTCCCTTACAACCCTTTACAAATTGATAATGTAATATCTGCTATACATATTAGGATCTCCAGTGGTAACCATGAGATTTGACATGAATAGTCCTTAATGGATGACTTTTGTTCCGACCTCCTCGGTTTGGCTTTGAACTTCTCACTCAACATTACTTAAGTAAAATTAAGCCCTTAATTTAACTTTGAACCCTTCTCACATTCTAATAACATTAGCTTTTTGCCTAACTTCATGTTAGGAAAAATTAATATCTTATAATGACAAGATAATTTTTTCTCTTGCTTATAGTAATCACCAATACAATAAAACCAAATCTAAAATAACAATAAACACTAGAATTTAACATGAAAAACCTCAATTGAGAGAGGAAAAAAAAAAAAAACCACATGACCACAGTAAAAAACTTCCATTATCAATAAATAATAGAATTACAACGTTTTTTTTTTTTTTCACTAGTTATACTAGTGAATATTTAATCTTCACTAAAAAGGTAGATATTAGTAAAATCACAAAACTATTTAATATGTGAAAACACCTGCTCAATCTAGAAAACTGAGAAAGATTAACCGCTTAATCGGAAAAACAATTCACTTCCGATATCGAAGAGAATATAATTTTATATTCTGTCTCTTGTAAGTCCTTTTCGGCCTTTCTCAATTTTCTTAACAATCAATGCATGAAGAAAATCCACGAAACCACGAGCCTCAGTATATGTTATTCCTTGCCAGGTTTCTAGTCCTTTTTTTTTTCCCCCATACGCGTTTACTGCTTTTCCATTTTTACTCCATCAACTTTTTTTTTTTTTCTTTTATATATTAATATAATATCATATATCTATAAAAAAAAACCATAAGTGAATATAAAAAGATATATATATATATATAATATTATAATTGTATTTGCAATGGACCCATATGGATTGGACCTAAAACCTAACAAACTCTCCTCCAACTCATATGGAAGGTTCCATCACATTGACTATTTGTCTGCAACAAATAAGTTTATCCTTTGGTAGAGTTTTAGTCATCATATCTAACCATTATCATCGGTGTGGATTTATTCTAGCTTCAAAAGCTTCACTTCTAATACATAACGAATCCAATGATATCTAACATCAATATGCTTAGATCAGGAATGGCAAATGGATTTTTACTGAAATGTATAGTACTATAGCTGTCACAATATAATTTTAAATCTTCCTACTACTAGCCTAGCTCTTCAAAAAAATTCTTCATCTACAAGACTTCTTTACAGACTTCAATCATGGCAATATACTCGACTTCTGTGATGGATAATGTAACATTTTTGTAATTTTGATTGTCAAGACGTTACTTCCCTTGCATAGATAATTAGATAACCTGAAGTTAAATTTTTAGAATCAAGATCTCCTACCATATATGTAAACCCTTCCAATACCAGTTTATTATCACCAAACTGCAAACAAACTCTAGAAGTATCTTTAAGATACCTGAGAATCTATTTAACCATGGTTCAATGCTCTTTACCTAAATTCGAGAGATAGCGACCAGCAACACCTATAGCATGAGCAATTTCCAATCTAGTGCATACCATCGGGTACATTAAGCTATCAATAGTTGAAGCATGCAATATCTTTTTCATGTCTTCTTTGTCTACCTCGCTTTTGAGATACTATTGAGAATTGAGTTTAAAGTGACCTGCAAGTGGAGAACAGACAATTTCTTCTTGTTTATGTTGAGTCACTCTAATACCCTTTCTAGGTATCTCTCCTATGATAACCATAATTTCTTACTCTTCTTATCATGAATAATTCTCATACCAAGAATTTGGTATGCGGGGCCTAAGTCTTTCATGGCAAGAGACTTGCTCAATGCATTTTTAAGATCTTGAATTTTCTTGTCATAACCAATAATCAATATATCATCCACATATAATAAAATAATAATGAACTCACCACTGTTGAATTTCTCTATAAAGACACAACAGTGTAATGAAGTCCTCATATATCCATAGTCAATCATGAAGGAGTTTGTTTCAATCCATACAAGCCTTCTTTAATTTGCATATAAGATGCTCTTCCCTCTGACACTGAACCTCTCAGGCTACTCCATATAAATCCCTTCCTCTAATCACCACAAAAGAATGTCGTCTTCATATATAGTTGCTCAATCTTTAAGTTTAAACTTGCAGCAATATCAAGTACAACTTGAACAGAAGACATCTTTACCACTGGTGAGAAAATCTCATCAAATTCAACACCTTTCTTTTGACTGGACTTCTTCATAACCAATCTTGCCTTATATCTTGGTTGTGAGCTATCAATCTTGAATGGATAGAACACATGTCTAAAGTTTTTTTTTTTTTGGAAAAAATACATAAATATGAATTATACAAAAAAATTACTAAAATAGTGTTGCTACGTCGCATCTTGAACCATAGATACAAAGATTTATACTTGTATCGCATCTTTAGGTGGAGATATAGCGACCTAGGTACAAAAAAATTTTAGGAACTTATGTATCGCACAAAGGTTGTGCAATATAGTTTTACTTTTATATCGTATAACCAACGAGCGATACACGTTTAAAGTGTATGGTATAACCAACATCCAATACATGTGTAAAATTTAAGAAAAAAAATTGTATCGCATCCCCAATGTGCGATACAACAACACTATTTTTGTATTTTTTTTAAATTTTTTTTTTTGTGGAATTTTTTTGGAAGGTACATTATACATGTAATATCCTCTCAATCTATATACTCATTTATTTTTCAATGGTCATCTACCATTTGGCAATTCCATCAAATCATATGTAAATTCTCGCGTAAGGATTTTTTCTCATATTGCATGGCTTTTACCCATTCCTTTTTCTACTCATGTAATATAGCCTCTTGATAACATTCCGGCTCTCTTTCGTCTGTTAGCATCAAATAACCATCTACATTACATTTGGTGGATGGTCTTCTTTCTCTTGTAGACCTTCTTAACTCAATCTGCTAATCATGCTCTTAGGACGTTTCATCTTCTTTAATTAAGTCTTAGATATCTCTCCTGTCAACATTAGGATATTCAAGAAAGGGCCCTAGGTCTATATTGATTGGGATCTCGCATGAGGATTTAGACTTATCTAGCTTCTCTATATCTTCAATGGTCTGATCTTCTAGAAAGATCATATCTCTGCTTCTAACAATTTTCTTCTCTACCTAATTTCGTAACTTGTACCCTTACTCATCATGTGCATAACTAAAAAAAAAAAATATACTGCTTTGAATTTACAATAAGTTACACTTTTTCATCCTTGAGAATATGCACAAATGCTCTACAATTAAACTAATAGACATGATTTATCCTTATTCTTAACAGCTAATTGAGTCTAATTTATGGTTTATTGGCATAATTTGTAGTAGAATTGGCACTTACTTGATATATAGATTCATTTCAAGTCAAATTGGAGCACATTGGAGATATTAGAAGGAATTAGAGGAGAATTTTATTAAGAATGAGGCAAAGGAGTATCAGTAGGATGAAAAATGTAAATCACAACTGTGATTATAGTTAAAGGAAGGAAAATTCAAAGATAATGTCTTGCATGAGCATCTTCATGGGTGTGATTTGTGAGATCAAGAAGAGAAAGTCTTGACTAGAGGCTTATGAGGGCATGTGTAAGGGTATGACTCCCAAGAAAGTCTTGACCAGAGGCTTGTAAGGGAATTCATAAAGGCATGATTTCTGAAATAGTTAACATGAGAGGATTGTAAGGGCATTTGTACACCTATGATTCTCGGTGTGATACGTGACGTCCTTTCTTGACTTTTTCTTAAATAGTATAATTGTTAAGTATTATAAGTGAATAGTCACATATATTCGTTTGTAACCTTTAGGAAAGTGTCTTGGGATATAAAAGACAATGTACCCATTCAGAAGAAAGGAGAGATCATATTTAGAGAATTCCATCAAATTACAAACACTCGTAAGTGATTATAGACAATACTTTTTCCTATCCATATTCTCTCTGGGATATCACCATCTAGAACATAAAAGGGAGATAAATTCATCAAACCAATAGCTATTCTCATTGCTTCTCTCGAAAATGATTTAGCTATCTTAATATAAGTTAACGTGCACTTTACTCTCTTTGTAATAATACAATTTATCCTTGATGCAATGTCATTCTGCTATGGGATCTTTAGAACAGTTTTCTCAAGTTTAATTCCATGGACTCTACAGTATTATTCAAAATGACCTCTAATTCATTACCATTATCTCCTCGAGCACATTTCAAGTGTCTTCATGTTTCTCTCTCAACTTTAGAATTAAATTGCTTAAACACATCAAAAACTCGATCTTTAGATTTCAAAGCAAAAGTCTACAACTTTCTAGAGTGATCATCAATAAATTTACAAAATAAAAAGCACCACCTAATGTTCTATCTTTCATATAATACACATCGGTATGGACTAAATCAAATATATGAGATCTCCTGCAGGTGGATTTCTATGAAATATAACTCTATGTGGTTTTCCCACAAGAGAGTAGGTGCAGTTTTCTAGAGATGTACCTTTCACATTAGGTAGAAGTTGCTTCTTGGCAAGTATTTGTAATCCCTTTTCACTCATGTGGTCCAAATCGTTTGTGCTAAAGCTCTATTGATGACTCACCAATCATGTTCATTTCTTCTTTACTTAGTTTTGTGAAGATTAAGTAAAATGTATTGTTTTTCTTTTCTTTAGCCACTATAAGAAAGCAATTAGCGAGCTTCCATTTACCTTCACCAAAAAACTACTGTATCCCTCATCATCTAATTTCTTGTAGATATTAGGTTCAGGCAAATATCTGGAACATATCCAACATCTTCAACGATGATTTTATAACCAATATTAGTCTTCAAAAGAATCTTTCAAATGCCAACAATTTTGGATGTATCATAATTTCTCATCTTAACATTGTCATAATCACCAACAATGTAGGTTAAGAATTCACCATGTGATGTCACATGAAAGGAGGCACCAGAGTCAATAACTTAATCACTATCATGACATGCGAGACTAACACAGTCATCATCCCAGACAACAACAATCTCACCATTTGTTGCTATAGCAATTGTGTCATCACCCTTTCCATCTCCTTTATCTTTTGCTTGCTCTCTCTTCCATTTTCTACATTCTCATTTCAGATGTCCTAGCTTGTCACCATGTTAACACTTAATATTTTTCTTCTTGGTCTGGATCTTCCCCTAGATTTATCAAATTTGTCTAATTTATCATATAACTCTCTAATCTTGCTTTTACCATGTCTTTCCCATTTATCATTAACTAGTGCTCGAGTGTCAAAACTTGCACTAAGTTCTTTTCTTCTAACTTTTTCATTCATCAAGCTATCTTTCACCATTGAAACTATAAGCTTTCCTTTTGGAGTAGAATTAGTAACAGACACCACAAGTGTCTCCCAGCCGTTAGGTAGTGAATTCAATAATAGGAGTGCCTTTATCTCATTATCAAGTATAAGTTTCATAGCGAAGAGCTGAATCATAGGACCTTGAAAATCATTCATATGCTCTGTCATAATGGATCTATCCTTATACTTCAAATTTACCATCCTCCTAATTAAGGAGGTTTTATTCAAGGTAGTCTATCTCTCATACATAGACTCCAATTTCTTTTATAGAACATCAGCTTTGGTTTCCTAAATAACATATTGATATAATATTTTTTATTGATAACACTTAATTTTTTTTCTTCTTGGTTTGTATCTTTCCCTAGATTTATTAGATGACTCTTTAGTCCTGCTTCTACCACATCTTTCCTGTTTATTAGTGACTAATGCTCGAATGTTAGAACTTGCACTAAATTCTTTTCTTCTAGCTTCTTCATTCATTAAGCTATCTTTCACTATTGAAATGGTGAGCCTTCCTTTTGGAGCAAAATTACTAACAAACACCATAAGTGTCTTCCAGTTGTTAAGTAGTAAACTTAATAACAAAATTTCTTGTGTCTCATTATCAAGCATAAGTTTCATTGCAGATAGCTGATTCACATAACCTTGAAAATCATTCATATGCTCTATCATATTAGGTCGATCCTTATACTTCAAATTTACCACTCTCTAAGTAAGGAGCCTGTATTCAAGTTAGTCTGTCTCTTATAGACAAAATCCAATTTCTTTCTTAGAACATCAGCTCTAGTTTGTAGAGCAACATGATAATATAATATTTTTTCTTGATAAAACTTAATATTTTTTCTTCTTGATTTGGATCTTCCCTTAGATTTATTAGATTTGTATAATTTATCATATGACTTTCTAGTCCTGCTTTTACATGTCTTTCCTATTTATCGATAATTAGTGCTAGAGTGTTAGATCTTGCACTAAGTTTTTTCTTTTAGCTTCTTCATTTATCAAGCTATCTTTCACTATTGAAATGGTGAGCTTTCCTTTTGGAACATAATAACTAACGGACAATACAAGTATCTCCCAATTGTCAGGTAGTAATTTAATAACAGAAGTTCCTGTATGTCATTATCAAGCATGAGTTTAGTAGATGGTTATTTCACAAGACCCTAAAAATCATTCATATGTTCTGTCATATTGGATCCATCATTATACTTCAAATTTACCATTCTCTTAATTAAAGAGGTATTATTCAAGGCAATCTACCTCTCATACATAGACTCCACTTTCTTTCATAAAACATCAGCTCTGGTTTCTTAAGTAATATGATGATACACACTATGATTGACACATTGCTAGATATAACCAGCAGTTTTTCTATGCATAATTATCTAATCTTCATCAGATTTATCTTTTGGCTTCGCATTAGCATTGGCCATAGATACATATAGATCTTTACAGTATAAAAGATATTCTATCATCAACTTACAAATTGAATAATTTGAAGAATTTAATTTTATCATGTTGCCTGATGATTCTGTAATGCTTGTGACACAAGAAATAATTTTAATCTTGCTCTTATACCACTTGTTAAGAAAAATTGATGTCTTAGAATGGCAAGATGAATTTTCCTCTTGCCTAGTGATTATCAATATAATAAAATTGAATATAAGATAATAATGAAAACCAAAATTTAATTTAGCAAACCCCATTCGAGAATAACAAACAACGGATCATAGTGTAAAAACTTTCACTATCAACAAAAATGGGATTATAATGCTTTTCTTCACTAGTTATACTAGTGGATAACTAATCATTCACCAAAATAGTAGATATTAATAAAATCACAAAATTATTTAATTTTTGAAAACACCTATTCAATTTAGACAACTGAGAAGGATTAACAAGGAAAGGAAATATTCATCTTATGGTACTTTGTGCCATGAATTTAATGGAAAAAGTTTCGTCACAATTGAGATTTAATTGACCATCCAATTGTGGATCTAAAATCGCTCAACTAGAAAAACAATTTACTTCTGATATCCAAGTGAATATAATTTTATATTCCATCTTTTAAAAGAGCTTTTCAATCTTTCTCAATTTTATTAACAATCAATGCATGGAAGGCAATCCACTAAACCACAAGCCTCAGTACATGTTATTCCTAGCTGCAGCTTTCTAATCTTTTCTTCTTCTTTTTTCTGTCTACAACCGCCACTTTTCAATTCTTTCTCTATTGAATTTTTTTTCTTTTAAATGTAAATATAAATAAATATCATAAATAAGTATAAAAGATAGATATATATGATATTATAATTATATTTGTAATGGGCCCATGTAGGCTGAACTCAAATCCTAACACTCTATTAGACTTTCTTTGCTAGCATAATGTAATTACATTATCCAAAATCATATAAGAGTAACCCTCAACTTCGATGCATTCTCAAACACTTCTATATTGATGTGGTGCTCCATACTTTAGAGGAATTTTCTTTTTCTCTAGTGTTTTTAGGCTAACTAAAGTTTTTAAGATTATACATATTTACTCTTGTCATTACCCCCACAAGTGTCATTCCATATTCGACCATCATATGCTATTGCACTCAAAAAATTAATTTCCCAGGCTCTCTCCTCAAGAAAATCATCATCTCTGCTAATGCAGCATCTCACCTATGAACTAGTATAAGGCTTCTAGTATCATTCTTGGAAGCTCCTCCTCAAGCTCACTTAAGACATTTTCCACACATTAAATAAAGTCTATTATGCCAATCATAACTAACTTCACCAAGCCACCTGTGCTTCTATTAATGTTCCACTTCCACCAGGCCTTCTTTGAATAGGAGACTCACCACATTAGCAATAACATTGAGACCAATATTTCCCTCCATATTGATAAAAGATTACCCTAATATCACCTATCACATGTGTAATATTCTTAACACTACCATGTGTTGCACTCACTACTAGAAAACTAGCCTTTAGAGACAGAAAATTTGCGACGGAAAATTTCTGTCTCTAAAAAAATGAATTAGAGACAGATTTGCAACGGATTTATGATGACATGAATTATGAATAATCTTCTAATTTTTATATGCTTTTGCGACGGAATTTGCGACGGATTACACATTGATTTGCGACGAAAATTTTTCCGTTGCAAATTTGTCTCTGATTTTAGAGGGAAATAAATTATTTTAGCGCCAATTTCTATTTTTTTAAATTCTGTTGCAAATTTGTCTCTAAACTAAATTATTACATATATGTATATATAAATAATTATGTTTAAAATTTATTTTAAATTATACATATCTAATATAATATATATAAATGTGCATTATATAATAAGGACATATATTATATTTGTAAATTAATTTTATTATATAATAACTATAATATGTATAATCATTTGTTATTTACAACTAATTATATATATTTTATTTATAATATATTTAACATTACATTACATATTTATATATAATAAAGTAAATTAAAAATAGTACTTAAAACATAATATTATATTTATATCTTATTATATATTCTTTTACATAATAACTTATATAAAAACTCAAATTATACAACTTAATAAAATAGTGTATAATAATATAATATGTTATATGCAAGTAATATCATAAAATACTAATTAAAAATAAAGTATATTTCAATATTAATATATGTAAAATAAAATAATTAATATAAAATAAAACTTATTATATTTAAACATATACAAATATATAAATAATATATTATATTTTAATAATATATAAAAAAAAATATATATATTCATATTATTTATAATTTTTTATTATATATTTATTATGACTATTCGTATATTTTTTAATATAAAAAAATTATTATATATATCTTACATAATTTATATTTACATACTATATTTTATTTAAAATATAATAACATATTTGGGGAAAAAATATATACTATGTAAAAATATAGTATATTTAAGTAATAAAATATGTAATATATAATAATTAGTTAAATATATTTAAATTGATATTATATATTATTTTATTAATATAATAATGAAAAATATATTTTTATATTTTTTACATTATATTATAATTTATTAAGTGCAACAAAAATGAAATAAAAAAATAAACACATTAATTAAAAATATACAATTTATTAATTTAATATAAAATATTAAATAACTAATGTAAAAAGTATAATTATATTATATATCATTAAATATATATATATAATTTATATGTATAACATTATTTATATTTACATAATATAAATATTTTTTAATAATAATATCATATTTTGAAAAAAAATTATAATATACTACTGAAAATATTATATATTTATAATAAATATATAATTTAAAATAATTATTATAAAATGTAAACATTGTATATATTAATATTATATATTATTTTAATAAAATATTAATGAAAAATCCTTAATAAATATGTAAAGTGAAATTATAAAATAAAAAATAAACTATAAAAGATATATAAATGTTTTATAGTTATAATATTGTAAATTGTGGTATCTCTTAAATAAAAGTAGTGGAACTTTACTCATGAAGATACGAATTGGTTTATTGGTTTAGTGCTTGTGAAAACTTCAATGTTAAGTGTGCTTAGTATGTAGCATTCTATGATGGGTGACCTCCTGGAAAGGATAAATAAGAGGCAAATGTGTATTTTTTTAATAATTTGTCTTAGAATCGGAGACAAATTTGCGACGGAATAATTTTATTTAATATTTACTAATTGGATATTTAAAAATAACTAATTATAGATCATAACAAATTTGCGACAGAAATTCCAAAGCAAATTTGCGACGGAAAATAAATCTATCTCTAAAAGAATTAGCGACGATGATTTTTGAAACAGAAATTTGCGATGGAAATTCTGTCTCTGAAAGTCTTTAGAGACAGATTTTTCACTTTCAGAGACAGAAGTTTTTGTCTCTAAAGCCAAAATTTCTTGTAGTGACTCAAACTCTCGTTTATCACCATTTAGAGATTGAACAAACACAAATAATTTTAGATGTATTACAAATAAGGGGAGAACCTTTTTATATGTAAGAGCCCTACCTAAACAAATAACCTAAATTAATTTAGTTTGGTAGCTATTATGCAGTCCTACACAACCCTATTAGACCCCCCTAACTAATCAATGTTCATTATATCTAGAATCTTCTAGAAGATTTAAGAAATGGCACGAACCTAAGTCATGGGTTTTATATTTTTTAGATTTTATAACAATAGATCAAAGAAAATCCTATAATACATGCATGCTAACACTATTCAAATTCTAACATCCACAAAATAAATGGAAAAAACTTTTTTAAATATTTCTTAATATATTTATTGTTTTTCCTAAAAGAATTTTTCATTTTTAACTTTTTGCAAATGCTAACCAAGCACATTTCAATAAAAGATTTTCATAATGATTTTCTTAATAAGTTCTAGTGGTGCATTTTTGTGTAGATAATTGTTTATTTATTAAAATTTTTATGTGGAGCCATGAAATGATAGTTGTTCCAGTGACAAAGGTATTTGCTATCATGATTTTTATGTTTTCATGTTGTATCTATACCACAATCTAATGTTTAAGATTAAACAAATTTACATATTTTACTTATTGTTTATATAATTAAGTGTCCATTTACAAGTAAGAATGTAATTAAGGTAAACCTATTTTCAAATTATAGGAGTTCCATTTGATTTTTTTTTAATTTAAATTAATTACAGTTTAGTCAAATTTAAGCTCAATTTACTTGAATAGTTGATCGACCCAAGTTTAGAACTTCATATTGTTTAGCTTATCTAGCTCATAAATTCAATCAAGTTTGAGTCAAGGTTATAGCTAATGAAGTTCAAATCAAGTTCACATTTTAATATGATTCTAATTAAAAGAGGAAGATTATTTAGACAAATTAAATTAAAAAATCTTAATTAAGTGGAGTTTAAACTTTCTAAAAGAAACCTTATTTGGAGGAGATATTTTTACAATGGTATATAGGTAATTAAAATATTGTGTTGTGTATCCATGTGACGTTCCTTTTAAAAATGCTAGATAAGATTACAACCCATTTGAAGATTGAACTAACAAATATAATTCTATCAAAGTTTAAAAATTAAAGTTAATTTTAAATTCCAACATATTATTAAATCAATTTTTCATGTTTCATCTTAATTACAACCCCTAAAAAACTCTAGTAAGAGAAAAGTGGTGCCGAGGCAGTTATCCAAAAACTTAAGCAGTTTAATTGACACATTATGAAAACTTCATGAAATATCCTAGATAATTATACTTAATTAAATTTTATATATGTATTGATTGTTAAATCCATGAAATTGATCGTGATGATTTAACTTATAGAAATTTCAATTATTGGTATAACTAGGCATTAGTATTGAAATATGTGGAATTGTATTGAATTGTATTGTATTGTATTGTATGGTTTTGTTTTCCAAGGAGGAAGCCCAATTCTTATTTAATGCACTTGAAACCCAATTTCTCTTTTCATGAAACCCATGATGCAACAAAAATTCTTTTTATTCAAGCCCCATAAGTTAAACAAAATCTAAGCTTAACTTTTGGAAAATGAAAACCCAAGCCTCACACCCAGAATAAGCTCATGGAAACCTTCTAAACTCTTCCTATGTACCTAAATTTAATGGCAGCATTAAAGGATAATTATCTATTCATTTTGCACAAAAATCACAACTCCAAAATAGACCCAAAACCCTACCCCAATTAGGTGCCTCTTTCAAGCACAAATCATCTATCGTCTTGATCTAATTTTCTTGCAAAACTCATCAAGAATTTCTTCTAGTTTCATCTACAATTAAAATCATCTAAGATGAAGCTTTACCTACCCTTCTAATCATTTATTTACTTGTTTCTTTCATGAGTACAAGATTTGTCTAAATGAGTTTCCAAAAACATCAACCCTGGTGATCAGCGTAGGGATTATTTTTCTAATATGTGCGCACATACATGTGCCAGACCGAAGGGAAGCGCTGGGGTCACGCGCCTTGTCTTCCTCCGAGACCCATTCCACTATTTTTGAATGATTCGAGCTCTTTTGAGCTTCCTTTCAACGCCCTGTTACCTTAAAAAAATATATATTCTAGAACCATAACCTTTCAACTCGTCATTAGAAAAATAAGAAGCAAGCATTTGTAACTGACCACGACCTTTGAAATTCCGAACTGAAAAATTATTTTACTTCTTAATTGGTTTTTTTTCTAGAAATCTAATAAGCCCGGCTCTCCAACTTCGTCTTCTCTACGCTTCTTCCCCTTTCTTACACCCCAACGCACCACCCACCCACCCACCCCCCCTCCATCTTCTAGATGGGGGTCTTTGGCTCAAACTCTCTCCGTGAAACTCTCTCAGGGCTCCCTCTCCTCTCTCTCTATAAAAAACGAGGCGTCGTTCCTCTCTCTATGCCTACCCACGACGCGAGCCGCCAACGCAACTTCCATTCGCCCACGAACCCAACACAAATCCGACCGACCATCTCCATGCCACAGGTCGAGAAAGAACCTCAACACCCCTTTTTTTACCAATGATATACGATCGTCGTGTATCGAGCTTTCCATATTTCGTTTTCCTTGTGTTCTGTTGTGTTGTGTTATATCTCTAACCCAGTTTTCGTTTGTTTTATCTATATAATTATTTGTTAATTCTTTTTTTTTTTTTTAAGTTTGTCATAAAATTGTATTGTTTAATAATATATATAAGATAAATATATTATATAATATGTATGTCTATATTATATTATACATATGTATTTATTTTGCTGTGTAAATATATGGTGTTGAGATCGCATATCTATATATTATTATTTTTTTATATGCGTATTATATTGAATTGGATACTTTTCTTTTGTATATGGTTATTGTTATATTTATATTGTTATATGACTATTGATATGCTATTATGATTGTTGTAAGTATATTTGATATCATGAGTAATAGCCATGTTGATGTGCAAAATGTAAAAAGTTTTGTATGATCACTAATTGCTTTTTTTTTTTTTTTTCAGTTTATAATATATTCTTATGGAGGATATGTAACGAGTCTTGTTTTGTTGTTGTTTTGATAAGTAAAAGACATGTTTATTAAAAAAAAAAAGTTAGAAAATTTTATGTTATAGTTTATCGCATTTCGTTTATCTATTCTTCCTTTATCGGTGTTCATATGGAAACTATATAAATAATTTTGTTTTATCATTGTTTCAATAAGTAAATTCATGCCTAAATAGAAATGTGAAAATATGGTATTCTTTCATTATTGCATGTTTTCTTAGAACTACAAAAAGAATTTCTCGTATTTTATATTTTTAATTATGTTATTCCATATTCATGCGAGTATGTTATGTCTATAAGGTTGTAAATATTTTTTTTTTTTTTTCAGGACGCAAGATTCCATGTAAAAATTAAAAGACACGAATTTAGACTTATCGATTGATAGTCATTTAAATACAATATCCTAAGCCATAGAGTTAGGTTCTAACAACTTTCATTCCTCACTTGATACATTGGAGTTGCATATGATAGATTCATTCAATATGTTAAGAATGTGGGTAAAAATTTTCATACATCAATTGCATATGAAAGTTAGAAATTTCATGATGTGTTTTTGTGCATAAAGTTTATGATACGTACATTTAGATTTAACAGGGTTGTTTATCATTGGCATAGTGTAATATAGACTTGTATATTGTCCTGTTTATCCTTAATTTGTGGTACATTAAATGAAAGAATATACTCTGCAAAAAAAAAAAAAAAAAAAAAAAGAAAGAAAGAAAAAAAATACTTAGGTACATGATTGATCATTTTTCTGTGCATATCAGTTGTTTCGTGTTCAATAATCATCAATAATGATTGATAAATATCTCTTAATAACTTACCTATATCATGAACTGCATGTATATTTTACTTAGTGTATTACGTACATATTTGCCTGTGTTGATAAAAGAATAAAAAAAAAAATGATTTCATGGTAAAAACAAAACACCTTTCCACTACTTTCCACATGGGACACATGTAGTGATTAAAACTTTTTATATTAGCTCATGATCACTTAGCCTATTTTCTAAATTACTTTTCAAAAGTAAATGGGGGTTTTCTAAACTTAAGTTCTTTTTCTAGACATTTTCAAAATTATGAAATATATATTAGACTCTTTTATGATTTTTCATAAAAATATCAAACTCAGCTAAATAATTTAAACTTGTAGTTTTCACAAATAAAATCAATCACACACTAAAGTTTTATAAAACAAAATGAACTATGAGAACCTGATTCTGGTTAGCGGAATAGTACCTTTCACTACAGCCATAAATCACGACAATAATAGAATATTCTCCTTCTCACTTAAACACACAAAACACGTTCTCTCCTCCCTTAGCCCCTTTTGGGAACTATCCTTTTTTTCCCTGCAAATCCACTTCATTACCAACACTCAATCTCTCTCTCTCTTATCTTATGTAATCTCTCCACTTTTCCTTCTCTTTAATTTTTTTCTTGTTTTACTTTGTTTCACCTTGCATATTTGGAAAACCGTTAATAGTTTTTTTTTTCTCGAAATTGTTGTTTGCACTTGTTGAAGGTGAAATTGGTTATGGAATAACATGTGTGTGAGGTGTTGTAAGCGTGATTGTATTTTTCTATCTTTACGTTTTTTTTTTTAAATATTAAGGCTATATAGAAGATGTTTGGTGAAATGTCTAAATTGGTTAAGGATGGTTTGTAGTTAAAAAAGCATAGATTGAAGGGGAGTAGAAGTCCGTGCATAAGTTAAGTTGTGGAGGTGGCAATGCATTACTTAGAAAATGGTAGTATGATCTTTTTTTTCTTTTATAATTTAATGTCAATATGTTTAAAATGGAGGAATATGTAAGATTTATTATCTACACCAATGGAAATATTGTGGATGGTAAGTACAGGCCAGAGTATGATAGGGCCTTCATATAGAAGATGAAAGTGAGTTTAAGTGTAATATTCAGCAGTTTATGGAAACATGTGTAAAGATTAAAGTAGATCCAACCATTGTTCATATTGAAATAATACATAAGCATGCTAACTAGATGACTTAAGAGTCAATTTATATGTTAATGTCTACTGCAAATGAAGATAGTCTTAAGGATTTTATGTTAGTGGCTGTAGAGGTAAGTGTTAAGTTAGTTCATGAATTATTTGTGCAAATACGATCAATCAAGGGTTCCTCAAGAATATATTCAACACTTTCAAACCCCTTAACTTACCCTAGGAAGGCATGCATTTGCACATCTCCAACTATCCTTCTATTGTCATTAATCAACATACTTAAATGCATGGAATACTATATCTTGAAGCCCATACATCAACCCGTGCCACTCCATAAAGGTAAGGCATGGTGTACCATTTTCCCTAATGTAATGTGAAGGGTATGATGCTAACCCTATGAATGAGTTGGTGTTAGATCTCCAAAAAAAATTGAAGAGGAAGTGGAATTAATTCTTTAACTTCAGAATTGAAGATGACAACTACGATAGTTATTGCCATGTTGATAAAGATGGGAGCTCGTGGACAATAGGGGAAGCATTAGCGAAGATGAAAAAAGGTCAAGAGACCCAAGAGAATCTATTAAGTGATTTTGTAGTAGCACATACTTGAATACCCATGGGACCTCTTTTAGAAGCCGAATCGGGTTAAATAGCCATTAGGGATGCAATTCCATATTTTAATCTAGGCGAGGGAGGTGATAGATACATTATATTTGACAAAGATGTCAACGCAATGTGTGGTAACTTATGTGTAGTTAGAAACTAGTCAAGATAATGATGTCCAACACAAAAAGGGATCTCATCTGGGTTGTAAAGTCATTCCACATCAAAAAGCATTGTAACTTTAGTGTAGATTAAAGAAGGGTTCGTGGTCGGCATATTGTGTGAAAAGGGATCAATGGGTGATGTTGAGATTAAAGGCTTACAAAGAAAAAATTGGAGGGGCTATTTGTAATAATTGGACTAAAGGCCCCCATTCATGCATTAATCCACTGATAAGCTAAGACCACTCGCGAACAGACTCTAATGTATTGGCCCAAGAGTTCCTCACTTACGTAAGGAATAATCCCAACGCCAAGGCGGTATACCTCAAATCACATGCTTTTATCACATTTAGCTACATAGTTTCTCAAAGATAGGTGTGAGAAGGTAAGAAAATGGCAATAGTAATTGTATATGGTGATTGGGACAAGTCATACACTGAACTCCCAAAGTTATTCTATGCTATAATAACTACTAACTCTGGTACATAGGTTGAATGGAACTGGATAAGATCACTTTAGCCAAGTGAGTTGTATTTCAAGTGGGATTTTTAGACATTTGGTCCTTGTGTGAAGGCCTTTAAGTATTGTAGGCCAATTGTTTGTATTAATGGGACATTTCTATATGGCAAGTACATGCATGTCCTACTCATCGCATGCAATGCAGACAATGACAATATATCGTATCCTTACCTTTTTTCATTGCTCTGAATGATTCCATAAAAGCATAGAGTTGGATATTGAGGAAACTGAAGCATAATTTAATAGGGCATTGATGTGAAGAGATGATATGCTTTAATTCTAATGGAAAAAAAGGGGATCCTTAAGGTAATCAATGTAAGGTAGAACATATGGCAACCTCCTTTTGTAGCGTAAAGGTGTTACATTGGGAACATTGCAAGAATTTTAACAAAGTGTATAAGAATTGGTAGTGCAAGAACATTGTAACATATGCCACAATGTACGCGCAGTCATGTAAACTTGAAATGTACATAGAGCTTGTGCAAAATAAAAACAAAGATGCAATAGAATAGTTCAATAAAACTAGCTCTAATGGTGAACTTATTCTTTGTAACTAGGAATGGCTCTAACATTTGATGTTCGTTTCCATTTGTGAGTACATGACAAGTAATATGGCATAAATATATAAGTTTGTTTTGAAAGGTGCCATGGGCTTACTAATGACAACATCAGTGAAAAGAATATATTGTAATTGTATCATGTACTGGGAGGAGATTTACAATGACCACAGATGTTGTAAACGAGAAGCAAGTATTTATGAATTATGCTAAGAAGATCAATCTATGGTCTGAAAGAGCTTGATCTCATCAAGTGACCAATATCCATAAAAGCGTAGGACTATTTGAGGGGCAAACAAAAAGGCATCGAAGCTAAACGATCTTAGAGGAGGAAGTTTCACACACAATGTCGGCTTTGTCAAACAAACTTACGCATATTGGATTCCATGTTCCTATGCCATGGTTGTAGTAACATATACTAATATGGATTGCATTACATCTACGGGACCATGGTACACGTAAACGCATCAATTGTAATGATATCATGTACATTTATACCCCATTGGTGATGAGCTGGATTGGCTTAATCTAGTAAAATTTCCTCTCATAGTCCCATATGTAAATACTGTATACCAAAAGGGGATGCTTAGGACAAATTGATATAAGATGGAAAAGGACTTTATGGAGTACCTTGAAAGGATTACATGCAGTCATTACATATATTAGGGGCACCATAAAGAGGTTGTCTAGATAGTAACAAATAGGATAAAAGATCAAAGAAATTTTGTAACATATTAACTTTTTTTATCTCATAAATTTCTTATGCTTAGATATGTTTGTTTTAGTTTGCCAATTCTATCTAACACTTTACTTTTGATTTGCAGGCTAGATGGACTCAGAACCTATTGATTCTTTCGTTGGTTACTTAGAAGGAGAGGCATTGCTCTACTCCAGTCTTGAGATATGGTGTATGTCTTACTTGCATGATTTGTCCCTAATAATTCCTCGCATTGCAATAATATTTAATACCTTTTATTATTTGGTGTAGGTTGTAGCCATTGCACCTATTTTTAGGAATTGTTGGTTATAGTTGTGTAATCACCAAATGGAGAGTCATGATGAGCACATGATACTTTACTTAGACCAGGTTAGTTTCCTCAAACTGGCATGCCTTCCATATATGTAGCTCGATTGATACCTTCTTATTGCACTTGTAGAGAGATGGAGGGTGGAGACTCATGTTTCATATAGCACATGGGGAGATGACCATCACTTTATAAGATATGGATGTGCAACTTGGCTTACTTATGGATGGCTAATAGTTGTAGAGAGTACTCATCGCACTGGCAAGATGAGTTTCTTTGGTTGCTAAGTTACATCCCAAGGGAGTTACGACTAGGGGAGGTTTGCTAAGTCTTAGTTGTTGCTAAAGGAGTTTAAAATATTACCTATTGATGTGGATGAGGCAGATGTTATGAAACTTACGTAGACATACATACTCAAGTTGATGGGTGACTGTTTGATTATGGAAAAATCTAGTAGCTTAGTTCACTTGATGTTCCTACCACTGCTATAAGACTTGGTGATCGGAGGGCAGTATAGTTAGGAAGTTGCTTGTTTGAGCTTGTTGTTCTACTAGCTTTGTCGTGCTTCAGGAGAGAATGTTGAACAAATTAGTAGGTAACGATCATCCCACAAGTGTATGCATAAGATCGATTTCCTCACATTGCTCTACGTTCTTGATTCAATTCGATTGTGCATGAAGGGATGCTTTTGGCTGCCTATTGCTGAATAGCATGAGATACTACTTACCACCTTACCTATGTGATAGCCACGTATTGAGAGGCATTTAATTGATAGATAGCACGCTGGGAATATTTATTTTGTGACTGAAAACTCATGCATAGTTTCATAATTTCCTTACACTCACTCATATTGCATTGTGTAATAGGTAATGTGGATGCTATACACAAAAGGCATTTTGAGTAAGCTCCTTTCATGTTGTCATGTCGGCATAGACATTATAAATGACTCGAATCCCACTTATATGCTTCTTTCTTATTAAGCAGTGCCTTTTGGATTGTGTTGTTCAATAGTTTGGCAATTATTAACCTATTTCATTAAAAGTGAAAACATAACCTAAGCTCCATTAGATCAATCTTAGGGGTTGAGATGAACTGCCTCTAGTAACATGCCATATATTTTGGTATGTGGAATGAGAGATGGAACCAACTTGTGCATATAAAGCCTCATTTTGGTATTAATCTCGAGTATAAATCAATTGTATAGTTGTGTCCAATACTACATTGGCTACATTATAGCCCTTCTTAGACACTTGGTAAGTAATGAATTCCAAACTCATCATATAACTTAAGACATTTATGAGACATTAACATATTGTGTTTTCCATTATTGTGTAGGATAGCTCATTTAGGAGGACACAATCGATGATTTGCTAGAGTTAGGGGTGGATGTTGAAGTACTTTTAAGTGCCATCTAGTTCTTAGTCCACTTATAAAGTAAAATTAGCTTCTCATAGCAACTACATGGTAGGGGACATTATAGGTGTGTTAGGATTCGATTCTAACTCATTTTATACCCTTTACAATGAATGTGGGAGTGCTTCAATCCCAACTCCACTTGCGCTACAAAAGAGGAGTAACTCAACTTGATGAAGCCACTAACAAAGGAGAAGGATTGGCATAGGTGACATAGGTTCAACGTATATCCTAGCCATCTAAAACAAGAGTAGGAGTATGTTAAACATGGTTTTTCCCTACGTTATATCCAAGCTTACATAAACTTTACATGGTAAAACGTGGAGGTGGATATTTGTTTTGGGTCAATCATAGCAAAAGGTCACAACAAATTAGGGGTAAATTCATTTAAGGTCATAACGTTTCAAGTGGTTCATTTAAGATCACAATATTTAGAAAAGTGAGTCAATTGAGGTCGCCATTGACATATGTTACAACGTAACGGATCTTTTAACTTTTAATTAAATTTTTCTCTTGTTGATATGTGTCAATGGTGACCTCAATTAACCCACTTCTTTAAATATTGTAGCCTCAAAGGAACCATCTAAAACGCTGTGGTATCAAATGAACTTACCCAAAATGTTGTAACATTCTGGTGCAATTTACCTATTTATTTATTATTGTATAAAGATGTTTCCTCTCTTGCACATTGTACTTTTGATAGACTTTATCTTGATGTTTAATGGACATTTGCTATATTGGTTTAAGTTGTATTATAGATTTTCGTTTAAAATATTTATGTTTTATAACTTGATGATTCTATTACCAGGTGTAGTTTTGGTTTAAGTGGTGGTGTAGATTTTTTTCTTAGATTCTCTTGTTTTATAGCTAATATATTTGGTAAGGGGTTGATGTTCGTGGATTAAGTGTTGGAATGGGTTGGACATGATGTAAAAAATATGGCTGTGAAGGATTATAATTCGTATAAATGTAAAAAATGGCCAAAATTTAGTTAATTTCTAATGTTAAATGTGACAACAGTGCCCATTCATTGAATGCACCCATTATTTGTTTGAATTCGCAACAAAGGATGTTATTAAGGTGAACTATTTTTGAGTTATTCGAGTTTAGCTTGATATTTTTTTTTAATTTGATTTGATTATAATGAAGTTGAGTTTTAGCCATAGTTGTCAGAATCGGCCCGGATCGACTGGTTCAACCCGTTCGATCGACACCGGTACTAAGGTCAGGGTCTCGCCTAAAACTCCTTTTTGCAACAAACCGGCAAGACCCGGATTGACCCGGTCTACCCGAGTGGTCGAACCGGGTTGAATCGGTCGACTTGGACCAGTTGACCCGAATCTAAAAAAATAAAAATAAAATAATAAATTAGAAATTTAAATATTTATTCATACTTTATTATAAATTTATAAAATATAATAATTAAATCATATTTATTTAATAATTAATTGATGAATTTGATCCAAATATAAATTTAATTGAGTGATTACACATATATTAGTCTTTTATAATTAAATTATCTCTTATATTTTTATTTTTTCATGATCCCGTTCGATCCTCAATCGAACCCGGTCCGACCCCTTCACCCCTGACCCCTTAGCCTGTCCCCTGATTCGATTTTGACAACATTAGTTTTAGCTCAATTCACTCGAATAGTTTATCAAATCAAGCTCAAATTTCATATTATTTAGCTTAACTAGCTTATAAATTCAAACAAGTTTGAGTTGAGTTTTCATGCTAATCAAGTTTAGATTTTAATATTATTCTAATTGAAAGAGAAAGATTTTTTAGACAAATCGAATTAAACAAATTTAATTAAGTGGAGTTTAATCTCGCCAAGGGACGTCTCATGTTGAGGAGATATTATTCTATTTAGTGATCTTCCAATAATTTAATTACACAAATACAATAATACGATTTTTCATAATTAAAATATTGTACCATGTGTTGATTTAATTTTTATTTTATGGTTTCCATGCGGCATCTTAATTAGTAATTACAACCGATGGAGAACTCTATTAAGAGATAAAAATGGCACGGGGTCACAGTTATCCAAAATGTTAAGCGGTCCAATTGACACATCAGAAAACTTTAAGCCTTAAATTTGTTGATCTGACGGTAAGTAAAACAGAAAGGATGAAACTCTTTAAATCCTAGCCGTTGGTCTGGAAACAATCCTAGTTGCTATTTGCTGCTATTTGCAATTCACGCCCACGACCTGTCCTATCTACCGCTGCCTCAATTACACGTACTGGTTTAAATTTTCAATCTCCGGCGACTCCCCGGCGTAAACATCCGGCTGAATACCAAATCTACTGGTCAGTTCTCCCAAACTCTCTCTCTCTCTCTCTCTTATCTTTTGATCCAAAATTTTATCATCATTCTTGATTCGCAAATCAATAAAAAGGAAAAAGAAAATGAAAAACGCGAAAGCCGTACGCTTTAGATCTCGAATTTTTTAAGTTTTGAACCCATCTACTTGTTTGTGTATAAAACCATCGTCTTGTGACCTGGGTATGTTATTTCTCTGCTTGACTCAGTATGTGGTTTTGATTATAACTTAGTGCCTGATATGCGTGTAAATGATTTAAATCTCGAGTTGGGTTAGCTTCTTTTTTGCTGTTTAATTCAATGGACAATGTTTATGAGTGCCTCCGGGCAATTATTAACAGTCGAAAGAATAATCTTCACACATTTTCATGTACTTCTTTTTCAGCAAAGTGTATAGTTTGCTTGAAAAGATGATTTTTTTTTTTTTTATTTTGTTATCCCGGCATGTTGATTTAAAAACCCTAATTCAAATGGGTTTATCTTTAATCCTTTTTCTTTTTCTGGTTGTTGATTGGTTATTGTGTTGTCGTATGATTTGATTGTGAAACTTTAAGGTAGCTGCTTTTCGTAAATTAAGTGTGATAGCAAATTTATACATCTTTATGTAGTTTAGGAATAAAAGAAATGCTAAGAGCTTGTGTTTTGATTGTGTTGTAAATAATTTTGATGCCGGGGCGGTCAATTGAAACGGAAGTGCGTTTAGGTGATTCATGCTCTGCTAGGTCAGCAGATGGCGTACCGTTCGAGAATAGGACCATCGGGTGTTGGTGGATTCTGATAGTTTTTGACTGCTGGGCCAAGGATAAAGATGTATTCGATCCATCTCATTGTGTTGTAAGTAATTTTGATGCCAGAGTCAATTGAGACAGAAGTGCATTTAGGTGATTCATGCTCTGCTAGTTCAACAGTTGCTACACTATATTGAGAATAAGGCCTTTGGGTATTGGTGGATTATGGTAGACAGTTTTTAACTGCCAGGCCAAGGACAAAGATGTGTTCCGCCTCATTGCAGTAGTTTATAGACTTTGTGCTATGGTTTTTGTACCGTGTAGACTATTCTTAATAGTTTCACTTCTGCATTTGATAGGAATAAGCAAAGAAGGAAGAGGGAAAGATATTAGAGGAGGTATTGGTAAGTTAAAACAATTTGAAGCAATTAAAAATGGGGAAGACACTCTATGTGAAAGCAGTTCCACCAGCTGATCTGAACAAGAATACAGAGTGGTTCACGTATCCTGGGGTGTGGACCACCTATATCTTGATCCTTTTCTTCTCCTGGCTCATCGTGCTCTCCCTCTTTGGCTGTTCTGCTGGCATGGCTTGGACGATTGTCAATCTTGGGCACTTTCTTGTACGTTGCACATCTATTTTATTTTTGTTTTTAATTTTCCTTTGTAGTCCATTTGATACATTTCGTTATATTTGGCATTGCTGCCCATAAGGGCCACAGCGAAATGAAATTTTGAATTTGAGGGTATTAGTATGGTTCTTTAGGGCTTGGTTTATGTCTGGTGGATTGGTGCTTGTCCAATGGAAATTGGATATCCACAACTTTGCCTTGAATAGGACCAAAACTTCTACTAAAACTTGCAAGTTACATATAGTATTTAGCTTTAAATTTTTTATTATATTTTTATTAAATAGACTTCCAAAGACATAGTTTTGTTCTCAAATTAAATACCAATTTAGACTAATATTAATTGTTTCTTACCTTTTTCAGGTTACTTATCATTTTTTCCACTGGAAGAAAGGAACTCCCTTCTCAGATGATCAGGGGATCTATAATCGTCTCACTTGGTGGGAGCAAATAGACAATGGCCAGCAACTCACCCGCAATAGGAAGTTTCTAACTGTTGTGCCAGTCGTGCTGTGAGTATATTGTTAATTCTCATGGATTATGTCCACTAGTTATATCCCAAAGCTCATTTGAGTATTTTTAGGCAATTTCTTTCTTTGCCCAGCTTCAACAACAATCTTTTTTAGATTAACATTCCTACTTCCTTCATGTTTTCTTTAATAGATCTGTGTGTTTATGAATTTACAAAAGCATGAAAAAGGGACTTGTTAGGCCTATCGTGTTTTTGGATTATCTAGTTGATGAATGTCTGTCGTAGTTTGTTGTGAGGTGTTGTTGCTCAGGGTGGCTATATTGAGGAATATTGTTTGGGATATACAGAGACCTTTTCATGTGATTTAGAAAGTGCTTGGGAAAATGGATGGTGATAGTACATACTCGTAGTAAATAGTACATTAAATATGGCTTTGGGGATTAAGATAAGTTCCTTTTCTATCTGGTCTTTAATCCTGGTGTTACAAAGCCTATGGGGTTGATGGTGTTACTAATTATTTACATTTGTGTGGTCAACTCATTTTCTGGTGCTAAGTTTGATCTAAGCCTTGCCATTTATGAGGTAAATGGAGTAGCCTTGGCATCTACATCATACACATATTGTTCATAACTGGTGTCATGCAGAGTGAATATAGTTAGTTGTTTTCAGTGCCTCTGGAAGTCATTTTGCAGAAACGTTGTATTCTTCCTGACAATCACTGACAAAATTTACAACTTGCCAGTTCTCTGTAAATTCTGATGCCTTTGAAGTTAAAAACTTAAATTAGTTGCCAAGATCAAGATATAACTGATGCCAGACAAGACAGTTAAAATCAGTTTTCCATTGCTCGTTTTTACATTAGAATTGCTGGGTGTTTTCTTATTAATAATTGATAAACAAGGAAACCAACATTAGTGGAAAATATGCTTATCACTGCAAAACTTTCTATTACGCATATCAAAACATCACCAGCATCACATCCTTTTGAAAGAATAATAAATACATACTTCCTTTCAGGAAATGAGCTTGAATAACCTTATCCCTTTTAAATACAAACAGAAATTGTGGAAGAACGTAGGACAGATACTCATCACCAATAGCAGTAGCATTTGTTCCAAATAATGTAATGAGTGATCTTGTGTAGATTTTAGGTTTAATTTCACAATCAATAGCGAACAGCTTTATTCTCGGTCTTTCATTTTAAAGAAGAGCCTTTCATAGCTTGACCTGTTGCTTTTGTAAAATTCAGATACTGTTCATGTCAAAGGCATTGTTTTTTATTATCCTCTCCTCTTCATCTGATGAGTAAATTCGATTTATGTTCATATCTTCCATTCTGCAAGTTATAAATACTGAACTAATCTTTCACTTTTGTTCATTACAGTTACTTGATAGCATCGCATACCACAGATACCAGCATCCGATGCTTTTCTTCAATACAGTTGCTGTGATCGTGTTGGTGGTTGCCAAGTTTCCTAATATGCACAAAGTTCGAATATTTGGCATCAATGCAGATAAGTAACTCCCTTGCTTGTAATACTTTCTTAAAGAGCCATCTTTCTTTTGCTATTCCGTGTGGGAAGTTGCAACTTGTATAGAAATCAGAATACAAGGAAGACATATTGTAATGCGCCCCCCCTTTTTTTTTTCTTTGGTTTTAATTTCTGGTCACCGGTTTTCCATGTTGTCTGGAATATGAACAATAAGTGTATCAAGCTCTTGTAGTAAAGAAGGTTACGTTTTATATTATTATTTGTGCCGTTTGTCGCGGTAATTCTGTTGGACTATTAATCCTATTCCATGGGATTTCGGTTCCTGTAACTCATATAATCTTCAAATCCAAATCAGCTTACAATCAAAGGAGAGAACAAGCCTGTTTTGTCCCTCCTGGATGCTAGATCTTTATTTTAAAAAGATCCTTGTTATATTTATATATATATATATATATATGTATGTATATTATATATCATATCTCCATCCGAACTAATGAAATGTTTGTGTGGATAATACATCCTCCACGTGTACGTGTAATGTATATATAATGAGTGAATGCTGAACATTCTTTAATCCGTATGATGGTTCTTTAACCATAAGCTGGTTATTTTAAAATATAATTTTTATGATTTAGTATTGATATTTTTGAATTGGATTTCAATTTAGCCGTTTTGTTAAGCGAAAAGTTAATGATTGTTACTCCCTTTTTATTTTTTCATTGGGTTGTCTAAACCCTAATTTTGATTGCATTATAGCGTATGCCTTAGTTTTAATGTATTCTAATATGAGTTCGGTTGATTAATTAGTTAAGAATTAATTCTTCTCTTTGCTCAAATTATGTACTTATTAAGAAATTGAAGGAAAATTATTTATGCATAAAAATTTTAACCATGCACAAATATTAAGTATTGAATGTGATATCTAAATTTAACAATATGTGTACTTTTGTTCGAACAATAATTACCATCTGAATGCGCTTGTTCTATTGATCATATTAAAGTTTTGTGCGATTGGAATTACGGGACATAAATAATGTTCGTTTAATTTATAAGATAATATGTCAATTAAAAATAGAGATTTAATTTTTAATACATTAATTGGTAAACAAACATTAAGATGCATTGAAAAACGTAGCAAAAAATGCAATTAAAATTAAAGTACAGATACGAAAGGGGGAAAAATAAGATGGCTTTAACTTTCTTGTGGACAAAAACATTAAATTGAAATTGAATTTTTAAGAACAAAGCATTAAATTGAAATTAAATAAATAAATATCTTAATATGTTAAAAGTTGAAAGTACATAGATAATTTGGTAAGGTTGAGCAGTCTAGCGTGGGTAGGGTATAGAGTTTTCCCGTTACTCTATCTAGTAAGATATAAGATATGGAATTTTATACACCGAACCTATCAAGTAATATCTTGTACCTACTTTGTACCTATCTTGTAAAACTTACATGATATATAATATCTTATAGAACTTATAAAACTTTTCTTTTTCTTTTAAATTTTTTAAGTAGAACTAGATAAGGTTTAGGAAGACAAAATGCATACAAAATTTCTTCTTCTTCTCTTTTTTTTTTTTTTTTTTCAAATTTAAGTTCATTATAATATATACAGTTTATATAATATGTAAAACTACTTTATTTATATATTCATTATATATAACCTATTAAAAGAATTAAAAAAAATTTAAATATCACAAGTTTTATAATATGCACAAATTTGTTTATGCATTAAAGTTTAAATCTGTAACAATCATTGGTAGAATGTGATTAGGAAATCTCAAACAAAATTTTAATATATCTAGCAAATTCTAAAATAAAAAACTTTGGATGCACTTCTATATATTAATTAGCCTCAAATGAAAAATAATACTTGTATCTAACTTAGAAGTTCAAGTACATACAATCAAAATTATTTATAATAAAATTTACAAATACTTTCATAATAAAATAGCTCTAAATAAAAACTTCTAAAAAAAGTAGCCTATGAATGATGATCTTAAACAAAAATGATAGTAAAATGAAGAATAATCTTATTATTTATATTGTTTTTAATATTTTAATAGAGTACATGCTGTAAGGTAAGTATAGAGAATCTTGGAGCCAGTACTTTTTATAAATAGAATAAAATTTCTAGGTTGGGTATAAAATATGGATTGATACCCTGTATAATAGATTTACCTGCTCACCCTATAATTTAGTTTTTGATTTTTTTTTATGTTTTGTTACGATTTAGATTTTAGTATTTTTTTTTTAATTTGGATTCAATCCAATGTATATGTTAATGGGAAAGTTGACTTTCCTTTTACATTTTGGTGTTTGTACTTGAGTTTTGACTGCATTTCAATATATATGCTTTAGTTTTAGTGCATTTTAGTGTTTGTTTATAAATTAGTTTATTAAAATTAACTTTTAATTTGTAATTGATATCATTTAAAACATATTAAAACAAATTATTTATTTAATAAAGATATTTAAACTTGTCAAAGAATACGCATATTTTATATTGGTAATATCGACTATTTTAACTTGCAATCTCACAACTTGTAAATTGAACAGTGTATGAAATTAAACGAATAAAAAAATCTTTTTAATAAGTAAGGATGGACAACAAATACAACCAAGCCGAACCAATCTGTAAATCAAACAAAATCATAATATTTTATCCCTTTAAACCAATCATTAATTACATATTTATCACTTTGTAAATTCGCTTTTGAAATAGATGACTTAAATGAAAACCAATGCTTCCTCTATTAAGCACAAGCTAAGCTTTCATATCACTTGTCTTGTAAGGAGAACTTGATGTAATAGAAAGACTAGTGCCAAATGTATTAAAGAAGGAGACAAGAAAATGAAGCATTTCAAACTATGATAAAACAAAGGAAGTTGAGATCCAAGATAATAATAATTACATGATATATGGATCATGGTGAGAAAATACAAATGATATAAGAAGATCTGTGTATAATTTTTCCAATCCCTCTTTTAATAAGCTTATTCACTGAATCATGAGCAAAGGCTCATAAACTAGAACCATTGATTCCATGAATCAGTAACCCAAAATCACTGGTATCAACTTGATGAGGTTGTTCACAATTTTTTCTTTTCAAGAACCAGAAACCCATGATTTTAGGCTGATTTTAAAATTATAACTCAATTTAAAACTATTGATTCCATGAATCAGCAACCCAGCCAACACGGCTTACCAATATTCAATCTCTTTACACCACTAGCCCCATTCACCTCACCTCCCGCATGCCATAGCGACTCACGCCAACATCACCTGCTTACGAGCTACATGCTATTTCATTGCTAATAATAGCTCTACCGTTGGTCAACTACAACGCTCCGCCGCCAATTATCACACCTATCTTGACCTGGTCAATTCGTTTCATTACCGAAGCCAGTTGCTTTTCCTTTTGTTCATCTTCTTTTTCCCTTCCTATTTTCTTGTTAAATTTTTTAACGCCTATTTTTTGCTAGAATTTTAGTTTTCTAATAAAGCGGATCAGTATAAAATGGTTGTAGTGTAATAGAGAGCTAATTCGTGTATTGAATGCAATACGAAAGTGAAATATGAAGTAGTTGACCTAATACATCGTCCTTATTGGTTAATGGGACTTGGCCTTGAGGTGTAGAGAACGGTTGCCCGATGAAGTAGCCTTTCAGGTTACCTATAATATAATGTTAGCATAGCCTTTTTGTTGTCATTTTAGCTTTTAATACCATAAACGTGTCCTTTTTCTCAAAAGGTCTTCACTACTTCTTTTTCTTTATTTCTTTTTCCTGGTCAAAAATTGCGGCTTCCTCCTTCCGCATGTTCATTTTTCTTTTTTAATCATTCATTAACTTTTGAAGACTAGTTAAGAAGGTACATGAGTAGGTGATTATAAGGTTTTGGATACATCTGATCGTTCAAAGCTTTATCGGATTGAACTTAGGGGGTTTTAGGATCGGTTTGTATTATAGTAAAAATTTTATAAGATTTTAATATTAAGTTTGGATCATATAATAAATTTTATAGATATTTGATAATTAAATATTATAATTTTAAAAAATAAATAAAATAAAATATTACTAAAGTGGCAAAGAGAGGAAAGAATATATGAATGAACTACCATCTTTTCTATCTTCTAGTGATTTTTTTTCTTTATATTTACTGGACTAATTACAAATTTTAAAACTTTTTATTAAATTTTATTCAAGTCATATATATTATTGAGATTAATATTATTTGATGTCTATTATATTTTAGTCATAGTAGGAGATTTAATTTAATCATATTTTAAAGATATTATATGGTGACAAAAATAATATATTTATGTATTTAAATATTATATAATGAATGTGGTCTACAACATTTTTTATCAATTCCAAATGCATCTTTTTCATTTTTAAATATATAGAAAAATAATGTTAGAAATATCGAATTTTCTTAAATTTATTGTTAAAATTTGAAAATAGGTTAAAAAAATTGGGCTATAGAGTTTAGAGTCAGATTCCGAGTTTTAAATCAAACTTTGTAGGGTGGGTTTGGATATTACATTAAAATCCTATAAAATTACCGGGCCAGGTTTGGTAGATCCTATAAGATAACCGATTGGGTTTCGGGTTCATATGATCCATCTGAAAGCCGACTCTGTTACATCCCTAAGTAGAGTGTAGTTTTTGTTTTTGTTTTTTTTTTTAATTTTCCATTTTGCTTTGTAGAAGGGCTCATTCTCAATTTTTTTTTAATTTCATTTCTTCAATTAATTAATTATTAATTAATAATGCATTTATGGTATCTTTTATTTTCATTTAATTTCTTCTTACATAGTTTTATAGATTATTAAATACATTAATATCACTTGAAAAAAAAAAGTATCATGTAAAAAGTGCATGGAGCCTATAAAAACTTAAAATATTATGGAGGACCTTGTTTGAATGATGTAAGAATAAAGTGATGAGGTTTTTAAAAATACAAGTTCCTTTAAAATTGATGTGGTGCCTACAAGGTCTTTAGAGTTGTAAATGCTCTAATAATTTATTATTGAATATTTACGTATTTATTTTGAGGACACTTAAGGTAATGGTCAAAAAGTAGCATTTCCCCTCCATCTAAGCTATAGTATACATTTATATATACACATCTGCCATTTGTGATATATATACATATATATATATATAATTAGTTTTATATTTTTGAGCATTTTATACGTCTTAAACTTATGATAGGAGAATGAGTTGAAAATATTGAATGATTTTATCTAATTAATAATATGTGAAATTGTGTAATAATATCTATACAAGTCTTTTATCAGCCTTCTAATAAATGTTCTAACGACACCAATTTGTTATTTATATTTAAGAAAAAATAAGCACCTAGCATAATCATCCCACCATCTAATATAATCTCTCTCTCAGTGTATGTATGTTATTATCTTACCTTTTAAGGAAAAAGTTATAGGTGAGGTGATCAATCTTTGGTATTTTGATTGAATTTTTTACTTATGGTAAGTGGTAAAAATGGAGGGTTAATATTATGTTACATCCTATAAATAGGATTCTGTCACTATATATTGTAACCTTATTAGATAGTGCTACAATGACATCAAAATGAGATCGTGCATTTGAACCACTAAACGTTAAACCACTAATTTAATGTTACTCTTTTGTTTTAATTATGTAAAAATTCGACCTTTGTTTGAACCGGATCCCACATATTGATCTCTCGGACAATCAAGCCGTAAATTAATTCATTTCATTATTTTGAACTTAAAAAATAATATGTCATGCTCCCTCATTATTTTAAACCAAGTGAAGTTTTCAATAGAGAACAAAACCATATGAAAAGCCAGAGGTAGATTATTCTACTTCTCATCAAACAAAGCCGCTAAGAGGTAGCAACAAATGCACTTGCGGGAAACACTAAAAACGAAAAGCAATGACTTCACGGTGGTAAAAGTTCCCTATTCAAATATGGCATTTTTTATTTATATTTGAATGATTGCTGGCCCGGAGCTTCCATTATGTAAGCATGCTGTGAGAATTAACTATAAAGTATTCCAATAATTGACACAAGCGTCTTCATAATGGACAAGTATGATAAATTCATGACATTGCTAATAACTATCAATTCTATTAACTTTGTTTATTCAGCACTTCTATAACACATGCATTATGCTTGCTTCATTGCATATAATAGGGATAACGATGTGAATAATGATCTATATCAGGATGGGTTCAAATACCGTTCAATTCCCTCTTCCAGTCTTCCTATATATTGTAATCCATAATGTCATTGGTAAAAATGGGGGAAAAATAGATAAAAATAAGAAAGCACAATAGCTAGAGGTATTGCTAAACAAATTGAAAGATTACGAAACCAAAATTGGCTCCAAAGAATGGACTTCATGCAACATATTTAATTTGCTTTACCATGTGAATCAAATCACTGACTTTCCAAACTAACCTTAGGAAGAAATATATCCAATTAGAGGTTGGCTCAATTGGTAAGGTTTTGACCCATGACTATCAGTGGTCATGAGTTTGATTTTTGCCATAGGTAAATGTGTCTTTCTTGTATCTGGGATCATTGATCGATCCTTATCAATATTAAAATGCTACCGGTAGGTCACTTGCCTCGCTCCTAAGAGTATGGTGTTGTCCTAGTTGGTCTCCCCCAATGAATAGGGGAATGATCATTGGGTCTCTTGTGATGGTGACTGAAGTCGAGGCTACTCACAATTTTATTATGGCCAAAAAAAAAAAGAAAAAGAAAATAAGGATTGCTATCCCTGTAAATATAGACTTCCACTCCTTATTCCATTGATTAGAGCCACAACGTAGAAAACCATAACCCATTCTTACACCACCACCGGTCCACCACTACCATTATAATTCTACATCAATTTATATAAATTGTGATATTCCAAATGATTAAAGTCCCATAAGGATTATGGAAGGTAACCCTAATTTATGAGACTAAAGACACAATAATAATCTATTATCTTGACTATGAATAACTATTGGGTTAGGACATTTAACATATTATTTACAAAATTGAACTTAGAAGTAATCAATAATTAAATGAACAGGTGACTTTGTTTTACTATGTCAAAATATTATAACTAGTCTTGTTGTGTTACTTCCTTACGATTCATGCAAGACTTTGTTTACATGAAATATCACAATCTGTCTCACTTCCTCCTCTTAACACATGATGTCCTTGTCTCAAAGCTCTAAAATTAAGTATGGTACTTCCCCTCTTTATAGTGTGTGATTTGATTCATCTCGATGACTCTTACCTTTAGGACATCCTAAAGTCTACTAAGATCCATACCTTGATGACACCTCTATGCTATTTAGACCTCTTCTTCAGGGTGAATGGATCTACCAATTTCTACCGTAGTTCATCCTTGAAACATAAATAGCCTATTAGGGGTTTAGCTCTAATACTACTTGTAAAGCAATATCCCAAAAATTAATTTGTAAGTAGACCAACATACGATTAATAAGCATTTTGATCTGAAAAATATTTAATTAAGATTGATTAGATATTTCCTACCTTGGTTGTGTGTACCACTAATATTTCTCTCTCATAATCTATATGCAACTTTACTCATATAGGGTATCGCATTGTCAATATATAATCCTTAAAAATATATGATAAAGTAAGTTTTATTGAATAAAGAAAAAATAAATAAAATAAAAGCACTTCACACAAGGCTCTTTAAAACTAAATTGTAAAGGGAAGTGCAACTCAAGTCATATCAAGAGGGGTATTGCAGGGGATGTCACAAGTGTCAAGGTCTAACTTCACCATACTTAATTTATAAGAAGACTCATCCCTTTTGTAAATTATGTATCACGAAGGGTATCTTTTTGCAATTTTCTAGATTAAATATTTTTCCTGTATTTTTATAGTGTTATCTCTTAAAGGAAATCAAATCTCCTCGAGCTTATCCCATAAACACCTATGAAGCTCATTATAGGAGGTTGTTTATTGATCAGTTGGTTGATCAAAACCAAGAAATAGTTGATTGCACATTTCCCCTTTGTGTGCACTTTATTGTTGTCTTGTACATTGAGATGTTAATAAAAATGTGTGTTATTCTCATTTAGATTCTTGCCTATGTGCCTTTTATTAACCATTGGCTTTATTTTACTAATATATCACTAAAATTTTATGAGACCTTTGCTAATCCAAAATGAATTGAGATTAAACTTACATACTACTATAGTGATACGATAATAAGTGTTACATGGTCCATTTGAGCAATCGAAAGCACAAGATCGTGACACCATTGCTTATGTGGTGTTGTAAATAGTAAGTTACATATTGAGTGAAACCTAAGTCTCATTAAAGGATGCAATCCTTGGTCATGCTTTTTGATTGTGTTAGGAGCATGTTGTGACCTAGGTCATTGTCACATAAGCATAGCGCAACTTGGTCACGCAAGATAGGTGCACGATTATAAAGCCTTAACTCATAATATAAATGACTTTATCAACCATGTTATAAATCTAAACTCGTAACACAATCCGCTTATTAATCATGTTTTATCTTTAAATTGAATTCATTTATCGATTGAAAAGAATAAAAAAAATTATAATCATTTAGTCTTTTAAAAAGATTAGAGAGGAACATAGTTTTTAATTAATTTAAAGTATTTAAAAAATTGGGTTCAACGTTTTATAGGATTAGTCAAATAAAGGACTAATGTAAGTAGTGCCAAAATAAAGAATCTTTTTTGTGTGTCTATTTATCATTGAGCTAGGCGTAAGGGCCGTGGCCTGCTAGTCGGCTTGTCAACCCGCTTTAAAAAATGAGTTGCGGCCAACATTTTTTTATTCGTTTAAAAGCTAATAAAATTGGTTTGACCCGTTTAGCCCGTGGGTAGAGTTAGGCATACGGGCCATGGCCTGCGGGCTGGTCTGTTTATCTGCTAAAAAAAAGGATTGCAACCAATTTTTTTGGCCCATTTAAATGCGGGCCAAATTAGTTTAACTCATTTAATATATTAGTGATTATTTATGATATATTATGAAAAAAATAGATTGATACATGCATCATAAGCATTATAACATTTTTTAAAGTATATATTTATTGATTTCAATGTAATATGATATTTAATAAATCATTTAAAAAATTATTTTTATTTATAAGTAATCAAAATGATAACAAAATTAATCTTTAATATATATAAAACCTAAAATATATAAATATTCTAATTTTACATAAACTAACATAAAAAAATAACAAAAATAAAAAATTTTCATTTAGCCCCCAGGCCGACCCATTTAGCTCATAGGCCAAAGTGACTCGGACCTAGAAATTTTGGCCAATTAAATGTGGGCTAAAATGGCCCTGCTTAACAGGCCCGTTTGCCTACCTCACAAGTGGGCCAGAAAAAATAAAAACAAAAAACAATCAAGAGGAGAAGCTTAAAAACAAGAATAATATAATAACATCTTAGCGATTATTTATGTATGTTATGAAAGAAGATAGATTAATACATGTACCGCAAATATTATAACATTTTTTAAATGTAGATTTATTTATTTAAAAGTAATATAATATCCAATAAATCATTTTAAAAACTTATTTTTATATATAAATAACCAAAATAGTAATAAAATTAGTTGTTAATATACATAAAACCTTACAATATATAAATATTTTAATTTTCACATACGCTAATATTAAAATTTAAAAATTAAAAAATAAATTTTGACTTACAGGTTGGCCCATTTAGCCCATGGGCCCAAGCCTAAGAATTTTGGTCCTTTTAAAAGTGAGCTAAAATGGCCCGACCCATTTAACACGCAAGTCAGGTCGACCCGTTTACTCGCTTTGCCTACCTCTAATTTGTCATTCACATAAAACATTGGTATATTTTTTTTAACCATTGAAAATGTTAAATCTTTATTAGACCCATTTTATGAAACGTTAATGTCTTTTATTAATCGCTCTAAATATTAATATCTTATTAAACTTATTGCCAAACATTAATGTTTTTACTTTAATTTATTATTTTAAACATAATTAATTATGTTGTAATGTAAACCAAGACTTAAGTAAAATTTGACTAAATATTATTAAGTAAATAATCTATTTTTTTAATTATATCATTCAGTTATATTGGGTTGTGGTATGATTATATTTTATTGCCAGTCGCATCATCATTCTATTAGTCCTTTAAGAGAAACTGGCAAAGGATCTACTCAAAACACACATACACACACAGAAAGAATAACATAACAATGTTGAAAAGATTACTAAAATTGGTTTCCCGTATCTTATTTTTTCCTTATGTTCCCATATGATAGGTGCATGAAAAGGATTATTGAATACAAAAAAGGATCTAAATTGCTCATACTACTAAGTAGATTGAACAAAAGTAGGTATGCATGTATTTTTATATGTTTCACACAAAAGGAGTAAAGTTTTATGGATGTATAGGGAAGCAGAATTTTGCTATATAAATTTATCAAAAGAAATAGCCATAACATTATGAAAAGATGTATCAGCTTTCTAATGTTGATATATATATATATATATATATATATAAAATGGTATTAGTCTATTATGTCAAAAAAGAGACCATAAATGAAATTGAGCATAGGAAAACTTAACATTACATTACACAAATGCAACATGAGCTTCTATAAGGAAAAAAAAAAATCCTTCATTTTCCACTTTGAAGCAACATTTGTTGAAGTATGAAATTAGGGGAAAAAAATGTAAGCAAATCACACAATTATCAATGATACAATATACATATTGCAATTGCATTAGAATTTGTGCTTGAAATTCAAAGAACCGTTCTTATTGGTGGGTTCATAATTGGGTTTAGGAATCTAGATAGATTGATGAACAAATTAAAATTAGTTTAGTCCATTTATTAATCATGTTGATATTTGTCAATTTGAATCAATTTATTATTGCATCATATTGTATCTAAAATGTGAGAAAAGTACTAAATTGCCAACTCTAATGGTGATCGGAAGTAAATGCAATTGATGAAGGGGATAGTAGAGGAGTAAGATGGTATTAGTGTGTAATTTCTATATACTAGGCTTAGGCCCACCTAGTTGGCTACCCTCCATGTGTATGTTTTGAGTAAGCTATACAAGTAATAAGCATGAACTGAATGGCATCAGGGATGGTATTGGCATAGGCACTTCAACACCTGAGCCTTTAGATAGTATTAGGTAGTATGGAGCATAGCACTAACAATATGAGAGTAAGGAAGAACTGAACTGTTTTGAATCATTCCCACAAGAGATCTGGACCCATTTTTTTTTTTATTATTCGATAAAAAGATTCATTCTCTTCATAAAATCAAGTGGTAAAACTAATAAAGATTTCTTTTTCTGTTCATCCCTAGAGTTGAATACCCCATTCAAGAATTGTTTTTGATCCATTATGTAAGAAAAAGATAACAAAGTCTTATCCAATCCCCAAAATTTCTTTTATTTTCAAAAGATTTAATACGAGTAATGATTTTATTGATTGTAAATAGGGATTTCTTGCTAAAATAAAAAGATATTAGAATTGCTCCTTTTTTTTTCTTTAAGGGGAAAAGAATGAAAGAAAAGAGTTTTTTGTTTTTATTTTTTTAATCGATAGAATAGTAAATTTTCTTATTCTTCTTCTCTAAATATCCAAAGTTCCATGCTTGATATCCCATAAATAGTTTGGACTAGATAAGAACAATAATAAATTTTTCCTTGAATCATTTGTAGAGGAACCTTATTGTAAAGACCCAACATGCTCTATTCCAAAAGCTAAACATGTCAATTCCCTAACCACGTATGATATATTAAGGTATTACATATAAAGTTGTTTGAAAAGGAAGAAGCTTATGCTAATTGCTCGATCGGATTATTAAGATACAAACTTTACAAAAACTATCCATTTAAGAGTAGATAACTTTACATACATTAATATAATAGTACCATCAGTCTAGTACTTCAAAAGTTACAAAACCATATTTATAACCATGGTTGTCAAAACTGGCCTGGACCGGCCGGTTCAACCTAGTTCGATCGGAATCGATACCAAAGCCGAGTTGGGTCTCGCCTAAAACTTATTTTTGCAATGAACCAGTCAGACCCGGATTGACTCGATTGACCCGAGTTGAACCAGTTGACCCGGATCCAAAAAAATAAAAAACAAAATAAAAAATTAGAAATTTAAATATTTATTCATTCTTTATTATAAATTTATAAAATATAATCATTAAATCATATTTATTTAATAATTAATTGATGAATTTGATCCAAATATAGATTTAATTGAGTGATTACACACATATTGGTCTTTTATAATTAAATGATCCCTTATATTTTTATTTTTCCGTGACCCCGGTTCGACCCTCGGTGGAACCTGGTCCGATCGCTGACCCCCTAGCCTATCCGGGTCAAACCCTGGTCCGGTTCTGACAACATTGCTTATAACATACATAATAGATAAAAAAAAAAAATTAGGTACTTTGTATTACAAAACATAGACTTATGAGTAAGCCCTTAGTCTATACTATTACATTTTAAAAACAAAGTCTTGTATGAGTCCCTTTCCAAGAAAACATCATGGAATAGTTCGGGAATCCTAGTCATCCCATTCCTCAGGGAATGCTTCCCAATCTATACCATATCTCCAACCATCATAGTACTCATCTTCATTGACACTCGTAGAAGAAAGGGTGAGCCAGGGGCCCAATATATGGTAACATAAATAAATACAAAGTTACATACACTCCTATGCTAATGCAATGCAAGGAGCAAAAAAATTATTTATCTTTATTTAAGTAAAACAAATCAACATTAGAGTATTTAAACTCTGATTACAATCCTGAGGGAATTTTGGGGTTTTCAGTAACAATGGTTGCTCAGGGGGTTGATATAAGCAACCCAAATACTTATACCTCCTACATAACTTTACAAAGATAATAATCTCATTTAGGATTCGCAGCTATAATTCATTTTTACTTAACTTAATCTATAATATCACCTAATTCAGTCATGTCCGTAAATGTGATCTAAATCATATTATTTCTTCTTAAGAATAAGCAAATGTTACACTGATACAGTTTCCTCTATTGATTACCCGCTAAGTCACTTATAAATTGTTATTGCATCATGACAGGGATGGCCTAAACGTTTAAACTACCCTGCTTGGCTCTAAGTAAGGTTGTCGTTCTCTAGACCGAATTAAATGACACAAACACAACCAATTCAATCATTATTAAGCCGATCTTTAATTATAGTCATTTTAAGAATGTCTATCATATCATCCAACAAACAAGTTACTGTATACCTGGATAAATGAAATTATCTGACAAAAGATCAATGTTCACACACAATTGAGTATGGGAATCTATCATGGAAAACTATTTCATATAAAACAAGTTAATCCATAGTTGAACACCAAGTTATTAGTCATTTATCTAACTGAAGCAAAAATTCAAATCATTACATGGCTTTATATCCATACACGGACAAATATACACATCACATTCCACTATTCATTCATCTATAATTATTCGTTATTTTTATTTTTATATGAATAGTACTAGAGGTTCTGTCATGCCTATGACAAGGCCGTGACCATTATCATGGGCATCATCACGGCCATGACCATAGGCCGTGATATACATCATTGGCCTTGTCACGCCCGTGGTAGGAGATCACACCCCCTATCACGGCCATGATATAGGTCGTATTGAGATTACGCCCGTAGCATAGCCTCACTAAAATTTTTACAAAAAGCTTCTGAGGAGATCACACTTGGTGTCATGGTCGAGATCTAGGTCATATTGTTTGTAAAAGAATCAACAAAGGGGATCATGCCCCATATAACGGCCGTGATCTAAGCTATGTCAAGTTTTAAAATCACACAGAGGAGATCACAAGCCAGTTCACAAATGTGATTGACAGGGAAAATTGGATCCGAGGAGATAATAGCCTTGAACATGCCCATTTTGAACACGGTATTGACCCTATGATACTTGATTAAATATTTTCGAAGTTTTACATCACTTAAATTGTTACTAAGATCTTATTTTTAGTAAAAACATGTTAAGATCTACTTATAAACATAATATCAAACATCATCAAGTTCATTTGCACTCATATATTCATTACACATGCATATATACAACAATATCTTAATCTAAAAACATAAGTCCATTATACTTGCTTTTTGGAGCTCCATTAGCAACTTAATCACTAAAGTTCTACTTATCTACCACTATCAATATCAATACACACCATATCACCATAAGCTTCATAAATCATTTTCTCAAACACCTAAAGTGCACATGGATATTTACACATCAATTCTAACATACATGTTGGAATATTGTCAATTTGTCTAAAACATCAAAATTCTACTTTTACTCATCATCAACATTAACTAGAAATTATATTTAAACAAAATATGAAAGAAATAAACTTTAATTACTTGCTTAACTACTACTAGCAACCAAACCCACTTTTCTACTTTCTTGGCTTAATTTTCACTCGTACTTATCTCTTAGCTTGATTCTTTACTTAGGATCTTGCATGTTAAGGTTTAGAAGAGATATTGAGATTTGAATTTTGAGCTTGAAAGGGTTAGTGAAAACATCGGTTGTGTTGGGTTTGTTTTGGATTCAATATTTTGCAAAAAAGTAGCTTTTTGAATTATCCTAAAATCTGCCCTCTTTTTGACTTTTAACACATTCGGAAGAGTTTAGAAGAAGGCTTGGACATGGGCTTATATTGCATATGGCTTGGCTTAGGTTTTTTTATTTTTCTTCTTCTTCTTCTTCTTCTTTTTTTAAAGATTGGGTTGGGTTTTTGACAAAATTTGTAGTAAAAAGTATTCTAACTTAGGAAAAGCAACACATCACATTATAACATAATTCAATTCAATATATATATGTATATTACTACAATTACATAATTACACCAATACACATACAATACCATTTTTAACACATTACAGTACCAATGATTTATCATGTCACCAGTTAAAATTATTATAGCTTAAATTATCACAATTTAGTCATGAAATCAACAAACAAATATGCAATTTAATTTAGTTTATTTCACTTACCTTCTTCGATCCATTCAATATAGGTGGTACTACTGAACATTTACTAGCCCCCTCCAATGGAAAAATAAATTCAATGAGGATTTGGTTCATCTGAGATGTACATGTCATGCCCAAGATTAAGTGAATACATAAAGTTGCAATCATTTTATATTATTCTTTCCATACATAACCATAGAATGGAAAAGGTTCTTCAAGATTTTCAGGTCCAAAAGTGCATAATAAATACCACAAAAGCCTAACGTTGCTAAGGAAATTAAATGAAACAAAAGGGATTCTTGGTTAGAGACTTACAAAAGGCGGGGGAGTGACGTGTTTATAGAGAAACTTGTCTAAGTTATGTTTGTCAATAAAGTAAAGACAGCTCCCTACGCCCTCTCAATGTTTGACATCAAAGCTTTACATAGTTGTAGGCTTACTTGTCTATGAGTTAATTTATCTTGGAAAGGTGCATATTGTATCATTTTCTTCTCAAACCTAGTCATGCTTGCTACTTGTTCACCTTGGAAATTAGTCCTTATCCCTCATATATGTATAGAAATCTCTTCGAGTTGGGTCTAAACCGGGACCTAACTCGGACTAGCCACAGCAAGTCCTCAAGGGTTTGAGCATTAAAAGAAATAAATAAATTTAGCATGGAGAGAATTTCCATGTGCATGGCACCTTAGAAAAGTAAAAATAGTGAATAGTGCCATAATTAAATAAAAATTAATTATGCTTGCTTTTTTTTTTTCCAATTTTTTAATGTGTGCCTTTGTTTTAACATTTAAAACTAGAAAAATAAATAAACAGATAAAAGGCACTTACAATGGATGATAGATTTGGTTTCTCTTATTCTTTTTTTTTTCCTATGCCAATCACTTGCATTTTAATTAAATGAAAATTAAAAAATATATATGGTCGGACCCGCCCCATTGAACCAACCGGTCCACGTGTCCAAACTGCCTTGCCTGTAATACGAGGTGATGATGGTCTTCAAAAAATGGGCTTGAACCTAGACCCAAGAGACGTCTATATATGTGCATCCTTTGAGTTTCTTCCCCTCTGTTGGTTGTATCTTGAGTCCAAAGTTGGGACGAATTTGAGCCTTAAGGTCCATTTGAAAAATGATCCTTTATAAAAGATATGATGTGGGGCATATGGGTGATGATTTGAACAAAAATGATATGAAGAAACCAAATAAGAAAAAGAATTGATTCATATGAGCCATATAGAAGATGGTATGGAATTCATATGGGGCCATGTAGAAGATAGCGGGAGCATTAGAGACATCCTGAAACCATACGCTAATTTATATGGGGTTGTAAGGAAGATAGTGATAGCCCAGGACGAAGATCAGAAAACACCATCGTCTATGATATGGGCCATATCAAGGGATGTATGAATTCATATGGGCCCATATCAAAGGGCATATGAATTTCTCTGTGTGTGTGTGTGTGTTTTTTATGTTTATTTTTCTTAGGTTTTAAAAGTATATAAAAATACATCTTTTTAAAAAAGAAAAGGGGATTAATTTCATTAGTACAATTTCTAATTTTTTAAACTTTGAGTTCTTAGTTATAAACCAAATTCCTTGAGGATTAATCGTTGATTTTTCTTTTATATCTATTTTCTCTTATTCGCTACGTCAGATTAGTATCAGAGTAGGTAAATTTAATAACCCTTTCAAATGGTAATAGACAACAATTTAGTAAGCGGTCATGTCCAAAATGTCATTCAGGATGTGGAAGCCTCATGAGCCAATTTACAAGCTCCTCATAAGGCAACATTGAGAGTCTTAGAGTAGAACATTATTTATAGATTCCGGTGTTTAAATCAGTGCCTTGATGATGTGATTGAATAGATTCGTGCCTTAAGGTTGGTGCTAATAGGAACATGGATGGTGGTAGGTTTCGTCTACGAGAAGGGAATGCTCATGGCGATGTTGTTGTCAAACTTGTTTCTATAGTAAGTTATAAGAAACTTGCCTATAATCAGGTATCTAGATATGAAAAATTTGATGTAGATTTTCCTAGTGGCTGGAATTATTGTGATGGAAATTGTAATTATGGTAGAAGAGGTGGAGCATATGGTGGTAGTAGATGTTGATATAGAGGTAGAGTTGGTTTTGATTGTAGGTATAAGCCACATGGATGTTTTTTGGTTGTTGATATTAAAATAAATTTGAAGAGTTGGCAGCTCCTAAGATTAATGTTGAGATATTCTGGGAATTATTAATCCAAAGGGGATTTGCAGATTATGCAAGGAGCTTGAGGTTGGATGCAATTCTAAATCCTAAGATAATTAGGATATTTTACTCTATACTTGTGATGATTTATTTTTGTAGGTTTATCTTTGATCCTGGAGAATACCTATTCTTGATTTAAGGCGTATCTTTATCATCCTGAAGGTGAAGAACCTTTGTATCCGGATTCAACTATAAACTTAAAGATGAGTTTTTCTCAAGTGGGAGAGAATGATGAAGACAAGATTAGCATCGATCATATGGATCAGGATAGATGCAGCCAAAAATAAAATCTAGATATTTCTATTACTGATGATGGGAGTTGTAGTAATGTTATTAGCACAACCATGGTAGAGAAACTAAGGCTTCTAACAAGTAAGCATCCTCGACCTTATAAAGTGCAATGGTTTAGTGATAGCGGTGAGGTGAGGGTAAGTAAACAAGTGTTAGTTTCTTTTGCATTAGAAAATATGAGATGAAGTTTTGTGTGATGTAGTTCCGATGCAAGTTGAACACTTGTAATTAGGAAGACCATGGCAATTTGATCAAAGAGTTAAGCATGATGGTTTCACCAACAAGTACTCATTTGCACATAATCAAAGGACAATCACTCTTGTTCCTTTGACACCAAGTCGGGTTTATGAAGATAAAGTGACGTTGCAAAAAGAGAGTGACAAAAAGAAATTGAGTAAAATTTCAAGAGAAAAGAGCAAGAGACCGAGAATAATGAGAGAGAAAAAGAGATACCAGAATTGAATGACAAGAGAGAAATAGAGAGAAAAACAAATTTTTATGCAATGGCAAGTGAGATTATGAGAGTATTGTTCTTAAAAAGCTTATGGTTGTACTTTTGTACAAAGAGACACTTTTTAATACTAACGAACTTGATGCTTCTTTACCTAATTTGTTGACTCTCTTTTGCAAGAATTTGAGGATGTCTTTCTCGGGGAAATCCCAAAAGGATTACCTCATATCTGAGGGATTGAACATCAAATTGATTTTGTGTCCAATGCAACCATTCTAAACCGACCTACTTATAGGTGTAATCCTAAGGAGACAAAGGAACTCCAAAGGCAGGTTAGTAAATCGAAGAAAAAATGGTACGTGAGAGAAAGCATGAGTCTATGTGTCATTTTGGTGATTTTGGTTCCTAAGAAGGATAGGTCGTAGAGGATGTGTGTTGATTGTTGCCATCAACAACATAATGGTAAAGTATTATCATCCTATTCCATGCTTAGATGATATGCTTGATGAGTTATATGGGTCTTTTATATTTTCCAAAATTGACTTAAAAAGTAGATATCATCAGATTAGAATGAAAAAAGGTAATGAATGGAAAATTGCATTTAAAACAAAATATGGTTTATATGAATTGTTGGTTATGCCCTTTGAGTTAACCAATGCACTTAGTACTTTCATGACATTAATGAACCATGTTTTGCGTGCTTTTGTTGGAAAATTTGTGGTTGTCTATTTTAATGATATCCTTATTTATAACACAAACTTGGATAACCATTTGACTCGTTTAAAATATGTTTTGGATGTGCTTCGAAAAAAGAAATTATTTGCTGACCTCAAGAAGTACAAATTTTGCATTGATAAACTTGTGTTTCTTGGTTTTGTTGTGAGTTCGCAAGGAATACAAGTTGATGAGGAGAAGATTCATGCGATTCAAGAATGGCCAAGTCCAATAAGTGTAAATAATGTTTGACGTTTTCATGGGCTTCCTAGTTTTTATCAGCGGCTTGTGAAGGACTTTAGTAGCATAGCTGCACCGATAACCGAAGTCATCAAGAAGAACGTTGGGTTTAGGTTGGGAGAAGAGCAAGAAAAAGCATTCTAATTGACCAAGGAAAATCTAACTCATGCTCCTTTAGTTGCTTTACCTAACTTTGCAAAAACTTTTGAGATTGAATGTGATGCTTCAGGTTTAGGTGTTGAAGCTGTTCTTATGCAAGAAGGATGACCAATTACATATTTTAGCGAAAAGCTTAGTTGGGCAACCTTAGGATACCTTACTTATGGCAAAGAGTTGTATGCATTGATTAAGGCCTTAGAAACTTGGCAACACTACCTTTGGCCTAAGGAGTTTGTAATTATACTGATCATGAGTCGTTGAAGCATTTGAAGGGCCAACACAAGTTGAATAAGAGACATGCACTATTGGTAGAGTTCAAAGAGACATTTCCATCTGCTACAAGTAAAATAAGGATAACATCCTTGCCGATGTACTTTCATGAAGGTATGTACTAATCTTAACTCTTGGTGCCAAATTGCTTGGTCTTGAGCATATTAAAGAATTGTATCCTTTGGACCTAGAGTTTTGTGAAGATTATGCATGTTGTGAAAAGGCAACTAATGGTAAGTTCTTTAGGCATGATGGTTTCTTTTTTTGGAAAATAAATTATGCATTCTTAATTATTCCGTTCGAGAGTTGCTAGTGAGGGAATCTCATGGTGAAGGATTGATGGGACATTTTGGGGTAACTAAAACTATAGGGATTTTGCAAGAGCACTTTTATTGGCCTCACATGAAGCAAGATGTTGAGATAATTTATGGGAGGTGTGTTCCATATAAGCAAGCTAAATCCCAAGTGCAACCCCATGGCTTTTATACACCACTCCCTAATCATATTGAACATTGAGTTGATATTTATATGGACTTTGTGTTTGGTCTACCTAGGTCTAGACGTGGTAGTGTATCTATTTTTGTGGTTATGGATAGGTTTTCAAATATGGTACATGTTATTCCATGCCACAAAACAGATGATGCTTCACATGTTACGTATTTGTTCTTTAGGGAGATTATGAGATTGTATGGTAAGCCTTAGACAATTGTGTCGGATAGGGATGCTCAGTTCTTGAGTTACTTTTGGAAGACCTTATGGTGTAAGTTAGGAACTAGGTTATTATTTTCTACTACTTGTCACCTACAAACTAATGGTCAAACCGAGGTAGTGAATGGGACATTGTCTACTTTATTGAGGGCTATCATTAAAAATAACATTAAAATATGGGAAGATTATTTGCCAAATGTTAAGTTTACTTATAACCATACTATACATTTTGCTACTAAATTTTCACCTTTTGAGATTGTGTATGGTTTTAATCCATTCACTCCTTTGGATTTGTCGCCTTTACCTATGTCTAAGTATGTTAATTTTGATGGCAAAAAGAAAGCAAAATTTGTTAAGCAGATTCACAAGAAGGCAAGGCTCAACATTGAGTTAAGAACAAAGCAATATGCAAAACAAGCCAACAAAGGGTGCCGTTAAGTAGTCTTTGAACCTAGATATTGGGTTTGGTTGCACATGCGCAAAGAAAGATTTTCGAGACAGAGGCATTCCAATTTGTTTCCTAGAGGCGATGGTCCTTTTCAAGTCTTCGAACGCATAAATGACAAGGCTTATAAGCTGGATTTACCTGGTGAGTTTAATATAAGTGCTACTTTTAATGTCACTGATTTGAGTTCTTCTAATGTAGGTGATGATTTAAGGATAAATCCTTTTCAAGAGAAGGGGAACAATGGAGGCATGTCTAGGAAATGGAGTGTAGATCCACTTGAAATGCCACATGGGCCGATTACACAAGCCAGAGCCAAAAGATTTAAAGATGCACTTAATGGCTTAATCCAAGATGTCCAAGAAGAAGAGATCTGCGTGTGCCATACCAAGGATGAACTAAAAATAATCCATGTCAGGAGATCCACGTGCATCATACCAAGGATGAACTAAAAATAATCCAAGTCATCAAGGTTAATATGGAAGAGGACCAAGGTCAAGATAAGCATATTTGACCAAGTCTTGAAGACTAGAAAGCAGATATGGGCATACAAAATAAAGATCATAAATAAAGTTGCATTTTGGATTCTTGTCTTTATTTTATACTTTGATTTTCAAAACTTTTATTCTTATCTATTTATGATGATGACACATAGGCTGATTTAGACAAGTTGCCAATTTCTTGTATTCCTAATTTTCTTATATTCCTTACCTGTTAATAGGCACTTATCAATGAGAATGTAATAAACATTATTCATAAAAAATTGAGAGTTTAATTTCTCTTTGGTTCTTAAAAGAACTCTTTGAACTTATCGATTATTCCGTGGCATTTATTAAGACTTATCAATCGAATCTTCATCATCAATTGTGGCATCCTCTCTATACCAAGGTTCTTGCTTCACTAAGCAATAGGTCGCGGTTTCCATACATTCTTGAATGATCTTGGGTTGATTTCCATATTAGGTATGGGGTTTTGTCATCAGTTGATATGGTTCGTATCAGTTTGAAAGCATGTTAGACTCACATTTATATTTTATGTATGTGTAAGTAAGTGGAAATGAAGTGTTTGTATCTCTTAATATATGATATTATTGTCTAGAATTCATTCTTTCAGTATAAAGTGTTTGCATCGTTAATAATTTTAAAAAAAAAATTCATTCTTTCTGGTAATTCTTTTTTTTTTTTAAATTTGAAAATATCACTTATCGGGGCAGGTGAAGTTGGTAATTAGGTTCCCTAAGACCTTATAGGGGCGGGTTTTGAAAATATCGAGTTTTTCTCAAGTTTTGGGACACACATTAAGAATCGGGTCGGGTTTAGTTTCCTAATGACTTGTTTCAAAACCCGCCTTAGTTTGCATCCTTAAAGACAGTATGTAATCCATACAGGGGCCGTATGGAAGACAATGGGACTATATGATTTATATGTTTGAGGCATCCTAGAACCATACGCTGAGTTACGTGAGACCATATCGAATTCATATGGGGCCGCATGGGACACAGTGAAAGCCCAGGATGAAGATTAGAAAACACTACCGTTTACAATACGGGCCATATTAAGGGGTGTATGAATTCATATAGGCCCATATCAAAAGGCATATGAATTTCTGCGTGTCTCTTTATGTTTATTTTTCTAGAGTTTTAAGAGTACATATAAATATATCTTTTTAAAGAGGAGAAGGAGACAAATTTCATTAGTACAATTTCTAACTTTTTAGACTTTGAGGTATGAGGTATAAATCAATTTTCTTGAGAATTAATCGTTGATTTTTCCTTTATATTTGTTTTCGCTTACTCGATGCGTATAAACTTTGTCTTAAAAAAATTATTAAATAGTATGAAATTTAGATGAAGCATAATGTTTATTTGGAGAGAGAGAGAGATTGGGGTAGAGTTGAATTTTTCTTTTTCTTTGTCCGCAAGCCTGTCGCGTTATTCTAGCATTGCCAAAAACAGTTTTCTTGGGATGAAGGTATTTAAGTGATAAATATAACATCCAATTCACAATCACTAACTGCCTGGTCTCTATAGTTTCAGAACTAGGTCAAAAAGTTAGTAGTTGGTTTTGCAACAACTCTTCAATAAAATTTATATTATAATTGTCTTTCTTCTAAATTTCTAAGTTGGACTTAGGAATTTTTCATCTTCACATTTGGTTTTAGGTATATACCGATTCAATTTTATTTTTCCGTTTTATTCTTCACTAATTTCCGTCTCATGTCAAATTCGACTTTTTTGCTTTAGGTCTGAACCGTTGGAATTGAAAGTTAAAACCTCAAGCCCAGAACTTTTTTTTTAACACACCACATACCTTCCCCCCTCCTCCTCTTTTTAAAGTTCTCATATTCGGGGCATTTTCATCTATGATTTGTCCACGCCCTATTATTGCCTAAAATTTATAAACTAAATCATCTAAGCACAAATTACCTGAAATTATAATTTAATAAAATTGTTGAAAGTTGTCATCATGAGGACTATTTTTCCTTGATATTAATGGGCGTTATTAATTAAATTCACATGCATTATATCATGAACAGATCATTATAATGTCATTAATTTGTCCACGTAGAAAATATAATGAAATCAGTATTCGTTTAATCAATATCTCAACTAACTTATGGGCATGGGCTGTATTGTATAGTCGACCCCATATAGCCTTATAAAATAACAAAGAATTTTTAAGAGCTATGATTAATGTATATTATGTCAATTGCTTGATTCAAATCATAACCATAGATGACTATAAAAACTCAAGTCTTTTTCAGTCCGTTAGTTTCACTTAAAGAAATAGCTATTTATTCTCTCATCATTCTATAATAAAGAAAATAATAATTCATGACCTCACATGGATAAATTGCTATTCAATATTTTATTTTTAATTTTTTTATAAATAATACCGTCTTAAAAATATTACCTATCAATTATCTTTTTTCTACAATAAAAACAAGTGACAATATAGATATTTTATTTTTACTCCAATAATTACTTATTTTACTTTTTTTTTTCTTCTCTTTACTAAGTTAACATTGTAAATAGTATTACAAGGCTATTTCACCCTCATTGCATTCAAACGTAATTCCTACCCCCTTTTTTTTATTTTTATTTTTCCATTCATCTATGTTTTATCTATTGATACCTACATATACATTAAGCTAATCGAAGGGAAATGTGGCTCCCAGTCAATCCTTTAAATCGGAATATAGAGAGCCGGAGAGAGAATAGAAGTGAGGGGACTTTGAAGTTTGAAGTCTAAATAGCAGAGAATCTTCAATATTGGTGTGGAAGGGCATCTCCCACTTTAAACCGCCCCTTTTCAACGATGAAAAGGTCCACGTATGCCATGATGTATGTAAGTTGTAACAGGTCATAAACATTAAACTTAGACGGTGGGGATGACCCTGTGGAATTGCGTGGACACTTCGCGTATCTTCTTTTGCTGTTCTGGATAGCCAACACCCAAGAAAAATCCTAACCAAACACCAACTCATCACATATTTGTCAAAATAACCCAAAATCGAGACAAAGCAGATCTGAGGGTTGTGACTTGTCTTCATGGGGTTCAATCTTCTCGAAGGTTGCTAGCTGTCTAACTTACGCTAGAACTTCAGTGTGAGCTTTTTACCTGTTCGCTGTGCTGTTTCGATGAAAAGTATTAAGGACGGCAAATAGTGCTGGAATTTGCAATTTTGGTTATCATGACTAATCTTCTATTCTTTAGTTTAGTCTTCAATTTGCGTTACTCACGAGATGTCCGGCGTTGAATTGCGTGGAAATTTATTGATTTGCATGGCATGTTTTTTTTTCTTTTCTTTCTTTTGTTTGTTATAGTATAAAAAATTATTGAGGAAAATTGACCATTTATATAGCCAAAACATGCAAGTTTTCTACTAAATTAAAAAAAAAAAAACCATTAGTGTAAGTAATTATCTAGAAAATTTTATTATTTTGTCATATTTTTTAATAGGAATGATACTACCGGTTGTTTAACTACTTAGATTTATATTCTATATATTATATCATAAAAATACTAATAATTAGATAATTGAATAAACGATTTAATATTGATGGGATTATAGAAGTTTTAACTATTCATTATTGATATCGACATCTACATCTACATTTATGTAGACTTTGGATCTAGTATTATAAATTAAAATAAAATATCATAAAACCGTAGGAGAAATATGCATTTAATTATAAAAATGTCAGCTATCTTTTTCACAATTTATAATTTAATGACCTATATTGGGGTTGTGTCGATACGCAACTTTTGGTTGAAAATAGCATGGGATATATAGAATTACAGGCACGGGGCCATCCCATTCGAAGTTAGATCCGGAATTGGCGTGTCTCCATTCTAGAACAAAGAAACTAGGATAGACCGAACTAAGGCGGTTCGGAGCTAAGTTCGCAAACAAACCAACAGGTTTCCGCTCCCATCAATCATGAATTGCAGTTATTTTCTCTTTCTTTCTTTTTTTTTTTTTTTTCTCTTTAGGGAGAGGTTTTGATTTTAAACTTTAAATAAAATGTCAACAAAAAAAATTAGATAATTTAGCATTAAAACAAGAATAAAATTAGTTGAATAACCATGAAACTGTTAGTCCGATCGTAAAGGAAATTATCAAGAAAGCACATTTATTTATATAAAATTACATCTAATTTAAGTTATAAAATTAATAATGTAGGCAAAACCTAAGAGGCTACAAGGAAGAGTAAAAATGAAAAATTAGTTTCGTATTATTAAAAAATAAGATTTTTCTTTAGTAGAAATTTATATAAGATGAATCACACATACTTTAGGGTATATTTATTCTTTATATTGTTTGTAATGTAAAATATTTTTTCCCAATTGCATCTAACTAGCTTATATTATCATTTATTCATATATTATTTTATTTCATTTTCTATACATACATATATATATATATATATCAAAATTTTCTACTTGAATAGACCATAAATCCATTGGGTTTAAGGCTTGTTCAAAGCCAACCCATGGGTTTATTTCCAAGGTCAATTCATGTTTGAAACCAAACCATACTCACCTCTATTGACATGTAGGGTTGCAAATGAGTCGCATCATTTAACTCCATTTGAGCTCTTGACTTAGCTTGTCTTGTATGTAACTTTAATTTGAATTTAAAATAAAATTTGTTTATTTAAACAAGTTAAGTTTGAGTTTTATTTATGCTATTGAATAGGCTAGTAAAGGCTTTTGAGTTTTATGAATAATCTATATAATACACATAACCAAAAATTAGTTTTATAATATATATTACATGGCCATAATTTTTTTTTTCTAAGTTCAATAAAAATTAAGATATAGAAAATTTGAATGGAAGTTTCATTTCTTAATTATTGTGCTCCATTTATTTATTTATTTATATATCATTTGTGTTGTATATTAACTATTTTAAATTTGCTTGTGAAACTCGAGGTTGACTCGACTTGTGTTCAATTCATAAATGAGCTAAGTCAAAGTTTAAGATAAAACACATTTATTTAAAAAAGTTAAACTCGAGAGTGGAATTCAAACTCAATAAAAAGATTAGTTTGGGTTGAATTCAACAATATTTAAATTAGCGAAACTCAAGCTTGGCTTGGTTGGCTTAGCTTAGCTTAGCTTAACTATACTAAAGTTATTAGCAACCTTAGTGACCTACAATTGTTTGCCAAACATATACATTTCAACGAGCTAGGTCGGGTCAAGACTCAACTTGGACTTAGAACCACTTCACATTAGCATTGGGCAAGTTTAGGCTCGGGGACCAACCAGGTCCAGGATAGGTTTGACCCATCTCCATTTAAAATAAAATATTAAAGAAGGAAAAATTTGTAAATTAAAATAAAATTTTAAACTTTAAATACAAAATGAGCTTGAGAATAAATTAATTTTTAACACATATTCATTTATTACTATTAAGGATGTGCAATTATTTATATATAAGTATATTCTCATTGAGTTGAAACATTAGCAATGTGGAACTAGAGTAATACTTTAAAAGAGTAGAATTTATAAAAAAAGAAAAGGAAAAAGTCTCACATTATTTAGACATAAGATTCTTCTGTTAGTAAAAATGTGTATAAAACATGAGATATGGTCTTGAATTGTATTCGTCATTTGTGTTGTTATTAATAATGCATTAAATATTGTGAATAGATAATTAATGGTTTTTATTTGCATGGAAAATAGTTTATACATTAAATGTTATTTACTATTTTTTAATGTCCTACTATTTTGTATTTTATTTTTATTTCTTATTTTGATAATAAAATGTACGTATTTATTTTATTTTTTAAAATTGAATCTGATCGAACTCGTCAGGTTCCTAGGTCTAGCCAATAGACTCTCCTAGAACCCATGGACTATGGTAGGTGTGGAATAGGGGTTGACATTATTTAGTTAACCAGTCAATGTCCTTTTTTTTTTTTTTTAACTGAATCAAAATAATCAGTTTTTTTTTTTAAATTTCAAGCCTAAATCGATCCATTATTAACGGTTAGCAGCACTAATCGTTGACCTTCTTTTCAGTTAATATTTTCAGCTTTCGGTTTTGAACCATTTAATATAATAGAAACCAAAAGTTATGATTAATCATATTTTCAATTGGCCCATATAATATTAAATCCTTTTGTTTTATAATTATATTAAAAAATTACATATTAAAAGTTAAATATCATAATTACATTTAAAAATTACCAACAAGTTAAATAACTATAAAACCAACAAAAAATTAGGAATATAACTCCAATATAACGTTACACAAATTAAAACTTCATAGGCTTCTCATTTTTTTGTATTACAACACAACAGTAATAACATAATAGTTAAAATATAAACGTTTAAATTATTGATTTTTTAATAGTTAACTGTTAATTGTAGGTTTCTCATGGTTATAAACTAGAGTCGAAATTGAAAACCAAAAAAAAAAAGATAATCCTATACCAAAACCAATTAATTAGTTAACCATATTTTTTGAATTGCTTTTCAAGTTCCGATTCAGTTTTATTGGTTTTTTCCCACCTTTAGTCCAGCTTAGGCATGTTGGTATGCCTTTTAATCCAAGAAAATGAGTGTAATTTTTTTTTCATATATATACACACACCCACATATATATATATATATATATATATATATATTATTTCTCCATGTTCTTCTATTGCTTTGCATTATCCAAAAGGGAACAGTCTCTTTCATCAACTGGTGCTCTTAAAAAGGTGAAAACCGCCTCTGTAAAGTGATTTCCATTTTCATATAGATAGATAGGAATAAGAACATGTAAGGAATATAATATAAGTTTCGTCTTACATAAATTAATATATATAAAAAAAAAAAAATTGGATGGCAACTAAAAAGCGATTGCCGGATCGAGCCCATAACATAAGCATACGGTATTGTTGAGAACAATCTAGTCCACTCGTGAGTGTGTGGGTGTGTAGATTTCTGTGTGGTAGTAATTGGTATCCCTCATAAATCGTGGAATAAAAGCAAAATGCCCCCACTACACCGCCTTACTCTCCCACTAGCTAACAATAGTTTGTCCACCACATTACGGAAATACAAAAACAAATAAAAAAAATAAAACCCATGTGATTTTGTATCTTTGCATTTAATTAAAGTAATTGATACTCCGTATTTGCCCTTGATTTGGAACCTTAACGTCCTTTGAATTTTTTTGCACCTTTTCAATTTGTCAAGTTAGGTTTCCATTTGGTGATAGCGTCATGTACTAAATAAGGTCAGATTAATTGTCATATAAGTTAAGAGATTGTGATGTACTAATAGCCATATATGATGATTTATTTCAAGCTATATTAATTCTAATTTATTTAATATATGTTTTGCAATAATATTCAACGGGACACGTATCTACATATTTTTCCACTAATATGCAAACTTAAATCAACATGTATACCTAACTTTACTGAATTATGATATAATTTGGTCTTGATTAATTATAATGCGTTTTTGCTTTATAAAGAGGTAATGATATAAGAATGTGATGTAATAATTGTAATATATCTTCTAATTATAATCTGTTTATGTTGGTATCTATATTCACGCTCTTAAATCCTGCTTAGGTTCCCTTCTCTCAATCTTTTTTGTTTTTAAGAAAAACGAAATTTAAATAGATCAACTTAAAAATTAGAGTAATCACTAAAAGAATTATTTTCATATACATAGTAATTAAAAAATCAAGCAAAATGCAGTAATTTTAAGTGATATACATTCACTTTATGTGTAATGCTCTAAATTTGAGATATCATAACCCAACAAATTTGTATAAAAAAGTATACATACTAAAACTGAAAACTTGTTATAAATCTAGGAACAATAAATAGTTATTCATATTATTCAAAAAAGAGCAAATAACAAGACTGTCCATGCCCACCAAATTAAACTATTGGTTTTATAAATTATAAGAAAACTACCTTATCTTATAAACTTAGGTTTTCTCTTTTCGGTATACGAAAATGAATTGGAAATAGAACGGTGGTTCTAAGTTTGAATCCCTCTTGTATGTTTGTCAGACTTTTTTGAAGATGAAATTACAATTCCTTAAAGTAAGCAATTTTAATTTAAATGTGAACTCAGATTTATTTTCTGAATGGTAGAATCATTATTTTATTTCATCCTCACACGCTTTCCACTTCATACCTTCTATACCAACCAAACATGACGTTAAAATATTTCATACGGCATCCTATTCAACTTTATTATAGAAGGGCAGACCAATTATCAAGTATTGAAATATTTATCAATATTATTAGCTGCTCTTATAGTTAATTTTCATTTTACGATACTTAAAAAAGAAGAAGGATACAAAATCCCAATTGAATTATAAACATTTTTGTTAAGTTACTATAAGAAAACATGAAATTGGGACTCATACTTTTTGAATAACTATAAAAATTCTCAAATTTTGCTAACATATATAAATATCACTAGCAAAAATTTTTTGGTATTGAAAGCAATCAAAGGATATTGAGACATGAAGATACATTACCATATGGGAATTAGTATAACCAAAAGAAAAGAAGGCAAATAATAAGTAATAAATATCCTATAAATTTTCATTTAAAAAATTAGAAAAAAAAAGGACAAATTACAAATTTACTCTTTTTTGTTTACTTCTCATATATGAGATCCCTTACTTTTGGAATTGTGCAGTTAGACTCAAAACTTTTATTTTAAAATATGTTTTTAAACCCTAATTTACTATTTTAACCTTGGGTTATATAATTAAAAAAATAGGAAAGATATTTTTTGTTTATTTTTTTTAAGGACAAATCATCATATAAAAGTCAAAGGTTTATATACAGGACCCGAGTACATAATTTAAGGATTAAAAAAATTAAATATACATAGACTAATTATAAGTTGTGTATTTATAATATATTTTTTCATTTTAAAAAAAAAAAGAAGGTACAGAAGTAAGGTGGAGTAGGCTGGTAAGCTAAAACCACGTGTTTAATTAAACAGCAACTTGGCATACAGGACATAGCCATCCCTCGTTGACTTGGAATTCTGGAAGCAGTCTCCTCTCCTTTCTCTCACCACCACCTACACACTTTGAACACTCTACACTGTTCCACAGCAGCCAATGGTCGCCACATCATTTCCCTCTCTCTTTCCATTTGACCGACTTCACTCCAGTCCTCCTTGCCCACCAAGAAAAAAAATAAAATTAACGAAGAAAAGTTAAAATTCAATAAATCCTCCCACAATAACAAAATAACAAACGTGCTGCACTCGTTCTTCCGAATTTTTACCACCTAAATAAAAAATAAAATATTTTAATAAATGGTACAGCCACCACACCAATTCACTAACTTTCCAAACTTGTCAGGCAACTTCCTCAATTCTCCTGCCCTTTATATACACTAAGCTCACTCTCACTCTGCTCATATTCACTCATTCACAACCTTAAAACTTTTCAAACAACCTTATACATTCTCTCGCTCTCTCTCCTTCAACTCCCTATAAAATAAACTATCGTATTTATTTTTCCTTTTTGTTGAATTCATATAGGATTGCCGATGGCTTTAGAAGCTCTTAACTCTCCAACAACACCAACACCATCCTTCAAATTCATGGATGACTCTCTTACTAATTCTCACTTCATGGAGCCAGGGACCAAGCGCAAGCGCTCCAAGCGTCCTCACCATGCTCCTACCGAAGAAGAGTATCTCGCTCTCTGCCTCATCATGCTCGCTCGCGGCAAAACCGCCTCTGATGACGACCTTAACAACCTCAACTGCAATTCACCTACCCCGGAACCGCCTCAACAAACGCAGCCAGAACCAAGCTTGCAACCGCAACCGCAACCGCAGCCACAACCGCAACAAAAAGTGCAGCAGCCTTCAACAACCGTCGTCTCGTCAGCAGAGGCCAACATGAGCTACAAGTGCACCATCTGCAACAAATCCTTCCCTTCCTATCAGGCCCTCGGAGGCCACAAGGCCAGCCACCGCAAAAACAACGCCACCGTCAGCGGGGATGAGCAGTCCACTTCCACAACCACAACCACCACCGCCAATAATACTATCACTCCCTCCGGAAAGACACACGAGTGCTCCATCTGCCACAAGCGTTTCCCGACTGGACAAGCACTAGGAGGACACAAGCGGTGCCACTACGAAGGCGGCGCTGCCGCCAGCGGCGGAGCCAACAGCGGAGTAACTGTAGCGGCGAGCGCATCAGAAGGTGTAGGATCGAGTCTAACCAATACGATTAGTCAAAGCCATCGTGGTTTGTTTGACCTGAACCTTCCAGCGTTGCCGGAGTTTTCGGCGAGCTTCGGTTATCAGGCGATGACGAGTGGAGAGTCCACATCCATCGAAGAAGCCGCGTTTTTTTATGCCTTTGAAGTTTGAATTTGCATAAGATACTTGTTATAGTGGAGTGATTCGTCACTTGTTCAATCAGAAATCATGTAGTTTTAGCAGATATAGGATTATAGAAATTTTTTGTATTTTCATTTTTTGTTTGGTTATTCAGTTCTGGTGGCGGTTGATTAATGATTATTTTATCATTGTACATACGATTGGAACCAGTCCTTTTTGGTTGCCTATTTTCAGTTGTAAGACAGATTTTTAAAACTATTTTTATTTAATGTCAATTTCTGGTCAATATTGTTATTTATATATTTATTTATTTTAAATAATACTTAAATGGTTTTTGTGGATTTAGATTTGTAGACACCTAACAAAGGGAAGACCAATACCGCCGTAATGAAGGGGATGGATAACCGCGTAAGGAGTTGGTTGGCCAGTTCATTAGAGCTGTCGGAGATCTTTTAATTGTTTCTTAGTTATCGTCAGGTTATAATCAAAAAACCAATCATGTGCAGCTAAATAAAGGAAATTAAAGAGGTTATCCTTAATTAGATTTTTTCCAAGGCAAACATGGAGAGGAAGGATAAGGGTAAAATGTAAATTCTGTTCCATTAGAACTTGGAGACGAGTCGGTCGGGTCGGGTCGGGTTGGGGGTGTTGATTTTTAACTTCTTTACTGGGAGTCTTTTTCAGTGTCAACTGTCCAGTAAACACCGGAATCTCCATATTCATCAGACAGTACATTTGTTATTTGGTTTCCAATTACTCGATGTGCTTCACCTTTTCTATATTGATGTCACTGGAATTGTACCACGTGATTCATGGCTTTTAGCAGGAGTCGTCGGTTTTTCGTTCACATCCGAACCGAGAATCTGACCTCTCGATTGTTTTTAAGGCTCGATTCAGTTAATAAAATTTGGACGTCATTGTTTATGTAATTCAGATGGCATATACAATATTCTATAAAAAAAATTGTATAAATTGAAGATTTGTTGCCTTCAGTGGTATTTCAAATAAATGGTAGTCTTATGTGGCTGTTAAAAAACTACTAATGGTTAAGTTATGGGAATCCCATGATCCACGCCAATTGCCAACCAGGGATTATAAGTTAGATCATTTGTGTCCTTCACCTAAAGATCATCATGATCAACCATGTCACATATCTAACCATATCATATTTATTTTCTGACATGGCAAGATAATCTAAATTTTTTAGATTATTTACTTAAAAACTATGCAGTTAGAACTCTTAAAAATTTGTTAATATATTAGAATTTTTTCTTAATTATATTAATGATAAATTTGTAATTATGTTTTGATGTTAACTTCTTTATTATCCAATTTAATCTATATAATTTGTGTATGTGTGATTAAGTCTTTATCCTTTTTAATTTGTTTCTTAATAAACAATTTGATTCAAATAGACATCCAATTGATATCATATAGCCATGATTAACCAAATAGAGTAGATTGATTCTTTTTTAGTGCATTTTCATATCTTTGAGGTTTTTGGCGAGTAACTCATATAGTAATTCTGGCAGTAACTCATATAGTAATTTCTGGTAGGTACAATTCTAAATCATGTTTCGGATTTGAAATCGTTTACCTTAACAAAATGTTTGTGGCTACTTTGGATGAACAAAGCCCAGTAATTAGTACTAAGGATGGCCAATGCATTTTTGTACTAGAAAATTAAAAAAAAAATGCCACGTTATATTTATTTGGTGAGGTAACAAGATAATCTAAATTTTTAGGTTATTTAGTTAAAATCTATGCATTTAGAACCCTTAAATAATTGTTCATATTGGAATTTTTTTTAATTATAGTAATATGGGGTTAATTGTTCACATTTAAAAAAAAAAAAAATGAGTGTCCATATAATTTTAAAACTTTTCAAGCGATGTCCATGAAATTTATACTTTATTATAAGCCTAAATATTCTTTGGAAGACTAACGTAGAGCTCAAAATTAAAAAAAAAAAGAAAAATAAAAAAGGAGTCCACTGGAAATGCAATTGAGGTTTTCGATAAAAAGGGTCAAATTGCATATATATATATATATATATATATATATTAAGGCTGATCGAAGTTCCTTAGCATATTAATCCTTTGATCCACTAATTTAATCGATTAAACTTGCTTGAATTTTTAGCAATCAATTTTAAATGATATTATTTATTTTGTACTTTTATTATATACGAGCCTCTATAGCTTGTTGGCTCGCTTAATGCATTAATCGTGACCTAAGGATAATTATTTTAGATTTTACCTTAAGATTCTCTGAGGCCTGAGCCGCATGGTTGGTTTTCTAAAGAGAGATTCTTTTTTTAGGGAAAAAAAATTAATGATATTAATATGCTACCTATCCAGGTAGATAGTGTGTATAAATATCAGTATGTTTTAAATAAGTTATGGGAATTGAGTATATTATGTACAATAATGCTTTTTTTTTTAGGCCGATAATGCCCGTTTGTTTTCAGGAAAAATACTTCTTAATGAAAATGTTTTTTCTTTAAATAAGAGAAAATTACATGTACCATATACTTTCAAAAAAAAAAATTCATAAAACAAAATTATAAAAAAAAATTGTAAAAGTAGTGTTGCTGTATCTCATCTTAGTGATGCGATACAGATTTTTTAAAAATTGTAAGTATATCGCATATTGGTTGTGCAGCATACTTACATGTATATCGCATGACCAATAAGCGATACACATATAAATATACGTGTATCACTCATTGGTTATGCGATACAAGGTCAGACGAGTATTGCATAACCAACATGTAATACTCAAGCACCTAATTTTTTTTTTTTTTTTTGCCTAGGTTGCTATATCTCTATCAGAAGATACGATACAAGTATAAATACTTGTATCTCCACTCCAAGATGCGATATAGGAACACTATTTTGATAAATTTTTTTGTATAATTTATATTTGTGTATTTTTTTTAAATCAACTCTAAACATGTGTGTATAACTTCAAGATAACACATATATTTTAAGTATAAAAAATAACAATATATATTATAATTAGAAATAAATTTACCAGAGGAAAAATATTAAAAAATTAATAATAAATATCTTTGGATAGTAAATGCTTGGTAGATGAACCTGTAAATCGATAGAAAAATGACTTCTGCTTTAATATCACATAATTTTTTTTTTTTTTGTCTAAAGATAGAATGGGATTATGCTTTCCAAAATAAAAAAAAAAAATATTTTTCATTAATTATCTCATTTTTTTTCCTAATTAAACATAAAGAAATGAGAAGATATTTCTCTAAAAAACATTTTACTAAAACAAATAGACCTGAAAAATTTTGTAAATACTTACACGCTATAAATCAATTCACTAGAAACAATGATACTATTGAAGCTTTTCTGCATTTTGGTGTGTGTTTAGAAATATTAAGGATGAGATCGACAGCTATATATGAAAGTTGCCGAGAATACATATCTCTGTTTAATATTTTTAGGGAAATGAGGGCATGTTTTGATCATCATGCCATAAAAATATAATCATACAAGAGGATAGAGACACAAGCATGGTTGGGGTCTGTATATGTAAGCATGAGTGGTCCACTCAAGAGGAGAAGTCGGCTTTGGGCTGTGGCATATATTTTATATAACTTTACTACTGTGGGAAGAGATTAGGATGACAGGTGGTCTTTACTTAACCATATAGCTCTCTCTTGTCTCGTCTCCGTCCTTGTAGTAATGTTATTATTGTTATTATTTAAAAGACAAAGTCCTTTTTTATCTTTGTTATTGGTACACGCCACGTGGACAGTGAATGTTTCCTTTTTCACGTGTAAGTAGCTTGTGTTATATGATCTCCAAAACTCTTGTATCTTGGCCACATAGACATCATGGAAAGAAAAAGAATGGAATCGACGTTCTGTGAACAATATTTAGGGTTAGGGTTTGATTTGACGGTGGAACCGAATCCGGCAATTGGAGTTTGGATCGTGTTATTGCGAATCTCTCTACTCGCCTTAAAACTACTTTGTCGTGAAGTCTTTGTGTATTGTAATTTAAGAATACGACTGTTTTTATTTATTTATTTTGTTTTTTGAGTTTCTCGTGTCTTTTTATTTTCATGTCATTATCATCTTCTTTGCTTTTTAAGTAAGTTGCTTGGAGATCTAATCCACACAGGCACTTGATCATTGATATATATATATATATATATATAAATATGTCAGTAATAAATCACTAATATACCAGGTGCTCTTCTTTGAACTTTTCTCTAGTTTCGGCCATAAACGTGGCACATAAGAATGAGGTGGCTTTGGTTTTCTATCCAATTTTCTATTTTCTATATCGAATAGATGTGGATTGATAGCAAAATTTGAAGAATAATTTTGTATTAATCCGTATTGATTTATTTGTTTTTTCTAGGAATTATATACATCCAAAATTTTGACTGCATTATGGCACGTGTATAAGCTTATTTTCTTATTGCCTCTTTGACAAGAATAAATCTATCTTCCTTTGTATTGATTATATGTTCATAATAAATATCGTTATCTATAGTGAATACCATGTGATTCGGTCTGGCCCAGTTTATTCTTGGACCAAATTGATTTTTCTTTTTTTAATTTTGAATCCAATCATACAGAATGGTTCAAAAAGATTTTTTAATTGGAAAAAAAATGGTCTGATATTGTTTGATTCTTGGTTTAAATCATTTTTTATTCTTAAAATGAAAATATATTATATCAAGATGTTCGAATTATATATTTTTATCACTAATAAAAATACAAACATCAATATTCGAAACTAATATTTACCAAAATAAATATGTAAGACTCAAAGTAAGGAGAAATTCATCTATTATATGACTATAATCATGTACTAGTCTCATTCTCTCAAATTATCCTAAATTAGAATCATATAATGATCTCGGTACTCTTGAAACATATCCTAAATGAGGCAAAAATTTCAATTTGTTGTACTTTTTAATGAACAAATTATCAATTACATAAACCAGTAAGTAACTATAATAAAAGTGGATTAATCAATAAGATAAAGAGGGGAAAAAAAAGAATGTTTGAAAATTAGAGGTTAAAACCTAAAAGTTAACTTATTTATAGACACATCAAAACAATTAAAAGAGACATAATTGATCAAATTCCATTCTCATATATGAAACGTACATATCTAAATTAAAATTAAATTTTTTTAATCTTTTCTAATAAAATAATCAAAAGACAAAAAGATGTTTAATTTTTTTTTATATGTAAAACAGTTTGGTTGGGTAAGAGGATCCAAACCAAAATGAAAAATCATTTACTCTTCTCCTAACAAAATCATGAACCTAACTATTTCAAAAAAAATACCAAAAATTAGATTTGGTTTCGTCGGATACGATTTATGGTTTGGTCATTCTTTTGCACACTTCTAGTTGTGAAAATAAGATATAAATAAATGTAGTGAGACATATATATATATATATATATATGTGTGTGTGTGTGTGTGTGTACATGTCGGCATATATGCTTTAAATCATTTATTTATTGAAATGATGCTTTGACTATCCATTTATTACCTTGAGTATCATCCCTTCATCATCTTAAGATAACTTCATGTTAAAGTGATTATGAAAATACCAATTTTGTACCAATCGTTTTGAATATGACTAAATTAAAGAATTAAAGTGTCATTTCGTGAAATTATGAATGTAGAAAATATTTGAAAACCTTACACGATTCTGCCGAATCAATGGTAATCAAAATTTATGGTTCATGTCTCCTTTATTGAGCCAAAGCGAGAATGAAATAGCTACCTTTCATTGCAAAGTTATTGACGCATTTTTTTTCTCATGATAAATATTCTATATAGCTTCCAAATTTTTTTTAAAAAAAAAAGGCAACTTCACAGTCAAGCAATGAATTATAAAAGGAGTATAATTGATAATTTTTCATGTATTCCTAATCTATTACTAATTTCATTTTAGTTTCAACCAAATAAAATAGTAATATCTATGTTCAGCCCTCTATTCTATTCCTAGAAAATTGTATTATTCATATCTTTTTGATTTTATTCATATCATATTTCACTCCATATATAAAGGTGCCACGTAAATTGTGTTGTTATCATATGAAAGAAATTGATATTTTAAAAAACCAATATCTCGTTTTATCATTTTTTAATCATTTTGGTATTATTCTCATATCGTTTTCAAAATAATATTTATTAATAAACTGATACGATAAAAAATTAGTAATTTTAATAATAAACTGATCAAAGAGAATCAATACCGATTATCTGCTAAAAATTTAACAATTCAACTAGGCGCGAAATGTATATACAGATATATATGTACATAAATTGGCAGAATTTGACTGACCACATTATCAACAGGATTTACTGCGGTCTGCCAAAGTTAATTAGGTTTCGCAAAGTACGCACCGGATGAGTTCAGAAAATAGAAGGGCAAGATCGCTACGATTCTGGCAGATATGTTTGAGTCTACTAATAAGAGCCGAAGCACAAGAATTTTTAGGTTAAAAAAAGGAAAAATTGACTTGGTATGAAACAACCCCTTCCGTGTAAAAGTGGATTTCACGATACATTTCGACGCGTTGTATGTGGTCCTTTTTATCGTGTTCGTTCTACGACCATTGAACCGAGACCTCTCAACTTGTGTAAGGAACCCTACCGTAACGTAGCTATGCTAGTAACCTTTTTTTTTTTTTTTTGGTCATGAACTCGTACCAGAAATTTCCTAACTGTACAGTAAAACATAAAAACTTCATTGCAAAGATAAACAATATATCATCGCCTTGACAAAAGGACTCCTAATTGAGATTATATTAACTTAATATGGATCTTAATTTTTTTTATTATTATTATTTTGCATTCTAAAGCGGAAATTTTATGTAATGGGGAAAAAAAAAAACATACACATTCAAATTGATGTTGGTGGAGGGTTGTAGACGATGAGTTTGCAATACAAGTCCAATCACGTATACAGGTATAATCAAAACTAATCCAATTGGTAAGTGTTAAGGAAAAAAAAATGATACATACATATTTGTGTAAACATATAAACCCTACTTCTCTCTTTCTTTTGTCTTTTTTTTTTTTTTTTTTTTTTTAAATGGGATATTCAAAACCCTGCTTGTATAAAAAACTACTCTAATTGCCACATTAGTATTAAACTAACCACACTTGTAGAAACACATTTATGATGGTGAGAACATAATGCTCGTAGATTATTGATGGTGGGAACTATAGGAAAAAGAAATTATATTTAAGTTTAGAAAAATTCTATGATCTCACTATTTTTTAACAGCTATAGTTCATACTTAGTTGTAATTACACAACTAAAATATTTAATATATCAATTCCTATATGGTTAGATAATTGACTAAAATAGGGGGTTGTAAACATTTTAAGTCAAGATGATATAGTGCTAAACTTGAACCCAACTCGAATGAAAAACTCAATGCTTAGCTTAACTTTAACTCAATCAAGATTTGATTTTCAAGCCCAACTCTACTCAAATTGATACTTGATAAACTCAAACTTGACTTGATTAGACTCAATTATTCCTATAAAAATTAATTTGATTGAAAAATAATTTAAAATTCGAGAATAGGATAGATTTTTAGTTGACCTAATTTTAAATATAATAAATGTAGATCATTAGATATTGAGTGAAAAAAAGAAAAAGAAAAAACCAAGATTTGAAGATAGGCTTCAAAAATGGGACAAACATAAGTTTTATAATTTTTTTTATAAAATATATAAAAAATTTCAAATAGGCTTGCGAGCTACTCGAATTGAGTATTTTAAAAACTAAAACCTAAACTTAATAACTACTCGAATAGCTTGAACTTGAACTAAACTTGATTGCAATTGGATTGAATTCAAGTTATCATAGAGTTGAACTCGAATAGCTCGTGAATAGTCTTGATTTTTTTACAACCTCATGTTGAAACTTTTATCTATTAGACCATAGAAGTTCTCTTAATATTAATAAAAATGGATATGCAGATATTGAAATCGGTAATAGTGATCCACAAATTTAGTATAAGAATAAAGGAAAGTAATTTAGAAGGGATAGGTGGTTGTTTTACCATCCTTCTTAGGGAGTTTTGAGAGGTATGAATGTCAAGATTTCGTGGGCTTATTTTTCACATGCCAAAGTTTGTTTTATATGAAAATTACAATATGGACTTGTTAGGAGAAACGTATTATTCGATAAGTTGACGTAGTGGGGTCGGCAACAGTTCCATACCATTATGACTGGAGAAAAGATTCAATATGTGTTACACGTACGTATAATACACATGTGTATATAACTTCAATGATATTCTAAATTTCTAACACGTGGACATATAACTAGTAGTTATTTTGAAAATCATCCACTATATTGTTCATGTGCTAGCATTTAGTTGAAAGTTTACACCAGTATACATCTATGTGATGTGTATTACCCACTCAATATTTTTCCTATGACTTGATATGTGATCTACTTTTGTTCCATCTAATCGTATAATGCATTGTTTGTACTTAAAATGAGGGAAGTATGATATTTGAAAGGGAAGGATCTTTTTTTTTTTTTTTTGTCTTCTTCTTACCTCGGATTGGAAAGAGTGAAAAGAGGTTAAAACAAGCTTTCTTCGTGGACTTACGATTCTAATGGATAAATTTGTTTAGTCTTTTATCTCCGTTTGAAAATATAATTAAGAAAAAAAATGAAATTTGGTATATAAACTTTATACAAAAATTTAATTTAACACTTGAATTTTAAAATAGTTAATTTAATACTTAATTAAACTTTTAATAATTATTTTTATTACATTATTAACATCATTTGCTTTGTTTCTTGATGTGAAAGAAATAATCCATTAGTATTAGATGTAGATGGTGGCATGAGATATAGTAAAAATTCAATCATATGTTATCTTTTTTAAGTCAGCAAACAAAGTCAACCATGTTAAGAAGGTTGTAAAAATATTGACAAAAAATTTAATTGTGTATTAATTTGACCACTTCAAAATTTATGAACTAAATTAAATTTTTATATAGAGTTCAAACACCAAATTTGATATTTACCTTATAATTAAAGCCACAGGACCATGATATGGTTTGGGCTTGTATTTGTCTCCTAATTGATGGAGTAGGTTGGATTTGATTTCTCTTTTCCTTAATAACTACAATTTATATAGGGTTATTGGCAAATATATATGTAAACAAATTCTATGTGTCAAGAAAATAAAATACAAGTATCTCAGTTTTTCTCTTTTTTTTTTTAATTTTAATTAAGGACCTACGTTTTTCTTTTTTATGTTTTAGGATCTAGGTTATTGTAAAATAAGTCAATAATTCCATCTTTCTTGTTAAAATTGGTGGCGTAGAACTCCCTAATAGCCAACACTAACCAAATAAAACTTAATCTAATCGTAACCTTGTATAAAAAAAGATGGAAAAAAAATTTACCCAACCCTAGAAAATGATGGTGTGTATCATATTAAATAAAAAACAATTAGACTCTTTGATGCTAGAAAATTCTATTGTAAGTAATGGATGTTATAAATGTAGTGTGAAAATAAATAACTAAATCAATTTTTGTACTTTTACGTATCTGACGCCATTAAATTATTACACTTCATCTCCAAAAAAAAAGTGCACCGATATATTCATTGCATATAGATTAATATGGGTCAAATCCACATGGGGAGACTTAATTATGATTAATAGTATACATATTCTTTTTATAATTGATAAATGATATTTACTGTATTCAAATCATAGGAATTAGCATTTGTTTTGATGGATTATTGTATGAATTTCTCATAAATTTGTCCTATTATGGCTTAATTGTCGTTTTTTAGCTCTATTGAACATTAAAAAAAAAAGAAAAGAAGAAAGAAACAAGATGATTTGATCAAGCTCTATTGAACATTAAAAAAAAAAAGAAAAGAAGAAAGAAACAAGATGATTTGATCAAGTTTTGAGCGAAAATAGTAAAGATAGATAGTTAAAAAAGATAACCATGGCACCTCGATGCCAATTGACGGCAGACAAATATAAGGAAGATTGAGAAACAGTATCAACTGCACTCTAAGTCACATCTATAATAGTTCCAGTGATTGAAGCTAGAGCAAACTGCAATTCCAAGTTATAGATTACACATAATCCACCACGCCTTAAATTGAGGCTGCGATTCTACCCGCAATCTGACCCCTATCTCGCCCGTGTGACATTCTGACAAAGTTTGTTATAAAAAATCTGTCATGTTAGCATATAAAATTATCACGATTTCTATATCTAGTGCATATAAATAAATGTGGATAGACGTTGTAATAGCATTGTACCATAGTATAACAAATATACTAACATACAAGTAGGAATTTCTAGTGAGAGATACTTTGCTTTTACTAGAAATTCAAGTTTTCTAGGTGAATACGATTAAAATTGAAGTTTGTTTGTATAGGAATTTGTGCTACATAGGTGATATCTATCTTCATTTCACATTATTTCCCATGGAGAGATGATTGTTTTAACTTAGGGTTTGTGAATCCAAGATCTAATTCATGTGATTTCAATTGCGTTTTTAATTGAATATTGTTTGGGTACTTGTATTTAGTAGCTTGAGCTTATTTTCATGGGCTTATGTATGTGCACCATGTAGATCCGTTTCTGATTTCAACTGAATATACTAAGATATCATTCTTTTGAATAAATATAGGCTACTAATAAAGTTGCTCATAACTACCTAGAGGTAAGGGTGCTGAAAACTTGTATCACTTGATTTTAAATACATTTAAATGGGTTTTTAAATCAAAGGATTCTTTATCCTAATGTGAATCTAGGTCGTTGATAGCTTGAGAAGAGATTTCGATGATCTGACTTAGGTTTAGAAGAGTTTGATACTTAAGAGAGGCATTAACATACTCTAGTGAATCCGACAGTGCAAGTTAGGGATGCAACCAGGTGGTATTTGAGATGGGTTATGTAAAACCAATCCAAACTCGACCTGGTTGGTCATAGGGCTACCCAAAACCCGAGAAAAATCCTATAGGGTTTTTTCCATCTTTCCTAAAACTTGTCCCTCTAGGGTTTTTACAAACTTGATTCCTAACCTGCCCCGACCCTATTAGAAGTATATCCTTTTTTTTTCCTTTTATTGTAAGGACGTAATTTCAACAATAAAACATAAATTTTATCACGTGTTATAATCTATATAAGAAATCTTTCAAGATATAAATTTCATTTAATATGGAAATGAAATAATGAAATTTGTAAAAAATTGTATATATACATATTATTAATTTTTTGAAATTTTATTATATATTTATGCCGGGTCAGGTTTTCCCATCGAGTTACATATATGAGCCAAAACTCTATAGGGTTTAAATATGATGCCTAAAACCTACCTCGAAACCTATAAGGTTTTTAGCAGGTTGGGTACCCTATAATGACCCGCCTGATTACATCTTTGGTGCAAGTATACTTAGCAAAGAACTCAATGAATTTGTTTAAGAAATCACACGATGAGGACTTGGTGAAGCATTTCCTAAGTCCATTCTTGCATTTCAAACTTATTCTCTAGAATTTACACTGAGAACATGTACATAAGTAGAATTAATCTTAGCTCAGTCTGTAAATACTTGGCTTCCATGGCTTGTTGAATTTTCCTTGGTGAAACAATATATTAGAAGCAGGTTAGATGCTAATGATCTCCAAGGAATACAACCTAATATTTTCTATACTACTTTGGTTGGTGTGCTTGCCTAAATTGGTAATTGTGACCAAAGTTGAACATAATATATTAGCTCTTCATTATATAAAAATCATTTTTGAAAAACTTCATGTCTCAAGGACAATAAAACCAATAATCTATCCTAAAAGTCATTAGGATCAATATCAAACAATACTAACAACACTATCAAAATTATCAAAATTCAAAATTAAGAAAACATATCCATACATTATGATTCACCATAAGGTTACTTATGTAATTGAGAAACAATAGTCGAATTGTTATCACGATCCCACACTATAGAAATTCCTATTATAGATTAAGGGAGAGATTGCTCAAGTTGACAATCACTAATCTTCCATCAATTAATTGGAACTTTACTCTTTTTTCCTTCAAATTTCATTACAACTATCAATTGATATACTCATTAGTTAGTCATATATGAATTCTTCTTTAGGCATGATCCTAGTCTAATAGATTTATGTCATCTCATACTTGTGATTCCACAACTCTGTCTAATAATGTAGATCCACTCATATTGTCACGCCCTAAAGGGTAATCTAAATGCGATAGCCGGCCACACTCAATATTAAAACTTAAGTATGGCAATTTTAGTTATCATAAAAGTCTCAATATCGGGTGTAAGGCATATTTTACGATTGTAGTGGACCAAACTTTGGATCATGTCGTTTAAGCAGTTATGCATAATAGTAATTAAGAAAATAAATCATAACAATATAAGCAAGGTTTCATAAATACTTATGAAGGATCTTACAACATTAAGAGGCATTTCCCTATCAAGAATAGCTAAGTCTAATAAAGTCTATCTTGAAATAATTTACACTTTTAAAATTTCTCTTGGAATTCCATATCTACTTCTATCTTGCACTTCTATCCAAAAGATCTTGGCTTGAAAGCATTATCAAGATAAAATAACCTCTTGGTTCCAATCAAAGGTACGAGAACTGCAAAAAATATCTAAGAGGGTATAAGCTAGATGATTAGTGAGATTTATTTCCACAATTAAACACTCGACATCCAATAATCAAAACAAGTTTATTTAGGCAACCATATGAGATGCACAAGCACGTGAGCAAATAATATATATGATTTTTCGGGAATCATATGTTGAATGAATTTACACCTTCATTTGGGATTAGGTGTTCCAGACCGTATAGGCTGCTAGCATAATCATAATTTCATGGTAGTTTTCATTTAAGCCACTACCTACCTGCCAAAATATAATCCAACTTATTTGTAGTTTATTTCCAAGCCACTACTTAGCTGCTAAATATGTTTTAGCCGGGTGTTTTCTCATCGTCATTTGATTCGGACGGCCCTTCACCGCTTTATAGAATTTACAAACTCTATGAATCTGCTCACTAAGCCTTTGTCCGACCAAAGGTATGATAATAAATGTAATGAACTCACCTGATGATATGCATGAATCAATTTAATTAAATACTCATGGCATAATTAAATTTTGCGGGTGATCATAGAATTTGCAGACAATCGTTCTTACACTAGATTAAACATTCATTATAAACAATTTCCACCTTGATATACTTAATCATAATTTCATCCATATATGTAAAGCACATGCACTTATCCATTTTATCTTTTCCCAGTTCTAATCCCTTTAATTTACAGGCAAAAACATAAGTGCACAATTGTAAGAAACAAACTCACTCGGCCATTTGCGTGGATACTTCTAGTCAAGGTAATTCTTGAAAGTTGTACTTAACTTGCTAATTCTATTTTACTAAGTTCGTCAAAAATCATATAGAGAGAAATTCCAACTTAAAATGGTCATAACTTGCTCATTTTAACTTAGAATTTCTCGTATAATATACCGTTTTCTACCTACTTGAAAAGATCTATCTATTTTTAAGATTATTTTTGTCATAAAAAAGTTTTTTAGGTTACAAAAAGGGTCTGTACAGAAATACCACGAAAATCTCAGCCCTTAAAACATCATTTTCAAACTTTTCTTGATTCAAAAAATCCTTTCTCAAAAATATTGATATTTATATAAATGAAAAATATTTTTAATACATATATATATATATATATGACTCATATTGTATGCAAAATTTAATGGTGTTGTCTCAAAGATTATTTTTTGTGAAACAATTTATCTCATGGTGTTGAAAACTAGAATTTTAACCACTTATCTTCTAAATGTTTTGAAAGAACTTTATAAACTCTTGGGTTATTATAAATGAGTATATTCTTTTTTTTTTCCAATTTTTTCTAAAATAAGTTAATTTTTCTTAACTTTGATTTTCTACAAAATTTTACTTATAATGATAAGAAATGAAATTTCCAAAATTGTTATTAAGTTGTTGATAACCTATAACAATTTGAGTTGTATATATTTTCCTTTAAAAAAAAATAGCTTTGATGAATAAGTCTTTTTCTTCTTATATTTTCATTTTTTAACTTCTTTAAAAATAAATTTTGTTTCTAAAACTTGGTCTTTTAAGTCTTTTACTAATTTTACTTTGAAGGAAATCATGTTTCAATATTTTCTTAAGTTTTTTATAATATCTATTGTTTTTGAAACTTATCATGTTTATATTCTTTTTATTTATTTGAAAATGGTTTATCATTTAGAAACTTGACAACCTCTATTTTTCTAAGTGGGTTTATAAATTAATGAGTTGATTTTATCTTAACTTCGAAAACTAGTTTACTTTTTAGTTTTTATTGTGAAGTTGTGAAGTTTCCAATCTTAAGCTTTTTATGAAAAACTTGTATATCACAAATTATTAATGCTAAGCCTTAGGTTATCTATCATGAAAAGAGAGTGTTTATTTCCTTTATTTCCTTGGTAAAATTATCTTTGTTGACATTTAGAAAAACATTGGGAAAGTTTGAGAAAAAGTTGTGAAAATCCATTTTCTAAGTTGTTGATGACAAACTTCTTTATTTAGTGACAAGTTTTATAACAAAGGAGTTTAGTTTCATGTTCCTTTATTAAGGAAATTTCACTTTAATATTTTGTTGAGACAATATCATTATAATAATGCATATATATGAATATGTAGTATGAAAATGATGAAAATATAGGAAATATATAAAAAGCAAATAATAAAAAAGATAACAATATTAAGTATTGGGACCTTAGCTTCATCAAGATAACCCAATTAAGTGTTGGGAGCCTTAGCTTCATCAAGGCAATCCCGGACTAAGAGTAGACTAGTCCCAAAAGAAAAAGAAAAGAAATAATAAAAGCAAGTTAGTAAGAGTTAGTGAGCATTTATACTCTAAGAATTATATAGATATACATATAGATAATAAAATAAATAAATACATATACGGTTAAGTTAGGAGCATAATAACAATAATAAACATAATATCATCATAATAACAAGATGATAAAATCGAAATTCTTGACATGTGCAAGAACAAAACAAGAATATATTGTTGCTTCTACAACTCATATGAGTTTCAAGAAACAACACCATAGTCATGCTAAGTTACATGATATGGGAAAATAAATGGTTGAAAGTTTCACTTATAATTGTTTTTGAGTTGAAGGAAGATGGTAGATGAGTGTGGCATTACGTGAGTAGTAATATGTAGTGAATGGTTTAGGTAGAGAAGGATTTTGGGAAGATCTGGTTGTAGAGAGTTTTGGTAGAGAGGAATTGTAGAGAGAGGATTTGTGGAGTGAATTTAAAACGGTTTTGTTATGTAAAATGAAAGTATGAAAGAAGTGGAGGAAATGGGGATATTTATAGTTGAAGATTGAGGGAAATTATATGTAATAAAATAAATTGAAAAAGAAAAATAATTAAAGATGAGAGAGGGAAGTGGCACCGGTTTGCATTGTAGGAGGGGGAGAAATTATTTTATTTTGTATTTTGTAAAGAAAAGTAAATAATGTGTAAGATATGATGTGATTAGAGATGTATTGGAAAAATAAAAAGTAAGAAAATAGGTGTATAGTAGTAAAAATAGGTAGTAAGAAAAAGTAGAGATAGATGAATAGTAAGATAAGACAATAAATAGTAAACATGACTAATAATTTACCGATAGTAAAGAAAATACGCATATAAATACGATATTTATAATTTTTAGTTGTCGAAAAATCATGAAACTGATGTTTTTGGATTTCTTCTATTATTACAAATCTAATGATGTTATTGGAATATTTTTACCGTCCAATGTGCTGGGCACGATTTTCGAAAACTGATCCCGTTTGGATCCGAAAGATAATAGAAATTGGCGAATCTGATATTTTTAAGCTTCCCTATATTATTACAAACTATTATAGATCATTAACTCAATTCTGTTGTCTAGGGTTTAAAAGCACGGGATTGTTGGGTGTAAATTCTATGGTTTTGGCATAGGTTTTTGTTAGCTTAGGGTTTCCAGTTGACTTTCGGTGCTAAGGTTTGAACTTAAGAATTGTCAAAAAATCTAGGAGTTTACACATATACATGAAATACTATTAAGCTTGCCTAATGTAAGAAAATTAATCCATGAACTTGCTAAGATTAAGTTTAGTCAAAACTCATAAATTAAAAGAAATGATTTATTAACACATTATGTGTCTATATTAAGGTTGTCAAACCTAGACCAGATCGGCCGAGTCGAATCGGTTCGATCGAAACCGACGTTGAAGGCAGGCGGAGTCATTTGTTTCGCTCGTTTTTGAAATGAACCGGAGAGACTCGGTTGTCTCGATTGATTCGATCGTGAACAAATCCGGCCGGGTCTAAACATTCACTATTAAAAAAAAACGTAACGATCGGCCGCTCCGCTTCAAGTATGGTATAGACGTCTAGTTGGAGGATGTATGTGTAAGTGTAACAGAAACTTAGAAAGTTTGAAACAGGTTGGAGCGGTGGTAGGTTTAAATTTTAATTGCCTTGCCTTACCTTTAACCGTGTCATTGACAGCAACCCTAGACTTTCCCATATCCCAGACTGGATGATGATGAAAGAGAGAAGAAAGTGTAATAAAAAACTAGGCAACTCTTCTCTTCGAGGTATGGAGTTTCCATTTCCTCACAAGAAAACAAATTCCTTAAAACCTAATTCTTACTACAGCACAAACACTAACCCCAATAGCTCATTCATCTTGAAGCATTCTAGTGCAAAGCTCAATTAGTACCCCAAACTCGAAAGTCATGTTATGAACCTGCTTCTGTTGTTGATCAATGAAGTCCTGTCTCTGATAAGCTGGAGGCGTTTTAGGTTTTAAGAAGACCCTTCTGGCCAAGTCGCAATTTTTCATGTCGAAAGACGTTTTGGGTTCTGAGCCTTCAGTTAACATACTCGAGTTTTGAGTTCGAAATTTCTTCTTCTTTTTTTTTTCATTATGGTGAGTTTGCTTTATATACAATATTTAAGGCATTATTTAAAAAGACTTTTGTTGGATTTCATCTTGGTAAGGACTAAGGAATCCCAAGGCACGTGTAGACAGACATGGAATTTTGGAGGGATTGAGGAAATTTTTTATTTATGCAAAGAAATGGGAATAAGGTTGCCTAATGTTTTGAGGAGTATGATATTTTTCATTCACTGCATCAAGTAAACTTCCCAATAAAAAATCATAAACTCATTCAAAGTAATAAAAAATTTGTTCCTACCGGCCCAAAGTAAAATTATATTTATTAAGCTTTCGTTCCTACGTGCCCAAATGCACAGGTTAAATTTATTTTACCATTTAAAAATTATATATAGTGATATATATAATAATTTAATTTAGTAAATACTTAAAATTTTAATTAATTCAAACACAATTCACATTTTTTTTTTTACGAAATACAATCCGCACTTTAAATTTATACATTACAATTTAAAAATCATATAAGTAGTAATGCATCTTATTATACTTAAATTTTTAATTAATTTGATCATGTGTATAATTTAATATAGTTAAAATGTGCCTTATATTTAATTTTTTACTGACCCTAGTTCGACCCTTAGTTGAACTCGGTTCAACCCATCGACCCCTGACATGTCCGGATCAAACCCCGGTCCGGTTCTGACAACATTGGTCTATATCATTTGAGTTGTTCACTTTATGGAAAAATTATAGATAGTTGAGTTAAATGGAGAAATGTTTGAATTAGTTGAGATTGGATAAAGAAATCTAGGCTATAAATTGCAATTATTGAAAATGAGATCAAACAGCAAAGTAGATAGTAGTAGCCATGATTGAAGCTTCAATGTAAAACCAAGTCAAAGCCTAAGCTTGAAACAGATTACAGCATAGTAGAAATAAACTTAACTAAAGAGACAAAGCTATTGTATTGGAATGCCATCACAACACAATTTGAGACTTCAACTACCTGAGATATAGTAACTTCTTACTAAGGTCTAAGCATTGGTAAATCTAGAAATTCATTACAAAATTGAATCATTTGAACCATCTCAAAATAGTAACGACATGTTTAGCCTTAGGAGCACACAAGTGAACAAAATCTGAGCTACAAGTCATGAAGAATGCAAACCAAGTCGTACCTAAGAGGCATCATTCACACTAGAGAGCACCTATTTTCTAACATGTTATAGAGAGTCATTTTAGTGATTAAGCTTTTTGTCCAATTCCATATCATAGACCAATCTTTTAGGCTAGTGACAGGGCTTACAAGATCAATCTAAAAAGGAATGTCGTAGGAAAATTCGACTTAGTAGGCTCGAATAAGGATTCTAGACCAGTTTTCCGCTCTGCTTATTTGGTTTTCTCGCACGTAAAAAACTCTAAAAATATCTTTCTAGGCTAATTGGGACATTGTTTGATTAAAATAGGGTTTATATGGATTAAAATAAAATTAAGCCCTTTTTATATTTAAAATGACCTATTTTAAAGGAATAATGGGCTTCTTTTATACTATAAACCCTTAAACTCTTTAACCCCATTTGTAAGCCAGTTCATTAAAAAAAAAAAAAAAAAAAAAAAAAGAAAGCTTCAATCTCAGTCTGCATCTTTGGAATGATCCAAAGGCTAGTATCAGCTTCCAACATTTATAAATATAAGGCTTCTATTCTCATTTAGGGACATTTTTTGCCTATTATTAAGATTGAGAGAAACATGTAAAGTTTTCTAAACTACTTCCAAGAAAGATCAAAGCCTATAACTAATGAAAACGAGTCAAGAATGATTACTTTGCTTGATTCGATCTTTTTATCATACTTGCATGCTTGAGAAATCAGGGTTGCTTGTCCTTTCTGTGCCTCTTTCTATGGAATCAGTACACGTATTATCATTGAAAGTTCTTGATAAGGAACATGGAAATCTCGCTAAGGAGGCAAACCCTCAAGATCAAGGCAATCATCCTAATGTGGTTAAGCAAACCTACATAGTAGAAGACAATGCCTCTCTGTGGCTGTGCAACTCTTTTTGTTCATGATGGACTCATGATGTGCATTATACAAAAGAATATTCAAGTTTTCAACCAATATTTGAATGTATATGCAATTTCTTTTAGGTATGGCAAGAATTACTACTATTTCATCGAGAAGCACACTTCTTAGGATAACTTTGCTGGCACTAAGAGATGCAAACAGTTGGTACTACACCAACTATTGTTGTTTCAAAAGGCATTCGACATTAGGCCCTACATGATGCTCAACACAAGCAAACTAATGTTCCTATTGTTGAAGATAAAGGGGGACACCAATAGGAGTGATTGCAGCCATTACTACCTCCAACTCTAAGGTATCCCACGCCTGCTACTGAGAAGAGGCAAGGGCTCATTCTAGAAGCTTCTCCACCTTAAAATGTAATGTGCAACTTATGATGGTTGATATAGCTACCCCTCATAGCATTACTCATACACCTCAAGTGGGAGTTAATACTTCATTTTCTTCCACATCTTATGTGCAAAGGAAGACTTAGAAAAATACCTAGGACATAAGCTAGTGACATCTTCTACTAGTGTCATTAACTTCAAGCTTCCATACCTATAGAGAATTGCAAAGAAACCTTACCCCATGGACTACAATAGTCCAAATTCATCAAAGTTAATGGGAAGTAGGGCAATGCTAAGCAACATCTTCTTAAGTTCATTGAGACGGTTAAGGTCATGGGCTCGATAATAATCTCAAACTCAAGGAGTTGAAAAGGCATGCACTTGGTATATCAATTTAACCCCCGACTCCATTGATTCACAGGGGACTATGTGCCAAATGTTTCTTGAGAAGTTCTTCGAAACTCAAGAATATTGTTATGGTATAGCTAACTACCATAAGCCGATGTTGTTCAAATGTAGCTAAAATGCTTGTTTAACTCTTATATGGTTAAATAATTGCATCGTCTATATATATACACTTTTTAACCATCATGGTATAGCTATTATACTACCATGATGCATTGCACTTGTGAAAGTTAAGTTGTAGCTAATAGCCACCTTTCTTCCTAGTGTTGATAATCTTCATGAAAGAATATTAGTGTAGCTAACATTGCCACCATGATCTATAAGCACACAGATATAGCTAACATTGTTGTCCAGTTTCCTCCACTCACGGGATCAAAGTAATCTCAACTATGACAGTTAAAGCAACTTCATAGTAGGCTAGGTAGTCAATGCCATTTTATAGAATCAAGGTCAAAGCTACTTCATTCATGGATGATCGAAGCGATCACTTCGTGGTAGCTACAACTGTTCAGTAGAAGCATATGCTCTTAAGCGTATGGTGAGTGTAATGCCCATTTTTGCTACATTATTTACAAGATTAAATTGATCTTAGCTTTGAAAAGTAGATGTAACTCCACAATCTGCTTGGTAGCCATAACGCCATTTCGTAGAATCGAGGTCGAAGTAACTTTATCCATGGATGATCGAATCAATCACTTTATGGCAACTGCAATCCCCTAATAGAAGCATTTGTTCTTAAGCGACAAGTGCAATACCCATTTCTACAACATTGTTTATGAAATTGAAGCGATCTCAACTATGAAGAGCCGAAGTGACTCCATAGCAAGCTTGGTAAACATAATGCCATTTCACAGAATTAAGGTCCAAATGACCTCATCCATGAATGATCGAATTGATCACTTCATCGTAGTGCATTATTCAGTAGAAGCAAATTCTCTTAAGCATACGTCAGTTACAATGTCCATTTTTGCAACACTATTCACGATATCAGAGTGATCTCAATCGTGATGAGTCTAAGTGACTCCATTTTTCCAATGTCATTTATGAGATCAAAGCAATAGCAGCTGTAATGAGTTGAAGCAACTCCCCCATGGTAGGCTTAACAACCATAAGTAACCTCTTTCTTCTTCTTCTTTTTTTTTATTACGAAAGATTGAAGCAATCACTCCATGGTAACTAATGTTGTTTGGTGCCAATTTGCAAAAACGAATTGAAGTAGTTCCAATTCTTAGTAAAATCACCAATGCTAAGTTATGGATCATCCTTGTATAATCTATTAAGGTGTGTTGAATTGACTCTATTCAAATTTACTTTGCAATTGCTTGGTTATGGCATCAAAGAAAGTTTCTTTACTCATGAACAGTGTAAATAGGAAGGAAAAAAATGGAAGTATGTCATAATCTTGAGAAGTGAAATGATTTCATTGCATTATCTTTCATTGATCAATGTACAAGTCTATAGATATTACACTTATGTCAATTGTATGAGACTAAAAAAATGGAAAACATTTAACTTGATAACTTATCAGTGTTTTCATCTTTGGATGATAAATGCCACTACATTTAAAGTCAAGGCCAAGGGTGTGTTTAACATATTGTGATCTTTCTCATGAATTAGCATAATAAGTTGCTACCTCATCATATAATGATGCACCATCAATTAAGGGAGATGAAATCAATGCTAGACTTGAACGTGCAAATCATATGGAGGATTCTTTGGACTTGACTACTACAAGTAGTATTTCTCCACTTTGGGAATAGTTACCTGACTTAGGCATTTGAGCGTAAAGCATGCTTATAAACTTCTAAAAGTTGGTGGATAGTTATGAGAAGCATAAGAACACTTTTGAGCATCTAAAGCTTGGTAGAAAGCTATGCGAAGTGCAAAATAGACTTCTGAGCTTTTGAACCTAATTACAATTCTAGAATGAAGTGAATACTTGATTTTCATACATAAAAGTCATCTCTTCCATATGATGATACTTAGTTCTCTAGAGCGATGGACTCCCAAGTATGGAGTTTACCTCTGGACAAAATCTAACTCTATAGATAGTCATCTCATTTGAAGATGTTTAAACTCCATAAGCGATAAAGCATGGTCGTTACAAAGTTTTTCAAAGAACTTGGTACTCATAGGCGATGTACCTCCAACATAAAGAGAACAATGTATTATGATGAGAAGTTAGTACTCATGTGAGTACAATGTTCAATTGATGACGTCAACACATGAATTCTGCATACTCTAAGAGCTATAGTGTTACCCAGTGTTGGTGGCAACATTTAGATTATGCTTGATGGCCAAGTGGAGCACCTTGGCTTGATTTGGACTTCTCCTTAGTATACTTTCTTAATTTTACAAATGTGAAGCCTTGTTGACTTAATCTTATAATAGGGAAGTAAAGATAAGGCTAAGATTATTCCAACCCTTGCTAAATAATTCTACATCACTAATGAAGTGTTGACACTTAGTTGACCAAGTATCAACACTTTGTTGGTGGAACGCTACCACCATGATAGTGAAACAAATCCTTGACAAAGTGAGGTGCCTCTCTAGTAGAGTTATTCCCTGATGGGAAAATGATGATGCTTCACTGCTATAATGAGCACTTCCTTGCAAAGTGCTAATGGCTTGCTAAGAATTGAACACTCATTAATGAAGTAAACACCCACTAACGAAATGATGATACATTGTTGATGGAGTAGACTCCAATCCTTTTAAGAGAATGAATTTGTAGTCTAATACTTGGCATCAATAGAAATGGAGCTAAGGAGTCGCAGTAATACTTAAGATCACTTCCATACCCATATCAAAACTAAAAGAGATCGAGTGCCAGAGTAATACAAGAGCACTCATAGACCTGTGTCAAGAGATTGAGTGCCAAAGAAATGCAAGATGACTCATGGGCCCGTGTCAAGTCTATAATGATCGGGAAAGCTAGGGCAATGCTCAAGATCATCCGCCTATCCAAATGTTAAAAGTCTAGCATTTGATAATAAATGAAACCTCTAGACCACTTAAAACTATTATGAGTGGTGACTTAAAGGGAAGAAGAATGACAAGAAAAAGAAAAAGGAGTTGAAAACCCTTATTTATATTAGTGGGGAGGTTACAATACATGGCAGCACATTTATGAATTTATTATGGTTATTTTAACCATAATAATGGTGATTATTGAATATCTTTTGAATGGATTAATGGAGTTGTGACTATATTGGAAAGAATGTTTATGGCAATCAATTGGAATAAGGGAATAATTATGAAGGATATTGAAGAATGTTGAGTGAAAATTATGGGAATGTAATGATTTATTATAGGGTTATTAAATGTAAATATTCATGATGCTATTTTTACGGAAAATTCTATAGTCCCGCCACTAATTTTGACAAGACCGGTCCCGTCATCATCCATCGACTTACACTATACTCAACCGTGATCGACTTCATAAAATAGTTAATATTCTATTTACTATATTTATTTTAACGATTAGATTGTTGAAGTGACAGTCCCGTCGACAAGAACATAGAAGCTCCCTACTTTTACATGGATATTTACAATAGGAGTAAGACTCATTATTGAGTTAGTCAACTGCTGCAAAAATAAATGAGACACTCCAATAAGTTAGTGTGTATTTGTAGATAGCTTCAAATTGAAAAAAAAAAGAAAAGAAGGAAAGTATAATGAAATAAAAGGATGGAGATATAGTCTTCTTATATGAATTTTTTTTCAAGACATGCCTTGGTGGTCAATACTTATTGAAATGGAAGGTGCTAAATAGAAAGATGGAATAAAAAGACAAAGAGATATTGTCTCATTACATGGTCTTTCTATGGCATTTATTAGCAACATGAATTAATCTTGTATACCAATGCGCTACTACATGTTTCTTTGTAAAGGGATTGTGTAGATTTAATGTATTGAAAAAAAAAAAAAAAAAGGAGAGAGAAAAAAGGAAAGAAGAGAAGTATGTAAATATATGAACAAAGTGGATAGGTATATGAGACAACTTATGAGCTTAAAAAGAAAAGAAAAAGAAAAAAATGAATGAAGAGAATTTATTTTATATATTGCCTAAAGGCAATAAAAATAAATAAATATATACTTGCACATACGTACATTAGTGACGTGCTAAGAGTTGATAATTAAAAAAATGAAGGCATTAAATAATTATTTATTGCTCGAAGCAATATATAAGTGTATATATATATATATATTTAACTTAAAGTAACATGTGCAAAGAAGTTGTGTTGTGATCTCACAAGAGAGACAAAGACAAAGACAAAGATAGAGACACAGAGGGAAGTGGTGCACACTTTAAAAAAAAAAAAGATAAGAGCATGTTTGTGCAAAAAAAAAAAAAAAAAGAGCACATGTATGTGCTAAAAAAAGGGGATAATTGCAAATTCATCCCTTAAATCTTAAAGGTAATGCGGATTGACTCCTTAAAGTGTGGATTTTGACCTTTTAAACTTTCAAAAATTAGCACCGTAAGAATAATTTACTATTTTGGGAGGGGAAATGGAGGGTAAATCTACACTTCGATGAAAGTTTAAGAGGTGAATTTGAACATAGATGAAAAGTTTAGGAGTGAATCCACACACTTTTCCATTTGTTTTTATGGAAAATGTGAAATGTCCTTAACCGTACACGTAAATGAAAGTTTAAGGGGTTAAAAACTATACTTTCAAAACTAAAGGGGTCAATTCTCACTACCCTTAAAGTTTATGAGATATTTTTTCAATTTCCTTTAAGAAAAAAGACATGTATCTGCTAAAAGAAAAGGTGTCATATCTACATTTCGAGAGGTTAGTGGGTCTAGTTTAGGGGTGTGTGCATTTTCAACAAAAATAATTTATTATACTTAACAAGTGGATGTAGTATATCAAAATGAAAACAAAAAAAATTGTGAAGGATCAAAGAGTTCTTTGGAAGTTCAAAAGTGGATATTTCATGTTTTGACAAGCTCGAGAAAAAAAAAATCATAATTCAGACAAGAGGTCTTGTGAGATTGATATTGTAGCAAACTAATTACGATTATATGTTCATGAAAAAAAAAAGGAGAGAATTACGATTTCAAGGACTTTCATCAGGAAATATCCATGGGAGAAATTTCTATTTAGAAGCCCTCAATATATGCCAATACTTGAGGAGTATTTATTTTCCTCTATAAATATATGAAGAACCAAAATTGCTAAGGGCTCACAAGGCCAATGTTGCAATTTATTTATGGTAACCCAATCAAGCTTAAACACATTGAAAACTTAAGCATATTTCAAATAGGGCTATTGCTTACACTTTCCAAAGTTGTCTTCAAAGATAGCTTGTTCTTTTGAAAACTCAACAAACCAAAGTAAATGAATACCAACAGGTAGAAAGCAGCACTTTCAAAAGCAAGTTAAATGACAAAGATGACAAATGTACGTTTTGATACATTTCTACAACAATTGAAAAAACAAACTTAAAGAAATACCCAAAAGCCCCCAAACTTTGTCAAAGAAACTTTTGGTCAGAGGGCAAAATGTGGATGGTTATTTCAATAATTGGGCTTTTATTCTAATTTAATATCATAGACTAGTCTTTTAGGCTAATGATAAGGCTTAGAAGACTAAATCCAAAAAGGAATGTTGTAGGGAAATTTAGCTTGATAGGCTCGAAATAGGGATCATTAAATCAGTTTATTCCGCTCTCGACCTTATTCGGTTTTCTTGCATGCAAAAAATAGACTAAAAATATCTTTCTAGGACAATTTGAGCTTTGTTTGATTACAATAGAGCTTATATGGACTAAAATAAGCCTTGATCCCTTTTATATTTAAAAAATTCTTTTATATTATGAAAGCCCTCAAGCACTCTTTTGTAAACTCAACCCATTACTAAAGAAATAAAAGCTTCAATCTTAGCTATTGAAACTTTGGAATGATCCAAAGGCTAATATTAGCTTCCAAGATCTATAAATAAGAGGCTTCTATTCTCATTAGGGGAAATTTCCTATGTATCACTAAAATTGAGAGTAACGTGGGAAGTTTGCCAAAATGCTTCCAAGAAAGATTAAAGCCTATAATCGGTGAAGAATGAGTCAAGAATGGTCAAGTCTGCTTGATTTGATCTTCTATCACACTCGCATGTTTGAAAATTCAGGTTTGTTTGTTCTTCCTTCCATGGTTCCCTCTACAATATCGATACACATGTCACCATCACAAGATTCCTCTCAAGTTGATCAGTATTGCACATGATAGACCAACTGTGATAATCCCACCATACATTTGTAATAAAATTAAATAAAAGAGTGCTAAGATACATCATAACAAAACATAAATAACAATTCACTATAGCAAAGTTTGGTCTTTAATAGTGACTACAGTTGACATGCAATTCTCGAATCAAACAATCGCTGGCTTTTTCAGGTTATTCTTGTACATGTTCTACTGAAAGTGATCGAGCTGTGAGATGTAATTTCAAGACAACAGTAACCATACTTGAAATAATTGAGCAATGACTGAGTTGAAAGTCCAAACTTCAAATAGTTATCAAAACGAACTGAGTATTGAATGTTAAATCTAAAGAGCAGCTAAATGTTAATAGAGCAAATTTCAGATTAAGCTCTATTGATAAAGTTGAACAACGAGATCTAAGTTGAATTTGACAGATGAGAGTCCCGATCAAACCCTACCAATACTAATTTGAAGTGTCCAAGTCTCATTGCAAACCAAGCCCAAAAGTTTTAAACATTTTGTCAAGGTAGTAAACTTATCTTACTCATTTGCATTTCCAAGCTGCACTTGGATTTGAAAATTGCAGCAAAACCTAGCTCATCATAATCCAAATCACAGTTGCCAACATCAAAGTTGGTTTAAGATAAACTTTCAGTGAATTTATGTTGTTTTGTAAATTAGAAGAAAAGTAGGAAATATATAAAATACCTAGGTCAGATAATGAATGCTTCATTAAGATGCAGGGCAACTCCAGTTAGCATACCACTTGTATAGTATGCACATTTAGTAAACATTTGAAACATCGCAACATCTAGTTGGTTAAGCAGCTTCACTCCTAATTCTTGTTAACAATAGTTTGCAACTATTTCCATAGATGCTCTAAGTTCAAATTATGGACAATCCATTAGCTAGTCTATTGCTACTATTCTTGGATTATTGGAGCTTAGCACGAATGCTTAATAACTTGGTTAATGTCTATTTCTTTTTTGACCGGCTCATGATTGCAATTTATCTTCTTATATTAGACTTTTGCTTATTACTTTTACTTTGAGTCCATACATATTAACAAAACCACCAAAAGTTGAGATAAACATCTTGTACAGATATCATTAATGCTCAAATTGAAAATTCAAATTTATCTTTTAACTCTTTGCCTTAGCTCTAATACCTCCAATGACCAGACAAAATAAGGAATTCATAGCCTTTCAAATTGCTCACTAGAAATTTTAAGAAAAATGCATCTTTCTTAATAGAAAAGATCCAAATCTGATCCTCTTTCTTAATTTTGATACAATTGATCCTAAGCACATGAATGTCATTGTTTTATAGACAAATTTCATATTAATAGTGTCGATTCATGCATAAATATATTCTAAAATGTGGAGATAATACACATTAATCAGTTACATTCAACCTCTTCATGTTTTTCAAGTATATTTTTTTTAATGTTTTTTGAGTCGCCAACATCATGGATACTTAATGTCTACTTGTTTCCTAGCTTATGTATGGTCCTTAGTGGGTTTGGATAAAGATTCCTGCATAAAACATGAACCTAACTCTTTTTTTATGCAAGGTACCTCGTAAGGACCATTTTTTAAGGTACTAACGTTTTAAGTAGCTAAAAAGAGGGATACCGTTAGATGTCTCAGCATAGGTAGGATTTATGCGGAAAAACATGGTCTTTTTACATCTTTTTTCCCCCCTCAAAGTTTACACATTTCTTTTGTTAGTGAAATCTTAAATATAAGTGTGGATGTTAAAAAAATTGATCACACGCACTCGACCTATTAAGCATAAGGTTTTCTTTCTTTTTTTTTTTTTTTTTTTTTGAGGGGGACGGCGGTGGATAATTCAATCATAGGCAATTAAGTATTTGAACTTTCAAATTGATCAATTTATTACCTAAAAAAGCTTGGCAAATGTACTGTTGATGAGAAAAAAAATTCTTTTGGGTACTAAATTGATCACTTTTAAAGTTAAGATACTAAATCAATTAATTTCAAAGTTCAAGTACTTAATTGCATATTTTATCAAAGTTTAGATAGCATCTATGATTTTAACCCCTTTTTTCTCCTTAGTGCAAGATAAAATTTGCTTCTATAACTTTAAAAAAAACTAGCCAAGATCAAGGTACTATTTACCTATTGTGTGATGGGTTACTGCACAAAGCCGATCACGTGCGATAAATGTGACATTGACCTGAGAGAAGTCCTGAATTGATGACACATGCATAGATATCACAAAGAGAGATGTAAAAGGAGGAATAAGAAAACTTGGTTCCTCGAGTGCACGAGTGTGACAAAAGACCAAATTAGATAGCTTCGATCATTATTGACTTGTTCTTTATGAAATAGTTGCTTTGATCTTTTTTGGAAATGTTTCACAATGTCATGCCCTAAAGGATACCCTATCCATATAGTTCACCACATACGATACTAAAGCTTACGAATGACTTCCCTTAGTCATGCATAAGATTTGACACCATGCAAGGTATACTTTCACAATAAATCGGTGACACATAGTTCAAGAAGATAATAATAAATGGCATATAAGAAACATTTAAACTTAAACTTATGTAACTTAAATATTCAAATCTTACATCATCATAGGGACATTTTTCCATTTAAGTCTCTAAAATATCGCTATACTATCATAGTCTTTTCTAAAACAAAATAAACATAAACTAAAGATTTTAAATGAAATTTATTTTATAGTCTTTGGATAGAATTCCTCCAAAAGCTCTCCAAAATGCATAAGTCTCACCTAGGTAAAGAGGGACCATGGGTACAAAAACAAGTCAATCTACAAGAGTAAAACTCTATTGAGGTATAAGCGACAACTGCTTAGTGAGTTTATTCTTGTAATGACATACTCGTACAAATAATCAGATAAGTTATTGTTAAGCAAGCATATGAAATGCATTATCCATACGAGCAAACAAACACATAAGATTAATTGGAAATCTTATGTTGAATGGATTTGTGCCCTCCTCCATTTGGGCTTGGGGGGTTACAGGCTCATATGACCATCATAAAATATTAAATTTTCAAGCTCCTACATACCATATCTTTTTATAGATTTTTAGGCTCTTACTTTCCACCACTAATATTCTTTCTCCCACATGAGGATATAGTAGCGAAAACAATGTGACTTACTTCGTGTTATACATGATCAAATTATTATTTCATTCTTGATTGAATTATTAACAATTTCAAGGGTAATCGTGAAAAATTTATACAAACAATACATCATGGCATTGAAAGCAAAGCTATTATTAGAAAAACTAAGTTTCATATACTTAACTTTCTTTCAACAACCATCAAGAAACAAACATGCCCCATGAAATTCCCCACTGCATATTCTGTTTTTTCTTGTCCTATTTTCTAGTGCTTCTATTTTTACAAGCACATACATAAACATGTAAAACAAGGAGATAAACTCAATCAGCTGTTTCTTAAAACTTCAATTGAAATATTCCTTGAGAAATGTTACATCAATTCTTCATCATCTAAATAAAAAATATCTAAAATATAGTATTTCATAAAGGTTTTACTTAAATTTTTAACTGTTTACTTATTCGTCTCATTTTTTCCAATTATGATAGTTTCAATTTAAGTTGAACATAACTTGCTCATCTTAACTTAAAATTTCACATATGAGTAATCGTTTTAATGCTCTATTTGTTTCTAAGGTTACTTTAGCATTTTGGTTCATTTAAGTCTTGAAACTCTATGGAATAGATTGCGTCCACAAGTTCCAGACTTTGATTCTTTTAAATTTTCAAATTTTTCCTTCATTTGGATCTCTAAGTCAAGTAAAAATATTTTACTTTTGAGTCATATAATAATAATAATAATAATAATAATAATAATAATAATAATAATAATACATGCATGATCTTAGTGATGTTGCTTAAAATAGAATTGTTATTAAAAGAATCTCTATGGAGTGTTTAAAAGGTTGGATTTTATGAAAAATAACTTTTGAACTTATAATAAATTCTCCTTTCGGAAAATTTTGTAAACATGAAACTTAAGGAAAATCATGGTTTAATATTTAGTTTGACATTTTGAATATCTCATACTTATTTCAAAATTCATTTAGCAATTTATTTTTTAAAAACATGGATTTTAATAATAGTTCATAATACACGCATGGTCTTGGTGAAGTTGCTTAAAATATAATTTTTATTAAAGCAATCTCTATGGAATGTTGAAAGATTAGGTTTTATGAAAAATAACTTTTGAACTTATAATAAAGTCTCCTTTTGGAAAATTTTGTGAACATGAAACTTAAGGAAAATCATGGTTCAATATTTAGTTTGAAACTTTGAATATCTCATACTTATTTCAAAATTTTATTTAGCAATTTATTTTTTACAAAACAAATATTATTTGTTTGGGTAGAAAATACTCTAAGTGGTAATTTTGTAGAAATTCCTTCAAGTCTTGGCATTTTGAAAAATTTAGGTTAATGTCTTTTTTTTTATATAAATTTTTATTCTTGATTAAAGATTTCTCATGTATTGAAAATAAGATTTTTGAAAATATTTTGCATAACAAAGAATTATCAACATTTATATTTTTGGGAAAATTCATTTTGACATAGTAACAACATCATTTATGGTCATATATGTGCACAAACTTAGAAATTTATAATATGAAGACATAACAAAAATTATGATTTTGACAATATTCAAGAGAACATAAGAATATAAATTAAATTAGCAAATCCATAAAGTTAGTAAAACAAGAACATTGGAGCCTTAACTTGTTATCAAGACTCCTTGGGACTTGAAATAATTTTATCACCATATGAAATAAATAAAACAAGCACAATGAAATAAAATAAAGTAGCAGCCTTAGACTTTAAACAAGGCTCCTCGAGACTTGAAATTATCCAATCTCCTTCGGACTTGAACATGGACAAGTCCAAGACTATAAATCGACTAGTCTTATAAAAGTATGAAATAAATAAATTGCTTGAAATATATAAGTGCATAAAATAAATAAAGTTAGGTTAATGAGCATTTGGCTCTAATGGATATACATACTTATATATATACATAAACACATAGAAAAACTAGATTAGGAACATGGGCAAAATGGATGTGGCATAAACATGAATTTAAGCATAACATTATGATATGAACTTAATGTGTTGTCTTGTATTTCCATTCCCTAGCATTTGTATCATGAGGATGTTTATGGAAAACATTAATTGACATAACACATATCGCATGCATAATATCTAAGGTGGTTTAGAGTATACCTAAAGAAGAAAAATGAAATGTGTATGGCTGAGAGAAGGAGAGAGATGCGGTGGAAGAGAGAGGAAGAGGGGAGTGTTTGAGAGAAAAATTTTGAGAGGAAAGATTGGTAGAGTTTGGTATAGTGAAGAAGAAGTGTGTAAAAAAATGAAGAAAAGGTGGTATTTATAGAGAAAAAGTGGAAGGAAATTTAAAAAAGAAAAAATTGAGGGGGAAAAGGTGGCTAGTGCATATAAAGTGAGAGGAGTTAAAAATAAGTTAAGTATAATAAAAAGTTGTATTGGTGAAGTAAATGTAAGAAATATATATGTAAATTGTAAGTGATAGGTGTAAGAAAAAGTAAAATAAGATGAATAGTAGTGAATAGTAACAAATAGTAAACAAAACAAATAAATTACCTATAAAGATAAAAATACACGTATAAAAGCTATTTCTAACATTCTTATAATCCGGTAAAATTATATTTGATATTTTATAAACATCTTATATATTTCTAGTATAAATCGTTTGTTGGAATATTTTGTCTTGTTTTGTTTGTCGGGGGTTGGATATGGAAACTAATCCCGTAAAGGCTCGAGATGATTGAAGTTTTATAGAATCTGACCATATTAGGGTATATACATATATCCAACTCATAATTATAATTCATACTATTTTTCTAATTTATTCGATATTTTAGGGTTTTAAAAACTATCTGATTAAGTCTGAGGTTTCTAAGGTTTAAGGTTGACGTTGTTTGACTTTAGGATTCCGACTTTGATTCTGGCTCTAAGACTTGCTTATAAACTACTATAAAATCTAGGGATTTGCAACCTACAACAACCTAAACATCCCCACTACCCTCCCTCCCAACCAAAAAAAAAAAAAAACACACTTGACAAACATACCTGCTTGTTGGAACAAATTCAGATATCTACATCGTATTTCGTCCTAGCCTCCCATGTTACTTTCTTCATGTGAGTGGTTCCTCCATATCTGAACTGGATGCTCCTCATAGGTAAGGTTTTCCTTTAGCTATACTGGTTCCAACTCCATGATCCGATCAAGGTCAGGCATGTTCTTTCGCAAAATCGAAACGTGAAACACGTTATGCACTCTGGATAGGTTTAGTGGTAAAACCAAGTAGTAAGCAAGATCTCCTACTCTTTCGAGTATCTTGAAGGGTCCTGCATATATTTCAAACTTAGCTTTCCTTAGGCAAGAACTCGGTGAATGCTCCTGATAGGGTTTATCTTCAGATATACGTGATCTTCCACATTGAACTCAAGAACTCGTTGTTTCTAATTTTCCTAACTATTATTCTTATCCTGTGCTTTCTTCATCTTTTGTTGAATGACACGTACTTTATCTGCTCCGTCTTGCACTAGATTGGGTCCAATCACAAGATTTTCCACGTCATCCCAAAACAAGGGGGATTTGCATCGTCGGTCGTACAAGGCTTAATATAGGGGCATCTAGATCGTAGAGTGATAACTATTATTGTAAGCAAATTCTACTAAAGGTAGATGTGCTCTAACTTCCTTTAAACTCCATGAAACATGCTCGTAACATAGCTTCTAGAGTCTAGATTGTTCACTCCAATTGTCCATCAGTTGTGGGGGTGGTATGCTATACTAAAGTGCAACTTTGTTCCTATGCCCTTTTGTAAACTTTCTAGAACTTAGACATGAATCATAAATCTTCATCTGATACGATTCCAGCTGTACTCCATGTAAGTACATAATGTCTCTTATGTATAACCTAACTAGCTTGTCTATCGAATACGTCATGTTGATTGGTATGAAGTGCGTCGATTTGGTGAGGTGGTCTGCTATAACTCATATAACATCATACCTTGCTGGTGTTTTCGGCAAACCACCTATGAAATCTATAGTGATTTGATCTCATTTCCATTCTAGTATGGTCAGCGGCTTCAATAGTCCTCCTGGCCTTTGATGTTTAATTTTAACTTGTTGGCATATAAAGCATCTCATCACAATATCAGTTATGTCCTTTTTCACGCCATTCCACTAAAAGTGGCTCTTAAGATCTTGATACATTTTGGTTCCTCCAGGATGTATTGTGTAGCCTAAGTTATGAGCTTCCTTCAAGATTTCCTTTCTCATCTCAGTATCATCTGGTACACATAATCTTCCATTCATCTTTACTACATCTTCCACGTCTATTGTGAAGTCGGTATGTGTTCCTTCTTGTACCTCATGCTTAATCTTTGGGATTACCTCATCATAGTGTTGTGCTTCTTTGATACATCCCACTACAATCGACTCCATCACCATGTTGGATATCTTTACTTCTATGTCTTGTCCCACAAACTTGTTGTTTAACCTTTCAAATTCCTTTATCAGCTCTCTTTGGCCCTTAAGTAGAGCGGTAACTTCTCTATGTTTCTTGCAATGTTCGCAACAACGATGCTATTTATTTACACAGATAGTAGCTGATTCTAAGGTCGTAATCTTTAACTAGCTCCAACATCTTCTTTGTCGCATATCCAACTCCTTCTGTATGAACAGGTACTTAAAGATTTTGTGATCCGTGTATATCTCATATCTCTATCCATAGAGGTAGTGCCTCTATAGCTTAAGCATGAAAATGATGGTGGCTGACTTGAGATTGTACATTGGGTAATTCTGTTTATGCAGTCTCAACTATCGCGAAGCATGTGCGATCACCTTTCTCTTGCATTAATACACATCCAAGGCCATTTCTTGATGCATCACTATATATAGTATAGGGTTTTTTAGGATTTGGTAACACTAAGATTGGTGAGGAAACAAGTCGTTGCTTGAGCTCTTGGAAAGTTTGTTCTCTTTTATTGGTCCATATGAACTTCTCATTTTTCTAGTAAACCGAGTCAAAAGCTTGGCTATTGTGGAGAAATTCTTCATAAACTTTCTATAATAGTCAGCTAATCTAATAAAACTCTTAGCTTCTGTCACTGTCTTTGGTTGCTTCCATTTCATTACAACTTTGATCTTCTTGAGATCTATTGATATGCTTTCTCTTGATACTACATGTCCTAAAAAGGATATTCGATTCTACCAAAATTCGCGCTTGGATAACTTAGCATGTAGCTTATGTTCTCTCAACGTCTGTAGTGCCATCCATAAGTGCTCTTCATGTTGCTCTCACATGTCTGAGTAGGTCAGGATGTCGTCGATGAGGACTATCACACATTTGTCTAATAAAGGCTTGTAAACTCGATTCATTAAATCCATGAAAGCACCAGGTACATTCGTTAGACTAAATGGCTTATCAAAAAATCATAGTGTCCATATCGAGTTCGAAAGTTTGTCTTAGGTACATCTTTCGGCTTTATCCTCAACTAGTGATATCTAAGTCGTAAGTCGATGCATAAAAACACACTTGCTCCATGTAGTTGGTCAAAGAGATCATTGATCCTTGGTAGCGATTACTTATTTTGATAGTGACTTTATTAAGTTTGTGGTAATCAATGCATAGCCTCATGGGCTCCCCATGGCAAAACACTTGGTCGGATAAATCCTTGATCTAACAATTCTTGTAACTGCTTCCTTAGCTTCTTCAGCTCTACAGGAGCCATGCAATACGAGGCTTTCAAAGGTCAATCTCAAGCTTCGTTGGTAAATAGGTAACCCATCTAGAAAGACGTCAGGGAACTCATTAATTATAGGTATGTCATCTACTTTAGGTGATTCATCCTTCTCTCCTATGGCATTGAGGTGTCCTTCATTTTCTGACATAGCCCCTTCATCCGTATTAACTTTGATGAGCATAATTCCGACTTTCTTGTAAACTCCTTCACAAATGTTGCTTCTCTTCAGTTATGATCTATGAGGTCTACTCTCTTTTTTCGACAATCTGCCATGGCGTTGGTAAGTGTTAACCAACTCATGCCTAGTATTACTTCATACTTGTTCATCTCCAACACTATCAGATCACTTATGGAGGGGTACCCATGTATCTCTGAAAGATAATCTTTTAACACTTCTCTAGTTGTTACAACGCTACCCATGCGGGTCTTTACTCTAAAACTAGAGGCGATAGTAGCTATAGGTAGTTCAACTCTCTTAGCCAAACTAGCAATGATAAACGAATATGTGCTTCGCTGTCAAACAAGGCACAAGCAGTTTGATTAGATACTCCTATATTTCCTGCATGTAACATGCATGGATTACTAACTCAAACACAAATTCTATGATACTACTAACCATTCTATAATTGTAACTACCGAGTATAGGGTCTACATTCCTATCTTAACTCTTATTTTTCAAGGAAATTAAAAGAAACACAAAGCTAAGGTTTAAGGCTAACTTGGACCAGTCCGTAGTAGTGGTCATCATCATCTTCAAGGGCAGTAAGCTTAACTCCTTCATCTTATCTCCTCACACATCCATTGTCCCTCCATACTATAGATTCTCATCCCATGCACAGAGGTTCCTAAACGATTCCCATTTTCCGTTCTTCGTTAGGTGATCCTCCAAATGATCTGGATAATCAGTTCAGTCATTCTTCCTTTAGGACACTTGTTGGCGAAGTGCCCAATTTGCTTGCACACAAATGTAGTTGCCTTCTTATGACAATCAGTGTCTCGTGGTTGGGCTTCCATAGAAGTAGCACTTATACTATAGTTGGGGACAATGCTTCAAGTAGTGCTTTCCTTTGCACTTCTAGTAAGTCACTTCAATCTTGGTGCCTCTGGTTTTTTGCTCCTCTTCCTCTAAAGCTTCCATAAGGCTTAAACCTTTTAGCCTGAAGCAAAATTTGAATGCATCATAGGGTTTCTTTCCAATCACAAAAACTTTCTTATTGGTGCTTTCGTCTTTCTCTTTTAGCTCCTTCCACAATACGCCCTCTTAACCAATTCGCAAAAGTTTGAATGTTGAACTCCTCCAGAACATTATCTTTTCAGCTCCTCACTATGCTTGTACGAGTAAGAAGCATACTAAAGCAAACAACTAAACTCAATTTCATAGTACTCAACAATCCTACCTTTTTGAGAGATGTGCAAAAAATGCGCACTGTATTGTACTCTTAAACTTCTTGGAAAATAATTTTCCAAAAACTTTCTCTAGAATGTTGCCCAAGAAATTGAGGTTGTAGCTCTTGGCTCTTCGATTCCTACCAAACTCTTGTGTTAAAGAAACATATAGGTGCCATAGTCAAAACAAAGATGGTGTGGTACTTCAAAGGCAGTGAAAGATCTCTTTGCTTAAGCCATCCAATCTTTAGCCTCATCAGGATTGTCGAAAGCTTCATCAAAATAAAATTGTTTTTTTATGAAGTCTACAAGTGTGCTTCGATGTGGCCTGGGTGGTGGTAGTGAAGGTAATGATGCAGTATGTGATTGTGCTTCTATAGAGCAGTGGCTTCTTACATGTTTGCTGCCAGAGGTGAAGTTGGTGCTGCATTCTAGTAGTTTGTTGTTGAATAAGATTATTCAACAATTGGGTTAGCTGACCAATGGTGATAAAGATGTCATTTGGTTGATTCTGGACGAGTGCGGAATGTTTCTTCGTTGATTTCCAGTGGCATAGCTTAGGGATTGTCTTGCTCAACTAGCGGATTATTAGAATCATGTTGCTCACTATTTCTATGTCTTTGTGGATGACTGTTTAACGTTTAACATGGGTAAGTGTTAAATTTTTCTTGATCTCTAAATTTTTAAGCGAAACTTTTCAAAAATCGCAGAAATTTTGTAAAAATTTGGTAATATATTTAATAAAAACTTGTGGAAATAAAATCACTAGAGTACAAAATTCGAATCAAACATAAGGAAATTTCATTACTAAAAGGAAACATAGGTAGGTTAAAAACCCTTACAAGATATGTAGCATACTTGAAATGAAAAAGACCTACTTGGAAAAACACACTTGAAAAAGTTATAATTAAAAACAACACACATATAGACATGTGGGATATGCTTAATCTATCTATCACTACTTGTCACCTAGATGATAAGACACTAACATTCGTCATTCTTCTTGGCTTTTCATCATCCTTTATTCTTCATCTTTTCATAGTGTTCATGGGTAGGGACTGGCACCCTAGTAGCTTCGACTTGTTGAGCCTTTTTCTTTTTTGGCCATGAACTCTCTCAAATATCTACTGACAGATATCGTTTTTCCTTTGTTAGATGGGCTGTTTTCAAGCCCTCTTGGACCTTTTCCATCCATGGTTTGGCGCGGAGCTTCCTCCTCTTCTTCAAGATCTGATTTAAATATCACTACTTCGGCAATTTAAGGTCTAGTTCACATGTTAGTTCCCTACATGGGGGTGTTGGAGCGGCTTCTTCCAAGGGACAAGACACTTATTTCATAGAAAGCTCACCAATACCTTATATTCAGTGGCTTTTCAAGTTGTACTTCTGGTTCTATCGTGGGAATTTCTTCTTTGGAAACTTCTTCTTCTTCTTCTCCTTCCATCTCATCATCCCTATTCATTTCGTCTTCCCATTCTTCCAATGGAGGGGGCAGCATTTGGTGTTGACTGTTCGAGTCAAGGATGACATTGCAATAAACTTCGTACCAAATAAAAGTAGAACTCAGAATCTACTTGATTCCATATGGTGTGATCAACAAGTTCATCATATGCGTAGACATCAGCAAGCTCATCCTTGTTGTTCATGCACTCACACACATGCTATTGTCAGTGATTCTTGTTGTTCATGGCGCTAGCAATTAATTGACTTTAATTTTGGGTTGTTATGGCGAGTCCTACCTGAATACATGATTAACGTTGTTCTTTAGACAAACGCTTTTGATAGTAAAGGAAAAAAGGAAAACAATGCGATGCAATCCCAGCCTCTTTAAACATAATCCTGCAAAAGTTACAACTATTATAAATGGTTTTGATTAAAAAAAAAATGAGTGGATTAACATTACCAAATTTTTTATTGGAATTTCCAAAAATTCAAAGGCACACAAAATTAATGGTTTTGACTGCAATGGAAAGAGGGAAAGAGAGTGTTGTAGTTTTCATTGGTTTTCTTTTTTCTTTATATTTGAGTGTGCACATGAGAGAGTTATTGGAAGATATGGTGAGTGAGAAAAAATCTATAGGGCTGATAGAGGAAGATAGTAATCAGATTTGTTCAGTTTTGAAATGTAACTGAAAGGGATGAGGAGAGAAAATTAGGAGAAGGTGAGATAAATGGCAAGAAAAGTGGAGGAGATTGATTATGAGGAAATTACTCTGAAGGACTTGTCAGTTTTTTCTTTAAGTGAATAGCAGAAATATAATAATTTTTTATGGCAATGGTAAAATAGTAATGTTATTGTAAAAGTTGGTGAAGGCACCAAAGCTGTACTCTCCTTTAAATAATATATATACTAAACTCAACAAAATTAAAATATACTGCTATAATATGAGATGCAAATTCCTCAATTCATTGTGCATTTAATCAATACAATATCAATTACATAAACCAACAAGTAACTAGGTAATAGAAGTTAAGTAATGAGTATCACAAAGAGGACAAAAAAGAATGTTTAAAACACCGAAGGCTAAACTTAAAGATTAATTCATTTGTAAAATACTACAACAATCGAAACATGACATGCATTCTTATGAAAAATGCATATCAAAATAAAAAATTTTAAAAATAATAATTTTCAATAAAATAATGCAAAAAATATATTTGATTTTTTTTTCTTTTAAAATATGTAAAAAGATTGTAATTCAGTTAAATTGAACCACTACCGACCATCAAACAAACCATGAGCTGAATTGTTTCAAAAAATAAATAAATAAATAAAATTTCAACTTTCTTTGATGGTTAAAATGTCCAAAACCACAATTTCAAGTGCAGGCCCACGCGGAACATAAGTCATGGAGTTTCAGGCCACACTCCATGCAGATTTCAGTCATCTAATGTCTCGCTCAAGCCCATGATTTGAAGCATCCACATTGCATTTGTCCAGTAGGTCGACAAAGCTGAGCCCACTTAGTTTTCATTCATTACCAGCCCATCAATAAGCTTACGTGATGATCATTGAGCGCACACATCAATAGGGGTTCGGTCCGCTCACACATGAATACATTCGCGAAGACGGGGTCAGCCGCTGTCTAATAACCAAACCAAACGAAAAAATGTGATTTTTTCCCCTACCAAATTAGTTTTAAAAAATTTTAATCCGAACCAATTTGTAAAACAAAATTAATCTTGTAAAATAAAATCAAAATATTTTAAAATAATATGATAATATTTTATATGAATTATAAATTTTCTTATGATGATTACTTGAATATTGTATATGTTTTTATGATTTCATTATAAATTTTATTATTTGATAAATATTAGTTAATATTGATGTGTTCTTTTCTAAAATTGATTATTGGGTTCAAAATATAGTTTTACTGGTGACTCAATTTATTTCTTTCTTAATCGTTTGAACTTATGGAGTAAGAAATTTGTCTAGTTAGTTATGACTTTTGTTATACATTAATCTTAAGTTTATTTAGTTAGCGGATTACTTTTATTTATGGATAACTTTTGTTGGTAGATATTTTATTTTGTAAAAATTTGTTAGTCGATGAATGACTAAATAGTTTTGTAAAAATTTATATATTATGATTTGTTGTGTATTAGTTAGTAAATATACTTTATTTGTGGATGGTTGATTGATTATGAGTGCAATGGAATTATGAAGCATTTGTTATAATTTGTAATTTAAATTTTGTAAAGTAATTAAAATATTTGAGTATCTACAAGTGTAAAAGATTAACAAAAAATTTAATTAAAATTTTGTTTTAATCCAAAATCCAATCTAGATGAAACCATAATTTAAAGGTTTAGTTTGGGATGAGAAAAAAACAAACAAAAAATCATGGTTTAATTTGATTTTATTAAAAACTAAATGAAACTTATTCCTAGTGCTAAAGTCAATTTAATTAGGTAGAATAGATTTGAGTTTCGGTAGTTTTCTTTTGTCTAAGGTTTTATATATAATTACAGGATTCACTCCAGTTTTAAGCGGTGATAGAATGCGCGCAAAAATCAAAGGATTAGGGACGTCAGATCAAAGACTATTTTTTTTCTTTCCTTTTTTGTTAGTTTTGTTCATGGATTGCGTTTTTCACCTTGTGATTTGTGTACGTATTTCAATCATGAATTAAATTTAATTGTTTAAGATCTTAGATTAATGGATATATGATTTGATAAATTTAAATATTTAAATATCAAGTGTAATTGATTTTCGTTTGTTGAGTATGTGCTGTATGGAATGTACACATGACAAACCAAAATCGAATTATAAGACATGAGAAATTATGCAATGTAATTATATTATACTTTAGAGTATAAATTAGTTAACAAACTAATTAATCTTGTTTAACAATAGACAGAATTAGTCAACTCATTAAGGTAATTCATTTTCTATGAACATGTGATTACTGTACGATTCTACTTTGATAACTCCGAATGGAAATTGAAGTAATCTAAATAGACCATAAATCCAATAATTAAATGTGATATATTTTAATATCTTGGCCATCAACATGAACCCAAGATTCCAATTTGTTAGATCATTAATTCTATTCTATGATGTGTTGGTATCACCATATATTGGATTAGCTAGAAGTAGATTTAAGTTTTATTAATTGATAGCTATTATTTGCCTACATATGACTGGTATTGATGTAATTAGAAGACAGTCTCAATCTCTTTAGGTTCAACCTGTCTTATCACTTTATTACGTTTGACACGGCCACTTGCTAGTAGAGAATATGCTTTTGTTTTTAAAAGTAGTGGTTTATACATACAGCAACATATTCCATTTATCTCCTGTTTCATGCGATATAACTATCATTATAGGCAATTTGAAATTTTATGTTCCACATAATAAGGAATAATTTTCAGAGCTAAGGATTATGTAATAACTATTACATCAAAGAGTATGTGATAGTTATTATAACCTTATTTATCCTCAATAAATTTTATCTTTATAAAATATCAAAGTTTTGAAAAAGATCACTCAGCAACCAAGCATCAACATCAATCTGTGAATATTGGAATTTGATTGGGTGACACCAAAAGTCAAACTGCATGATCTATTACTTATGAAAACTAATAATTTCTAGTGACAATTGAAACATCCATTGTGGAGGCCTTTTTATTGTATAGTCCACTAGTATTTCTCTAACCCTACTATAAAAGCCTTCTCCACAGACTTGGAATTCCCTTTTGCCTCTCTCTCGATACTTTCTCCCTTTCACGAGGTAAGTATCACAAACCCTAATCTATTTATGTTGAACTTGTATGTTCAATGTGGATTTTAATGAGATAATATAATACACAATTAACTATTCATTTATTGTAAAATACAATTAATTAGTCATAAATATAAATGAAAATATTATGCATGCTTGTGGAGTTTTCTACAGGTTTTAGCAGAAACATGAGCTATCGAAGGCAAGCTAAATCAAGTGTTTGAGGCACGACAAAGCTAAAGCCAAGACTCGACTAGCTCAAAAATGCCAAAATAGTGATTAAGGGCTTGGTCAAGGCCTAAACAAGTCAAGCGATCATGGCTCGTGAAGCTCAAGATCAAAGCGTGAAAAGTTAACGAAAAAAATAGACTGATCGAAGGTCACAACCAAGGCTTGAAGTGCTAAAGAATTAAGGCACAACCAATTCAAAGCCAAGGCTTGACAAAGCTAAAGATATCACAGTATTGGTAAAGGGTCAAGTCAAAGCCTCGACATATTCAAGTTTAGGGAACGACAGTTCAATTTTAAAGCTCAAAGAAGGGCACGTGTGGAGAGGCTATCGAGGGCAAAGTTAAGGTGCAACTGATGTGATCTAGATAGCATCAAGTTCAGAGCTAACTAACTCCAAGTTCTACAATGCATTTCAAGGAATTGAAGACTCAATGACTGGAGTTCCAAAGATAAAAACACAAGACAAGCAAACCAAGGATGCATATAAAATAATTTGGGACACAAGAGTTTGAAGATTTGAAGAATTGGAGCTGCATGGGCCTATACACTGGCCCAATGCCGCCGGTGTATATTCTTAAGCTGCCGACCTTCCCACGGGCATTCATCATTGTTTAGTTTTGTAATTTTATTTGAAAGCCGCAGGACTTCAATGATAAATATGCCGGCCTTTATTATGTTTTTGTGTCTTTTCGAATTTTTTTTTATGTCTTTTGTGTTGTTTATTTGTCGAGTTTGTCTTGACATATTCCTAGGAGTCGTTAATAGGTTGTTTATTATCAAATTTGTTTTTACATATCCCTAAGATTCATTAATAGGTTATTTTTCCTTATTTATTGTAGCTTAGTTTTTAGACTAATTAAAGCCTATATAAACCTATCATATGTAATCTTTTGAGAGATAACTTATGATAAATGATAAATTGAGAGTTTCTTCTCTTTGAGTTCTAGAAAGAACTTGTGTTGAACTTATCGGAATTTCCCGTGGGGTTCATCCTTGACTTATCAATTGGTTTTCTATCATCAATTGTGATGTCATCGCTTTATACCAAGGTTCTTTCTTCCATATACGTAATGGGTCACGGTTTCCATCAGGTTTTTAGATAGTCCTTGGGTTTGTTTTCCAATTTGGATATTAGGTCTCGTTCACAGGTTAACAGGGTTCGTGTTAGCGACAAAATAAGACATGATAAGAATTTAAGTTATGACGACTTAAATCTAAAGCTCATGTGGCAAGAAAAGAGCTGGTGTTAACTCTAATGGACATTTGAATTTCAAAATATATAAATACACTATTCTTCTATGTAGTTTCTTCAAGAGGTACTCTTTCCTATTGTACCAAAATTTGAGCCACATGTTGACCCTGTCGGTATATCATCCTAGAAGCCAGTATAAATAGAGGAACTAAAAGAGGATGATTATTATAAGCCTTTAGTGGTAGTGACAAAGGCTTTAAATCGAAACCAAATGCACGTTTCAAACATGAAACATGGAAAACATCAACTAGTCATGAATGTTCTAGCAACTCCACTCTATAACTATGGTTTTCTATTCATTCATTGATATGAAAAGGGCTATAGTACCTCTTAGATAAATTGTGATAAGTGTGATTCACCACTGCTGTCTATCTATAAGGCTGAATCGAACATACATTTATTCCTTTATAGCAAAATATACCTCAATTTTCAACTTAATTGTACATTGCTTTATATGGCATTTAACTTTCTTCAAATTATTTTTTAATAAAGACAGCATATCATCTTGCTGTATTAATTCCAAGTTAATAGCCTGCAAGGAAGAGCACCCTCTAGTGTGCATAGGTATTGTTGGAGGAGGTCTTCCATATATAATCTGAAAAGGGGATAATTGAGCTCCCTCATGAACTAGGGTATTATATGCAAACCCAACCTATGCTAGATATTTGAACCAAGTGGATGGTGAATCCATCACAAAACCCATCAAGTATTGTTGTATCACTCGGTTAAGAACTTCCATCGGTCCATCTGACTGTAGATGGTAGGCACTACTCATAGCTAGTTTAGTACCACTTAGCTAAAAAAGCTCCTTCTAAAAGGCACTTGTAAAAACTGGATCCCGGTCATAAACAATTGATTGCAAAAATCCATGATGTTTGACCACCATTTGAATAAACAATTGAGCTACTTTAACGGCTATAAAAGATCCCTTTAATGCTTCCAAATGACAATACTTTGACAACCTATATACAACTACAAAAATAGTGGAATAACCATGTGAATTAGGTAAAGAAATCACAAAATCCATAGAGATATTCTCTCAAATCATCTTAGGGACAAGAAGCAGATTAAGTAAACCAATGGTCTTCATGGTTGTCAAACTTATGAGTAAACTTTCTATAAGTTTATGAGTTGATGATGGGATTTCGATTCAACTCGCATATAAAATTGTTTTTTTTGAGTAAACTTTTGTAGAATCACAATTTTACTTAGAATTGTAAAGTTGTAATTTTATACTTTTTTTTTCTATTTGAACTTTAAAAATACAATCAATTTAACATGTTTAAATTTATAGTTTTTTGGGTTAATTCTTGATGTTTATCTTAATCTAACTTAATTTTAATTTTTTTTAATTATTTTTTCCTTTTATTTCCTTTGTCTTTTTTTTTTTTTTGTTTTTTAGAGAGTTATTTTCTTTTAGGTTATATACTTTAATATATTTTGAATGATTTGAATTAAAACTAAACAAATATATATAGTACTATATATTTTTTCCATTTGTTAATAATTTTTTATATGTAATTTATTTGTCATAAATGCAATGATTTTTTGCACAAATATATAATAAACATGAAAATATTCATTATCGTGCAAAACCAACTACTCACACATAATAATTTAAATAATTTACAATACATCTTTATAATTATAGATTGTGAATCATCATTAAACAAAAATCATTATTTTAATTATCAAAATTGTACTAAATATATTAATGAGAGCATGTGAATTATGATTAGTAGAACTTAAATTTTGGTTGTATATAACTAATTTAATGCTAAATTCTTTATTTTCCTAATTTGTTTAAAGTTTTATTAGTAAAGTAAGTATATGGTTTTTGCAAGCAAATCTATATTAGTTGTAGAATCTTATGACGCTACGTTTCAATTTTACGGAACTCTTAGCGATTCTAGGTAGAAACTCGAATTTGACAAGCATGCTAGTCTTTGTGTAGAATATTTAATATGTTGGCAAACTCTACAATCCCTTACAAACAATTCCACATTACTCTTCATTCCAAGCCAAAAGCATTGAACACTAAGTCTTTTGTATGTTTAGAGACTACAAAATGCCTAGTAGTTGGAACACTATGAAATTTCTACAATAATTACGAATAAATTTTGATTGTGCCACTACAAATAATCTTCCTTTATAATAGAGCAACCCATTATTCCATTTTAGATCATATTTAAGTTGCTGACCTTAAATAATATCTTTCAACAATTTTTGAAAAGCTGGAAGGGTTGAATATTCCTGCTTAATATCTTTAGAAATAGAAAATAAAGGCATAAAAAAAGCCATATATTGAAAGGAACCATCATGTTGCTTGGATAGTGCATCAGCTACCCTATTCTCTTGACCTGACTTGTACACAATCATATAATCATAGCCAAATAGCTTTGTAAGATGTTTATGATTTTTAAGAGTTTGAATTACTTGAGAAAGCAATTCCTTAAGACTCTGATGGTCAGTTCTGATCACAAAATGAGCTCCCAATAAGTACTTTTGCCACTTTCTTATCGATTCCACTCACATCACATGCAAATCCCTGACAAAAGCAAAAGCTTTTTAGGTGAGATGACAATTTGTTACTAAAATATGCAATGGAATGGTTATCTTGTAGCAAAACAGCTCCTATCTCACTCTTAAAGGCATCAGTCTCAACCACAAAATCTTTATGAAGACAGGGCAAATGTAAAATAGGCGCACTAACTAAAGAATGCTTTAGTTGTTCAAAAGCACTCTTGGTGTGATTATTCCATTCAAATGCATCCTTCTTTAAAAGAGCAGTTAAGGGACTCATTATTGTAGCATAGCCGTTAATAAAGCGTTTGTAATACTGAGGTGGCCCCAAAAATGCTCTTGATTGCCTAATATTTAAAGGTGTTGGCCACTGCATGACAACCTCCACTTTCTTAGGTTTTGGCCTAACTCCTCTTTCCCCCAAAATATGCCCCAAACACTCTACAGTAGTCTTACCAAATTTGCACTTAGATCTTTTAAGAAATAAAGTATTTGTATCTAATATTTGCAATACTTTTTCTAAGTATGATGCATGTAATTCCAATGTTGGATTGTACCTAAGTATGTCATTGAAAATTACAATCACAAATTGTCTCAAATAAGGTTTAAAGATCATATTCATGATTCCTTGAAATGTTGCAGTGGCATTACTTAATCCAAAAGGCATAACCAAAAATTTGTAATGCCTTTCATGTGTTTTGAAGGCTATCTTTTCAACATCAACTGGTGCCATTTGTATCTGATGGTATTCAACATGTAAGTCCAACTTGGAAAAAAATTTAGCTCCCTTAAAATCATCCAACAACCCATCTATGGTTGGGATTGGAAATTCATCCTTGATTGTTTCTTGATTCAAAATATGGCAATCAATATAGAAATGACATGACCATCTTTCTTTTTAACTAAAAGAACCGGAGATGAAAATGGGCAGTTACTATACTAAATTATCCCTTGATTTAACATTTCTCTAACCTACAACTCAAGTTTACCCTTTTGAAAATGGGGATATCTATATGGTTTTTGTGATATCCTTCATATGTAGGTCGTGGAACTCTAATCACAGAGGTACCTTTGAGTGTAATAGCTTAGAGTTTGTTGAAACTCTAAAGTTAAGCGTACTCTGTGTAGAGCAATCCCATGATGGGTGATCCCATATAAAGTGTTGGCACCAAAAGAATAAAACCATGAGGTGTATGGTCAAAGCAAATAATATCTTGGTGGGCGGAGTTCCGCGGCATTACAGGTGGTATTAAAGCAATTCACCAGCCGAAAGTGGAGGAGTGTCTCCTCACTGTTGGTATGGTTCGAACATGTGTAATGAAACTAATGAGAATGTCAATTCTATAAGTGGAGGAGTATGTGATACCCCTTATATATAGGTCGTGGAACTCTAATCACAAAGGCGTCTTTTGGTATAATGGCTTAGAGTTGGTTGGAACTCTAAAGTTAAGTGTGCTCTATATAGAGCAATCCCATGATGGGTGACCTCCTAAGAAGTATTGGCACCAAAAGGATAAAACCATGCGGCATGTGGACAAAGCAGACAATATCCCGATGGATAGAGTTCCAGGGCGTTACAGTTTTACATTTATGGCTTATACTACATTTACTAAGTGAATATGATGTTGAGTTTCTATAAGTGGTGGCAATGATGAGGGTAGCTAAAAAATGTGAGAAAATTTGCCTAACACAAAATCTAAGGATGTGTTGCTGGTGATATTCTCTAAAGTACTAAGCTTCTCCTTAGCTACTAATTGGAAACAAGATGCTACAGCATCTATTTTAAACAATTATCTCAATTGATGATGAAACACCGATTGTGCCACCTATTTATCCCCGAACAAAGTCACTTACTTTCCTTCGCGTACAAAATATAATGACAACTGATAATCAATTGTCAATGGACTCGTGTCCTTCATCTACTGCACACCCAACACCATGTCAACTCCTTGAATTGGCAAAGCATAAAATGATGTCATACATTCAAAATCGAATGGTTAATTTGACATTAACACACTGTCCCTCACACTGAAGCTTATGACCATTCCTAATCATGAAATTAAATTGAGAAGCTAATTACATAGGTAACCCCAAAAATTTTGCAATTCTTGACTAAACAAAATTATTTGTACTCCCCGAATCTACTAATACTGATACTTGTTTATTTCATATTGTGAATCTCAGTGTCTGAGGAATCATATCACCATGTAAAGCATGATAACTAATATCACATTATTCAGTCTCATTATCATGCTTAGGTAATTCTATTAACTCATCCTCTTCGGCACAGCTATCATCAGTCATTAAAACTAAGAATTTAGCTTTGCATTTATGATTGTGATGAAATTTCTCATTGCAATTAAAACAAAGCCCCTGTTCATGACTAGCTTGCATTTCTTCTGGAGATAAGCGCTCAATAGGTAATGATTTAATGGTATGATTGGTTTGTGGTTGGTCTATGTTTAGTGTATGTGTTTGTGGTTTAAGGGATTGTGTTTAAGGTTGAATGTTTGGGTTAGAATGTGTATGGGATAGTATATGGGTTAGAGTGCATGGTTGTTTATTGAATTCTAAAGCTGGACTATTTGAATATGAAAGGGAATTACTGTTATATAGTTTAAAGGAACTGTAATGATCATTTATCTTATCCCCATGCATTTTAGCAAGCCAAATAGTATCTACTAAAGATTTAGGTCTTGAATCCATACATCTGATAGCTAGCTTTAATCCTAAAATGAAGCAGCTCATTAATAAAGATTCTGATAATCCCATAGTTCTATTAGACAAAGCTTCGAATTGAGATTGATATTCATTTACTATTATTGTCTGAATCAATTTTGATAGAATGCCTTACACAACTTCATATGCAGATGGACCAAATCTAGTTGAATGCATCCATAAATTTTGACTAAGAACTCAATTGTTGATTCAAATACATCCACTTATACCATTGCAGTGCATCTCCTTCAAGTGCAAAGCTTACAATTGTAATTCTTTGCTCTTCCTAGATCTGATGAAAAGTGAAAATTTGATGCACCTTAAACAACTATCCCAACACGTCTCTCTAGAGAACTTTGGTATTTCTAGTTTAATACCCTTTAATAAAGCTTCAGTATTCAAAGCACTCAATGAAGATGATGAATCCACATTACTTATATCTACTTGTTCCTTCTGTAATGAAATGGGGATTTGATTCAACTCAACCTTTTCCATATAAATGGAAAGTTGAATCAAAGATTCCTGTATGGCAATTAACAAATTCTTTAAAGTATACATACCAGATCAACTTAGATCTGTTGATTTATTGTTGATATCTAATTTACAACTGTTCTAATTGTATGAACTAGCCACTATTACAAATTTAGCTATATTTTGATGTCTGTACAAATATCCATTTAACATAGTCCTTCATCCAAACTGGATTATTCTTAGCTCTATTAATGGTTGTATCAAGACTCATGAACGTACAAGGACCATATTACCATTTTTATCTCTAAATCTTCTAAAGATGCTTGATTGACTATTCCCTTTGAAATACAAGAATATGAGAGGGTAATTCTAATAGCACTAATCCATGATTTATAACTTATCACAACTATCAATTTTTGGCAAAATTAAAAATTTATACTTGTGTATTTTTGGATGCATATTGGGTTGTTATGCTCTAAAATTACCTTACAATACCTATTTACCAATTCCTTTTAAAATCATTGGACAGAGTAATTTTGGAAACTGACAATCCACGATCTATATGTTATCATAACAGACCTTTTTTTTTTTTTTTTTTTTTTGCAAGAATTGAAAAAAGCATACTCTTGAGTCTGTGAAGATCATAATGGGATTGTTTTTCTCTAGAATCATCTAGGACAATTGATTAGTAATTCCCTTCAAGAAATAGGAATTTCACAGGTTAATTATAAAGGGGGGAATTAACATTGTAAATGGTCAAGAAATAGAGCATGTTAATTTAAGATATTAACATTATGAATGGTCAAAGAGAGGAATTTAAATTTTATAAAGTGAGTCAAATAAGATATTAACATTTTATAATGTTCAAATAAAGAATCAATTTTATAATATTTTTTATTAATTTTTCTTAACGAATACCCCCATTTCACTCGTTTTGCAAAATATTAATTTCTCTTTTAAACCACTTGAAATATTGAAACCTTTCATTATTTTATTCCTAAATATTGATATCTTCTAGAATAATTTATTGAAAGTTTAACTTATTACTCTTAGCTGATGATTGTAAAATAAAATATGAGAAAATGTAATTTAATGACCTATTTCTTGACTTTTGGTTAGGATAAAGGTAATGCAAGTGTATTTGCTTTTAGATTTTAACAACTTGGTGCTTAAAGTTTCAATTTTTATAATTTAATGTTTTTACTTTGAAATGGAAATTAGTTTAGTGTTTTGAAGACACCAAATCTAGCTTTAGTTTTTAAAGTAAGAGTTACAAATTACAAAAATTAGAGACACTGATTTGAAAATTGTTTAAAACCACGATTGCTAAATTACAAAAAGAGAAACATTAGACATTGATTTGCTAAAATATCAAAGTTGTGGCACTTGCATTACCTTTATTTCTTTTCTTTTAACCAATATTTTTTTATATTTTAGCGCATATATATATTATTTAAGGAACTAACTTTTAACACTACTTATAGGATGGGAATATTTCCTACCAATCAACATTAGCCATGTGTTATAAAATGATTTATTATTTTATTTTTTAATGAATTTTATCACTCTATAGTACTTGACAAATATTGATTGGTGATGATATAGATGAGACCACTTTTTGGAGATAACAAACTTTCACCTCTACTTACAATGGATAGTCATAGAGGCCATAATTTTGATTCATATTCAAAATTTCATGTCCAAAATGAAGAAAAATAAATTGAAAATATAGTTCATAAAACAAAATGTGGGTAGTTAGGTACTTCTAACGAATTTCCACATGCTACCTGTTTATCTAAATGCATCACTGGAGTCAAGCAACATACATAATGTTGTTTAAACAGTCATTTATTGGGTTAATGGACTCAAATGAACCTATATGGAACAAACCTTCACACAAATATTTGATTCTAACGTATCTAACAACTTAAGTAATTGTCTTATATTGCCACGAACGGCCCAAAAGGGCCATGGACCTTTTCCCCCACCCATCTTAGGCCAAGAAAAAAAAACAATTATCGATAAACTTTTAAAAATTAAAGATTATGTAAATATATATATATATTATTATGGATCATATTTTAATAAAAAATTTGGATATGATTGATTGGATTAGTATTTACCATTTATTGCTTGTTTTTAGTTAATGACTTTTGTGTCTTGATTTTGTTTTGTCTATTCCTTTTTTTTTTTCCTTCAATGTGGTAGATAATAAAATTAAATTTTATTTGTTAAGAAAAATGTAGTTGAATAAATTCTCTTAGATGCTATATATATATATATATATATATATTTATTTATAGTCATACCATAAACAATAACTACATTGTCAATAATACAAGTACTTCATCTTATTGCAAAATATATTAGTAAATAATAATAGTCATTTTATTGATGTCCTGTGTGTGTGTGTGTGTGTGTGTATTATGTTTCACAAGTTAGTGTTATAAATTGATTGAATATACTAAACAATTGTTGTTTGATCAATCAAATTGAAAATGATATTTTTAAAGCATTAGTAGATACCCTTATATCTCTTTTATGTGCTTGATATGCTAATATATATATATATATATATATTATATTTCACAAGTTAATGTCATAAATTGACTGATGTACTAAACAATTGCTTGTTTGTTCAATTATTTTTAAGCATTATTAGATACCCTTATATCCCTTTTTTTAGATACTATATATCTTATCTATATTTATAACATAAACAATAACTACATTATCAGTAATACAAGTGCCTCATCTTATTGCAAAAGTGTTAGTAAATAATCATTGTCATTTTACTGGATGTGTTAATATATATATATACACACATATGAAATATCTTAAACTAAATATGCTAAACTAATGCACTAAATTAATGTGTATGCATGTTTTGTTTATTAAAAGCATAAATTGATTGTGATGATTTTATTGATATAATTTTAAATATAGGTGTAATTAGATATTAGTATTGAAATGTGTTGAATGGTGTTGATAGTGTATGATTTTGGTAGTAGTAATTTAGATGATTTATGTAAGGTGATTAGTATTATAGTAAGAATCTATATTTGTATTGAGTTATATTGCGTAATCTTTTTTTTTTTTCCAAATTCTTTGTGCTACAAAAAAAAATGGAACTCAAGCCCATGTATTTTGACAAAGTTCAAGCCCGCTTTTGGCCAATAAAATTCAAGCCTAAGCCCATGTACAACTTTCAAACTCTTCAAAAATAGCTAACGTCAAATGGCAGATTTTATAAGGGAAAACTTTAGAATTTCACTCCTTCAAACAAACCAAAACACCGACTCTTACCCACACGCCACCTTCAAACATCACTTCTTCATCTTCCTCAATCAATTCTTTTGCAACTCATCAAGAACTCCTTTAAGAATTCATCTACAAGTCAAGGAAAATTCAACTAAGTGTTGCTTTTGTTTTCCCCTTCTAAGCTTTTGTTTAGTTGGTTATATCAAGTGAAACAGCTTTCATGTGATAAGCTTTAAGAGGATTGAATGGAATTAATGAATTAAGTTAGTTTTGAGCTTAGATGAATTCTATAAACTTGATAGAGTAAAGAAATGAGTTTGTTTTGGTTTTTTTGATGAATATGAGGTCGTGAGATTTGTATGTTAATTAGTATTGAATGATGAACTTGTTGAAGTTAGGGATGGAAGAGAAGTTGGGTTGTGTGTATATGATTGTGTAATGAATAAATCTGCACCCTTTGTACTTAATGTTAAATATATATAATGTTTTAGAAGTGTTACGATAGGTTAAGTTGAGTTTGGAAAATAGGGAAAATTTATGTCGGACTAAAACATGGATCACAGGCATGACTAAGGGTAAAGAAGTGTTGATTTAAGCAACTTTTCGAAAATCATCAGCATCACCAAGGTCTTTGTAGCCGCCGTGTTGTAAAAATCGAGTTATCATGTGTGTGATTGATTTTGAAATTTATGTGATTTTGTAAAAAAAATTCAAGAATCATGCTTGTGATCTAGCCCTAGCTAACCTCGGGTCTTTCAAAAAAAAATTTTCAAATCCTAATATCATGGGCATGATGTTACCTTTAGTAGGCTTGGGTTGCAAAGTTTTGAAAAATCACAAGCGTGATTCAACCTGTGATTGTGTGTGATGGCCTCCCCCACCTTGATCACACTATGATCAAGGACGTGATTGGGATTACGACCTCAATCATGATTGTGATCTATCTCTCTACCCCGTTTTATTAAAAAAAATAATGAATAATAATAATAATTTCAAATGTTAAAGATAATGGGATGTGATGTATGAATATATGTATAAAAATATGTTTAAGTTATGTTTGATATGAGTTTTGTCTAAAGTTTGATATTTGATTATGTGTTAATCTTTAATTGTGAATTAATGTCAAATTCTTTATGAATTGATTTCTTTTATCAGATTCTCTTACATCGTTGAGTTTATCTATTAGCCTTTTGCTAGAAATATCCAATCATTCAGGTACGCAGTAATGTGCTTATTGAGTACTCCTAAGTCAACTCTAATTAAAGATTTAATTAAAAGCGCTTGAATTAGTTGTGTTTGTGTCGTTTAATCCAGTCTAAGGAGCAACGACCCTACTTAGAGCCAAGCATGGTAGTTTAGGCGCTTAGGCCACCTCCGTGTTATGATGTAATGACATTTTATAAGTAGCTCAGCAGGTAATTGATAGGGTGAACACTATCGGTGTAACATTTACTTATTCTTAAAAGAAAATAATATGATTTTTTTCACGTATATGGGAATGATTGAATTAGATTATATTATGGATTAAGTTAAGTAAATTTAAGTGACGGTTGTGAACCCTAGATGAGATTATTATTTTGTAAAGCTATGTAGGAGATAAAAGTATTTGGGCTACTTATATCAACCTCCCAAGCAGCTGCTGGTACTCAGGTTACCCAGGTTCCCCAGGATTGAAATCGGAGTTTGAACACTTGAGTGTTGATTTGTTTACGTAATAAAAAGATGATTAAATTAATGGTTGTTGCATTGTATCAATTAAGTGTGCTTATCACTTCTCATTGATTTGTGTTATTCTATATTAGGTCTTTGGCTCATATTGCTACTTGCAGTTGTTGTTTATGATGAATACTATGATGATTTGGGGTGTGAACTAATTGGAAAGCTTTTATGGATGAATGGGACAACTAGGGACCCATATGCAAGCAAGGATGTTTTTAACAAGTTTTCTAAATGACTTTTAAAGATGGATGTACTTTTTTATAAAAGCATGTTGTTTAAGCCTTGGTTGTAATATAAGATTTCAAGTTTTTCTTTTATGTTTTATCTTGAGCAAGCTTTGTAATCTTTTGTCATGTCATTTGATTGACACTATATTACATCATGTATAGTTTGAAAAGATAACTTACTCATGCTGAGTAGTTTAAAGGAAAAGTTTTATGAAGTTATGACAGGTTTAAACAAGCAGTCATCATAAACATTGTCTTTTCAAATAACCTTACGTATAACACTTATGTATTATATTATACGTGGTTGGGGACTGGGTATGCTTAATAGTAAGATTAGATAGGTTGGGTCCTTACAATATATATATATATATATATATATTATATTTCACATAAATTGGCTTAATATACTAAACAACTAGTTGTTTGATCAATCAAATTGAAAATGATATTTATTAAGCATTAGTAGATAGCCTTATATCTCTTTTATGTGTACCTAATTCCCCCATAGTTGAAATATAGTGTCGAGATGGCTACTTTTTGATTCCCTACATGACTTTTAATCTTAAGAAAACAATCAAAAGGTTTTTTTTTTTTTTTTTACTTGCAACTATTATTTTTAAGGGTAAAATAGTTAAAAGCAAACTAAAAGCATTATTATTAAAAGATTTAGAAGTCAAAATATTCATTTTTTAATGATAAGAAGTGCATAAGAAATAAGTAAGGGTATGTGTGGTATGGTTCGGTTCACCCTGTTACTCTTAATAAAACTAGAACATATATTACAACTTAGTTTTTTTTTTTAAATCGAACCTAATCATAAGACATGGTTTGCAATTTTTTCGAATTGGAAAATACAATGGTTTGATATAGGGATTCAATGGAGTTTGGTTTCGGGTGGGTCATATGAACCTAAACTCAAACCTTCTAACTATAGGACATACTAAACCCAACCCTACAATCATATAGAGTTTTCTTTCTATGTCCAAACCCACCCTACAAGGTTTACTCTAAAACCCATCACCCACTTGACTATCAACACGAATACCTACTCGACCACCTGCCTAATATCAACCCGAACCTGCCCCACTTTTTTTTTTCAATCGATTTAGGAGACTTAAGCCAATAAAATAATAGTATAATAATAAGGTAATACACCTTCTCTTTGACAACCTGCTGTTAAATTTAGCCTATTACTATGTTTATATTTAGTAAATATATTTACATTATAATTTTTTTAATTAGGACTAATAGGTCAGGTATCTATCGAGTTTTAATAGTATCTGAACTTGACCCTAATACCTTACAGGATTTTTTATCTATGTCAAAACTCGACCTATTACCTTTATAGGATTGAACCCTATATGGTTTTCATTGGGTTAGACAAGTTGGAAACCTGTTAATGGCCAATCCGGTTGCATCCCTAATTTAATATAATTCAATTTGCAATTCAAACCATTTTCTATTTCTTAAAATAAAAGTACATTTTATTGAAAAACTTTAAATACATATTTCTTATCACCAATTCAAATATAAACCATATATTTGAAATTAATTATTTATAACTTATAGTTAGAGGGATTTCATCCATCATAAAATTATAATAATATTAAACTGTAATGATTATGAGACTCCATAAAATAAAAATGTGCTATCTCAATATGAGGCGTAAATTTTTAATTTGTTGCATAACTCTAATTAATACATTATCGATAATACTAAAAAGTAACCAAGTAATAGAATTAGATTAATTAGTAAGAAAAACGAAAAAAAAAAAAAAAAAAAAAGAAAGTTCAAAACATTATAGGCTAAAATTTACAAATTATCTTATTTGTGGTTACACTATAATAATTGAAACTATATGACCATTCTAATTTCATTCTCATGAATAACACATATTCAAATAAATTTTTTTAAATAATTAAATCTTTTTTATTAAAAAATTAAAAGAAAAATAATATGTTTGAATTTTAAAAAAAAGTGTAAGATAATTCGGTTCGCTTTGAACCATACGGTTTGGTTTAAGGCTCTAAAACAAAACCTGAATCATTTACTCTTCATTAAATTGTACTATGAACAACCATTTTGAAAAAAGAATAGAAATTTTGGTGTGGTTTGGTTCAATCCGATTCGGTCTAGTCTACAGTTTAATTGGTTTACAATTTGGTTAGCTTTTTTTTTTTTTTTTTGCACAACCATAAATAAGTACAAATGGATGTATTAAGCAACTATTGTTTAGTCACTTATTTTGAATATATATATATATATATTTTTAATATTAACTATAAAAACAATTCTATAAAGTTGTCATTAAAAAAAAGGAATAAATTGCTAATAGACGCCTATATGTTTCCTTTCTATGCATTTGATCCTCTTGTATTCAAAATTAAGCGTATAGACCTTAAATCTTAAAAAAAAAGGGCAAAAATGTGCTCTTAAAATTCCTACATGACTATTTTTCCCTTATAAAAACACGTACATTTTTCTTAAAGAAAATGTTACACTTATATATATATATATATGAGATGCAATATAATTGCACTTTGAATTGATTTTTTTTCTTTTTTTAGGATAATTCTAACACTAATTTAAGCAAGTTAAGTTCCTTCTTCCCATTAAATAATTTTGATCCATCCTTGCATATTGGTTTTACATATATATGAGTCATCAATGATCTAGTCCACTAATTTTGTCCACAAAGTATCACATACCACTATTACAACTTATCGATAACCGTATAGGTATAATTTTGTCATAGTAACAATTCATTTGTCCAAAATGATAGCTTTGATATATGCACAATCAACATACATGAATCAATTTAGAAGTCAAGCACTATTGTTTTATCTAATTATACATTGAAAAAAAAATCAAAAGATGAGTAATAACTTACCCTCACTTGCTTTGTCTATAATTAACAACTTGTTATGCAAATATAGTTTTGTTATTCTAACGACCTGCTTATCAATGGTAGCTTCAATGTATGCACAATCAACATAAATGTAGCAACTTAGAGGTCAAATATAGTTATATTGTTTTATTCAATTAAACGTGAAAAACAATCAAAAGTAGAGCATCAACTCACCTTCACTTGCTTTGTCTATGCTTAACAACTTGTTATTATGACAAATCCTACAATTTCAATACAATTTAACTAATTATTTTATTAAATTTATCTTGATTTATTTTATCACGGTTTAAAGGGGTAAATCTAAGGTTCAAGATGCATTAATTGAAGGTCACCAACTCAGTTAGAAGGAGGTTCTTAATAAGCATTGAGAAAACACTAAAAAGAAAAGGAAAATTTTGGCGACTCAACTTGGAAAAGAGGTGGTCAAATAGAGAATTGCTAAGGTTTATCACAAATTAAGATGGATCTAATAAAAGGAAAACTAGCAAACTACTTGATAAAGTAGTCTACCATAAAGGGATTGTGGTTGACCACAATCTAATATGGTCAAACTATGATCCTAAGAATTTTCCTATATTTACTTAAGATCACGACACAATAGCTATTCAACTATCACTAGTTTCATATATCATGTAAAGTACCTAAGGATTTGTTTTTCAATGATTAGAGTAAATAATTCCCTAAGTAGTAAAAGATACCAAAGACAAGATTATATAACAAAGGCCAAAACACCACTAACTATAGTTGCATGACCCTAGTTATCAAGTATAGATTGGATCACTAGAATTCTAGAGTGTATTGGTTAGTAAACAATGGCTTAGAAATAAATTACTAGAGTTGAAATATACTCGATAGAACCTAAAAACAGACTTAAAATTCAAATATGAAGCTTAAACTTAAATTTGAACATTAGAAACATGAAAGTGAGAATCTATTAAATCTAAATAGCATCAAATCTAAATTTATACCCTTAAGGCCTTAAACCCTAATTGGGCAAGTGAAAACCCTAATATTACTCAATCACTTTGATATGTGACATTAGAAATTAGTTCAAAACCATATTTTACGAAATTTGAGACCTAAAGTAATCTTAAACGATGTTGTCTTGAATTAATAACTAATTCATTTGTATATTCACTAATATCTATCTAATATCATAAAATTATTCGTCTTATATATATTATAATTACCTATATTAACTTCTATGCATGGGATCTCTCCAAATTTGCAAAAATTCAGCTATGTGTACTATGGAAAAGCAGCATGCAAGATTGCAATTGTAAATTCTCATGAAATCCTTTATTAAATGCTTTGATTGTGACATATTTGACGAAATACTTCCATTCATACAACAATTAAAGAATCACCACATGCTTGGACGGGACACTCACCATAAAAAATTATAGTTTGTGTTAAATATCAAATAAAAAGAAAACCTAAATTAATCATTACAATTCTTTTACAAGAAACTTAAACAAGAAGCCATACAATTTCTACCCTCATAACCGAAAATTTCAGCTCCATTTCCTCTTCCTTACTGAAGCAATAATAGTCAACAACAACTTCAAAAACACTTTCGTCCGCTTAAATCTAAGTTCTTAAGAAAAACAATACCACTCCCCTACATACAGACCTCTACACCAATGTACCTTGGGAGAAAAAGGAGACGATCTCTAAAAGTTACTCAAAGTTAAGGCAATATCTTGTGCCCCTAAATTATCTTTATTGATGCATTAGAGTGCGTAACGAACTTTGATCATGCAAGAATAAGAGAGAAATACTCTATTGCCTTGAAAATGTATTTCATCATGTATTCTTAAGATTAGATAGAAAGAAAAATGGAGAGATTAGTAAATTCAAAAGAGTAACAAGTAAGTCTATACCCTTGTAACCTTATAACCATGAACAAACATAGCTTAAATACACATGTTGGAAGCCTACGAACTAGCATGACCCCGTAAGTGTAATGATTTGTATCATAACACAAAGGTAGGGTAACCATGAATGCATATACATAGTTAATTTCATCAAACAGAAGTAAAAAGGATCTATAAACCTAAGTTAAGCATAGTCGTAATTCAAGAAGAAACATGCATCGCGACCGTGATCATGGCTGTAATCTTCTCGGATAATTAAAATAATACTAATCACAGCTATGATCACAACCATAATCTCTTTTGTATTAAGACTAAGACTTATCATAGCCATAACAGAGAAGGTGATCCCTTTAGAAAAATGAAAATTTTACATATCATGGCAGTGATAACCCCCGTGATCTTCTTGAATCTTATTTTTCAATACTCATCACAGTCGTAATCTCGATCATGATCTTCACAATGCTTATGTTTAAACTTAATCACAAAAATAGTACAGGAAGTGATCTTTTCGAATTATAGAAATTATGTTTATTACGGCTAGAATTACCATTGTGATCTCCTCTTATTTAAATTCCAATGCCTATCATGGCCATAATAAGGAGCATGATCCCCCCGTATAGAAATTCATGTATGCAACAATAATCACAGCCGTGACAAGGGCGGTTATCTCCTTTGAGTCACAACTCATGCATGTCACGCCTGTGATCTGACCAATGATATGGATCACCACTTAGATCATGCCCATGACCTTGCTCATTAGTAGATGTTCTATTTCATCACCATCGAGATCATGCCCATGATCAACCCTATGTAATGAAAACTTTTAAATTTTCCAATAAAAATTGGGACACATGAATACTTTTAGGCATATCATATCAAAGTTATATGTTTTGTAAAGTACAAATAAATAAATCATAATAAATGGTATATATGTAATATAATGTTGTTAAGAGGGTAATTTTGTCCTTGAACAGATGAATTTGGACACGAGGAACTTATGTGCGAATGAATGGATGAATTTGGCTCAGGTCGACATCTAAGCCGCCATTCTAAGATCCTAAGTCGCCGGCTTAAATATAATGGACAACGGCCAAAACTTCGGCATTGAAGCTCCTAGAATTATGAGGAAAATGGTCCTATGCCGGACTAAAGGCCACCTGCATACCTATCTAAGCCGCTGGTGTAAAGAATGGCCTATGTTCGCATTTTTCCTAAGTGGGTTGCATTTTTCCAAAGCCAACTCTCTCTATAAATAGACCTTCGATTTCCCCACACTTCTTTTTCAGCCAAACTCAAGGTATGTTGGTCCAATCTTGGTCTTTTTTTCAATTCCTTTCCTTAGATAGATAAATCTAATTCTAGTTTTGTATACAATTGAAGGAGATTCGGGAATCTATTGGAGAAAACCCTAGAGCGGATTTTGAGAGTTTCGACTTCAAATCAAAGTAAAGGTAAGATCTCTATCGAAGTCTCGTAGTTTTTGAGATTAATAGATTATAGGAATATTATTATAGCAATAGTAAATTACTTGTGATAGGAGATTTATTGAATGAATTAGGGTTCTGTTACAAGCAAGATCTGTGGGTACTAGGTAAGTATGAACCGGTTCTATCATTATGGATATAAAGTTATGAACTTTCGTAGTCGCTTTGCTCATAAAGGATTGTATACATATCTATGTGTTGTGAAGGGAATTTTGGAGATCATTAAGAATTCTGGAGAAATTGTAAAAAGGGTTTATGTGAAGTGCAAATGGGATAAACAGGTGTGTTGATCTTCGATTAGGTTTATGGAATTAAGGTTAGGGTTTGATATTGTTATTACAATTGGAATTGATTATAATATATATATATATATATATTGTTAAACAGGTGTATTGTCAGATTAGGGTTCCTACTCTATTAATAGTTATTGTTCGAGAGATTTGGATTGAAAGCAAATCCAGATACGACTTTACCATATTTGATTGTATATGCTTGTAAGATTAGTTGCTACAAACCTTAATTAATGATTATCGGACTTTAGTTAAATCGAGTGTTGCTTGTGCTTGGCTGTGGTTGGTAAAGACCATGACAATAGTGTGATACTAACGCTGGTAACCTGATGATCCTTGTGTGGCAATGTCCCGAGTGGAGTTGCACTTGGAGATAATTCCGGTAGATTAAAAATCGTTACCAACTTAATTGTGAAACGCAATTATATATGTATATACTATACTATGGTTTTCATCGGGGTCATGAGTTACTATGGGTTTAGGATTAGTGATCAATAGTCCTAAACTATGTTGTTTGCAGGCTAATGAAAATATAACAATTTATGCTTGTTGCATTAGAATCTAAGTTGTATGTGATATTATGTTGCATGATCATGTGCATGTGTTTTTGGTTTGGCGTATTGAGTATTTTTCGTTCAATCCTTATTTTTCTCACAGGTACAGGTAAAGATTTCATTATCTATGACTTGACGAAATATGACGTATACGTTGACTATGGGGAAAGCGATAGTGGATTTGATCCTTTTGCTGATAGTTGAGATTAGTGATCTTAGATCTAGTGATTTTAGAAAAGAAAAACAATAATTTTATGATTAGTTTATTATTTTTGGAGATTCTCTTATTTCTTTAAAGTTGAGTTGTTTAGTTTATGATTTAAAGGAATTGAGGACATTTTGTTTTATGGGTATCCTATATTTGTGAGATTGTGGAGACATTTGAGTTACATATATATTTGATAATTAGAAATTATAGCCTTTGCGTATCAATCTATGATAGTGACATGTGGCGGGCTAATAACACCCCAGGTTGAGGCTTTATAGCTTAAGTGTATCAGAGCAATAGGTTTTTGATCAATAGATTTAAGTTATGACTCCTTAGGATGGTGAGCACTGAAGAGGAACAATCACCCCCGGATCAGGTACCTTTGAACCAAGAGCATGAGGATTTACCCCCACCACTGTTGCCTCCAGTTCCACCAATGGGACAGCAAGTGCCTTTTGATGCTGCCCAACTGATGCAAGCGATGAATGCCCTATTGGGGGTAATTGTCCAACAACAACAAAACATGAGAGATGACATGCAAGTGATCTAAGCAAATGCTGAAGCTTAGAGGCAGGAGACCCAAAGGATGAATGGTAATGGAGGGAATGGGGCGAGGCACGTTAATGTTCTAAGCTTGAACAAACTTGTGGATCTAGTGTACAAGTTCGAGCTGACACCTCAAAAACCCCTAGAGGCACAATTATGGATGGAGGAGGAGGAAAAGAATTTCGCTGCATTAGACATTCCTGAACATAAGAAAGTGGAATATGCCTCCTCCTTCTAATTAAGAGGGCAAACAATTGGTAGCTAAGCACTAAGAGGCATATGCCAAGGGTAATCACATAGAACATGTTTCAGCAAGCCTTTTATAGGGAGCTCTTCTCAGATAGTGTCAGACAGAAGGTGATGCAGGAATACTATACTTTGCAACAAGGCCAGCTGAGTGTTGAAGAGTATGAAGAAGAACTGAATAGGCTAATGAGGTTTCTCCCCGAGCCACTAAGAGAAAGCGAAGATGCTAAGATGAGCAGTTCATCACTAGGTTAGAACCGCAGATTCAACATTAGGTTAATTTGATGGAGTTGACCAATTACTCATCTGTGGTCAACAAAGCAAAGTTGGTTAAGCAGGGATTAAAGAGGATTGAAAGGAAGGGAAGACTCAAGGAGTCTGGTTTATTTAGGCAATAGGCCAGCTGCTTCGGTTATTGCTCAAGATAGAGGAAAAAGACCTTTCACCCAACAAGTAAAATCTTTGGTCCCAAATTCTAATAAGAAACTCCTTAAATAGGAGTGACCCCATGATGTAAAAGACTGCAAATGGCCCAAAAACGCATGCTTCAACTGTAGAAAGGTAGGACATAGTTAGAGATTCTTCATGGAGCGATCAGGAGTTCTACCTATTTTTTGCTTTAAGTGTGGACAAAGAGGGCATAAGGCCGTGGATTGTAAAGAGCTAAGTAGGCAGGTAATTTCAGGATCCCCATTAGGTAGACCTCAGGGTTAAGGACAAAGAGCACCCTCCAAGATTTATGCACTACAACATAGAGACACCTCCAGTGTGGACACCATAGCAGGTACGCGGTCTATCATTGGGAACAGTGCATACGTATTATTTGATACTGGTGCGAGCTTTTCATGTATATCTGAGTTGTTTACATTTGTATGTGGAGTGAATATTGAATTTATGTTTGGATGTTTTACTATAAATACTTCTTTAGGGAGTAGATCCTTGCTGAATAAAATCTATAGAGATGTGAACATAGAAATAGAAGGTAGGTATTTACCTGCAGATCTTATGATGATGGACATGATCGATTTTGATGTAATCCTGAGAGTAGACTAGTTGATGAAACACCAGGCTACAATTGATTATAAAAATCTAGTAGTGGAGTTTAGTTTAGATGGAGATAAATTTGTATATAAACTTGAAGTACAAAGACCTGCAACTTTACCCATATACGAGTTGTGGGAGAAGCTAGTATTGGTAGTAGCAGCTATGACATTAGGAGATGAATCAAGGAATGATCCTGCAAGAATACTGGTTGTGAGAGAGTATCTAGATGTATTTCTAGAACATTTACCCGGATTGCCACCCAAAAGAGAGGTCAAGTTTACTATTATTTGGTGCCAGGTACCATGCCTAAGTCTAAAGCACCATACCATATGGCTCCGACTGAGTTGGCAGAATTAAAGGTTCAATTGAAGGACTTACTCAAGAAGAAATTTATTGTATCGCCTTTGGAAGCACCAGTGTTATTTGTGAAAAAGAAAGACAGGACCTTGAGATTGTGCATTGACTACCAAGAATTGAACCAGGTGACGATGAAAAATAAATATCCACTGCCTAGAATAGACGACTTGTTCTATCAATTAGCAGGAGCACGAATATTCTTCAAGATTGATTTAAGGTTGGGATATCATCAATTGCAAATTAAGGTGAAGATATACCGAAGACAGCTTTCAGAACTAGAAATGGGCATTATGAATTCGTGGTTATGCCTTTCGGTCTTATAGATGCACCAGCTGTATTTATGGATCTCATGAACAAGGTCTTTAGGGATTATTTAGAATCATTTGTTGTGGTGTTCATCAACGATGTTTTGGTATATTCAAAGACTAAGGAAGAACATGAAGAACATCTCCAATTGGTTTTGAGTAGACTACGAGAAGAAAGGTTGTATGCTAAATTCACTAAGTGTAAGTTTTGGTTGAAGCAAGTGTCATTCTTAGGACATATTGTAGATGGGAATGGAACTTCTGTAGATCTCGAGAAAGTGAAAGCTGTGGTTGAATGGCTGACTCTTAAGACTGTATCTGAGATTAGAAGTTTCCTAAAGATGGCGGGCTATTTATCGGAGATTTGTTAAGGACTTCTCCAAACTTGTAAATCCTTTGACATGACTGACACAAAAAGGAGTGAAGTATGTTTGGGATGAAAATCACGATATTAGCTTCTGACAGTTAAAAGAGAAATTAGTGCCTGCACCGGTTTTAGATTTGCTAGTGAGTGGAGAGGAGTACACTATTTATAGTGATGCTTTTATACAAGGTCTAGGTTGCGTTTCGATGCAAGGTAGAAGAGTTATCACATATGCATCTAGACAGTTAAAGCCGTATGAAAGAAATTATCCTACTTATGACTTGGAACTGAAAGTCATAGTTCATGCATTGAAATTGTGGAGACATTATTTGCATGGTGAAAAGTGCAAAATATTCACGGATCATAAGAGCTTGAAGTACAATTTCACCCAGAGAGATCTAAACATGAGGCAAAGAAGGTGGTTATAACTTATCAAAGACTACAACGTGGATATCTAATACCACCCTGGAAAGGCTAACGTCGTAGCAGATGCCTTAAGTAGGAAGAGGAATGAGAATTTAGCAGCTATGATCACTTCTAAGCATCACTTGCTAGATGATATGAGGAAATTGGACTTGAAAATAGTGACCCGAAAAGTAAGTGCACGATTGGCAAGGTTGCAGATTCAGCCTACATTGGTCAATATAATTAAAGCAAGTCAAGTGGATGATCCGAGCATATTGGAGATAAAGCAAAGAATGGAAATTGGCAGAACCCTTAAGTTCTATATTGATGAAGAAGGTATCATGAGATATAAGGGAAAACTGTGTGTACTGGAGGAAAGAGAACTTAAGAGAGATTTGTTGAAGGAAGTGCATTATTCGAGTTATTCCATCCATCTGGGAGGTAACAAGATATACCAGGACTTAAAGAAACTATATTGGTGGAATAATATGAAAAAGGAGATTGTTGAGTATGTATCGAAGTATCACATGTGCCAGATGATCAACATAGAACATAGACAACTAGCAGGTGAATTGAAGCCTTTGCCTATACCCCAGTAAAAGTGGGAACACATTAATATGGATTTGGTCACAGCTCTACCTAGAACTAAAGGAAAGTTGGACTCAGTATGGGTAATAGTGGACAGACTTACGAAGGTAGCACGATTTATACCTATTAGGACAAGGTATACTTTGGAACATCTAGCCACTTTATATATCAAAGAGATTGTGAGACTACATAGAATTCCAGTGACCATTGTGTCGGATCCTGATTCCAGGTTTGTAGGGAGATTTGGAAGAGCTTGCACAAAGCTTTAGGTACTAAACTGGTTTTTAGTACTGCTTATCATCCTCAGACGAACGGGCAGTCTGAACGGATAATCCAAATTCTTGAAGACATGCTAAGAGCCTATGTCTTGGATTTTAAAGGATTTTAGGATGAATATTTACCTTTGGTAGAGCTTGCCTACAACAACAGTTATCAAGCGTCAATCAAGATGCCACCGTATGAAGCCTTGTATGGTAGAAAGTGCCGATCACTGATTCATTGGGATGAAGTAGGTGATAGATAGACTTTAGGACCTGAATTGGTTTTGGATGCGGTGGACAAGGTTAAAGTAATCTGATAGAAGTTACAAGTTTCACAAAGCCGACAGAAAAACTATGCTAATAAACGAAGAAGACCATTGGAATTTCAGGTAGGGGAACAGGTGTTGCTTAAGATATCATCGACGAAGGGTATTATTAGATTTGATATGAGAGGCAAGTTAAATCCCAGATTTGTTGGTCCATTTGAAATTCTGGAACGAATTAGAGATATGGCTTACCGACTAGCATTACCACCAAGTTTAGAGGGATTGCACAATGTATTTCATGTATCATTGTTGAGAAAATATGTGCAAGACCCTGAACAGATTGTAGAATTGGAACAGTTAGAAGTTCAAGCTAATCTTTCTACCCGAGAAAAGCTAGTAAGAAGTTTGGATACGAAAGAGTAGATCTTGAGGAGATGCGTGATTAAGTATGTGAAGGTTCAATGCACGAATCAAACCGAACGGGAGGCGACTTAGGAGTTAGAAGAGGAGATGCAAGCCATGTACCTCGAGCTTTTCAATGAATCAGGTAACTTTCGAGGACGAAAGTTTCTTTTAAGAGGGGAGAGATGTAAAGTACAAATAAATAATTCATAATGAAGGATATATATGTAATATAATGTTGTTAAGAGGGTAATTTTATCCTTGAACAGATGAATTTAGATACGAGGAAGTCACGTGTGAATGAACAGATGAATTTAGCTTAGGGCGGCATCTAAGTCGTTACCCTAAGATCCTAAGCCGCTGCTTAAATATAATGGACGATGGCCTAAACTTCGACATTGAAGCTTCGAGAATTTCTAAGAAAAATGGTCCTACGTCGGACTAAAGGCTGTCAGCGTACCCATCTAAGCCGCCGGTGTAAAGGCCATTCTATGTCCGCGTTTTTCCTAAGCTAGGGTTACATTTTTCCTAAGTCAACTCTCTCTATAAATAGACCCTTAGACCTTCGATTTCCCCACACTTCTTCTTCAGCCAAACTCAAGGTATGTGAGTCTAATCTTGGTCTTATTCAATTCCTTTCCTTAGATAGATAAATCTAATTCTAGTTTTGTATACGATTGAAGGAAATTCGGGAATCTATTGGAGAAAACCCTAAAGCGGATTTTGAGAGTTTCGGCTTCAAATCAAAGTAAAGATAAGATCTCTATCAAAGTATCGTAGTTTTTGAGATTAATAGATTATAGGAATATGATTATAGTGATAGTAAATTACTTGTGACAAGAGATTTATTGAACGAATTAGGGTTCTGTTGCAAGCAAGATCTACGAGTTCTAGGTAAGTATAAACCCGTTCTATCTCTGTGGATATAAAGTTATGAACTTTTATAGTCGTTTTGCTCATAAAGGATTGTACACATATGTATGTGTTGTGAAGGGAAGTTTGGAGATAGTTAAGGATTCTGAAGAAATTGTAAAAAAGGTTTTTGTGAAGTGCAAACGGGATAAACAGGTGTGTTGATCTTCGATTAGGTTTATGGAATTAGGGTTAGGGTTTGATATTATTATTACAATTGGAATTGATTGCAATATATATATATATATATATTTTTTTTTTAAATAGGAGTATTATGAGATTAGGGTTCCTACTCTATTAATAGTTACTGTTCGAGAGATTTAGATTGAAAGCAAATCAAGTACGACCTTACCATGTTTGATTGTATGTGCTTGTAGGATTAGTTGTTATAAACCCGAATTAATGATTATTGGACTTTAATTGAATCGAGTGTTGCTTGTGCTTGGCTGTGGTTAGTAAAGACCATGACAGTAGTATGATACTAACGTTGGCAACCTGGTGATCCTTGTATGGCGGTATCCCGAGTGGAGTTGCACCTGGAGATGATTCCGGTAGATTAGGAGTCGTTACCAGCTTAATTGTGGAACACAATTATATATGTATATATTATACTATGGTTTTCATTGGGATCATGAGTTACTCTGGGTTTAAGATTAGTGATCAATAGTCCTAAACTATGTAGTTTGCAGGCTAATGAAAATATAACAATTTATGTTTGTTGCATTAGAATCTAAGTTGTATGTGATATTATGTTGCATATCATGTGCATGTGTTTTTGATTTGGCATACTGAGGGTTTTTCGCTCAATCCTTATTTTTCTCACAGGTACAAATGAAGATTCTATTATCTATGACTTGATGGGATATGACGTATATGTTGACTATGGGGAAAGCGATAGTGGATTTGATCCTTCTGCTGATAGTTAAGATTAGGGGTGGGCACGGATCGGTTTGGTTCGGTTTTTCCTAAAACCAACCAAACCATAATTTACGGTTTGGTTTTTTTTCCATCCCAAACCAAACCATTAAATAACGATTTGGTTCGGATTATAGATTTTCAAACCATTAAATAACGGTTTGGTTCTATTTGGATTATGGTTTAAATCAAAATTCTAACTAAAAATCTAGTTTTTTTATATTTGTGTAGATTCTTAAATATTTATATCATTTTACAAAGTTGATATTATAAACCATGACAAAATACTTTATAAATTCATCATACTTTTAATCTATAGTTCTCTATAAAATCAATTATCCACGAATAAAATACATTCACTAACCATTATATAGTAAGTCATAATTTATTATTTTTAATATAACCATCATTGTCAATTAGCTACCAATAATTTAGCTAAAATAAAAAATCATCTATAAACCAAATTCATCAATGAATAAAATGATCAGCTGACAAAATATATTAAACAACTAATACATAATGAAAGTTCATAATTGAATAAATAAATTTCATACTTTACAAAGTTAAAAGCTATTAAAAAAACAATAGTTCATCATCAATAAAAAATTACATATCATGAGCTTAAAAAAATTAAAAAAAGGACAAGTTGATTTTAATTAATATTCATCAAATAATAAATATCAAATAAAATCATATAAACATATAGTAAAATATTATTATATTTTTCTAAAACGGTTTGGTTCGGTTTTACAGATTGGTTTGGTTTACCTTCCAAACCAAACCATAAATTTACGGATTGGTTCGGATTTGAAAATCTTCAAACCAAACCATGAAAAAAACCATATTTTCGATTTGGATTGGTTCGGTTACGGATTGGTTTAGTTCGGTCGATTTTTTTGCCCACTCCTAGTTAAGATTAGTGATCTTAGATCTAGTGATTTTAGAAAAGAAAAACAATAATTTTATGATTAGTTTATTATTTTTGGAGATTCTGTTATTTCTTTAAAGTTGAATTGTTTAGTTTATGATTTAGAAGAATTGAGGACATTTTGTTTTATGGGTATCCTATATTTGTGAGATTGTGGAGACATTTGAGTTACATATATATTTGATGATTAGAAATTATAGCCTTTATGTGTCAATCTATGGTAGTGACATGTGGTGGGCTGATAACACCCCCCAGGTTAGGGCTTTTCATGTTTAGTAATCATTGTTTATCTTGTTTCAATAGGAATAATATATCAACAATCAGATTTCCCAATTAACTACTATGACAAGTAAAGAAATGCACAGGTGAGTAACTTTGATCTTTTCATGTTATTTGTGCCTGTAATATAGTTGCAATTATCTTAATATATATAATTAACAATGCATTGAGCATGATGTGTGTTGTATGGTGCTTAAATGACCAACAAGCCTTAATGATGAAAGTGATAACAACTTGTGTGATAATCGTGTGATGTATGTTATGGAATGTTTGAAAATTATTTGATCATCAATTAAATGAACCTAAATTTACTTGACCCTTAAATGAAAAAGGGCATGCATTGCACAAATGCATAAATTACATATAAATGGTAATCCCATCACTCATTAGCATCTCAGTTCTATACTACTTCTGAGTTTTTCTAGTAAATAGAAAAGAGTACTGGTTCTACATAAGATTACCACTGTTCTGACCAGTTTCACACGAACTAAGTAGGCAATTAAAGGAACATCACCTGTAGTGTCGGCATGAAATAGTTAATGCTTAGTGAAGTTTCTAAGTTTTAAGGTTAAGTTAAGTTATAAACAATTGTAACATACAGTGATGAGAAAGGATGAATGATATTTCTCCTCTATTAGTTCTTAGTCTCCCCTGGACGAGGATAACTGATTAACTGGTTCCTGAAATCACTATGTGAGGGCATAAATCTACACCTGTTTGGATTCTAATTGTCCAATTTTGTATTTGTTTCATATGCTTAAATGTTGCATTATATATGCCTATTGAATTAACTTCCCTGACTCTTGTTTGATATATGTTAAGATCTAGTTATCTCACCGAGTTGTGGTTTGCTTACCCTCTTATAGATTTGCTTGGTTATAGGCATCGTCTTAGTTGATCTCTACTCGGGAGATAAGACGAGTGCGAGTTACAATAAAGTCTATAGATGAGTTGCTAACATTTTGAGTTAGAAGACTAGTACCTTAGAATTATGATGTAACAATTACGCACTCTAAAGATGTTATGTATTGTTGACACTTGTGAGATCTATATGTATCCAATATTTCTTATCTTGAACAACCTTTCGATCCTGTTAACCATGTCCATGCCACGGAGTGTTCTAGTTGTATGATACACACATGTGTCGTTCTAAATGTCTTAGACCAATAAATGAAAATGCCTGTGACTCTAGTTTGTCACATAGTGTATCAATACTACTAGGGTACTCATGAGGGTGTGACACAAACACTTCCATTAAAGTGTTGCTAACAAAAGTTGATAAAGTTTCATTATGCTTTTTTTTTCTTTTATTATTTTTGTCCTTAGCTTATCCTATAAACAACTTTATGGTTTTGATTTAGGATTATATATGATTATATTACCAATCTAAAAGCTTAGGAATTTGACTGATGTACTAATAAGTTATTTTTACAAATCTATATTTCAAAGGTCAAGTTGAGGTTTAAAGTTAATGGAAATAAGAAATAAAATTTAAATTGGTTGGATAAACTACTTTGGATCTTGTAAAGCTTCGTCTGGTTTTGTTATTCTATTCAAATATTTGTAATTAAATTATGAATTCAGTATTTAGGACTTTTAGGTTTTAAGCATGATAACATTAAGGCAAGGGTTTTCGTTTGTTATAGGAATTAAATTTGTATTACATAATTACATCTAGAGTTTTTTTTTTATTGTTTTACTTTGCTGGAATTGAAATCACAGAAAATTTAGTTTATTAACCGTTTTATTTAAAAATTCTAAATAATTCCCTTGTTACCTTCATAGAATCTTCTCTTATTTATTTGAACGCCATAGCTAATTTATTTAACCCGTGGAGCATATGAGTTGGCTCACGTACATATGTTAATACGTGCATGCATTCTTTTACATACATCTATCTATTTATTGTTGAAACAGAATTTTTTAGGGTGTTTCAATTTTTTGTGACATTGCTTTTCTTGCTACTGTAAAAATTCCATTCAGGTCATTTATGTGGAATAAAATAAATTTAATATATGCATGTATTTATCTGCATCCTAATTTATTATAGTAAGGAATTTATTTTAATGGTTGAATTCTCACGTGTTTTTTTATTGTTGCAAGATATATTTACTAAACAAAATTCTCCAACCACAATTTTTTAAGGCTTGTTCATTGGTGTGCTAACGACACGTTATCATTTCATTTTTTATGATTTATTAAAAAATAAATATAGATAAAATATAAATATTTTTACTTATAAATATATTTAAAAAATTAAATATAAATAAAAAATAAATATATATCTGATACAAAAATGGATAAAGATAAAAATTAGACTATCCACAATGGGCGACAAAGAAAAAAGGGAGATCTCCGAAGTGCACAAAAGAAGATCAAATTCCACGATCTATGCACGGCGGTGGTGAGTCCACCATGGTCCACTCAAATGGTGCTTTCTCATAATCAACAAGTACATCATTTGGAAAAAAATAGTACCCCACCATTACTAATGTGCCACGCCAACACCAAGTAAAAAAGAAACCGTATGCTTAGACCAATCCAACGGTTAGAAACTCGTGCAATATAAAATCTAACGGTGGGCGTTCGGGTTTTCTGGGATTTTCTTATTTTCATTTTTATCTTCTATATATCGATATTTGATCTATATCTTATTTATATTTGATCTATTTGATTTTTTTATAAGTAAAAATATATATTTTTTATCTATATCTATTTTTTTATAACAACTAGGGCTGTGAGAAAAAAAGACCGAATCGTAAACCAAACCGGGCCAAACTAAACAGAAATTTTGATTCTTTCTTGGAATGGTAAAGTTCGTGGTTTGGTTCGTAAAGAGCAAATGGTTTAGCGGTTCAGTTCGAGATCTTGAATCGAATTTTATGATTCAAACCGAATCGATTTACGTATTTTTTTTAAATTAAACATATTATTTTTATTTTTAATTGTTTCATTAAAAATAATTATTTTTAAAATTTATGACTTAAATATGTATCATTCATGAGAATAAAATTAAATTGTCATATTATGTTTTAATTGTCATGTTATCTACAAATAAGATAAATTTTAGATTTTAACCTCCAGTATTTTAACTTATGAATATTTTTTTTCGTTTATCTTACTAATTAATTTACTTCTATTATTTAGTTACTTATTGATTTATATAATTGATAATATGTTAGTTAAAAACATACAAATAATTAAATTTTATGTCTTATACTAAGATAAATTCTAGTATACCATTATCATTAAAAATAATTAAAAAAATAAATAGTCACGACTATAATTTTATAATTGATAAAATCCTTTGCTTCATATAAGTTTTACATGTTTATTTGAAATGATTAATTTTAAATATTATTGATTATATTTGCATTAGTATAAGAAATATGTAATGAAAATTTTTTGATATAATATAATTTTTATTTTATGAATAAAATGATTCAAACTGCAAACCAAACCTTACCGAACCTTTTTTTAGGTTCGAAAAAATTACGAACCAAACTATATGGTTATGTTTAAATTTGAAAGAAAAATTGAACTGTAAAATATGGTACGGTTCGGTTCGAGGTGCAAATCGGATCGAACCGTAAGGTGCATACCTTTATAAATAGCCAATTTAAAAATGATAAAAATAAGATGTGAAAAGACTAGACCAATCTTTGTTTTGCTAGCTTTTTTTAGTAGATATGGATTTTTTTTAAATATTTTTTAATAAATTATTTATAAAAAATTAGATAATGATAAAAAAATTAATAGTTTTATGAAAAAATTAAATAAATTAAATATAATATAAATAAAATATAGATATAAATCGAAATATTTATATATCATTATGATATAGGTATAGTTAGAAATGAGAAATAAACTATTAGAATGGGTATAATCTTACTCCAACCACAGAGTTTTCGCGGAAACATGAAGCCGTCTCACGCTCGTGCCCAAAGTTTGGAAGATATATTATATTCCATTTCATGGGACCCACATCCCTAACCTTAGTTACCCTAAATTCTTATGGCCGACCGTCAAAACAGTACCCCTAAGATCCTTCACCCAACCATAGTTTGTCACCAACCCAACACTCTCTATCTTTATATCTCCCCTGCCCACCAACCCCATCTTCTTACAGAACAACCTTCACTTCTTTGCTCCCTCTCTCTCTCTCTCTCTCTATCTCTAAATCTTTTCTTTCCTTTTTAAGGGTGATATTAGTGGATATATACTAGTGTAAGTCCATTAAAATCCAACGGTTGAGAAGAGATCAATCATGAGCTGCAACGGTTGCCGGGTTCTCCGAAAAGGGTGCAGTGAGAGTTGCGTACTGAGAACCTGCCTGCACTGGATCCCAACCCCTGAAGCTCAAGGCCATGCCACTCTTTTCCTAGCCAAGTTCTTTGGTCGCAGTGACCTTTTGTCCCTCATTTCCACTATCCCCAAGTCACGAAGGCCAGGTACTAATTTAATTACTTTTCTTATTAATCTTATGGGCGGAATAATCGAGAATATCGAAACCCGAAAATCCATCGATATTATTACTCCACAAGTTATGAATTCATAGTTTGAAATTAATCCGGTTTTAATTAATATTCAAGACTTAACTTGATTAATTTTTAAGTAGGGTAATTTAAATTTGTCTAAATAACTTTTTGCTTAAAAAATTCTGAACCTTACTTTTATTAATTCACGCCAAACCTAATTGTATAATGGATATATTAATTATTAGCTCAGGATGGACTATGATTAATAAAATTCTTATATTATTGTATGAATAATATTTCCTCATCATAAAAAAAAATTATATAAAGGAAGTGGATTAAGAAATTATTATAAAAATCCAAACGTTTATTCCCTAGCGAACAATTTTCTCTTTATTTGATTTAATTATAATTTTTTTTCCTCCAGCTTTGTTCCAGAGTTTACTATTCGAGGCATGTGGACGAACGATGAATCCCGTAGGTGGTGCTGTGGGGCTACTTTGTAGTGGCAACTGGCACGTGTGCCAGGCGGCAGTCGAAACTGTGCTCAACGGTGGCGCGTCAACGTTACGGCCACTCCCCGAGGTTATTAACGGGACGTTGACGGGGGATTTCAACAATTTTGATGGAACATCGGATGCGGACAGTACAACGAATGCTTGTAGAGGACAGAGTTTAAAGAATCAATGCATGTGGCCGTCGATTCAAGTTGTTGACATCAACGTCCCACTTTATGATCCCAATTTGAGTAATCGAACGGCGAAAAAGAGACGGGGAAAGAGGAGTCACATCACGGCGTCGTTTCGTTCGGATATGTCGGAAGTCATTAATGAGGACACAGAGATTAGTGGGTCTAATTACCATAATCAGGAAGGACATGAGATTAAGCTTTTAGATTTGTTTGTCTAAGAGCTTTATTAATTTTCATTTTTTTTCTTCTTTTTTTTTTTTCCCTTTCAAAGTTTTGGGGTCTTTGGGGGTTTTGATGCGGCAGTGTAAAAGTGAAGTAAATGAGACAGAGATAAGGCAATACTTGGATTTAATCCAGCTAAACTTATTTCTGACATTACTACATAAACTTTAGCAGTGTTAGATGCTTTGTAATGTCTTGCCTTTCAACTTATGCAAAGGCCAAGGAAAAATTTTGCTTTACATCTATAAATAAAAAATTGCTTTGATTGTTAAACATGACTAATTATTTCTCTTTTTGCATCTTTGTTTATTCTATGGAGATTTTGATTTTGTTTGGTTCGTTGGCGTGTTGAAGGTATAGTGTAATTTTTTTCATATTATTTATTAAAAATAGATATAAATAAGAAATAGTTTTTTTTACTTATAAATAAATTAAACGGATTAAATTTAAATTAGACAGAGAAAATTTAAATATAAATTAGATATAAACATAAAAATTAGATAAAAATCAAAACAATTCAACCGTGCGGGTTATTGATCTCTTCTTTTTCTTTCAGTTTATCTTTTATTTTATTCTTGTTCCATTGTTCCGTGAAATTGTAAAAAGAAAATATTAGAGACATTGAAACAATCCACTTGCACAATTTGACTTCAGAAAAAAGGTTCTTAAGTTAAAAGCTTCGAACCCCTTAATTGCATAGCTCGTTTATTTCCTTACCAGGATCACAAACAGCTAAATGGTCGGGATATTAATAAAATGACTTATTCATGCTAATTAAATCTTGTGCACATGAAGTGATGCGGTACGTGTAACTACGAATATGGACACACTACTTCATTTAGAAAGAATTTCATGGATAAATGATTTAGAAATGTGTCTCTTTATATTGGGATGGAAATATCTTAGATAACATGGAAAGAGGTTTTCAAAATATTCTTAGTACGTCCCTTGTTAATCTAAATTGATCAACTGTTATAAACACTACTTCTTATAACCTTTTTCTTTGGGTCTAGCTTCTTATAACCTTTTTGCAAGCACATCATATATATATATATATATATTTATATATATATATATAATATGGGATAATGTTATAATAGTACTTAAACTTTAGTAAAATATATAATTAGATATCTAAATTTTAAAATGATTAATTCAGTTTCTAACTTTAAAATTGATCAATTTAGTACATAAGAAAACTTAATGAAAGTACTGTTAGCATGCATGAAAAGTTTTTTCATGTATTTATTAATTTCAAAATTTAGATATTAAATTGATCAATTTCATACTCTAGATACCTAGCCGTATATTCTGTCAAAATACGAATACCGTTTTTTACATTAACTCATATAATATTCTAATTCCATTGCCATGGGAACTGTTAATACGTACTTGTAGTTTGAGTATTTTGGTTGTAATAAGTATGAGATTTATATGGCCTCCAAAATGATGTGTAGGATAACTTAGGGAGATAAATAAAAAGGAAGAACAAATACTATTCAACAAATGAAATTATATAGCATTAATATCATTATCTTTTTAAGAGAATTTGAGTGTCATGTGTTCAAAGCCACAATCCATCTTTCAAAATGAGCAATTTTATGATTTATAGCTAAAATAAGATCAACTATTTTAAGAATACAACAACTAAGATTAGTGCTCGAGTAACCCATCGAGCTTTATGCCGATGTATGCCACAATGGGGTCCAAACAATATTTTTGAGAGATGTCAAGTAAATGGAAACAGTCACAACCAAATATATATGGGATGTTTCTTGGTGAAAAAAAATGTAGTCTCAATCATTTATGGTCTTTAATACCTAGTTGCTAGATTTTTTGTGTCCTGTTTCCCTTAAGAAAAGCTATCAATAAAGTTGCAACTTTAATAATACTAGATCTCCCATTTGAAACTCTTAGATAGTCATTTTCCTCTTTCTTCTATTTTATTTTATCTAAAGTTATGCTCGCTTAAGATGGAATCATAGCATTTTGCTAATATCTTCCTTTTTCATTGACAATGTATCATTTGCTTTAATAATGCTGGAATCCCAAAACTGTGTATGATATATATATATATATATATTTTTTGGGGGAGGGGGGGGGGGGGGGGGGGGGGGTGGGGGTATGGGGGGAGGGGGGGACGGGGCGAGTGGTGTCAGGGTGCACATCCAGGGTATGGGTTGGGCGGAGGGGTTGGGGTATGAGGTAGGGTGGTGGTTTGTTACTCTATAGGTTTTGAAAGAGTGTGAGGCACTAGTGTAGTAGTTTGTATTATACCAACACTTGCCTATTTTCAAGTATTGGCTCCATTCTTTAGGATCATCATACAAAGCAAATAAGTCTCAAAGGATTTATTAACAACCTTTGTTTGACCATCTGTCTCAACCCCTTATAGTTGAAAGATCTCCTTCTAGAAATTGCTTATGGAAGTTAGATCTCTATCACTAATGATTGTCTCTAGTAATGATGCTTGTAGAAAAGTTCCAAGTATAGGGCAGCCACCTATAAAGCCATATAGGGATGAGATAGACCAATGGCATTTCCACACTCACCCAATCTACTACTACCATGACCACCTCTTTACTATTAAACTTGGGTAACCCATCGATGATGTCTATACTAACTTCTTGTTAACACCCTTTTGGAACATCCACCAATTGTAATAACCTAAGCATGGCTACATTTTCGAATGTATAGCATTGGCATGTGTTCTATTCCTGCACAAATTGCTTAACATCATTCTCTAATTTTTGCTAATAAAATATGGATGCAATTCTCTTATAGGTACCATGAACCCCTAAGTGTCCTCCCACCACACCTCCATGATACAAACTATGTAGCTTAAGATGTAACTCACTTGAAGGTCTTGCCTTTATTTTTTCCTTTATAATACAAGGTTTATTTCTCATAGGTGAAATGGTTGACCTCCAACCTTATTTCTTTTGATTAATAATTATACCGTAGCCTCTTGGTAGAGTCTAACTATGCTTCAAATCCTCATTCAATTTTGGTATTGCAACAATAACTGTCAATACCTTTTATGGTATTGTAAGTAGGTTGAGATTATCATTAAATTTATTAAGGTTCTTTATTAGTATAATTCAGCATATCAAGTTTAACATATACTTTTAGTTCTTGAGTTTATTTAGCCAATGGTCGAGGTTATCTTATATCCTGATTTTGGCGTTATGGAGTTTTCGTTTCATTATCATCATTTTTATCTTGTATATCCCGAGTTACAAATGTTTTATGCAGGGTTCAGAGGCCCTCTTGGATACCTTTCTATGGCACGTTGCCTCACTCCATCACATGAACACATCATATTAACCCTAGCTAAGGGAAGAAAGTCATGGTAAGTGTCCAACATGCCTCGTGAGGGATTGTTATTTATTACTCTATCTATTTTTGGAATAATATGATACAAATTTGATTCTTAGATTTTGTAAGACTTTGAGTATTTAGATTTTTTCATTTCAAAGATAATTTGATGGAAACCCATTTATTATGTAATGATATTTGTGTTATTTTAAGTATTTTCAACGTATCTTAGATTTTGTAATTTTCTAAATTAACAAAACTATAATTATTCATACATATTACTACCATGACTTTATAAAACTGTATAATAATTTGCAAAAACAAAGGAAAAAAAAATCCAACGTATATCCTTAAACGAAAAGGCTTTCTTGAATGAAGTAAGTTCTTGCAAGGAAGGCTTTGCCACAAGAAGTTAAATTACGCACCAAATCCCTCTCTAATCCTTATTTCTTTCAACTTAATCATACTTTGAGTAACGAAATTTTAGTAGTCGCATATTGTAAGAGATTAATACGTTGTAAAAGCTTCTTCTATCCAACCTTCACCAAAATCTTTTGTAGTTTTTAGTATTTAAACATATATATATATATATATATAAGGTAGAAAAATGTTCCATCGAACCAATTATTTAGTTAAGGGTACATCATTGCATTTTTCTTTTTTCCTTTTAACGGAGCAAATGTGAGGAGAAATTAAAATATGATATCGGAATATCAACTTGGACGAACTAATTGAACTTTATTTAATTAAATAACTAAATAAAAATAAATAGATTTTTTTTCTTTGTATCATGTTAATGAATTGTCTTAGTTAGATGATCCTCTATATAGATAATCCATATCAAAGTGTATAAGACCAATCGATTTTTAAAAGAGATAAGTAATCTTTGGCTTTTTGAGGAACCTTTATCAATAGTTGTGAATAATTGATGTCTTTTTGTAAGTTGACTTAAAATTATATATGTATATATATAATTATTAGTTATTATTTATTTTGGTTTAACCCGGGAGCTGAGTGATGGGGCATAGGGAGTTTGGTTCCTTTATTGGAATGATTTAGAAAGGTTTGACTTTGTGGGCTTGAAATATGGATCATTGGACCAATTTGCCTACATCTAAGTAGGCTCACGCACACAGGAAGATGACTATTGGCATTGGCCCATAGTTAGCCCATTCAGATAAATATGAATTAATTTTACTCCATCTCATCTGTCAATCATTAAGATGATCAAACGGTTGTCATCTGTACCAAGTGCCTATAAATCTAGTCCCTCTTCTTTATTTCTAACTTTTGGATTGAGAAGACAATACATTCTCTACTTTCAAGAATCAAATAGGCATATTAGATAATTTTCACTCCAATTGCCCAATAATTGAAATGTCAATGTGTGAGGTCTACTCAAGCTCTCTTGTTTGTAATTTGTGATTCTAAGACTGCATTTTCCTCCTCTCTAACATTTTGTCCAAGCCATCATATCATCAAGTTCTATCTCTTTATCGATACTCTAAAGTCACATGTAAGATACAAAATCCATGTGATGTGCGTATAACCACCCTAGTTTTTAAATCTTTTCAACCTTGATTTTGCAGAAGTAAGTTAGAAAGATTAAAAAATTGAAATAGCTCTGTTGAGAGAGATAATCGAGCTAGGAAAGAAAATAAAAAGACGTTAGACTTAATATATTTGATCTAAATAAAAGGAAGGAAAGTTTCATATCTCCCATGAATTAGTGAATTAAGAAGAAGTATTTTAATAAATTAGATAACGTACGAACCATCACATGGACAAACTATTACCATAGACCAGATCATGTGACAAAGTCCTACTATTCTTCTTTTCCATCTCCCCCCTCCTGTTTTTCCTCTTTTAAGGAACAACTTGTCCTAAAAATGCACGTCTAAGAAAATTCTTTTGATTATATTTTCAGTTTGAGCTAAATAAACTTATGTGTCTGTTTCCTGGGAGTATCTTAAGACAATAAACTTCAATTTGTAGCGTCTCGAAGCTGCATGCGGGTGTTGATATCATCATACGCATAGGTATGCGATTGGAATTGCAAACAAGTTGTGTTTAGACAATTAATTGCCAGCCAATGAATCCAATGATCGGTCAATAACAACGTCAGTCATTTTATTGATTCCTTAACTAGAATGGGCAATGTGCAGTTTCATCTCATTGGTTCATGCCACTGTATAGGTGTGTTTTCTTGTCCAAAAAATTGTGTCATTGATCCTATCCTTATATATATTTTAATGGTTTTGGACCTTTGGTTGGAATAATCTCTCACTTTTTAAAGATGATTAGTCTTCACAAGCAAACAAATTGAATTACTAATTTCTAAACTAATCAATGCAACTATTTTCCACCCCCATGAAAATAAATCTGAGCTAAAAATTTTTGTAGTAGATGATTGGTGAATTTTCTTATTTATTTCTTCAGATTCAAGAAATTAAAAAGATTTTAATTAAGTAAACATACACAAGATAAAAATTTAAACAAAAAAAAGATATTATGAAATCTTTATTATTGTGATGAATCCAATTGCAATTTGTAAATATATATATATATTAAATAAATCATTAGTAATTTTGGAAATGCACATTTGAAATAATGATTAGCTATTGAAACTTTAAAACATGCTCTCACCTTGTGTGACTTTTAAAATATGCACATCATCCAGCATCTTGCTAAATTAACAGTAATTACCTATGATCTTATAGGGACAAATTTTAAGAGAAATATTTGTATATATTTTTAATTATATATATATAGGTAAAATTACATGTTTTTAAATTTACCAATATTTTCTAAATCCGAATAAAGCCTTGATTAGAACATACTAAAGCATCAAGGATTAATGAAAATCAGATTGAATAAGGTTTAACCTAATTATTTTTCAAGAAAGGATCAAGCTGAATGCTGGTCAATGGCATCATTGAGTTCAATTGCTATGTTTTCTTCTTTCTTTTTTTTTATAGTTTTTTTTTTTAATTTCTCGTTATCTTCTGATTATTGAGTGCGACTTTCCACATTGCCCTTCAATTATTGCTGAGTAATGGAATCTTTTGTGATTATCAGGGTATTTTTATATATATTATGGGCAATGACGTTGATGGCTTAGGTTAAATTTCACACCTGATGGAGCTGTTCCAAAATGCTAATGTAACGCCACAAGCAAGTGTTTTAAAATAAGGTCAAGGGAAGTTTTAAATTAGAATTAGAGATACTGATTTGACCAGCAAAGTGCAAGCTAAATCGCCCGTTGAAATATATATATATATATATAACACAAGAAAGAAAGAGAGAATTTTAATTATCTAAACTCAACCCTATGATCTTAGTAATTACATATTAGTTTGTTATTTAATTTGTCTGACTTCAAAAAGTTTAACATCCATTTCCACAGGAGAATCTTCATAAAAACTTCATATTGTTTTTGTTATTCTATGACATTAGGCAATTTGTTACAATTTTTCCTGTCCTTGCAATATTTATGATAGTTTTTTACTTTTGCTTTTTTTTTTTCAATTTTACAATAAGACGAGGAATTCGAACCTGTATTATTTTTTGTGAGAAAAGTAGGCTTCGAGGTTTTATTATTTGAAAATTAATTAGGATCTTTCATGTGAATAAAAATAATTAATCGGAAAAAAAAGTATAAAAGGATTAATCTATACCAACATCTGATATCTTTTCTGAGCTAAACAATTTTTTATTAGTTGGCCGAAATTTAAATTGAAAAAAAAAAAACAATTTTTATCCAAATTTCGTACATTACCAGATATTACACAAGCCAAGATATATGAAAGTGTGTAATGTTGGGGAAGTGCAATTCTAGTTGCAAGACTGCAAGTGCAACCTTAAATATGTAAACGGTTTGAATCGGTAAATGCAATAACTCATAATCATTAGAAGTTTAGCTCATGCTAGACGCATGCAAGCTAAGAACCTACGGAACTTTACCATCATTATTGCAACATGAAATTTTCAGAATAAATCGAAGAAATTTCATGTTTTCCTTGTTCAAAAAATTAAAAAAAAAAAAAAATTATGAAAAGTAGAATTACTAATATATACCATTTTAAGATAGAAAAAAGCTTTTCAGTAGGATCAAGACAGTAATTAGATAAAATAATATCAAAAAGATTCTAATTAGAAAATAAGATAATATATATAAAAAATTTTAATTACAAAAACGTTATAAGTTGTTTTCGGATCATTTATTAAGGGGTCAAAACATGTAAACAACTTATTCTATTTTTATATGCTTGTTTTTTTTTTAAGTATAAAATTAATATGAAAAATTGTAATAGATTTTTGCTTAAAGATTAATAAGTACCTTACAATATCGGTTTGAAGTTGATGAAACATGGAATTAAGTTGGAATCCCCTAATAAACCTGATATAAAACCTAGAGATGAAAAAGACAAAAGATAAGGAAGTTCAATACTAAAGTTTGTTAGTGATAATAATGACAGCTAAAGTAAATCAAATAAGAAAAAGGAAAAATTATGAACATATATCTGAATTGATAGATTACACGAGTGATATAGTTATTATGTGGTCTAATAATTCTTGAACTGATTGGAGCTCATATTAACCATGTTGTAAAACTAAAGGATTTATATGTGCAACCTAATGAGGGGCCTTCAATATAGGTCTGTTTGGATTATTAATATCTTATTTATGATTGTATCCAGTATTTGTATCTTCTTTATATATTATATGTATCTTATTTGTATTTAGTTTGTTTGATTTGTTCATAAATAAAAATATTAATTTTTTATCTATAATGATTTTTTCACAAATATATTTAAAAACGATAAAATAAGATACCAAAAATCAGAAAAACGGAACAGACCCAAGTGTGTGTATTGGGGCAAATTGATGTCATTGGGAATACAACGTGAATTGAGAAAAGGAACAACTATTTATGCCAAGTACAGCGAAGGAAAAGACCTGAAAGACTTAAAACGGACGGGGCATAGAGAAGTTGGTCCACATATCACCTATTTCTCGGCATAAGTTAGACAGAATGGGTGCGTTGCACGTCAGCTTCTTCTTCTTCTTCCTCTTATTTATTTATTTATTATTTTCTTTTTATTTTTAACTTTTTCTTCCTTGAAAACACAAAGTCCTTCTCCACCGGAAGTGGGTTCCAGGCCATCAAAACACCCATATTTGAAAAATGAAAAAATAAAAAAATCCAAGGCCAAAGCCGAAGCCAAATGTAAAGGAAGAACTTTAAGAAAAGTGCAACCGAACAAAACCAACATTAGATGACTTGATACCCTTTTCATCCAATACGTTTCGCCGCGTCTCTTGTCATTTATTTCTTTGTTCTTCATGTGGGTTCTTATACGATTTGTACGCCCAATCTTATCCTATTGTTGGCCTACAATATATCCACGATACATATAATATATATATTTAATTTTTATTTTAAAATAAGTTATAGACTTATTAACTGATGCAGTCAAAGAATTGCCAATGCTTTTTAACCAAAATAGAGTTTTGAAATTTAGAGATCTTTAAAAAGTTGAGTTTTTACGTTTTTAGGATCTAATCCAATGGAATAATAGGCTAAGGATTCAAACTTATCAACTTTACTCGTGACATACATAGTTTTTCGACCAAACTCCATTGGCTAAGCCTTCAAAATCATATTATTAATATTTTTGTAAACTTTCCAAACTATAACTACTCATAGTAGGAGTTTCGAATTTCAGTGTCATCTGTGGTATTTTTATTGTCATTTTATTTAGTTCATGATTAAGGGTTTTCTAGGTATTTTTCCATTTCTAGCAAATTTTAGGGTTTCGCTACATGTTGTGTGTTTTGGCGCTTGATATTTAGTTTTGGCGTTTTATAATGATATTCAGAGTCATGGCTTTGTTCCATTTCTTTCCAAAATCCGTATTAAAGTAGGATTTTCAAATTTTGATCTCTACTTAATTGGTCCATTTCTTTCTAAAATTCATGTTCTAATTGGATTTTCAAATTTGATATCTAGTTGTTTGACATTCTTTTAAAATCAACAACCAAGTAAAAGATTGTAATATTACAGTCGTGCACAATTCAATAGATTTTAATATTTATTCCTTGTCAATTAGGTTTTTCCTACATCATTAACTTTTTATGTTTACTAGACTGTAGTATGGTAAATGTTATAACACTTGCCTCAAGTCAGAGGTACTGGATTTGATCCATCTTCTTTTATTGCAATGAAAAAAAAAAATACTACAACAACTATCATATTTAATAAAAGATAAGAAACCGTAAAAAAATTATATTATTACTTTTAAGTATGATATTAATAATTAGATATAAGGCACTAAAATTGGCTAAGACACTTTAATGTTTTATACACGCACATATATATAAGTTCTTAATAAATATTTTCATTGCTTTGATGCTTTATAAATTCTTACATAACAGCTAGTAGTTAACTGGCTGGAAAAATAGTATATTTAAACTAAAGAAAGCCAGTTACATAAGTCAGTCCAAATATATTAATTTACCGACTTAGAGCTGTGCAAATAAGTCCTTTGATATTGCATAGAAACTATATCATCCATCAGCCCATATGTAATAGGTAAATTTCATACTTGTTTGTTTTTTTTTTTTTTTTTTTTTGGCCAAGCGGTAAACTTCATACTTGCTACTTAACTTTATCCATTTTTTATAATTAACTATTTGAAATTTTAAAGTATCAAATCAATATTTGAATTTCAATATTTTTTACAATCAATTATTTAAATTTTACAAATTTTTGTAATTAACTACTTAAACAAATCTAGTCCAATTATCTTAAATAACATTATTCAAAAGTTTGCAAATAATTAATTACCACTCTCAAATTTTAGTAGCTAATTGTGAAAGTTGATAACCTTTAAATACTAAATATAAAACTTACATGTAATTAAAGTCTTGATCTAAGATTCTAAAATATTGAGTTTAGACCTTATGAAAAGTAAGAGCACGGAGATTAATCTTCTTATGAATTATTGAAACAATATGGATTGTAATGTCTTTAACTTATACTATAAGTAATTTCTTGCTTTCTTTTTTTAAGGGAACAGTCTTATAAGTTAATTACTATTTAACTTATACCAAAATATAATTGCATTGTTGCAATTTTATTAATTTTTATAATTATTTTTATAGTTAAATGATGAGTTGGATGGTCCTTAAAGTTTACTAAAAGGAAAAAAAAAATATATATATATATATATATATGTATATATAATAAGAATAATAGAAAAGAAATTGTTACCAAAGTTATAAAACACCACATCCCCACACAATTTGCTGATGTTTTATAATTATACTTATCTTGTTTCGGTAGTGAATTTACTTTTTTCTTCTTATAGAGTTGAAGCAAACTTGAATCGTTAGAGCTTTATTTTTATTTCAGGTATAGAAATGGTGATAGGTGCTCGGATAAATTATCGAAGGGAGGGTAAAAATGAAAATCGCAGCAACCAAGAGTCTTCCATGTGCGTGCGCGCGCGTGTATAAAGTAAAATAATGGGATTAGATGAGATTCCAGAGTCAGGTTTAGGTGTCATCCGGTCCCAAGAGGGATTTTCATATGCCACTATTTTATTTATAAAAGGAAATAAATCAAATATAGATAAGATATGAATGATTAATAGATAATAAATAGATAATTTTATTTATAAAAAGATCAAATAAATCAGTTACATATTAGATATAAATGATAATATATATAAATACAAACATAGTCCGGAGGGTTTAAACGACCTTGACTTGACTGAATGTAGAAAATGACTCGACATTTATTATATAAGATAAATACATATGTATGTATCTATCAAGGAGGTTTTTCGTCGTAATTGTCGATAAATTTGGGTTTAGAAAAAAAAAAATAATAAGGCCAATATGTTGTGATTATCGTTTACTCCCTCGTCTTCTATCAGATGTAAAAGTGGGAAAAGACTAAAAAGAAATGAAAGAAATAATGGGAGTAGGCTTTACGAATTAGTGATAAAAATTGAATATATATTTTAACCATGTCTTCACTAACAAACTTTTAATGTCCAATCAAACTTCAATCTTTTTTCCCCCTTTTATTTAACTCATTAACATTTTTAAAACACTACAAAAATAAAATTTCCATCAAATACGTTATATTTTCGATTCATTTTGGACAGATATTGACTTTTGTTTGGCTTGGACAAGTAGGACAAGGTGGTCAAGCAGGCATATTTTATTCAACAAATTCCTTCTTTTTAAGTATTCTTTTGTGTATCTTGTTAATTTTTTATATACTATAAAGTTAAATATATTTAACATTATTTTATTGTATTATGTGAATATATGTAATGCTACCATTTTGTCAAATTATTTTTCATAAACCAAATAATTAATTTGTCAAGAAAATTTAAGGTTTCGCAGAAGTCTTATCTTTGTACAAGTTTAAATTACTAAAGATTCAAAATGAAGAAAGAAATTTCAAAGATTTGAATAAAAAATTAAGTATACATTAAGGATCAAAAGTATATCGTCTCTAATATAGAAATAGGCACGTATGAACAAAAGAGATGTAACTGGTTGGATGTTTCCACACGCACGTATATATATCTAATAAATTAACATTTTGATATTGACATTCATGTATATGCATGACTTGGTTGGTCTGTCCATAAAAACATTAAGAACAAAATACAAAACTGAAGTTTTTCAAAAACTTATAAAAATACTAATAATTCTATTTAATTTTGGTTACAATCAATAATATAGACAAACACACCTACTAAAATAATATAAAAAGTATTAAGTCGTATTCCTTGAGAATCGTTAGCATCTTCCTTACTAATTCTTCATCTATTATCTAACCAAAGAAAAATTTAGAAGAACATTGCAAAGAATAAAAAGCTAAGCTAAAGTTAAAACTAATTCTTTACACATTTTCAAGGCAAATTAAGGATATAAGTTTGTAAATGCAAGATAGGGCTTAGGATTTGCTTCACCAAATCCTTATCATATGATTTCTTAACAAACTCAAAGAGTTGTTTGCTAGTTATATTTACACTATCGGATTCACTTAGGTAAGCTAAACTCTCTCCCAAGATCAAAAAATCTAGAACTAGGTCAGACCATCAAAATCTCTTCCGAGCTATCACCAACCTAGACCCGCATAAAGATTAAGCATCATTTGATTAAAACCCATTTTAATGAATTTAACCCCAAGTAACAAAAAGTTTCACCATCTCTATTTCTAGGTGATTATGAGCAACTTCATTAGCAACCTAGATTAATTCAAAAGAATGATCTTTTAATCTATTCAATTGAAATCAAACATAGCTTAAAAAATGCACTACCCAATTAGACTTATGAAGTTAAGTTCGAGGTATAAATACAAATACTTAGTTAATATGCAATTAAAACGAATTGGAAATCACATGAACCAGGTCTTGGATATACAAACCCTAAGTTAAGATAATTATATCTCCTTAAATATAAACATTAAGCACTAATTTAAGACAAATAATATGAAATTAAAGGTGAATATTATATATTAAGCACAATAATCTTACAAGAACAAAAGTTAGGTCCAATATGAATTTACTCAGAAAACTCAAATTTATAAGAAGAAAAATTTTTCTCACTAAAAATTCTCTCACTACTTTATTCCATTTTAGAAATTTGTTATATGGTATGACATACTATTACATGTCTATACATGTTTATTTATAGGTGAAAAGGCACAAAAATCATAAAAATTTTATTCGCTGACGTGGCAGATTCTTTATAACGAATTTTGTCCTTATCTTCACATGCTTTAAATTAGGGCAACATGTTTGTGATAGCAAGGACAGCGTTACTTTTCGCATCTCGGATTGCAGGCTTGAAGATTGGTTACGATCTAAGCTATGCCTTTTCATCGGAAGCATGATTTTTAGTATAGTAGTTCAAACTGCGAATGAAAGCGATGCTTGAGCGCGATTGGAGTTGTATCGTGAATCTCAAGGTGCGATTGTCTTCGTGTAAACCGCGGGGTAAATTGAGGTGTGGTTTATGGCGTGGTTTGCACTTTTGCCTTGTTTTCTTACCCTATGTTAGGGTTTTTTAGAGCCGCGGTTGAGCCTGTCTTCAAACATTGTTATTTTTCTTTTAGTAAGGTCAATGATATGAAGAAAAATTTACAAGCAATTATAGACTATCCAACATATTGTTCCAAATATTGAGCTTTCAAAAAATCTTGTTCTTCTTGCCTTGAATGCATCACTGTTGCTATGTGATCTGCTTCTGCGTTAAGCTCGCACAGATTAACTTCAAAGTCAATTTTCATGTCCCTACATTTGCAAGATCATTACCCTAAGAGCAAAAATAGCATTATGACATTTTAATTTAACATTGACGTTATCTTACAACTTTTTCACCGCTATAGATGAATCAACATCGACAATAACAATTTTAAACTTTGCAAGCGTAGATAGCTTAACAAATTCCTCGGCTAATTTAATTTTTACTGTTTAAACTTTGCCAAAATAGAGGTGCTAATAACACTTTTAATGTTTGTTGCAAGCATGGATAGAGCTCCTAATAAATCTCTAGGTTAATGTCACTTTTATTATCTATACTTTGCTTAAATATCAATTAACTATTTGAACTCTCATTTGATTAATTTAATACATAATCAAACTTTTTGTGCTTATTTATAGTGCCATTGTAAACTCCGTTAGTTTCATTTTTCTTGCTGGATGAATGGACCAATGGTGCTATGACACGTGTCTAGTAGCTCTTGAAAAAGCTATCCATCTCAAAGAGGAAAGAAAAGTGGAAATGCAAAGAAAATTGAAAAAAGGTGGTGTTTTGAGTTAAAAAAAAAAAATAGAAGGATTATTCTTTTGAAGCTTCTACCTAGGTGTGGGTACAAGCAGGTGTAATGAGATTGGTATAGTGTGGTTTGGTGGTGGTTGCTCAACTTGGTTAGAGTTGTGATGGTGGTTGAAGTCTCATAGTGATTATACCAGTGGTCCACAAAGTTTATGGCAATGCTTTGATTTGAATGTTTCCATAAGATTGAGGAGAAAGTAGCCAACTTTCCTTATCTTTTCATTATCAAAAGCTCAAATCACAATTATTTTGTCTCTATTTTAGTTCAAATTGAGTAAATTCTAGAGAGACAAAAACCATCATTGTCCTTGGTTCATAATAAGAGAAGTTCGAAATGAGGAAGAAGAAGAGTTCAATTCTAGTGAAACTGGTTACTAAAATCTTATTCCTATCAAGCCATCATGCATGGATATCACTTTAGATTTAATTATTAAGTCCTATGTTGGTGAATCAATTTAAAAGGAAGTACATAAATTTTCCATGAAAGTCAATATTCCCTTTTTTTCTTTTATGGCCTGATTACTTGAAGGTAATAAAGGAGGAATAGAATAATCATTCCTAAAAATCAATTTATTACCTTGTTTGCTTGCACAAATGAACTTAGTATATTTATTATCAGTAATCTTTGTATTCCCTGTGCAGAGAGAATAAAAAAAACCACCTACCATATGGTATTTTTTTTTACCTCTCTATTCCCTCTCCAATAAGAATAAAAATTCAAAGGATGTTACTATTTTACCACTAGTAAATTTATCATTAACAAATATACCATAACAGTACCCAAAACCCTTCTTTTTATATACAATTGTATCTTCACTATTTATTTTATTGTTAAGATTTAGCAAATCATGTACAAATCTACAATGCATATTAAATATAACATATACATATACACATAATTTATATTCTATAATGACTCGTATAAGTTAACTTGTGTATAAAACTTATAAGTAATATATGTGGATTATATATGTTTATATATATATATATGCATTATAGAATTATTCATGAAGAAATAGTGTGCATTGATAAAATATATAAGTTATATATATAAGTTAAAATTCATTACTTCTATATATAATTTGTAAGTAAAATATATATATTCAATATAGATAAGTTATAAGTAATATTTTATATACATGATTTACATAAATATGTAAGTTATATAATTTACTTATTATATATATAAGTGGTGAGTTATATATATAACTAATTCTAAAAAATATAAATACATAATCTAGAGAGATTATGAACATATGATCTATATATGTATTATATGACAAATAAATAGTGTATTGAAGAAATACATAGGTTATATATCTAAGTTGTACATGTAAGTTAAATTATATATACATATAAGTTATAACTTGTATATATTTATAAGTTATCTATGTTTTATGTTTTATATACAAGTTATAAGAAATAAGTTACATAGTATATTAATTGTATAGATATAAATTATAAAAAAAATATAAATATATAATCTAGAGATTTTAAATATAAATGCTTCGTATTATATATGTTATATAATAACAAGTAAATAGGATATTAATAAAATACGAAAGTTGTATATATAATTTATAAGTTATAAATATAAATTATATTTTTTTATATAAGTTATATATGTTTTATGTTTTATAAGGTATAAATTATATATATAAGTTGTAATTAACATATATAAGTTATAAGTTATACATAAGAATTATATATATATAAGTTATACATATAATTTATAAATTATATAATACATCATTTTTATTTATAATCTATGATTTAGATACATATATATATATATATATATAAATACCTAAAAATATAAGTACATAATCTAGTGATTATGAATATTGTGTAAATGGAAAATAATAAAGTATTGATAACATATATAAGTTATAGGTTATACACATGTTATATTTTATAAGTTGAATAATAGATATAAGTTATAATTCACAACTTGTATATATGTAATATATAAAAGTTATATATATTAAGCTACATTTTATGTAGATAAGTTATAAGTAATGTTATATATATGTATATATATATAATTTCATTAATATATAATTGTTATATAATATATTAATTATATATATTACTCGGTCTAATAAATTAAATAAATAATCTAGTGATTATGAATATATTAGCTATGTATTATATATGTTATATATATGACAAATGAATAGTGTATTAATAAAACACGTAGGTTGTAAATAAGTTATAAGTTATACATGTAAGTTGTATTTTATAAGCCAGATTATATTTATAAAAATTTATAATTCATAATGTATAATATGTATAAATAAGTTATGAGTTATATATGTTTTATGTTACGTAAGTTACAAGTTATATGTAAGGACCTGACCTACCTAATCCTCATAATTAAGCATGTCAAATGCCCTAACCACGCTTAATACCTAAGTATTACAAAATACTCAAGTATTATACGTAAAGTTATCTATAAAGAAGATGAATTTATTGACCGTTTTTTTAAACCTACGATAATATCATCACTTTAACATAATACCACTCAATATGTGAGTAGGTTAACTTTACAAACTTAGAATAATTTTAGTGTTAAACCAATGACACTTCAAAAGATACAGAACTTGTTTACAAACAAAGCATAAGAAAGAAACTTAAAATCTTATTTTACACACTAAGGCTTTTAGCAACAAGCTACACAAAATTACATTTCTTCCTCAAAGTCTTTACGGTAATTTAAACATAAACAAGTTAGTTCATGCATGGGTTTCCTACCTATCCCACTCATCCAAAAAGGGTTCCCAATCGGTCCTATAACCCATATCATTATAGTAATGATCATCAATATCACCGCAAGGTGGAATCATGAGCTAAGATGATGGGAATTAGGTCAATCAAGTTATAAGACCGGTCACAGGCCGAGCTCGACGATTACAGAATCTTATGCTGCAAGTTCAATCAGACAATTTGGAGTCAGAGGAAGCTAATTTGGTTGATGTTTCATCCATATATTATGACTTCAATGAACTACACATGTCGATGCTTCAGAAGGACAAGCAGCTGAAGACTAGAGCGTCATGGCATGTAGGCTGCCACTTAGGCCACCATCTTTGAATTATAGGCCGCCATCTTACTTTCTAAGCCGACAAATTATGTATTTGGCCAAACTATCCTTTATTATTTTCACTAGTTTTTAATAGTTTTTGCCTTGTTTAAGGGTTTTACTATAAATACCCTTTTATGTAATAGACCCTTTAGTTTTTGGATGTTATTGAAACCCTAATGAGAATTTTCTCTCTATTTTCTCTTATCAATCAATTGTTTGATTGTGGCAAGATCCTGTTCTTATCGATCCTTACTATCATGGCAAGTAACCTGTTCTTATCAATCTATTTATAGATTGTGGCAAGCAAATCGTCATCCTTATTTCATGAATCATATTGACCTAGGGTTAGTGTATTTCGAGTTGGTTCGGTGTGTCATATCCTTATCAACGTCGATCATATCCATTTTATTTCCTTTCAATCAAAATACAAAAACCCATAAAACACCATTTTTATGTTGTTTAAGCTTTTGAAATTGAGATCTGTTGCATGCCCAATTCGAGATCTCTGTGCCTTATGTTTTAGGCACATCACAAGGGCCTAGTATGCAATAATATAAACAAATACAAAAAGCCAAACACACATAAGCTAAATGTAGTGTAACAAATAATAATTTAATTATCTTTGATTAAATAAGTCAATCATCATTGGAGTATTCAAACTCCGATTACAATCTTAGGAGTTTAGGGTCCTGAGCAACAGCAGCTGCTCAGGGGGTTGTTATAGGCTATCTGAAGACCTACAACTCCTATACCTATAGAAATAGAGAAATAATCTTATCTAAGGTTTATAGTCGTTACACAACTTTACTTAACTTAATTCATAATATTATCTAGTTTAACCAATCCTATAAATGTGAACTAAATCATATTATTTCTTTTTAAGAATAAGCAAATGTTACACGACACTATCCGCCCTATCGATTACCCACTTAGCCACTCATAAATCACCATTACATCATGGTAAAAGAAAAGTCATTGCATCATGACAATGTGGTCTAAGCGCCTAACTACTAAGTCATTATGTCATGACAAAAATGTCGCTCCTCAGACCGGATTCAACGATGGAAAGCACAACCCATTTCAAACTATTTAAACTCATCTTTGATTAAGTCCATTTAGAGTATGCCTAACTTAATAATTATCAAACAAGTTATTACGTACCTGGATAATCTGATCTATCAAACAGTAGACCTAAGCTCAAACCCAACTAAACGTGCAAGCCTGTCAAGAAAAGCATTTCATATAAAACTTATTATTCACAACAACATATTAGCTCCTTAAATAATCATTATACTTAAACAAGACTCTAATTATCTTACATTTTATTCTTTTAAATATAAATACACATTTTATATCTTATTAATCATCTATCTATCTATCATCAAGGATTTATTTATTTCATATTATTTTTATTTTATTTTATTTATTTATTTATTATGAATAGTACAAGAGGGTCTGTCACATCATAACCTAGGCCATAAGGATTACGGGCATCATCACGCCTGTGAGCTTGGGCCGCGATACACATAATTGGCCTTATCACACTCGTATTAGGAGATCACGCCCCCTATTATGACCATGATATAAACTGTGATATCCATTACGCCCATATTAGCTTTGAAAGAATCTTTCTAAAAAAATCCGAGAAGAGAACGAGTCTTATTCCGACCGCAATCAAGCTTTTAAAAACACACAAAGGAGATCATTGGCTTTGTAACGACCGTGATCAACCTTGGAAATTTCATCTGACAAGATAATAGCCTCAATAACGGTCATGATCAACAGGGAAATTTAACTCCGATAGAATAATGGCCTCGATTATGCTCGTGATGAATAGGGTATTTACCCTATGGTACTTGTTTCGAAAATTTAAAGTCTTATATCCTTTAACTCTTTACTAAGCCTATATGCATTTGTAAAAACACACTAATTAGTCTATGAACACAATATTAAGCATCATCAAACTCATTTATTCACACAAGTTCATTCCTCATACAAAACACAACAAACTTAACCTGAGTACATAATCTCATAATCTATACTTGTTAACCTCTATTATTATTCTAATTATTCCGATCTTGCTCATATCTCACTATCAACATTGATACATTCATCAATTCATCATAAACTCCACAATCATTTTATCAAACACCTAGGGTAAATATATCTATTTACATACCTAGTTCAACATACACAATAACATACCTTTAATTCACATAAAACATCAAAGTTCTACTCTATCAACATTAACATCAATCAAAATCATGAATAAGCAAAACAAACAAGAAATCCACTTTTCTTACTTGTTTGGCTTTTCCAGAAACCATGTTTACTTTTCCAACTTTCTTGGCTTTCCTCTTACTCCTCTTGAGCTTGTATATTATCTCCTAGCTTTGAATCTTGGTTATGAGGGCTTAGAAAAAATTTTAATGGAGAAAATTTGGGTTTGTGAAAGAGAAGGGATGAAGAGAGACACGATAGAGAGAGGGTCTGTTTTGGATTGTGATATTTTGCTTTGTTTAGTTGACTTTTGGGGCATTAGAATTCTTTAGAATGTGCTTCATTCATGGGCTTGGGCTTTTCATGTGTTTAGGCTTAGATTGCTTAAATAAGATTGATCTTGGGCTTAATTTAGAGGCTTCAAATATGCTATGTTTTACATTAGTCACACATACATCTAAATTTAATGCAATTCTACAAACACATATATTACTACAATTTCTCATATCATTAAATTAAATTACACTAACTTAACTATAACAATTCAAACCACAAATCATCAATTAATCATATAAAAGAAAATTAATTCATTATTTTAGATTTTTGGTTATTTCATTATATATATAAGCTATATTTCATAAGTATGAGTTATGAGTAATAGTTTATATATATGCATTATAACTTATAATAATAGGTTATATATATAAGTTACTTGATATATTGATCATATATAAGTTATAAATGTATATATAAAAGTATAAATATATAATCTAGAGATTTTAAATATAAATGCTATGTATTATATATGTAATATATAAAACAAGTAAATAGGATTTTGACAAAATATGTAATTGCATATATAAGTTATAAGTTATGTTTTATGTATATAAGTTATATATGTATTATGTTTTATAAATTATAAATTATATATATAGCTCTAATTCATATATAAGTTATAAGTTTTATAATATATCATCTTTATTTATAAGTTATTATTTATATACATATATATATGTCAAAAAATATATAAGTAATAATCTAGAGATTATAAATATTATATAAATAGCAAATAAACAGGGCATTGATAAAATATATAAGTTACATGTATAACATATGGACTGACACATAATCTATATAAACTTGTATATGTGTATGTATTATATATATCATGTATAAATTATATGTTTATATATTTATATATAATATATTTGTTATGAATAGCATATGTGTGTGAGTATGGATATGGGTATATGAGTATATTTATATGGCTTCTTCTTCTTTTTTATCCAAAAAAAGATACAATGGTTATTTTAATTTTATTCCCAATTTAACACTACAATCAATAAATTAAAGTCAATGCTAAAATATGTATTTCTGATAATAAAATTTTGGATAAAGCAAATAAGGTAATACATGATTCACAATCCATTACTAGTAATGCCATTCCCAAGACATAACTTTTCTATTCCCCTTTATTCCATTCCTCCAAGTAAGCGGGCCATTAGTTTTTAACAAATCTTTTATTGCAAGTTTTACAAATATATTTGTCATGCTTGTTAAATGTTTTACCTAAAAAAAATGTTGAAAATTCAAATTCAAGAGGTGAACTTTTCCTTCTTTCTTTCTTCTTTCTCTTTATTTCTTTTCGCTTACCATATTCACTATTCTTTCGTTTTTGATGTGGATAGTCTTTTCAAGAGCTACCATTGGCCAATTCGTCTAATAATGCAAATAAAGCTAATAGAGTTGTCAAAGATATGTAGGCTCGAAAAGTTTATTTTACCTAACTCTTATCAAAGGCTAAAGATCCATTGTATTCAGTAGTCCCTTACAACTTCTCCAATAGTTACCTGACTATTATGTGTTGACCCCAATCCATATTATCACTTGCCTTTTGAAATATAGTCTTTTTCAACCACTAGGTTGAGTTTGCATTGATAATGCTAATAGTAGTTAAATAAAACCTTTAATATAACAATACAAGAACATATGTTCACTTTATAATGCAAACTATAATAAGAAGTAATTTATTTGAATGCTTACATAGAAAGTAACACCACATGAAAACAAAGACAAATATTAGCTCTATTAAATTTTAGTTTTGTTTAAAATTGATTTCAAAGTGAACACTAGTTTTTTCAAACTTAAACCACAAGACCATTAAGTTTTCCATAATTAAGTACTTTCCATCTCGAAATAGGCCTAGGTTTAGTGCATAATTGCAAATGAGTCAATTCACTTATAAGTACTTGAATTCAACATATTTTAAATTCGATGTAGCTTGAATTCAAAATTATAGACAAGTTAACCTCTGTTTAAAATAAAACTCAGTTATCTAAACAAGCCAAACTTGAGTTCCCATTTAATTTTATGAGTCGGCTTGTTTATGCTTATAAGTTATATATATATATATAATATTTTAAAATTAAAAACTAATTTCTCTTTAATATGTATATTATATAGTGTGAGAGATATAATATATATTATAATATAGGGTCATTGTCATATTTATTACTCAAACTTTACTTGTTTTTTGCAGTTAGCTATTTAAAATATAAAATTTTTAATTTGGTATCTAAAATTTACCCATTTTTGCAATTAACTACTTAGATATTATCAAATTTTATATTACTTAACTAGACTTTACTCATTTTTGCAAAGAAAAAAATAATATCCCTATAATGAGGAGATTGTACCCATGTCTTCTCCCTTGGTAAGACTTGATTGAACCAATCCTAACACTTAGTGCTTTTAGTTCATCTAAATAAACTTAATATATAAGAACCACACCCAACACAATAATATGGACCAAAATGAAATGGATCTAGCACTTAGCCTAGTCATTGTAAAATCATATAAACCTGAAAAAAAAAATCTTAATTTACAAACATGTAATATTGTGCATACATGCATACATTATGTTTTTTTTTATAAACATATATTAGCATATATATATGCTAATAATATTATTTCCTTCCTTTTTTTCTAATTTTTCTTCCTTTTTCCTAATTTTAAATCCTATCAAATTTTTTTTAATTTACAATATTTAAACCTAGTTACCTCAACTAGGGGTTTTTTTAATTCTAATTTTTTTATCATCATAGGGATATTGTCAAGATGGGGTGTCAACACATGTCAATCTACAACTATGATGCTACATTGATATGGATAGAATTTGTACCCCAAGCTATGTAATAGAATTTTATGAAAAAGGGTGAAACTTGAAATTTTTTGGTTATTGTGTTTTTGTGATTTTTATGGCTTCTTGGCTTTTCCAATAACAACGAAACAAAAAGAAAAGGATATGGATAGTTTAATCTTCAATATAACACACCAATTAAATTAAACTAGTTATTTCACTTATCTTTAATTATAATGATGCATAATTTAAGAAAAATGGGACATGAATTAATTAACTAATATGATGCACAATTACTTAACCCAAAGATGTCCATTGCAATTATTGTCAATCAATAGGTTTTTAATTCATAAATCTCACTATCTCCTAAATAAAGTCATGTCATAAGCCTATATTTTGGTCCCTTAACAACCCTAGGGGTGTAAGTATCATAAAATAATCAATCATAATAAAATATAAGAAAACAAATAACAAATACAAACTTGGAAAGGTGCACAGTGAGAACATGAGTGTACACTTCATTGATTGATTATATCACGTCATCAAGTACGCGAATATGAACATAAGGTTGCACTTTAAGTGTGTATTCCATGAAGAATATTATTTCTCTTCATTAGAATCTCCATTTTACCATGCATTTTATTTTATCCTTAGCCCAACCTCTTGAGGACAGATGAAATTAAAATCATCAGCATTTCATCCCTATCAAAAGTAGATATGTGAGAGACTAACTATATAATTTTCAAATACATGAGTCATGGACTAATCATAGTGGCTAGCAAGGGCCAAGAAATCAATGAGGTTTGTTTGGCATGGCATAAAGGTCTATTTCCACTTAAACTAAACTACTTATGGATGCAAGTCCTACCATGAATTCTTAACTAAGTTTTTAGTCAGATACTATTCACTTAATCTAAAGCTAGTACATGCCTATTGATTGACTATCAATGATTAGTTACATGTGAAGAAATTGGATGGAGATGTGAAGTGACATTAGTCCAAAAGCCAATAACTTCTCATGATAGATAAATTGATAACTAAATATTAGCGGTTTCATCTCAATTAGATAATATAAATGAATATGTTGATAAAGTGTTAGTTAGCAAAGTTTTTAGATGGTCAACCCATGATCAATGCTCAGATAAAAATAAACAATTAGAATGAGCTAAATTTTTTGTCAAGTTGCTTTATTGAACTAGCAATAGTCTAAGTGTAAGTTCAATTAGTACTTCTTAGTTGAATTATGGCTTGTGCATTGCGAAAATGGTGTAAAGCTAGGAAAAGACTCACATTGGATTTAATGGTCATTTGTTATGTGCTTAGATTAAAACATTTTGGTTAGAGAATACTATTTTGGTGAAGGGGAACTTAAGTATTGCTACTGTAGTGATAAGTTTGAGACAAGTGATATTTTATAGTACCCCTAATGTCATTGCGTAATAACACATTTAGTTTGAGACCAATGAGATTCTACAGTACCTCTAATGTTGTTTTGCAATAATTTAAGAATATATTGTTATAAATGTTTTATGAACCTAGTCATCGAGTCATTCTCTAATTTATTGCTAATTAATGTCTCTATATTATGAAATTCTGTTAGTTGTTTAGTTAATTGTGCATGTCTTTTTTATTATGGTATAATAATCATCACTACATAATATAATTATTTGATTGAACTTAATAACTTGAGATGAAAGTTGATAAATTAGGAAATGATGATACGGTAAAATCTCTATAAAATAATATTTTTGGGGCCAATAAAAATATTATTTTGCAAATTTATTTATTTATCAATAAATGAATTATTTTTAAATTTACAAAGATTTTTTAAATATTTTTTACACATTTTTTCCAAATTTTATACATAACTTCTCAATGAAACTAAAATAAATATGCACAAAATGCATATATAGTGCATATATAAAAAATCTCAAAAGTCATAATGCACAAATATAAAATAAAATAATAAATTTTATAACACAAAAAACTATAAAGTTGTGATAAATCTTGAAAATTAGAACGGATGGGTACATAGGAAAAAGAGTTTTTCAAAGTTAATGCTTTAGAAAATAAAGAGTTACAAATTACTATAAGTAAATAGAACATAAATTTTATTAATATAATACTCATCAGTCTTAGTTCAAGATTTCAAAATAAATCTTAAATCTTTCTCCATTATAGCTTTTCTATTAGTTTGAAAAAAAAATTATTATGAACTTTATATAAATTTTCTTTTATGTATTTGATGAATTATAAATTTATAAATTATTATCTTATGCATTTAGCAAGATGATTAATTTAATACGTTGGCCCGAGTCAGGACTGAAAGAAATTATTATCTAATCGAGATTACTAATTGTATGGTGGAGTTACTGCAGCAGACCAATCATGTGTGATAAGCACGGTGTCAACCTGAGAGAAGTCTTAAAATAATGACATGTGTACAGATGTTGTAGAGAGAGGCATAAGAGGAGGAACAATCAAACTCAGTTTCCCGAGTGCACGAGTGTAACAGATTATCAAATCATATAGATTTTATCATTCTTTGTGAAGTAATTGCTCTTATTCTTTATGGAGTTATTTTAGCAAAGTTTCCACATTGCTCTCGATCTTAATAATACGAAAAATAATAATAATGACCCCAAATGAGAGGAAAAGTCTCTTATTTATAGATATTAGAGGCCGATCATAGCAATTGGATGACTTCTAGATGAATGATTGAGATGAAGTACTGCCTGCAATCATTGGATCTATTCCATGGATCCAATAGCTAGAATTCATTCATTCTTTTATGTTTATGGGCATGGGCTTTTTATATGGGTTTGGAATAGAATGAGGACTTTTATAATATAAAAGGAGTCTATTTTTAATATAAAATAAAAAATAGACTTATTTTATTCTATATAAGCCTTATTTTAACCAAATTGGCCTAGAAAAACATTTTTGGAGTCTATTTTTCACACACAAGAAAATCAAATTAGGCAAAAAGGAAAATAAACCTGTCTAAAGATCCCTTTTTCGAGCCTATCAACTTAAATCTTCCTACAACACCTCTTAATAAACCTATCTTCTATGCCATATATAGTAAACCCTAAGAACTGGAAGTTAAATCAAAACCCTAAAGTTAACATAGTTCTATAATTAGTCTATTGAATCTAGATTCGGCAATCCCTCGTTCTTAAACCCTAGACAATGGAATTAAGATAATTATGGATAACGGTTCGTAATAGTATAGGAAAGCTTAAAAATATCAGATTTATTAATTTCTAGTGTCTTTTGGATCCAAACAGGATTAGTTTCGAAAACCGTGCCTAGTGCACTGGATAGTGAAAATATTCCGACAATACCATTAGTCTCGTAAAAATATAAGGATTTCAAAAATATTAGTTTTTAAATTTTTTGGTAACTAAAACTATCAAATATAGCTTATTTACGCGTATTTTCTTTACTACCGGTATTTTAATTGTATAGTCTACTATTCATAGTACTTTTCTACTATTCATTACTATTCATCTATTTCTACTTTTTCTATTACCTATTCTTACAAACTATATACCTATTTCTTACAATTTTCTTTTCCCATAAAAATTCTACATCACATATTACTAAACTTCTCTTACATTTTTCTTCTAAAATTAATTTTTAATTATTCTTTCTTTCATGCCATCGATTTTCTTTTCTTTTTCATTTATTTAAATAACTATATTTTCTCTCCAACTTTTCCTATAAATACCCTCCTCCTCTTTCATTTCTTTCACACTTCATCTACCCACAAATTTTCTATCAAAACTCTCTAAAACTCTTCTCTCAAAACTCTCTCCAAATACTCTCTCAAATTCCTTTCTACATATCCCCAAAATTCTCTCAAACACCACCACTTTTCTCCATCATCAAATATCTTTTAGATAATAAACTTTCTTTATATTACTTCCACCACGTCATGTAACTTTACATGATCATAGTGTGAGTTTTCTAAACTTATTGTTATAGAAGCTACACTATATTAATGTATTGTTCATGTTCATGAATATCCATTTCTATATTTCTATTGTTGTTATTATGTTTTGCTCATATCATTAATGTTATTATGCTAACTTCTTATTTATATCTTACTAAATATATTTATGTACTTATATATATATATATATATATATATATACTCTTTAAAGCATATAAGCTCACTTGTTATTTATTTACTTCTATGCTTTGCAATTTATTTATTTACTTATTTTATGCAAATTATTAAGACTAATCTTTCTAGTCTTAGACTTGTCCATATCAAGTCAAAATAATTTTCTTTTCTTTTCTTTTCTTTTTGGAATTAGTCTATTCTTAGTCCCGGGATATCTTGATGAAGCTAAGGTTCCCAAGACTTGATCTTATTATTTTGCTCTTATATATTATTGTATATATCTTATCTTATTATTTAATATTATTATATTTCTCATAGTTACATATTCTCATCCATGCTTGAACATTTTGATATTGTCTCAATAATTATGAAAAGGATTTTTCTTAAATAAAGAAAAATAAGAACTCTATTTAAAATAATTTTTTGTCATCTAAGAAATATTTTTCCATATAAACATAAAGTTTTATCTTAACAAATCATTTCCAAAGTTAGAAAAGTTTATCACAAGTTTCTAATAATAATGGTACATGGGATTTCATCCAAGTATACATAAAGTGAAGTTATCACATACTCTTTTTTTTAACCAATGAAATAAGAAAGTTTCTTTGAAAATTAATATTGCTAAATCATTGTTTAACAAAAGTTTTTCTTAAACTCATTTATCGAAATTTTCTACCAATACTCTAAAATATTAAAGTCTAGAACAAGTTTTACAAAATTATCAAAGAATGACATTTTTAAAGATAAGCCTTACTTAGAAAATAAAGTTAGTAAATGACTTAAAAGGTCATTAATATTATTTATTTAGAGTGGAACTAACTTTAAGAAAACTTTAGAACATATAAACATGACCATTTTAAGAAATTTTAGTCACTATCAAGAAACATTTAGAAAAACTACATTTTTCAACTACTAGATGGAGTTGTAGGAATCTTAAAAAGATTAAAATTATTTTTAGAAAATTTAAAGTATTCTCAAAGATTAACAAATGAAGTTAAAATAAGAAAACACTCACTTATAATAATTTAAGAAATTTTCCCAACAAAACTAAAAAGGAATTTTTCAAGTCTTGGCATATTCCCACTTTTAAAACACATTGTTTTACAAAAATCGTTGTTGAGATAATACCACTAAATTCATGTATATAATTTGAGTCTACATATATATATTCAAAAGATTTTTCAACTATACAAATATCTATATTTTGGTACAAGAATTTTTGGATGAGGAAAAGCTTGGAAAATTGTGTTTTTGAAAACTGGAATTTCGTAATAGTTCTGTATGTCACTGTTCCGAGACCCAAATGGATATTTTTGATAAAAATAAACTTAGAAATAGATAGATCTTTTCGAGTAGGTAGAAATCGGTATATAATATACGAAATTCCGAGTTAAAATGAGCAAGTTATGGTCATTTTAATTTGGAATTTCCATTCATACGAATTTTGACGAATTCAATAAGATAGAATTTGAGAATTTGAGTAAATCTTGGATAAAATACTCATTTTGAGTATTTCTTTTGCTTAGGTGTTGAGGACCAAGATCTTTTCTTCCCCAAATATTACTTCGACTGATAGAAGATCGCTATGGACGAGTGAGTTTCCTTTACGTTTATGTATTCGAGCATGTGCTTGGTGAATAAAGCACTAGATGTTAGGAAAAGATAAAATTGATATGCATGCGGGATATCATGAGAATTATGTATGTGAATTATTATGTACGATCAATGAACGATAAGTATATCGGAACTCGATCTGTGATTGATATAATTGTTTCTATGTATGTATTGCTATGTGTGCAATTATTGCTTGATCGCTTTAAATGAATTAATATTATATTGAAAATTCCATTAAACTAAAGTGCCCGTGCATATCACTTAGAATATCATTTCGCAATTTTGCTACTACTCCTCAGCGTGAGACCGGAAAGATAAGCTGCCTAGTTATATCTTGAGGATTTAGGACATTCGGAGAATACGGCCTCAAGTTGTAGCCAAGTCGGATCGATCGTTTTTAGTAAGAAAAGCCTGGGGACTAGTAGTATAGTTCGTTGGAATCCCAAGACATGTGCAACTTTTAAGGAGGTCGTTTGAGGCCTAGTTCAAATCATTCCCTAACCACCAATGGAGGGGTAAATCCATCATACATACGAAACCGGATAATCATATGTACTGTTTGATCATATAGTTGTTGCATTTCATATGCTTGTTTAATATACTTGGTTGAATGCCTGTTATGAGTACTTTTGCGTAAGGAATATCTCACTAAGCTAGTTATGCTTATACCCCAATAGACTTTTGATATTGCAGGGCCTTTGTTTCGTACCAGAGACCATCTTGATCATCCGGATAGAATCTTTATTTTGGAAAGCTCTTGGAGGAACTTTGTTTTGAAGTCTTAGAGTAGATTTCTTCTAAAATCTTCTAGCTTTAATTATTTATCTTAATAAAACTATGTTGTTATGAAAATTATCAGGGGAATGCCCCTTAGAAGTTGTAAGACTCTATATTCGATGAAATATATTAAGTGTTCCGTTACCAATATCTTAAAATGCATTACTCCACCGGTCTCCCTTTGATGTGAATGTACGCCTTTTACCAATATAAAAGTTTTCGAGTGACTGAGGTAGTCATTCTTAAGTTTTAATATTACGTACAGTGGGCTGTCACATTTAGAGTACCCGTTGGAGCGTGATACTATTACTAACCCAAAAGATAAGTTCGTAGCATTAAATTGGGCTCCAAGCCCAATTACCGAAATGACCCACCACATTAATTTATCAAATATTCATTTATTAAGATTTAACTATGTTGTTTCTTATACAGATTTGTTTGACCTTATTGTAGAAGATTTTCATTGATCATCTCATAATGGGGGGATGGGTTGAAGAATGTTTTTGTTTTCATTTTGTAAATTTATTCATTATAAATAATGCCTCAACGTATTTACTTAGCATGTTTGAATCATTTCATAACAGTGGAATTAAATAGCTATTCCTATTTTATAGAGCCATTATTAGGTTTAGTTTGAGATTTAAAAATTAAACTTCTACATAGGCCAAAAGAATAACTATTTCTTAGATTTTTTTTTTTCCTTCAGGGAATTTCATATTTATACAAATGACCCTAGCCTAAAAATCAACCCATTATCTCTAATATTATGGTATTAGTATGTATAAATAATTATACTATTTGACCTATTGTAGAGTATCCATGTCCACCTTTTTCAATCTATAAATTTAAATGACATATAAATAAAAGTGATTTGGTTTTGATATGGTTCATTGTTTGCTTCAAAGTGGTTTTAAATAATTTACGGGTTGGTTCACAGGATCGAACTAAATCAAGTCACTTCTAATTAAAAATAATAAAAATAAGTGGCTTTTTATTTTAAATTTTGAACCCTATCAACAAATATTTTCTTTATTTGCCTTTTCCATTTTCTTTTTCCCTCCTCTCATTCTCAATCTCCTCAATGTACGCCTTATCCTTCACTTTTTATCTCTCATCTCTCTCTCTCTCTACCTACCTTATTTTTTTTTAAGATCTAGTGCTTTGTGATATAATGCTATAAGATTATAATTCTTGCATAATATTCCTCACCTTGATAATCAATCTTTGGTTGAAAATTCTAATATTATCAATCAAAACACAGTGTAATTAAAAATGTTACAAACCTAATCGAATCAAATCAAACAACATTTGAATTAGTTCATCTTAAAACCCGAAGCTATTAAAAACCATTCGGTTTATTAAGAGATTAAATAGAGCCATTTCAATTGTGATTTGGTTTTGTTCAACCTTGCATCAAACTTGAAATTAAGGATTCATGTTATCAGTCCCATTTATTTAGGACTTTTTTGTTTTGGTCGAATATTTAGGACTTTTTTCACAGAGTACTTAATTTTAGTGCCGTTTTTGCTAAGAGTCCATCGGCGCGGCAAGGAATATGCTTCTTTTTCAAACTCTACTCGTCAGAGCCCAAATCCACCAAAAAAAGTGTTTGTCCTTTAGTGGCGACTGGGCCACTACACATTCGAGCCCAATCAATGAGCTTATTGAAAAATTATTATTATTATATTTTCTTGAAAGCTTGTCGAAGAAACATGTTGGACCTTACTTTTTCAATGATTACGAATTGAATATCGACTAATATAAATAAATTAGTGAACATGCAGGTCTTGATGTGGTTGTGGATTAATAGATTTGTAATTTTAGGGACAATGTTTCATGTTTGAATGAATTTATAACCATATGGGAACAGTAAATGCAGTAAATAAATTGCAAGTGTAATATTTTTTGACATGGTTTGGCTGCTCCTCCTTTGTGGTGCTATTGGAATTTGATGATTGAGAATTTAGGGTTTTGATTTCTTCAAAATTAGATTAGAGATAGAAACATGGGAACAGTAAATGCCATTCGTATGTAAAAAGTTTACTATAACGATATAATAAAATTTAAAGTATAAAATAACTATTGAGTTAAACTATACATACAACTAAAAACTAATGATATAAGGAAAATTTATACATAAAAAGACACCAAAATACCAGGACCCCCTTTTGTTTAAAAACCTACTGACCAGCCCCTTATTTTGCATAAACATGTAACCATTACTATTTACTCCTCTTTAAACTTCTCCATTAATTTCCTAATTTGTGAGTCGTAGGTATGGAAAATCCCAAATTTGATCCTTCTTCTTCTACCTTCTTTTGTTACCCATAAACAAAAACTCCAATAAAACTTGTCCACTCTAAAATTTCACAAACACAAAAAATACTCCTCTTTTTTTTTTTTTTGTCCTCTTTTTAAAAAAGCATGCAATGATACAAACCTGGTGTCCCTAGTGTTAATTGTTAAGAGATTGACTAAACATATAATTTCACAATCAAGTAGAATTGCAATATCACACTTGTAGGAAGTCTCAAGCAGTAAAACAACAGTCAGAGAGTGTCGTTATTGCGACATGGAATCTCCTGTAAATTGCCAGGCGATTCTATAGATGCTCCTGATGCAAGGTAATAACATGTCAATTTATTACTGAGCAAGATCATTTAATCTAAAGTTTCAACATAGTATTAAGGGGCATTTAGATAATTTTAAATGATGGTGAGATATTATGAAGTTAAAAACTTCTATTATTCACTTAATAAGAATAATGATAGGTTAAGTGGCTGCATTTTTTATTCTGCGAAATTTTATGGTTTCATTATTAATTTTGATTGGACCTATCCTACACTATCCAACAGCCAATACCCAACCATGATCAAACCACTAAAATAGTTAATATTTCAATTACTATATTTATTTTAACAGTTAGATAGTTGACTATCAGTCTTGTCGACGGGACTGTAGAAACACCCTTTGATCTTTTACAATTTAGTGGTTTATCTTTAGATTTTGGAATGCGATATCATGTTTATTAAATAATATTTAACCAATATTTATATTGATGATAGGACAATGGTAAACAAAGTGCCTATACATTTGATTTTTAGCAATTTTTGATAATTTAGTACCTCATCTTTAGATTTTGGCAATTTTGGCCTCAGTACTTGTCATTGTTATTATCCTGTCATTAAAGTAAACGTTTGTCAAATATTATTTATTAGAAACATTGAACCACACATATTTTGAAAGTACAACTACTAATTTTCCAAAATCTAAAGTTCAGTATCTAAATTACCAAAAATCAAAAGCACATGCTCTTAGCATATTATTATCTTCGCTCGATAACATTGATAAAACTTTTCAAGGAATATCATGTGCTTAAAGCATAAAGTACGCTAGTACAAATGTTGCCAGACCCAAACTAGTCCGTCTGGTTTGATTCGGTTCAACCAAAACAAGCTATGTTAGTGGGCCGGTCTATGTATTTTGCCTAAGTAGGAATATTAAATATACTGTAAAAAATGTAATTTATTTTTTATATTTTATTGGTAGGAAAGGTTGGTGCATTGATACTTTTTTCTACCAACCATATTGGTTATATATATATATATATATAATATGTTCCTGATGACAGATAACAAGATAACCTTTCAATCTATATTGTCCTTTATCCTATTCATAAGTTTTTTCTTCAGGTATTAGAGCATCAAATGATCCCTTAGGATAATTTTTTCAAAAAAAAAAAAAAAAGGTCATTATGACTGAACCCACTAGAGAGGTGGCTGCAAAAGGAAAACAATGTTGCGACTACTATTGCCAACCTAACCATATGGAAGAGACATGTTGGAGACTTCAAGGCAAGCCTAGTCATATAAAATCAATGCGCTAAGAAAATAATAAAAATCCTAAGACTACTATCTTGCTAAATTGGATCAACTATGGTCAATGTCAATTGTAAATTTTATTCTGATCACATCATTCTCCTTTAGCAAATCTTAGATCAAACTCAGCTACATCCTAGTGAGAGTAAGTCAAATGAACAAATGTTGCTACAATAGCTCCAATAGGTACATGTTAGACTCTTCATAACAGTTTAGGTTGTGAAAATTGTATTATTGACATGGGAGCATCTAATCATATGTGCAACTCACTACCTTTTTTTAATACTTTTTGTAAGTGCAGTGATTTAGAAAAATTTCTGTTGTTAATGGAGATGATGTTGTGATATAAGGAAAATGGATAGTTTATCTAGAAAATTTAAAACCGTTCAACACCCTATATGTTTCTGAGCTTAAGTATAATTTGTTGTCTGAGAGTAAGTTGATAAGGGATATGGGATGTAAAGTTGTTTTCTCTTCAACACATTGTGTTTTGCAGGACCAATCTTCGGGGAGGATGATTGGCAATGCTAAGGGAATCAACGACCTCTACTATATTTCTAGAAGAAGACCTACATTTAAGGGACAGTTAGAGTTTAAGTCCTTCACGTCAATTTCCAATGAGTCTGATGTTATTGTATGGCATAAACATCTCGGTCATCCTAGTTTTTCATATCTGGGTCGCTTATATCCACACCCGCTCAAGAATAAAAAGGTTGGTGATTTTGAATGTGAACATTGTATTATGGAAAAATTATCAAAAAAAGTCTTTATCATATTCAGCCTTATAAACCCTCTAAACCTTTTCAGTTAATACATAGTGATATTTGGGGTTCGGTCAATATTAACTTACACAGGACATAAGTGGTTTACTACTTTTATTGATGATCACTCACAAGTTTGTTAGGTTTTTCTCTTAAAAGAAAAATTAGACATTTGCTATATATTTCAACAATTCCATAAAATTGGCTCAAATTTGTTTCAATAAAATATTCAAATTCTTCGCACTGACAATGAAAAAGGATATTTTTCAAATGAGTTGAGACAATATTTAATTACAAATGGTATTGTTCATCAAAGCTCTTGTCGTTATACCCCTCAGCAAAATGGAATTGAATAGACATTTACTTGAAGTTGGTAGATCAATAATGTTCACATCTTCAATTCCTAATAGTTTCGAAGGAGAAGTGGTTTTAATCGCTGCATATCTTATTAATCATGTCCCATCAAAATTTCTCAATTTAGAGACTCCTATTAGCGTTTCACTTGAGTCATATCCTGATATACAATTATTAAACTCTCTTCCTCCAAAGGTCTTTGGATGTACTGTGTTTATTCTGACTAACTTACAAAATAAACACAAGCTTGAGTCTAGGGCAATTAAGTGTGTCTTCGTTGGGTATTCACCTACACAAAAGGGGTATAAATGTTATCATCCTCCTACAAGGCGTGTATATGTCACTTTTGATCTTGTATTTCTTGAAAATCAACCCTATTTTGGCCCATCGATTGAGGGGGAGTTAAAATCCCTTCATGATCATGATAATAACCCTTTGTTCATTAACCTTCGCCCATATATGTCACTTTTTATCTTGTCTTTCTTGAAAATCAACCTTATTTTTGGCCCATCGATTGAGAGGGAGTTAGAGTCCCTTCATGATCATGACAATAACCCTTTGTTCACTAACCTTCAGCCATATACACTACTTATCAATCTGTAGATACCCTATAGAAATTAGATAAATTGCAACCTGCTGAAACTTCATCCCTACATAAGGATGAGCCAATTGAATTAGCCTCCTCTTCACTAGAAAGTCTTGTGAGTTGTTGAATCATAGTGATAATGTTACTATGCAACTAGAAGGTATGACAGACCTATCCACCCCTGAAGATCCCAAAACAAAAATAATTCTTCAATGAGATTAGCTGTTAAAGTATATACTAGATGATCGAAGATTCCCTTGCCTGACCAGTCACTTTTATTAGAGCCTTTAGTCCATTCTTACCATGAAAATGTCCAAGTATTGACGTACAAAAGGGCAACTCTCTGGATCTTCCAATAGCTTTGAGAAAGGAGAAAAGTGTATGTGCAAAATATCCTATTGCTAAGTATATTACATATGAGAATATATCACCTAAATATAAGGCTTATTTATCAAGAAAGAAGAAAAAAGAAACCTGTAAATATTCGAGAGGCCATGGGAAATCCAAAGTGAAAAGAAGCTATTTTAGAAGAGATAAAGAGCCATGTATCAAAATAATACATGGGATATTGTAGGTTTGCCTAAGGGAAAGAAGCTGGTAGGAAGCAAATGGGTATTCAGTATTAAATACAAGTTAGACGGTTGTGTGGAGTGATACAAGGCTCGATTGGTGGCTCAGGTCTATATACAGACTTATGGGAGATTATGAAAAAACTTTTTCTCTAGTAGCTCAGTTGAACTCCATTAGAGTCATGTTATCTCTTGCAGCAAATAAGGATTGGCCATTGCATCAGTTAGATGTTAAGAATGCTTTTTTAAACAGTGATTTAGAAGAAGAGATTTCCATGCAAATACCTCTAGGATTTACTCCAAAAAGTACTAGTGGAAAGGTATGTAAATTAACCAAGTCCTTGTATGGTTTGAAACAATCTCCTAGAGCATGGTTCAAAAAGTTCAATGATACTTTGTTAAGATTAGGTTATTAACAAAGTCAGGCTAAGCATACCTTCTTTACAAAATTAGGAGAAAATGGCTTAAAACCTATCCTTATCGTGTATGTCAATGACATCATTATTACTGGAAATGATATGGTAGAGATTAAACGACTGAGGAAGAATATTGCAAGGAGTTTGAGACCAAAGAACTACGAGAATTAAATTCTTTTTAGGATTGGAGTTGGGCAGAGTAAAAAGGGAATTTTCATAAGCTATAGGAAATATATAGTAGATCTTTTGAAGAAGACAAGGAAATTAAGGTGTAAACTCTCAATACACCTTACGACACAACTAGAAGAGTTATGCTCCAAAGGATGATGCTCTTGTAGACAGGGTCAGTACCAAAGAATAGTGGGAAGATTGATATATCTTTCTCTGACAGACCAGATTTAGCTTACTCAATAGTCTTGTTAGTCAAGCATGCATGCTCACACCAAGCATCAGCTGATGGCATCAATCATATATTAAGGTATCTCAATGGAACTTCAAGAAGTCTTTATAAAGAAGACTCAAAGCGAAGTATAGTAGCTTTTGTAGATGCTAACTGGGGAGGGGATATCTCTTAATGTAAATCTACATCTGGATACTATACAAAAGTTTAGGGTAACTTAGTAACTTGGAGAAGCAAGAAACAACCTGTGGTTGCTAGGAGTGGTGCTGAGACTGAAGATAGAGTAATTGCTCAAGGAATATGTGAAGTGATTTGGCTACAAAGACTATTAATGGATCTAATCGTATAGGTTATATGGTGACAGTAAGTTAGCCTTGAATATTGTAGAAAATCCTATTTAGTGTGAGCCATGAAACATGTTTGGTTAGACCACTATTTTATAAAGTCAAAGATTGAAGATGGAGGAATCAAGCTACTTCATGTCTCATCTCATAATTAAGAAGCAGAAATCTTTACCAAATCTTTACCAAAGCAACACTTTGTGGAAATCCTATGCAAGCTGGGAATGATAGATATCCTTTCCTCAGCTTGAGGGGGAGTGTAGGAATATTAAATACATAATAAAAAATGTAATTCATTTTTTATATTTTATTGGTAGGTAAGGTTGGTGTATCAATGTTTTTTTTCTACTAACCGTATTAATAGTGTATATATATATGTTCATGGTAAATGATAATAAGTTAAGCTTTTAATCTATATTACATTTATCCTATTCATAAGTTTCTTCTTCAGCCCAGATTGACATCGACCTGATTGATCTGAACAGCTATATTAGGACCAGGTCAACCTAGTAAAAAAAAAAAACAGAATTTTCAAATATAAACTATATTATAAATTTAAAACATATAATTATTATGTTTTTTTTTTTCTCTTTTTAAAGTACATGCTTATATGGACTTAATAGCTAATTGATTGATTTGATCTAAACGTAGATTTAATTGGGTGACAACATATACATTTATCTTTCATAATTAAAATATGTCTTATATTTTTACTTTTTATTGACCTCAGTTCAACCTCTCGACCCTTGGCTCCCTATTATGACCCATTAAAGCCCTAATGTGGTTGTGATATCACTGACTAACACACTAAAATCATCAAAATTTATATAATATTTTGAATTCCTAAAATATATGATTAAATCACTTGAAAAATATTGGAATTATAAAGTTTTTCTCTTAGTATTATATCAAGTCAATATTTAAAATCAACATATACCTGTAAGTAATTTTAGATAAATAAGTCTTAATGTTATTAGCTTTCAAAAGTTATAATTGTATTATTTTCAAAATTCAAGAAGTCCATTACCTGAAGATGTTTTTGTAATTTATCCAGACTTTAAATCATACAAGAAAGAGTGACTGCGAGCAGAACTTAAAGGGAATTCTGGAACTTCAAGGATTAGTAAGAAAAAGATCAATCGACTGTCTCTACATGTGACATCCAAAAACAAACCTATACAAAGTTTACAAACTGCATAGTGATTATAGTTACAATAAGCTAACAATCTCCTCTCCTATACCTCAAATGAATGCCAAAATCAACAAAAAATTCTGGGTCGCACCGAAAACACATAAGAAAAAATCACTCAGAATCGAAACTTTTATTTTGTCCACAGAGAAGATTTTATTGTATAAGAGGCCACCAGTGATAGTCTCTGCTAAAACAAGCATTAATGTAGATCTTGAAGATGCCCATTCATTTGTATGATGCGAGTTCTCAGGCTACATTCCTCCACCTATCATTGTTTTGTCAATATTTCAGAACCAAAACTATGCCAACTTGATGCATTGCCAGAGAATTCATGCTTTGTAAAAAATTAGGACATGTGATCTTTACCTGCATTGCAACATTGGCCGAAAGAAGATCTCTTGATGTACTAAGCAGTGCTCGTTCTTTTGCTGTTACACGAGCCAATTCGCTCATTAGAGACTTGATTTCTTCAACCTGCGTAAGATGATTACCAGTAAGAGGAGGCCATAGTCATTGAAATAGAATTTATCAACATCTTTCCTGAATAATAGTGTGTTAAGACAACATCTGCAATAATGCTTCTCTCAATCATAAACAAATAAAATAAATAAGGTACAGATAAGATACAGAAAAATACAAATACAGATAAAATACAGATACCAATGAAAATCAGATAATGTAAACAGGCCCTAGCTTGAATTGATGTTGTTAATTGTGTTTGGCTTTAATCAACATTCTAGTACCACTTAGTGGGGTATGAGACATCCCATCTATACACAAACATGGTTTAATAGTTCTGTTACCTTTGATAAGAATAAGCATGTAGATTGCATTGCCAGAATCACGTCTGCAGCTGAACTTATGGCCTTCTTCAGATCGTGCATGTCGGCCTGCATGTATATCGAAACAAGAATTCCTCTCACAAACCAAAAGAGATTATCTAGGAACACTAATTCATATGGACAAGGAAGAGGAAAAATTCATTATCATACCCTTGCTCCATCAACAACTGGAAGACGAAGAGCATTCGCCTCCAAGGCAATTATAGCTCCAGACAAAGAACTTGAGTATTCCTTTTCCATGGATGACCACCTCTCCAAATACATCACCTTTCCCCATCAAATCATTAAAAGGATGCATTAGGAAGAAGTTTTGATCCCTAATTGATTGTGAAGGAAAAAAAGAGGATACATGTCTTACTTGCCCCTCAATAACAGAAGTAAGTTTCAGGTGCCGCAGGTACAATTCTAACTCCATTATCTTGGTTTTGACAGATTCTCTCAACATTGAAATAATTACCCAAGCATTCCAAAGGCTCCTCTGATATGAAATAATACGAAACAAGACATTATGTAAATCAAATCAAGTAGTGAAGATCTAGAATTCAACCCTCAAAAAGGTAAGCAAGCAGGACCTCCACCTCCTGTCTTGCACCAGAGCACGGTCCAAATTGATAAAGTAAGGAGTCTCATTTCTATAAAGGTTAGCATTTCAATCATGAATGGCTAAATTAATAGATGTTCACTGACGGTTCAGGGTTTGAACCTAGGAACACATACTCCTATAATGTTAAAGTTAGGTACAAGTACAACTATGTGATCGAGACGTTTAAGTTCGATACGATGTGAATTATTGCTGTGAAAATTTATGTTTTTCAATCCATTCATTCGCATCACATTCAGGCTAAGACCGAAAATCGAGCTATAAATGATAGAAATCAATGAGTAAAACGAACAGACTGACCGGCAAAATGCACAATTATACCTCTACTTCTAACTCCTGGTCACAAAGGTAGTCGTCAGCTCTAGCGTTCACAAAGCGCCATTGCAAGAGCCGGTTATACAAAAGTCTCAACTCATGCGCATCAGCAATCTGCTTCTCCCCTACTTTTGTTCTTCTCAAATCAGCAGCATAGGTCATCACAGAAGGACATTATTCACACTTGCATTACTTGTCCTAGGACTTACTTCCCTCACCGGCGATGCTGGAGCACTACCTTTACCTGGGGAACCTGGCCAAGCCGCCGCGTGAACACGAGATGACTGCCTTCTGCCACTCAAACCTCCTGCTTTAGGAGGGCAGGTAGCTTTCTCGGAAGACAAATTCTTGGGTGGCTCGGCATTATGCCGGAACCAACTATTGCTCTCTTGCAAAAACCGAGCCGGCACTACGATCCCTCTCCTCACCCGCTGCCCTCTTCCTCCATCATTACAACAACTGCCATTATCATCACCACGTGCACGATCATGTGCTCCTAAAATACTGCTGTTGGCACTTCCAGAATCCACACTCTCAGTATCAGAACCATAAGATTCCAAACCATCACTATTTCCATTCCACTCCTCATTACACTTCATCACACCCCGGTTTTTCGAATTCAATCCGGGTAGCTTGTCATTCAAGAAGGCTCTAACATCAAGAGTCATCAAGTTCTGCAATGCTCTGGCGACATAACCATTAGATCCACTTAGTTTTCTTCTCTCTTCCGTACAATCGAAACTGCGGTTCAAAGATTGCCCTTGAAGTGCTAGTGTTTCCAAGTTCCTTGTCCCCGGCTTTTTCCTCTCCGCTGCGGATACCTTCTTTGGACTTCGCTGTGGAGGTGCCGGTTTTGCCCTGTTAAACTGAAGGGAAAACGATTCTCCTTGGAAGGAAACTGATAGGCTTCTCGCAGTGGAGGTAAATAGCTGTTTCTGTGCAGAACTAGTTTGTTCGCTGCCATCTTGATTTATTCCTGTGGGAGATCATCAAAAAACTGCTTTAGAATTATAACAAAGATAAATAAAAGCTGGGAATAGGAATGAAAATTAAATTTAAATTCATGGACAACTAAATATATCATGTTTGTCCATTTCATGGGAGAGAAGTGCTCATGGCCGCTAGCCCTTGTCTGCCTCGGCTAAAATCGTTTATTTTCAAAGTTGAAACAAAAGAACAAAAATATGTACACAATAAAAAAGTTACCATTACTTGACTCGGGTGAATTTGGTGGGAGGAATCTTCGTTGGAGTGATTTCGACCGCTTCAAAGTCGGTGAAACTCCGTCTGATTGCGTCATAGCAGGCATGGAAGCAGGTAGTTTGGAAAAGAAAGCAAACATGAAACGTGTGAAGAAGAAGAAAAGGAGGAGGAAGAAGAAGAAGCAGCAGAATAATGGTGATATATTACATAGTAATTAAAGGAGATGGTAATTGAAATGGCAATGTAAAGTTCGTTAAAATACTCCATCAAATCAATGTGTAATGCTGTGGACACTGCAGCAACCATCCAACAATGATGAACCAATAAAAGTAGTTTCACAGTCATGTAATTATTCAAATCGCTTTACATGGAAAAAGACGCCGACGTTTGATCTCGAAATACGAAATAAGAGAGACATATGATAGTTATGGAACCGTTATGAAGCGAAAGAAAAGAAGAAAGCTGCACACGAAAATAAATAATGTCTGTGTCGTATTATCGGTTGTTATTCAGTAAAGTTATTTTGCTCGATCGTATTTCTTAGTGAATCCATTATCTATGTATCGCTTAAAACTGTGACATGTTAGGATTAGAGCATCACATGCTCCACCTTATACTCATACCGAAACATGAGTATATGTAGAGCTCTTGGACCTGCACAAAGTTAGAACCATATCTATCTTCAAGAAATTAAAAAAACTAGGTAATACTTGGTTACAAAAACTAGATAAAACAAGGAGAATTAGACAACATAGTACGAAAAGTATTAGACAAAAATTTTAAGTTTTTTCTAGTATCATAAAGAGAGTTTTGTCCAGTTCTGAATACATTTTGTAAATCAAATATGGCATGGTGACTTTTGTTAGTCTAGTACCATAAAAAATTGTGCAATCAAATGCTACCTTATTTTGCCATTTGAGCAAATGGGTTCAATAATCCAAAATCCATGTGAATCTTATGAGTCTTATAGGCTAACAATATTTTAAAGAAACCTAATACATAATCAATGATAATTTATTCTCCACAAAGTTGCATACAAAAACATTATCGAAGAATGTAAGTAATTAGTTTTATAAATATAATTGTTTATCATTTATTCAAGTATTGTTTATGTAATTCCTTGTTCGGTTTGCTTCCTATGATGCCAAAAGTCTTTCATGTTTTAAGGCAAGTGAGAAAATTTGAATTACTCCATGCCGTACTAAATTACTAACACCATAAGTACAGCTGAAGTGGGAGTAGCTAGGATTTGTAACAATAATAGGATTGCATACATTGTGCTTTTATTATTGATCAGACATCAAGTTTAAATTAGATTACAATTTTAGTATTAAAGATGTTCCAATGCCATAAGGATGTTATTCCTCCAAAATATTAAAAATCTTAAAGTCATATAGTACTTTGACAAGCATTAAGCCGATCAAAGGATTTCCTTGAGGAGGTCATAGGCCTACAAATGTGTTATTACACAAGACATGGAAACCATGGTAAGATACATTTTTAGTATAAAAAATGTCCCAAATCTATAAGAATGTTACTCATCCAAAATATCAAGAAATAATGTAAAGGGATCCTTAATGAGAATCAAAAGGCAAACACTTTTTGAAGTGACATAAAATATTGTAATTACATTTGATATACAAAATAAATCAATTGTACAATGAAATCCCACCAATTAGCACAACTATATTCAAATTTGAATAGAGATACCTAATTGAAGCGACACAACTTAAATATCACATTTACCAAGAGATACAAGTCGAGGGAAACCTGATCAGCTTCATAGGCGCTAAAGCTCAATGTAAAATATCTATATATAAGTCATACATGGTTTTTTTTCATTGTATACAAATTAAGCTTATTTTCAGAAAGAGGTTTCTTTACTGACAAACTTCACTTAACAAAAGAGAGATTAAGGAAGATAAAATACATCAGATGCATTGGGAAAGTCTTTCTATAGCTAAGGAAGAGGGGGCACAGGACGTATTAATTTACATGACCATAACCTAGCTATTCTAACAAGCTCTACTAAAACAGTAGGAAAAAATTCCTACTATGCTTTGGGATATAATGTTCAAAGATATATACTTCCTTGTAGGGGTTTTAAAGATGCAATTTAGGGTACAAAATCTTCTTGTCATGGAGTCAAATATTGGAAGGCAAAAGGATCTAGTTTGAGGAGGCATTACAGAAGATTGGGTTAAGGAAAAAGGATGGATGTGTGTAAGGATTTTCGGGTAGGCCACACTTAAGACAAGATTTACTCAAATGCAAAAATGAAAGTAGTTAATTATTCATCTAGTCACACCATCCTAGGATATTAGAAACTTAAAAAAATCATTCCACAAGAAGGAAGTGTTGGCTATATGCACCTTACCCATCTATTATTGAAGAAGTAAAGACTCCATAGTAAAGCAACTCAAGAGAAAGGGCTCATGGAAAATCAATATACCATGTGGTTAGAAAGCACAAGGTATATGATTGTGTAAAAAGGCTATCTTCTTCTAAAGTTGTAACATTAAATCAATGGAAAAAGCTATGGAATTAACATACGTCATTGAAAGTCAAATGCTTTTTTGAAGGCTATTTCAAACTTCTTGTCAACCTTCGAGTGGTCATATTTGAGAAAAGGGATGAATTACACCAGAAAGTCTCAACATTTGGGGGGTAAATTCATTTAAGGTTTCAATGTTTCGAGTGGTTAAAAAGAAGTATCAACGTTTGAGGGTAAGTTTATTTAAGGTCCTATAGGTCATTTAGGTCCCAAGGACATGTATCAACATGAGAGAATATTTAATTAAAAATAAGAAGATTCTTCTCTATTGACATGTGTTCTTAAAGACTAAATTGACTCACTTTTTCAAATGCTGGGACCTTTTGGTGTAATTTACCTTGAGAAAAGTGAGTATGTCATCAAATTGTTTCTTTTACAAGGAAGCGGAAACACTTAACTTGTACTCTTAATTTTGCATGGGTAGAACTAATGAGATTTGGGAGATTAAGAGTAAGAAGAGAATATGTAAGAGTCGAAGGGTTTGTGAAATGTTTTGAGGAGGTAATAGAGGAGTCGTACATCGAAGATCTAAGAAGGAATTAATAGTTAAGAATATAGGCGGATGCTAGATCCTCTAGAAGTGATGAGGAAAGTAAATCAATTGTTGAAAACTATAAAAAATGAGGAACAAGATAGCAAAGAAAGTCAAGAAATGAATATTCTAGCATTTATTTACGTCATAACTGTTCTTAATCTAGAGGTCGAGAACTCTAGGAAAAGAAACATGCAACTATTAGTGCAGTATTATATGATAGGTAGGAAAAACTACTTAAGGGTTTAGTAGGAAGCATGCATTGTCTATAATCAAAAGAAAGAAAAGTTATCGTGTTAAAGGAGAGCATGATGATGGCATTTGATTGGAATTGGCATGATGAGCATTTTTAATAGATTTAAGATCATTGTTAGTCTCTAAATAGGCTTAAATCATAACTCACCAGGCTTCTTTACCCCCACTTAGACTTCATTAGGTCCATGACGTCATAGTCATAGCAATTTTAAATTTTCTTTTATAAGTTGTAAAGATAATTATGCAATAGATTGGGTTGCTTCTATGATAAGGAATAGGATATATCCATCAAACTAGTGGCTAACCCTCCTTCTACTCTCCTAAAGATAATCCTTGATGACCTTAGATGTAATTCTGATGTAGTATGCATTGGCACATAATTTGAAAATGGGTGATATTAATAAAAGTCACAATTTGGCAAAAAAGAGGGAAAAAGAAAAACAAAAGAAAGGAAAAGAAAGAACTACATGTTAGGACCCGGTCAAATGGATTAATGAATGGCTAGTGTCACATAAAAAGTTTATTTCTAACAAGGATAGTTACTGCAAAACATTTTACATTTATAAGCAACTTATGTTTGTTTTACTATAAGTTACAAATACACCATCTATACTATTAATAACAAACTATTAAACTCCTTCAAACTTATCAAATATAACTTCACCACATATATTTTTTGAAAATATGCATATACGTATATTTCTTATATAGCTTAGAAGTGTCATCCTATTGCAATGATCATTCCCATTTGCCATTTTATTCTCATCTATTTCCACCTATTGAGCGAGGCAAGTTACTTGCGAGAAGACTCTTTTCATTATGCTTAGCTACTTGAAAATAACGTTTAGCTTGCATATGTTAAGCATATAGCCAGCATTTATTATAAGCCAAGATTAAATTCTTTTTTTTTTTTTTTGGGAACTTACAATTTACCTCCTTAAATTGTTATCTAGGTGCAGAATTCACCCCTTGAATTTTGAGGCAAGCTTTCAACTTCTTAAACTTTTAAAAAATTGACACAGTTAAAAATACTTAACATTTTCTATTAAAACTAAATGGAGGAAGTTGCGAAATACCTCAAACTTTCACATATATGTTGGCTCACCCCCTAAACATTTACTTATGTGCAAATTCACTCCCTTAAATTCATTAAGAAATGTTAATTATTCTTAACGATGCCAATTTTTAAAAGTTCAAGAGGTCAAAAAGCTTACTTTAAAAATTGAAGGGATTGATCCACACCTTATTAAAAGTTCAGGATGATAACTCCCCCTTGCGGTTTTTTACTATGACTAGGCCTATAATGGTGAAACTTGGTGTGCATGTGAAGTGAGTGCCTTATGCTATATGTTGTTATATTCACTTGGTGGATCCCAACTTCTATATATAGTATAATCATGCAAGGAGGGCAAATACAACTGGTGGGTGTCGAATCCAACAAAATTAAATAACCTACTCTTGAAATTTTGTAAATAGTAGTGAGCAGGATCGTCTCCACAGAGACTGGGGAAAATCTATCTCTATTTTAATAACTAGCAAAAGGGAATAGAAATCGGGGGTTTTGTATAAATGATTAATTAGAAAATAATTGATTTCTAAAATTAACAAATACGTTTATTAATGTAAATTCAATAGCAACAAGTTCTAACCAAAGAATTATCACGATTCAATTCATAAAGATGATCATTGATGCAAGGATTGTTATTCTAATTTATGAATAAATTGGTTATGATCTTCAACAAGCTCTGAAAATTTATCTCTCCTTAGAGTATTGATAATCAAGATACGATCTTTAATTATTCCCTCATTGATTAGACAACCTTAAATAAGCTCTTAAGATTTAGTCTATCAATAGCATTAATAATTAGAGAGACTACCAATTCTAATCAACAGATCAAAAGCATGAACTATTTAAATTAGATCATAAATCACCATAACATAAATCAATCACTTATTCTGTAACCAATCATGTTATCGTATTACTTATATTGGAACAATCAAACAATTACGGATTTGACATTCCGAATAACAATAATCGCTTTGTCAATCAAACAAATAGGCCTAATTCGTAATGATCAATCAAAACAATTCTAATAATTCAAATAGATGAAGTATGAATATTCATAAACAAAATAAACTCAATAGTTCAATTGGATCTCACAATCTTTGATGAATTGATCCCGTAATAATCCTCGGCTAGGTTGAGTAATTAGTTACTCATGATCAAGAAAATAAAACTAGGGTTTCTTGAGAGCATCAATAACAAGAACAAACAATGAAAGAATAATCAATGAATCTTTTTCTCTCTCCTATTTCTTTATATATGTGAGATAAACATCAGATATAAAGAGTGTTTTTCGCATGAAAGATGGCTGAAGGCATGTCGCAACAAGGCTGGCAGCCTTTAATCGCGAAACAAGCGGTGGATGATGATGGCCGGCTCCATGGCCGGCAGCCATGAATCTCCCAGTGCCGGCCATGAATGTTGGCCGGGGGCTTTTCCATGATAGCTGGCGGCTTTGGATGTTCTGGACGAATTTCGAACCTTGTATATCCTCCAATTGTGTTTGCTATTGCTATAGTTCATGAGAAAGCTAATAGTAATGATAGCAAATCATCCCGAGTTTGGAATGAAATTGTGAGTACTTATGCATTCCATTGAAAGTGATATTGATCCTTGAAGCTTGTTACAAACTCATGCCCAATTTCGCCAAACCGTTCCATTTACTTTATAAAACCTGAAACACGACATTAAACTCGATTAAGTATCAATTCTTTTGGATTTCTATAAAATTAATAATAGGATTAACATATTTTACTCAATAAAAATTGAGTATATTCCGTCTTAACAACAACGAACAAGAAAGTATGGTGAAGAAACAATTTACATTAAGTTGATGTTGTAAATTAAATGGAGATGAAGTATGCTAATTGAGTCAAAGAGACACCCTTACAAGAATTTATTGATCTTACCAATTTCATTACTTTAAACTATAAATTGAACTTCACTAGGAGTATGCTTCATAAACAGCCAGCGCAGATACTACACATTGTTTAATTTTGGTGAGTCTTTACCAAACAACATATGCCCAATGATAGCTATTCAAGATTTATGTTAAAAGAAATGTTGTACCATTGCGCGAATGGCACATTTGGTCAGAGGGATAAAATAAAGCAAAAAATATAATTCTTAAAGAATATTTTAGAGAAGTGATAGTTATTATTTAATTTGATTGAGCTTAAAATGGTATTAATAATTTATTATAGATATTTCTGAAAATAACAATAAATCATTGTCCGATTCCATAGACTATTGGGTTAGTGTTTCTTGAGTAAACCATAGAAATGTGTAGGAAAATCAAGGAATAATTATGTCTGTATTTTTTGAGAATGAATTGCAATTCTTTATTTTCTAGGACTATGTGGAATAGCTATCCCAAAGATCAAATGCAGTGATAAGTTTCCCAGATAGCATTAACTATTCTATCCCGCCATATGAAGTCAACCATACATACTATATTATACATTACCCCAAATGTCATATTCTATTTGTGATTTAGCCCACTCAACTCTCCTCCAAATGCAAGATATTGACACATGCTTGCCAACAATGTCTAATTGTAAATTAAGCACTTATGCATTAAAATTATAGCTATGGTCATCCATAAATAAAAGTTTGCACAAGTGCAAATTAGACCAAGTGCCATGTTTGATTCTGACTTGGTATGACAAGATTCACTCAATAAGCAAAATGTCTTGCTATCATTTTATAATTATTAATCATATACAACTTCAATGGCATACTAGGAATGCAACCAAAAATAAATTATTAAATCAGCTTGACAATGACCCTATAGGAGCATAATTTCATTTTCATAATATTGATAGATAGGGTTTTGTAATTTTCACTCCACTTAATGATTTGTGGGTGACAAAAGTACATTATAATTTCTAAACAAATGCAAATGAGAAATGAAAATATCGCTGATTACAGACAAAATCTCCTGTGTAATGAAACTTAGCTTAGCATGTTGTGCTTAATATAGCAATAATCACTAAAAGGTAGGGCTAACCTTAAGATGTCCAATCAAGAAAATGTACTGAAAATTATTTAAGTCCATGAACAACAAATGGGGAAAGTTTTAGTTGATAGATAGACATTGCCTCTTCAACAAGGTTGCAAATGATTAATCATTCTCAAGCCATAAAGCAAACATTTTCTCTAGCAGAAGCAAACGAGTTACAAATAATAATATTGGTTAGCAAAAAAAGCTCGCCGGAGAATTTATCTCGTGGCATATTATTAATGGAAGTTTGCGTGCTTTAGATTGAAAAACACACACCAACCCACTGTTTGTCAGCCTCAAAGTGAAAATTGGGTAGATAATGTAAGAGGCAAGTCACCGAAAGTGTCATTAATCAAGGATTTTATATGTTAGGTAACAGCGACTCACTACTACTATAAACATATTGCGACCAATCAAAACGTTAATTAGCTGTTTTGGCGTTGGTTAATTAACATGATTACAGCAAATTCTAAATCTATTCATACCTTTAATTTACGCTTTAAAAGCAATAAGTCACATTAGTAATTCCGTCGACACTATCTATAAGCCTTTGATCAGCCCAAGAATTTCCTTTAAAGTCCCGCAATCATTCAGGCAACTGGACGAGTTGATGGTAATTTTATTCCGTCCATAGGATAAAGTTAATTAAGTGATAACTATTGGATGTAATGGTTATCCAATTATGTTATCTTTATAATAATAGATTAAAATAACTATTTTTTTCCTTACAAAATTATTAAAGAGTTAATATCACAAATGACATATGAAATTTGATATACAATTAGGTACTTGAACTTTAAGATTAATCAATTTAGTACCTTAACTTTGAAATCAATCAATTTAGTACCTAAAAAAACTTTTCATGTACACTAATAATACATCTATCAAGTTCTTTTAGGTATTACATTGATCGCTTTCAAAGTATTTCAGGTACTAAATTGATAGATTTTAAAGTTTAGGTACTAAATTGATCAATTTTAAAATTCGAATATCTAATTATATATTTTGTCAGAATTCAAGTACCATTCATGATATTATACCAATTATAAATAAAAATTATAGTTTCTTCAAGGATAAAAAATAAAATTCTTTTATTTATTTTATTTGTGAGAAAATGTCAAGTTTAGTAACTTGAATTCTTGAATTTTGAAGTGATAAATTTAATACCTAGTTATTTTAATGGCAATTTCTTCTATTACCATATTGTGAAATGTGACAATGAGTTGAGCCCATGATCAGAAAACTTCCCATTCTCTATCTTAATTCACATAGAAACTCTCAATCACTAGATGTAATCTTCCACCAAAAGTAAGAAATTTCACATATTTTGACTAATTCAAAGAGAAAAATGGGGTTGCTCCCCCGCAAAACTAGCATAAAATTGAGAAAATAAATTTCCCCTATTTGGCACCCCTGAAAAAGATCTTTTTGACGGAAAAACAAAAAAAAAAAAAAAAGAAAAAGGGAAAATATCATGCTATACCTTAAAGTAATGTTGTATTGATATTTTACATATATTTCTAATCTATTGTTACTTTATTAGTATTATTCTAGGTCCTATTTGGTTAGTCTCTTTTTTATTTGTATCTGTATCTTTTTCAAAATGATATATATAAATATGCATGATTTATATTTATATTTTATCTATATTTGATCTATTTGATTTTTTAATGAGAATTGCCAACTTTTTTTAATCTGTATATAATTCTTTATAAATAATTTGTTAGGAAAAGGTATGAAAAAAGTGGTTGTATATGTAATCTTCCAACAAACAACATACCGTTAAATGCAACCAATTAATTTCTTGGTTTCTTACTAGTTATAATTATATTTGTATTAGAAATTCATGCCCTATGATTTTACTCCATCAAGGTCATATTAAAATTTTAATTATAGATAAGTTCGAAATATGGTGTGTTACTTTGTATAAGCCACAGCCTTATTTAAATTAAAAATATATATATTTTTTCTTCCTCCTTCCGAAGTTGGATACTACGTGTCGTCCGAGGGTGCATATATTAGAAATAAGGATGTTCACAATTTGGTTAATCGGTCCGTGGTCCTATTTTTTGTACATAATTGTAATGATTGATTTTTTAATATCACGATCCTTAACCGGTCTATTATAAATGGTTAACCGTTTATTTTGTTAATTTTTTTGGTTTTCGGTTTTTAACCATTTAACATAATGTTTCAACAAATCAAATTGATAGTTCTAACAAACCTATTTTTTAGCTTTTATTATAGATTTTTTTAAATTATTATATATATTACAAGAGCTAAAAAAAAGGAAAAAGAGAAAAAAAAAAAAAAGGGCCTTTGGATATATCATCATCAATAAAATCAAACCAAATCAATTACCACATCAACTTCCATCAAACATTAGGTCTGCTTGTATTGTTTATTTTTCATCTGTATCTATATCTGTATCGAAATGATATATATAAATATATTCGATTTGTATTTATATTCTATTTGTATTTGATCTATTTTATTTTTCATGATAATTGCCAACTTTTTTTATCAACATCTATTTTCTAATAAATAATTTGTTAGAAAAATTTGAAAAAAGTATCTGTATCTGTTTAGAAAAGCTAAACAAACAGACCCATGGAATAGAACATAGCACTTTTAATCAAAATCCAAGTAACATTAACATATGTAACTTATATGTATATGTAAATCATATATATATATATATATTTTAAAAAATAATTATATTTATAAATTATATATATAATATATTTATAAATATTAAAATGGTTAACCATTAACCATTGGTTTTTTGTGGTTACAAACTAAAACCAAAACGGAAATAAAAATAAAAAATAAAAAATAAAAACCATAATCCTAAACCGAAACCAAAGAACCAATTAACCATATTTTTTGGATTGGTTTTCCGGTTTCGATTCAGTTTTATCGGTTTTTTTTGCACGCTCCTAATTAGAAATAAATGATTTGGGGAAATGGATCTGAAAAAATGACTTATTAAAAATGTTAATAATTTTATATTTTGTATCTACCCTTTATTTGTTTTTATAATTAACTATATAAAAGTTAAAGTGTATATTTACTACTTATAAACTTGTTGATATTATTTATAATATACAAATTAAAGGAGCTTCTATAGTCCATCGACCAGATCGTCCAATTAATCATCTAATTGTCAAAATAAATATAGTAATTAAAATATTAACGATTTTAATAATTTAATCACGATCGGTATGGTATGAGCCGTTGGACAATGATGAGACCATTCCAATCAAAAATTAATGATGGAACCATATAATTTTCCCTAAATTAATTCCATTCATTAGATGTGTAATTGTAAAAATAGATAAGTTGAAGTAGTTAATTATAAAATAATTAAAACATAGTTGCCAAATTGAGGGTAAAGGAAACAAAAAATATATATATGTGATTAAGAAAAATTAAAAAGGTCTTGTTAGGAAAAAAAGGAAAACGAAACTAGACCACTTGAAATGGTATCTCCTAAGACACCACTTTAGGTATAAGATTATTTAAAGAGGGAAAGCTATTCTTCTTTTCTTTCGGTGAAAGAAAGTAAACCCTGGATTTTTCATTTTTCAATTGTCACTTTCTTTAATCATTTATGCAAATCTTACATACATTTCTTAGTTTTGCCAATAACTTTATAAGATATGTTCAATTTCCAACGAAGAAAAATGATAAAGTTTTGAGTTAAAATGCATGGATAGGAAATGAGTTTCCTATTTTTCTCTTCTTTCTTACCCTTTTCCTTCTTTATAACTTTCTCTGTCAATCTTTATTTTTCCAGCTAATCATATCTTTTTCAATAAATTCCATGGTCCCATGAAAGGGACCGTCTAATGACTCATCAAACCATTAAAATAAATATGATAGTTTAATTGATATATTAAATATTTTAGTAATGCGATCTCAATTGGATATGAATATGATCCGTTAAATAGTTGATGAGATCAATCTCGTTAAAAAATATAATGGGATAATCAGTGATGAATATAGAATCATATAACTCGTTTAGGAGAAAATTTTATTTTATTACAAATATAAGCATAGCACATATTTTTTTTCTTATCTAAACATATTATAACAATCAAGTTTTTTTCCAAGCAACAGAAGCTAGGATTGGTTCCGTCCTTGGGGATAATAGAACGTTCCATCTCTTTCTCTTTACTTAAGCATGTAACCAAACAGAAAGAGGAAAAAAAAAATCCAGCTAGTTGTATCTCGGAATTGACTTTCCTATTTCCTTCTCTTTCTTACCTTTTCCTTCTTTTTAACTTTCCTTGTGGATCTTTGTTTTCCAGTTGGTTTCATCTCTTGATCTTGGGTTCAGCATGTCACCAAAAAGTAAAAGATTTCCAGGTGTTTGGGTTTGTTTGTTTCATCTATTTCCTGTCAATTTTCCATCTGTTTGGGTTTATTTGTTTTATTTGTTTTCTATCATTTTAGCATCTTATTTTTATCATTTTTAAATTGATATTTGTCAAAAAATAGATATTAATAAAAATAAATAAATATTTTTGCTTGTAAATGGATTAAACATATCGTATACAAATGGAATATAGACAAAATATAAATACAGATCAAATACAAATAAAAAATAGACAATCTAAATAGATATCTCATTCTTTTAGGTTTAGCATGTCATTAAACAAAAGGAAAAAAAAAACAAGTAAAAAAATGCACATAACTCTTAGCTTCAATACCACATCAAATAGAGTCGCGTTTTTTTTTTTTCCCCCATATTATTACATGTGAAGATGATAAAATCGTGTTTTCAAAACAGGAGTTTAAGTATGTTATTTTTTAGATTATTTTTCAAAACATCTATTTTTTTAATTATTATAAATTTTCGATTTTTAGCTATAAAAATAATCGAGTTCCAATACAATAAAGAAAAATAGCGGAGAACCGATGCACTAAGGTAGGGTTTGAAATAAAATAGTCAGGAGGACGATGTCCTGTTTGGTTTTGCTCTACCTCTACCCATTATAAAATAAAGTTTTGAGAGCTAAACAGATTTTTGTGTCAGGAACTTTTGCATTTAATCGAAAAGGTTTTTGCAATAACGTAATATATTACTAATCTGGTGTTTATGCAATCACATTATGATTGCTCCTGATAAAAGGCAAAGGAATAGAGAAAAGCGTGGCCCAATCTAAATAATGATCACTGTCCAAGAAAGAGTGATAATGATCTGTCTACCACTAGTGAATATCAATCTAGAATCATTAAACTTGCTTTGCTTAACTAATCATGGCTATTAGGAGTAGGAAACCTTATTACTTAATTAGCATTGACATAAACAGTTGGTAGGAAGGGATCCATAACCCTAGCTAAAGTAATAACTTTAGTCCGAGTCATGTCAACTTGAAAGATAATTGTCTTTTTTGGTCCACACTAATTCTTACTATGCATATGGACATAGAGATAGCTAATTGTGGGTTTTGTTTCTCTCAAATAACTTGGAATTTCTTAGGTATTGTAACATTCTTGTATTTGCAATTGCAATTGATGTTAAGACGTGTAATTCCTAGATAAGGTTTGGTTTTTTCACTTCTTAAGGGTATGTTAGGATGGTTTATTTTCCATCGATGTATGTATATATTTTTTTATCAATATTTATTTTTTAAGTTTATTTGAAAATAGTAAAAAGATAAGGAAAGAAATGGATCCTAATAAATGCTTAGCGGATGCTATAATTATTCAAACTAAAATAATATTTACTTGTACTCATAAATATTACAATTATTAAAAAGATTATACCAATTAGAACTATTGATTTTTAAGGTAAATTGCATATATATATATATATATATATTCATCATACATTCCCTATTATGAAAAATGAGCATTTAAACCTTCAAGTTATCAAGAAAATGTTTTTAGACAGCTTTGTAATGATACTTCCCCCTAAAATATGATAAGATTTGATTTTTTGTGATATTTTCAATATTGCTGTTTAATTCTTCATTCAAGATTGAAAAAGCATATTTGTGAAAATCCAAAAGTGCAATACTTAATTTCGTAAGTAAATGAGCTAAGGACTCATCCAGAATATATATATATATATGTATATAATTTACCCTAATGTTTAATATAAGCTAACAAACAAATAGTCAATGCCAGCTGCTTTCACGTGCGTAGAAACTATTAAAATGAGAGGGGAAAAAAGGTCTTTCTTCTCCCAGTTATAATTCTGTGTATATTCACTTTCCCCTACGTATAGGGAAAAAGATTAGGAAGTTGGAAGATAAATTAAGGATAATTAAAAATATATCAATGGCAGCAATCAGATCTATATTCTAGTCATTGGGTTAAGCTTAAGATTGATTTACATGTACGTAAGAACCAACGGCATGACTTGAAATGAGTTATGAAACCTACGATCATATAAGGAAAAAATAAAAAATAAAAATTACAGTGACTTGACTACAAATCCTACAAACCAAATCGAATCTTAAATTTCATTCTTTTTTAAATTAGTTCGATTTGATAATATGAAATGGCTCACGATTTAACTCGGTTTGAATCATTAATACTTAAAATTTAAAAAGAAAACAACGATCAATGAATGTTACGTCATTTTATGAAATTTACATTGCTATCATCATTTATTGATTTTTGTTTTTGAACTTTTACAATAAATTGGTGTTATCACTAAAGATGTCTTTTGCTGTTAGATACAAAATCACTTGCTAGTTACAATGTTCTGTATTCATTCACTTGTGAAATTAAGTATTGCTAACAATTGTTGGCAAATAACCTTACCAATGAGACGTTTAAATGAAAAGATGATGTAGAGAGGATTATCATTGTTCTTAAAAAGAAAAATCATATGTTGATTTGTTATAACAAATTAAATCATAAACCGAACTAAGCCGCACCATTTTTTTAATTAAAAAAATTATAATCCAAACCATGTGATAAAATTTTATTACTAAATCCAGTGAACAGTAAAATCGCGATTTTAAAAACTATTTATCTATAAGTATAAAAAGCTTTTTATGTTATTTATTCATCTATTTATATTCTCTGTGAGTATTATAAAACAAGGTCGAACGTTTAATATTATTTATGCCATCTTGATTACAATTTAGTCGCTATGTTTCTTGGATGGTGCTCATTGCTCAATGGGCCTTTGGGCGGGCTACTTCTATCTTATTTTGTTATTTATCCATCGTTCAGGTCCAACTATATGCTTCATGAAAAATCAAAACATGATGTTCTAGTATTGACACGGAGAAATCGAGCTGTTTCCCTCTTTCATGCATGGACCAATCGGATGAAAATTTACTGTCTCAGGAATATTATTCCCAGCTTATCCTAGCCAATAAATAATTGTCATGTAGATATATAGTGATAGAAAGTAGAAACTATTTGCTAAGTTTTAGGGATGTTTTTATTTTTCAAATTTATTTAGCATATGTAAATTGTCTATTTGCTGGAACAAATGGAAACACTAATGTGGAGAAAGTAAGAGAAATTATTTAATATAACATGTGTTATATTGCTAGCTTGATATACAATTAGTATAAGCATATGTGTAGTGAAAAGTAGACATCTTCCTTGGTTGCATCCAAACTGGACTCCACCCAGATTAGCCATAGCGGGTCCTCCATTGGACCCACCCTGACAGGCCAATTCTGAATCTGCAATAGGACCCACAAGGTTAATTGGTCCAACCTAGGACGCACCTGAACCCTCGGTCCATACGGGTCCTTCATAATTTTCCAAAAAAAAAAAATGACATGAAATTCTGCAACACATTAACGCTTCCACAAAGCTATTACTGTGGTTCAAATAAAAAACGGTAAAGTAATGAAAGAGGTAAACAGTGAAAGCAAAGAAAGTCCAAACCTATATTCTAAAATTGTGAGCTTATGAACTATGATGCATATGCACTCCCTTGCCAAGTCCATGTGAAAGCTTTAGTTCAAAAAATTACTTTGATGAAGGTGGTCATTAGCATGTGAATGTCAATCTTTATTTTGAAATATGAACTACGAACTTGGACACAATGATTTCAGCATGATTTGCGGATGGCCAAAAGTCCAAATGTGTTAACTATTTTGTATCTAAAATGTTGAAATTTTTATTTTTAAAAAATAAGTATCGTAATTAATGTAATGGTGTAGCATAATATTTGGAATTTTTGAATTTTTTTTTTTAAATAAAACGAGTCAAAACTGAGTGAACCCACCTTGTGAACTGGTAGGTCCCCAAGTCCAACCGGCCCTAACCAAGGAGATGTCTAGTAAAGAGCAGTTGCATATCCTTGTCTTGCCCGGTAGAGAATAGATGCAATGTATTTTCCAAAAATATCTATAATGCGCAGAGATTCAAGGATTTATCAACCCACGAAAGTTGTTTCACCTAAATGAATACCAAGGTCAATGTTTGATTATGCACAATCTAAATGTGTATTCAATAGGTAAGCATCAAAATCAATTAGATATTTTCCATTTAGGGTAAATTATAAAAGAAAGTTATAACATTTGGGAACAAGTTCATTTGAGGTCACAACGTTTCAAGTGGTTAAAAAAAAGTTACAATATTTACAAAAGTGGGTCAATTGAGCTCTTTGTTGACACGTATCAACATGAGAAATATTTAATTAAAACTCAAAAGATCCGACATATTTGACATGTGTCAATGAAGACCACAATTGACCTACTTCTCTAAACGTTGTGATATTTTTTTAACAATTTAAAACGTTGTGACCTCAGATGACCTTATCCTTAAATGTTGTGATCTTCTTGTGTAATTTATCATTTTCTACTTAGCATACCCTATTATATAGGTAAATTTCAAGAGTCATCTCATAATCAAAGAAGGGCTCTTGGATCTCTGGCTTGATACCTATTTTCAAAAGATCATAAACAAAGCATGACTTCTTACACATGTGATGCAACAAAAGAAACGGAAAATTATCACATTTTGTTGATTCATGCATGAATGTCGGAATTACTTGTTGATTTTGTGAATAGATAGGCAAATGGCATCAAAAATCTAAAAATTATATATAAATCAAAATACTGGGAAGAAAATGAGCAAATGCAGGTCAAAATTATATTAGCACTCAAGACTGTTTTGTTTATTGCTCTAGGCATATATTTATATGCAACTCAAAAACTGCCGAAAATATAAAAGTAAAAAAACTTGCAGATATCAAGAAAATAAAAGGAGAAATGAAAGGTCACGAATGACAATCAAAATGGACATGTTCTAAAAGTTTTCTCGAATAAAACAATTGTCGTTTTAAGGGCCTAAATAATGAAATTTGGCTAGAAACAAACATTAGACACCATCAAAGGTAATGATTTTTGTTCATTGGCTTGTTTTGCATCAAAATAGGGGCTTGAAGTTACAAAACTACCATTGCCAGTCTTTATCCCATAATTCCATGTACTTGTTAGCCACTGCTTTCACTTCATCAACATGTTAGATTTGTTGAAACTTGTACACATTCCAAAATACATTAAGTCTTCATGTTTGGAATGATTTTGAAAGAAAAATAATAATATTAACATATATGAATAGATATGGAAATCTAATTATAACCTAATGAACTTTGCTTGACTTAGAGGCAAACATATAGAAGATTAAAATTGTTTTCAATAATTTCACGAAAATTTTCTATATCCAAAATAACATTGGTTTTGTAATATATATATATATATATATATTACGAATTAGTATCTATCAAGTCTTACCTCACACCTAACCTTAAAGATGTAGATTCCTACACTTGGCAATATGTTAGAGTACAGCATATAAGCTCCAAAGTGGTTTAAACTAATTATAAGACAAGTGAGATTAAAGGGTCAAAACTCTATGATTAGATATAAGATAGGGCAATTTACTCTACCTATTTAGTATTTACTCCTAACGTTTCAAATATAAAGCTACCACCTTCAGTTGCATTATATTCTATAGAAGTATCCACATCCGACGTTCTTAACATGGGTCTTTATGTTAAGGATCTCATTTTTTAAGGTTTTAATTGTTGTGAAGAGTTTTTTTAACTTTTTAGAGTTCTATGCAAAGGAGAAAGCCAATTTCTTTAGAATATTTTATTATTATTTTATAAAAATAAGTAGAACCTATAAAAGTATAAAACGAAGTGAAAAAAAAAAAACCCATATGAAGAACTTTGCAAATAAAATGGCAAGGTCCTTTATAAGAAGAGTTTCTTAAGGTACTAAAATGTTACCTTAAGGAGGTTACAAAGCACTTTTTGGATGTAGATGACTTATATTGTACTTTCATAAAGTTTCAATACTTTCATTTCCAACTAAGGATCCATAAACACGGATAAATATAAATAAAGACACTGTTTTGGATGTTTGTCTTGTGCCTCCACTTTAACCACAGCTAATGGATCCCCTTTTTAGAATATCATTCCACGTAGAGCTGTGTGTAATAAAGGGATGCTCTCTCCCATTGCCTATAAAACTAAGAGGACCAAATTTTTCATTTATCACTTTTTTTTTTTTCCTTTTTTGCCATTGATCTTTTTCTACTAGGGAAGTATCAACCTCTTCCATCAGCTCCATATTATCAGATCTTCAAACCTTTATCTGTTTATATGGATTGAAATGGAACATAAAAAAAGTTGAGGCTTCTATTTTTTATGCAAAAGATGTGGATGAAGCAATTAGGAAGAAAAATAATTTGTGACTAAATATGGTGAAATAATCTCCAAAAAATTCGTAGAATCCCAATATGCATGTTGCGAAGGGGCCAAAAAGAAAAGATTTCAGTATATCATGTTAAGAAGACTTAAAACATACCCTTAGTCTGAAAGTCAAAGCTTCCACGGTAAGGTCAATTGTAATCCAACTTCACCTTAAAAGTATTTTAAACTTATTACAAATAATTAGAAAATCTTATATCCAAAAATTTGAGAGTGCAAATAATACCCAATTGAAGCAAGCATCTATTCCCTTTGCTTACTCTATCTAACTCTTCAAACTAATTATTGCTCTACTAAGTCTATATGAACTCTCACTTAAACTAACCCACAAAAGGCATTTATCAAGTAACCATGAACCATCATAGATTAGGATAATAATTTTCTTTGAAATACACAAATAATTTATCTATGATACAACATTCTTGTCCCTATTATTCTTAGGGATAAAAATTTTTCATTCACGTGATACTATTTCTTTCTTATCCCAGTAAATGAGTATTTAATACGTGTCTTATAAAGAATAATTATTGTTTGTATTATTTTATAGATTTTTTTTTTACTTTTAAAACATGCCAAACACTTATTTTCTAGAATACGAATAAGTCAGAAAACAGTAAATTCCCTTCCTATTCTTACATGTCGCAGTACATCTGTACGGGCCATTTTCATGCTGAAAAAGCTCATGAAGATCTCATTGGCAGATTAACTTAGTGGGGACATACAGTAACATTGTACATTGAACATGATGATAACCAGGCATTGTCGAGATAATACAACATAGGTAATTATATTAATGGGTTTTTCTCTTTATAATAAGCTAGTCGTAGATACATGTAGGGATCTAGTAGCAGGGGCTTAAAAGCCTATAAATTATTTTTAGCCCTACACAAGCTCACTTGCCATTGTTTGGTGGATTAGGAGGAGACGGTTTTGGTATGTAGGGAATAAGAGGAGAGCCGTGGCTGATTGGTGCTGGTCCTACTCCTTTTGTGGAATGCTTTGAACTTGGAACTGGATCGATAGGATTGTAGTCCTCTAAATTCACTTTTCCACTCTCACTTTTCTTATATTTCTGAAAATCATAAGCATTCTCCTGCAAAATTTAATGGAGCAACAGAAATCGTGATCAAACTTCCCCTCGCAAAGGAAATTCAACTACTAGGATTTAATGTTTTGCAAAACTATTGAAGCATAGAACAAAAGAGGGTGCTATCTTAACTGTTATTCCGAATATATGAAGATAGCATTTGGGTTTTTAGCACAAATAGAGTAAAGGAGAATAGTAAAATACAATAAGAATAAAAAAGTAAAATAAAGAAGAAGATAGAGCACGCATTTTGTAGCATATATTCGATATGCTAAGTATAATACACCGATTTTTTTTTTTTAATTTTCTGTTTTTAAATTTTTATGTTACTTGTCATATATAGATATTAAAGTTAGCAATAACAGTGGTAATAATATAATGATCACGATGATTTGTTCTTACTATTTTATTGGGACTGTAATGGTGATGGTGGTAGTGGTAGTGGTGCTAATGGTAATAACCAGTGGTTTTGTATATTTGATGTTTTTATTAAAAGACTTTATTTTGTCATTTTTTAAGAAGACTTTATTTTATCTTGTTCCGATATCTTTATATCATGAAATATAAAAATATAAATTATATATTTTATTTAGTGCTCCCAGATGGGTTTATCTAGTGCTAAATTCATTTAATAAATGAGATATAACAATATGGAGTTTTATCCGTACTAACTAACTAAATGAAAATGCATATACATTCCCAGCACTATTGGTCATGACATGAATAAAGTCCACAAACTATTGTTACAATTCCAACCATCCCTTGAAAAAACTACAAATGGCAATAGCATTAGGATTTGGTAGTTTACTGCATACATGCACACTTTCAAACCTCACGGGTCATGGCTCGGAAATTCTTCACTGATACTGGTGTGTTTGGATTTTCTATTATGTTATTTGCATATAATCTGTATTTGTATTTTATTATATCTAATTTATATCTAGTCTCTTTATCAGTAAAAATATCTATTTTTTATCTGTATTTCTTCTTAATAAAATATCTATTTAAAAATAATAAAAATAAGATATCAAAACCAACATAAATCATGTTTGTTTCAAGAGAGAGCCAATGTGAAACTGTACCTGCAGCTTCCGACTTGCCACTTTGGCCATACTATCAGCATAATGAAAGAAAACCTTATCTCCATCTGTCCAAAGTAGTTACAGCTAAAAATTATCTTTATGATACAACTCTTAGGAAATCAACTTCAAAATAAGATATGCTTCGGTCAAGAAGAGATTTAGGACGATGAGTTTGTGTCCAATTACCTTTTATATATATATTTATTTTCCTTAAAGCCTATGTTAGAATTACCCGTGATATTATTTTCTCATGATTAATAAACTTAACTTACCTATAAACACAAAATTCTTGGCTACACACTACGATGCTAATGCTCAAAACATGCAAACTAAGTCTTTATAACTTAATTGGCATATTAATTTCTACGCGATTTTATCATATGCAAGTAAAATATTGATTTACTAAGAAAAGTAAGTTGTTTTTTTTTTTTAAATAAAAAATAAAAACCTTTGTGACTTACCTGTGGCTGATATGGTGGAGGAAGTATTACTCATGTTGCTGTTGGAGAAACAGAAGAGCATTAAGGCTACTCCACAGATGTAGAGCAATATCAAACATGGGAACTTGGAGTTGGAGAGCTTCATAGTGATTCAAATGAGTGTTGCCCCAAATTTTAAGAGGAGTGATCAGAGAGACAAAGTGGGCCAATAACTCATGTATGGATAGACAAGTTGAGCCAATGGGTAGAAGAATTATATATATAGCAAAATAGAAGAGAGAAATCTGTGCTTTCTTCTTAAATTATGTTTGTAGCTTTTAAGTTTTAACTAGAAATTTCCATTAATTTTTGGACACATAAAATCCGATGGTTATAAAAGAATAACCGCTTAGGTGCTTATGTACTAAAAGTTTTGTTGAAAATACAGTTATTTTTATAGGCAAATAAAAGTCTTGTTATTGTTAGCAATTAATTAATTTACAAGGAGTAAAATGTGCAAAATTTACAAAGTTAAAGGGGTGCTTGTGCAACTTATTTGTTTATTTATATGGATGTATAGTTGTGCTATGGTATTTAATGGATTGACAGAAAAGGAAATGGTGGTCATGTGATTTTTGAATTATTATCAGCTACACATTTGGCAGGTGGCAGTAGTGGGGGAATGGGAAGGGACATTAAATGACCTTTTGGACAAAATCAGACGAAAAGACGGAACATTTAAACACATGACGGCGGTGGATCATGAGCCGTTGGCACGTCTACCTCCTACTGCAGAACTGCCATCATTTGCTTGCTGCTCTTTTAAATAGAAAATTTATTAATTACGTGAGGTGCTCGGTCGGTATGGGGGTGTAGCTCATTTGGTAGAGCGCTCGCTTCGCATGCGAGAGGCACGGGGTTCGATTCCCCGCACCTCCATGGCTCCATGTTTTCATTCTCAATTTCATTGATTTGATCGTGATACCCTGAATCTCTAATCCTTTCATTTGTTTATTTTTTTTTTAGAATCTCTAATTCTAATTAAACCTTAAAATATATGATTGCAGAATCCAGTTTTTTTTTTTTCCTTTTTTTTTATTAATTGAAACTTGGACTTGGGTGATATTTGCTAGGGTAAGATGTCAAATCGTGATGTGAAACATTCTAATTTCTTCCACTGATTATTTATATTTTAAAAAATTTAAACTTGAAAGGTCATATGCATATATCCCTAGATTTGCAAAATTTTCTATTGCAAAAATAGCTTCGGATGGATTTTTTCTTTTTGATAATTTAACTGTTCAAACCATCGAATAGATTAATCCAGAACAAATTTCCGCAAGGGAAAAAAATTTACTTTACGGTATGATTTATTTTATTATTTTTTTTTTTTTTCATTACAACAGCTGGAGATTTTAACATGAAACTCTCACTTAAATGACCCTCTACATATATTAAGAAAACATTTCAAATTTCTTAACAACACCAAGGTAAATATCACATTTAGTACCTAAACTCTGCAAATTTATGCTATTAGCCATCTGAAATTAAAAGTATCAATTTAATACTTGTAGATTTTTTAAGTTCATTTATTGTAACTAAATTTGGTTGTTGATTGCAAAATATATAAAGTTTAGGTAGCAAATTGCAGAATTTTGTAAAGTTTAAATATTTATTTGCAAAAATGGATATACATTAGGTATCAAATTGATACATTTAAATTTTACATAGCTAATTGTAAAAAGAGATAAAATTGTGTACTGGTTATACTTAGTTTTGTTCATACTTAGTTATGCAAAGTCTTATTAATGTATGGTTATGTGTGGCAAAGATTGTTGATAGCTAATAACACTTAAGGAAAAACAGATTATGCCTAAAAATAATTTCTTTTATAAACTAAAAGTCTAATTCATGCACAATAACAAATATAAACAACAATAATAATAAATAGAGAGATAGGGAAAAGGAAGCTTGCATCGCGATTTTAATGTGGAGTTTGGTCTACCCCCCAATCTCCACAGTCCACAACAAATGCCTCCCTCGATGGAGGTTTTCACCACTTTATTCAATCAACAAGATTTGCTTTAATAGAGGACTTCAACACATCAACAAATAAATGCGTGAGTTAAGTCTTTACAATCTCAAACTCACATGACTTAACTCATGGTTTCACCAACAAGCTCACAAAACCTATAGTATAGTGTTTTTTACAAAGATTACAATTATAAAACAAATAGCACTATACTAAGTTTTTTACTCTCAAACTAACAAATCACAAATAATACTTTGAGAGTGTTTATAAGATCTTATTTACCATAAGTAAGCTTTTCCAACTACTATTTATAAGCCTTTACAAACTTCTATTTATAAGTCTAAAGAGAAGTATAGATGCAATCCCTTAAAAGATCTTCCAACGGTTAGATAAACAACTCATAATGGTAGTTTTTTGCCATACTGGCAAGCCAGTCTAAGTCTCCATTGGCTAGTCTGTCCAAGTCGAGCTCTTGACTTTGCCCTTGACCAGTTCTCATCATTTTTACGTTTTTCCAGTTTGGACTAGCGAGCTGATACACTCTTGACAGCTTCAATATGTTTTTGTATTTTGGCCATATCTCTCTCATCAAAACTTTGATTAAGGTGATTCAAGATACTACAGAAAAGTTAGAGAGAGCTCTATAACTTCTGTGTTTTGACCTTTAAGAGATTCCAAATGAATCAAGTTCTAAATTGTTTTGAATCAACCTATAAAAAATAGAGCACAACCAAAACACAAAACACACATATATTTTCAAGCATTTTGTTCATTCAAATTGTTTGACTAATTAAGGGTAACTTAACATAATTAAGTGGTTAATTGTGTAACTAATTTTGTTATCAAAATTCACATTGAACATACAAATTCAACGATCTCCCCATTTTTTATGAGAACAATCATGCACAATTAACTCCCTTTCAAATTAACACCCCCCTTCAATTAAGCATCTGAGTGTCAAAAAAAAAATTTTCAACTTGATTCAAAAACTTGATGCTTAACTCTAGGAAAATCTCAAGTTACACTTAATTATCAAAACTTCACACATATGCACGCAAACATTTTAATTGTGCATAACATTTCTCCCCTTATGGACTCATCAAAAAGACAAACTCAATATATGCCATAAAAAAAGAGGTACATAAGCAACATGGAAGTTCTAAGAGTTGTTCTAGAGATGTTCTAGAGATGTTTGAGTCACTCAAAACTATATAAAATCACATATCACAAATTTGTGCAAGTTTTTGTCGAAAAATGCATGATATGTTTCTTCAAGAGTGCACAAATTTATCCAAAATGCTTTTTAAACATTTTCCATCATTAAAACAAGTTTAGAAAGCAATAAAAAACATGTTTAAATATTGTTTATCCATCATAAGCATGAAAAACCATTTTCATGCATTCAAAATCAAGTTTTAGCACAAATTAAGCTTAAAACATGCACAAAAAAATATATCATAAAAATTCATGCTTAAGCACATCCAATGCTTCATGCAAGTCTAAAAAAGTATATAAAGCGTGTTTGGAACTAAACAAACTCGCACAAGTTTACATATTGCAAACTTGTGCATGTTTTAGCCATCAAAAGTAAGCATTTTCCCCAAAAGTGTACACAAATTTGTTCAAAAACATTTTCATTCAAATTTAAACCTTTGTACAAGTTTGTTCAGATCCTGTAAACATGACAAAACATGATTCAAGCATAAAAACATGAAAAATCCAATTTTGTACACTTCAAACCCCATTTTAGCTAAATTTAGCTTAAAACATGCACAAAAGCATCTTAACACCACAAATTGACATAAGCATGTCAGCACATTAAATACATAAACATCAAGGGCACAAACCATTAAACTCAAGAAGTTGAGATTATATTTTATTTTCGCCCTCGGAGCCACTTAGGGTACCTACAAAAACACAATCATCTTTTTGGTACCCATTTTTGCTTGGGTCATTTATGATTAGCTAGAGTAAGTATTTCCCTTCTTAGCAGCTACATATACTTGCTTGTGTGACCCAAATGCATTGTTTTCTTTATTACACAATTGTGTGCAATATGGCTAAGCTTACCACAATAGTTACAAGTTCCATGAGTAGCCCTCACAAACTTGGTTATATGAGACTTGCAACTATTGTTTCTATCATAGCCAATTCTATATTTGTTAGAATCACAGTTTTGTTTTCTAAAGAGAGTACTCAAATTATTTTCTCCTTTGGTGAATTTTAATATGGTAGCATTTGCATCATATAAACTAGTTTTTAACCTTTCATTTTCATTTTTAAGATCAACTAGCTCTTTTAAAATTTCATCATTGTTATTACTAGTACATGCAACATTATTATCTCTTTTATCATCACCATTTAAAGTTTTAACTTCAAGATCAAGCTAATCATTTTCAATTGTTAATTTCTCATTAATATTGCTTAATTCAAAATTTTTACTTTTCAGCTTCTTATATTTATCATGCATCTTATCATTTTCCAATTTTAAGGATTCCATTTCTTTATGCAACTTTTCATTTTCCATTTTAACCTCCTCATGTTCATTTCTAAAAACATCTAACCCATCTCTTACTTCAATAAAGATTTAAGCATGCTATTCTTTTTCTCCATTTTAATCAATTTACTACATACTTTATCATACATTTCACAAATTTCATCATAAGGAATATGTGAAGAAATAGAGCATATCTCATCATCAAGGGCCATTAAACATATATCTTCATCCGAGTTGGATGATTCTTCATCGCTCCATGTGGTCACATATGCTCTTTTCTTGTCCTCCTTGCTTCCTTTCTCTGTATATAAGCAACATTGTTGAATATGTCCCAATTCATTGCACTCAAAATAAGTGATGGTCCTCCTTCTTGATTTTGAGGAGTTGGCTTCTTCCTTGTTTTTCATCTTCTTGTTCACCTTAAAAAACATGATGAACTCTCTAATGAACTTATCCAATTCCTCATCATCCTCCTAACTTTCCTCCTCTTCATTTGAGCTTGAGTCAAAGTAAGAAACTTTTAGCACTACTTCCTTCTTAGTTGGCTTCTCTCTATGCTTCTTAATCATTTCATGAGTTTTGAGGGTTCCAAGAAGTTCTTCTTTGCTCATTTGACTCAAGTCATGCGCTTTCTTAATGGTCGATCTTTTCGCCTTCCACTCCTTTGGCAAAGACCTAAGAATTTTGGAATTTGTCTCCAAGTTAGTATATATCTTACCAAGAATTAATAGTTGATTTAAAATGTTTATAAATCTATAATGCATATCATCAATATATTCATTAGCCTTCATTTTAAAATTTTCAAATTCTCCAAAAAGGATATTAATTTTAGTATCTTTTACTCTTGTAGATCCTCCATAAGTATGTTAAAAATTTTCCTAAATTTCTTTAGCTGATCTATAAGTGCAAATTCTATTAAAATCACTTTCATTTAAGCCACAATACAAGATATTCATGATAACTTCATTTAATTGAACATTGTCTTTTTTGGCCTTAGTATAGTTAGATTCATTTTTGCCTTCTATAACTATAGGGTCATTTTCTGTAACACTCCATAGAGATAAATTTTGTCCTTTAATGAAAATCCTCATTCTATACTTCCAGTAAGCATAATTTGTACTAATGAGGAGATGTGGCCTATTTATAGCTTGTCCTTCATGAAACCAAGAGTGTTACTAGCTATATATGACTTTAGATGTGATTAAGCGCTTTAAACTAGAGACCTGCTCTGATTCCAATTGTTGATAGCTAGTAACACTTAAGGAAAAATAGATTATGCCTAAAAATAATTTCTTTTCTAAACTAAAAGTCTAATTCATACAAAATAACAAATATAAATAACAACAACAATAAATAGAGAAATGGGGAAAAGGAAGCTTGCACCATGATTTTAATGTGGAGTTTGGTCCACCCCTTAATCTCTACGGTCCACAACAAATGTCTCCCTTAATGGAGGACTTCACCACTTTACTCAATCAACAAGATTTATCTCAATAGAGGACTTCAACACATCAACAAACAAATGCTTGAGTTAAGTCTTTACAATCTTAAACTCACATAACATAATCTAGATTTCACCAACAAGCTCACAAAAAGCTATAGTATAGTGCTTTTACAAAGATTACAATTATAAAACAAATAGCACTATACTAAGCTTTTTGCTCTCAAACTAACAAATCACAAATAATGCTTTGAGAGTGTTTATAAGATCTTCTTTACCATAAGTAAGCTTTTTCAACTACTATTTATAAGTCTTTACAAACTTCTATTTATAAGCCTCAAGAGAAGTATAGCCGCTATCCCTTAAAAATCTTCCAATGATCAGATAAAACAACTCATAACGGCTTGTTTTTTGCTATACCAGCGAGCCGATCCAAGTTTCCATTGGCTATCCATTTCAATTCGAGCTCTCGACCTTGCCCTCAACTAGTTCTGATCATTTTCATGTTTTTCCAGTTTGCATCGGCTAGTCGGTGCATTTCGGTACACTCTTAACAACTTTGACATGCTTTCGTATTTTGGTCATATCTCTTTCATCTGAACTTCGATTGAGGTAATTCAAGATGGTATGAAAAATCTTAAAGAGAGCTCTACAACTTTCATGTTTTGACCTTTAAGAGATTCCAAAGGAATCAATGCCTAAATTGTTCTTGAATCAACCTGTAAGAAATAGAGCATAACCAAAACACAAAACACACATATATTTCAAGCATTTTGTTCATTCAAATTGTTTGAACAATTAAGTGTAACTTAACACAATTAAGTGGTTAATTGTGCAACTAATTTTCTCATCAAAATTTACATTAAACATACAAGTTCAACAAAGATTGTTTTAGGTTATTGAACTATTGTTATATTAGAGAACTTTTAGTCATTCGTGTTTCATTTTTATAAATCTTCCACAAGTTTTGAATCTACACTTGAGGAGTCATGGTCATGATTGTAATCAACACTCTTAGTCATTATATAGTGTTTTATGTTATGTGTCACATTGTTTTTCTGACTTAAGATGATGTTTGATGAAACTATAATTTGAGAATATGGGATTGGTCTGAAAAAAGTGGTGAGTAAATACTAAAAACTGTTGGGATGTTTGTAATGTTTGTGCAAATAATAGGAACTTGCAAGTTTATGTTGAATTATGTGATATAAGTAGAGTTTATATGCATCATTTCATGCAGAATTCTCAAAAGCAACTTCTTTGGTGATTGAGTATTATTTTTAATCAATTCAAGGGACCTGCTTGTGTCAAATCATCAACCTACCACATCTATCACTTTTTTTCATCTACTACATCTACTACTTTTAAAACAAACCTACCACTTTGTATAAGATATAACAGTAAATCTTGTATTTTCCCTAGAAGTCACCGTACATTGACTTAATGCAAGTATTTTCGATCTATTCAAATACTTAGCATAAATACAATTATATGTTAAATGTGCATAAATAGTTATACTCATGTAGTGATCTTGCCTCTAATTAATATATATACTTTGTAAAGTCATCTACCCATATGGATTCCTTTATATCAAAATTTTGTAAATGCCAGGATTTTGAAAATATTTTGATTGGATTTGCCACTTACCAAAGTCATAAAAATAAATGCTGAATCAAAAATAAAAAATGAAATGGTAGTTTGTTTTCTAGTTTGGCTACTAATCCATGTAAAAACTCTAAAGAGATTACTGGATTAAGGGATTACTATTTTAAAACTCTAAAGAGTTATATAGGCTTTTTATAGGTTTTGGAAATCTTGAATTGTATGGCCCTAAGAAGAACTTACCTTTTTAGTTTTCATTCCTTTTCGATTTATATATATATTTTTTCAATTTTTAGTTTTTATGAAATTGGTTAAGGATTTTAGTTTTTATCAAAAAAATCCTAAAGGAAAATATTTTCATGATTTTTAAAGGAATTCCTAAAAAAAAAGGTTTTTTTTTTATTATTGTGACAGTTTTCGTAAGTGTCTATGTATCCACTAGTTGGAATCATGTCCCTATAGTTTGATTTAATTTTATAAAACTTTAGTGTGTTGTTTAATTTTAATTTTGAAAAGCTATCAATTTTAAGTTATTTATCCTGTTAAGTTTTATTTTTTCTTTAAAAGATCTTAAAAGAGTCATAACCTTTACTCTTTGATTTCCAAAATGCCTAAAATGATTCTAACTTTTAGAAAACTCTAATTTATTTGCTTTTGGTAATTTATAAATTAAATAAACGATAGTACTAATATAAGCCAACAAATTATTTTTATTTACTAATAAGTATTACATACAAGGGAAAGGCCAAAGATAAAACTTTTGGTCATTTTATAAGATTTTTTCATTTTTTTTCTTGTAGGTCTTTTTGCTTTTTGGTAATTTATGATTTAAATAAGCAATAGTACTATTATAAGCCAAGAAAACGATTTTTATTTACTAATAAGTATCACATACAAGGGAAAAGGCAAAAGATAAAACTTTTGTTCATTTTATAAGATTTTTCTTTTTTTTTTTTTGCAGGTTTTTGCTTTTTGGTAATTTATAAATTAAATAAGCGATAGTACTAATATAAGCCAATAAAACGATTTTTATTTACTAATAAGTATCGCATACAAGAAAAAAGGAAAAAGATAAGATAAAAATTTTTCATTTTTTAAAGTTTTTTTTTATAAGATAAGTTGATATTTATAGGGGACCTAAAGCTTTATACTAACTTGTTGGATATAATAAGTGATCTAGTAAACTTCTAATTCACCAAACGGATGACAATCCCTATTGGTAATTTATTGAGCATAGAGCATGATAGACACGTACCAAACAAAACTTTTCACAAGAGAATTTTGTCCTTTTCGATTTTATTTTTCAATTTAATGATTGTATGCTATAGGTTATTCTAATTAAAACTATACAAGCACTACCAGCAAAGGCAACATACACACAACATCTTAAGCTTATTGACAAGGTTATTATTACTTATAAACCTAAATCTATATTTGACATGTCCTAAGGGTCCAATTTCTCTATATACAATTTTTATATCTTAAAGTTTCCTACGATTTAATAAATTTAATATTTACATGTCCATCCAATATGAATTCTATTTTCTTTCTTTGTTTTTTTTTTTTTTAAATGATGTTATGTCTTTGAGTAGCATGTCCACAATTGATGCATCAATTGTAATTTTGGAAACATAGAAGGATTAGTTTTTAGATTAATTGCGGAATGACCAATGGAGCTCAAGTCATAAATCTATATTTATTTAGGTTAAACTAATATTTATAATGTTAGTAAATTATAACATTTTAGGTTATGTTACGTGGTAATAGTTTTCCCAAATAATATATTAATAAGTGGTTTGGAAAAAGAAGAGAGATATAATTTTTTTCATATTATTTTATGATATTTTTTATTTTATTTTATGGATTTGATCGTTCATTTTTTGGATTAGACTAATTTTCTTGTAAAACTGCCCGCCATCATGAAGGGTACTAAGAACTTCATGTCTCTAACAATTTTAGACGCTATAAAATCAATGTTTTATCAAGGAAGACGATTAATAGGGTGGACATGTTGATAGGTGATTGTGCTTTGATATATAAAATTATTTGGTTTTGACTAGAGCAATTTCTTGTAAATTTCTACACTGGTGGTTGTTCCCCTGTGGGGGATTCTGGAACTTTTTTGCTGGCTAGCCTTCTTATAAGTTTTTCCTTCTAATGCTAAGTTTCTTACTGTTTTGAGTTGTATTTGGTTTAATGGTTGAATATTTTTTGCTCTCGGTTTTTTTCACTTCTTATATCAAAATGATTAATGGAGTGAAATATTGTTATTGAATATATTGCATACTTTAGTGGTAATTTGTAGATATGATATTGGTTATAATTTTATGATTAAATTTTAGGTTATTATGCCATTATTTATAATCCTCAACATGAAATCATGAAATCATGTTTTATATCGAGTTAAACTAGGTGCAGGAAATGGATAAGATTAATACTCCGCAAAGAAGGCTTTAGGTATAAGATAGAACTCTATAGAATTTAAAATCGAGTTTAAGAGGCTTTATAGAGAAATAGAACAAGTTCAGACTTTATATAAACAATTTCAAATCCAAATCCACCACTTATTGATCATGAACTACTATATGCAACACAAAAGCATTTAAAAAAGCAATCCGTTGACATAAACACGTCTTAATTTCACCAATTTTTATAATATCTATATAATTATTTTTAAAAAATTATACATTAATTTGCTATTGATTGATTTGCTCAAAAGAAAATTCTAAAACCTAGAAAGGTAATATGCAATTAGTGACGATCCATAATATAATCCAGTGCAAAAGAATCTTAACATAATATATATAATGATATTTTATCATTACATAATAATATACAAAATCTTGGAGATTCATTTTTATAATTTTGAAAGTATATCGCAATTTTAACTTGATTTTTTTATCCATTACAAAAAAATCGAACTTGATATCTATCAGTTGAAAAATTAGAAAAAATAATACTAAGCTCTCTAGCCAATGGCCAAATTTGCTAATAATGTTTTAACTTTACTCCAAAGTAGGAAGCAACTAGTGCCATTTCTCATTTTCTATGCATCAAAATCTACGTCAAATCATAGTAGTCATGGTCCATGCAGTTGCACATGTTCACAAATGGATGGATATTCTGTTCACACATAAAAATAGAACACGACTGCATTTAAATAACAAAACAGTTAACTATAAATGAAAATTAAAACAAATCCAAAGCCAAATCTTGTTCAGACTTCAGGCAGGTCATTAAAATCTAAAAGTCCTTTTTTTTTTAGATATTTCCCGAAGGGGAAAAAAAAATGGAAAAGCAACAATAACATAAAAGATTCGATCGCAAATCGAACTGAAACCTAAAATCACATCAGAACAGAGCAGCCATGTCTAGGGCACGAGTTTATGCAGATGTCAATGTTCACCGCCCCAGGGACTACTGGGATTACGAGTCTCTCACCGTTCAATGGGGGTAATGCACTTACTTCTCTGTCCTCAAATAAACCTTAATTTTTTCTTTTTCTTTTTGTTTTTATTGTTTTAGTTACTTGAAATGGTTTTGTTACTATTAGGGTTTGTTTCAAGTTGTTCTTCTGATAAAGGGTATTGTGGTTTTTTTTTTTTTTTTCAATTGGTTGGTGGATAATTGATGAGTTGTTAAAAGATTGCAATTTGGTGATTGTTGTTATAATTATGCAAAGATGCTTTGTGTTTTAATGTATGGGTGTTGTTTTTTCCTTTTTTTTTAAGATATAGCTGTATTGGAGTGTGTCCCGTGGAGTGAGAACTAAAAGTAACTTCTTTTAGTGGATTATTAAATTGGTGTGGCTTAATTTAAGTGCTCAGAGCTGATTAGTTTATGCTGAGGTTAGAGGATGCTATAAGTTGAAATTAGAGGTTGTTAATCGACTGATACTTAGGAAAAGAAATTGTTTTGAGTATAATTTGTAGATGGTGTGCTTGAATATTTATGGAAATGTTTTGTTTTCTAATGAAAGTGAAACTTTGGAAAGAAACATGAGAAAAGGGCAAATGGGGTAGATCTTTGAAACCATGTGTGCTTAATTAATTTTTCTTCCAGGATTATTAGGAAGGGAGAAACATTATGTGGCTTGTGAAAGAGAAATGATTTTATTTGAGTGATGCATGCCCTGAATCGCTGCTCTGTTTTTTATTCTTAAACAGTCTCTATGCTGTTAGAGATTCTACATCGGACTGCTCGAGAATACACTGAGAGCTGCCCTCTAATAGGGTCGTAGAAGGGACCAACAGTGTGGTTTTTTTTTTTCTAACTTTCATGAGTACAACGGTGCTGATACTGGGTTCAAAGACGATGTCTAGTGTCTAATTGTGAATGGGATGCTAAAATTGGTTCTTGGATTTTAGTACTTAGTAAAATTGTTATGTTTGTTAGAATGATCTATAAATTGTCTAATTTTTTGAGCTCTATTAAGGTTAGTTTTCATCAATCTACTTGCACTTTGGAGGATCTTTGTATATTTGTTTTATTTTAAGTATTTATTTAGCATCTATATGAGTGAAATGGAAGGAAAACAATTTCTTTATGCAACTACTTTATCTGTCCTTGCACTCAGTGACCAAGATGATTATGAGGTTGTTCGAAAAGTTGGAAGAGGAAAATATAGTGAGGTTTTTGAAGGTATAAATGTTACCAACAATGAAAGATGCGTCATCAAGATCCTTAAGCCTGTCAAGAAAAAGAAGGTAAATATCTTTATCCTTCTCTTCTTGTAATGCAAGAGTGAATATAATATAGCCTTTTTTCTATCAGTTTAGGCTCTGCATGCAAGCATTTCCCTTGTGAGATAGTTTGATAATCTGAACTTTCCAATGCTGACGCTGGGCTTTTTCCTCTGCCGAACACAATACGGTGGGGATATGACATGAAAATAAGAGGAGCAATATTTTTTAGAATGATAAGCTTGATGGATGGACTTGCCTGATCAAAGTGGGACAGTTTTGGATGCACTTGAAGGAAAAACCCCTGCCTTCATATACTTGAAGGAAAAGCCCTAGAAGTATCATTCGAGTGGCACTGGCATAACTCTTTTAAGCCTCTCTTCAGGCTCTTGCCTAGGCAGCACACCATGCTTAAAATTAAAATCACCAGCCTTGGAGGTAGGCAAGGCATCTCCACCTTGTATAACCTAGCAATTGAAAGGAGACATCTTCAGAACTCAGACAAAAGTTCTTGTCTGTATGGTTGCCACATGCTATCTTCACTGTTACTGAGATGAATCATTGCTACATATTCTCTTCATAGTGTCTTTTTCAATGTTCAGCAACTTTTGTTGCTTAAGAATGCTTGTTTCCTTGCACTTCTCCCATTTCCCTTAATCACTGAAGACAGTGCTTAGTCACCCCTATTCTTCCATTCATTTAATGCATGACTGGGTCTCTGGATGTTCACTCATTGAAGTCTTTTTGTCGGTCTACTGAAGTTTGTATTGCTTCCTAGACTACTGGGTTAGTTGGGGTGTGGTTTTTCTTTATAGTGGGGATTAGATTGAGCCTCTGGGATTTTCTGGGCCCTATTCACTTATAAAATGTGACTTTGGGCTTCATATCATGTCAATTTGCTGCATCTTTACAGCTTTTAATTGTTTAAGCAGCTTAGACAGTAAATGCTGGAATTGTTTGCTTTCTAATATGAGTACGTGTTTATGTATGCAGATAAAGAGAGAGATAAAAATATTACAGAATCTGTGTGGTGGCCCGAATATTGTGAAGCTGCTGGATATAGTTAGAGATCAGCACTCAAAAACCCCCAGCTTGATTTTTGAATATGTGAATAGTACAGATTTCAAAGTTCTGTACCCTACGCTGTCAGATTATGACATATGCTACTATATATATGAACTACTTAAGGTATCAGTTTGCTAAATTACTATATTGATATGGCTTTTCTTTCTCTTGTGTTGCCTTTAAACTTGAAGGGGCCTATTTAAATAGTTCGTAGTTTTTCTTTTGGAAATGGACTCTTGTGCCTGCCTTTCCACTTACAGAAATGATTTTTTGATGGTTTGAGGGAACAAGATAATATAGATGATTCAAATTTTTAGTCATTGTAAATTCTTGAAACTTGTTCTGCATTATGTAAGACCTTTTCAAACAGTTTCCTTGTTCTACAGAAAAAGTTACTATTGTAGAAGTTTGACAGGATGCCTCTAGTAATATAGATTTCAATGCTTGGATCCAAATTTATATTCTTGTTATCTTGATAGAACATACGTAACCTATTGCTTTTTGCTCTAAAGCATTCTGATTGAACAATTCTTTCTGCAATTCAATTTGAAAGATCTATGTTATTCCCTTATACTGAAGCTAATCCATGAACTAGTAAGCTGCCACATTAGGACTAACTTGTGCTGACTTGCTGGGTATCTCTACAATTGCAGGCATTAGATTATTGTCATTCACAAGGTATAATGCATAGAGATGTCAAGCCTCATAATGTCATGATTGACCATGAACTACGAAAATTGCGGTTAATTGACTGGGGTCTAGCTGAATTCTATCATCCTGGTAAAGAATACAATGTCCGTGTAGCTTCAAGGTGAGTACATATGATCTCATTGATATATAACATAAATGAATAATTGTAGTAAAGCTACATGGTTACTTTTATATCATTGTAACAAGTTTCAAGTGTTTATATTAGTTTTAAGCTTTTTGTCATAAGTCTTAAAGTATTTTCACTTATTGAGCTGTTAACACTATTAACGCAGCATCTTAAGGGAGTGTAACATAATTGTTTGATGGAAAGAGACATATAGGATCTAGGACTAGATGAAAAATTAAACAGCTGTGAACTAATAGCAAAAGGCATTTCTCTTTTAGGAGCGTTACAGCCATTTGCCCTATATCTATTACTTTCTCTGTTCATTAACATTGGTTTTAACATTTGATTATTAGTGGTGCATGTATGCAAATTTTAAAAATGAAAAGCAGCAGTACCAAGTGGAAGTTAATCTTGTGTATGACAGGATAGTTATGAGTGTCTAAACTATCCCTTTCTCTTTCCCTTCCTGGTTTGACCTGCATGTTTACATTTTTCTTATGTTTTAGTACTTAATGCTAAAACGATCCACATTAGTGTCTCCATTGCAAAAGCAATGATCATTGAGCTACAGCAGCTTCCTTTTAATTTAACCCACAACCCCCTCATCATCTCCTTTTTGATGGAGAAATTATGTAATGCATTTCAGCTGAGTTCAAATGGTTAGATGAAGTATGCATAGAAATAGATGCCATAATATAAAAAAAATGATGGTTCAGAGGTCCTACTAAAGTTATTCGTTAGTTAATGTATAGCAAAAAGCTATTTTTTGTTGGACCTTCGTATCATGCATGACGTCTGACTTTCTTATTCATGGGGATTCACAGATATTTCAAGGGACCAGAGCTACTTGTTGATCTACAGGACTATGACTACTCACTGGATATGTGGAGCCTTGGTTGTATGTTTGCAGGAATGGTAAGTGGCAATAGTTACCTCTTCCCCCCGCCCCCCCCCCCTTTTCAAGTGAGCCATTTATTTGGGAAGAACATGGCCAAGGTTATCTTTCTGTGTTCCTTATGCAGATATTTCGAAAAGAACCATTCTTCTATGGGCATGACAATCATGATCAGCTTGTCAAGATCGCAAAGGTAGACATTTACTACTTGTGTCATATAGTTGATGCGAAATTCACACGTCTATAAACTAAGGCTTGATCTGGCCACATACCTGGAAGAAATGCCTTCTACTCAGCTTTGAGATAGAGAATTGGAGACCCACTCAGATGCTTTTCTATCCTAGAATATTATAATCAATTGTGGCATGATTTTTCGATTGAAAATGGTAGCATATAAAGGTCTTTTAGCTGAGCAATCATACAATTGCAAAGTTGATGCCTTTGTGTGAGAAAAGTGCAGAACCTGTCTCTTAGTGCCACATGAGATATCCATATAATGAAAGTAACAAAACATAAAGTAAATCTAGTACCCCTAAATCCATAAATGTTCTACTAGTTATTCTTTGTGTCAATCACTGCAGGTTCTTGGAACAGATGAGTTGAATGCATACCTGAATAAATATCACCTTGAGCTTGATCCACAACTCGAAGCTTTAGTAGGAAGGTTGGAACCTTAGTTCTTTCTTTGTTGCTTTGGATGTAGCTCAGTTTGTCTTTGCTTCATCTAAACGTTTGTCTTTATTGTTACACACAAAGTTTGGGTATTATGCCTAAGGGCAGAAACGTGGACAATTAGAATGATACAAAAATCATGACGGTAGTGTTGGTATTTCCATCTATGATGAATGTATGTTTGACATTCTGTTTTGTCCTTTCATATTTTTGTTGAATCCTGCCACAGGCACAGCCGTAAGCCATGGTCAAGATTCATCAATAATGATAACCAGCATCTAGTGACTCCAGAGGTTGGTTTATACAGTTACTTCTGGAAAATGATGTTGCTGTGGACCTGTGTTTACTTTAAAAGCCATTTCAAATATTTTATTTTCCACTGTTCCTATGCAGGCCATTGATTTCCTTGATAAGCTTCTTCGGTATGATCATCAAGATAGGCTTACAGCAAGAGAAGCAATGGTATGTACTGGATACACGTTGTCAGTGCTTTCCTCATGGTTTATGCTACTATTTTTTTCTATAGGTTGAGCAGAAGTGTCTTCATTTCTTCTTTTTCCCCTTTCAGCCTTTACATTTACAAATATGAGTGTTCTCATGGGAATTTAATTGTCTATCTGCCCTCATATTTTACTTGCGTCTGTTGTGTTCTCATTATTTTGTGCCCTTCTCCCACTTCATTTACATAAATTGCAATTTCAGGAATTTTCTATCACTCAAATTTTCTCCAATCTCCAACGTCTCCAAAACTTTTGTTTTAATGTTTTTCTCCATGGGAATGTTGCACAAATTGTACAAGGGCGTCGTGGCAAATTTGAGCCTCACTTTTTTTTTGGGTTTTTTTTTCTCGCAATAACTTCAATCTTTTCGTCTCATTCGTTAATCCCCTGATGTGTATATAATTAACCGTTTGGATAATTTTTATTTGTTTGACAGTCTCACCCATACTTCTTTCAAGTGAGATCTGCGGAAAATAGCAGGATGAGGACACAATAAATGGCAAATTACATTGCAGCTGCCGAAAAATTGGCAGTTCCTGCCAAAAAATATTTCAGGGGAAATGTGTAAACTTGCAGCACCATTCTTTCTGGGATTTGAATGTATTAAACAAATCTTACTGGAACCTGTTGACTAATTTTGCATCCTCACTAAGCTCGAACATAAATATTTGTATGTTCTTGTTGATGTTAGCATATTGTATCTTATTTGTATCTTGATTAGATGGATTTGATAGTTGGATCTGCATGGCCCCTAAGAACCAAGTCGGGTCAGTGGCAAGCAATTGATTTGATGTTGTTTTCATGCATAGGGAATATCTAGTGCTATAAGATGGGTTATCCTTAATTGTTATGAATATTTCTGGCCAGCTTTGGTGCAAAGCTTACCCTTTATATTTTGGCTTCACTTGACTAAGTATGGTTTGTTTTTTCGGTGTGTAATTCTTTAAATTAGCCTCGCAAAAAACTAGGGTGAGAAAGTAATTTAGTTGGAATTTGAAACCTGCTCCATCCTGCATACTGGATGAAGTATTATAGAGTATAATATCTTCATTTCTTCTAAGGCTTGCATGGGGTACTAATTTACTAGCACTCCCTTGTCCTTGCTACGGAAATTTTCACTAACAGTATTGAAGCTTGGTTGACTTTGCTGAAGCTTTGGTTTTTTTTTTTTTTCCCAATTGGATGTTCTTGTAAAAATACTATGATGAATGTAGTAGTGGAATTTATTATAATCGAGAGGATTTATACCTTATATTAGACATTGGCATGGTTCAGGTCGGTTTCGGACTCAAATCGGAACTGCCGATTCACGGTTACACATTTCGTGGAACCGGAACCGGAACCGCCAGAGCTGGGGCGGTTCACGGTTCCAAGGAACCGCCGGTTTTGGCTGTTCCGGTTCACGTGAACCGGTTTTTTTTTTTTTTTTTTTTGGCAAAAAAATGAAGAAGTCTAGTGCTAGTTCTTACTGAAACTTCTTTTTCTAACTTTAATTTTTTAGTGGTTTTTTCGTTCTCTTATTTGGATTGAAAGAAAGACAAAACTTCCCTTTCTTTCTCTTCTTTATATTATTTATTTTTCCCTTCGCTCAGAAGTGGAGTTAGCATCCCCTTCTCCTTAGCCCCATTACAGATGGACAAATCTCTTCGGAAGGAGAGCTCTTTTATCACGGCATTCCCCCTTGACGTGGACAGACGTTTTCTTGGAGAAAGCTTTTTTTTCTTTGTTCACTTCACTTAGCAGAATCAAAACCTTTCTTTTCTAAGCTTTCCCCACGCCCACGCCCCACTCTCTTTCAAGATGCTTCATGCGCAGGTTTTTTTTTTTTTTTTTTAATTATAATTCAAATATTTGGTGGTTCCGGACCCGATTGGAACCGCTGATTCCGCCACGCTAACCGCTTGAATCCGCCGGTTTCGGCTGATCCTTGGACGGTTCGGAACCGTCATAGACGGGACGGTTCTTGGGTCAGAAACCGCCGGTGACGGTTCGGGACGATTCGCGGTTTGGAACCGTCCCGTGGTGATATCTACCTTAATATCTTGTAATTTTATAACAGTATATGATAATAAGTTGTTTTAAGTCATTATTGTATTTATGACATATGCTTTCATAAAAAGTACATGATTGAAATGAACGACTTGGCTATCTCATCTGAAAATATATAATATGAAAATGTAATAAAGATTCCATGTGATGTATGGGATATTTGCATTGGGATCAAGGGAAAAAAATCACCGTTTTCAAAAAAATTTACACAAATCCTACAAAATGAAAAATAATTTTAAGAATAGGTAACTTGTTCTCATTAAGAGACGAGATTGATTTTATATTTACACTGATATCATCTTTTAAAAAGAGCCACTTACTAATCTTTTTAAGAGATAAATTCAATTTACTTAAAATCAACATTATTTTTCAATCCAGAAGCATTTTTATAACTTTTTTTAAATTATCAATATTAATTTCTTTTTTCCATTTACATTGTCTTAGGGTGATACCATTGGGAAAAACCATAGGCAATAAAATGGACCTCCTACTCTACTGGCTCTACATCTACAGTTTATCGCTAGCACAAACGGGAAGTTTGGTATTGGAACTTTAGCAGGTTATGGAATTAACAAGTATCAATTAGCCACATGTAAATCTTTTGAGTTTATTCATAATACTTAAATAAAGTACTTAATTATAGAAACAACTATAGTTTAAATAGCTGATTGTAAAATTTGATAAAATTTAAATAGTTAAATTATAAAAATGAGTATAGCTTGAATACTATAATGATATTTTTAAACTTCAAATAATAAATTCCATTAAATCATAAAATTTAAATACAAATATGACATTAACCCTTTTATTTATTTATCGTCTGGCATGTGCCCCCATAACACAAGCCCCATGTATCAAGCCAATTTTCACCAATATACGTATAGATGGTTTTGCAACTTTCAAAGAACTTCATATGATCAATCAGCCATATATAAACAAAAATCGTTGGTATCTAAAAAGTGTGAATGCTTTCGCATCCTACCATCTATAATCAAGTGCAGTTGAAGACTACCTTTTTGTGCATGCACAATTGACAATACAGCTCATCTATTAATTATCATAATCCATTTTTAAGTCCATAATCATGCATAGCATATAGAAATCATGAGTGCTGAGATGGGTCATCATATCACAGCTAGAATACATATTATTATATAATTATATTACAAAGTTGCATTTCCAATCCCAAGTCTGGAAAGATCTTAACAGAAGCACCAAACCTAACCACCAGGCACCAGCCACAAAGAAAACGAGACCACATTTCAACCCAGCTTTGAGGAGTCCCTTTTAATTACCGCCCCCACTATTTCTTAAGATGAGGAAAGCATGTATACAGGTCCGCTTTGGGGTGTTTTGCCTCAGCATGCTCTTTGCATTTCACCTCTGTGGTTGTGCACATGAATGTTTGCATGCAAACCTTACACTGCACACACCACTTTAATGCATCAGAAACTAAATGAAATATAACCATGTAGTGTTCTGTTCTTATGAACATAGTTACACCAACACATTCCATATATGAATTCAAAGAATTCTTCCAATCACCAGAATGAGGTGAAGATAACTGGTCTCCTTAAGCAGGTTTATAAGAAAAATGACTTCTGTTTAAACTTTCATAATCACCAGGATGCTGTGCATGCAATATATACAAGAGTAAAATGACATCTTAACATCTCTGCTTAGCAAAAATCATTAATGGCAAATTAACTGCCGAATTTGGAGACAAAACAGCACATGGAAATGGCATACATAAGGAAGAAAGTTTAAATCGCCAGATGCCTATTTAGGAGCGTGGCCATTACAACACAGCTTCTTAATTTGTTTTTGAGGTAAAAATCATGCCCTGTAACCCATTCCCAGTATTGTGAGATATTTTCCCAGAGAACAGACATACAATACTGGCACATGGACAATATGTTATTTTGCTACATGATCTTAGAATAAGTTAAAAATTAGCATCAAAGTAACACTTGCTTAAAGGTGGTCTGCTCAGTTAGAAAGCATGGAAAAACGTCACACTGCAAAACTTGGATCTGAGGTCGTTAGATATATTCCATTTCTGAAGTGATTTATTGATTTTAAAAAGCTGATATGCTAGCCATCTTTTACATCCTGATAATACATGAAATGAATGGCTCACATTGAGAAGAAACCTGTAATTGTGCAAAGATCCAAAATGAAAGAAAGATAAAGAAAGCACACTTCTTGAAAATGTCCAATATCGATTGGCATGCACAAAGTTGGAATAAATAAATTTGATCTCAACGAAGCAATTTGAAATCCATGCTTAAGAAAAACATTAATATAATAAGCAAACTCAAGGGTTAAAGGCCAATACACACTGTAGAGCACCAGCAATGCAATGTTGTTAATTTGCAAAAACTCAGTAGTTCAAAAATGATATTACTAGTGCAATAAAATAATCCACCTTGAAATGAAATGCAACTCGGGTGCCAATGAGAATCAAATAGCAAATTTGTTTAGATCATCTCATTGATGTCAGAAATGAAAATTGCTTCATATTGAACAATCCAGATATCCCATGATTTATTGCCCATCACTTTTTAAGCTATAAAAAAACCACCATACAAGCATCTACATGCCCAAATTTACAAATGCAGCAGTATATTCAGAAAATTAAACATGATAGCTGTTGAAGTGTAGATTTATGGAATCAGATGTAATACTTTTTGCACATATTGTGATTTATAACAAATTCAGATGTCATGGAGAATGAAGAATAATGTGAAATACAAATGCAAGTGAGGGTTCTCCGAATGCAGAGAAATAGCCAAATACAGCTCAAATGGTGAAAACACTGTTTTTGGTATCTTCTTGATTTTTTTGTGAGATGTACCAGTACACACACACATATATGGATCCCAATTACTATTAATATTCCCCTTAACAGAACAAAGATTTCTATAACTACTCGTACCATATTAGACATGTCATCTTCTGGAATCATCTATATTAACTAATATTTATTATAGGAATTTATATAAATCAGCCTGTGGCCTTACTTACAAAACCAGGCTTAATTGGTTAAAGCATACACATGACTTGATCCATATTCTCCAATTCAAACTTTCATACACATATTTTGAATTTTCATAATTCCACGTCTCAAGCCGCACAATCAACAAAATAGCACAATTACTACCTTTGTTCCTATGAGTGATGTTTTGTCCTTAATATAGCAAAACGCCTATCTTCTTCCTCAATCAAACTTTTAGAAACCCTAAATGCACCATGTTCATCTAACTCTCCATAGCATATTAACTATATAAATAAAGGTTTCTTCCCCTTCTTTTTTCCCATATTACAGAAAAGAACTACAACTTTTGCAAATCATGTTATAATCTTTCATCAGTTTTGCAAAAATCTAAAACATTAGCATATATTCTGAAACTTATCTTGTAAAGATGGTGACTTTGTATGACAAAGAAACTGCAATGCTACATCCAGTAGCACTGCCAGCAACAAAACAAGCTGTTGTTTACAATGGTGGACCAGAACATCATATACCATTAAAATAGTATTACCTATATCTGAATATACAATTCCTTTTCCTAGCAGCTTCTTCTAATTTTTCATCATAAAGGCGTTTCATTTAGATTGGGCATTCATCGTGTCTTAGTACAATGCCAATGCAAATCAATTGAAAAAGGGTCAATCATCAACTTTTATTGGCCTAAAAATTGGCTCTACTTAGCTCTGTGATATCTAAATCCCTGTGTGCATAATTTATCCAATCGATCTGGGAAACTCCTTCAGATAATACCAAATGAAGCAGATGCATCACAGTATGGGCAGCAAATTTTATACCATCTAGACTGTGGAAAAAGGATCTTAACCCTTGTGTTTTAGGGAAAATTTTTCATTCGAGATCCAGTCCTTAGTAGTGTTTCTAAAGGCAATCTAACCGGTTACATTCGGAAAAGCTAAAACAGGCTTATAGGTTTTCTTTATCTGCCAGTTAAAGCAGGAAGCTCAAACATTCCATATAAAACCAACCAAGAAGCACATCGGCCATGACTATAAAATCTAGAAACACGACCACTAAGCTCATGCATTAGAATTTACAAATATTCTCTTCACACGAATAGCACCAAAATCTCAGTTAATGCAGCAATTTCACAACAATGAACAAATCAAATGATTGATCAACCCCATCTTGCTATCAAATCAAACATGAATTAACTAAACCAATCACATAGTGATCCAAATAAAGCATAGCCTTTTAAATCTTAGACCGATTTAATGAATTAAAGGCCAAAATTAAACAAGTGTACATTACCATAATAGCAGTTCTTAGTTGCTAAAATTTAAGCAACAAAAAAAGGCCAGTGACAGTAAGTATTACCTGGATGGTCATAGCTTTCTTGTTACTATCCAATTGGCTTCCTAAATAAAAAAACAGACAACATAAATAGAAACCCAGAATCAACAATCATCAATAAAACATATTTTTATCACAAAGTCATAAACTTTCACTGAGGAATTGAATTTTTTAACTACTGGGTATTGAAATTTTCAATCAAATGAATAAAATTTGTGAAGAGTAAAGGTATTAGGAGCCGAAAAAACTAAAAAATATGTAAACAAAAACCCTTGTTAGCAGCTTTCTGTTTCTCCATGACGTGCTTGTCACGAGCCATCTTGGATTTTTGGCCGTTGCCTCCCCCCATTCTTTGGATCTTCACAGAACCAGAATTTACTCAGAGCAATATTACACTAATACGGTGTACCTATGTATTTTATGTTCTGGTGATTATGAAAACCCAGTAATGAGTTGAAGGAAAATCGAAAATGCGTGGAAACGGGGGTTTTGTTTATTTATAGGAGTGGTGTCCTCGTTCGTCTGAGTCTGAGGTTGTGTTGACTGTTCACTTCCCTTGGACAAAGCGAGGGAAGCTTCTGACGTAAGAAGCGATGGTGGGTAATTAGGTATTGGCATGCCACAAAGGGGTCCATTTCATGTTCTGGTTTTATATTCTATTTCTAGTTTATTCTTTTTAATCACATTTTTTTAATACAATTTGATAATTATTATTATAAACATAGTGACTAGAATATGGAAAATAAAAATCTTCATATATTCAAAAAAAATATTTGAGAAATTTAGTTTATTTGATGAAAAAAATATAAACTTTATTTACTCTTACTTACAATTAAATAAAGTGAGGAGGGTATTAACTCAAATTTTATGATAAATTGTTATGTATTTAGTTTTATAAAGAGTTAAAATATAATTAGACTTTATAATTTGACATTTTATTTTGACAAGTGGTGCCAAAATAATATGACTTTATCATTTAAGTGGAGTATTCTAAGGTTTTATTGGTTTAATTCATGAGTTATTTTATGTTATAAGATCACATGCTTTATTTGAAGCTTAGCTTTGTAGAAAAATAAAATAAAATAAAATGGGATTAATTAACCCTATGTAAGATCCATTAAACTAGTTGAAATTAGGAAAAAAAATTAATCATAGACAGTTGTGATGAGAATCCTAATTTCCATTATTTTCTTTATAATATATTTATATATATTTTAAGCATATATTTTTATCATTATTCAAGATGAAATTACCAATTTAATATACTTAATAAAAATTATGTTACATTTTCTTAATTATTCTATATGAACATGATTTTTCTTTCATTATTATCATCTTATTGGTTGACTATTTACAAAACAATTTGAAGCTACTTAGCTTTTCAAGGCTTAAAATTATGACTTATTATTAGGCTTGTAATCTTAAGTAGGAGTTTAATTTCAACTCGTTTAATTAAATAAGTCTAATTTTGAGGTTGAAATTAGCTTGTTGATCAAACAAATTCGAATTGATTGGAGTTGAATAACTAAGCCATTTTAATCTTCATGATGAATCAAAACTCATTCATGGTTAAACAAGTAATAAAACCGTAATGGCATTGACTATTCTCTTAAAGCGTGTATTGAAACTAAGGATGCGAATGAGGTAGGTTTGGGATGGATTATAAGATTCAAACTTGACCCACTTTCTATAGGTTCTCTTAAACTTAATCCGAAACCTTATAGGGTTTTTCTCACCGTGCTCAAACTCACCCCAATAAAATATCAAGTTGATCTATCTTGTCCCGTTTGATCCGATTAAGAATAATTTAAGCATATAATTAAAACAAAAAATTAGTCTAACCTAAAAAATAAATTACAAAATGAAAAATTGGGCTATTAAAAAATATCTCCAAATAATATGAAAAAATATATTTCTCTCATTTTCAAACAAAAAATTAATATATTTGTGAAAATTCAACTTTTACACATAATATAACCAAAAAATATATAATGTACTATATATATGAATATTAGTTTTACCTAGAAAAATATAGAATTATGACTAGAGCTGCAAAAATCATATCACAATTAATATGAGTAAGGAAAACAGGTGACAAAAATTTCATTTTTGTAAGGCTTTCTTGTGAATTCAAATTGAATTTTTATTTTTAATTTTATTATACTTTAGCGGATTGGGTTTCCCATCAATCGTAACTATACAACCTGACCCTAAGCTCTATAGGATCGTAAAAAAATTCTCGAACCTAACTCTAAATCTTATAGGATTTTTAATAGGTCGTATGGATTATGTACTATATAATGACTCATTAGATCCTTAATTGAGCCCTCTCGTGTTGGCCTTTGAGATGCGAATGCAAATTTTGGAAACTAGTGAAAGCGTCTCTTTAGATTTTCTTATTTTTATTTGTATTTGATATGCATTGTATCTTATATGTTTCATCTATTTGTGAGTAAAAATATTCGTTTTTTCATTTGTATTTGTTTTGACGATAATTTATTTGAAAACGATAAAAATAAAATGTCAAAACGATCTGAAAATGACAAATCAAGTACATCTTCTGCGACATTATCACAAATACGGAATATAAAGTGTCAAATAAATATAAATTAATATATAAAAGTGTTAAAAGTAAAAATATAAAATATACAATATTTATTCATATCCACAGGATCATAGATGGTTGGGTCAATGGATTGTAATCATACATGAAAGAATATAGGTAATAAAAAGTTAAAAAGTATTATCTAATTGTCCAACCGTTCATGGGAGGATATTAATGAACGAGTTTATCAATGAGGGCATCCGGTGCTGGTGCCTAGTATTTCCTTCATAATAAGACCCAGCTGGAGCTCACTTCACCATAGTTAGTGGTGGTGTTGTGTGCGCGTAATGTGTGTGGGGCCAAAGCAACCGACAAATGGATGGAATAGTGGCTGTGATAAATGATCCACCTATTGTTAATTCTTTTTAGGGAAATTATATATGCCGTTGCTAGTTTTGATGGGATCGGTCTTAATTATATTTAATGGCTCATATTATTTAATCAATCGAATTATTAAAATAATTAATATTTTAATTATCATATTTATTTTAAGGATAGATAATTGACTGGACGGTTTCTATCTTTTTATTGCAATTATGGCAGATACGTAATGGAAAAAAAAAATGTCATGCTTTGCGGCTTCAACCTGATAGAAGTTGGGACACGACTTCCATCTACCACCTCCATGTTCATGTGACTATACGTGGAGTTTCTTGTTCTTTAGGCACTTGCAAACTCCAATTAGCATATAATGGATTGTATAGCATCTTACCCACAGTGCTTTTATGGGACATTGTATTTATGTTATATTTTATATTTAGGAATAAACTCGAAATGGAGTTGTTATTTTGGATTTCATTCCATTTTCTATGTTGAGATGCATTTTTAGAAGACTTTAAAGGGAAATTTGAGTTTATCTTCTTAAAAGGAGAAAAATATTCAATAGGTAGTAACAACTAATTATATTTTAATACATGGATGAGATAATAGATAGTTTTTGAATCAACTACACCTATATGGTCATGTGTTAGAACAATCATTAGTGGTTACTGTCACATCTCGAGAGTACCCTAGTAGTAGTATACATGCCACTCATATATACTATTATCAGTTTACCACCAAAGAATAATATTTTTTCAAACAAACAAGATTTTTTAGTTCTATCGATAAGAAATGATAAATATATATAAGCCATAAATTAGTAAAATAACTATCATCACGTGTCTGGAGTATTATAATATTACAGACCACTTTCCTATTCTATGAGTCTCCAAAATATATAAATTGATATTTCAAATACTAACTAAGTAACAACTAGGAAGTAAAAGTAAAATAACTTATCCCATAATCTCCCAATTTCTAATTCTTACCAGAGTCATGCTCCTGAAAGTAATAAGTCAGGATCAGAGTGTCAACCTAAAAGTTCTTTAGGAATGTGGTGAAACTACATGCTCAGTAAATAATCAGACATATGACACATCAAGTAAGTTTATTAACAAATCATATATAATACAACAATCAATCATATGCATAGATACAAGCTTAGATGATCTAAAATCCAAATAGGAAAAAGATTTACACCCTCTTTTTAAGGTTGAAGAACATTTACTTAATGACCCACTTGCCCAAGTGAGATTAAGTACATAGAAAAATCAACGATTCTCATTTTAGAATTATCACTTTAATTTAAAGGTATTTTAACTAACCATTTCTTATATTAATCCTTAGAAACTCCCTAAGTATTAGTAATTTCAAAGCGATACCACAGGCAGCGTCCTTCGTTGCTACTTAGTTCCTGTGGAACAGAAAAGAACAAAGAAAATCTTGAATAACTAATATTTTAGAAAGACCAAGCATTAACAGAGAACTGAAATACTAATACGTAACAGGCTATCACCCTTTTAGAATATGCAACGATGCAGTTCATGTAATGTATGACTGTTTTAATTATAAAGCCAATAATTTTAATGAGGCTTATGGTGATCATACTTACACACACAACATATAACATGCTTTTTTCAAATCATCAGACAATCTGTATTATTACTTTTATTATCTTGGTTTGCTAACCAAACAAGCAGCTCACAACACACACGTAATAGTTTTCCACAACAACCATATTATTATCTTTGTATTACATATGCCACTAGTTGCAAACACAAACAATGTAATAGATCTAAGTTACTCACATGCTCATTTTGTGTAATCATAATAGTTAATTGGAAAGTCCTCAGCAGTATCAAGATCACATATTGAGATGAATTAAAATATTCATCAATAATACATATATTATATAACTAAACTTCTGTGAGTACCTAACTGACCTATATTGGTATTTGATTTAATTTCTCTTACCTATATTGATCTTTTTAAGGTAAGGATCCTATGATAATAGATTTTCATTATTTAATATTTATTTTCATTTTGTTTGCCTTAATATTAAAATATTTATTTTTATCGAGTAGTTATAGAGTTTGTATTTAGTAAATCAATATTTTATCATTTATTATTACTTTTATATCATTCCTTAGTTTGACCCATTATGGTAACTAGTATTTATTTTCTATTATTTATTTTCATCATGTATCTCTTCATTTTACTTCATATTATTATCTTGTTATTTTTAGGAATCATATTATTCGTAATTTTAGCTTATTCAAATTTTCCATTCTTATATACTTATTTATATAAAATAATTATCGAACAATTATCATAGTCTAATTATTTTATTTAATTTAGCTAAAGTATCTCTTACTTATAAATAGTTATTAAAGTCTAACACATAACAATTATTTAAGCTTACTAATCTTAAGATATTTTATATTTATTTATTTATAACGTTTTTTTTTCTTCTATTACTCTCTTCTTTATATATTATATATAATATATATGCAACGATAGATTCCATTCTAGGAAAAAATTTGCATATACGCCGGCATCCAACACCGCCAGTATTAGATTCCAGGATGCCAGTGTTTATGTAAAATTTTATGTAATTTTTCATTTAGTGTACGCTGGCTCGAGGCTTCCCGTGTTAAAACTTACGACACTGGTGTAGAAGATATACGTTGCCGACATTCGTTGATTTTACATAACTTCTGTTCCAATGCACACCGTCTTAAACATTGCAGACCTATCCACATATGCCGCTGGCTTCGGCACTAGCACCGCCAGTATAGGCATTGTTCATCATCTTTCTCATTTTCTTTGGTTCAAAGCTTATTTTTCTTACACCCTATTATATATATTTGCGTCTAAACTACCTTTAAGTGCTTTTACATACTTTACAAGTATTTTTTGTGACATAACAACACATATAACATCTCATATTCCTCATATTATATGATTTTCCTAGCTTCTACATATATCTTAATATATAAATAGGGTTTTAAGGTTAGATATTACCTTGTATGGACTGATATTTAAGTGTTAAACCCTCCTCCAAAGTTTGATACGAATCTAGGTTGATAAAAACATTGTTTAAGTTATTGTTTAACACTTAAACTAACTTAAAACAAATTTCTACTTACCTTGCTTGATCCTTATATCCTTAAGCTTGTATTGTGTTTCTTGTTAAAGCTTGTTAATGGTTGTGTTGGTGTGTGTTTTGTGTGTTTTTGCTGCTATTTTAAGCTATTGTTGTAGGTTGTTTAATACTTTGTTGTGTAGCTATTTATTGTGGGTTTTTATAGACATGAAGCGGCAGCATTTCTGGCCAAGTAGGGGAGAGTTTTCTTCACCGAATTGCAACTTAAGCTTGCATGAATTGTTGCATTTAATGAGCTGTTATGTTGGACAAATTGGATTGATTTTAACCACATTTGCTTTGACTTTTATTGGTCCTTTTTGACCTATTTGCTTCAAGAATTCAGTTGGCAATTTTGAGAACACCCCAACCGTATATTCTACTCACTTGCACCAAAATTGTACATTTATAATTATAATATTAATTAACTATCTTAGTTTTAGGGTAGTTTATTAAGTTAAACGAGCATATTTATATCAGTTAGTTGGGAGTTTTGTCTCCAAACATTTATTTAAAGCTTCTATAAATTTTCTAGATTATTTTGAGTTCTAATTTGAGTTTAAAGTTTACACGATTAATTATTTTTAGGGTTTTATCTCATGCAATTAAGGTTTTCTAAGCTTAATGGTAAATTTTCGTTTCTATCTTTAAAAGCTTTAGAATTCTCTAGCTAGAACAATGATGTGATCTAAATATTTATTTGAAGTCTAGATTATTAGTTATGAATCTATTTTTGTTTTTATTGTGTATTTATAACCTTAATGGTTCATCCTTATATAACCATTTTCTAACTATAAGCTTTATTGATTATTTACTTTCTAATATATTTAAAATCATATTTTAATTATTTCTATATTTTGAGTTTTCGATACCAATTACGAAATCTTATATTTGGTATCTGTTACTACCTATAGGACTTTGTTTTAGGATTTAGAGTTATATGTAGGTTCATTACTATTTGTAGTTCTATTCTAAAGTCTTAGTTGAGTCTTACATTAACCTTCTATTTTTATATTTGTATTTCTATCCATTTGTAATAGTATAATTCTCGGAGTTTACAATTACTCACCATCAATATATTACACAAGGTGTGTAATACCTACTAAAGTCATTCTCAAATTGTGGAATGGTAATTTCATCCCAACTTCATTTATTATTTATAATTTAATTACTCTTTCATCAATCACATATTTATAATTTACATTTAATGCTAAAATCATTTCCAACAAATATACTTCATAACTTATTTGATTCCATTCTATTATAAATAATTCCTATGTACCAAACTTGACATTTGGATAGACACGCTATTTTAGTTGGGGAATCACTATTTTCTAGAAAATGAATAAAAAGAAAATTGGTGAATCTATTCTCCCTATGGAGTTAAGTTTGATGTTTATTACCTTGCTTTATTAACATTGGTTTTAACTGAGTTAAGTTTGATCTTTATTTATAATTTACATTTATTGCTAAAAGCATTTCCAACAATATATACTTTATAACCCATTTCATTCCATTCTATTATAAATGATTCCTACATGTCAAACATAACATTTGGATAAATATCGCTATTTTAGTTGGGGAATCACTATTTACTAGAAAATTAGTAAAAATAAAGAAAAACTCTATTGTCTTATCATCAGTTTTGATGAGACGGTCTCGCCGGCTATCCAACATCTATATTATACCCAATTGTGATCGCACCACTAAAATAGTTAATATTCCAATTACTAATTTAGTTTAATGGTTAGATGATTGATTGGACAGTTTTTCCATTGAAACTCCCAAAAAGAAAATTGGTGAAACTATTTTTCCTATAGATTTAATTTTGATCTTTATTACCCTACTTTATTAACATTGGTTTTGACATGGGTTTTGTTTTAGTGGCTACTTTAAATGGAACTTGAGGCCTTAGCTTCCTACGTATGTGTGCTTTGTAATTTCTTAGCTATTTTTTCCCTTCGTGATAATAAAAATGGAACTTCTAAATAGTTGCGATTGTTTTTCCATCTTTTTTTTCAAAGATCCATAATGATTTTAATAATGATCCACTTCAAGACAACAACAAGCACAGGGATTATGCAGCAAAAGAGGTGAATTATATTTTAATTGAATCAATATTAGATTCATCCATTGAAAAAAGTTATTTTTTATTAAAAATGTTAATTTTTTAATAATACAATTAAACGTCCATAAAATAAAATTGAATAAATTAATAACCTCTCTAAAATAATATTTTTTATGGTCCCACTTAAATCAATTTACAAAATTGGCAATTTCAATAAAATAATAAGATAATAATTTTTAGGAAGACCCTTATAAATTTATAGTCCTGACAATATCATAAATTAATAATTATCTAAAACTATAAACATAATTAGGACAATTTAGTAAAATATGAATGTATTGTTGTTTGATTTTTCTTAAAATTGATATTTAGGTAGATTTCATCTTTTAACTTTTCTTATTGCTTTTAAAAGGTCCAATGTTGTGTTCTCAAACTGTAACAAAAAAAAAAAAAAAAAAGAACTTATGGAGACTTGTTGTCACTATGAGTGCTTCCTTTTGCTTGACTGATTCTAAAGTATTAAATAATCCTTAATAAACTTTTTAGTGATACTAATCACAATTTCTTCTTAACATTCATAGTTTTCACGCATATAATCCAATAGGTAATTAATGTTCATTCTATTGCGATAATCAATATTATTATTTATTTTCTCAAGTTCATAAATTCTTCAGAAGTTGCTTTATTTATCTAAGTTCCTTGAAGCTGCTTCATCTCTAAGACCTTTCATTGTGGGAAATCATTTGCTATTATCTCTTGTTGAACATTTATTGTCTAAGTTGAAACTATAAGATTGATGAAATTTAAAGCATTAATCTTTTTTGGATCAAATTGTCCCAACTCATAGCCTTCTAATATCTTATCGTAAATTTTTTTTGTAATTGTACATCTTGAAAGTTCTTTTTATCTCGGCATCATGTGGTTGGATTTTTGATGTCATGTTGGATGGCAAAAAAAAAAAAAAAAAAATACAACTCAACATTTTGTAGACCTTCAATATTTTTTGAATGGGTTAGAAATTATCTACTACAAACAAAATGCTTCTGCCCTGCATTTTCTCATCCAACCAATGAATATATTCATCAAAAAGCACACTAATCATCCATGTTGTTTTGTTGACACATTGTTAATAGTTCAATTTGTTTATATTGACATTCTTGAAACAAAGTGGCTTTGCATACTTTCTAATAATCAATAACATAATTTTCTCGAACCATCCTCATCACAACAATAACAGTTCTAAGCCTTTCTTTGTCTTTTTTTCTTCCTTTAAGTTTCTTTATTGGAAGGGAATTATCAACTTGTAACATGTAAAACAAATTAGTTTCATCCATATTAAAAACATTTTTCATAGGGTATTGGTCTTTTTTTTTTTTCTCTCTCTTGGATGCCAATTTCTTCTCCATATCCCATGTTTCAATCGGACCATTCTCTTCGAAATGACAAAATGACTTGATACCTTCTCTAAAATTGAACATCTTATGCCAATCTTAAGAAAGGTTGTACTTAGAAGATTGTTGAGGGTATAAAAGTTTTATTGTCTCTGTTACTTTCTCAAAAATTAACTCTCCAAGTATATTTACATGATCTTTGGTATTAGAGAAACCACTCATAAAGAGCCTTCTTCATGTTTAGGAATTTTTGTTTGTTCATGCTGCTTAGTATCCCCGCCTTTTTTGAAATTAGCTGAAAGGTACTCAGATAATCCATTGGAGTGTGATATTAATATTATACCTTGACTAACATTTAAATGATATTTTCATCAAGCCACTACAGGAAATCTTTTTGAGTCCATGTGGGGATGATCTATCCTATGCTCATATATTATGATACGTTTTTTTATTGGTGATGGTTAATTTCTAGACACCTTCTACATAAGAAGTCATTTTTGGTATGATTTAGGAATTTTTTGTATGTATGTATAATGAATTTTCTTCTTAAATTAATTTACGAAAAAATGATGCATATATTAGTAATATACAATATTCTTTATGTAATTAAATTTATATTGGATGAATAAAAAAAGCACTCGTTTAATAAAATTATTAATTTTTTGATTAATTATTGACTCTCTAAATTGATAAAATTTCATGATCCAAACATTGTTAATTTATAGAATCTTTACTATATTATTTGAAATAAGATGAAAAACATTCTTTTATGAAATAATTAAAGGTATTTGGTGTACTTTATAAGAGGCTAAAAGACTAAATTTTTTCTTTTACCTTTTCTTCATGGCATATATAAAAATTATATTTTTGTTGCAAATCATAAAATAAAACCAATACGTATAACTTATGTGAATTTTTTTTAAAAATAATATATTTGAAAAAAAATTGAACATGAAATTATAAATAGAGCAAAAAGAGTAAATTGACATTATATATTCCATAATTTTTTTTAAAGATACCTACAACCCTGTTTATTTGTTTTATTGTTGGTTAATTATGTTAATAGGCTTCTTGCCTTGTTATGGGTAGATGTCTATTATTTCTGTTGAATTAAAGAATCTTGCAAAGAAAAAAAAAAGGAATATAGATTGTTCAATAAATTATTTGGCAACAAAATGTTTAATAATTTACATTTATTTTCATAACATTAGTTATTAAAAAAAATATAGACTAAGTCATATGATGAATATTATTTCTTTATACTTGACATAATAAGATCGCATATATGTAAAATGGGCAGTATGTTGAGCCTGGATTTTTCGTTTTTCTAATCATATTTAATATATTAATTCTCACCGATCAAGATAGACGATGTACCAATACAATTTGTCCCATCAGTTACCCGCTGAACTATTATAAATGTCATTACATCATGACAAAGGTGGCCTAAGCGCCTAAACTACTGTGCCCTCCAGGACAAGGTTGCTGCTCCTTGAACAGAATTCAATGGCACACGCACAAAACAACACTTATCACTTAGGCCAACTTTAAGCTCTTAATCCATTTTAAAATGCCTATCCTAACAATCATCACGCAAATTACTGCGTACTTTTCATATTTGAAATCCAAATAGAGAATGAGGATAGGTCATAGGTAATCTCAAATGATAAATCAGCTATCCATATATCTGTTCAAGAGTTAAACTCACATAAGCAATTTCATTAATTATCCATTTATATCAAACTCATTTTATAGCCCTATTTAATCAGATACTAAATAGGAATCCCATTACGGTTGCGAAGATTACCCTACCTAAATACGGAAAGTTCTCCCTTATTGTCAAATTATTTCTTTTCTCTTTGTTTATAGTCTCTTATTATAAAATCTCTTATTATAAAAACACCATCAAAGCATTCATATTCAAAAAATTCATTTCTCGAGCAAACATGCATTTGAACCAACATATTTCCCATATAATTCATGGTTTATCCTAGCTTATCATTCTAAGTCAATTATTAGCTATTAAGCCTATTTTAACTTAATTATAATCAAATTGATTAGAATTATTCATTAAATTCATTTACTAAGCCAAGTTGATTAAACTTAATCAATCTAATTTATTTTAACTTACTAAAGTCTATTTAGTCAAGTTGGACTTAGATTGATTAACTAAGTTCATTTTATATCTAATATTCATATTAATTTAAGTCTATATTAATTTAATCTTAGCAAAGTTGATTAAACTTAATCAATCTAATTCATTTTAATTCATTCAAGCCCGTTTAGCCAAGTCGAACCTAGGTTTGTTAGCTAAGTTCATTTTATAATTAACTACATGTATTTAACTAGTAAACATAAGTTTTCAACTTTGTTTATATATGTAGTAGCCAGAAACAAATAAAATTTAGGCCATGATATTTTTAGAATTTGCAAAACTTAAAATATGAAAGTTATAGATCTATTTTTAATCTTTTCATAACATTTTGAATCACCTTAATTCAAGTTTGGATAAAAAAAGTTATGATTGAAATACGAAATAATGTCGCTTTAGGAAAAACAAAACAAAGCTGTATGAAGGGTTTATGAGCTCATACACCACCCCCCATACGGGCCGTTTCAAGGGCCATTTTAACTTAGAGGTTTTTACATAAAAAGCCTAGAAAGTAAAACACCTCTCCAAACGGGCCATTTGGAGAGCCGTTTGATCGATACACCCCCTAAATGGGGATGTTTCAACTCAAAGTTTTTCACATAGATGTTCAAACACCCCTCTAAACAGGCCATTTGATAGACTGTTTGAACTTCTATGACTTTTCTTTATCCTTTCTTCAAAACTTTACATGTTTTATCACTTGTTTTACATCATTTTTCATCATCTAATATCCTATATTCATTATACAAACTTAGAATCTTCGTCTATAACATCTATATATGTAAAGACCCATCCCTCTAAATCCCGAGACTTAGAGTACCGAGTCCCCAACACATATAACTTTTTCACATTATATGTAAGGTTGTCCTAAAACTAACAGTTTATAAAAAATTGTTTGATCAAACCCATTATAACTTTATAAAGAACTTTTAACAAAACAAGATTGCTAACAAAAGCAATCTATACGTACATTTGCATCATATAACATTGTTTAGTGTCAATACAAGATACTACAAAATTTACATGTTTCTTAAAATAAAAAATCCTAAAAGATCTTAAGGTCTTTATAGAAATAGGCTTAACTATCAAGCCTTCTATACATAACTTTTCCCTTAGCAAAAATTCTTCCAAAAGTCCAGGGTATTCGAGTCCTATTCGTCCCACTCATCCAGGAATCTCTCGAAATCGGACCCATAGCCCAAATCATCATAACATTCGTCTCCAATACCTCCAAAGCAGCAAAAGTGAGCCAAAGGCCCAGTACACAATAACAAATGCAAAAACAATTCATCCAATCAATGCAATGCATCATTAGACAGGTGATTATCTTTATTACATTTTCTTTCGGAAATCAATAGGAGGGTATTCAAACCCCGGATCACGCTTTGGGAATTTAGGGATCCTGAGTAACAGCAGCTGCTCAGGGGGTTGATATAAGCAGTCCGAATACTTATATCTCCTATATCTATTTCATGAAGATAATAGCTTCATTTAGGACTCAAAAGCCGTTGCCCGACTCTACTTAAACTCAATCCATAACATGAACCTAGTTCACAAGTTCCCATAAACCTTGAACTAAATCATGGTATTTCCCCTAAGTTTAAGCAAACATTACTCAGATACTGTTCCTCCCTATCGACTACCCACTTAACCAAAAAGAATCGCTACTGCATCATAGCGTACCATTGCATCATGGTAAAGTCATTGCATCATGACTTGGTTAAGCGCTTAACTAACATTTCATTGCATCATGACAGGTTTGCTACTCCTCGGACCAAATTAAACAGCGTAATAGACATCCAATTCATTCAAATATTAAGCCAAGTCAAATTAAGTTGAATTAGGAATGCCTATTCCTAGCAAACATCAAATAAGTTATTGCGTACCTAAACCCGTTAGTATATTACTAAGATCTCTCGGTGAAGAACTAACCGAAGAATCCTTAACTGAATAGGAATATCAAAATAATCAATAAATAAATATAGATTCCTCATTCACAAATATGTACACATATTATATCTATATATCACAATTAATCAAAGAAATTCAAATAATTTAATACAAAGTCATAATAAAGCATTTAAACATCCTATTATATCATAGATCGCTTAATAAATACTTAATTGATCAAATATCAAACTTCGAAAAATTTTGAAAAAAGTTTTTTCTTTTAAAAAAAATCAAAAGCGCAGGGGACACGCCGGTACTCAAAGCCGGCGGCTTTGAGCCGGTGTACGACACTACGAAAATTAACACTGCCAATGCTGGCAGCATTCAAGGGTATGCTGGCTGCCTTCATTCTACGCCGGCGGCTTTGAGCCGGTGTAGAATGCAAAATCCAAAATTTTTCAAAACGTCTAGAGATGTGCAAACCAGCCGCGTACCTAGATACGCTGGCAGCCTTTCACTATACGCCGGCGGCTTTTATTCCTATAGCCGGCATACAATATGAAAGAATGAACGCCGGCTGACTTTTCCAGCTAAAGCCAGCGGCGTTCAAACGGCTTTAATAATTTTGATTCTGTTGGTTTCTAACACCGCCTATAAGCCGGCGGCGTACAAACCTAGATGCCGGCGTATGTTTAAAAACATGCCTATACAACAGAACACTTTCCCCTGTTTTTCCACTTTGAAATTTCTATCCTATAACACCTTCAAACCTTCCTCAACTACATTTTTAACTTCATATACTCACCCCTATCTACACTACTCAATCCTAGCAACTCAAAACATGAAATCAACACATTTGATCACTCCAATTCCACTTTCATTCATTCTCAATTTTCCTGCACAAACCATCTTTATTTCCTCCCAACACATCATATCACTTTCACCACACATGAACAAACTCACACACTCACAAAACACATTTCTAGCTAAACTCAATGCATGAACAAGTAAGTTAGATAACATTTAAATTCATTTCATCCAATACTTCACATAACCACTACAAGAAATGAAACAAAACAAAAGCCATACTTAAATTAACTCACATGTAAATGCCTTGTCTTGGAGAGAACTTTGATTTTCAAAGCTTGCTATTGTTCTTGAATTGGATTTGGAATTTAAATTGAAGGAAGAAGAGGAAGAAGAGAAAAGAAAGAAAGAAAAAGCAAAATTCGTATGAAATGGTAGCTGCCCCAAAAAGTAGTCTAATTAAGCAAAATTAAGCTTTAAACATATTCCAAATTTGCCCTTTAAGGCATATGCAACTTTAGTTTGCATTTTAAGTGAATCTGAGTTTCATTTGCGCTTATTTTAGGCATAAATGCTAACTTAACTAAGAAAAATTCTATCAACTAATCTTATGAAAAACCAAGGTTGATTTTATAAATCTAACTTAACTTAATATCTTAATGTATAAAAGACACAATTAATAACTATACTACACACACATTAATACATATAAAACAAAAATATTAATTTCATTACATATGTAAAATAATACATTTAGACTATTACCAACACAACTATCCTAAACATCATGCTCATTCAATTCAATACCTAAGATAAATAAACAACACATGGAAATTAAATAGAATTTAAATTTAGGTCATTTCAATATACATGTTTTTACTTCATCAAACATCAAAATCTAACTCTAACATGCATGATCTTACTTAGATTTCAAACATGAGTTCCCATATTACAAGCTTATAAGTTTTAAATTAAATCCTTTATATAACTAACATCAATAATTCATTATCTACATGTAATAACAACAATCAAATAAAGGAAACAGCAAACTTATCTTTTTATGCAACTTAAACAACTTGATCTCTTCTACTACCACTACTTTTAAGTTGTTGAAGCTTCTCCTATCATGATTCCTACTTTTTATCTTCTTTTTTAACCTTAATTTTATCTAAGATCTCCTTAAAATTGAGATTTAGGGTTTAATTTTTCATGAAAGAAAAGGAAGAAAGACAGAACAAGAAAAGAAAGAGAAAGAACCAATGGGAGGACAGAAAAATGAAAAAAGAAAAAAAAGGGAAGGAAAAGATGAGGGAAGAGGAAATAAAGATATTTTAGCAAAAGAAGGATTAGATTTAAACATTTCTGATAATTATCTTTAGTGTAATAAATAATTAGAAAATAATTTGAGAACATATATATTAGAAATTTATGACTTGATATAAAAACATAATTCAAATGTTTAATCTATGACAATTTGATTTTTAATTAGAGTTCAAATTTAAAACTGATATTTTTAAATAAGTAATTGATTTCAACAATTATTAAAATTTTACAAAATGAAAGTTAATTAAAGTTTAAAGGTCTTAAAGAATTTATCAAACATTTAAGTTGTTTGTTTAGAGGTTTAGAGAAGTGAAATGACAAGAAAAGTAGTTCAAAATGATATATGAAAAAGAAATTGGATAACTTAATTTATAAAATTGATAAAACAAGAGATTAGACATTTACTAATTTAATTGTATCAAATCATCTATTTCTCTTTCCATTGTTTCCATATTTTACTCATTTACTATCTAACTAGGTTCACAATTATCCATCTATTCTATTATTTAATTAAACCATCTCTAATTTAACTAGGTGAGGGTTTGGGATATTTTACTCTCACTGGGATATTTTACTCTCACTCTAATTTCTTTTTCTTTTTCAATTATTTTTCCACCTTTAATTCCCTTCATTTTCATCTATAAATACTACATCTTTCTCTACTTCTTTGACATTTTTCTTACAATATAACAAATCTCTACCAATTTTTTTTTTTTAACTTTTCTCTCTAAAATTTCTCTCGAGCTTCCTTCCCCCCTTTCACCCCCACACAAAATCACATCTCTAGTTTTAGGTAAAACACTATATATCTCTTCATATATTGTCATATGCGGCATGTATGTGAATGTCTCATACGTTTTCCATAAAAAATCAAGCAACACTTTTAGATTCATGTCAACTATACCATAAATAGCTTAAGGGATCAATGAAATTAGTTGCATTTGCTTTCAAATTTGTTGCTTAAAGGCTTAAGCAATAAAATTTTCACTATTACACTAAGTACCCGTTGCTTAAAATAAAATGCAAAATATTTTGTTGTATGCAACGTTATTTAAGTGTTCCCTAACTAGATTCATAGCACAAAATATAATATTAATGCAACATAAATTTTGGCTTAAGGTAACAATATTCTATTAGTAAAGCACTCACACTAAACAAAGGCAACATTTTTAAAAATTAGGTAATGACAAATCATTACTATATGAGACATGATTTATTGTTTTTGCATCAATTTTTAACGTAATTTATTTTAACTCCATTTTATAAGCATTAGCTTTTATGTTTTAAGCAAAGCTGTTTAAATTGATACATTTATCAATTATGAAAGCAAGCAATTTCCCCCTTTCTTTTCAACATTGTCAATGCCAATATTAAAGTTATGACTAACTTGTTAGCTTATTGCATTTAAAACTATAAAAGAAACTCGTCAACCATAAAACAATATTAAAAAAGTTACAATAGAAAATTATTATGAGTAACAAATAATTATATCAAATAGAAAGTTACCAAAATCAAAATGAATACATTCCTAAAAATAATTACATCATAAATGTCATTGTTGAAATTGAGATCCATGTAAAAATTACAAAATCTTTAATGAAGTAATCTTAAATAAACAATTATTCCTCTTCAAAACCTTAGACATCTTCACTAACTTCTCCACTTTGAGAATTATCCTACAAAAGTAAACAAACAAATAAATAAACAAGTAAACGAATAAAATATATTATAGCAAAATAACTTTCAAAGAAAGTTATCCTATATATTTATAAATGATGAATAACTGATACATGAAATACATAACTAGGGTATCAATGTAAGTGTATTAGTTTACTTGCTAAAAGAGCAAAAGTATTAAAGTATGATACAATAAGCCATCTATAAACAAATACTAACCATTAATATTGAAATATACTATCAATATATGGAAATAAATACTTTGATGTTGAGGGTGAAATCTTAACCCCACTAACCATGACATCATATTTGGTTTTCTTATCTCCAATCATTAAACATAAACAAAAGTTCAAATAACCTACTAGCAAAAAGTAACATAATAAGAAAAGTTAGTTTATTTTTTCAAGATAAATAGAATACAAATCATAAAATTAAAAAGAGCGATAAAAAAATATATTATATGCAAACCAACCTTGGATGAATAATTTTCAAATCATAACACTTTCTTCACTTAATCTATAAATCAAAATTCAACCCAAAAGCTATCTTTATCAACATATCAAAAATAGATCATTGTGCATAATAAACACCAAAGCACTATAAAATTAGCAAGAGGACAAATTTATTATTACATCCATAGAGACTTTATGTAGATGATTTTTACAATTCAAGAGTTGATCGATGTTAAACTTTTCTAATTTTCTACTTCATAGGGGCAATAGTCTTTGTCTTTTACTTGCTGACTTGTTTCTTTCCTTCAACAATCATATATGCTTGTTAGTTGTTTCTTACACTATAGATTCTATGCCTAAATGACTTTGAGGTTCTGGTTTGGAGTCTATTTAAACAAAATTTCACAAGACTAGACGATACACTAACAACTTAGAAAACAACAATGTTTTATGTCTAGAAAATCAAAGCATGGAAAAAATATATAGGGAGATTAACCTATAAAGATTAAATCGTTCTGACATATATAACTTGGAAACACAAGAAATAAGGTTTTTTTTTTCTTTTGCACACCTGTGTAATTAACCAAGTCAATAAAACCAAATTCCGCATTACCTACCACAAAAAGGAACTAAGTTGTTAGTCCACTTGTATAAAGGGTTAGTGAATCTTGAAGGAGAAGAGAGAAAGAGAGAGAGAGAGAGGGAGGGAAACAACTTGATGGCCATCGTTTGTAGTGGAGAGAAAGGAAGATAAACGACACCGATTGCTAATTGATGGAAATAGTGGAAGAGAGAGAAGAGCATTACTTGAGTTGTAACGTAAAATGAGAAAAGATGAAGAAAATTTGGTGGGAAAGGATAAAAGAATAAGAGAAAATTGAAGAAAAGAAACCACAAAAACTAATGCAAGTAATTTTTTAGAAAATAGGGTATTATTATTACTTATTTAAATTTTATAATTGGTGGCTTCTAATTAATTGTGTATAATTAATTTTATTACTTTTATAATTCAATTTATTGAGTACCACTACATTCACTGCATCAACCTAAACTTTTTGAAGTGCATATATATATATATTTGTATATAATAAGTATATGCTTTATAATATATAAAAATATATATTATTGTATTTAATTACAATACATAGATATTGTATTTATATTATATGTGCGCAATCGGCATATACATGATAATGAAGTGCATAATATAATATAATATAATACATCTTATTTGTTTTGAACACCTATACCTCGCACTTTATGCTATAGTATCTACAATAGCTTATATATATATATACACACATATATATTACAATGCATGGCATCAACTTAAATAAGATAAATAAATTTTAATAATATACTAAAATACATTCCATATTTTATAATTTAATGTATTACATATGTACATCATATTATGGGATATATACACTAGACACTATATGATATGTTTTACATATATCATAATGATAACATATAAAGAAGTATGTGATATATGCGATAATAGAATATATCATATTTACCTATATTACTGTTTTAAAGTCTTGTATATATAAAAATACTATGCACATATATATAGTAGATACTATATCATATGTTTTATATATATCATAATGATAACATATATATAAGTATGTGATGCATGCGATCATATAATATGTTATAGTTGTGTGTTACACATATTATATGACCATATGTATTATATATAATATATTTTTGTATTTAATTCATATTTCGTATATGATATGAGATATATCATAGTGACAACATATATCAAATAATGCAATATATTAGTATCATACAATGTATCATATTAATTTATGATAACATATACGAAGTATGTGATATATACAACAATAGAATATATCATGTTTACCTTTATTACTTCTTTAAAGTCTTGTATATATAGTAGATACTATAAGATATGTTTTATATATATCATAATGGTAAGATATATATAATATATATATAAGTATGTGATACATGCGATTATATAATATAAATATTTACTTATAACCTATAATATATATATATATATATATGTGTGTGTTATACATATATACGTTTGTTACACATGTTATATGACCATATGTATTATATATAATATATTTTTGTATTTAATTCATATTTCGTATATGATATGAGATATATCATAATGACAACATATATCAAATAATGCAATATATTAGGATCATACAATGTATCATATTAATCTATGCTACTTTTTAAATTTATTGTATATGAATACTATGAATGTACATGATATGACATATATAATCTAATATAATATAATACGTAATATATCACGTGTCATACAATTTACTATTTGTTAGCCATAATTATGAACTTTATATGCATATATCTTATATATATTACAATATTCAATGTAGCTCGTATATGATAAGGAATATATGATAAAATATTAATCTATATTCCATAGTTTATAATTTAATACATTATATATGTGCATCAAATTACACATATAACAAATAATAGATATTATATGATACGGTATACATATCATAATGATGACATATATCAAAGTATGTAATATATTTGTATCATACGATATATCATATTAACTTATAATACTTCTTAAATATATTATATATGAAATACTATGAATAAAGATGATATGATAGGCATAAATAATATAATATAATATAATAAACATAATATATCACACGTCATAGAATGCGATTCTAAATACAATAATATAAAATAAGTTAGATAATATTATAAACTCTATATTTGTCTCATATGTATTAAAATATATATCATGGATTAATTTAATAAGGAATATTGGATAAATCTTAATATACATTCAATATTATATAATTTAATACATTATATACACATATCGTATTATGTGTATAATATACTATACTATATGCTATATCATAATATATATATTAGAATGATAACATTTATTAGAGTATATGATACATATATATGATGGGAATCAGGTCAATTCAGCTACATGACCGATTACTCGCTAGAGCTAAAGGATTACAAAATCTCGCCTTAAGGGCATTAAGTGGTCACATGAAAGTTAGGTGAAATTCAAGTCATTCATCATGTCCATTCCGATTTGATTTTGAGTTTAATTTGAAGAATATTTGTATACTGACCAAGGAATCATTAGAAGCTTTGGAAGATCTCTCGCTAGAAAGAACACCGGCCCGATGCCACCGGTATAGAGATGCAAGTCGTCGGCCTTAATGGAAAAGCCGGTGGCCTTTGGCTGACCTTGAATTGTCACAGAATCAAAATCTTTAAAGCTGCCTTCAAAGCTGCTAGCCTTCATGATATAAGCCGCTGGCGTACTATTTTAGGTTGCTAGCCTTTAGCCGGCCTTCAACATGCACAAATCCAACTTTTTAAAGCCGCTAACCTTTATCTTTTGAGTGGTCAGCCTTTATTTTATGAAAATTTTAGTTTCTTTGTGACTTTTGGTTTTCCCTTTGTATTAGCATATATAGAACTTTCTCCTTATGATGAAAATATTTTTTGAATACATAAAGATTGAGTCTTTTTCTTAATTATCATATTCTTATCAATCTTTGGATTGCGGCGAGTGATGGCATAGTGATTGTTGTGCGTAGTATCAACAACACCTTGCTAGAACTATTCTCTTGCTGGTGCATTATATCCGGTTAAGGGTCTAGGGTTTTGTTATCTTTATTTATTTGATTGCAGAATTGGATTTTGGGATTTGTGGATCTTTGTTCTTTGAATCTGTTTGTTTTTAGAATCTCTACCATAAGCATATCATATTTTGGTATCAGAGCGAAGGTTTTGAATTAGGGTTTCTATTGTTATTATGCTGTTGTGATTTGGAGGAAGATAGTAAATCATGTCGAGTGATAGATATGAATGAACATGTTGGCAATAATGATAATAGTTAGATTGAAGGAAGTCAGGGCCTTCGTACTGTAGGTGGTAGAAGATCTTTAGAGGAATAGTTACAAGATTTGACCACCATTGTCACTAACATGGCGACATGGATAGATCATATGGCTTTAGCTCGATAACCAGTGATCAATCCCTAAGCACCACTACTGGTGATTAACCTACAGACGGCACATCCAAGTGTGGTTAATGAAGCCAGAAGAGAATGAGTAATAGGAGGTAATAGGGGAAGACGATTTAGGTATAATGATTATGCCTATCGTGAGGGAAGAGATGATAACTTCAAGGGTGAATATGATAACCATGATTTCCAACCATTGAGGGGTTTGGAGTATGTGAAACTACATATGACTTCGTTTGCTGGAGGAGAATCTGTTGATGATCACCTAGATTAGGAAGATAAAGCTGAAGGACTATTTAAATGTTACGAAAATGATGGCGATACTTGGGTACGACTTGCAGCTATTGAGTCCACGGGATATGCTGCTCTCTAGTGAAAAATTTGATTGCTAGTAGGGGAAGAGATGGAGAGGTGGATTAGAACATGGCATGACATGAAGCGAGTTCTGAATCATAGATTTGTTCCCGAGCATTATAAACATGAGCTGCTCATGTGCCTGCAGACATTAAGGTGTGGGGGTAAGACTGTAGATGAGTATGTCCAAGAGTTTGAAAGGTTGACGATACATTGTGGAGCCACTAAACCTCTTGAATAGACCATGGCCAAGTTTGTTTCTAGTCTGAAGTATGAGATTTCTTGTATTGTTAAATTACAGCGATACAATACTCTTAAAGAAGCCATCCAGTTAGCTGTGAAAGTTGAAAGGCAAAGATGATCTAATCCTTATAAAGCCGCATCTAACAGGTATGGTTCTTCTACTAAATCATATGGTTTGAAAAAAATATATAGACAAGTGGCGATCGAGCAAGATTATTGATAAGAATGTATCTACTATGGATACTAAAGGGGAGAAGAGTTTTATAAATAAGGGGAAAGGAACTTATGGTGCTGAAAATAAAATGGAAGTAGCTAGATCATCAAGTGGGAAAACCCACTAAATCAAATGTTTTAAATGTTTAGGTTATGGACATATGGCAGTCTAATGTCCAAACTGAAGGGTAATGACTGCTATAGAAATTGAGAGTGGAGGTAAAGAGGAAGAGTTGGTTGAAATAGAAGATTTATTGGTAGTGTTGGATGAATATTATGGAGTTGTTGATGCCGAAGTACATGGAGATCAAAGGGATGATAAATATCTATCTATTAACATATTGCGCAAGATCATGGCTACTTTTCCTTCTATTGAAGAAGAATAGAGGGAAAATTTATTCCATATCTCTTACAGGGTCAAGGGTCATCTTTGTGCTCTCATTATTGATGAAGGGAGTTGCACCGATGTTGTGGCCGCATCTTTAGTTGAAAAATTAAACTTGACTACGACTCCACATCCTAAGCCATACAAGTTGCATTACTAGAGTGAGTAGGGTAGTCTACATGTTACTTAGATGGCTACGATTCCATTTAGTATGAAGGAGAAGTACCATGATGAGATTGTCTATGACATCCTTCCCATGTGTGCCTTACATATTTTACTAGGGAGGCTATGGTTGTTTGACAGGATAGGATTACATGACAGGTTTAGGAACACTTATATGTTCTAAAAGGATGGCAAGAGAATTGTTTTGAATGCCATGACACCATCTGAAGTGCAAGAGGTGTCGAAGCATATCAACAAAACCATTAAAAAGAAGACATTATTTAGGAGGGGAAAGGAGCTTGAGAAAGTTATTCAGGCTAAGGAGCCTTTGTATTTGTTGCAGGTAAGATATGTTTTGGAAGCTGATGAAAAGGATTAGATACTATCTACAATGAAATAGTTATTGGAAGAGTACATTGATGTCTTTCTTGAGGAATTTCCCAATGGGTTGCCACCACTGTGAGGTATTGAACATGTTATTGATTTGTTACCTAGTGTCGTATTACCAAACAGGCATGCTTATCACATGAATCCTAAAGAAGCAAGGGAACTGAAGCAATATGTGGACAAATTGATAGAGCGGGGTTATGTCAAAGAGAGTACCAGCCTTTATGCTGTTATTGTCCTTGTAGTTCTGAAGAAGGATGGTACTTGGCGCATGTGTATCGATAGCAAGGCCATCAATAAAATCACTATCAAGTATAAGTATCCTATTCCCAGACTTAATGACATGTTAGATGAATTGAAGGGAGCCCATATATTCTCTAAGGTTGATCTTGAGAGTGGCTATCACCAAATCCGGATGAGGGTAGAAGATGAATGGAAGATCGCTTTTAAGACACATCATGGGCTTTATGAGTCGATGGTAATACCTTTTGGCCTAACTAATGCTCCTAGTACTTTCGTGCAACTTATGAACCATGCTCTGAAGGACTTCTTGGGCAGGATTCTTGTAGTTTATTTTGATGATATCTTGATATATATTCGAGATTTAAGAAGTCATGTAGAACTTCTTTGAGCAGTATTTTCAGTATTAAGAGATCAGAGGCTGTATGGAAATCTCAAAGAGTGTTTATTCTGCCAACCAGAGGTGATCTTTCTGGATTTTGTGGTATCTGGTACTGGTGTCAGGGTTGATGGAGAAAAGATCAAAGCCATAGTGAATTGCCCTACACCACAACCAACAGCTGATGTGAGAAGCTTTCATGGCTTAGCTTTCTTCTATAGAAGGTTTGTTAGAAACTTCAACAGCATTGTAAGTCCTTTGACTGAATTGACTAAGTAAAATGTCTCCGTCGTGTAAGGAGAGCAGGCTTAGAAAAGCTTTGAGGAGATTAAGACTCGGTTGACTAGTGCTCCACTTTTAGCTCTTCCAGTCTTTGAGAAGACATTTGAATTGGAGTGTGATGCATCAAGGGTCGGGATTAAAGCTATATTGATGTAGGATAGGTGCCCTATCTCCTACTTCAGTGAAAAGTTGAGTGGATCATCACTAAACTACTCTATATACGATAAATAATTCTATTCCTTAGTGCGGACATTGGTGACTTGGCAGCATTGTCTTCTTCCTAAGGAGTTTATCATATATACTGACCATAAGTCCTTGAAACATTTCAAGGTTTTCCTGGAAAGCTTTGCTTATGTCATTAAGTATAAGAAAGCGAGTACCAATGTTGTAGCTGATGCACTGTCTTGCAAGTATATTCTCATTACATCTCTTCAATCAAAGTTTCTTGGTTTTGAACTGATGAAGGAACAATATGCTATCGATGAACATTTAAAATTAGTTGTTGAATGATGTTCTAAAGGGGAAGTAGTTGATGGTTATTATCTGGTGGATGGATTCCTATATAAAGGGGGAAAACTCTATATTCCTTCAGAATCTATTAGGGCATTGTTGGTTAGCGAGGCCCATGCTCGAGGGTTATCTAGACACTTTGGAGAAAAGAGGACCTTAGAGTTGCTAAAAGAGCTTTTTTTACTAGAAGGGAATGTTAAAAGATGTACATCAAGTTTTGGAGAGATGTGGAGTGTGTAAGAGGGCAAAAAGGAGGAAGAATCTTAGAGCAAGTATATGCCATTGCCATTACTGGCTCAGGCCTAGATTGACATTAGTATGAACTTCGTCTTAGGTCTGTCTACGACACAGAGAGGAAAAGACTCTATCATGGTGGTTGTCGACCACTTCAGCAAAATGACACACTTCATACCTTGCCACAAAATAGATGATGCCCTTTATATTGCTAACCTTTTTGTGTAGGAAATTTTCAGATTACACGGCATGCCCTATATCATAGTTTCTGACAGGGACACCAAATTTCTTAGTTTCTTTTGAAAGACACTCTCAAGGAGACTTGGCACCAAACTTATGTACAACACTTCATGTCACCCCCAGATGGATGGCCAGACAGAGGTTGTCAACCGTACTCTTGGAACTTTGCTTAGAGCAACAATTGGCAAGAACCTTACTGATTGGAACTTGTGTCTTTGTAAAGACTCGACCCTCTAAATCCCGAGACTTAGAGTACCGAGTTCCCAACCACATATAATATTTTCATATTATATGTAAGGTTGTCCTAAATCTAACAGTTTATGAATATTGTTTGATCAAAATCACTATAACTTTATAAAGAACTTTTAAACAAAACAAGATTGCTAACAAGAGCAATCTGTACATACATTTACATCATATGATCAATGTTTAGTGTCAATACAAGACACTAAAAAAAAAATTACATGTTTGCTTAACAAAAGGACCCTAAAGGATCTTAAGGTCTTTACAACAAATAGGCTTAACTAACAAGCCTTCTATACATAACTTTTCCCTTAGCAAAAATTCTTCCCAAAAGTCCAAGGTGATCGGATCCTATTCGTCCCACTCATCCAGAAATATCTCGAAATTGGACCCATAGCCCAAATCATCATATAACTCATCTCCAATACCTGCAAGGCAGCAAAAAGTGAGCCAGAGGCCCAGTACACAATAACCAATGCAAAAACAATTCATCAAATTGATGTAATGCAATATTAGACAGGTGATTATCTTTATTACGTTTTCTTGCACAAATCAACAGGAGGGTATTTAAACCCCGGTCACACTTCAGGAATTCAAGGATCCTGAGTAACATCAGCTGCTCAGGGGTTGATATAAGCAGTCCGAATACTTATATCTCCTAAATCTATTTCATGAAGATAATAGCTTCATTTAGGGTTTAAAAGCCGTTGCCCGACTCTACTTAAACTCAATCCATAACATGAGCCTAGTTCACAAGTTCCCATAAACTTTGAACTAAATCATGGTATTTCCCCTAAGTTTAAGCAAACGTTACTCAGATACTGTTCCTCCCTATCGGCTACCCACTTAACCAAAAGAATCGCTATTGCATCATAGCGTACCATTGCATCATGGTAAAGTCATTGCATCATGACTTGGTTAAGCGCCTAACTAACATGTCATTGCATCATGACAGGTTTCCTGCTCCTCGGACCAGATTAAACAGCGTAATAGACATCCAATTCATTCAAATATTAAGTCAAATCAATTTAAATCAGATTAAGAATGCCTATTCTTAGTAATCATCAAACAAGTTATTGCGTACCTGAACCCGTTAGTATATAACTAGGATCTCTCGGTGAAGAACTAACCGAAGAATCCTTAACTAAAATAGAAATATCACAATAATCAATAATTCAATAAACATAGATTTCACTCTCACAATTATACATACGTATTATATCTATATATTACAAATAAATCAAAGAAATTCAATTAATTTAATACAAAGTCATAAATAAGCATTTAATCATTCTATTATATCCTAAATCGCTTAATAAATACTTAATTGCTCAAATAACAAACTTCGAAAAATTTAGAAAAAGTTTTTAAAATTCAAAAGCGCAGGAGATACGCCGGCAGCCAAAGCCGGTGGCTTTGAGCCGGTGTTTGATACTCTGAAAATCAACACTACCAACGCTGGCAGTGTTCAAGGGTACGCCGACTGCCTTCATTCTACGCCGGCGGCCTTGAGTCGGCGTAGAATCCAAAACCCAAAATTTTTCAAAACGTCCAAAGAGGTCTAAGCCGTCCGCTTACCTAGATACACGGGCAGCTTTGACACATATGCTGGCGGCCTTGATTCCCAGCGGCCAACGTACAATATGAATGAAAGAACGCCGACTGACTTTTCTAGCAAAAGCCGGCGGCGTAGAAACTCAAATTACCGGCGTACGTTCTGAAGAACAAATGCTAGCAATTTTTATCGTAAAAAGCCGGCGGTGTAGCAAAGCGGTGTAAAGAAATTTGAATCCAACGCTGCCTCTACGCCGGCGGCGTTGAATTCCCAGGTGCTGACGTACGTTTAAAAACAGGCTTAAACGACAGAATACAAATCCTCTGTTTTTCTACTTCGAAAATTCTATCCTATTACACTTTAAAACCTTCCTCAACTACATTTTCAATTTCATATACTCACTCCTATCTATACTACTCAATCCTAGCAACTCAAAACATGAAATCAACATATTTAAACACTTCCAATTCCACTTCAATCCATTCTAAATTTTCCTACACAAATCCTCTTTACATCCTCCCAACACTTCATATCACTTCTACAATACATGCACAAACTCACACACTCACAAAACTCATTCCTAGCTCATCTCAATACATGAATAAGCAATTTAGATAACACTAATCTCATTTCATCCAAGATTTTACAAAGCTACAACAATAAATGAAAACAAAGCATAAGCCACACTTAAAGTAACTCATATATAAATGCTTTACCTTGGAGAGAACTTGATTTTCAAAACTTGCTATTGCTCTTGGTTTGAACTTGGAATTTGAATTGAGAATTGAAAGAAGAAGAAGAAAAGAAAGAAAGAAAAGCAAAATTCATATAGAAAATTAGGGCTGCAAAAAGGGAGTTCAATTAAGCATAATTATGCCTAAAACATATTCCAAATTTACCCTCTAAGGCATATGCAACTTTAATTTGCAATTTGGGTGAATTTGAGTCTCATTTGGGCTTCATTTGGGGCATAAATGCTAACTTAATTAAAGAAAACTCTATCAACTAATCTTATGGAAAACCAAGATTAATTTTATAAATCTAACTTAACTTAACACCTTAATGTATAAAAGACATAATTAATAATTTTATTACACACACACATTAATACATATAAAACAAAAGTATTAATTCCAATACATATGCAAAATAATACATTTAGATTATTACTAACACAACTATCCCAACATCATGCTCATTAATTCAACAATTAAAATAAACAAATAAACACGTGGAATTTAAATAGAATTTAAATCTAGGTCATTTCAATCTTCTTATTGTTGAGTTCGCTTACAATAGGTCGACACATTGTTTGATTGGTAAGTTTCCCATTGAATTTGTGTATGGCTACAATCCAACAACACCTTTAGATTTGATAGCTAAACCAGTAGCAAAGGAAGAAAGCTTAAGTGGCGTGGAACATTCCTAAGAGATTCGAAAAACTCATCAAAAGGCAACAGAATACCTCAAGAAGACTCAAGAGCAACAGAAACATCAAGGCAACAAGCAACGAAAGGCAAAGATTTTCAACCCTAGAGATTTGGTTTGGATTCACCTCAGCAAAGATCGATTTCCACACAAGAAGTCATATGAATTATCCCCTAAAGCAGATGAACCCTTTAAATTTATAAAGAAGATCAACAATAATGCCTATAGGTTAGAGCTGCTCGGAGATTATGGTATATCTCATACCTTTAACGTTTCAGATCTTTCACCCTATATAAGAGGATCTTCATGAAGACTCATTAGATTTGAGGGCAAATCCTCCACAAGCTCGAGGAGATGATGGGAATCATGTCAATTCAGCTACATGATTGGTTACTCACACTAGAGCTAAAGGATTACAAAATCTCACCTTGATGGTATTAAGTGGTCAAATGGAGTCAGATGAAATTCAAGTCACTCAGTCATGTCCATTTTAATCTGATTTTGAGTTTAACTTGAAGAATATTTACATATTGACCAAGGAAGCATTAGAAGCTTTGGAAGATCTCTTGCTGGAAAGGAACACCGACCCAATGCCATTGGTGTAGAGATGTAAGCCGTCGGCCCTGATGGAAAAGTCTCCGGCCTTTGGCTGGCCTTGAACTGTCACAGAATCAAAATCTTTAAAGCCACTTTTAAGGCCATTAGCCTTTAACCGGCCTTCAATGTGCACAAATCTAAATTTTTAGAGCTATTAGCAAAGTCGCCAGCCTTTATTTTATGAAAGTTTTAGTTTCTTTATGACTTTTATTTTTCCCTTTGTATTAGCATATATAGAACTTTCTCTTTTGATGAAAATAATTTTTTGATATTTTGAAAACATAAAGATTGAGTCTTTTTTCTCAATTATCATACTTTTATTAATTATTGGATTGTGGCGAGTGATAGCATAGTGATTGTTGTATGTAATATCAACAACACCTTGCTATGACTATTCTCTTGCTGGTGCGTTATATCCGGTTAAGGTCTAGGGTTTTGTTATCTTTATTTGTTTAATTACGGAATTGGATTTGGGATTTGTGGATCTTTGTTCTTTGAATCTGCTTGTCTATGGAATCTCTACCATAGGCATATCAATACGTATCGAGTAAATTATACCAAAAGGTCATAATGTTTGGAGGTAAGTTTATTTTAGATAACAACATTCTAAAAAGTTCAAAAGGGGTCACAATATTTAGCAAATAAGCTCATTTTAGGTCATAAAGTTTAGGAGTAAGCTCATTTTAGGTTATAACGTTTGGAGAAGAGAAGTGAATCAATTGAGGTTACCATTGGTACATGTCAACAAGCGAAATATTTAATTAAAACTCAAGAAACCCTTTTAAGGCCTCATTGACATGTATCCATAGAAGAAATACTTAATTAAATCTCAAAAGACACTTTTCCAAAAGTTGTGACCTATTTTGAACTTTTCAAAATATTGTGATCTAAAATGAACTCATTCCCAAACGCTGTGACCTTCCGGTGTAATTTGCCTTATATATATATGTATATATAAATATCATATTATATATCATGTTAAAATATAATAATTTGTAATTATCGTATATGAAATACTACACATATATGTGACATGACATGCATCATAAAATACACTATGTTATTGTATAAACTATATTATGCATATGTATATGTATTATATATCGTATCTTATATAGTTGTAATGCCCATATATTAGATAACATATACAACAGCATATATTATACAATATGCTATAATTAAATATTTTTTATATATAAATATTGCATACAAATTATGCAATATATCAAGCATAAGAGAATATAATATCATGCAATAATATATTTTATGTTATATATTATTATAACATCTACATATCTTGTATATATGATAACACATATTATTAGTTCAAATAAGATATACAATGTCACTCTTCATCTTTTAAGTGTCATCATTTTCCTATAAAACCTAACTAAGACACCTCAAGGTAAGATGTGAGGCTATCCTTAAAGTAAGGATAAAGCTACTATAAAACTTTTGAACTTGTAAAATTGAAAAATTTTTACGACCTTATTAGGTTTAGGGTCTAATTACAAGGCATAGTAATGATGTGTCAAGAAACCTAACTTGATAAAATATAATAAATTTAAAACTAATTTAATAAATAAAAATTAAATTCAAATTGAAAAAAAAACCCTAAAATCCCTATCACTAGAAGCAGCGTAACACATCACCTTAGAAAGTCTATGTTAGAGTCTATCGAACATATCTTATTAACAAATGTCTAGAACCACACACTTCCTCATTAGTAATAGTTTCAAAACGTTAAAACACAAAAATAAATTTCTAAAGGCAAGTTTCGACAAAAGGAGAAGGAAAAGCGAATTTTTAGGAAGACCATTTTTAAGGTTTTGGAAATGGTTATATCGATGCATGTAGAAAATGGAAATATCTAATAATTTTTTAATGTTTATTTTACTAATGTAACATAAAATAACAATAGTCAAAATAATAGTTACATTTTCAAATCAGTCAAACCTTGAAGGTTAATAATAATCTACTTTCTTTTAGTGTTGATTATGTTGAGTCTTCTTTTATACTAATTCCTTTGTTGTTTAATATTAAACAACATTTCCCAATAGCATATTAACTTTAAAAGACAATTATCTTTTATATATGTTTGAATGGATACTCCAAATCTTATGAAATATATAATATACACAAAATCACTTTAAGCTTAAATATTATTGTTAAATTAACTGCATGGATTTTAATATAAATTTTTGAAATTACTAGAAAAATGTAATTATTATATGCCTATAGCATATTACAAATATGGTGTCAACAATATTATTTAATTATATAGATATATATTATTGTTAGTGCTTTATGACATATTCATATATGAAATAATAAGTTTTTAATTATGTAAGCCTTCAAAATATATAAAAATGTAATATCACATACTAACGATTGTGTTATCTCTAATGAATCATGTAAAATTTGTAACACATTCATAAGAAATTTTTTTCCATAAAGAAATTTCTTTTTGAGTTTGTAATCTAGACAAAGTTTAAACAACACTAGTAAAAACGTACTAATAATATATAGGTATAAGTGATAAAAATATATATTAAATTAAAAGTTACAATTGGCAAAAAGTTTTAAAAGTTATATCAAGTTATACATGTTGTAACTACTCCATAAGTTTCTTTGTTTTTTTTTTTTTTTTTGTTTTTGGTGTTACAAAGATGAGTACCTTTAATATATAATATAATAAAAATTGTTACAAAATAATTAATATTCATTAATGAAAAGGTATAATCAACAAAATAAAAATATTATAAATAGAGAAATAATATATTATTAATAAAAAGCTATAAAACATTTCCAAATTATATTTACATATATTGAGAGATAATGCATATGGCCTCCATTATATATATATTTTTCATATTATTTACTTATTTTTTGAATTTATTTATGCAATATAAATTATTTATGAAGTCTCTTATTATATAAAAGCTACATAATTAAAAGCCACAAGATTTGTTAAGTTTTTAGTTATTATTTATGCTGAATTTTATAAAACTAGTATATTGATTTCAACTTTTTTTATGCAAAAAGATGTTAAATAAAAGAAGATTTAAAATTATCATATTTTAACAAATAAGATTTATTTAGTTGTTAAAAAAATTTTAATTCGTAATATGCTAATAAATATTTGTGTAGGTAGTTATCAAGTAATGTTTCATTTACATAATGATTTAATTTATAATATACAACTTTTAGTTACGTTGCATTGTAAGAGCAATGATTTTGTAATGGATGCATATTCCTTTAGTATAAGAAACATCTTAAAATGTAGTTACTAAAATTATGGACCAAAGGTAACAACTTATACAACTTGTTGCCTATATTAGAACAATTATAAGCAACCATGCATTTTTGTTACCTAAATATTGCATTAAAGTTACTATAGCAACAAATTTTATAGCATCACTTAAAGCAATTGCTTTTAAGTGGTCTTTTAGGCAACATTAAAAGAAATTGATGCATTTGAGGTTTTTAAGCAACGAGTATTTAATGTGTTACAAATTTGGTATTACCTTAGCTTGTTTTCTGTGTACACAATGTTATATTCATGTTCATAAAATGTATTTTTTTTTTTAATATTTATGTTGCTAACTTAACTTTCTATATGCTAATATGTGTCACGCCCCGATGGGTACCCTAAACGTGACAGTCCGCCACACTCAATATTAAAGCTTAAGTATGACAACCTTAGTCATTTCCAAAAGCTTTTATATTAAGTGTAAGGCTTACTTTCACAATTTTAGAGGACCATATGTGGAATAATGAAGTTTAAGGAGATATAAAAACATATTAAGAAAAGAAGAATCACAATAATTATTTGTCCATGGCATAAACTTTACAAACTTAGGGACAACTCCCTAAATTACCAATCTATTAACATGCTAATACTAAGCTATACTTTATTCAGATTTCTAATGTTCAAAAGGGATTACCTGCCCGCATGGTCCACGTGGCCTTAACCATAAGTACGGGAACTGCAAAAGATAGCTATCGGGGTATAAGCTAATAGGCTTAGTGAGAACTATTTCCATAAATAACTTCTTGTAACAAGATTCAAACAAGTTGGTTAATCACACATATGTAATGCATCAAACACGTGGGCAAACAATCATATAGCTTTCCGGGAACTATATGTTGAATGGATTTACGCCCTCCATTCGGGGTTTGGTGATACTCAAAACAAGTAGTTTTAATAATAGAAAATTTAAGCTTGCGAGCACTCATCGCCAAGCATTCATTAAAAACTTTTAAACTTGCGAGCACTCATCGCCAAGTATTCCGAATCTACTTGATTTGACCTTGCTTTCGGATCAACCGCCAAGCATATTCCATTAAGCCGCCAAGCAATCGCTTTCGGATCTTCCGCCAAGTGTTGCTTTCGACATGAGCCTACTATCCTTCTCACCCAAGGATAATAACCCAACCATGCAATGTGACTCACTTCGTGGTATGCATGAGTTCATTAATTTATAAAGTCATAACATAATTATTTTCAACTTTATGGTGATCAAGGAATTTCACAAATCAATATTAAACTAAAACAATCACTTAGAACAATTCGGGCTTCGATATTCTTAGAATTCTTTCAAGGAATTATTTTACATGCATATCGGTTTATCTTTTCCTAACTCTAGTGCAACTAATTTACAAGCACAACAAGTGTAGCATTTAATGGAAATAAACTCACGATGCCATTGTCGTCTATTCCTCTAAGCGGATGAGTCGTTCACACACTCCACTTAATCGTAATAGTTCTCGGGGTGAAGAATCCTTCCTCGGGGTCACCTAACCAAAGAAAATACCCACAATGAGTTTTTCTTGAAGATTTTCTTGAATTTTGACAAAACAATGTCAAAGAACGTTAAAGTTCGTATAGAAGAATGTTCCAACTTAAAATGGCCATAACTTGGTCATTTTAACTCGGAATCGCGCATATAATATACCGATTTCTATCTACTCGAAAAGATCTACCCATTTCTAAAATTATTTCCCACAAACAAAGCCATATAGGCTCCGAAAAAGTGGCGACAAAATTCACCACGGATTTCCAAGTAAAAACAACTTTGGTTCAAGAAATCAAAATTTGTTTGATAAATACTTAGTTATCTATATAGTTGAAAAATTCTCTTTTTATAACTATATAACTCATATTTAAGCATGCTCAAGTGTCTTGTTGTCCAAATTATTTTTCTTAGGTAAAACAATGTCGGTTGAAGCTTTTCGGAAATTGTTTTTGTAAATTTCTTTGAAATGAATACCTTGCTTCTTTTTTTCTAAAAACGTTTTATGTTTTTTATTTATTTCTTTCTAAGTAACTTTTGAAAATAAAATTTTCTACTTTCTAAGTTACATTAATACTATATTTGAAGTTTTCTAGGAAATATGTTATTCTTTATTTTTCTTGTATAATTCCTTTGTTTACTTGTTTTGCAAAAATTCCTTACTTGATACTTCTCATTTTTTCTCATTTTCAAAAATAATCATCCATGTATAAAAATTTGTTTTTCTTCATAAAAACAATGTGGAACAATTAAGGACTTTTTGTAGAAAAACTAATTTCTATAATCTTATTAACTTCTTTTGTAACTTGAAAAGAAATAACTTTATTATTTTCAAACCATAAATTTTCTTTGCCTATTTGTTTGCAAGGTCTTTTAAAAATTTCCTTAGTCTTCCATCTTATTTTCTTTATGAAAAGAACCTTTTGTAAAAATATTTTCTTTTGAAAACAAGGTAGAGTAACAAAGATTTAAGTAGCTTTTTAAGTAAAAATAGTTTCTAAATTCATAGTGAATTCTTTTTGTAACTTGAAAATGAATGATTTATTTTGTTATCTTATATTTTTATTTTTAAACTTATTCCTAAGTGACAAAAAGCCTTCTTTTATTTAATTATCTTTAGAAAATAAAACTTTTGGACAACAATCTAAATGAACATGATATAAATAAAATAACATAAAGCATAAATAATAAAGTCAAGTATTGGAGTCTTAGCTTTTTCAAGGCTCCCGGGACTAAGAAATAAACTAGTCCCATAATGAAATAAAATGAAAGAAGAAAAGCTTGTTTTGACTTGATGAGGACAAGTCTAAGACTAGAGACTAGTCTTATTTCAACAAGGAATAAATAAATAAATTGCAATGGAAAAGTAAATAAATTGCTTTGCATGAAATAAATAAATTGCAAGTGAGCTTATATGCTCTAAAGAATATGTATATAGTATATATAAACAATAATAAATCAACATAAACATAAATGGATTGGCATGAACAAGAACAATACATGAACATAATGTAGTTTCCACAACTTGTAGTATTTGGAAACTCACACTATGGTCATGTAAAGTTACATGACATGAAGAAGAAGAAAGAATTATAAAGGGGTTACCTAAAGAAGATTTTGATATGGTTATGTGGTTATGGGTTTTTGTTGTTGGTGGAAGTTGTTGTGGAATTATTTTGAGAGAGTTTTGAGATAGTAATTTGAGAGAGCTTTGAGAGGAAAAATTGAGAGAGTTTTGGTGAATTTGTGGGTAGTGAATGTGTGAAAGAAGTGAAAGAGGAGGGGGGTATTTATAGGAAAATGAGGAGTGATTTTTGTGTGATTAAAATAAAGCAAAATTAAAACAAATTGTGGAGAGAGAGGAGGGGCCGGCACTTTGAGGGAGAGAGGGAGGATTTATTTTTTTTTGTATTTTGTTAAATAAAAGATGTAATATGTAAGTAGATGTGATATAAAGTTATGGGAAAGGTAAAAAGTTAAGATTATAGGTTATGTAGAGTGTAAGAGTAGGTGTAAAAAAAGTAGAGATAAAAGAATAGTGTAGAATAGTAATGAATAGTGTAATGTAAAGTAGATATGACAATTAAAGTACCGGTAGTAAGAAAATACGCGTATAATAGCTATATCTGTTATTTTTACTTACCGAAAAATTACGAAATTGATATTTTTGGAAAACTTATATTTTTACGAGTCTAACGGTATATTCGGAATATTTTTACTATTCCGGGCTTCCGGACACGTTTTTTGAGAACTGTGTCCGATCGGGTTCGAAGGACACCCGATTTCGCGAAACTGAAACTTTTATGAAACATATGGTTATTACGAACTATTTTAGCTAATTATCCCAACTTCGATTTCCGGGCCAAAGAAAACGCAATGCCGGATTTAGATTGATACGGTAAACTAGGGTTTTGTTGACCTTTAGGGTTTCGTTTGACTTTCGGTTAGGGTTTTATGCTAAACCGATTCTGAAAATTTAGGGGTTTACAATATGTATGTGTAGTATTTATAAATTTAGAACCTAGATGTCACTAATCTAATTCTTTTATTTTCATTCTCTTTATTTTATGCACTATTTTTATTTCTTTTATTTCATTCACTTCATTTTATGCATTTTTTATTTCATGTTATATATAAGACTAGTCAACTTCATGTCTTGGATTGATTTATAAATCAAGTCCGAATAAGACTAGAATAATTTAAGTCTTAGAGAGCCTTAACATAAATCTAAGACTCTCATAATTTTTCTTTATATCTTACTTTATTTATGAGACTGGAAAATTTCAAGTCTTGGGAAGCCTTGATAAAATTTAAGATGTGCATTTTTCATTTCATTTTTCTTTTTTTATTTTATTACATATGATGACTGGAGTATTTTAAGTCCCTAAGAGTCTTAATAATAAGTTAAGGCTTCCATGTTTTTTTTTTAATAACTTTATATTCTTCTATATTTATTTCTAAATTTTTCACGTTCTTGATATAATTCCATATTCTTAATTTTGTTATTACTATTTTAAGTCCATGCATATATATGTTCACAAGTGATGTTGTTGCTAGGCTAAAATGAGTTTTTCCAACTATATAAAGGTTGATAATTTTTTATTATGTGAAATTTTCCTAAAAATATATTTTCAATACATGGGAAATCTATTTATTAAAGATAAAGGATTAGAATAAGACATCTACCTAAATTTTTCTAAATGCCAAGACTCAAAGGAATTTTTGAAAAATATAACTCAGAGCATTTTCTTTCCAAGCAAGTAAAAATCTATGTTTTGTAAAAATAAATTGTTAAATGAAGTTTTGGAATAAGTATAATATATTCAAAGTTTCAAACTAAATATTAGGCCATGATTTTCCTTAAGATTCATATTTACAAAATTTCTGAAAAGAGATTTTATTACTAGTCCAAAAGTTATTTTTCAATGAGTTTAACTTTTCCTCTTTTCATAAGAGATTGTTTTAACAAAAATTTTGTTTTGAGCAACATGAAATGACCAAAGTTAAATTCATGATTAGTGCATGTAAATTTGATTGTTATATTTGTGTATGTGTTAGTGTGAATTATGGGTTGTTTAAAATAATTGTATGTGTTTTGAAGTAATAACTAAATAATAATCTATGGTAAATATATTTAGGTTGATAGTTTATTCATGTTATCAATTATTATATTAATGCTAATTGTTGTTGTGGTGATTAATACATGATGAATTAAGTTTGTTTTAAACTAAGTTTATAGCCCATAAACTTAGCAGATTTTTTGGCCTTATTAAACCTAAACTAAGCCTAAAAATCAAAGCCTAATTAAAGCCTAAAGCCTTAGAAAAATCTGCCCCAAAAGTCAATGTTAATTGGATAATATCAAGCCCTATTTGTACACTTTGGACATCCAAAAAATAGAACCAAGAGTGGAAAAATTCGTAACTCTAGAAAGGCAATATTTTCCAACACCCAAACCAAGTTTTCTTGCACCCAACACACCAAGAATCCATCCCCAACCATCATATATACATTAAGGTAAGTTTATATGATGTTTAAGGTGTTTTATTTCTCTTTTAATTCATGAATTTTCTGTCAAATATAATGCATGTTGAATATATGTGTATTGTTATATTATGATGTTGAGATAGCTTAGGACTTGTTATGGAAATGTAATGATGGTGTTGAGTTGTAGTGTGATGAGAAGTTGATATTGTTGAGGTGTATTGAAGAGTGGATTCATGTTGAAGTAGTGAATGTGAAGAAAATGGAATCATAGTGTTTTGTGTGTTTTAATGGTTGAGGATGAGTAATGTGTTTCAATGATGTTAGAAGGGAGTTTGTGTGTATTTGATGATATAGGGTTCTTATACCATGTATTAGGAAGGTTATGTTGTGGTTTGGGAGGAGTTGCAAGAGTTAAATATAAATTTTTTGTGTTTGAAAAATAGAGGAGATTTGCAATACGAATTGCAATGTATGTCGCCTTGAACGCCATCGGCGTTAAGGTTCTAGCTTCTGATCTTTTGAAATGCAACTTGAATGTTGTCGGCGTTGAGTTTTATATTGGCGGCATAAAGACCCAAAATTTTTGTACATAATGTATTTTCTTAACAACGGCTTAAACGCCGCCGACGTATAATCCCTATACTGCCGGCGTTGAGGCTTACATTGCCGGTGTTAATTGCCAGCATGGCTTTGTAAATTTTAATTTTTCTAACTTTCTTCCAACATTTTCAATACATGATATATGACTTTTTCATTTAAGGATTTGCCTTGTATGATGTTATATGATATATATATATATATATATATGTCATGTGATGACTTTAGGTAGTTTTTAATTGAGATTCAATAACTTCCTAAGTTTTAAACTAGTGAATATAAGCTTGACTTAGGATAGTGGTGTTGATATAGTTGATTTGTGTGGAACAGAGATAGATATTTAGTTGGAGATTCCTTTGATTCTCAATCCGATCAGGTACACAATAATTTGATTGATTATTGCTTAGGATAGGCATATTCACATTTGACTTTAATTAAAGACTAATGAAAAGTTATTGAAATGATTTATGATTGAGTCGTGTCTAGCCCGGGAAACGACAACCTTGTTATGATGCAATGGCACAGTAGTTTAGATACTTAGTCTAAATTTTATTCATGATGTAATAACTCAAATCCATGATGCAATGGTTCACCATGATGCAATGATGGTTTATTTTAATGGCTAAATGGATATCTAATGGGGTTAACTGTATCGGTATATTCTCTACTTAAGCTCGGGAGGAAATAATATGTTTTAATCCACAGTTATGGGACCATTGAGCTAATTGATGTTATAGACCGTGATAAGTGGAGTGTATGAAGGAGTGTAAACCCTAGATGAGGCTATTACTAATTTTTATTGGTTAGATATAGGAGAGGTAGGTATCCGGTCTATTTATATCAACCCCTTGAGCAGCACTATTACTCAGGACCCCCAGAATTCCTAAGCTTGAATTGGAGTTTGAATACTCCAGTGTTTTCTTTTACCCACTTAACTAAAGATAATAAAGTTATTGTGAATTGTTGCATTACAATTAGTTAAGTGTGCTTGGCATATGTATTTGTTTGCACTATTGTGTACTAGGCCTTTGGCTCATGCTGCTATATGTATTACGCTTTTGTATTCGTTACTTATGTACTGGGCCTTTGACTCATTATTTCATATTTTAGTTATTGATGAGAGTGATGAATTTTACACTAGTATGGGATATCGAACGGACTTTGAGGATTTCTTGGATGATTGAGAGGATTAGAGATGACCATGACCTTGATGGATCTTTTGTAATAGTGTAGTTTTGGAAGACCTATGTAATAGATATTATAGCTTTATTTATCTTTTATATCTTTTGTAATTGGCTTGTTAATAAGCCTATATTTGTAATATCTTAGCATATGTGTATATATATATGTGAATATTGTTCTATGTCTTAAAGATAATGATATATGAGTGTTTTAAGTAAATATGAAGTTTTTTTTTAATAAAGTTTAAGTTATGTTTTAAAAGAAGTTCTATTAGTTAATAGTATTAAAAAACTGTTCTTATAAGAGATTTAGGTAAACAAATATCCAAACTGATCCTGGTAATTAACTTTACATATAATATTACAGGTTATATGTGGATGGAGATCTAGATTCACCTATTTTAAATATAGAGGTGAGTCTGGGTCCTTACACCTCCTTTCCCCAAGATTACCTCGATTAAGCGGACATCGAAATAGCCGAGTGAGTTTTTCTTATGCTTTACATATTCTTATTTGTGTTTACAAATTAGTGCACTAGAATATAGGGAAAAGATAAAAATGGATTTATATGCAGGATTATCTGAGGGATATGATTCTTCATGCTTGATCAAAAGAATGATAAGTATATTGAAACTACCAATGTTTGATTAATGAGTTGATTGGATACCATATTGTAATGTTTGTGATATTGTATCAATCTTAAACGGAATAACATGGATGTAATTAGTTAATAAAATGATCATGCATGACACAAGTTGAGTTGCATTGCATTTCACTACTACTCTTATGCATAAGACTAAAAAGATAAAGAAGGTACCTAGCTCCAGCATGAGGAACTACGTCGCTCGGAGAATACAACCTCATGGATGAGCCATGCTGGATTGATTGCTTTGAGCAATAAGCCTAAGGACTAAGTAGTGGTGGTTGGTTGGAACCCCAAGTTATAATTTTTGTTGAATGGACCCATTCAAAGCATTCTTTAACCCTTTATATGGAGGGTGCAAATCCACCTACAATTTTCGGATAATCATATATATGTGTTTACATATGGGTGATGCATTTCCATATGTTTGACTAACCAACTTATTTGTTTTATTTATGGATATGGTATTGCTGGGAATTAATCATTAAGCATGTTATAGTGTAAGATTTTTGTTGTGAGAACACATATAGGTCAACCTTAGGGATCTAATGATCAAGGTAGGCAAGGAAGAATTTTTTAAGAGCTTTTTGAAGGCAATTTATTTGAAGTTTTGAGAGTAGATTTGGTAGTATTATTGTTTTAAGTTCAAGACTATTATGGTTATAAGATAATTCAAGGATTGACAGGGGAATGCACCCATGACTCTATAAGACCTTAATATTTATGATGTATTTGTGATTAGTAAATTCTTGTATGTTATATTGCTATCACTTTAAAATGCACATCTCCATCGGCGTCCCTCTATGGTGAAAGCATGCCTTGTACACAATGTGAAAGTTTTTGCATGACTAAGGTAGCTATTCTTAAGCTTTTATATTGTGTACGATATACTATAATGTTTAGGTATCCTTTAGGGAATGAGATTAAGGTTAGTTAGTTGCATGACAACTTCAAAGACCTACTAAGAGTAATTTTTCCCGACTCTAAGCCTAAACAAGCATCACCTATGTTACCAAGAGTCATTCAAATCCTACTTAAACTCACTTAAAAAACTATATAACTTACATTAAACTTGGTTTCCTGTTATGCGTAACCTGTTGTGCCCAAAATAGGATCTAGAGCACTAATAGTTCTACCACGTATAACACTTAAGTGTTATATATAAAACTATCCTTAACCGAGTGAGTTTCTAACAACTTTTAAGTTAAAAAATTTTTATTTAAGTTTCATAAGTAATAGTAAATAGTCTCTTAATAATGTATCAAAAACCTCACAACACAATTGAAATGACTTAAACTAAGTAAACTAAATTAAATTGCATATATGTTTTGTATATTGATTTCATGACTTGACCATGATGTTATAGATTATGGGAATTTTAATTGATGAAATGTGTTAAAAATTATGGAATTAAATTACTAGTACAGAAATGTGTTAAAACTTAATTGGATGTGTATCGGTGTGTATAGATAAGTGTGCTATATATGTGTGTGTTGAATTGAATTATGTTATAGTATATGCGTATTAATTGATGTAATGAAAGCAACATTTATTTTCTTTATCTCTAGCCCAAAGCCCATGTTTTCACTAGCAAACCCAAGCCCATACACACAGATAGCCAAAGCCCATGTTTGAGCATCTTCTAAAGATTTGTAAAATGCCTCAAAAGTAAAAAAGGAGACAAAAATATCAACATCCTGAAAATAGACCCTAAACCATTGTCTCTCTCCTCCTTTCTATTATCTTCCTAACAACTAAACACGATTTTCTCTCTAAACTTTACCCCCACAAGATCCTAAGTAAAGAAGTAATCTAAGGAATAAGTAGGAGCAAAATTTAAGCTAAGAAAGTAGCAATAGAAGTATGATTGATTAATATCTATAAAAGTAAGTAAAGTTGATTTCTTACATGTTTTGTTTATTATGGTTTTTAGTTGATGTTGATGGTAACTAGGAGTACAATTTTGATGCTTTAGACAAACTAATGTTATGCTAACATGTATGTAGAACTAGATATGCAAATAGACATATGTACTTTAGGTGTTTGAAGAAATGAATTGTGATTTTATAATGAATTGAAGTGTGTATTGATGTTGTTTGTGATAAATGAGCAAGACTTTAGTAATTAAGCTAATAATAGAATTCAACAAGCATGAATAATGAGCTTATATTTCTAGTTTAAGATTTTTGTGCCTATACATGTAGAATGAATACATAAGTACAAGAAATCTTAATGATGTTTGATATTGTGTTTATATGCTAGTTCTAATATGTTGCTACAAATAAATAAGACCTTGATAAAGAGTTAGTGGATATAGGACTTGAAAATTTTGAAACATGTATCAAATGATCAATACTTTATTCATCACGGCGTGTATGAGGCCACTACATCCTCGAAATCATATTTTCCTGATGATCACAATCATGGCATGGCCATGATCTCCTCTAATTTTTTAAAATGTGAAATGGCCTTGATTGCAACCATTGCAAAGGTGTTATCTCTTCCATATGGTTTTTAAAGCTTGATACATCTGTTACATAGGCGTGCTGTCCTTGGGAACTTTTTAGAAAAATTTTAACAAGACAATCATGGGTGTATTCATTAAAACAACCTATATCACGAACGTGATAAGGGGGCATTATCTTCTATTATGGGCATGACAAGGCCAATGATATGCATCATAGCCCAAAATTACAGCCATGATGGTACTCGTGATATCCATCACAGCCTTTGTCACGGGTGTGATAAATCCTCTAGTATTATTCCTATAAAAAAATAAAAAAATGAATAATAATAATATGGGTGAATTGTGAAATATGACGTATATTATCTTTGTATGAGTATGAGTTGTATGATGATTTGAACTTTGTTTAAGTTGATGAAGATTTAAGGATTTAGTATTCAAATGTGGATTAATATGATTTCATACGAAATGATTTGTCTTGATAGGTTCCAATACCCAGTTGGGTTTGAATACAGGTCTTTTATCTAATAAAATCATTTATCCAGGTATGTAGTAACTTATTTGTTGAATGCTAGGTTAGCCATTATATTATCAATTCTAATTAAAGAGTAGCTTAAGGACTTGTTTAAATTATTTATGCGTGTGCCATTGAATCTGTTCTAAGGAGCAGCAATACTGTTAAGGGGGTTAAAAGGATAGTTAGGCACTTAGGCTACTTTTGTCATGATGCAATGACTTTTATAAGTGGCTCAGCTGGTAATCGATAAGAGGAATGATTTTAGTGTAACATTTGCTTATTCTTAAGAGGAAACAATATGATTTAGTTCACGTTTACGGGGACGATTGAACTAGGTGATCTTATGAATTAAGTTAAGTAAAGTTGATTAACGGCTATGAATCCTATATAAGATTATTATTTGTAAAGTTATATAAGAGATATAAGTATTCGGATTGCTTGTATCAACCCCCTGAGTAGCTGCTGTTACTCAAGACCTAGATCTACAAAGATTGCAATCGGAGTTTGAATACTCCAGTGTTGAAATGTTTTACTTAAACAAAGATAAATAATTCTATTGTTTTTTGCATTGCATTAGTTAGGATCGTGTACTGCCTTGTATTTATTTGTATTACTGTGTACTAAGCCACTGACTCACTTTTTGTTCTATAAGTAATGATGATGATGATAGGTATTATGATGACTTGGGTTATGCTATGAGTTAGGAAGCTTTCCTTGATGAATGAGATGATTAGGGTGCTTGGCTATTCCACTTTGTTTTTCATGGGAAAGACACAAGCAAGACTTAGTTTTTGAAACGTAATAGTACAAACTGAGGCTTACTCAAAAGCCTATGTTTTGTAATATCCCGTATCTAAGTTTTCTATCATGTATATTACAATTTTAATTTTGTAACCTTTAAAGTACAGATTCCTCATACTACTTTACGTATATATGTAAAGTTATCTATTATTAAATAAGTAGTTTGGTAAAAGTTTTGTACATTAACAGGTTGAACAAGCAATAAGCATAAACTCCTTCCTTTTTGGACAACCTTGCGTATAATATTTTCGTATATTATGCGTGGTTGGGAACTTGACATGTGAAGTTTTGATAAAATACATGTCAGGTCTTTACACAAATATTAAACACTCGGATTCACCAAAAAATATCCAACACATCAAAGCATCCATACCAACATCATCATCAATTACCTGAAAAAGAAAGAAATGAGCTAAAGCCCAGTATAACAACAACACAAGTACACACGGTATGAGCATACGCTCTTATTCTAATGCGCATGCAACAACCTTTAATTTATATATTTAATTTAGGTAGAGTAAATCAACAATAGAGCACTCACACTCTGGTAATATAACTGAGAACCTAGGAGCTCTAAGTAGTAGTAGCTACTTATGGGATTGATATAGCAGCTTGGATACTTATATCTCCTACCTCTATATCAAATAAATAGCCTCGATTTGGGGTCCCAGCCGCTACTCATCTCTACTCATCACGATCCATAGTATAATAAGGCTCCATTGATATCCATAGTCATGGGTGATACTATATTACTTTTCTTCAATCTAGATAAGCATTACCTTATTATCATTTAGTTTACCAGCTATAGCATGAGCTACCTATAGTGGCTTAAGAGCCTCATTAGTGTGCTGGTACTACCATGTGAAGTTATCCTTTCCTAGACCGAATTTCAAAAATGACACAAGCACATTTAAGCAATCGTTATTTAGTCTATTTTTAAGTACTAATTCATTTTAGAATGCCTATCCAAGTAAGCAAGACCCAAGTCACCACGTGCCTATATATAAGTGTGAATCCCACTATGAAAAAGTCGATAGGTAATCCAAAAGACAAAAATCTGTATAAATAAATTAATTCAAACAAGTTTAAATTTATCAATTCAATTAGTACTTCTTATTGAATTACTTATTACTAAAGTCTCAAGTTAGTCTTTTATATATATATATATATATTACATACTCTAATATGAATTTCACTTAATTTCTTTCTCAAATATTATTTCATAGATCAATATTAACTTCTAAAGTAAATTTTAGTTTTAAATCATTATATATATGAAAGTTCAACAACTACTTATCTTAACCATCTAAACTTTTTCTTATCAATCATTCCTAATAATTTATGTTCTAACAAATCAATAAAAATTTTATTAAGTAGAATTTAAGATATAATTTATTCATTCATATCATAAATATCTCAACTTTACTCTTAAATGTGTTAAAGAACCTAAATCATTTTCCCAATAGATTATTATTAACTTATAAGTGATTATTTATATCCATTAAACAATTTCCTAAAATAAAAATAATTAATTATTCATCTTAAAATTCATATATTATTATGAAAATATATTATTTACAATTATTCCATATTTATTTATTAGAATCAATTCTATTAATTTCAATATTTCACTTTCTTATTGAAAATTAGTGTGCACTCTAACTTAATTAGACTAGTTCACAAACTTCTAGATTGGTTCTTGAGTCTAAATTTTTATGTAAACTTTATACTTCATTTATTTACATTTTTCTAAGTTTTCAACCATTGAATTAATTTAATATGATTTAAAAATAAAAACATCAAATCTAGTTGGAATAGGGAAATAGCGATGTTGACCAACTGGTTTTAGCAAAATTAAGAATGCTCTAAACCTGTTTTTAGCCGTTTTTTTTTATATTTCATATTAAAATAGATTTCTTAAGCTTTTAAGCCATTATAATTTCACCCCAAAAGAGAAGATGATGTGACCAATTTAGCCATATATGACGGTCACTATGCCGTTAAAACTCTATTTTGCTTGTTTTTTGCTATTTCAAAATTTAATTTTTAAAAATAGTAAATGTAATTTAAAAATCATAAAAATTTCTAATTTAAATATAGACACATTAAACTACCATTCCTAAAAATTTCATCCAATAATAAATTTACTTGTTATTTTGTTTAGATTTTACATCTCAATGACTTCTATGATTTTCCAGTCTTTGTTCAACATAAACATTTATAATTATTCATCACGTCTTACATCCATAGATCTAATGGCAAAATCTATGATTTCATTATTCAATGATCATCACAACAACATAGACATATGAAATAGTAGATTATAAGTTAGATTCCTTACCAATGAAGAATAAAAACACACTTTAAGTTACTACTACCAATAAAGGAATTGCTTGTTGTTAAAGCTTCTTAAACACACTCTTCCCTCCTCTTGATTCTTAATTATCCTAAGATTAAGTCTATATTAGTGTTGTCATTAAAAGATTAGAGAGTTTAGGGTTTTGTTCTTACCTTTTTCTTTTGATTTCTCTTGTGTAGATCTCTAAGTTTTAAGAAAGAGTATTGTTGTGGCTTTTTTAATAGAATTTTGGAGAAAGTTTATAGATTCTTAAAGAAATTATGAGAATAAGGAATGAGAGAAAAGAGGAAACTAAGACTTTTATATGAGGATGAGATACCTTAAACGTATAAATTATATGTCTAAAATAGATATTACTTTCATGAAATAATGTGTCGTGGTATTGATTAAGTTAGTTATCACCTAAATGTCCATCGTACCCGTCCTTGCTTGTTTCATGAATGTGATGCATATTAATTTTTATCCTCCTTTTAATTATTTGTTTTTTTGTAAATTTTACTAAAATTTTTAATTATTATATTATTTTATTTATTCTTAACAATTCCTTATCGTATTTGTTGATCATTATTATTATCATTATTACTTATTATATTTATATTTATTTTTCCAATATGTTTTGCTATTACTATCCATATTACTATCTTTATTATTATTATTATTACAACTCTTATAACATATTTTTTTAGGATATTTCATAACTAGCTGCATGCCAACTTTAAAGACTGGCTAAGAATAAATGTTTCTTGATTCTAAGCCTTTATAAGTATTGAAATATTCTAAACTAAATACACTAAATTAAATTGCATATATGTTTTAAATTGTCAAGTGTATGAATTGACTGTGATGACTTAGTTTATGGAAATTGAAATATTGGTATAACTAGGCATTAGTGTTGAAATGAAATGTATTGTGTTATTTATTTCCTAAAGTAAGAATGAAATGTCCTAAATTAACTACACTTAATTAATTAGTTTATATGTTTTTGCTTGTTTAATGAATAATTAGTGTTGCAATAATTTTGGTAATGAATGGAATAATTGGAAAAAGTTATACATGCTATTGTGATAAGATATTAGAGCAAAGCTTATGTTTGTATTAAAATTGTTTTGCAAAGTTTAAGAAGCCCATTATTTCATTCTTTTGTGAATTCAAGTTCAATTTTGGCTGCCAAATGTTTTGAAGCCTAAGCCTTTTTAGTTTAATTAAAACCCAAGCCCATATAAATTTTCTGAAACCTTCTTAAGTATCTAAAGTCAAAAGGCAGATTTTGAGTCAATTACAAAGCAAAATTTTGCAAAAACACTCCTCACAAATAGACTCTAACATTCGTATCTCCCTTTTTCCTTCATACTCCATCCTTTATAGTCAAAATTTTCTTCCAAACTCATCAATAATCTCTTTAAAACTTAATAGAAGGACTAATGCTATCCAAGGTAAAGTTTTGCGGGCTTTTCTAATCATTTATTCACTTACTTCTTTCATGTATACAAATTTTATCTCAATGAGTTTTAGTGAATAATAAGTAGTTGAATAGAATTAAGATGATTCATAAATTGAATGATTCTTAAGAAACTTAGTAAAATAAAGAAATGAAGTTTGTTGTGGTTGTTTTAATGAATAAGTGATTTACTTGATTTACATGTTGTGTTAGTTTGAGTAATGAAGATGATGAAGTTATGGATGTTGTTGATGGAGATTAGTTGGTTTACTTGTATATATATGTGTAGTGGGAATATATGAACTTTTTATTACTTAATAGTATGTTTTTAAGTCGAGTTTGAAGTATTTTGTAAACAAGTAGTAAGAAAAAGTAAAAAGAAACAGAAAAAAGGTCATAGAAACCCATACACCTTGTCAAACAGCTCGTTTGAAGTGGTGTATCACTTTCTATGTGAAGGCCTTGGGTTGAATGGCCTGTTGGGGGGGGGGTGGGGGCGGGGGGTGTTGGGGTGGTAGAGGAGTGGGGGCGCGGTGGTGGGGGTTAGGAGAGGTTGGGGGTGGGTTGTCTAAGCCAAGCAGCTCGTCATATAGGTCCGTATGGGGGCTGTATGGTTTTCTGGTTTAGTATCAAAATTGATACAACCTTATGAGTTTATACAACCCTTTTTTTATAGCCCATATGAGCATGAACAGTACCTTATCTAAAAAAAATTAAATTTAAAATAAAATAAAATAGGAACAAGGGAATGAGTTATATAAATATAAGAATAAATATTAAGTTATATATTAATATGAGTTTTACTTAAGCTTGAAAATTGATTAAGGACTTAACTTTTAATATGGATTGATGATAAATCTTATGTGGATTGATATTTTTGAACAGATATCCCTACTTGGTTGTGTTGCTTACAGTTTTCTATCTGGATAAATCAGTTCATTCAGGTATGCAGTAACTTCATTGCTGACTGATAAGATAAGCATCCTTAAAATGAATCTAAGCCGAAGATGACTTTAAAATGTTTGAATTGGTTATGCTTGTATCTTTTAATCTAATCCAGGAAGCAAAAATGTTGCTCGGAGTTGAGCATGGTAGTTAAGCGCCTAGGTCACCCCTTGTCATGATGCAATGACATTTCATAAATGGCTCAGCCGGTAGTCGATAGAGAAAATGGTATCGGTATAATGGTTGCTTAATCTTAAGAAAAAGTAATATGATTTAGTTCATGCTTATGGACACGATTGAACTAAGTTATATTATGAATTAAGTTAAGTAAAGATGAGAAACAGCTATGAACCCTAAATGAGACTATTATTTTGTAAAGTTATGTAAGAGATATGGGTATTTGCACTGCTTATACCAACTCCTTAAGCAGTAGCTATTACTCAAGAGCCCTAGATTTCCAAAAAGTGCAATCGAAGTTTAAATACTCCAATATTGAATTGTTTACTTAATTAAACATAATAAATTATCAATTATTGCATGGCGTTAGTTTAAGAGCATATACCACTTTGTATTTGTTTGTGTTACTATGTATTAGGCTCCTAGCTCACTATTTCCTTTACAGGTGATGATGATGAGTTTTATGATGCTTTGGGATATGGTACTGGCCTTGAAGAGTTTTTGGACGAGTGGGACGACTAGGAGTCACCACTTGGAGATGTTTGTTTTGAAGGGACTCATTCAAGAATTTTTTTGAATATGATGTAATAGTTTTATTTTAAGGCTTACTTCTAAGCCTATAAGTTGTAATTTAAAGTATTCAAGTTTTCTATCATATTTTGTAAAGGATCAAAGCTTTGTAATCTCTTGAAGTATCAACTTGATGGTACTTTTATATCAGTCTACGTAAAGCCGATCTACTCATAATGAGTAACTGTTGTAAAATTTTATATCTTAGTAGGATTAATTAAGCAATCATCATAAACATTTCCTTATCGGACAACCTTATATATAAGATAAAGTGTATTCTATGTGGTTGGGGACTTGACGTACCTAATTGTAGAATCATGGCATGTTGCATCTTTACAAGTATCACCCATGTTACCAAGAGTCATTAGAAACCTACTTAAACTCACTTATAATATTATATTACTTACCTTAAACTGAGATTTCTCCTTAGGGGCAGCTTAAACCCTCTTTTATATGGCTAATATCTCTTCATTCATAGAGGAAAAAAAGAAGAAATACTAAAACTAGTTTAATCTTACAGTATACTAGCTTAAATATAGGCTAAAAGTACTTAAGATATGCATTTTATAGGCACTTTACCTTAAATGGGCCATGTAGAAGTTTTAATGAAAAAGAAGAAAAGAGAAAGAATATGGGGGTTGGGGATTGCCGTATTGATTTTAAAGGAAAGGGAGGGTTGGGGTTTTAATTTTAATTATACAACGCAATCTTACATGTTCACTATTGTCACATGTGCCTAAATGATAGTTTTTAAATTGTTTTGTATATTTTGCTAATCTAAATCCTAAAATTAATTTAAAACATCTAATTAATATTATTTTAGATATTTTAATGTGTTTTGAGTTTTTTTTTTATTTGTAAAGCTTCGTTTTTTGATGAAAAGGCATTGAAATATTTGAAAAAAATAGACCACTTTAGCCCCAACTAGACTTAAATTAACTATAAGCATTTTCAATTGACTTCTTTGACTTTATGATGAGTGTTTGGAGCATTTCATAAAATTTATAAGTGAAATTCAAAGCTTTAAAATTGTAATGAAATTTATAGAAATTAAGTAATGATTTGGCCACTTTAGTTCCATTTGGTTCATCTTATTATAGTCGTTTTGGCATTTATTTTTATTGTTTTTAAATAAATTATTATTAAGAAATAAATACATATGAAAAATATACATTTTTACTTATAAACGGATCAAGTAGACCAAATTAGATTAGATACAGATAAGACACATATGAAAATCAAACAGTACAAACAGACCCTAACAAATCAACTATCACTTAAACTTTTATAAACACAATAATTAGAAAATATAATCCATACATTTCGATTTAAATTCATGTACCATAAATTGAAATTTCATAAATGCATAAATATATTCACATATAAAAATATAATGATATGCAATTATTCACTAAAATTTAATAGTCAAAGTGTACATTTAATCGCTCAAACATCATGTCTCACATTTCATTCCTTAGGGCACTATTTTAGTACTGGATTAAATAGCTTATTTCACGTGATTCTTACGATCACTATTTGAGTTCCATTATTGTTATTAATATTTATTTTCTCATTTTCAACTTGATAACATGTTGTGTCATGGTCTAATAGTATATAAACTAGCTTTCTAGATTGTATGACCAAGTTGGATTCTCTTTTCCGAAGTTATACTACATAACATTGTTAAACCAAAAAAAAAAAAAAAAAAGGAATAAAAGTTGATAACATGTTATAGTGGATCATCCTTACAATCACTATTTCCACTATTTCAACGCAACCATATATTTAACACAATTCCAATGCTTGAATAAGATACAAATTTATATCCTTTACACAAATGTTATTCTTGAATCTTAAGAGTGAAGACAACTTACTTTTCAAAACAACCTATTCCTCCAATCCAATCCACCTTATTTTCTAAGAATATGATTTCTTTCTCTTAACCTTTAAATTTGTAATGGATTTAGCAATTATAAAAAGAGAAAATATAATAAGTTGTAATTTTCACTTTTATATATATAGAGAGAGAATGCATGTCTCTTCATAAATTATCAAGAAATGTCTTCCATCAAGACAGATTTCTATAAAAAATCGCATCGCTTAAAATAAGTAACAACCTTCTTAATAAAAAGTCAATTTCTTATGAGACATACAATACAAACAATAATGTGTTTACAAGTTGTAGAACATCAATCAAAATGAAACTTTGAAAGAAATTAGTATAAATATATGTACGTTGTTTGATGTGATTTATATATTTCTTCAATATGAAATGCTCCTTTTACAATTTTCTTGAGCTCTAGGATATCAAAGGAGTTTTGAATCTCAAACCTGTATTTGTATTTGTATCGATTTATCTCATATCAGTATTTAGTCTATTTGATCGGTTTAAGATTAAAAACGTCTATTCTTGTCAAATAATTTATTTAAAAACGATGAAAAGATAAAGCCAAAACGATAGAAGATGATGAAACAAATGGACCCAGCTTACTAAAAATGACTCATGAAAAGGAAGATGTATATTAAGGGGAGTTGGCTGCTGGAGAAGATTTATTTTCTTATTTGAGTTATTTCACAAAGTTATCTTTTACTCATACTAGCTTTGTTTTTAATTTTAGTAATATTTTCCTCAGTTACAATAGACATGGTTTTATTGAGGTGACTTTAGTTGTACAGCTAGTCTTTGGGTCCGCACAATTATCCCCATGGCCTGAATCCGTTTCGAGTCCAATGATTATTTTGTATCAATAATTGGGCTTGGTAATTACAATACATATATGGATAAGATTGTTAGTTAAATTAAAAATTGAAAAAAAGAATATAATTAAAAAAAAAAAGGATTAAGAAGAGCAAGGAAAGTAACATGTCAGTATTTTTAGTTTAATGTTGTTTTGCTTTTCATACCTAATTTCTTGTTCCCCTTCACGCAACTATGTATTGTATCCTGATTTCATTCCTTTTATAATATTAAAGGGTAATCTCTTCTTGGAACCCTAATCGTTGCCATAACTTTTTTTATATTTTCATATTACCTAACTAATATTATATTTTCATATTACCTAACTAATATTATATTTTCATATTACCTAACTAATATTGTTCCCTAACCCATTAAAACAAATCCAAATCCATCATTCACCATTTTGCTCCACATCCTTAATCCTCAATATTCTATAAACTATGTCACATTTTATCTAAGTAGGGTTGATATATATTTATGGCCAAGAATTTTTTTTTTCTTAGTCAATATCTTGATAAGTAAGATAGGCATGAAAGCTATCCCAAGCCCAAAATTGAAGAAAAAGTGTCCTCCCTTTAACTTTCTTTATAACAATTGAACACACAACTAGTCGAGTTGTCTATTGCCAGTTGCCGTATAATCAATAGTCTACGATACCTTTCTTATATCCTCGTCCACTCTTTCGTTTGAACTTTTTCGTCCCTTTGTTACCAAGTTATGTTTATATTAATGTGGTCCAAGTTAGCATCTCCTAATTGTTTAAAATAAAAAACCTAAAAATCAAAGGTGCTTTTCTTATCGCCCATTTTTAATGTAAAATTGAGAAGAATAAAAGATGCACCTGCCATCTATACATACAATGAAGATAAAAGCAAAGACTATCATGACTCCTAATATCTCACCCTTTTTTTTTTCCTTCCTTTTTTCAGTTGGTGCTTTGGCAACAACACGAAAATATGAAAACCTATGACCCCACGAAATGAGGAATCGGTAGACTGGACGGATACTTTTCGTGGCTTGTCGGCGGATATATATATATATATATATATATATATATATATTTTAATTTTAAGGTACATTCGATACTTGGGTCGAAACATTTCTACATGATATGTATATATACTAGAAACATAAAGCAATATTAAGTTTTAACTCATATTTTATTCACTTCTTTAGTTTTAATAACATTTTCTACAAAATGTGTATATTAAAAGGTTAAGAAATATTAAGTTTCAACTCGTATTTTCATTACTTCTATAGTTTTAAGAAACACGTCACAGTCCCATTATCTAAATTCAATAAATTAGGCAAGTCAAAACCCTTGCTTGTATCATGCCTCCAAGATAACATAGTTCTAGGAAAATTCTAAAGTTTGATCGATAGATAATCCAATAAATCATCTAACTATTAAAATAAATATAATAAATAATATATTAAATATATATTTATTTAAATATAAATTTAAAATGTTAAATAACTGAAAAGATTAGTTTTATTAAAAATATGACAATACGATAAAATGTTCCCAGATTCTTATTTACGAAAGAATGTTTTCACTAGTTTATTTTTATCCTGTTTCCATTCCTTTCCGTTCTCCATATTTATTACTTGCACATCTAAATGGTTCCAGTTTTAATTTTTGATGAGTAATGAAAAGTGCATTTCTTCACCATATGCATTTGTCTCAAGCACAGGTCTTTTCAGATCTTTTTTTTTCATTTTTTTAATGTTTATTATTGTTTTGTAAAATAAATTGTAGATTTTATGTGTTTCAGGACGAATAACTAGGAAATGCTATGCGGCTATTTGGGTTGTGATGTAATGGAGGTGGTGGTTTTCTAGGGAAAAGTATTTGTTATATCTAACATATTATTCATATTTTATCCCTGTCAATAAATATATAATATATATTAAATATATTAAAAAATATAAAAATTCATAAAATATAAGAAGCATTTCTTTTACACGTGTTAAATATTAATTTGTAGAGATACAATGAAAACAACAAGATTAGAACAACCAACCTTTTTTCATTGTTTACTAAACTGAATATGACTTTCATCAACACTTTTTTTGGGCAGCTAATTATTATGCTAACCCTTTAATTAAGGGTCTATCTAGATTGTCTGATCTTTATTTTTATAATATCTACATTTATAACTTATTTTGTATCATATCTATATCATATTTGTTTGATATATTTATGAGTAAAATTATCAGTTTTTCATTTATATCTATTTCTTAACAAATTTATTTGATTATATAAACATATGATGCTAAAATAAATGAAATATGATAAAAAAAATAGACCCTAACACCGTGTACGTTTTGATTCAATTGTTGAATAGACAATTTATTATTATTATTATTATTATTATTATTAATGGCTATGGGGAGGTCAATCGGTTTATATTTAGTGGGCAAGCAAACCGACCCGATCAACTTAATCTTCCCCAAGTTAAATATTGTGCTTTAATTACAATTTTGCTTTGTGGCAAGCATGTACTAATAAACTCTTATTCTTATAATCTTAAATTAAAAAAAAAATGGTGGCCCGTTGATGTTATCTTGGTGAAAATGTAAAAATATTTTTCCGGAATCTCGCGATTAAGCTAGAAAATGGACGGAATTCTTGGAGCCAGATCATTTTTAACCTTGAATAATGTATTACTCTATGGGAAATTGTTTACAATAAGCTAAATATTTGCATCACATCTAATGGTGAGTTGCCGCGTTCTAATGGTGTTTTCAAGATAAATCATTATGATTGAAACGGCAGCCTAAGTCAAACCAAAAAGGTCTCCTTTGAAGAATTTCTTTGATGTGCACTAAAGTACTAAAGTCATACAACTTTCGATAGTTTAAAAAATATTTGAAAGGGTGCAATCAAGTCCTTATTAACATATTTTTTGAAGCTAAAATGCCATATGTCTATATAAGCAAAGAAGAGAGATTATTAGCTAAACAACATCCAGATACAAAATAAAATCAGTCGTCAGCCGGGCAATACAAGGAGGCTACATTGTCCTTAAGAACAGTAAAAAGATCTAAAAGTAGAGAATGAGTTTTGTAAAATAAATTGTAGATTTTATGTGTTTCAGGACGAATAACTAGGAAATGCTATGCGGCTATTTGGGTTGTGATGTAATGGAGGTGGTGGTTTTCTAGGGAAAAGTATTTGTTGTATCTAACATTTTATACATATTTTGTCCCTGTCAATAAATATATGATATATATTAAATATATTAAAAAAATATAAAAATTCATAAAATATAAGAAGCATTTCTTTTATACGTGTTAGATATTAATTTGTAGGAATACAATGAAAACAACAAGATTAGAACAACCAACCTTTTTTCGTTGTTTACTAAAATGAATATGACTGATAAGGCCTTAGTATAGTTTGGCCCGGTCCACAACTCATAGGGTTAAACTCTAACCCTAATTGATATTTTCTCTCGTTCTCTCGTGTTTGCGTCTCTCTTTCTCTCGTGTATGAAACCCTAACTCTAACTGTTTGTGTAAGTGCAGGTGATGTACGTGAGAAGATCATATGCTTGGTAGCTCGAGTCACCAAGAAACTCCTTTAGACACTTTGTCTAATTTTGGGAAGTAACGAGATGCCTTTCCCTTTTATATGTCTTTGTATTTATACACTTTCTATTATGCCAGCTGTCTAGTGGCGTTGTTATTTCTGTTTTGCACCTATTACAAAGCTGTTACATATATTGATCTGAATGTATACAAGTAAATCTGTTACATGAACTCATTATTCAGATTATTTAGTTATAATCCTTGAGCCACCTTGGTTTCCTTCGATTCCTTCTTCTTTGAGTCGTATCAGATGTCTCCCCCTGTTGAAATAACACCTTGTCCTCAAGGTGAAAATGTGGGTAAAGTTGTTTGAACAGATTAAGATCCTCCCAACTTGTGTCTTCTTGTGGTAGTCCCAACCACTGTACTAAAATATGTCGGATGTGTTGACCATGTCTCAAAAGAACCCTAGAATCCAAAATACGTAGAGGTTCTAAAATAGGGTTATTGTGAAAAACCCAAGGTGGTAACTCCAGACTTGGTAGTACTGATCCATAGGCTGGTTTAAGACAAGAGACATGAAAAATGTTGTGGATCCTAGAGCCTTCAGGTAGTTGCAAAGCATATGCAACTTGACCAATCCTCTTAGAGATCCTATATGGACCGTAATACTTCTTTGATAATTTGTGATAATCCCCTGCTAATGATGCCTGTTTGTAGGGATGAAGCTTTACAAAAACCATGTCTCCTTCTGCAAAAATAACATCAGTGCGATGTTTGTCAGCCTGAGCCTTCATCCTCTGTTGAGCTGATAATAGATGAGTTTTAAGAAAGGACAAAATCTCATCTCTATTCTTTAGCTCATAATCAATAGCTTCTAGCTTTGAACTGCCCCTCAAGTACATTGGAATGGTGGGTGGACTTCTGCCATAGACAGCTTCAAATGGTGTAGTCCCTGCTCCTTCGTGAAAAGATACATTATAGGCAAATTCTGCCCAAGCCAAATAAGAAACCCAATCCTGTGGTCTATCCATAGCATAACTCCTGAGGTACTGTTGCAGTACCCTATTCAAAGCTTCGGTCTGTCCATCCGTTTGAGGATGGTAAGCACTACTCATGAAGAGTTTTGTGCCACTCAAACAGAATAATTCTTGCCAGAATTTACTCATGAAAATACTGTCTCTATCACTAACAATGCTCCTAGGAAAGCCATGTAACTTGACTACCAATTGTAAAAACAATTGAGCGCCACCTTTGTTGCAGTAAAATGAGAGTCAAGTGGACCAACATGACAGTATTTGGAAAGTTTGTCCACTATGACTAACATGACTGTGTACCCCTGAGATTTTGGAAGACCAATAACAAAATCCATTGATAAGTCTTCCCAAATCAACTCGAGTAAAGGTAAAGGTAGTAGTAAACCAGCTGGACTTTGAGTACTATACTTGGTTTGTTGACAAGTTAAGCAGCCCCGAACAAACAATTCCACATCATGCTTAACCTCAGGCCAAAAAAATTGAGCTAATATTCTCTGATATGTCTTCTTGAGCCCGAAATGTCCTGCTGTAGGAATACTATGGAATTCCTCTAAAATGAGTGGAATCAGTGAGGATGTAGGAACCAGAAATAATTGATGATCCTTGAAAATTAAATCATTGAACCATCTGAGATTCCATTTTAGAGGATGACCAGCATTCAAGTAGCAATAATTTTTATAAATGCTGGTAAAGTCGTGTATTCCTGTTTCAATTTGTCAACAAAAGTGAAGTGTGGCATGGAGAAAGCAAGATAACTAAACTCATGTTGTCTTGAAAGAGCATCTGCCACCACATTCTCTTTCCCAGCCTTGTACTCAATAGAGTAATCATATCCAAGTAACTTGGTCAGATATTTGTGTTGCTCAGGAGTCTGAATTACTTGAGTGAGTAATTCTTTTAGACTTCTATGATCTTTTGATAGTGAAATGTGACCCCAGCAAATACTGCCTCCACTTTCTGACTGCTTCCACTACTGCATACAGTTCACGCACATAAGCTGATGCTTTGACTAAATGAGTAGGTAATTTCTTACTAAAGAAAGCAATAGGTTTACTCTCTTGTAGTAATACAGCCCCAATACCAGTACCGATGCATGACTCAATGACAAAATGTTTGGTAAAATCTGGTAAGACCAAGATAGGAGCCTGTTTTAAAGCTTGTTTGAGTGCAATAAAAGCTGTAAAGCAGTGCTATCCTACTGAAACTATCCTTCTTCAACAATCAGTCAAAGGACTTGCGATAGAAGCAAAGACTTAATAAATCTTCTATAGTATCTGGCCAATCCCAAGAAAGCTCTGAGTTGTTTTAGTGATGTTGGCTCTGGCCAATTTTCGATAGCCACATTTCCTGGGTCAGGTGACACCCTTCCGCATGCACCACATGTCCCAAATACTCTATAGATCCCTATCAAAGACACATTTGGATTTTTTTAAAAACATGGTATGTTCAGCAAGAATTGACAATACCTTATCCAAATGTGTAAGATGTAATTCAAGTGTCTCACTGTAGTTAAGAATGTCATCAAAGAAGACTATAACAAATCTTAAGTGAGGCTTGAAAATATTATTCATGATGGATTGGAAAGTTGCTGGAGCATTGCTAAGGCCGAAAGGCATAACCAAAAATTCATTAGTGGCCTTTCATGAGTCCTAAATGTTGTCTTCTCAACATTAGAAGGATACATTCTAATCTGATGATAACCTGCCCTTAAATCCAGCTTGGAAAATATTGTGGCTCCTTTAATTCATCCAATAGCTCATCAATTGTTGGAATGGGGAATTCATCTTTAACAGTAGCTTCGTTCAAAGCTCTGTAATCTACACAAAAATCTCCAACTACCATCTTTTTCTTCACCAAAAGAACTGGAGAGAAAAAGGTGATGCGCTATTTGAATAATGCCTGCTTCAACATCTCTTGTACTTGTTTCTCAATTTCCGCCTTTTGAAAATGAGGATATCTGTATGGTTTCACATTGATAGCTGAAAGTCTTTCCTTCAAGTGTATTCTATGTTGCACTGTTCGTAATGGAGGCAATGAGGAGGGTGGCTCGAATATATGATTATATTTGCCCAGCACTTGCTCGACAAGTGTGTTGTTGGTGAATTGATGTGATGTACTGTCCCCTGAGCCTCTAAAGAAAAACATGAAGCCATTGAATCATGTTTAAGTAATCTTCTAAGCTGATTGAAGAAATTGACCCCCCAGTCTGAATTTGATCCATGTAACACCACTGAGTGTCCCTGGTTCAAAAATTGCATCGTGAGAGTACTATATTCAATGGTTACAGGACCTAGGGTCTCTAACCAATCCACACCTAATACCACTTTCTGAGCTTGTATAGGTTACATAGAGATTGACCAGAAACTCCAACCTTGAATGTGCAACATAACATCCTTACATACACTTTCATAATAAAGCTTTTGTCCATTGCCAATAACCACTGGAAATCTAGTAGTAGGTTGAATGGGTAACCCCACTTGACTTGCTATCTTATGCTGAATAAAATTGTGAGTACTACTCGAATCAACCAATACCATTAAGAGTTTCTGATTAATTTGGCCAGAAAAACGTAAAGTTCTAGGAACATGAAATCCATTGAGAGCATGATAACTAATTGCAAGAATCATCGTCATGCATTGCATATTTAAATCATTGCATCAACAGAATCATTATCTTCAGGAATAGTGTCAGATGAAGACATTAATGTGAGAAATTTGGCTTTACATTTATGGTTCCTATGAAATTTTCATCACAATTGAAGCATAATCCTTTCTCTCTTCAAGCTTGCATTTCTTCAGATGTCAATTGTTTAATAGGAAGTGAATGTGATAGTTTGTGTGTTGAAACATTAGAAGTAAAAGGTTTAGAAAATTGAAGAGTACCAGAATTAGAAGAAGATTATGGAGGTTGAAAATGATATGGCTTGTACTGCTTGATTTGATCATTCAGTTTGTCCTCGTGCATTCTAGCTAACCAAATGGCTTCAATCATATCTTTTGGACGAGCTAATTGTAATTCTCTCTTGATAGCAGGTTTTAATCCAGAAATGAAACAACTGAGAAGAAAAGCATCTGATAAGCCTTCGGTTCTGTTGACTAGGGCTTCAAATTGTGATTGATACAATGCTACAGTAGTAGTTTATACCAATTTGGACAATAATCCATGTACACTTCATAAGGAGATGGGCCAAATTGGTAAGTCAATGCTTCTGTAAATTTCTTCCATGAACTTAATTGCTTGTTTCTGAACATCCATTTATACCATTCACGAGCATCTCCCTCTAGTGCAAAAGAACAAATAGTAATGCGTTGTTCCTCTTGAACTTCATGGAATTCGAAAAATTGTTCGACCTGAAACAACCACCCCAAAACATTTGTTCTGGTAAACTTGGGAATTTCTAACTTGATCCCCTTGAGTAAAGAATCAGATAGCGCAGATCCATGTTTGGAAGATGATGAATCATTCTGATTCTGAGTCCCTGAAGAATTTGCATCAGCATTGTGATCGGCTTCCAACTTTTCAATATGCGATGTAAGCAATCCTAAACTTTCTTGAATTGCGATCAATGATTGTTTAACAAAATCTGAATCTTGTTGATTAAAACTACGAAGTTCTGGAGCCATAACAATGGAGGTTGAAGATAGATGCGAGAGCACCAAATGATAAGGCCTTAGTATAGTTTGGCCCGGTCCACAACTCACAGGGTTAAACTCTAACCCTAATTGATATTTTCTCTCGTTCTCTCATGTTTGCGTCTCTCATTTTCTCGTGTGTGAAACCCTAACTCTAACTGTTTGTGTAAGTGCAGGTGATGTACGTGAGAAGATGATATGCTTGGTAGTTCGAGTCACCAAGAAACTCCTTTAGACACTTTGTCTAATTTTGGGAAGTAACGAGATGCCTTTCCCTTTTATTATATCTTTGTATTTATACACTTTCTATTATGCCAGCTGTCTAGTGGCGTTGTTATTTTTGTTTTGCACCTATTACAAAGTTGTTACATGTATTGATCTGAATGTAACAAGTAAATCTGTTACATGAACTCATTATTCAGATTATGTAGTTATAATCCTTAAGCCACCTTGGTTTCCTTCGATTCCTTCTTGTTTGGGTCGTATCAATGACTTTCATCAACACTTTTTTCGGGGCAGCTAATTAGTATGCTAACCCTTTAATTAAGGGTCTATCTAGATTGTCTGATTTTTATTTTTATCATATCTACATTTATAACTTATTTTGTATCATATTTATATCATATTTGTTTGATATATTTATGAGTAAAACTATCAGTTTTTCATTGATATCTATTTGTTAACAAATATTTATTTGATTATAAAATATGATGCTAAAATAACTGAATATGATAAAAAAAAGAGACCCTAATATGTGTGGGTTTTGATTCAATTGTTGAATAGACAATTTATTATTATTATTATTATTATTATTATTAATATTAATGGCCATGGGGAGGTCAATCGGTTTATATTTAGTGGGCAAGCAGACCAACCCGATCTACTTAATCTTCCCCAAGTTAAATATTGTGCTTTAATTACAATTTTGCTTTGTTGGCAAGCATGTACTAATAAACTCTTATTCTTATAATCTTAAAAAAAAAAAAATGGTGGCCCGTTGATGTTATCTTGGTGAAAATGTAAAAATATTTTTCCGGAATCTCGCGATTAAGCTAGAAATGGACGGAATTCTTGGAGCCAGATCATTTTTTAACCTTGAATAATGTATTACTCTATGGGAAATTGTTTACAATATGCTAAATATTTGCATCACATCCAATGGTGAGTTTCCGCGTTCTAATGGTGTTTTCAAGATAAATCATTATGATTGAAACGGTAGTCTAAGTAAAACCAAAATGGTCTCCTTTGAAGAATTTCTTTGATGTGCACTAAAGCCATACAACTTTCGACAGTCTAAAAAATATTTGAAAGGGTGCAATCAAATCCTTATTAACATATTTTTTGAAGCTAAAATGTCATATGTCTATATAAGCAAAGAAGAGAGATTATTAGCTAAACAACATCCAGATACAAAATAAAATCAGTCGTCAGCCGGGCAATACAAGGAGGCTACATTGTCCTTAAGTAGAGAATGAGTCTTTTGGAAAAATATTGAATGGGTGATGCACGTCTACATAGTGTGTAACTCCCAATTATATACTAATACACAAATAATATAGTGGGTGGTTTTTAAGTAACCATTACCCATGTATCCACGTTTTAAAATATCATTAGAAGTTATGCACCACGTGCGTATTATACGTGGCATGTAACACCTACTTAATCTTTTCTCGGGTTTTCCAGTCTTAAGCCTGAGACTTTTTTGGCAAAGTTTTGTTCAAAATAAGAGACAAGACAAACTGGCAAGGCTTGAAAAAAATTAGCTGAAAGGTTACCAAACATTTTAGTTTGCCTTGCAACTTTTGCAAAGGCATGAGCTTTAACATTACTGTCTCTAGTCTCTTTTCTTCCAAGCAGAGTTCTCTTCTTACTCCTCCGCTGCATCTGCATCAAAGCCCTGAAATAAGAAATAAAAAAGGAGTATAAGCACAATCCAGATTCTCATTCATAATCAATCAATGACTTCCTATAAGTCAGTTTCAATAATTTCATTTTCCATGCTCCATTTATGCAAAATATTTAGGCTCTGGTGCATGGCTCAAAATTCAGCTTCAAGTGGAGAAGAGGTAGTAATAATTTGACTACATATACCAAACGCAGAATTCTTTATAATTTCGAATCATTGCTTTTGTTGTAGTTAGTGATCCTTGATTTTTCTTGTTGGCTTCACGGTTGACTTTATGATACCCATTTTGAAGGAGCTTGCCAGGAATTTGAAATTTCTGAGTTAGAACCCCTTTTCTTTCTTCTCCAGGTCTCTAGAATTCTTTTGCTGCAAGTTTAGCCTTTGATCTCTTTCCTTCATTTCAAAAAGCATATGTTTCTTTTGCACTAGAGAGACCATAAAACAGAGGGAAAGAGGCATTGCTGCGGCACTCATGACTTAATAAACGTTTCTTACAAGGCATGGGAGTGTTTTTTGACCAATAATGAAAGTTATCATGGACATTGTAGAAAAAATGGTCAAACCAAGTTTTGGTATGCTTTTTGATCCCAATTGAATTTCTGGATAAATGCTCTACAGATTCATCCTCATTACAGAAGATGTATTTTGCTATATGTTTGCATGCATCTCTTGAGAAGTTGATCTTTAGTTGGAAGGGCATTTTGAATGCCTAGAGGAAAAAAAAATTACACTTTTGGATATGTTTGTACTTTCCATATCCATTTTAGATTGTGCTGGCTTGATGAGTTAAACTTAAATATATATACATGATGTAGAGAACCTTAAAAAAGAAGTTATTTAATGCGTGAGGCATAGAAAATTATAATTTATGTGACATTATATTTACAATTTGTATACATTATAAAATCTTTTGCAAATTATTATTACTTCATATAAGATGTTTGTTTTTTGTCTAGAGTTATCTGGTGGTATTCAATAGTATAATTCACTTGAAGGTATTCAAAATTTTCTAAATTTAAAGAGAGGGGAAGGGAGATGTTAAGTTTCCTAGTTTGGTTTTGAGGATACCAAAAAATATATTAGTGATTACTAATATTTTCAATAAGTGTGCAAATTAAGTGTGAAGTAAATTTAAAATAATATGATTGAGTTAAGATGATTTTAAGAAAGATTGAAGTGAAGGTATGTAACGATCCAGAATTTAGCCCACTGAGGTATTGTCTGCTCTATTAAAATGCCGTATGGTTTTGCGCTTAGTGCCAGTTGCTTCATAAAAGGTCACCCATCCTAAGAGTGGGAGTGCTCCTCATTGAGCACACTAAAAGGTGCCTTGAAGATTAAAGTTTCACTACCTTATATTTGATGATATCACAATCTTCTCCACTTACAGAACCGACAACTTTATTAGTTTTGTTAGACAAATCTAGAACTATACCAGATAGGGAAGATATTAGAGGTACTCCATAAGCTCAAGAGCTATTATCTGTTTTAGCAAAAATTACATAGTTTTATCCTTGGTGTTAACTACTTCTTAAAAGGTTACCGATCTTAGGAGTGGGTTTTTTCCTTGGTGTCAGTTGTTTTCTAAAGGGTCACCTATCTTGGGAGTGCTTCTTACCGAGCACGCTTAACTTTAGAGTTATGATGAACTCAAAGCTATTACATATAAGATGCCTCAATGATTAGAGTTCCAACATCTTTTAATTGAGGATATCAAGATAGACCAAATATTAGAGGAAAAACCAAAACTTTTTATGAAGTAGTAAAATTTAAACCACACCTCAGAGGGTACTTTAGAGAAAAATTCAAGTGCCAGACTAATTAGACCATACTTCATAACCTGATTCTAGATCACATTCAAACTTCGTGATTTCAGTTTAATAAGACCTTGCTCCAAGGTTTAATATACTTAGGGTAATATATTCAATATATTGCACTAAGTTGGACAAGTATATCCAAGAGAATTAATCTTTTTTATCACTTCACAACCGAAGTTTTATCAAGTTCATCCAAGATGATTATTTGCAGATTTAATTAAGATGTTTACAAGAGTTATTTGAGGTGAAATATATTTTTCTTGTACACTTTGGGGGGTGTTTAATAGCTTTAGATCATGTTTTATGAAGATGAAGCCAAGAAGAAGCGTAAAAATTTCATAGTCATATTGAAAGATTTTTTCCTATAAAATATGGACATATGAAGAGGAGGTTTTATATTTAAATGGTTAGACTTTATCATGTTTTTCAATTTATTCTTCAAGAGAAAGATCAAGATAACAACTTCAAACAAGAAGACATGCGGATTACATTTAATATCATCTATTAAAATTTAAGAATTTGAATTCACAAGAAGAATTGTAACTGAAACAAGTGCACGATATTAGGGAGCTGATATCATTCCAATGTTCAAGTCAAGATTTATATTTATCATCATCTAGTCGTTGCGAAGAAACAAATAAATATTTAAGGCATTCATATTCCAAGGAAATATAACAATATTATCATCCTTATCCTAGAAAAACAAGTTATACAAAAGTGTTCATATAACTTTCTTTCATTAGAAAACCTAGCAACTTTTGAATTTAACTTGCTACAACTTTGATCTTTTGATCACTTTGTATTAGATATTATGTTTACTTTTGAGTTAGAAATTATAGACTATAAATAGGCTTTGAAGCTCTGTGAATAGCTTGTGTTAATTAGATAAGTTAATCAGGATGTATTGAGTCCAAAGACTTGTAATTTGACAAACTTTTTTGTCGTGTTTTTCTATTAGATATATGGAACATACCGTATGGGATAAGGTTCCTGACATGGAGTTGGAAGGGTGGATTGATGTATAAGGCAAATTCATTGTAAATAGCTGAGCATTCTTCTCTTCCTTCTCTTTTACAATTGCATAATATTTATTTAAATATTGTATGTGCTACTTGAATAATTGTTGATTGTTAGAAGTCATTATTAAGTTTTACAAAAACAGTTGACTTTTGAAAAAACTTTAAGTTTGATAATAACCAATTCACCCCCTTTTAGTTATAATTTTGGAACCAACAATTTAAACCCTTAAACACATATTTTATAAATTTGGAGACTTTTTTTTTCAAATGTGCACATATACAAGCTTAGTATGGCAATTTTCTCCTGTTTTAAATGATTTTCATATCTTTAATTCTTTATTAACTTATTGCCATGAGTAAATATACATATTTTGTGCATTATGCACATATGATAGTACATAATTAATACTAGTACAAATAAGATCCCTATTGATGGATAAATTTAGACAAGGGTTCCTCACGTCTAGTTTGACTGAGAGCATGAGTTGATCCATTGACTTATGGGCCGACTCTAAACTAGAACCAAACTATGACATATAGACTGAGCAAATCTACCAAGTCTCTTAGTCCACTTGGCCATACTCAATATGCTCAATGTCCCAGTCACTTTACTTAACACAGATTTAGACTGGTCAACTCCACTCTTAGAAATCTTGAAATGTAGTTTACTAGTTAAGCATCCACTCTCCTAATAACTGCTATACACCCCACGATCTCCACAATGCATATGCACTTGTTTCAACCACCGACAATCATTCTTCAAGAAATAGAACATGAAACATTACCTATGGCCATTTAGTAACACTTAGACATACTTTGATTACTATCTCTTTTTTGTTACTAACTTGACTGTCAAGGTGGACGTATCGGTAAATCTATTTCTCATTAACCCATGTTTGTTTCGTAGGCCAATCTAATTGACTTTACTTGCAAAAATAACTTCTTTTTTTAGCATGATGTGTAATCATAACTCATTTACAACAAACATATATATTTAATTTACCATGCGAATGAGATTACTCACTAGTTACTACTGAGATCCCCATCTAGAATATCTTTACTGAAACTAAATTTATCTAGGGTAAATGCTTGATCGGTTGGTTGACTCATTCCAATTTTTCACTCTCATCCCTACAGCTAAATTCGATTGCAAATTTAAAATATCATGTACAAATGCTGAAGAAATTGTATGATTATCAACCCGCTCAAATAAATTAAATCAATACAAACTGTGTAAAAATATTTACCAAATTAATGATGTTAAATTGCATTTACTAGTCATGATTTAGCAATTTTTACAACTTATACATGAGTCGCACGTGTAACATGAGATCTATGTGTAAATATGAATTGCATATAACACATGCAATTTATATATAACATAAGATATATCCATACATAAATTGTATCTTATACAAACGATTACTTAAGAGAAATGGGGATTGTAATTTTTTCACGTGATTCTGCATCGATATTTTAATAATTATTTTTGTATAGTTTGTATTTATATAATCTATTTTTTAAAAAGTTAATAAACAAGTATTTCATGCTATAAATACTATGGATATGGGTAAGAATCTAAGTAAATTTACGTACAATTTTGTATCAGTATTTTAATAATTTTTTATTTAATTTATATTTATATAATTTATTTTTTAAAATTAAGTAAACACGTATTTCGCGCTATAAAATCTTTGCAAATCTATCCGAAGATGGTGGGATAAACATGAAATGATTTATATTGGTGATGACACAAATACAGTGATCCACTTCCCTTCCAAAACGCGCGTATAAACAAGACTCGACTGCCTAGTATGCCAAAATTCCACGACGAAGACGAAGGTTGGCTAACCAAGCCCACGACCCAAACGGTCGCCAGCTCACTCGCTCTCTCCTGAACCTAGTGCACTTTTTCGTACGCTCATGCGTGGCAATCCCACCCTAAATCCTCATTCGTGGACCCCACGCTCCCCGCTTTTCACTTTTACCAAAATATCCTTCCCTCTCCTTCTCCTTCTCTCTCTCTACAAAATAACAAAATTCACAAGGAAAGAAAAAGAAGAATATGCTTTTCTCGCGCATGCATATATCCCCTCTAACAAGATAGAATTAAATTTGCACATAAATTAAAAACTATTAATATTGATATTGATTTATAGTCCTACTACATTTATCTTTTTTACACTCAATCTCGTGACTCGCTACTAAATCAAAACTCTCCTTGTTTTGATCTTTCCACTTTAATTTTCTTCTTCGTTTTCTCTATATTATCTGTTTAAATCTTCTCCGTTTTATTTCGTTATGGAGATGGTTCAGGAGCTGTTCGTCACGGCGGTTATTGCCGTTTTCTTCTCGTTCATCGTTGCTAAGCTTGTTTCCGTTGCCATGGCGGGAGATTCTGTTACGACCTCTGAGGGGAAGAAACCGGTTGAAACGGTTTCTGTTAAGCTTGAAGAGAAACTGGCCACGCCGAGCGACAAAAAAGTTGAGTTTGTGCAGAGAACTGTCGAGTCTGTTGATCGGTTGCAATCCGAGTTGGTTCCAGTGGAGAAGATCGTCGAGGAGACGATGAAGTCTGGCGAGGAGGTAGAATCGGAGCATAAGGACATGATCGATATGTCGCCGGAGCCAGAGCCTGAGCCGGAGCCGGAGAAGGAAAAAGAAAATAACACGGAGAAGGAAAACGAAAAGGAGACGGATAAGGAAACCAAAAGGGAGACGGAGAAGGAGATATCTGGTCTAGTAGAACCAGAAAGCCAAAGTTGCGAAGAGGCGGTGAAACGTGAGAGTTTGATTGAAGATGATAAGAAGGAGGTTTCTAGCGAATGTCCCGAAGAAGAAGTAAAAGGCGAAGGTTCTTCATTGCAAAATGATGTTAAGAACTCTGAAAAGGATGAGGATTCGAAGCTAATTGATGAAAGTGAAGGTGTGGTGATGAATTTGGAGAAGAAGAGTGGAGAAGGAGAAGGTGAAGGTGAAGAAGAAGAAGAAGATGACGACGACGACGATTGGGAAGGAATTGAGAGGAGTGAGTTGGAGAAGAGCTTTGCTGTTGCGGCCCAATACGTAGGTGAAGCAGATACAAGTCATCGGTTGGGCGGTGCGAGTGATGACGTCAGAATGCAACTCTACGGGCTCCACAAAGTCGCCACCGAAGGGCCGTGCCGCGAGTCACAGCCGATGCCTCTCATGCTTTCGGCCCGTGCCAAGTGGTATAATTTTTAACTTCCTATTTATAGGTTTTTCTAAATTTTGTCTATATATTATGTTGTTATGAATTCATTTTGCATTTTAGAATTATATTTATATTATGAATTAAATAGGGCTATGGGGATATGGTTTGGTTTATGGATTAAGAGTGGTCCAGATGCCACATTAGTAATATCTGCAGATGAATTGGGAGTAATGTGAATGAAATTAAACATGAAAGCTAGGTGAAGATATTGGCCTGGCTATTCTAACAGGGGAGAGTAGAATTTTGTACTAATGTTGTTTTCTTTAATCAGCATCTCAATCCATTGGTTTAGTATTTTTTCGAGCGAAAGATCGGGGCTACTGGAAAAATCATGCTATTAATATAAACCTTGGTCAATAATGTAGCTGATTCTGAAACCACCACCTCTAGCTCATCCTAGTTTTCTGTAGATTTTGTCAATACTCTGAAAGTTCACCACCACCAAATTATGCTTGAAGAACTGCATCTTAGTCAACTTGGGAAACTCTGTCCTGTCAAAATTTGGACACAACCTTAAAACACAAACAGAAAAGGAAGAACCTCTAAGTATAGGTTGATGAATATACCATGGGTCTGTCCTGCCGTATTACACGGTATAGGTTGATTTCTAGTCATAATAACAGGGTTGACAGCTAGTGATGGAGGGCACTGCTTCCCTTGTGCAAGGAATGCTTGGCAGAGGCTAGGAAACATGAACCCGGATGTGGCAATGGAGCAATACATCAATCTTTTATCAGAAAACGTTCCTGGTTGGAAAGAGGAAACGGCTTCTGTAAGTTTTCCCCTGCTGGGGCAATATATATTTCTGTTTTGAATCAGCGAATACCATGTAGAAAGGGTGCTTATGATGTTCTTGCACAGGCTGTGGCACCGAGAACTCCTGATACTGCATCATGCACGGTTTCTGGGCTCCAACCTGCCTCTAGGGATGCCAGGTAATAAATCTCTTTCTCAAGCTAGGATCTTCTAATCTATTTTGCTGAATTTTCCTCTCAATATTTTTCCTATAACCAGGGAACCACCAGTAGATTCTGACATTTATGAGGACAACCTGAATAGAGGTGAAAAGACAGGAATCAAGGTAAATACTGATACCATTTGTTTTGCATGGTACATAAAATTTATGTCTACATCTCTTTTCAAAATGGTACTGGAATGTCCCATGTTATCTCTTGGCTTTATGCTTTCATTGTTCTCTTTTGTCATTGTATATCGTTCTTCATGGATTATTTTAAATTTTTGTATCCTTGTACATTCTGTCTTGCCGTGAGAAATATTTACAACGAAGAAATCGTGGAACCAAAGTTATGACTAACTACTGCTGTCTAGCTGGGATGTCGTTCTCTATTTCTATTTAGTAGAATTCTTAGGAAAGTATTTGAATTCCACTGTGCTTGAAAAAAATGTCAATGTTTTTCAGTAAACTAAAGTTTTCTTTTAACAGCTATTTGCTTCAATCTTTCCCATATACATAGAAATATACCTAAAAAGGAAGATCGTGGATCTGTATAAAGGGGATGAAATTGCAAATCGGAGTTCAGAATTTTAGAAGAAATCTGATTCCTCCTATTCAGCTTGTCTTGGTTGAAGATAACAAAACCTATCCTTTTGCTTTCTGGGGAAGTTTCATCTGACATGGATCCACGTATTGCATTACCTTTCATTGTTTTGACATTGGACAATAGCTGTGCGGCTGTGCCTCATATTGAAGCTCTAGTTAACCATGGATAACTATCATTGGTTCTGAACATTTAATTTTTTTCCCTTTTTTCTTTTTTAAAAAACTCAATTTGCATTGGTTAAAGGGAAAAAAGAAGCCCTTTGATTATATATGGTCTGCCTGCTGCTCCTTTTATATTTCTGCCATTATGGAGTGTCTCTAGTACCTGAATGTAAGCAGCAAAATTACGTGTGTGTTACAGGCCAAGGAATGAGCAGCATTGCCATGCCTTTTTAGTCTCCAACAAGCTTGAAGCCTTTAATCCTGGGACTGTGTCCTGAACCCAAGACAACATATTGCCAAGTCTGCTTCAAAATTATTTGAGGTTCTTGTGCTTTTTAAATTAAATTGTGTATCCACATTTCATGTCAATTCTCATGCCTACATACCTGTATGCATTTGTGTAAAGTTGTATCTCAAGATGTTCATATGTGAAGTCTTCCTTCCAAGGGGAGGCTTGTTCTTTATTATTATGTTTGGTTCTTTTCAAGAAATAATTGCATCTGATAAAATTATCATTTGGATGAGATGGAAAACAGGGACATAATCAAATTTCCCCTTCTGATGTGTGGGTCTCGAAAAATGGATCTTCGTAGGATGGCTTATACGTCCCGAGTTCACGGTTTAAAAAAATTTAAAAACAATCTAAGAGCTATCTATTTTTTGTAATACTTTGAGATATACCACATAAGAAAATCCAGTACCGCATGAGATACTGTATAAAAACCGGAGGTACTATATCCCATTTGATAGAACCGACCGAGGGATGTTGCAAAATATAGGTGACCGTGCTCTTCCACAGTGCGGAAACAACGATGTGTCTGTCTACATGTGCATCGGGGAAATTATGGGGCTCGAAATTCATGTGCGCCAATTACTCTCTATCAGAAGATTAGTGTCATCTGACTCAACTTCGAGAACTAACCGTATTTGGGTCACATTTTCCTCGTTTATCAGCCTGACGGCGTCTTTTGGGACTCAAAATTCCATGAGTTCGTTTGCTTTTAATATAAATCTTTGACCCAAGAAATTTAGGTGAATATCTACCGAAAATTACGTGGAAGACAGTCTGTCGTTGCTGTAAGATAACCATCCTTAATAAGTCGACTGATCATTTGCAACTTGTCTACGTTTTGTTCAATAGGTGGCAATAATTTGCGATTCTCTTGTAAGTTTTTCCTCGTCAAGTTTCCTTGCATCAAATGAGTTTTTTTATCCGAGTTAATCAATTTCCTCCAATCAGGTAGTCCTGTATCGAAAAAAGAAAGAGAGAGAGGATATATGTCTAAATAGTAGGGTTACTATTGTCAACATGTTTACCGATCGAATCGCGAGAAGTTTTAAGATGATGACGTGTATGGAGTGCAGATGCCATAGAGAATGACATGGGAGGGAACATATAAATTTGATTTCTTAAGCATGTAAGTATGATAGAAGATTAAATAAAATAACTTGATCGGTTTTGACATTTTTCATTTCATTGAATAGAAGTAGGATCTTGCCAAATGAGATGTTGGAGGTTGATATTAGCCATTAGATGACATATAGATTGATGATTAAGATGCAACATATTTGTGACCATTGGATCTCTCTCATGGACTAATGATCAAAATTAATCCCTCCCTCCCCACTTCTCCTTTTTTTTCTCTTACTTGAGCATCGGCTTTGGATGTGGCGTAGAAAGAAATTGGGGGTTTTTTATAATATAAAAGAAGTTGATTCTCCTTTTAAAATAACTTATTTTTAATATAAAAGAGCTTAACTATTATTTTAGTCTATAAACTCTATTTTAGTGGACATAGTTTAAATTAGCCTAGAAAGATATATGAAGTCTTTTTTTGAGTAAATTGGCCTAAAAGTTTAATTTAAAATGATACTTTATAATATCAATTATTATTTTATAAGATGAGATATAATTGAATAAAAAATAAAATTAAGGAAGAAGGAGGGTTTCTTTAGGGAACGGAAAACTTTTATTACAGCTGCGTAGGAAAAGTGTGCCGTTGCATCAATTTGGGCATGAACCCAAAAAAAAAAAAAAAAAAAAGATATTCCCTTCGTGGCCTGAAAATGAAAGCGTGATGGAAAATGTTTTCCTCATGTCTGTCGCTCTCCTTCATCACAGAACTTTTTCTCGTTTTACATCGTTTTCTTTTTGGGTGATGGGAACTATTATTGTTGGGTGTATGTATATTTATGTATCGTAGGTGGAAAAAGTTTTATCGCAAATGAAAAATTAAAGAACTTAATTTTAATACGATAGGAAAATAATGAAGCGTTGTTGTGAAGAAAAATAAAAATCTCCTTCTTAATAGATTTGTAAATGGTAGGTCTGACTGTCCGATTACGTCCGAATCAAGCAACAAATACATTTATTTATCCTACTACGGAATGTCATTATAATTAGTAATTACGCTTCAATCAAGATTGCGAAAAGCCTGAAGACTTCTAGCAATCGGCCAAGGCCTGATGATATTTATTTTTTTTTTTTTTTTTTTTTTTGTACATTTGTTAAGTTGACTGGATGGCGATGCCTCCGCCACGGTCTCGAAATAGGCGCTTTGTGCTTAGGATGTTTGTGGTTGTTATTTTTTTTTGAAACAGTAGGAATTTAGTTTTTAATATTGGCTTTTCTTTTAATTTTTTTTCGGGAGTTGTGAATTTATATAGCTGTTTACTGTATGAGTATTACTTATTATATTCTATTATATTTTTTTTTGGGAGTATCTCTTGATTCTCTTAAATGACAACAAATTCCTGATATTCATATAATTAATCAATTAAAGAATAGCAAGTAATCAAGACCGAAAGTTCATTGAAAACAAAATTATAATAGAAAAATTGAGAAACCCTTAATGCAACATGGTGGATCTGAATGTGGATCACATAAATTTTCCACGTGGTGGATGGATGGTTGAGCTTAGGATGGTTGTATTGGCGTTAACAATTTGGATCCAATCCATAAATTTGGACACAGCATGATTATAAAAGGACTTACCTAAATAGAATCGATATAAATAATAATGGATTACACTCGAAAATGATATTAATTTAACTATATTTTGATTTGAGTTCCAAGTTCACATACAAATCATTTATTAAATAGATCTAGGTTGCGAGGTCCAAGTTCGACCAAAAATGCATCTATTATTATTATTTTTATTAATAGTAATCAAACGGTTGAAACTGCAATAGTGATAGTATTAGATTTAACCCAAAAAACCGACTACTGTTCTTTACTTGCCCATTTTTTTGTCCATCTGTGATGCACTAAAGAGATGCACACACTCTCTCCTCTTTTTGGACTCAAACCCAAGAAGGTACAATCTTCAATTTCTTAACAATCCTTTTGAAATAGATATGTTTTGTTAAATTTCTTATTTATTTTTAGTTGAATATAATGTATTTGTTAATGTTCGGTTTTGGTTGGGTTTTGTTTTATGGAGCTTGGTCGTGTTTGGCATTTGGGGCTAAAAGAGGTTGTTCTAAGTAACAAGTAACAAGTCCAATTTTCTGACTACTTTATGCTTTACTTTTCCATAATTGTTTTCGATTACTGTGGTACTTGAGTATATAAATATTTTCACTTGGAGATATATGATTGTTCTTCTATACTTCAAATATAAAGTTATCTTTAACAATGTGCATTGCTCCTAATATACATTGTAATTTACTGTATGTAATTAGCTTATTGTGAGATCTCTTTAATTAACAAGATAACTTTATGTGTAACCTTAAGATAAGGATAAGCTATTTAAATGATATAATATCCATTGGCTAAATTATACGATTGTACTTTTTTTAAAAAGTTACAATCAATCACGATCCACTACCATCGGCTTTTAACAATGCATTTTTGTTTTAGTTGAGTATTAATATTCAATAACATGACAAATTATAATCTCTTCTTTTTTCTTATACATTTAATATATCATACATGATTTTCTTAAATACGTATACCTAAGACAATATCTATTTTAAATATTAAGTAATAGGATAATACAAATGTTTAAATTTCAATGGAATCTATATGTGGGATAAAACGTGCAGAATGAATTAGTCAGATCATGTGTTTAATTTTCACTAGCAGATGTTTACACTCGTCATGTGTTGCTAATAATACAATTTAAAAAATATACACATTCAAATCATTAACATAATTCATTTGACTCTATTCCTAATTACTTGAATGAATGAATAAGCAACAATGCTTAATACCCCTTCTTTCATAGGAAAAAAAAAAAAAGAAAAAAAAAGCACAAGAAGGAGAGCAAAACAAAAAAAAAGTTTTAAAATTGTCTACACATCATGTACATGTAATTTCTTAAAAGTATGAAAAAAAGATTCAAAATAAAATTTTGCTTGCTAAAATTGAAATACAGATAAAATTTTAAAAAATTACAAAATAAGAAGGATATGGATTTCGATAGTAGATTATAACAAAGTAATGGAAAACAATTCATATTGCATGAAAACACAAACTTGACACACTTGAAACCTAGCCAATTCACGTCAAAAATGGTTTCTTTGATGAAAATATTACACCGTTTGAAAGTACATGAAAAACTGTGTGAAAATGAGTATTGTTGCACGAGCTAATTTTTGCTGGTGAGATGGCTCTTGCAAACACAGGAAAAAGAGATTTAAAGGGGCGATGGGTTATCCGACGCGGCCACTCCAATGCTTAGTCACTCCATGAGTAAAGATGGTATATCTATGATAGTAAGAAAAAAAAATTTTCCCTCTCTTCCTCCAAGGGGAAAGGGTATTTATAGTGT